>JAQPPZ010016936.1:2601666-3902500 GCA_028583015.1 Wollemia nobilis
AAGATAATTCACCAAATCTTGATTCCTCCAAGTAGAGATAAAATAATAAATCATATGATGGGTTTTTGTGTTCCTTGTGAATCGATCCCACTAGGTGTGCCAAAAACTATTGGGCACCAAATTGACATTAGGTTTTACTTAACACTACAACTGTCTATCTTCCAATTTTCTATTCAGGTATGCATCCAATAGTCACATATTGGCACTCGATCATTGGATGGACCAAAGACAACTTCAATCCAACCTTACGAGTAGGTTGGTTCCTTGTCAACTTAGAATGGTGTTGACACAAATAAAGCTCAAATAGGGTTTTGAGATAAGGGTTAGAAAAGGTTTAGTGTTAGATGTATTATAAAAAATAGTGGCCAGATAGGCCAACAATATAGGCAACTAGAGAAAAAGGCTCCCACAAGCTATTTCTAGTGTCCCATCACTCAATATTAGTAGCACCCAAACCATAAAATCTTCATATATTAAAACATAAATAGAGATATATTGCAAAAAGTAATTCCAACATCTAATATTGATAATCCAAATTAGTAGAATAGACCAATAGTTATATTTAATAGAAATAAAATTCCTAACAACATAGATCTAACCATGAACAAATTTCAACTACTCTCACAACTAGTAATCCAATAAGCTAGAATGAACTAACCATTCAAGTATTAACAAAAATGCAACTCAAGGCTTTGAACCTCTTGCACAAGATGATGAAGATGACAAATTTGAGTAAAAAATTAGAGTAATACTCCTTCCATTAGCTCACAAGAATATTTATAGTAGGGCAAGCAAACACGCTAGAGCCAATACTAAAAAATGAGGGGGCAGCCTCTATTTATAGTTTGTAAATAAAATAATATTAAGGAGATATTACAAAGATTACATATTTATAGCTCAACAAAGAGTTTTTACTGGCACTATCTTACTATTTTAGCCTCTGATAAATCTACTGTGAGTAAATTGCCATGGCAACTTGGCTCTTTGCAACTTGTTGGTTTGTTGATGGTAGTTGATATTCAGGCCATTGGATTCTACATCTGGTCCATGGATAATTATTTAATGCTTCAATCCACCATCGATCTACAACGGCTTATGGTTCTTGTTCTTGAACTCTTCAATGCTTCATCTTCATGCCCTCCAACTGACTGCACTCTGATCTAGTGAGAAATTACTTTTAAATACTTCAATACTACTAGAAAAATCTTGACCATTGATCTTCATCATGAATGACTATGATTAAAAATCTACAAATTGGTGGGACAAAAAAAACAAAGCACCATTCCACACTTTTAATTGCTGACATCATCTTTTGTGGCTTCAACTCTAAAATATAAAATTTTGGCATAAAATACGTTAGAGAGTGAGCGAGATGCATTCCACTTATTATATTTCTTTCTCTTTCCCTTGACTCCAAGCAGAACACAATCCATACAAAAAGTATGATGACATTAGCATCACCTTGTTCAGAATGCAGAATCATCAATCCACATCGAAGATAGTGTAAATAACACTTCATCCCCAATCCACACCTTTTGTAGTGTAAAACTGACTTTATCACCATTCTTCTCCAGAGTTGGTGTAAATTACTATTTTTTGCCATTCTGCACCTGATGTAGTGCTTTCTACCTCTTTGTCACCAATTCATATCAAAATACTCTTGAAACTCGACGGAATTGATATTTTCGACACTTAGCTGCTCGGAGCATACAAAAACTACACATGATCACCATTATGCACTTCTTCTTACACTGACATCATCATCACCAAAAAAAATTGTGAAATCAAGAATCATTTGGAATCTGCTTCAAAATACACTAAGGAATGTGCGAAATGAAAACTTCATACCTTAGAATAAAATTTTCATGTTTTCAAAGGATGTGGCCATTTTGGGCTTACAATAATCTTACCCTAGATAGTAAAGCTAAGTTGATCAAGTAAAAGCTATGGAATCTACATACCACTATTGCATTGATGGTAAATAAGAGTTGCAAAAACTCTTAAACATGGGATTTATTCAACCTATAGACTATCCAAAGTGGGTATCAAACATGACACCTATTGAAAAGCCAAAAGGGGGGATACACATCTGCATAGAATTTTAGAATCTAAAAAAAACACATCCTCAAGATAATTTTTCCCTTCCAAACATTGACACTTTTGTTGACTCCACTATAGATCAAAAAATGCTCTTCCTAATGGATGGCTTCTCAAGATTTAATTAAATTAGAGTTAATACCAATGATCGACACAAGACATATTTCACCATGCCATGGGGGATTTTTTTCTACAAAGTCATGCCATTTGGTCTAAAAAATATCAATCCTACATATCAACATGCTATGACATACATATTTCATGAATATATGCATGACATTGTAGAGGATTACATGGATGAATTATTGGCAAAATACAAAATGCATGATCAACATGTCAAATTTTTATGCAAAGTCTTTGATTAGCTTCTTGATCACAATGTTAAACTAAATCCTAAGAAATGTGTCTTTGGTGTTACCTCAGGCATTTTTTTTGGATTTATCATCTCTCAATAGGGTATGGAAGTGGATCCAAACAAAGTTAAGGCCATTATTGACATGTTGCCCCCTAAAAATCTCAAAACATTACATAGCTTGCAAGGAAAAATTTAAGTGATTCATTATTTCATCATACAACTATCAGATAAGTGTAAGACATTCAATCATCTATTGAAAAAGGAGGTGAATTTCAATTGGACCAAGGAATTTTAGGATTCTTTTGACACCATCAAGAAGTTTCTTATATCCCTATCCATTTTGTCCCCATCTAGACCAGGTTTTCCATTTCACTTGTACATTTCTACGACTAACTTTACCCTAGAGACCATGTTGGCCTAAAATAAAGAGGTCAATCAAGAGCAAGCCATATATTATATTAGTCTACTCTGGTGATTTATGAGATAAGATATACTTATTTGGAGAAGTTGTGCTTAGTAGTAGTTTTTGCTACTAAGAAAATTTACCACTATATTATCAATCATACCACCTATGTCATTGCTACGAAAAAACCAATCATACCACCTATGTCATTGCTACGAAAAAACAATTATGATACATGATGGGTCAATTTTACAATAATAGTCAAATAAAAAAATAGATAATGCTTTTAATAAAATTCAACCTCGAATTCATTAACCAAAAATCTATTAAAGGTCAAGTCATCGTAGACCAACTTGTGAAATCTCCACTCATCAATGATAAACCTCTTATCATTGAGTTTTTTAATGACTCTATCTTCAACATTGTTGAGCAAGAAGAACATGTTGAACCTGAAGATAACATTGACCTTACATTGTATTTTGATGGTTCTAAGTGTGAAAAAGGGGGAGGTACTAGATTTATTTTCTTCATGCCACAAGGGACTCCCATCCCCTTTTCATTTAAACTTGACTTCCCCTGCACCAACAATAATGTGAAATACAAAGCTCTCATCCTTATCCTCAAAACTACAATTTCTATGCACATCAAATGCATCAAAATAATTGGTGATTCCCTCCTCATTATCAATCAAGTAAAGGGTATTTATCAATGTAAATGCACAATCCTCAAGCAATACAAGCAAGTTGCATATGAGTTTTTATAACACTTCGATTGGTATGATATCGAGACCTCTCCAAGGTCTACCAATCACTTCATTAAGACAATTACTTCTCGTGGTTACCTCATCCTTCAAGACCTACATAATAAAGTGACCTACATCCATGTCACCACTCTCCATCAATCAACTATTTCTAGTAAGACTTCCTTGTATGAACTGGATGTCCATATTGTGTATGAAGAACCTTACAATACTTAGTTTTATTAGGTCAAGAACTACCTTAAGATTGGTGTTCTTCCCTTTGATTTATCATCGACTAGGAAGTGAGTATTCAAAAAAACCATGAGGTACACCATTTTAGGATATATCCTCTATCACAAAAGCTATGATGGAATTCTTCTTCAGTGTCTCAAACAATATGAAGCTATTTGGGTCTTATATGTAGCTCATTATGGCACTTGTGGTGGCCATTTTAGTGGCATCACTATCAAAAAATACATTTTGTGCATGGGTTATTACTGGCCCATCATGGAACGTGATTGTTGTGCATACATCAAGAAATGTATCAAATTCCAACATCACACCAATTTAACCCACATGCCCTCACAAGCCTTGTAGCCAATACGAGCATTGTGGTCCTCACAATGGGATTTTGAACTCATCGGAAAAATCTCCTGAACCTTATTCAAATAGTATAATTTCATCATAACATCTATAAAATAATTCACCAAGTGGGTAGAAGTTGTTCCTCTTGTCAAAATGACTAGTCCTAGAATTGTAAAGTTCATCCTGCATCACATAATATGTTATTTTGGCATCCCTTCCAAGATTATTTTATAAAATGGTCCACTCTTCAAGAATAAGAACATATTAGAGCTGTATGAAAAATTACCACATCCAACATTACTTCTCAAATCCTTACTATCCTCAAGATAATTACCAAGATAAAACCAACAATAAGACCATTTGCACAATCTTACGTAATACTATCAAATAATCCCATGGATATTGGTACACCCAAATTCCTTTAGCACTATGGACCTACCACATGAGCATTAACACACATACTAGAACAACTCCATTCTCATTGGTTTATGGTACTAAGGCCATTATGCCTCTTGAACTTGAAATTCCATCATTGTGAATATTGCTTTGATGATGACACTATACGACAAGCTTGGCTATATCAACTTACTCTTCTTGATTAATTTTGGATAAATGCCCTTGAGCATCTTCATATTTATCAAGATTGGGTCAAGTGCACATATTACAACAAAGTCCATGAGCATGAATTTCAATCTGATGACTTTGTGCTAAAAGCAAATTAGAAAAACTCAAACCTACTTAGCCATTTGTGGGACAAGTTTACTCCCAATTGGCTTAGCATTTTCATCGTCAAACATAAATTTGGTTCTAGCTCTTACAAGCTTACCACTCTAGAAGGGATTGAGGAACCCAATCCCATTAACATCCTTCACCTTCACCATTTCTATACATAATAGCATTTAATAGGTTCTTTCTTCTTGTGGATACTTTTTTAAAAAATAGTAAACAAACAAAAATAAAATAAAACAACAACAATTGTAAATCTACATCACATCCAACAATCATCTTTCTTCTCTCCATTCACCTCCTTTTTCACCTTCTTTTCATTTCTTCACTTTTTGTTGTTTTTTCTTCTCCACATCCTCTTTCTATTCCTTCCTCCATAAGTTCCATGTCATTTTTGTATGGTCATGCACAAGTAGCTATGCACCTATGAATGGTTCTTCTTCCTTCTTATTTCTTCTTTCTTTCTCACACTTTTCCTATTTCGATTTCTTTTCCTTCATTCATAGATTCCATGCCATTATTGTATGATCACACACAAGTGGCTAGGTACCTATGGTTTGTCCCTTTCTATCCTCATTCTCTTTACCTCCTTGCTTTGATTTTCTCTCTTCCCCACTATCCTATTCTTCTTGTTCTCCTTTTCTTCCCTACACTTCTCTCCTTTCTCATTTTTCTCATCTCCATGTTATCAATCATTCAGACTCTTCTCTCACCATACATCATCTTGCATTCACCATATACATGCATACACCAATAAATATGGTAACTCATTAGTCTCTAATTTAATCATCTTTTGGATGTGCGCGTATATGCTTTCTCATCCTGATTAGCATAATTAATCAATGGAATACAATGGTTGTACTTTTTGCATCCATCAATGTGTCACATTTTTTTGTATCCCACCTTCTATTGGAAATATTGAGCATATTGAGTTATAATTGATGTCAAAGGATTGAGGTCAAGAATTATCATGCACATCAAAAGTTTGATGTCAAAAGGTTGCATGGTATTCAAGGTAGAAATATTCTTATAAGGTTGGACAGATATATCTCAAGCAAGAAAAGGTTTATTGTAAAGAAAAGGTTTATAATATTTATTTTTAAATATTATAAATAAGGACCAAGAGGTTAAGAGTGCTTGGGATAATGTTTTAAAATGGATTTGAACAAGGTTTAAATATTACATAAGGTTATATGTTTTGGCACCAACATTGTTTGAAAAACAAGGTTAATCTCCACTATGAAAATGTGAGCCAACTCAACAAGAAATAATGGAGTACATACAAATAAGGAGGAAATGTTTTTATTTCTAATCGAATGCACTAATGATATATTTTGATTTCTTTTTTATGCGAAAAATGTTTTAATATCTTGAAATTTATGTGCTAAGTCGAATATCCCTCTAGTGCGAATGGTAGAAGGATATCAAGTTTCAAAGGGTACAAGTGTTAGATATTGAAATATTATGTGTGAAATTGAGATGTTCCATCCAATTGGGGTGGTCCAAAGTTTGGCTGGCTTGTGTGAGCACTATTGTAGTAGAGGTTTCAGGGTCAAAACCCCCTAATATATTTTCATTACGTGTATTGAGCTTTGGGCTAACACAGAACAAAGATATATATTTTCCCCCCTTTTGGTGCTACCTACTACAGTAGCCTAGTTGGTTAGAGGTGCTTGAGGAAGCGCAACATCTTGGAGGTCACAGGTTTGAGTTGCAACAATGCATAAGGTACTTGAAATTTTTTATTTTTAAATCAATTAAATCTGAATGAGTTGCGGCAGTGAAATAAAGAATTTGAATTTGATTTAGAGAAAGTGGGAGTTGTATGGTGCATTGGTTATTTGAAAAATATATTTTATATAAAGGCATTATCTTGTTTATAGAAAAGTGGGAGTTGTATGGTGTATCGGTTTATTTTGAAAATTGTATGAAGGCATTACTTTGTATATAGAAAAGTGGGAGTTGTATGGTGTATTAGTTCATTTTGAAAATTGTACTTTATATGAGGATATTATTTTTATAGTGGGAGTTGTATGGTGTATGAGGTTATTTGAAAATTGTAAAGTGTGTGAGGGAATTACTTTTGTTTTCTTAGACAAGGAGATATAAGGTGTAAGTGTGATTAGTTTGAAATTGTATTTTGCATATTGAAAGTGGATTCATAAGTGGATGATTTAAAATATGTGCTAGATAGTGAATATTACTAATCAGATTTTTGAAGGAACAAAAAGGAAAACTATTTGTGTTAAAGATAGGTTTGGAAGGTCATCATCATTGTGGCAGATTTAGAGGTATGGAACTTTCATTCCTTTCTTAAAAGAGTTTTGGCTTGAAGGAAATATTCTTGTTGTCATAAGGTGGAGATATAAGGATTAAGTTTATGTGCATTGTTGGAAATATTTGTGCTAAAGTGTGAAAGATAAGTTGTGCTTTATTATTGAATGCAATTGGAGACACATGTGCTAGGGCTTGAGAAAAAATTTGTGCATCATTGTTGAATGATATTGGAAACACATGTGCTAGGGTTTGAGAACAAGTTATGCATTATTGTTGAATGAATTTGAAAATATACTAGAAAGGATTTGAAAGCAAACTTGTGCATTGGTTTTGAGTGATATTGGAAATGAAAATGTAAGAGTTATAGATCATATTTGTGAAGCAAATTTGTGCATCATTATTCATGATTAATTTTGTGAGTAGATAAGAAGGACTTGTGCATTGTGTTTTGTTTTGAACTAAAGTTGCAAATCAACAAATACCAGGTCAATTATCAAGTGCTAGACTAGAGCTACCTTTAGAATGCAATAAATGTGAGACATGTGAAAGTGAAAAACTTAATGAATGTGAAGAACATATTGAGCATTTGTTAGTGCATATCATTCTCTATATGTTCAAGAGGTTAAATGAATTATGGGTAGAATATGTCTAAACTACTTTAGTTGAGGAAAAAAATTGAAGAATAGATAAAGCACTTGATGACATCATTATGCAAGATAGATAAACAAGTTTTGTATACAAGGTTTGGAGCAGATTTGAGCATGTGTTATGAGCAGATTTGAGCATGTGTTATGAGTAGATTTGAGTATGTATTATGAGCATATTTGAGCATGTATTATGAGCATATTTGAGCATGTGTTATAAGAATATTTGAGTATGTATTATGAGCATATTTGAGCATGTATTATGAGAATATTTGAGCATGTATTATGAGTATATTTGAGAATATATTACAATCAGATTTGAGCATGTATTATGAGCATATTTGAGCATGTATTCTGAGCAGATTTAAGCATGTGTTGTGAGAATATTTGAGCATGTGCTGTGAGCAGATTTAAGTATGTGTTATGAGCAGATTTGAGTAGGTTTTGGTGAGATGATTTGAGCAAGTCTTGTGTGTATACTTGGAGCAGATCTGAGCAAAGTTGAGAGTAGGTTTTGGTGAGAATATTTGAGCAAGTCTAGTGTGTAGACTTGGAGTAGATCTAAGTAGATTAGTGTGTAGACTTGGAGTAGATATGAGAAGAGTTGAGAGTAGGTTTTGGTGATAATATTTGAGCAAGTCTAATGTGTAGACTTGGTACATATCTGAGCAAAGTTATGTGTAGGCTTGGAGTAGATTTGAGCAAGTCTAGCGTGTAGACTTGGAGAATATTTGAGCAAATTTGTGTGTAGGCTTGGAGTAGATTTGAGAAATTCTAGTGTGTAGACTTGAAGTATATCTGAATAGAGTTGAGAGTAGTTTTTGTTGAGTAGATTTGATCAAGTCTAGTGTGTAGACTTGGAGTAGATCTGAGAAAATTCTAGTGTGCAGACTTGGAGTAGATTCAAGAAGAGTAGAGAAGAGGAGATTGAGGTCTCTTGTGGATAGAGGTACATGAACCAAAGCAAAGGGGATTGAGGTCTCTTGTGGATAGAGGTCCATGGAATTGAGCATAGGAAATTGGTGTCTCCTTTGGGTTGTATCTGTTGGACATTTTGAGTCCCTAAGTCAAAGTTGTCATTGATGTCACCAGATGAAGTCATCATTAATACCAAAGATTTCAGCAGGAAACAAAGGGGATAAAAATGGTTATTTGATATCCAGGAAGAAGGCCAAAGATCAAGTGAAATAGTGCAAAATATAGAAGTAAAAAGGAGTTATAATATTTATTTTATAAATTATTTAAATTCAATGTGAATTTAAATTTTATAAATAAATATTAAAGGTACTTTATCAAAGGTATAATATTATAATAGTGGTTATTATAATATTAAATTTGCCATGGTGAAAACCCAAATAAAACATTTATAATTCTTATTATAATGTTTTATAAGGCAAAAGTGGGTTTTATAAAGTCTAAAGATATTTTAATAAACCCAAAGTTGGGTTTTTAAAAATAAAAGGCTTTTAAGCCTTATAATTTCACCGACATTCATGAAGGAGCTAGCGTCGACGTATTAAGGTTGGCAAGAAATTAATATAAAAGCATTTCCAAAAACCATTGGCAATTACCCTTGCTCGAATATCGAATTGCATGTGAAGAAGAGGAAAGAGCTCGTGAAAAACATTTTTCGTTCACTGCGGAAAGGAGAAAAGCAGAAGGTGCACGATTTGAGGGCACATAGGCCAGCTTGGCCTAGCGGTGCATTGAGTTGTTTGGACGTAGGAGGTCCCACGTTCGAATCGTAGGCAGTGCGAAAGGGAAGACATGTTTGGGTTGGTGCCCAAGGCGCATGCATTTTTTATTGAAGGCGCACGTTTTCACAAAGGATAACAAGCACGTTGTGCTTGTTGGTTGTTGTGCGAGCGCGTGGCTCGACGACGGCTTTGGTCGTGGCTAAGGCGCTTAGGGAAGGAGGAGATAGAGGGTTCGAAACCCTCCAAGGCAAGTTTAATTTTTGTAAAGTATTTTTAATTGCCCACGTGGAGTTATAAGGGTGTTATATGATGTGTTAAGCCTTAGGGAAATTAAAAGGGGGTTATGATTTAATTTTATTTTATATAAGGCTTGCATAAAGTTTTTTATTAAAGTGGATTTATTTTAGTGGGGCAATTTAATTAAAACTTGTCATTAGGGGTTATGAGGAGTTTGTGAAGGATAGTATTGACATTATTGAGAATCAAGGTTATTGTGAATTAATTTCTCATAAAAGGGGTTATTTATTTTATAAGAAGACTATGGTGAAAATTATTATTGAGTTGGAGTAATAAGGTGTTATTGAGTTATTATTTTTGTATTGTGGTATTACTCAAGTCTTCTAACCCTTTTGTGATTGGAAAGAGAAATTTATGAGAGTGGCAGATTTGTGAGAACAACTCCTTGGCATCAAAAAGGTATGGGCAAATTCCTTCTTGGTTGAGTTGATTGATTGGCTTTATTGAAAATTAAGTTTGGAGTGAAAAGGACTTGATTAGGGTTTCCTTTTCGAAAGTGGTTGAGTTATTGCTTCAAGGTTTTCTGATTTGAGAGTTGAGATTAAAACCTTGTTTTATTAGCATTGTTGTTGAGATCATTGGTTGAGTGAAGTGTTTGAGTTAATGCTTCAAGGTTTTCTGAAATTGAGAGTTGTGATTAAAACATTGTTTGATGAGCATGGTTGTTGAAGTGAGTTGTTATGCAAAGAACTTGAACTAGGGTTTGAAAAGATCATGAGTATCATTGTTATGTGAGATTTGTTGTTGAGCATTGTTGGAAATATTTTGAGTTGGATGATACATGCTTGGACTAGGGTTTGTGAGCAAGTGTTGTTTCTTGAAGTGATTGGTTGAGTAGAGTTGATTGAGCCTAGTCAAGTGGATGTATGAAGTGATTGTTCAAGTTCCATAAAATAAACTATTCTATATTCTAAGTTGAGAAAGAGATTGAGTTTTTGAGAATAGAACATATTGAGTCTCTAACAATTCTCTTTATGTTTCTATGAGATTGGACAAGTTTTGTGTGAGCTTATTGAGCAGAGTTGTGCAGGTTCTATGTGGACCTATTGAGAAGATTTGAGCAAGTTATGTGTGAGCTTGTTGAGCATATTTGGATAGGTTCTATGTGGACCTATTGAGTAGATTTGAGCAGGTTCTGAGTGGACCTATTGAGAATATTTGAGCAAGTTTTGTGTGGACCTATTGAGAAGATTTGAGCAGGTTCTGAGTGGACCTATTGAGAAGAGTTGTGCTAGACCGACTGGACTATGTTTAGTGTAGAATTGAGATAGATATTTGGAGGTGACAGAGCAGAGAGGATAGTAGTCTCCGGTGGATAGAGATCCATCAGCCAGGGCAGTGAGGATAGGTCTTCTGAGTGGGGACAAGAGTCTTTAGTGGAGAGAGATCCACAAGCCAGAGTAGTGGAGGCAGTAGTCTTCTAGAGGATCATCAGCCAGAGCAGAGGAGAATGAGTTCTCCTATGGATAGAGATCCACAAACTAGATTTAGGGGATCAACATCTCCTTTGGACAGAGGTCCATAAACATTGTAATTGGGAAGGATTCCCAAAATATTATTTGAGAAATATTTAGAAGAAATACTTTCTCTGTGGAAGTAGCCATCTTTGGGTGAACCACATAAAAATGATGTCTCTCATGTGTGTGATGCTTTGTGTGATGCTTACTATTTTATTAATGTTGATGCTACCATTTGGATTAAAAAGCAAAAAATTTTATTGTATACTGTTCACCCCCCTCTCAGTATAAGCACATGTTCTTCAATTGGTATCAGAGTGGGTCTCTCCATGAAAAGACTAACAACTTGGAAGAGGATCCTTCGGTAGCACACATGACTTCAGAAAGTGAAGAAGAGACTATGTTTGATATAAAAGAAGAATTCTTTGCTGCTCATAAAAAATTGGAAAGACTTAGAGAGAAGAATTCAAGCTTGAAAGAGCAAGTTCAAGAAGATGAAGAAGCAAGGATGGAACTTATATAGAGTCTCACAGAACTCAAGATTAAGGTAGAAGAAGGAAATAATATTGAGGAAGATATGATAGATCTATTGAGAGCCAGGGAAACAGAATGTGAAATATTAGAAGCAAAAATTATTCTCCTAAGGAATAAAGTGGAAAGGACCAAGATACTACAAGATAAAGAATATGAGAAGCAGAAAGAGGAATCAAGTCTCCAAAAGGCAAAAACTTCAAACAAGGAAAAGCAAGCAAAGGACATCAGAAAGGAAGAAAGCAAAGAAGAACCCTGGATAAGAGTCAATCACAAGAGAAAGATAACTTCTCCTCAAATTCCAAGACATCCAAATAGGTTACATAATTTCTTCCATGGACATTGTTTTTCTTGCAATAAATATGGTCATAGAGCTGCACATTGTATTCATTATGCAAGATACAATAGAAATTTCAATTCCTTTGCACCTCTCATGGATGATGATGTCATATGTTACAAATGCAATAATTTTGGGCACAAGGCTAGATGGTGTAAAATGATATCTCCTGAGTCTAGAAAAACAATTCCAACAACTAGGAAGGATGAAAGAAAGAATGTTAGGGCTAAATCAATGTTAGTACAAACAACCCTTCATGCTCAAGATAAAGAAGAACAATGGTATCTTGATAGTGGTTGCTCTAGTCACATGATAGGAGACAAGGATAAATTCATTGTATTGAAAGAAACAAATAGAGGATCAGTTAGTTTTGGTGATAATGGATCAACAAAGATTGTTGGGAAAGGAACTCTGAGTCTAGACAATGGAAAAACAAAACATAGAATGTTTTGTACGTCAAAGGGTTAAAACACAATCTACTGAGTATAAGTCAACTTTGTGATCAAGGATACATGGTCACCTTCCATCCAGATAGGTGTGAAATAAGGAAAATAGAAACTGGGAAAATCATTGCCAATGCAAGAAGGACCCCAAACAACTTATACATGCTCAATGAGATCAAAGGGGGAAAATGCTTTCTATCACAAGAATATGAGAGTTGGTTGTGGCATAGAAGATTGGGTCATTTGAATTTTGACAACATAGTCAGTATAAGCAATAAATAGGCAGTTAGAGATTTACCCAAAATAAGAAGACCTCAAAACACAATTTGTGCACCTTGTCAACATGGAAAGCAAACAAGGACAACTTTTAAGACAAAAGGCTATATATCTTCTGAGCCTTTGAGTCTAATACATACTGATTTGTGTGGTCCTACCAGAACACAAAGTATTCAGGGTGAGAGTTACTTCATGTTGTTTGTAGATGATTATTCCATAATGGTTTGGGTAACCTTCCTAAAAGAGAAGTCAGAGGCCTTTGAAAAATTTAAAGCATTCAAGGGATTGGTTGAAAATGAAATAGGCAAAAGGATTAAGTGTCTACGATCCGACAGAGGAGGAGAATTTACTTCAAATGAATTTGTAGAATTTTGTGAACAACATGGAATCAAGAGAGAATACTCAACAACAAGAACTCCTCAACAAAATGGAGTAGTTGAAAGGAAGAACAGGACTGTTGAAAACATGGCTAGAGCTATGTTAAATGAATCTAAGTTATCAGATGGTTTTTGGAAAGAAGCGGTATCCACAACAGTATACATAATTACCAGGGCTCAATTAAGGGTAAATCATCACAAGACTCCATATGAGCTTTGGAAAGGAAGACCTACTACTGTAAAACATTTCAGAATATTTGGAAGCAAATGTTACATAAGATGGGAAGATCAAAACTTGGGTAAGTTTGATCCAAGATGTGATGAGGGAATTTTTCTTGGTTATTCCACAAAGAGTAAAGCCTACATATGTTTCAACAAAAGAACACGCACTATGGTGGAAAGTATGAATGTGACAATTGATGAGAAGACAGATTCTAGAGAACCAGTTCAGCAAACTGTGTACCAAGAAGATGGATGTTGTCAAGAAGAATTTTGTGAGGAATCAGACAAATATGAAGAAGAAACACAAAGGCTCCTTCCTAAGACTCCTTCCAGGTATGTACAGAAACACCATCCAAAATATCAGATCATCGGGAATCCAGATGAAAGATAGACAAGGAGAAGAATAATAAAACCATCTCAACAAGCAAATTTTTCTTTGCTATCTAAGATTGAGCCAAAAGACTTCACTCAGGCTAGTGAGGATGAATTTTGGGTTAAAGAAATGAATGAGGAGTTGGATCAGATAGAGAAGAGCAAAACTTGGGAACTTGTTCCACGACCAAAGGACAAAAATGTGATTGGCACAAAATGGGTATTCAGAAATAAGTTGAATGAAGATGGACAAGTGGTCAGAAATAAAGCAAGGTTAGTATGCAAAGGATATGCACAAGTAGAGGGAATTGACTTTGATGAAACTTTTGCTCCAGTTGCATGACTTGAAGCTATAAGGATATTTTTAGCTTTCTCAAGTTTCAAGAACTTCAAGGTATATCATATGGATGTCAAGTCAACATTTCTAAATGGGGTTCTAGAAGAAGAGGTCTATATTGAACAGCTAGAGGGATTCATACTAGTAGATACACCAGATCAGGTATGCAGATTGAAAAAGGCATTGTATGGTTTAAAACAGGCTCCCAGAGCATGGTACTCAAGATTGGATAAGTATCTTCAAGAATAGGGATTCAGGAAAGGAATAGCAGATAGTAATTTGTATATCAAAAATGAAGGAAATGATCTTCTAATAGTGGTTGTTTATGTTGATGACATAATTTTTGGAGGAAACAATGATAAGATGTGCAAATAATTTGCTAAGAATATGCAAAATGAATTTGAGATGTCTATGCTTGGTGAATTGTCCTTCTTTCTTGGACTTCAGATTTCACAATCAGAAAGGGGAGTGTTTCTCTCTCAAGCCAAGTACATCAAGGAAATGTTAAAGAAATTCATATTAGAAGATTGCAAACCAGTAAGTACTCCTATGGTCACAAGATGCAAGTTGAGTAAGGACGATGAATCTCCAGAGGTAGATCAGAGATTATACAGATCTATGATTGGTAGCTTATTATATGTTACAACTACAAGACCAGACATAGTATAGTCAGTGGGATTAGTGGCAAGGTTTCAAGAAGCTCCTAAGGAAACACATGTGGCAACAGTAAAAAGAATCTTCAGGTATCTAAAAGGGACTATGGATTTTGGGCTTTGGTACCCCAAAAGTGATAGTTTCACACTAACAACATATACAGATGCAGATTGGGCCGATAGCATTGATGACAAAAAAAGCACAAGTGGAGGAGCATTCTTTCTTGGAGAATGTCTAGTCTCTTGGTTAAGTAAGAAGTAGGTTTCAGTATCTCTATCTACAACAGAGGCAGAATATATTGCAATAGTAGCCAGTTGTACACAGGTGTTATGGATGAAGAGAACTCTAGAGGACTTTAAGATAAAGCATGATCAACCCATTCCTATACTATGTGATAATACAAGTGCCATAAGTATCTCAAAAAATCTGGTAATGCACTCCAGGACAAAGCACATTCCGATTAAGTATCATTTTTTGAGAGAACAGGTGATGGATAAACAAGTCAGATTGGAATATGTCACTACAAAGGAACAAATAGCAGATATTTTCACTAAGCCTCTTTCAAAGGAAACTTTTGAGTATCTTCGAGGAAAATTGGGAGTGAGACTCCCACCCCAGAATTAACCACCTCAAGAGGAGGTGGGGGAGGGGCTAAGCTAAGAGGCTCATTCTTAGCCCCGAGCCCCAAAGGTGACCCTTTGCCATTGATGTCAAAGGGGGAGAGATTTGTGTATTGGGGAGAGATTTGATATGGGGAGAGATTTGATATTTGAGAGAGCATTGAGCCAGGGGGAGCAATGTCCCAAGGGGAGCAGAAGGAAAAAGAAAGGTCAGGTTTCGGTAAGAAGAGTATGGGTTGCCATCAATGACAAAGGGGGAGATTGTTGGACATTTTGAGTCCCTAAGTCAAAGTTGTCATTGATGTCACCATATGAAGTCATCATTAATACCAAATATTTTAGTAGGAAAAAAAGGGGATAAAAATGGTTATTTGATATCCAGGAAGAAGGCCAAAGATCAAGTGAAACAGTGCAAAAGACAGAAGTAAAAAAGGAGTTATAATATTTATTTTATAAATTATTTAAATTCAGTGTGAATTTAAATTTTATAAATAAATATTAAAGGTACTTTATCAAAGGTATAATATTATAATAGTGGTTATTATAATATTAAATGTGCCATGGTGAAAACCCAAATAAAACATTTATAATTCTTATTATAATGTTTTATAAGGCAAAAGTGGGTTTTATAAAGTCTAAAGATATTTTAATAAACCCAAAGTTGGGTTTTTAAAAATAAAAGGCTTTTAAGCCTTATAATTTCACCGACGTTCACGAAGGAGCTAGCACCGACGTATTAAGGTTGGCAAGAAATTAATATAAAAGCATTTCCAAAAACCATTGGCAATTACCCTTGCTCGAATATCGAATTGCATGTGAAGAAGAGGAAAGAGCTCGTGAAAAACATTTTTGTTCGTTGCGGAAAGGAGAAAAGTAGAAGGTGCATGATTTGAGGGCACATAGGCCAGCTTGGCCTAGCGGTGCATTGAGTTGTTTGGATGCAGGAGGTCCCACATTCGAATCGTAGGCAGTGCGAAAGGGAAGACGTGTTTGGCACCCAAGGCACACATGGTTTTTATTGAAGGTGCACATTTTCGCAAAGGATAACAAGCACATTGTGCTTGTTGGTTGTTGTGTGAGCGCGTGGCTCGACGGTGGCTTTGGCCATGGCTAAGGCACTTAGGGAAGGAGGAGATAGAGGGTTCAAAACCCTCCAAGGCAAGTTTAATTTTTGTAAAGTATTTTTAATTGCCCACGTGGAGTTATAAGGGTGTTATATGATGTGTTAAGCCTTAGGGAAATTAAAAGGGGGTTATGATTTAATTTTATTTTATATAAGGCTTGCATAAAGTTTTTTTATTAAAGTGGATTTATTTTAGTGGGGCAATTTAATTAAAACTTGTCATTAGGGGTTATGAGGAGTTTGTGAAGGATAGTATTGACATTATTGAGAATCAAGGTTATTGTGAATTAATTTCTCATAAAAGGGGTTATTTATTTTATAAGAAGACTATGGTGAAAATTATTATTGAGTTGGAGTAATAAGGTGTTATTGAGTTATTATTTTTGTATTGTGGTATTACTCAAGTCTTCTAACCCTTTTGTGATTGGAAAGAGAAATTTATGAGAGTGGCAGATTTGTGAGAACAACTCCTTGGCATCAAAAAGGTATGGGCAAATTCCTTCTTGGTTGAGTTGATTGATTGGCTTTATTGAAAATTAAGTTTGGAGTGAAAAGGACTTGATTAGGGTTTCCTTTTCGAAAGTGGTTGAGTTATTGCTTCAAGGTTTTCTGATTTGAGAGTTGAGATTAAAACCATGTTTTATTAGCATTGTTGTTGAGATCATTGGTTGAGTGAAGTGTTTGAGTTAATGCTTCAAGGTTTTCTGAAATTGAGAGTTGTGATTAAAACATTGTTTGATGAGCATGGTTTTTGAAGTGAGTTGTTATGCAAAGAACTTGAACTAGGGTTTGAAAAGATCATGAGTATCATTGTTATGTGAGATTTGTTGTTGAGCATTGTTGGAAACATTTTGAGTTGGATGATACATGCTTGGACTAGGGTTTGTGAGCAAGTGTTGTTTCTTGAAGTGATTGGTTGAGTAGAGTTGATTGAGCCTAGTCAAGTGGATGTATGAAGTGATTGTTCAAGTTCCATAAAATAAACTATTCTATATTCTAAGTTGAGAAAGAGATTGAGTTTTTGAGAATAGAACATATTGAGTCTCTAACAATTCTCTTTATGTTTCTATGATATTGGACAAGTTCTGTGTGAGCTTGTTGAGCAGAGTTGTGCAGGTTCTGTGTGGACCTATTGAGCAGATTTGAGCAAGTTCTGTGTGAGCTTGTTGAGCAGATTTGGATAGGTTCTGAGTGGACCTGTTGAGAATATTTGGACAGGTTCTATGTGGACCTATTGAGCAGATTTGAGTAGGTTTTATGTGGACCTATTGAGCAAATTTGAGCAGGTTCTGAGTGGACCTATTGAGCAGAGTTGTGCTAGACCGATTGGACTATGTTTAGTGTAGAATTGAGATAGAGCTTTGGAGGTGACAGAGTAGAGAGGACAATAGTCTTCGATGGATAGAGATCCATCAGCCAGGGTAGTGAGGATAGGTCTTCTGAGTGGGGACAAGAGTCTTCAGTGGAGAGAGATCCACAAGCCAGAGTAGTGGAGGCAGTAGTCTTCTAGAGGATCATCAACCAGAGCAGAGGAGAATGAGTTCTCTTGTGGATAGAGATCCACAAACCAGATTTAGGGGATCAACATCTCCTTTGGATAGAGGTCCATAAACATTGTAATTGGGAAGGATTCCCAAAATATTATTTGAGAAATATTTAGAAGAAATACTTTCTCCGTGGAAGTAGCCATCTTTGGGTGAACCACGTAAAAATTATGTCTCTCATGTGTGTGATGCTTTGTGTGATGCTTACTATTTTATTAATGTTGATGCTACCATTTGGATTAAAAAGCAAAAAGTTTTATTGTATACTATTCATCCCCCCTCTCAGTATAAGCACATGTTCTTTAGTATCCATAAATATTGTACTAGGTAATTGGTTCCCAAGAGATGTGTTGATAAAATTTATAAAAAATATTTTCTCTATGGATGTAGCTCACATTGGGTGAACCACATTAAATCTATGTCTCTCATGTGTCTCTCATGTGTGTGATTATTTATGCATTGTTTCATTTACTACATTGATATTATTGATTTTATTATTTGGAAAGATAAATAAAAGTTTTATATTATACTGTTCACCTCCCTCTCAATATAAGCTTGTTTTATTCAATTGGTATAAGAGCGGGTTCCTTTGGGGAAGCGTAACAACTTGATGGAAGATATTACAAGAACACAGATGGCTAATCAGGAAGGATTTTTAACACAGAGCTCCATTATTTTATGGTACTAATTATGCTTTCTGGAGTGTGAGGATGAATACATTTTTGATGGCACAGGGATTTGATACATGGCATTTAGTTGAGAATGGGTACACACCACCTGCATATCCTCCCATATATATAAGTGGTAAGAAACTATATGAAAACAATGCTAAGGCAATGAATGTTATTTTTAAGTGGATTACAAGAATTTGAGTTTGTAAAAGTTATGCATAGCAAATCAAAAAAAGAAATGTGGGATAAGCTACAAAATACATATGAAGGATAAGACAAGGTTAATATGGCAAAACTTCAAACTCATAGAAGTAATTTTGAAGAGTTGAATATGAGAGATGAGGAAAATATTTTGAGATACTTCGTGTTTCTAAGGTTTTTAATACCATTCATGAACTTGGAGAAAATATTGAGGATTCTACTATTGTACATAAAATTTTAAGATCACTTCCCATGAGGTATGATGCAAAGGTTTCTGCAATAGAAGAAATGAAGGATCCCACAACTTTAAGGATAGATGAATTACATGGGATTCTCACAACTTATGAGATGAGAACAGAAAAGGATCAAACATTCAAAATGGAGGCAACATTTAAAGCTTAAAAGAAGGAAAAGGATAAATAATCAAAATCTAGTGATGAAACAAACAGTGAAGAAGATGTTAATTTTGTAAGAAATAAGAAGGGTCTAAGGAAACACAAGAATATACAGACTGTGAAATATTTTAGCTATGGCAACATTGGTCACTATGTATCTTATTCTCCATAAAATGGATATAGTAGTAGTGAAGATGAAAAAGAATACAAGAAAAAGAAAGAAAAAAATTTGGTTATGAAAAAAAAAATAGGCATGGTCAAGGCAAGCATGAAAAGAAGATATTTAAAAGACACAAGAAAATATTTTATGTTGAATAATAAAGCAATGCTTCAAGTTACAGTGATGAAAGTCTCTCATACAATGAAAAAGAAGAGATTCTATTTTTTACAAAAGAAGAGGAAGAGGAAACTCCCATTGAAGACCAAGTAGAAGAGAAAGAGAATACTCCTGTTGAAAACCAAGTAGAATAAAAATAATATGCTCCTATAGTTGAAGACCTAGAAAAAGAGAAAGATTCAAAAAAGGAAGAAGAAGCCACAATTGATATGGAAGAGGAACTTGTTGTTGATCTTGATGAGTTGAAAAGGGAGAACTTAAGATTAAAGGCTCAAGTACAAGAGGATGAGAAAACAAAGACAAAGCTTCTACTAGATATCACTAATTTAATATTTAAGGTTGAAGAGGCAAGAAGAGTTGAAGAAGGTATGGTTGAACAGTTAAAAGCAAAATAACTAGAATATGAAAGACTAGAACATGAAGCTAGCATTCTAAGGAAGGGACTTGAGAAATTCAACAATAAGATATATCAGTTTATAAAAATCTCAAAATATTTGGATGATATTATCAAAACACAGAGATCTCCATTTATGAATACTGGACTTGGCTTTGAGGAATGTCAAGAAATACAAAAAGGGGAGTCAAGCTCAAAAGAAAAAGAAGTTTCAAAGAAAGTGATTAAAGAAGAAACTAAGACCTATGTTGATGATTTAATAAGTGGAAGCATTAAAGAGAAATAAAAAAATGCACAATCAAGGAACATGGATCATCATAGAAAAGACAAGGAAAGAACCATGAGATCACACTCTCCAAGGCAAGATAAGTATTTCTTCCAAGGTTATTGCTACTCATGTAATATTTTTGGTCATAGAGCTATACATTGCAGGATTCATGGTAAGAATGATTTTGGCTTCATAAAGAGGAAATTCAATTCATTTGCACCTTTGAAGAATTACAATGTCAGATATTACAATTGTAATAATTATGGGCATAGAGCAAAGTGATGTAGAAGGAACTTCCAAATACTAGCAAGAAGAAGGATAGCTAAAAGATTCAAAGAGGTATGACTACAAAGATATGGAAAAATATTGAAAGAGAAGAAGAGCATTGTAAGTTGGAAGTAGGTTTACTCCCATCCCAAAATTGACCACCTCAAGAAAGGAGGTGGTGACGGGGCTATGCTAAGTGTCTTATATTTAGCCCCAAGGAGCCCTTTGCCATTTATGTCAAAGGGGGAGAGAATTTAGTAATGGGTAGTAGCTTGTCAAGGGGAGCAATTTAGGAATTCAGTTACTGTAAAAGGAATGTTTTTATAAGGGTTTCCATCAATGACAAATGGGGAGATTGTTGGAAATATTGAGCATATTGAGTTTTCATTGATGTCAAAGGATTGATGTCAAGAATTGTCATTGATGTCAAAGGTTTGATGTCAAAAGGTTGCATGGTATTCAAGGCAGAAATATTCTTCTAAGGTTGGACAGATATATCTCAAGCAAGAAAAGGTTTATTGTAAAGAAAAGGTTTATAATATTTATTTTTAAATATTATAAATAAGGACCAAGAGGTTAAGAGTGCTTGGGACAATGTTTTAAAATGGATTGGAACAAGGTTTAAATATTACATAAGGTTATATGTTTTGGTGCCAATGTTGTCTGAAAAGCAAGGTTAATCTCCAATATGAAAATGTGAGCCGACTCACCAAGAAATAATGGAGTGCATACAAATAAGGATGTAATGTTTTCATTTCTAATAAAATGCGCCAATGATATATTTTAATTTATTTTTGATGTGATAAACGTTTTAATATCTTGCAATTTATGTGCTAATTCGGATATCCTTCCAATGTGAACGGTAGAAGGACATCAAGTTTCAAAGGGTGCAAGCATTATATATTGACATATTATATGTGCACCTAAGATGTTCCATCTAACTAGGGTGGCCCAATGACTAGCTGGCTTGTGCGAGCGTTGTTGTAGTAGAAGTTTCAGGGTTGAAACCCCTTGATGTCTTTTCACTACATGTATTGAGCTTTAGGTTAATGCAAAACATAGATATATTTTTTGCCCCCTATTTTGGTGCTGCTTTCTAGGGTAGCACATCCGATTAGAGGTGCTTGAGGAATATAAACATCTTGGAGGTCGTGGGTTTGAGTTGCAACAGTGCAAAAGATACATGAAATTTTTATTTTTAAATCAAACAAATCTGAATGAGTTGCGGTAGTGAAATAAATAATTTGAATTTGATTTTAATTTGATTTAGAGTAAAGTGGGAGTTGTATGGTGCATTGGTTATTTGAAAAATATATTTTATATGAAGGTATTATCTTGTTTTTAGAAAAGTAGGAGTTGTATTGTGTATCGGTTTATTTTAACAATTGTATGAAGGTATTGCTTTGTATATAGAAAAGTGGGAGTTGTATGGTGTATTAGTTCATTTTGAAAATTATAATTTATATGAGGATATTATTTTTATAGTGGGAGTTGTATGGTGTATGAGGTTATTTGAAAATTGTAAAGTGTGTGAGGGAATTAATTTTATTTTCTTAGACAAGGAGATATAAGGTGTAAGTGTGATTAGTTTAAAATTGTATTTTGCATATTGAAGGTGGATGATTTAAAATATGTACTAGATAGTGAATATTACTAATCAAATTTTTGAAGGAACAAAAAGGAAAACTATTTGTGTTAAAGACAGGTTTGGAAGGTCATCATCATTGTGGTAGATTTAGAGGTATGGAACTTTCATTCCTTTCTTAAAAGAGTTTTGGATTGAAGGAAATATTCTTGCTATAATAAGATGGAGATATAAGGATTAAGTTTATGTGTATTGTTGGAAATATTTGGGATAAAGTGTGAAAGATAAGTTGTGCTTTATTTTTGAATGCAATTGGAGACACATGTGCTAGGGCTTGAGAACAAAGTTGTGCATCATTGTTGAATAAAATTGGAAACACATGTACTAGTATTTGAGAACAAGTTATGCATTATTGTTGAATGAATTTACAAATATACTAGCAAGGGTTTGAAAGCAAATTTATGCATTGGTTTTGAGTGATATTGGAAATGAAAATGCAAGAGTTATAGATCAGATTTGTGAAGAAAATTTGTGCATCATTGTTCATGATTGATTTTGTGAGTAGATGAGAAGGACTTGTGCATTGTGATTTGTTTTGAAGTGAAGTTGCAAATCAACAAATACCAGGTCAGTTATCAAGTGCTAGACTAGAGCTACCTTTAGAATGTAATAAATGTGAGACATGTGAAAGTGAAAAACTTAATGAATGTGAAGAACATATTGATCATTTGTTAGTGCATATCATTCTCTATATGTTCAAGAGGTTAATTGAATTCTAGGTAGAATATGTCTAAACTGCTTTAGTTGAGGAAAGAAATTTGAAGAATAGATAAATCACTTGATGATGTCATTATGCAATATAGATAAACAAGTTTTTTATACAAGTTTTGGAGCAGCTTTGAGCATGTGTTATGAGCAGATTTGAGCATGAGTTATGAACAGATTCGAGTATGTATTATGAACAGATTTGAGCATGTATTATGAGCAAATTTGAGCATGTGTTATAAGCATATTTGAGTATGTGTTATGAGCATATTTGAGCATGTATTATGAGCTAATTTGAGCATGTATTATGAGCAGATTTGAGCATGTATTATGAGAAAATTTGAGCATGTATTATGAGAAATTTTTAGCATGTATTACGAGCATATTTGAGCATGTTTTATGAGTATATTTGAGCATATGTTATGAGTAGATTTGAGCATGTATTTTGAGTAAATTTAAGTATGTGTTATGAGAATATTTGAGCAAGTTTTGGTGAGCTGATTTGAGAAAGCCTTGTGTGTTGGCTTGGAGTAAATTTTAGCAAGTATAGTGTGTAGACTTGGAGTAGATTAGAGCATAGTTGAGAGCAGGTTTTAGTGAGCAGATTTGAGCAAGTATAGTGTGTAGACTTGGAATAGATCTGAGCAGAGTAGTGTGTAGACTTGGAGTAGATATGAGCAGAGTTGAGAAGAGGCTTTGGTGAGAAGATTTAAGCAAGTTTAGTGTGTATACTTGGAGCAAATTTTAGCAGAGTTGTGTGTAGGCTTAGAGTAGATTTGAGAAAATCTAGTGTGTAGAATTGGAGCAGATCTCAGTAGAGTTGTGTGTAGTCTTGGAGCATATTTGAGGAAGTATAGTTTGTAGATTTGGAGTAGAGTTGAGAGTAGGTTTTGGTGAGCAGATTTGAGCAAGTCTAGTGTGTAGACTTGGAGCAGATTTGAGCAAAGTCTAGTTTGTAGACTTGGATCATATTGAAGTAGAGTATAGCAGAAGAAAATTAAGGTCTCTTGTGGATAGATGTCCATGAACTAGAGAAAAGGGGATTGAGGTATCCTATGGATAGAGGTCCACAAACTTGACCATAGGGTATTGGTGTCTCCTTTGGTTTGCACCCATAAAAATTGTAATAGGGAATTGGTTCCCAAGAGATGTATTGAGAAAATTTATAAGAAATATTTTCTCCATGGACATAGCCCACATTGGGTGAACCATGTTAAATCTGTATTTTTCATATGTGTGATTATTTGTGCATTGTTTTATTTACTGCATTGATATTATTACTATTATAATTTGGAAAGAAAAGTAAAAATTTGATATTATACTGTTCACCCCCCTCTTAGTATAAGCTTGTATTCTTCACCTTCTTGTAAATAGTCTAAACATCTTATTTTCTCACATATCATATTGTTGTGTCCACCATGTTCCCAACCATGGTCTATATTTAGTATGTTGTTTGTAAACATGCATTAGTCATCACCTCCATCATGATATCTTATTCAACCATTTTATTAGGCTACTTGGAAATAGAGGTTGTTTTTGTTATTCAACCATACCTAGTGTTCCACTCAACCTTTATAAAAAATTATCATGGTCTAAGGATATTGTGGCCTCCCCTGGCTAACTCGAGATTGTACCAAACACATGTCACACATTAATAAAATTTTAAGTATAGTAATAACAACACCATGAGTGGTCTTGCTATAAAGCAAAAATTTTCTTGCTCATCCTATTATTTGCATAATCTAAACTTGAGGATCCAAAGTGCAAGTTCAAAAAAAGAGAAATAAAAGAGTCATAGTAATATCCAAATATTGGTCCTCTTAAGTACTTTAGATACCTCCATTGGGGTTATAGATGCCTAAATGGTAGTGGAACTATGTTAAATAATTGTGGTTCTAACCTCTATTAGGACTATAGATGCTTGAATGATAGTGGAGTATGACCTTTGAGTGGTGATATGTCTATCCAATTAGTGATATTTTGTAAAAACCTATGAACACTCATAGATGAGATAGCTTATATTGGCTTGAGTCACAATCAATTAGTCCAACCTCACTCAAGATGGTAAATGAACTTCATTGCACACATATCGGTCCATGATTGTCTTGATCTTTTGTTAGGATGATCTAGGATTATAAAGGAATTTGACTAACCATTAGATGAGTTTTATTATCACAACTATGATGTTTGAGTTTCCTAAAATAATTCTAGGATCTAAAAACCCTAAGGTATTTGGATGAAAAGCATCTTAACTCACCATTATTCACTATATATATATATTCTACATATTCATGTGTGTCATTCATAATTAGTCATTTTCCAATGTCCATATGGTTTTAATTGTCCATTACATATCACATTATCATCCACATCTTACGTTTTATGTCCATTGTGGTTATCTTGTCTTATGTTGTGTTAATGTGTCTTTATGATTGTTAAGTTATCATTGATTAATTAAACTAATATTAATTATGAAATGCATAGGCACATATCCAAAAAGTGGTTAAATATACAACTATGATTCTAGACCATGCAAATAATTAAGCACATCATCATCCATCACCTATGCATATCACATCCATAACATCTATCATATCATCTCTATCTAATTACAAACATTCATCAATCCTAAATATCAAAATCATATACACATGAATTACATCACATCATAATAAATATATCATTCCCATATATATAAACTCACCAATAATACATCATAAATACATAATCATCAATGTTAGTATGTTATATCAAAATTACCCCTTGAGATACATCATCATACATCCATACATCCCCATATCATAAAACCAACGCTCTAAAAAATTATGGCCAATTTGCCACACCAAAAACAACACTCATTGTTGCTATCCTCATAGCATTTTCCCACTTCCTTCCTCTCTATCCCCTATATCCATTGTCCCTGCACTGCTTGACCTGAGGTCACTTGCTCCCGTGTAATTTCATTGAATATACTGCTTGTAATGCTTCTAGGTTTGCAAATTGGGATACTACTAGAACCATATATGCTATGCTCCTATGATTCCATCAGGATGAGGGTCCTATGCATGATGGAATAGGCACATATCAAGCAATAATTGTGTCCTCATATCCCTCTCAATCACCTAATGATACCTATTCTTATCCATGCATTTTTATAGATGTGCAATCTCTACTTATAATCTTATAATCATAACCTCATCCACCTATCTCTCCACTACTGCTAGTTGTGCATACATCTCATCCACCTACCAATAGAGATCATCCCTATCACTCATAATTCCATCCCTCTCTACCACCACTATGTTACTCTCAATGATCACTATCTCAAACTACTTCTATATCTTAGCTCATACTATTTGAAGTGTGTCTTGCTATGATCACTATGTCTCACTCTATGACCACCATGTCTCACTCCATAGTCACTACATCTAGATGACCCCATAGATCATTAATCTATATCTACAATCCATATTTATCCTCTTGTAAGCTATCCCTCTATGCCTATAGCACATACCTTCCATCTTGTAGTCTATCCCTCTTGGCTTGTATCCTGATAACTCTACTATCACCTGCTCCATTAGTTGTGTCTCTAGCTATCATAGTTGTACCCATAGCAGCTCTACCTCCTCTATCACTAAAGAACACAAGCTTATACTAAGGGGGGGTGAATAATATATGATACAAATTTTCTCTTTTATTTCCAAAGCAATAACCTTAAATAATATCAATTCAATAATGAAGTAATGCACAAATAACCATATATATAAGAGAAATATTTTATGTGGAGACACCATCACGGGAGAAAACCATGAAAAAATATTGCTTACATTTTTCTTCAATAAATTTTGTGGGCACCAAACCACAAGAGACACCAATCCCCTATACAAGTTCATGGACACCAATACATAGGAGATATCAATCCCCTATACAAGTTCTTGGACACCAATCCCTTTACTCAAGTTTGTGGACACCAATCTACAGGAGACACCAATCCCCTTGCTCAGGTTCATGGATACCAATCCACAAGAGACACCAATACCCTTGCTCAGGTTTATGGATACCAATATATAGGAGAAACTATTCCCCTTGCTTAGGTTTGTGGACACCAATCAATAGGAGATACCAATCTCCTTGCTTAGGTTCATGGACACCAATCCATAGGATACATCAATCCCCTTTCTCAAGTTCATGGATACCAATCCACAGGAGACATCAATCCCCTTGCTCAAGTTCATGGACACTAATTCATAGGAGACACTAATCACCTTGCTCAAATTCATGGACACCAATACACAGGAGACACCAATCCCCTTCTGCTCACAAATATGATCTAAAATTCTGCTTAGGTCTATCCTCAAATATTTCTCACAAATACTGCTCAAATATGCTCCAAAATTTACTCATGAATACTTCTCAAATTTTCTCCAAAATATTCTCACAAAAAATTCTTAAATATGCTCCCAAATATTGCTCAAATTTAATTCAAAACCTACTCACAAATACTACTCAAATATACTCCAAAACTTGATCAATAATGGCATCAAGTTCTTCACCTTTTCTTGAGTTTACTTTCTTCAACTAAAAGTAATTCAAACATATTCTACCCATAATTATTTTAACTTCATGAACATATAGAGGATGATATGCACTAGTGTAGAAATATTCAAATGGCCAATATGTTCTTCACATTCATTTAGTCTGTTGCTTCCACATATCTCACATTTATTACATTTTAAAGGTAGCTCAAGTCTAGCATTAGATAACTTACTTGTGTGTTGAATTGGAGATGGTAATACCTTGATTTTCTTCCACTATCATATGCACATTTTCTTCTTCTTGAAATGGTTGAATTGTCCTTCCTTGTCAATTGAATGCTTGGGTGAATATGTGACCTTAATCCTCTTACTCTATTATTTGAAGCCTTGACTTGTTTTAAATATGTGCCCTGTAAATCTACCTCAATAATTATGATCTTCCTTTTGCATGTGCTTTCCAAATCTACCTTGATAAAATGATTTTTCTTTTGTATGTGCCTTCCAAATTTGCCTTAATAATAATGATCATTTTTTAAAAATAAAATAAAACTTTATAACAACATGACTCCTTATATCTCCCTTTTTAAAACTTGCAAAATAAAACTTTATAATAACAACATGACTCCTTATATCTCCCTTTTATAACTTGCAAAATAAAACTTTATAAACAACAAACTGACTCCTTATATCTCCTTTTAATAACTTAAAAAATAAAACTTTATAATAATAACATGACACCTTATATCTCCCTTTTATCAAATTTAATTTAAAAACTTTACCCTTACCTTGCACAACAAAACTTAGCAAGCGACGGATGAGATTCGATCTTATGACCTCTATAAGTGTAGCACCCTAACGTGAGCTTGTGATTGACTAGGCTAACACAACGGATGAAACAAAAGGGCACAATAGAATACTTAACTCCTTTACTGCACTATCTAGAACAACAAACACTTCAAAAAATAGGCATCAAGGATATTGGAGCCTCAAACCTTCTGCACCACAATGCCCTAATATGGGCTAGGAAAATAACTGAGCTACCCTAGTGGATGAAATCAAAGGGTCACAATAAAATATTTAACTCCTTCATTGTGCTATCTTCAAACACCAAATGCTTTAGCAAAATAGACGTCGAGGGGATTCGAATCTCGAACCTTCTACACCGTAGTGCCCTAACACGGGCTAGGCAACCGACTGGGCTACCCCAATATATGAAACCAAAGGGGCATAGTAAAATATGTAACTCCTAATTTGGATCACTGCTACACCGCTAAAATTGCACTCATCTCCTCCCTTGTCTTCTACTCATCGCTCGATCTCCTCTCGAAGGATAATCTAAATTCTTACAACTTTACAAAATGAATTATTGCCTCATATTAATATGCTTTTTCTTTGTCTTTTACGCCTAAGGAGGTTGGCACATCATTTAAACATTTGAATTTGAATTTTACTTTTGTATGGCATGCTCAAGGAGGTCAGCCCATGCATATTTAATTTTTGAATTTCAAACACACTTCAAGTCGGTCCACTCTTTTTGCCTTTATATTATAATATTAAATCTATGATTTAAATATAAACCTTCCACTTTAATATTTAAATATTTCATTTAAATATTAAATCACCCTTGAAGATATATATCTTGACATCAATGACAACTCATATGATTAAATCACCCTTGAAGATATCTGCCTTGACATCAATGACAACTCAATAATTCTAACAATCTCCCCCTTTGTCATTGATGGCAACCCTACAAAGAAATTGTCCTTTACTAAAATAGGATCACAAGCTACTCCCCCTTACTAAAATTCTTCCCCTTTGACATCAATGGTAAAGGCTCCTTGGGGTATAATATAAGACACTTGACAACGCCCCCTTACTCCTTGCTCTTATTAAGATAATCAATGATGAGATGGGAGTAAAACTTCCAAATTCCTATGTTCTTTTTATTCTTCTATTTTCTTTATCCAAACTTTGGAGAACATACCCTTTTGAATATTTTGACCATCCTATTTTTTGCTTAACTTTAGAAGTTCAAGGAACACTATTCTACACCATCTAACTGTATGCCCAAAATTATTTCATTTGTAGCTGTAACATCCCTGCTACTTATTATTATTTTATTTGGAAAAATGTGATTATATGATAAATTTTGTGATGCAGGTACATGTTTGTGCATGGAGGTGGAAGAAAAACACCCACTCCTAACGGAGACAGAGGATGGAGGTGTTAGGTAAGGTGGGGTATGATATCGTACCTCATGCACCATGGCCTATGGGTACATGGAAGCCCATCATAGAAAATTGTATATAAAGATCATTTTTCCTGTTGTTGCATTTGATGCATATGTATAACTTCATTTCGTATATGACTGCTATTGCATTTCTTGCATGTTGCTTGTTATGGCTCGAAATGCCAATGTTCAAAAATATATATTTATTTAATAAAAAAGAATAATAATATATATATAAAATAGTATATAATAAAAATAATAATAATAGTAATATAAAATATATAGGAATAAAATAGAAATATATAAATAAAATATAATGTGTTTGTTGCTTGTTTTAATCTTGAGAAAAGAAACTTAATATGTAACTTTATATGTGTATGAGATATAAAGCAAAGTCTAAGAAGTATATAACATATATAAACAAAAAAACTAAAATAAATATATATGTGTAATAACGTCATATGAAATGGATGGTTTGTTAGAACACAACCAAGGTGGATGATAAAATTAAATAACTCCTCTCCACTCGGATGGAGAAAGCATTACCACCTGGCTAAGCCTGCGGACAATTATCTCGCATCGCAATTTGAAAGGTGTAAATCTAATATCTCACGAACTCATCTATAAAAAAAAGAAAATAAATATTGAGAGGCATGTTCTTGGAATCTCTAGAATTGCATACTAATAGTTGCTATTATTGTTGGGAGTGTTTTTGGCCTGACGATTCGTTTGTCAACACCGTGGAGAGTGCTGGTTTTTTATTGAATACTTGGCTGCATCATGTGATCAGGTTAGAGCTATTTGGTTTCTGTGTGAAAACTGTATGCCATGTGTGTAAAGAGAAGTTTCTTGTATGTTGCCTATGTTCTTAGAGCTATTTTCTTTCTGTGTGAAAATTGTATGCCATGTGTGTAAAGAGAAGTCTCTTGTATGATTGCTCTTGTGCTTAAATAATTTTAAAAGTTATTGTATTTGAGAAGATGATTTAATAGCGAAAACGAAGATGTTGCATTCTGTTGAATTTTTGGATTGCATTCCATAGTTGCATTCTCTGCATATTTTCCTGGGTTATATAGCTGCATTTAGTGGCCAAGCTGACCCAGCATGCTTATATAAGTCTCCATGCCTCGTCTCTACCTGTATGAGTACATTCACAGGGAGAGATTGGGAATCTCAACGATGTTTGGGCTATGCTATCATTCAGTATATGTGGATATCCATGGCATCTATTGAGCCTTCTCTAGAGAGTAGCAATGGGAGTTCAATATAATTTTAAAGTCTTTTTGTTTGAAAACAAATTTGTTGGTAAATTGTATTTAGAGCTGGTCAAAATTATTAAACCAAGTCATTTTTTCTCTATCAAAGAAGAAGATTTATATGATAGAGGATTAGTCAAATTTATACCTGTTACAATTAGATACATTATTTTAAAATCTAAAGCTCCTGCTATGGAAACAATTCTTGATACCAATTACTGTGCTGCATTGAGTTTAAAACTTCGAGTTTGAATTTTTAATTAAAGAAGAGATATTTTCAATTTAATTTATTGGATAATGCATTAGCTTTAGTTCTTGCTTTGCGTGTATGTATATATATATATACATATATATATATATATATATATACTATATATATATATATATATATATATATACATATATACATATATATATATATATATACATATATACATATATATATATATATATATGTATATATATATATATATATATATATATATATATAAGTTGAAAATGTCGAAACATATGCGAATTTATGCTAGAGAAGAAAATTTAAGATGCATGAATTTGATTTATATTTTTAAATGCAAAAGCTTGATGTCTAGTATGAAAAAACCACTGATCATAGTTTAGAGAGAATGAAATTCGTAGAGTTTAGGGAAGCGGTATATTAGGTTACATACATATCTTTCCATAAAAATAACAGCATGACTCCAATTTAATAGGATTTAATTCTAATAAAACTAGAGAAGACAAGATGAATTTTAGATAGACTCTATAACAAATTCAGATCCATGAGACGCATTTGCCGAACGTAAATTTATTTCAAATTAAGAAGTTTAAATATCTCTAGTTTTTCAATAGGGCACTTATATATATATATATATAGGATATGACACTATGAAATATGTTTTTCTTAAAAAAAATAAAAGGCTTAACCAACAGTATTAGAAATGCTTAATTTTGTTTGTGTAAATTGAGGAGAAATCAAATTTATAAAACTTTAAAATGGTATGATGAAAAAACATGAATTATACTTAGCTTTGGGCATCAAGTAGGAAAACTAGTAATATTAATAAATTTAGATTTTATGTGTATTGACTCGTAAAGCTTTTGCTATCTATATATTACTCCATGTCTAATCCTGTGCAAAGCGGCTATGATTTTTATTTAGATAAGGTATTTTATGAGAAACTTAGACTTGTCTCTTTAGTGGGCTAAGATTGATTTACATAGACTAAATGAAGTTTAGGGTTTGCCTTATGTTTAATCCATATAGGACTGAAATAGTAAAGTATTTTATGTCTTATTATAAAAAAAGAGAGAAGCTTTACATGGGAGCTCTAATAGAATCACCATCAAATGTATCTATCGTAAGCTTACATGAGAGCTTAAATAGTATTGGGTTGATTTTGTATTATAAGTTATTTTTATTTAGAACTTTAGTATATGACTATTGAATTATTCTAAAGTTTTTGAGTTTTTTTTTTTAAATATATATATATATATATATATATATATATATAGTAGCCTTTTTGTTGCTTAATGTGAGAGCTTCATTATTTAAATAGCTATGGAGCTTTTATTTTGATTTACACATAATATTTAATATTATGCTTACGGGTTAATTTGTGTTAAGTAGATTATTGTTCTATTACACTTTAATTTTTTTGGCTACAAGTCTTATTTTGTAAAAGAGTTTGAATGTGAAGTACTTAAATATTTATATAACCATGTCATCTGGAAACTGAAACTAGATTTTTAAAACAAAAATAATAACCAAGAGATAATCAAAATCCTGGCATATTTGGTAAAGGGTAACAAGTTAATACCAGATAGTGTAAATTTTCATACTTATTGAGAGCCAGTGCTTATCAAGTAGGATAGCACTGACCCGACTCCGATGGCTAGTAGTGGCAGCCACCGTGAACTAGTGTTATCCTTCTTAAAGAACGAAGGTTCTTCGTAAAAGAGGGCAAGAGGCAATGGTATGGGATATTACCTCTAGATAACACATGTATAGTACATGAGGATGCTCATGAGCCTGCTCGGTTGTAGAATCACCAATGGGAATCATAACCAAAGGGCTGGTATATGAGGTTAGAAGGTCCAATGGTAGATGGTATGGGCAACATTACTGTCAATTGATGCAGACACTGAGATATCTGGTCCATGACCATGCGATGGGGACCCTGATCAAACCTTAGTGGAAGATCAACGACTAGTCGCAAAAATATCAATGCTAGTTCTAAAGCATGAATACAATGAGTTTTTTTAGGAATGAAAGGAAAATTATAAATTCTCAAGCTTTGGAACAAGGGAATTATTGCATCCACTCTTCCAGGTGTTATGGGCCCTAGAAGAGCAAACCCATGCTAATATCTAAAGATTACCCGAGGAAGAGGTTAAGATATTTTAAAAGGTGATCTATTATGAGAAGTTTGTCAGTCCTGAGCACTTAAGTCACCATTTGTAGTGGTTGGAATACTTGAAGTGCAGTTCCTCTATACCTCATACTAATGTTTAGTTGGGTAAAACAACTAATATGTGTGACATGTAAGTAAGATCTCAATAAAAAATCTATATGGTGAATTTGACAACTAGGTGAGTAGGCCTGGGTTGTGACAGTTGGTATCAGAGCCTAGGTTGCAAAACCTTAGGCTATAAAAACATAAATAATTACTAACATAACTCTTTTGGCACCAAAAATGGTAGGTACCTCATGGAGGACCAACGTTAACCTGCAAGAGGAAATTGCAGAGGTCCGAAGGAAGGGACTGAGGTGATTCATGAGAGAGTCGAAAAGGGTGCAAGATACCAATATACCATGATTAGATGCAAAGGCTACTCAGAAAGAATTTGTTGTCATTTCATGGGAGGAATTTGAAAGGGCATTTAAGGACCATTTCCTCATGCCACAATTTTATGTTGAGAAATATGGAAATAAACAAAATAATTCTATAGAAGAGACTCCACGCAAAATATTTGCTGCTACAGGTAAACCTAATCTTATAGGCCAAGCTACTCTATTTTTGATTAAAGGAAAACTAGGAAAAAGAGATGTATATATATTAATTGATAGTGGTGCAACAGATAGTTTCATTTCAAATAATATTTTGAGGGATATACCTGTTAAACCTGGGGTTATGGCAAGAGGGTGGCAAGTTGAGTATGGCTCGAGATAAACTTAGTCAACCAGTGTCTATTTGACCCACAAATAGAAATACCTCAAGAAAAAAAGTCAACTAGCACCTATATGTGGCACCTTTACATGCATTTGACATAGTCCTAGGAGTAGATTGGTTAAAATCCCATAAAGCCCTACTAAATTTTGAGGAAAGGTGGTTGGACTTTACGGATGACACTAATCAGTGAATTCGTATCCACTGCAATCGAATATCTCTTAAGCCCCATTCGATGACTGCCATGCAGGTCAAAAGAGCATTGAGAAAAAGGTGTAAACTTAATTTGGTTAAGCTAAACAAAAAGGAAGAAATTGAGTCAAGCTCTGCATTGTTTCAATAATACCCAATGCTAAATGAATTTAGGGATGTCTTTCCTAAAGATCTGCTTGGACTACCTCCAAAAAGGGAATTTGATTTCTTGATTGAGCTCATGCTAGGAGCGACTCCGGTAGTCAAAACTCCTTATCGTATGACACCTCTTGAATTGCAAGAGCTTAAGACACAACTACAAGACCTGTTACAAAAAGGGTACATTAAACCCAATGTGTCGGCATGGGGAGCATCGGTTTTACTTTTTAAAAAGAAATATGGATCCCTGAGATTATGCATTGATTATAGGATGCTTAAAAAAATAACAGTAAAGAATAAGTATCCTTTACACAAAATTGATGATCTATTTGATCAATTGAGAGGGGCTACAATTTTCTCTAAAATAGATCTTAGATCAGGCTACCATCATTTAGGAAGAATATACTTACAATACTACTTTCAAAACTCGCTATGGACATTATGAGGTCACGGTATTACCATTTGAGTTAACAAATGTACCATATGCATTTATGAATCTAATGAATAGTGTGTTCTAAGAATAGTTGGACCAATTCATGTTAAAATTCCTAGATGATATCTTAATTTACTCCCGTACTAGAGAGGAACATGATCAACACATGAGGATAGTGCTAGAGATCCTCAGGAAAAATCAATTATATGGTAAATTTTCCAAATGTGAGTTCTACACACCATAAGTTTAGTACTTGGGGTATATTGTCTTAGTTGAAGGAATAGTCATAGATCCTAAAAATATTGAAGCCATAATAAATTGGCCAGCTCCAACCAATGTATCAGAAGTAAAAAAATTTATGGGAATGGTCAATTCCTATCGATGATTTATTAAAGGGTTCTCAAAAATTGCATTTCCCATTACCAACCTCCAGAGAAAAGGGAAAGTCTTTAAGTGGATACTACAGTGTGAAGAAGCCTTTATAATTCTTAAGAAAAAGTTGACAACTGCCCCTATATTAAAAATACCTGACCCGAATAAATCATTTACGATATGTACTAATGCCTCATTGGAAGTATTTGATGGCATTTTGATGCAATATGAGGCCATAGTATCATATGAATCCAGGAAACTTAAAAAATATAAAATAAACTATGCTACACATGAATTAGAACTAGCAGTAGTAGTTCATGCTCTTAAACTATGGAGGCACTATCTGCTAGGAAAATCATTTGAACTTAAAATCGATCATTAGAGCTTGAGATATATATTTACTCAGCCTTTGCTAAATTCCAGACAACGAAGAGGGATGGAGTTTCTAGTTGAATATGATTTTGGTATTGAATATATCAAAGGAAAATAAAATAAACTAGCAGATGCCCTCAGTAGGAGAAGGCACATAATAGCTCTTACAAAATATTAGTTTGGGCTAAGAGAGCAAATCATAGAAATGCAAAAAAATGATACGTTTTGCAAACAATGTCATAACAAGGTTGAGCAAGAACCAAATCAGCACAGAGGTTATAAGATCAAGAAAAATCTGGTGTATTTTAGAGTAATAGTACCCAATTATGAGGGACTTAAAAGAACTATCCTATAGGAATCTCATTATGCACCATATTCTGCTCATCCAGGGGTAACTAAGATGAGGGAAACACTTAAAAAAGACTACTTATGTCCAAGGATGAACATATGTAGTTCAATTTACTATAAGATGCCTAGAGTGTCAGAAGGTTAAAGCAGAGCATCAACATCCTGTGGAAAGTTGCATATGTTCGATGTACCAAAATAGAAGTGGCAAGTGATATCCATGGATTTTATTGTTGGCCTTCCTAAGACACGATTTTAGCATGATGCAATATTTGTGATAGTGGATAAGTTAACCAAAGTAGCACATTTTATACTAGGTAGTGTTCGTGATGATGCAACAGCTATAGCGCAAAATTTTGCTCAAGAAATTGTAAGACTACATGGTTTTCCCAAAATAATCATCTCGGATAGAGATTCAAGATTCACTTCTAAGTTTTGGTAAGCCTTGCATCGATCTTGGGGAATAAAGCTCAATATTAGCACCGCCTATCATCCTAAGATGGATGGACAGATTGAGAGGGTCAATCAAGTGCTAGAAGATATGCTATGCATGTATTGCATTGATAATCATAACAAATGGGAAGATTATCTCTTTCTAGTGGAATTTGCTTATAATAACAACTATCATACCACGTTGGGCATGGCCCCTTTTGAGGCCCTATATGGGTGTAGGTGTAGGACACCATTAACATGGGATAATTTGGATGATCAAGAAGCGATCAATCCTAATGCTGTTAGAAACATAGAGATCCAACTTAAAGAAATTTTCCAGTGACTTCGTGAAGCTGTTGATCACCAGAAGAGTTATGCCAACTTAAAGCAAACCCCTCAAGAATTTACCATTGGTGACAAAGTTTTCCTTAGAGTCAATCCAACCAAAATTTCAATTAAGTCCACTAAATTAAGCCCCGATTTGTTGGTCCTTTTGACATTATTACCAAAATCAGTCTTGTTGCCTACAAGCTTGCACTACCACCGAACTTGTCAAAAATCCATAGTTTTTTCCATGTTTTCCCCTTCGCAAGTATGTAGATGACCCATATCATGTTTTGGACGTATCCCATTTGTAGACGGCAGACCCGTAGCTCATTGAAGTTCAACCAGTTAAAATTTTGGGTTTCAAAACCAAACATTTAAGGAAAAGAACTGTGGAGCAATGCAGGATCTAGTGGTATTATTATTTTGAGAAAAAAAAAGCTACCTAAGAAGATGTTGCTGCTATGAGAAACCAATTTCCTTAATTATTTGAAAATTGAACTAAAATATAATTTACTATATGTACTTGAGATGTAAATATTTATGTATTGATATGATGGGACTTGACACAGTAGATATGAATGTTGTATATATTACTTTGTGTTAATTGCATATATATAACCAGATGTTGTGTAAATTTATATCTGTATCATTTAGTTAACACAGGGACTGTGTTAATTCCTAGAGGGGGGGTATGTAACATCCCCACTACTTGTTATTATTTAATTTGGAAGAATGTGATTCTGTGATAAGTTTTGTGATGTAGGTACAGGTTTACGCGTGGAGGTGAAAGAAAAACATCCACTCCTAACAGAGAAACATGATGGAGGCATCAGGTAAGGTGGGGTATGATGTCGTGCCTCATGCACCTTGGCCTGTGGGTACATGGAAGCCCATCATAGAAATTTGCATTTAAAGATCATTATTCCTGCTGTTGCAAAGTTTGCATATGTATAACTGCATTATGTATATGGCTGCTACTGCATTTCTTACATGTTGCTTGTTATGGCTCGAAATACCAATGTTCAAAAAATATATATATTTATTTAATAAAAAAAAGAAGAATAATAATGAAAAAATATATAAAAAAATAGTATATAATAAAAATAATAAAAATAGTTTTCCAATGAGGTTGAAATATTTTATATTATCTCCTTATAACACAAAATGTATTGTCTTGTTTAAGTTTTCCAATGGAATTCATATCAAGACTATTGTGAAATTATTCATGTTATTAAAGGAGATGTAAATATCTTTTGATTATTTAGGAAATAGTTCTCAACCTCATTGAAATACATCAATATGAGGGAATAAAGCTCCAAATCTAAAACTATTTCAAACACAGAAATAGGAAAACTATTTATTTAATAAAAAAAAGAAGAATAATAATGAAAAAATATATAAAAAAATAGTATATAATAAAAATAATAAAAATAGTTTTCCAATGAGGTTGAAATATTTTAATGAATATTTTTTTGAAATATTTTATATTATCTCCTTATAACACAAAAAATGTGTTGTCTTGTTTAAGTTTTCCAATGGAATTCATATCAAGACTATTGTGAAATTATATGCTCACTCATCAATAAATTCTATGGTTATTGTATGAATAGACTCTAAAGGTGCAACAACTAATTTATCAGCTATAACTTGGCCTTTAATAGATTTTTGGTCAATAAATATGAGTTCAAACTCGCTTAAAGCAAGAACCCACTTAGCTGTGCATCCTAACAAGTAAGGTCTACTCATCAAGTACCTTAATGGATTAGACTTAGCAATAAAAAATGTTTTCTGATTGAGCATATAATGACATTCCATTATGTGATATTCATTATTATATTTCAACCTCATTGGAAAACTATTTTTATTATATACTATATATATATATATATATTCATTATTATTATTCTTTTTTATTAAATAAATATATATATATTTTGAACATTGGCATTTCGAGCCATAACAAAAAACATGTAAGAAATGTAGTAGCAGTGATATACAAAATGCAGTTATACATATGCAAACTATGCAACAACAGGAAAAATGATCTTTAAATGCAAATTTCTATATTTCAAATCTGAATGGAGGAAAACAATGAACGAAAACATGGCATAAAACATTTGTCATTGCTAAGTTTGATCCATTAAGGTACTTGATGAGTAATGCAGTAGTAGTCATATACAGAATGCAATTATACATATGCAAACTATGCAACAACAGGAAAAATGATCTTTAAATGCAAATTTCTGTATTTCAAATCTGAATGGAGGAAACCAATGAACGAAAACATGGCAAAAAACATTTCTTATTGCTAAGTATGATCCCTTAAGGTACTTGATGAGTAGACCTTGATTGTTAGGACGCACAGCTAAGTGGATTCTTGCTTTAAGTGAGTTTGAACTCACAATTTTTATTATTTCTTTATATTTATTTCACAATAGTCTTGATATGAATTCCATTGGAAAACTTAAACAAGACAACACATTTTTTGTGTTATAAGGAGAAAATATAAAATATTTCAAAAAAATATAAATATACTTTTTGTGAGGTTGAAATATATATATATATATATATTTTTTGACTATTCTGTATAATATAACTGCATTCTGTATATAACTGCTACTGCATTTCTTGCATATTGTTTGTTATGGCTCGAAATGCCAATGTTCAAAAAAATATATATATTTATTTAATAAAAAAAAGAAAAATAATAATGAAAAAATATATAAAAAAATAGTATATAATGAAAACAATATATAATGAGGCAGCAAGTATATAATCCCTTTTGTTTTGTGTTATGACTAGATGACTTGTGTATCTTCCTTTTGTTCTTCCCAATCCCTTTCATCATGCAAGTATTCATCCCAAGTAGAATTATTGTCTAATAAATAAATTTTATCATAGATGAAATATAAATAACATACAACATATCACATTTGTAATGCAATTACACCAGAGCCTATTGCACCATTCAGGTCTACTATTTATTGAGCAACCTCAAATCCTTTACCTATCATGGTCCTATACAATGCTTAAAATCTACTTAATTTACACATCGTTTTTGGCAACAAAGGATTCAAATCAATAATACAAAACAAGTTGATATATAAGTTATTACACTCGAAAATATATATTCATCCTTCCAGGACACACAACTAGTTTGAGACATTCAAATTATAAACAATCTTGATGCCATAGTTCAAGTTATAACAAGCATTAACACTAGAAATGCATTAAAAAAGATAACACAAAAAATATAAGGAGAATAAAAAAAATACATAAAAAAAATATGAAATACAAATAACAAAAAAATGGCAAAGGCCAAGTTATAGTTGATAAATTAGCTGCTGCACCTTTAGAGTCTACTCATCCTATAACCATAGAATTTATTGATGAGTGAGCATATAATTTCACAATAGTCTTGATATGAATTACATCAAAAAACTTAAACAAGACAACACATTTTTTGTGTTCCCAACTAATATAGTTTTCAATTTGATTAGTTTGGTTAGTAAGCATATTCAAATCCATCCCTGTAGCCTGTTTGTGTATCCTACAGTTGTTATTGTTGAGTTGACCACTCTGGGATAAAACCCATTGTTTTGTTATCTGTATTTCATCTTTTTTTTAATGTATTTTTTTTATTCTCCTTATATTTTTGTGTTATCTTTTTTAATGCATTTCTAGTGCTAATGCTTGTTATAACTTGAACTATGGCATCAATATTGTTGATAATTTGAATGTCTCAAACTGTTTGTGTGTCTTGCAAGAATGAATATATATTTTGGAGTGTGTGTGTAATAACTTATTATGTGTTATTTTGTAAATATACGCAAAGTGTTTGACAAAATGTGCATGCATATATTTAATTATTATGGGTTCATTACTATTGTGAATAAAAGAAGAAGAATAATAATGAAAATATATATAAAAAATAGTATATAATAAAAATAATAATAATAGTAATATAAAATATATAGGAATAAAATAGAAATATATAAATAAAATATACTGTGTTTGTCGCTTGTTTTATTCTTGAGAAAAGGAACTCAATATGTAACTTTATATGTATATGAGATATAAATCAAAGTCTAAGAAGTATATAACATATATATAAAAAAATAAAAAATAAAAACTAAAATAAATATATATGTGTAATAATGTCATATGAAATGGATGGTTTGTTAGAACACAACCAAGGTGGATAATAAAATTAAATAACTCCTCTCCACTCGAATGGAGAAAGCATTACCACCTGGCTAAGCCTGCGGATAATTATCTCGCATTGCAATTTGAAAGGTGTCAATCTAATATTTTGTGAACTCATCTATAAAACAAAGAAAAGAAATATTGAGAGGCATGTTCCTAGAATATCCATAATTGCATACTAATAGTTGCTATTACTATTGGGAGTATTGTTGGCCTGATGATTCGTTTGTCAATGCCATGGAGAGTGTTGGTTTTGTATTGGATACTTGGCTACATTGTGCAATCAGGTTAGAGCTATTTGATTTTTATGTGAAAATTGTATGCCATGTGTGTAAAGAGAATTTTATTGTATGTTGCCTCTGTTCTTAGAGCTATTTGATTTCTATGTGAAAAATAATGTATGCCATGTGTGTAAAGAGAAGTGTATTGTATGATTGCTCTTGTGATTAAATAATTTTAAAAGTTATTGTATTTGATAGCAAAAATAGAGATGTTGCATTCTATTGAATTTTTGGATTGCATTCCATATTTGCATTCACTGCATGTTTTCCTGGGTCATATAGTTGCATTTAGTGACCAAGATGACCCAATGCGCTTATATAAGTCTCCATGCCTCGTCTCTACATGTATGAGTGCATTCGCAAGGAAAGATTGGTAATCTCAACGATGTTTAGGCTATGATGTCATTCAGTATGTGTAGAGAGCCACAATGCCTATTGAGCCTTCTCTACAGAGTAGCAATGGGAGTTTGATATAATCTTAAAGTCATTCTTTTTGAAAATAAATTTATTGGTAAATTGTATTTAGAGCTGGTCAAAATTATTAAAACAGTTCATTTTTTGTCTATCAAAGAAGAAGATTTATATGATAGAGGATTAGTCAAATTTATACTTGTTACAATTAGACATATTATTTTAAAAGCTAAATATCCTGCTATGGAAATGATTCTTGATACCAATTACTATGGTGCACTGAGTTTAAAACTTCGAGTTTGAATTTTTAATCAAAGAAGAGAGATTTTCAATTTAATTTATTGGATAATACATTAGCTTATATATATATATATATATATATATATATATATATATATATATATATATATATATAATTTGGAAACCTCAAAACACATGCGAATCTATCTTTGGAGAAGAAAATTTAAGATGCATTAATTTGATTTATAATTTTAAATGCAAAAGCATGATGTCTAGTATGAAAAAAAACATTGATCATATTTTAGAGAGAATGAAATTCGTAGAGTTTAGGGAAGTGGTAGATTAAGTTACATACATATCTTTCCATAAAAATAGTAGTATGAATCATGATTAATAGGATTTAATTCTAATAAAATTGGAGAAGATAGGATGAATTTTAGATAGGCTCTATAACAAATTTAGATCCATGAGATACATTTATCGAATGAAAATTTATTTCAAATTAAGAAGTTTAAACGTCTCTAGTTATTCAATAGGGCACTTATTTTTAAACATCTCTGGTTATAGAAGATATTTACCCATGAGAAGCTGGAATGGATATATGTCGTAAGGGAGAAATATCTACAACACCATTCCTTTATGGATGACGAAGCTCCTCAAGCTGGAACCCATTTCTGGAAGTCTATCCTCCAAACAAGACCGTTACTCATCAGAGGTGTAAGATGGCAGCTTGGTGATGGGAAGACAATCAATTTTTGTCATGATCCTTGGTTCAAGGATGAGGCTCTTATAAATGATCAGAACATTGCTGTCCTAAAACCCTTAACAGATGTAAATATGGGACCAAAAGTTGCTAACTTCATTGTCCAAACCCAGGGGCATCCCATGCGAAAACAAGTAAGATTCAATTTGTATGATGAATTAATTTCCCAAGCTGTTAAGGCCATGTGATGCATGAGCCGATATTTAGAGGGTTTTTTTTATTAAAAAGGAGTTTTAAAGTAATTTTTTATTACTAAAAATGGAATTCTTTGACGCAAAATATAATTTGTCGAAAATGATAATTTTTTATTTTTAGGGTTTTAAGTTTTAGGGTTTTCTTTTAGGGATTCAAGCTTTAGGGTTTTATTTCAGGGTTTCTTTGGGGATATATATTCCCTTGGTATTGCATTGTAAAGGGGGAAGTGAATCCAGGAATGAGAAAAAAAAATATTTATTGGTTCATTTTCATGTATTGTAGTTTTTATGTGAATGAAGGGTTTTTTATGATTATTTCCATTTATCACAATTTTTATGTAATGGGAGGTATTTTGTTTTGACCTCTTGCAGCTATATTTACATCATTTGGTATCAGAGCAAGTTGGATCTTTTTGGGGAGAAAAGAGAAGAAAAGAAAAGAGAAAATGAGAGGAGAGCAAAGGGGCTCTAAAAAAAAATGACACTTTGTGCAGTTCTTGCAGAAGTTTTGTAAAACCTTGGAGACAGAAATTGACACTCTGTGTAAGTGCTTATAGGAGGTTTTTTAATGTAAAAGCCTCAGATAAAGAGATTGAAACTTTTGTAGTGCTTGCAAAAGGTTTGTAAAACCTTGGATAAAGAAATTGACACTCTGTGTAAGTGCTTGCAGGAGGTTTTTTTTATGTAAAACCTCAGAGGGAGAAATTGACACTTTGTGTAGTGCTTGTAGAAGGTTTGTAAAACCTTAGAGAAATAAATTGGCACTCTGTGTAGTGCTTGCAGGAGGTTTTTTTTCATTAAAAAACTCAAAGGAAATAATTGGCACTTTATGTAGTGCTTGCAGGAGGTTTGCTATTTTAAAACCTTAAAGGAATAAATTGGCACTATGTGTAGTGCTTGCAGGGGGTTTGAGATATAAAACCACGGAAGGATATTGGTACTTTGAGGAGTACTTGTAGATGTGTGGCACTCTATGGAAAGCAATTATGAGTTTGATCAAAGGAACTCACAGGAGCAAAGTTCTTTTCAACCAAAGGAGAATGATGCAGGAGCCTATCTTTAGAGGGTTTTTTTTTAAAAGGAGTTTTAAAGTAATTTTTTATTACTCAAAATGGGATTATTTGACGCAAAATATAATTTGCCAAAAATGGTAATTTTTTTATTTTTAGGATTCTAAGTTTTAGGGTTTTCTTTTAGGGCTTCAAGCTTTAGGGTTTTATTTTAGGGTTTATTTGGGGATATATATTCCATTTGTATTGCATTGTAAAGGGGTAAGTGAATCCAGGAATGAGAAAATAAATTATTTATTGGTTCATTTCCATGTATTATAGTTTTTATGTAAATAGAGGTTTTTTATGATTATTTCCATTTATCACAATTTTTATGTAATGGGAGGTATTTTGTTTTGACCTCTTGTAGCTGGATTTACATCACCATGCAGTCTATTATCATATCAAGTTTTATGTCAGCTTCCTAGGAAAAATATAGGCCTTTCTGGAAATGCAGTGAGGATGGAAACTTCTCAGTCAAAACGGCCCATGGGTTTTACAACAATTATGATTCTCAAGATGAGTAAGCAATATATTTGATCTTCAAATGCGTTTGTCTCAAAAAAATTATCCCCAAAGTTGCTCACTTCTCTTGGTTTTTTGTTAAGAATAGAATTTTAACTACTGACAATTTGATTAAGCATGGAGTCATGTTACCCAATAGATGTTATTTGTGCTACCAAGCTTGGGAATCAGTGCAACATATTATGGTTGACTGTAAATTTGCCTATGATGTTTTTATAGAGCTTTTAAGTATATTCAAAGTTCAATGGGCATGGCCCCATACTATTGCTGATATGTTTACCCAGTGGCCTCTTGTGTTTCGCCACCCTATATTAAAGTTTATTTGGAAATCTTCCCTCCATCATACCTTATGGAATATTTTGTTAGAGCAAAATAATAGTGTTCAATAATTAGACCAGGTATCTAGTGATGGTAGCCAATAGAGCAGTGAGGTTCACTATCGAGAACACCAACTTAATTCAGTGTGAAAAACCCCCTGATCCAGGTTTAGAAAAAAAATTATTTAAAGTTCTCAATATTTCTACCAAAATTTCTAAGCAACTAGTTCACATCAATGATAGGATCAATACTAAGTGGAGACCTCCATCGTTGGGTTAGCTAAAAGCAAATTTCGATGGTTCATCTAAAAGCAATCTTGTGGATGTTGGGTATGGTGGTATAATTTGGGATCATAGTGGAAATATCATCAAGGCCTTCATTGAAAATTTGTGGATTCAATAAAATAATTATGCTGAGGCTCGTGCCCTATGGAGGTGTCTTGTTTTGTGCAAATATTTTCCTAACCCAATCATCTTTGAAGGTGATTCCCTTGTTGTGGTTAATCATGCAAAATGTTCCTCGAAACTAGGTTGGAATATTCAAAATGTTATTAAGGAAAGTCAAGCCATTCTCAGGCAGCTTCCCTTAAGTATAGTTCAAAATGTCTTTCGTGAAGCCAACATAGTGGCTGGCACTTTGGCTAATTTGGTAGCAAACCAATCTAATTGCATTATTTGGGAAGACTAATTTCTAGAGGATTTAATCAGCATTGTTCAAAAATAAAATGATAAGGTTTCTTAATAATCACAAAAATGCTAGCAAAGGTGTTTTTTTCAATGCCATAAGGTGTTTTATCAACACTGGTGTCTTTCCTTTCAAGTGTTGTTTCAACACTATTATCAGTTCCAAAAAAGGTGTTTTTTTTAATGTTATAAGGTGTTTTGTAAACACCTTGTTTCTTTTGTCTTTGGTATTTTTTCAACACAATTCCTTGTCCATTTCATGATCCCACATGTTTTCTTTCAAATTTTGGGCTTTTACAAAATTATGGTTTTCATCACAAGGCTATTGTTTTCACCTTTGTATGAAACCTTCTCCATATGACAAGTTTGTTAATTCGTGGAATGATGGAATGGTTCATGTTAGAGGGCTTCAAATTGAGTTCATGGATGCAGCTAAAAATATTACTAGTTGTGTTGCTAAAGCCTTTTGCTTAAGAATAATCAGCCATGTCTCAATGGTGGCTGACCAACTCCTGGCAGTAGCCAATATGATCAAGGAATTTGGGGTCATCTTCTCTCTTAAATTAAAGAAATTTTAGGATCTTCTGACGTCCTTCAATGCTCTTATCCCTCATCCATAGAATAATGCTACTGAAGATGGTGATAAAGCCCAGCAGTCCTGGGTTCTAGGTTAGTGTGATTTTTGAGTTTAGTTTTTGTTATTGAACCTTCCCTATTTTTTTGGGCATATCCATGATTTCTTTTTGTTGTCGAAAAGGTTATTGGAATATTTTGTTTTGTTTTTTTGTGTTCCCATGAAACTAGCACAACTCTTCCCTATGTCTATGGAGGTTGTTTTGTTTTATTTTCTTTAGCGCTAGATAATAGCCTTATGTAAATAGGGATTGAGACCCTTCAACCCAGTGATATTAATAAATTTTCTTACCTACCAAAAAAAATAGGGCACTTATATAAATGTAGGATATGACACTATGAAAAATGTTTTTCTTAGAAAATTAAAAGGCTTAACCAATTGTATTATAAATGCTTAGTTTTTTTTGCATAAATTGTGGAGAAATCAAATTTATAAGAATTTAAAATGTTATGATGAAAAATGTGAATTATACTTAGCTTTTGGCATCAATTAGGAAAACAAATAATATTAAGAAATTTAGATTTTATTGTGTATTGACTCATAACATTTTTGCTATCTATATATTACTCCATGTCTAATCCTTCAAAGCGGCTATGATTTTTATTTAGATAAGGTATTTTATGAGAAACTTAGACTTGTTTCTTCAATGGGCTGAGATTGTTTTACATAGACTAAATGAAGCTTAGGGTTTGCCTTATGTTTAATCCATATATGACTAATATAGTAAAGTACTTTGTCTTATTATAAAAAAAAAAAGAAGCTTTACATGGGAGCTCTAATAGAAGCACCATCAAAAGTATCTATCGTAAACTTACATGAGAGCTTAAATTGTATTGGGTTGATTTCGTATTATAAGTTCTTTTTATTTAGAACTTTAGTATATGACTATTGAATTATTCTAAAGTTGTCAAGCTTTTTTTTTAAATATATATATATATATATATATAGTAGCTTTTCTATTGCTTAATGTAAGAGCTTCATTATTTAAATAGCTATGGAGATTTTATTTTGCTTTACACATAAGCTTTAATATTATTCTTATGGGTTAATTTCTGTTAAGTAGATTATTGTTCTATTAAGCTTTAATTTTTGTGGCTACAAGTCTTATTTTGTAAAAGAATTTGAATGTGAAGTACTTAAATATTTATATAACCATGTCATATGGAAACTAAAACTAGATTTAAACAAAAAAAATAATAACCAAGAGATAACCAATACCCTGGCATCTTTGGTAAAGGGTAACAAGTTAATACTAGATAGTATAAAGTTTCACACTCATTGAGAGCTAGTGCTTATCAAGTAGGATAGCACTGACCCGACTCCGGTGGCTAGCAGTGGCAACCATCGTGAACTAGTGTTATCCTTCTTAAAGAATGGAGGTTCTCCACCAAAGAGGGCAAGAGGCAATGGTATGGGACATTACCTCTGGATAAAACATGTATAGTACATGAGGATGCTCATGAGCCTACTCGATTGTGGAATCACCAATGAGACTCATAACCATAGGGTTGGTATATGAGGTTGGAAGGTCCAGTGGTAGATTGTATGGGCAATATTACCATCAATCGATGTGGAGACTGAGATATCTGGTCCATGACCATGTGATGGGGACCTTGATAAAACCCTAGTGGAAGGTCAATGACTAGTCATAGGCATAACAACACTAGTTCTAAAGTGTGAATACAATGAGTTATTTTAGGAACAAAAGGAAAATTGCAAATTTTCAAGCTTTGGAACAAGAGAATTATTGCATCCATTCTTCTAGGTGTTATGGGACTTGGAAGAGCAAACCCACACCAAGATCTAAAGATTAACTGAGGAAGGGATTAAGATATTTTAAAGGTGATCTGTTGTAGGAATTTTGCCGGTCTTGAGCACTTAAGTCACCATCTATAGTGGTTGGAATACTTGAAGTGCAGTTCCTCTATACCTCGTACTAATGTTCAGTTGGGTAAAACAACTAATATGTGTGACATATAAGTAAGCTCTCGACAAAAATTCTATGTGGTGAATTTGACAACCAGGTGAGTAGAAATGTGTTGTGACAATAGCATATGCTATTTTATTCCATGATATGTGCAAATGAATTGAAATTCCTCTTGGTGAAGCAAAAATTATTATTAGAACAAACCCTACAATTTACAACTTTATGACCAAGTTTGTGGCATGAAAAACAATAACCTTGGAAGGAATATTGAAACCTCTCTAATTGCCTTGAAGGATATTACTGCATGGTTCTCTCATTGATGTTTCCATGATGGAATTTGTTCCTTGATGATGCTTTTTTTTCTTCGTCCTTGATGCTTCCACTTCTCAATACATCAACATAGGTATTAGGCTCTTCTTTAATCATTTTCTTTAATGCATCTATTCATTTTGAGCTTGATAATGCATTTTGTTTCTTTTGAATTTATTTAGATTCAGGTCCAGTCTTTATAATCAAAGATATCTATGCTTTGATAATATCATCCACCATTTTTGTGTTTCTATCAAACTGATGTAGCTTATCATTAGATTCATTTTTTTTTTTTTAGAGAGACAACCTCATGCTCTAGTTTTTCACATTCCAACTCTTTTTCCTTTAACTGCTCAGCCATACCTTCTTCAATTAGCATTGCCTCTTCAACTTTAACTTTCAAGTTAATGATTTCTTGCAATAACTTTACCTTTGTCTTCTCATCCTCTTGCACTTGAGTCTTCAATCTTGAGTTCTTTCTAAGCCTTTTCAACTCTTCAAGAGCAAGAACAAGTTCCTCTTCTATGTCAACTATGGCTTCCTCTTCATTTTTTTGGATCTTTCTCTTTTTCTTGGTTTTCAATATCAAAAGCTTCTTCTTTCTCCTCTATGGCCAAAAATAGTATTTCTTCTTTTTAACTATTGGAGAGACTTTCATCACTACTGTTAGAAGAACTGCTTTCTTATTCAACATAAAAAAATTTCTTGTGTCTTTGAAATATCTTCTTCTCATGCTTATTTTGACCATGTTTGTTTTTCTTTTCTGCATAAAATTTTATTTCTTTCTTTTTCTTGTATTCTTTTTCTTCTTCACTACTACTAATTCCATATTATGGAAAATTATATGCATAGTGACCAATATTACCACAATTAAAACATTTCACAGAATGCATACCTTTGTGTTTTCGTAGACCCTTCTTATTTCTTTGTACAAAGTTAGCTTCTTCTTTGTTGCTTGATTCTTCACTTGAATCAGGTTATTTATTCTTTGTATTCTTTGAATCTTTAAACATGGCCTCTCATTTGGATGTTTGATATTTTCAATCCTCATCTCATAGGCTATGAGAATTTTGTGTAGCTTATCCATGCTTAAGGTTTTAAGATCCTTCATTTCTTTAATCACTGAAAACTTTGCATCAAATCTTATCGAAAGTGACCTTAAGAATTTCTAAACAATCCTAGAGTCTTCAATATTTTCTCCAAGCCCACAAATGGTGTTGACAACTTCATCAACATTGAGTAGATATTTTACAATATCTTCCTCAACTTTCATTTTCAAATCTTCAAACTTCCTCCTGTGGGTTTGAATTTTTGCTATTTTAACATTGTCGTCTCCTTCATATGTTCTTTGTAACTTATCCCATATTTATTTTGCTGATGTGCATTGCATGACTTTCACAAAATCTGATTCACATAAACCACTTAATATTAAATTCATTGCCCTCGAATTATTTTCAAATGGTTTCTTGCCATCTCGATCCATGGGAGGAGTTGTAAGTGGTGTGAACCCATCCTCAATGGACTGCCATATATCATAGCCATGAGCCATCAAATAAGTTTGCATCATTATGCACCAGAAAGCATAGTTAGTCCCATCAAACAATGGGGCCCTATTTGATTAAAAAACCTTCTTGGTAAGTCGTGTGTGTTCTTGCAAGATCTTCCTTCAAGTTGTTAGGCTTTCATGAAGGAACCTGCTCTAATACCAATTGAAGAACACAATATTATACTGAGATGGAGGTGAACAGTATAAGATAAAACTTTTCTATTTCCTTTCCAAAGAAATTACCTTAAATAATATCAATGCAATAATGAAACAATGCATAAATCATCATACACATAAGAGACAAATATTTTACGTAGAAACATCCTCTCAAGAGAAAACCACAAAAAAAGATTACTTATATTTTCTTCAATAAATTTCATGGTCACCAACCCACAGGAGACACCAATCCCCTATACAAGTTTTTGGACACCAATCCTCTTGTTCAAGTTTATGGACACCAATCCATAGGAGACACCAATCCCCTTGCTCAAGTTCATGGAAACCAATCCATAGGAGACACCAATCCCCTTGCTTAGGTTCATGGACACCAATCCCCTTGCTTAGGTTCATGGAAACCAATCCCCTTTATCAAGTTTGTAGACATAAATCCATAGGAGACACCAATCCCCTTGCTCAAGTTCATGGATACCAATACATAGGAGACATCAATACCCTTGCTCAAGTGTGTGGATAACAAGCCATAGGAGACACCAATCCCCTCACTCAGGTTCATGGACACCAATCCATAGGAGGCACCAATCCCCTTATGCTTACAAATTTGGGGTAAAATTTTGCTCAGGATTGTCCTCAAATATTGCTCACAAACACTGCTCAAATATACTCACAAACACTTCTCAAATATACTCCAAAAATAGCACAAATATTGCTTAAATCTGCCTCAAAACCTGCTCATAAATACTACTCAAATCTACTCCAAAACTTGATCAATAATGGCATCAAGTTCTTCACATTTTCTCGAGTTTCCTTTCTTCAACTAAAAGTAGTTTAGAAATATTCTACCCAGAATTATTTAAACTTCATGAACATATAGAGAATGATATGCACTAGTGTACAAAGATTCAAATGGCCAATATGTTCTTCAAATTCATTTAGTCCGTTGCTTCCACATATCTCACATTTATTATATTTTAAAGGTAGATAAATTCTAACATTAGATAACTTACTTGTGTGTTGAATTGGAGATGCAAATACCTTGCTTTTCTTCCACTATCATGTGCACCTTTTCTTCTTCTTGAAATGGTTGAATTGTCCTTCCTTGTCAATTTAATGCTTGGGTGAATATGTGACCTTAATCCTATTATGCTATTATTTGAAGCCTTGACTTGTTTCAAATCTTTGCCTTCTAAAAATGCCTCAATAATGATGATTTTTCTTTTGCATGTGCTTTCCAAATCTGCCTTGACAAAATAATTTTCCTTTTGTATGTGCCTTCCAAATCTGCCTTAATAATAATGATATTTTTTTAAAAATAAAATAAAACTTTATAACAACAACATGACTCCTTATATCTCCCTTTTTAAAACTTGAAAAATAAAACTTTATAATAACAAAATGACTCCTTATATATCCCTTTTATAACTTGCAAAATAAAACTTTATAAACAACAAACTAACTCCTTATATCTTCTTTTAATAACTCTAAAAATAAAACTTTATAATAATAACATTACACCTTATATCTCCCTTTTATCAAGTTTAATTTAAGGAGTTTACCCTTACCTTGCATAACAAAACTTAGCAAGTGGTAGATTAAATTCGATATTATGACCTCTAGAATCACAACACCCTAATGTGAGCTTGTGATCAATTCGGCTAACCCAACGGATGAAACCAAAAGGGCACAATAGAATACTTAACTCCTTCGTTGTGCTATCTTGAATAGCAAACACTTCAAAAAAATAGGCATCGAGGAGATTCAACCCTCGAACCTTCTACATCGTAGTGCCCTAACACGGGCTAGGCAATCAACTAGGCTACCCTAGTGGATGAAACCAAAGGGGAACAATAAAATATTTAACTCCTTCATTTTACTATCTTCAAACACCAAACGCTTCAGCAAAATAGACATCCAAGAGATTCGACCCTCAAACCTTCTACACTGTAGCACCCTAACATGGGCTAGGTAATCAACTAGGCTACCCAAATAGATGAAACCAAATGGTCAAAATAAAATACTTAACTCCTGATTTTGATCGTTGCTATGCCACAAAAATTGCACTTCTCTCCTTCCTTGTCTTCTACTCATCACTCGCTCTCCTCTCGAAGGATAATCCAATTTCTTACAACTTTACAAAATGAATTATTACCTCATATTAATATGCTTTTCCTTTGTCTTTCATGCCCAAGGAGGTCAGCCCATCATTTAAACATTTGAATTTTAATTTCACTTTTGTATGGTGCACTCAAGGAGGTCGGCCCATGCATATTTAATTTTTGAATTTCAAACTCACTTCAAGTCGGCCCACTCTTTTTGCCTTTATATTATAATATTAAATCTATGATTTAAATATTATAATATTTAAATATCTATTTAAATATTTTGATTTAAATATAAACCTTCCACTTTAATATTTAAATATTTCATTTAAATATTAAATCACCCTTGAAGATATTTTCCTTAACATCAATGACAACTCAATAATTCTAGCAATCACATCCATCATCCCTCTAGCATCCATGCTATCATAAAACTTTGGCTCCTCTCCATACCTAAAACCTATCCTTGATACCTTTTGAATCATCATCCTTGATGGGTATGCCTCATCACCTATTTAGTGATTTACACATCACCTAAGTGGTTCCTCCTTTTTCTCTCTCTCATGCATTGCCTCCCCTCATTTGCCAAATACCTCCACTATATTTCTAGATACATTTTTGCCATCCTCCATTTCCACACCCTCATCTATAACTACCCCTATGTGCCACTACTATGTGACCCACCATCTATCAAACTTAGGTGTCATGTCAGTATCATCCATGTTTGGCACTAGTATAGGCTCATCAGGATCCATGTCTAAGGGGTCTATGAATGGTGTACCTACCATATCATCCCGCATATTAAACACCATAGGTGGATCATGTATCCCTTGCCTCAATACAAACTATCATAAAACTTGATTATACTCAAAATACTTGACCTATATGCTCAATTGCTTAATTACCCATCTCCTTCATTGCACATGAGCTAGCTATACTACCTCATCCCTCTATACTGGTCCCACTCTCTATGGCTACTAGATCACATCCTATGATCTCAAACTCACCCAAGCATCTCAATGATGATATCCATCTCCCACATAAGGCCTTCTCACTCAACCTCCATATCTATCTACCATATCAAAATGTAAGGTACCTTCCATCCCATAAACTTGTGGGTATTATAAGGTAGACCTCAGGATCTCTCCACTACTATATGCTCCTACATCCATAGGTACATCAATATGTTGTAGCTCAATCCTATTTGATCTATCCTCCTCACCTCATACAACTCCTTGTTGTTTACACCAATAAATTTGGAGCCCATGTAAAATCCACTAAACTATCCACCAATTTTTCTACAATCTCTAGCATATTCTATGGGAACCACACCCCTAAAAAATATGGAAATACCCAACTATATATCAATACCATCACTAAGGTATACCTCAATTATAGTATCCTCACAAAATAATAGAGCTCATACAGAATCCCACTACTATTTGTGTTCATCTAAGACCACTCTACACCAAATAGCATCTCCATCACCAATGCCTTATGTGACCTACCCATTGCTATAATCGTACAACCCTCTACTAGTAACTGATATATTTGGTAGATGTCCTCTAGATTCAAAGTCATTTTCCTTATAGGGAAATGAAATGTGCCCCTATAAGAATCCCACCACTCACATAACTTTGATAGATACATTTTGTCAGTATGCATTATCTCCAATTTGGCCACCATAACAAATCCTATCACCTCCAACCATTTCCAATCCTCATCATCCAAGAACCTCCTCAGATTAACAAATAATGATTAAAATCAATGATTAGGCTGCAATACCTTTAACTACTACTAATTTCCCTAGTCAAATCAACCATCCCATTAGTCTCACAAAAAACATCAAAATCCACTCACATGCACACAACCACACTAAAAACTTAAAAAAACCATATATGCAAACCTTGCGACCAAAAAACACAAACACACACTTTTTCTACACTATCTTACTCCTAGGTTTTATTTTATCTAGAAAATGAAAAAATATAATAAAAGGGCAAAAACGTTCACTACCCAACCCTACCCACGCTCTACTACTTGGTCCTACATTGCTAACCTCCATATCATTTGATTGCTTCTCTAGTACAACAATGTTCTCTGTCAATTCTTCACATCACCTCTCTCTCTCTCTTACTCCTCTTAGCATGCATGGTGAAAATGAGCTCTTGTGCCTCAAAATTGGGCTTATATAGCTAAGTATATTTTGATCGTATCGTACAGTAGTTGATCATACCTTATGGTTAGTGATCATATAGACCCAATTAATCCTCGTTCAGCCTTGGATGGTTCCCCTTTGCTCCAATTTTCACCTGAAAACTATCGAATCTTGACATTTTTGTTAATCACTTTAATTTCTTGATTGTGCAATGAAATTTTGTTAAGAAATTCATTATTATATTTTGCTTCTTCATTCATCAAATCACCACTTGAGAGGGTATATATTACACATCAAATATCACCTTGAATAGGTCCAATACTCAAACACTCAATATTGGAATCATGTTTGTTAAAGAATATTTTCCTGAGGCTATCACTAAATCCCCCTTTAATGGGGCAAAAAATAAAATTTCTCTGGTCAACAAGAACTCTAGTCCAATCCAACTTAGCATGCTCCATGCCAATGTCTATATGATTAATCACACACTCACTTCATCAAGGTGACAATATTAAGTCCACTTATCCAATCAATTGATGTATCATGGGAACCTATACTAATGGCTGGTCAACTCGTCAAATCAAAATGATCTCAAAAATCTATCGAAGGTAAATTTTCAAGGATATTTACCCCTTCCATAATTAGGGTATCCTACATGATTAGACATTTTTCGCAGGACTTCCCAAACTGCCGAACTTGTTTCGGCCATATCTCACTCATCCGAACTTGGATTGAGCTGAAATTTTGAGGGTAGATGCCTGAAAAACCCTAGAACATCTCCACCAATTTTCATATAATTTGGAGCAACACATATCCTAGCGCATCCCTATGTGTGAACGATATATTTGGCAAGTGGCTATGCGAGGGTTTCATCTGGGTTGAGTGCAAGCAGCTCCAGAGGTTGGTTTTTAGGGCCTTCGGGCCCTAGCGGCCAATATTTTTGTGGTTTATGCTCAATATTTTAGCAGGAAATGTTGCAGGGGATACAAGATGGGTTAGAAATTTGTCTTTCAACAGATCATACTATGAACTTGAGTGACAATGACTTCCAATTTGCTGCACAAAAGAAAAGTGAAAACCATACCTTTCCACGACGTCTAGGGCAAGGATTAAAGAGACCACGAAATAAGTTTCAAGTAGTTGATCAAAAAATGGCTCATATCTCAAGTGAATCTGGTGCTAAGGTGCACCCACAAAATAATTCTACTGTCAAAAACCCCTGTCAAGGGTAAGAATTTTGAAGACTCAGTCCCAAAAATGAATTTTAGGGATGCCCTTCATGGTGGACAGCCTCAGCCCAATGCTAATATCAATATTAGGGCTTCTCATAAACCTCTAAGAATGCCTAATATTGATCCTAGGAAAACGAAGTCAGGATGTCTTAAAGCAGCTGATGGAACTCCTATTGTTAAGCTTGATATGGGTAACATTCAGACTGGCATTGAAGATTTGGAAAAAAGAGGACTAATTTGTCGGTTCGTGGGTTTTTGTCCGAGTCTATCTGCTTTCAAAGTCTGGGCTGCAAAAAGCTGGAAAACTAAAGGTGAGTTACAAATCTCTATTTATCCAAATGGTTATTTTCTTGTTTTATTTTCTAATAATGAAGATAGAGAGAAAACTTTTCAAGGGGGTCCTTGGTTTTTTGGAAGGGCAGGGCTTTTCATGAAGCCTTGGCATACTAAATTTAAAGCCGAAGAAGAGATGCCTTCTATAGCTCCCATGTGGGTTAGACTCTTTGGCCTCCCTATTGAATTTTGGAATCCTACTATTTTTTCTTCAATTGGAAACTCTTTAGGAACTTTTATGATGACTGCTGATTGTACTCAAAATTTTGAACATATTATTTATGCTCGAATTTTTGTTTTAATGGATTTTGACAAACCCCTACCTAAAAAGATCACATTACAATTTGGGGAAGACACTTGGGAGCAAGTAGTGGACTATGAGAACATTCCTTTTCATTGTAGAATTTGCCATGAATATGGTCATTTGGCCAGTGCTTGCCCAAATAAAATTCCTGATCAAAAGAAAGAAGATATAAACTCAATAGGTTTCCAAATACCTAAGAAGAAGAACACTAAAAAAAACTAGTAATGAAGGATCAATCAAAGTCATTTGCTAATATGTTTGAAATCCTTTCCACAAATGATGTCCCAAGTGAGGAAGAGGAAATAATGGAAACTAAAATCTTAGAAACACAATTTAAATATGAAGGAAAGAACTCAGAGACAAACCAACAAATCAAAGGTTTTCAACGAGAAAAAAAGGAGAAAATTTACACAAGAAAAACAATATTTCAAATGTCAAAACTTCAAATAATGCAGGTCCCAATATAGACTCCATTGAACCATCTAGTAAAATTTTGGTTGTGTATGAGCATTCTTCAAGGTTAGAAGCCATCTCAGATTCAATTGGAATAAGTCAAGAAACAGGGAAAAAAAATTGAAGATGGATTCTAATCAAAAAGTAGGTCGTAAGACCAATCAATATCATATGGTAAAAGAAGGTGAAAAGCTTGTAGAGGAAGGTAAGATTAATGCCCTTCCCAAAATTTTTAGCCCTGGTATTAATGAAGATCATCACTTGGAATATTAGAGGACTCAAAGGGAGTCTTTCAAAACAAAATGAAATTAGAAGAATGATTCGGATAAATCATCCACATCTTGTTTTCCTTCAAGAAACAAAGATGTCAATGGAGGATATGGACTTAATTGCCAATAAAATTTGGCCAGCTAGAAAAGTGGTTTCCCTCAGTTCCCAAGGGACTTCGGGTGGCATTGCTTGTCTTTGGGACCCAAAAGAGGTAGTTATTCACCATATGGTTGGTAGTTGGGGTTTGTTGGCTATAGCTATTCAAAGTAGACATTCCAACTAGATTATGCTCTGCATTATTGTTTATGCCCCTACTTCTTTGGAGGAAAAAAGAAGACAGTGGAAGGATATTACTCATATTATCTCTCATTTTCCTAAAGCTTGGATCTTGATCGGAGGATATTTCAATACCATCCTCTCTCTGGATGAGAAAATGGGGGGAAATAGAAATTTGGACAAAAGCACTGACCTCATGAGCGAATATATTGCAAACCTCCATCTTGTGGATATCCAACCAGATAATGGCCTTATGACTTGGTCTAACATAAGGCAAGGCTTAGCTTGTATAATGGAGAGATTGGATAGGTTTTTGCTCTCTAAAAATTTCTTAATCCATGGTCACATTCCTAAAGTGAAGACTCTTAATAATGCTGGTTCGGATCATTGGCCGATCATGGTGGAAATGTGGAAAACCAATGTGAGTTTCTCTCCTTTTCATTTTCAATTAATGTGGCTTAGAGACATTTCCTTCAGACCTCATGTGCAACAATGGTGGAAGGAAGGTAAACCTAGGCATGGGACTAAGATGTTCTGTTTTGCCAAAATATTGCAATACATTAAATCCAAAATCAAGACTTGGAACTGGAAAGAGTTTGGGGATGTTCATAAAAAAAACATGAAGTTATTGCTCATCTTGAAAATTTGAATAAGAAAATCCATTTAGATGGCCTCACAGAGAAGAGAAGTGCAGATGAAATTAAACTCACAACTCAATTAGAGGAATGGGAAAAAAGAGAAGAAATCTTATGGAAGCAAAAATCTAGAATTCAATGGCTCAAAGAAGGAGATCGAAACACAAATTTCTTCCACAAATATCTTCTAGCTCGAAGATCTCACAACTTTATTTCTTCCTTAAAATCAGATTCTGGAGATGTTGTTTATACTTGGGATGGCATGAACTCTATTGTTGTTGATTACTTTTCCAATATTTTTGCTGCTACTCCTCTTGACTCAGCTTCACAACAAAATGTTCTTCAAGCAATCCCTTCTCTTATCACTTCGAGGAGAACTCTATTTTGACTCGCTCTCGTTACTATCAATGAGCTTCAACAAGTAGTTTTTAAAATGCAAAAAGGGAAAACCCTAGGTCCCGATGGTTTTCCTATTGAGTTCTACCAAGAGTTCTGGGATATCCTTCATGTTGATTTATTAGAGGTGGTGGAAGAAGCCAGGAAATCCAAAGAAATTTTGAAGGTTATCAATAAAACTTATATTACTCTTGTTCCAAAAGCTCAAGAGGTTGATCATATCTCAACTTTTAGACCTATTGCTTTATGTAATGTTCTTCTCAAAATTATTACTAAAATCATGGTAGAAAGGTTGAAGCCTCTTTTGCATAAGATTATTTCCCCAGAGCAAGGGGGATATGTGGAAGGACGTCAAATAGTAGATGAGATAGTTCTTGCTCAGGAAGCCATCCATTCCATGGATATGCAAAATTCTCCTTCTATGTTCATCTGGTTAGACTTATCCAAAGCTTATGACAGAGTGGATTGGCACTTCCTTATCAAATTTTTGAGGCAATTTGGTTTCTCTAAGGATTGGATGGATTGGATTATGGGATGTATCTCTTCAGTTTCCTACTTAGTTCTTATCAATGGTAGGCCTTCTCAGTCTTTCCTAGCTTCCAGAGGTATTAGGCAAGGTGACCCACTATCCCCTTATTTATTCATCATTCTTGTTGAATGCTTGGGTAGGACTATAACCAAAAAGAGGGAAAACAAAACCCTTGAGGGAGTTACCATTGCTCATGGAGCTAGACCTATCTCTCATCTTCAATTTGTGGATGACTCTACCCTTTTAGGTAAAGCTACAGTTAAGGAAGCTTCTAATATTAAGCAAATCATTAGCTATTTTTCTAAGGCTACTGGGCAGTTGATCAATGAAGACAAATCTAAAGTTATTTTCTTTCACTTCTCTGCTAGACAGGAATCCATGGTCTTGGATAAATTAAGATATAAGAAGACCTCTCTTCCAATCACTTATTTAGGTATTCCCATAAATATTCAAAGGCAGAAAAATAAAGATTGGAATTGGTTGTTGGACAAAGTCAAGAAGAAAATTGGAAAGTGGACCAACAAGTGGCTTTCTTCTAGGGGTAGAATCACCTTGGTAAAATCAGTCCTTCAAGCTATTCCTATTTATGTTTCTTCCATTTTGAATATCCCAAAGGTTGTTCTTCAAGAATTGGATCAAATCAGTCATCGTTTCCTTTGGAGTGGTACTAAGGAGAAAAGAAAATGGGCCTTGGTGAAATGGGATACTTTATGTCTTCCTAAGAGTGAAGGGGGGTTAGGATTACGGTCTTCAATTAATAACAACAAAGCTTTAGCTGCTAAATTATATTGGAGGATGTTGCATAACCCCAATGCTCTTTGGGCCAATAATCTTCGTGCTAAATATGCTGAGAACAAAAGTCCTGAAGACCTTGTTCGCTATCAACTTCCTACCAAAGGTTCTCCCATTTTAGTAGTTCTTAAGACTGGTGAGGATTTGATAAAGAAAAAATTATTTTGGATCATTCATAATGGTCAACATGCAAATTTTTGGACAGATTCTTGGGATGGTCACAAGCCTTTGATAACTCAGTTTCCGATTGGAGGCCTTGGATGGAGGAGCTTCACCGAGCTAATTGGATAAAGGTGGCTAATTACTATCGGTACCATATCGGTAATTCAAAGGTTGGTAGATATTGGATCCCTATTGAGGACTAGCCTATTCAAATCCCAGAAAGGCAAAGACAAGATATCCAAGGCATCCTTCATATGAGATCCCTCTCTTGGTCCCATGAAAAAGATTGTTTTGGATGGAACAACACTACTAAGGGTGAGTATTCAGTTGCTCAAGGTTATTTGACCTTATGCCATAATAATCCCAACCATTCTTCTGACATATTTTCTCAATTGTGGGCTCAAAATCTCTAGCCTAAGGTGAGGTTATTTAATTGGATTTTATTGCATCGTAGGGTGCTTACTGGTGAGCAACTTATGAAGCGTGGTTTTCATGGCCCTTTTAGATGTGAAATGTGTGAAGAGAATGTAGAAAATATCAACCATATTTTTATTGAGTGTACTTTAGCCTCTGAGCTATGGAGGAGAATGGCAACTTTACTTGGCTTACAGTGGTCCAATTTTTTCACTTTTGAACAACTTTGGAGGGATTGGCCTAATCAAGAGGGTGTTGATCATTTTATTAGGCGCTTAGTTTGGATGGGTTCTACCATTCTTCTTTGGAATATTTGGAATGAAAGGAACAGACCAAATTTTTAATCAAGATAGGAAGGATATTCACTATATTTGGCAAAAGACCATAGCCAACTTAGTTGAATCAGTCCATCAACTCCTTAATCACCCCCAAAACTCCCACCAAATATGGGATCAAGTGATGCAAAGATTGAAGATTAAACCTTCTAAGGGCAACCAACTTAAAGGGAATGTGAGTATTAGTAAGATGGATAGGACTAGAAATTGGCAACCTCCTCCTAAGGATTTTGGAAAAGTCAATACTGATGGAGCCTCTAGAGGGAACCCTGGAAAAGCCAGTGTGGGAGGAATTGGTAGACTTTCGGATGGCTCCCTGGTTTTTACTTTTGCTGATAATTTGGGTATTCTTTCCAATAACCTTGCTGAGGGGTATGGTATCCTTAGAGGCCTTCAGGAGGCTACTAAGGTTGGATGGGAAAAGGTGTTAGTTGAGTCTGACTCTCAACTTATGATTAATCTCTTGAAGACTCCTTCTAAGAATCATAAGGTGGATTGGAGAATAAAAAGAATTATTGAGAAGATTCAGTTAATCCAGATGGGATTTTTGAAAGTTGATTACAATCATGTGGTCAGAGATCAAAACAAGAGTGTTGATGCTTTAGCTAATTGGGCTTTGGACAAAGGTGATCTTAATTGTTATGGCCACCCTCCTATATGGTGGGCTTCTCAAATTAGGGAAGCTCTTATTTCTATCATTTCTTTGGATGGCTCCAGTTCTAAAGGTACCTAGTTTCTTCTTGTTTTTTTTTTTTTGTTTCTCTTTGGTTCATTCAGTTTTTTAGTTCCCTAGCTCATTCTATTATTTATTTTTTTTCCTCTGTTGATTCTTGCATTAATAGTCTTCTGGTCTAGATAGGTCATTGTTTTGTTCATTTTTTTTTTCTTTTGTGTTCTTTGTGTTGTTTTTTGTTGTTCTTGTGTTTTTTTTTTTTTTATGTTTTTTGTTATTGTTCTTGTGTTTTTTTCGTTCTTTTTCTTGGGTTTCTCTTTATTTGTGTTATTTCATTTTTTTATGTGTGAGTGTTTTCTATGTTTTTTGTTTTTGTTTATTGTCTATTGTTGGTTGTTTTTTATTTTTATTTTATTTATTTTATTTTTTAGGTTTTGGTTGTGTTTATTTTTCATGTTTTTTTGGGTTATGTCTTTGTAGTGTTCTATTGTTTTTGTCTTGTTTGTGTTTTTCTATGTGGTTTGTGTTGTGGTTTCTTTTATCTTATTGTGCGTGTTTGGTTGTGCTTTTGGTTTTGACACACTCAAGGAGCATGTTTTTTATTTTATTTTATTATTTTTGTTGTTATTTACTTTTTTTAAATTTGGTTTTGTGTGTTTGTTTGATCCTTGAGTATGTCAAAGGTGGTAGGCTAGGTCTGAGTCCTAGGCATTTTTGGCGGAATGGATACCCCTACCTCCTTGGGTCTTACCCGAAAGTGGCATCCCTTTTGGGATGTTTTCCACAAATAAAAAAAAAAAAAAAATAGGGTATCCTACATTATTCTTGATTTGAGACAACCCTATGTGTTCTTCCTCAACTGTTGTGACATGCCAAAAGTCATGGTCAACCATCACCATCTACTATTATCCATCATCAACCGAATCATTTTTGTGTCATGTGTTTTTGCACTACACAATGTAGTACAAAAACACATGACACAAAAATGATTGGGTTGATGATGGATAATAGTAGATGGTGATGGTTGACCATGAATTTTGGCATTAAAAAAAAGGTAAATGTAGACACATAGAATGTGTCAATTTAACATTAGTCTAAGTTCAATAATCAATAATTTTGCAAAGGTTCCAATTAATTCAAATATTGGGTCCATAACCTTAGAAATATCAAATCCGCCCTTCTATCCCATTTTGACCACTAAGCCCCATCCTACACCTAGAGTAACCATGTGAATATCCCATTCCCCTAGCCTATATGCACATTCCCCTAGTCTACCCTTTGATCCTAGCATAGGTCCACCTCACCCTAGCCTAACCTACCCCCTACTCTCCATATCTCCATGCAACCACACAACACCCCATGATATTTAATGAATATAGGTGGGATGAGGACTCTCCCCACCTAAGGGCATTAATGATACATGGTGTACACATACCACTTGAGTGGGGTGAGGACTCTCCTCGCCTAAAGAGGTTAATGAGATATGGTGTACACATCCCTCTTTGACCATCCAAGCAGGAAATATTAGATTTTCCTTCCTAACTCAATCCACTTGGCTACCATGTCATGTCCACATAATTTCCACATCACTACCCTTAGCCCTTCCTAAAATTCCATAAATAGGTCCCCATTTCCTTTATTTGCAATGGGAGTGTGAGATTACATACCAAAACGTTACCAAAATTTAGTTAGAATTCTTTTGTGTGTATACAACATGCTTGCATATCATCCATGGATAGCATTACACACCTCTATTTTCATGCATCTATTTTGTAAAACTACTCATATGTGGAAGCTCCAATAGGCTCCAATCTCAGACCAGAGACACCTCATAGTCAACAGAAGTTCTCTTACAAATTTCAACACATTATGGGCAATACATAGTGAACCACATACCTCCAAATAATTCATAGTCGCAACCACCTAACCCTATATGATTCATGATCACAATCATATCCCTCTATATGGTTGACCATTTGGACCAAAAACAATCATATATCCAATCACAGAGAGTTGATAAAGGTGAACAAGGTAAGATTTTGATGTTTTGATCTCATTTTGAGGCTTTTTAATACATTAATTCAACTTATAATTGTTTGTTCCTTTCATAAACTTGGGTTCAACTTAGGTGGACCCAAGTGGTGCTACTAACTATTGTTTTGGTTGTATGCAAGGCTTTTGGAGACTCATTCAACCAAGGGTGGTCATAAAGCACAAAAACCCACCCACACTTTGAGGTGGTCTAGAATACTTTTACGCCATTACATTTGCATTTTGTAAAATGGATACTCCACCTTGGAAACCCTTTTTGTATCCCATGGGGCATTGTAAAAGCATGTATTATAACATCTCTTGTAATGAATAAAATGGCGTGTTTTCTATCCCACAAATCCAACACTTATTTTTTTGGTCTTGGTATTTTTCTTTTGTTTTTTTTGAGTTCTTTTTTGTTCCTATTACACTTCTCAAAAAATTATCACAATAATATGATTCATATCCTTCATCAATATAAATTTTCTACTATCTTATTTTTTATCTAATGTAGGATATAAACATTCATCATTTTCATATTCATTGTCAAATGATTGTGTATCATGATTCTTATTTGATAACTTCATGTCATATTTTTCTTCAATATTCAAATCCCTAATATTTGACAATTCCTTTTCATTTTTATGAAATCAAACTTCTAATGAAAGTAATGTCATATATACTATTATCATTATATCAATAGGTACTATGATGACATTATTGGAATCTTCACTTGCTGTTGTCAATTTTATACTAAAATAATTTTCAAAACAAAACTATTAGATTTTGGCTTCTTTGAAAATTATTTGTAATAATTTTTCAATTTTGCATTTTTTTTCAGCATTCTCTATCATGCTATGGATACAATGTTTTAAATTTTCTAGCATATCTGCACTATATTCTAAATATATATTTTGAGTAATTTCATCCATGATTAATTTCACAAAATAATTTTTTTAATTCCTTTGAAGTTGAATTCCTCATTTCTCCAAAATTTAAAATTTTAATCAATTCATTTTATGTAAAATACGTTGTATCCCAAATTTATTAAATAATTTCTTCAATGAATTTCAAAATCTCCAATCATCAATCAATTATTTCTTCAAATTTCAAATTCTTTTCAAACTTCAAATCATTTCATATCAATCTTCATCAATTTCATATTCATAAAAATTCTTCAAATTTTAAATTTCATTAAATTCCTTCTATCCCCCAATTTCAATTTTAAATTAAATTTTAGTCTTCACTTACATCTCCTAAATTTTCAATTTTAAATTTCACAAACAATCAACTAATGAAAATTCATTCATTCATTTTCTTTAATTCAATTCTTATCTCTTTAATTTAATTCCTTTTCACCCTTTCTCCTTTAAATATCAATTTCACACTCCAATAAATTCGATTTTAAATTCATTTTTTTAATTTGTTCCATTATAATTCCCATTCATTAATTCATCCTTATAAAATATTAAATTCCAAATTACCTTATAAATACAACTAAAAAATAGGTGACCAAAATTAATGTAGTATGCCCTTATAAAAACAAATAATAAATAATTTGAAACTAGGGCATCGAATATCATTATGCATTCTAATATTTGGCAATGAACGTTGTGAAATTGAATACCATGAATATTTATAAATTTTTCTCCTCTTATAGTAAAAATACTTTGTATATTGCATACATCTCAAGATCTATGTATCCTTCACACTCTTTGATTCACTATCTCAACTTTAGAAACTTTGTTCATTGGGCTCTCGCTTTACTTCACGTATCCAAAGGATTATTTTTAGAATTTTTGCATGATAGATACTCAAATCTAGACTTCTTCATGCGTAGGCTTTTGGATTCAAAAAACTCTTTACTCTAGATGCTTTCACTTCAAGGATGCTTCATCTTCAAACAATGGGAAATAATCATAGGTTGCCTTCAGAATATCTTTGTTTCTTCATGATTGAAAAATAACTCATAGTTTGGCTTAAATATTCTTTTGGATTCATATATTATGTTTTCTCTTAGCTTCACAGGGAACAATCTCCTTTCAACTTCACAAATAAAAAAATTCTTTTGACTTCATGAACTCATAGTCTATACCACTATCATTGATCTTTCAACTCATCTAGCTTCTTGCTCATTTGACGTCTAAATCAAACATAAAATATTCTCACATCCTTATTTAATAAAAAAATCATCCTCATATTGTCTTCCTCAATATATTAATAATATTTTCATGCATCAAATGTATCATTCATCATCCTCCTTAAGTGTTTCACTTATCTGCAATATTTTTTTTCAACAGATTATTCAACTCTAATAACTTCCTCTTTGCTACAACTTAGGTGATCTCAACCCTTCAATATTAATTATTCTCTCTTATTTTTATTATTCAATCCCTAGTATTCAATATTTTTGCAACTTTTCTTAATGAATATTCTTCTTCAAACTTCTCACTTCCTCCTACAATATTTTTATCAATCTATTCAACAATGTCAAATGGCTAGAGTGTAGTTTTGACACCACTATTGAGAATTTTCCCATATTATCTTACATGTCCCTTATCCAATTATTCAACTCACTAGCCAGTATTAATGAATCACATTCATAGAATAACAACAATATTTCTCAATAATCAAACTCATAATATTATTCATAAATCATCAAATATACAATCTCTTGGATTCTTCATGATACAATGCATGGAGCTTTGTCTCCATAATATAACCTTATAAAATGACTCTTCAATACTCAAATATTGATATCATCAAACATTTGGGAGATCTTCATGATACAATGCATAGAGCTTTATCTCCATAATATAACCTTAAAAAATTACTCTTCAATGCTCAACTATTGATATCCTTAAACATTTTGGAGATTCATCCTTCCCTATTCCTCACATATGATAAAACTCTCATGAATATTCACTTTACATCTTGCCACGTATCATGTGATACTTTACTTGCATATTTGATACCTAAATCCTATGACTCTTGACTTACTTACATGACACTTCGCAATCTCTCACACTTTGCACACTTGAACACTTTATTACATGATACTTGGACTCTTCTTACACATTGACACATACATTAGATAAAATATAACTCACATTCCCTAATATAATATTTATAAATGTACCACTTTCTACCAAATAATGTAATATCTCTAACACCCCCCATATTACATTATTTGGTTTGAAAAATTTTAGTCTTCAATATTCATCTTCTGCTTTGTCCTTCACCTTTTGTTTTTCTTCCTTTGATTATTCACATTGTTCTTTTTATTGGTATTGGTATTTTTATTCTATTTTTCTATGTTATTTTTTGTTCCTATTATACTTCTTAACAAATCATCACAATAATATGATTCATATCCTTCATCAATATAAATTTTGTTGTATCTGATGTCGGATATAAAGATTCACCATTTTCATATTCATTATCAATTGATTGTGTATCATGATTATTATTTGATAACTTCATGTCATATTTTTCTTCAATATTCAAATCCCTAATATTTGACAATTCTTTTTCATTTTTATGAAATAGAACTTCTAACTAAAGTAATGCCATATATACTATTATCATTATATCAATAGGTATTGTGATGGCATTTTAAGAATATTCACTTGCTTTTGTCAATTTTATACTCATAATTTTCAAGAGTTCCAAACTGTTCATTTTTTGCTTCTTTGAAAATTGTTTGTAATACCTTTTTCAATTTTGCTTCTCTGTGTTTTCAACATTCTCTATCAGACTATGCATGCAACATTTTAAAATTTCTAGCATTTCTTCACTATCTTCTAAAGATATATTTTGAGTAATCCCTTCCATGATGAATTTCACAAAATAATTTTCTCAATTCCTTTGATGTTGAATTCCTTATTTCTCCAAAATTTAATTTTATAATCCATTCCTTGATGTAAAATACCTCATGTCTCCACAATTTATCAAACTAGTTCAAATATTCAATCATCAATCAATTCTTTCTTCAAATTTCAAATTCTTTTTAAACTTCAAATTATTTCATATTACTTTTCATCAATTTCATATTCTTCAAAATTTCTTCAAATTTTGAATTTCATCAAATTTATTTTATCTTCTAATTTCAATTTCAAATTCAATTTCAATCTTCATTTATATCTTACAATTTTTCAAATTTCAATTTCACAAACAATCAACTAATTAAATTTCATTCATTAATTTTATTTAATTCAATTCTTATCTGTCCAATCTAATTGTTTTTCATTAGTTCTCCTTTAAATATCAATTTCACCCTCACGCTAATAAATTCCAATTTCAATTCAAAATTTAATTTTATTCCCTTATAACTCCCATTAATTCATTCATCCTTATAAAATATTAAATTCCAAATTTCCCTATAACTCCAACTAAAAATGAATTACCCAAAATTAATGTAATGTGCCCTTTTGAAAAAAAGCTTAATAAAGTAAATTCTTTACCTTATTCTTCCATCATGTTCATCACTTCATGCATCAATTTGAAACTAGGACATCAAATATCATTATGCATTTTAATATTTGGCAGAGAACTTATAAATTTGATTTCCATGAATATTTCTATATTTAGCTCCTCTTTTGGTCACAAATGCTTCATATATTGCAAATATCTTAGGTTCTTTGTATCCTTCATTCTCTTTGCTTTACTATATTCACTTCAAGCACTTTATTCATTGGGCTCTTACTTCACTTCACAACATCTTCGAAGGCTTTTATTTTAGAATTTCTACGTCATATATGATCAACTCTAGACTTCTTCATGCATAGGATTTTTGATTAATTTTTTTTTACTCTATATGCTTTCACTTCAAGGGTGCTTCATCTTCAAACAACTGGAAATAATTACAATATACCTTCACAATATCTTTGACTCTTCATGGATGAAAAATAACTCATAGTTTGGCTTCAATATTTTTTGGATTTGTAGACTATGGTTTGCTCTCAAATTTGTAGGAAATAATCTCCTTTCAATTTCACAAACAACAATATCCTTTTGGATTTACAAACTCATAGTCTATACCACTTTCATAATATTTCAAATAATCTAACTTCTTGCTTATTTGATGTCTGACTCCAACATAAACTCTTCTCACATCCTTTTTAAATCAACAAATCCTCCTCCTCCTATCTTCCTCAATATCTCAATAATATTTTCATGTAGAAAATGTATCATTCACCATCCTTCTTCAGTATTTTTCTTCTCTACAATATTCCTTCTTCAACAAAATTTTCTTCAAAAATTTCAACTCTAATAACTTCTTCTCTGCTACAACTTAGGTGATCTTAGCCCTTCAATATTTGTTCTTCACTCTTATTTTTTATTCAAACTTTAGTCTTCAATATTTCTAAAACTCTTCTTAATGAATATTCTTCTTCAAAATTCTTCTCACTTCCTCCTACAATATCTTTATCAATATCTACAACAATATCAAATGGATAGAGTATAGCTCTAATACCATTTTTGGGAATTTAACTAGATTATCTCACTAGTCCCTTCTCTAGGATCAAATATTAATAACAATATTCAAGTATTCGAATCATTGGAAAATATCAATAAATCACATTCATATAATAAGTCACAACATTTCTCAATAATAAAATCCACAATATTATTCATAAGTCATCAAATATACAATATATTGGATTCTTTGTGATACAATGCATGGATATTTTTCTCCATAATATAACCTTACAAGATAACTCTTCATTACAAAACTATTTCTCTCCTAAAACATCTAGGACATTCATCCTTTCCTATTCATCATATATGAAAAAATATCGTGACTCTTCACATTACATCTTGCCACATATCATGTGACTCTTCACTTGAATATTTGATACCTAACTCCTATGACTTTTGACTTACATGATACTTTGCACACTTGCACACTTTATTGCACAACACTTGGGCTCTTCTCACACATTGGGACATACATTGGACAAAATATAACTCACACTCCCTAATCTACTAAACTACTCCCTAATGTAATATTTATAAATGTACCACATGCTACCAAATAATGTAATATCTCTAACAAATTTATACAAAAATCAAACATACACCTTTACTGATATTCATCTAACCATATTTGCATTGTTTAATTTTAGCCCTTTGTGGTATCTATATTTGTAATATTTAGTTTTGAGCCTTTGGATTTGCAATTTTTGTTGACACCTTTAACTACCACTCTAGGGATCCTAGAAATTAAGCAGAAGCACCCGTTATAATAAATTCTATAAAACTCGAGGTGCTCTTATTGTGGCTACTATTTTTATCTTCAATAGGCCAACCATTTTGCTTAGATTGTCAAGCCCAAGTGGTGTAGGTGGGTGGTCTTAGGTTTTTTAGAAATTGCTTAATTTATGAGCTCAATGGATTTCTTGGGGATTCATCCTTTGGGGTTCAATTATTGTGGGTTTTGATTACTTGCTATTATCATCTTTTACCCCTTGTAGGACTTCCATGTCAAATTTCTAGCCTCTTCTACAATGTTGCACTTCCTATCTCAAAACATTCTACCTCCTCTTGCTCTTCTATCATTCTATAAAGCAACATAGGTTATTGATAATTAAATGGCTTGTGTAACATTTACTCATTGTCTTGTGTTAGAATTCAATGAAAATTTCATGGCTTGCTAAAATTTTATTGAAAGGTCCACCAAAAATCTTCTCTCATCTTCCTTTAGACTTTTTTGAAGGATATGACCCTAAAATTATTTCACTCCATCCATCCTCATAATTATCTTGAAGTTCCATGGAACATTATTTTTGACGTAGATGATTCTATGGCACTTTCATTTTATTTATTAGCATATTTAAGAAAAAAACCATCCTTCAAAACTTTTGATCATTCTATACCCTTGGGAATTTATTGAATTTTTTTTGTCATTGATCTTGAATCCAATAATTTATGATTATCTTCACCAATCCCTATTGGAGGTTCTTGGATATATTCTTTCTTTCACCATCCTTTGGGAATATTTCAAGATATTTGACACTCAAAAAATTCTTTGCCTTTCATCCTTGGAAGATTTTTGAAACTATGACGGCCATAGATTATATATCTAATAATCCATGGAAATTTCCTTCACCATCCACCTTCGAAGCTTTTGAGGATTTACATGGACTATTGATAATTATGATTGTATGATTTACAAAAAGTATATCTTATTCTATAAATCAAAACTTATATGAAAGGATGAAGACCATTGACCATTGAGATTGGATGGTCTCTAGAAATTTTGAATCATCTGCCCATTTTTACCCTTTGGAAATAGCACCATCTATTGATTCAATAATATTGGTCATCCTACAAATTTTATGACTTGAATTAAATTGCTCAAGTAATTATTCTTGCTTTCACAAATTATTAAGTGATGAGCTTATCTTAATGGAAACATAGATGCCAGGGATATTAGACTATTGTATCTTAGACTAAATGTGGAATAGCTACTTGAAGTAGTGGTTGTTCAAGTGACCAAACACCATGATGGATCAATTTGTAGAGTCTCCATATATCAAGTGCTTTAGGACCCCTTTCTATCTTTTATAGTTGTTGAATTCTTCCCACCCCAATATCCCATTAATTTTTTTATTAGTGTAGTAGAGAGATGGTGGATGCATAGGAATCCACTACAAACCCAAACATATATGGATGATAACTAAGTCTACATGTTTATCTATATGGAAATAAAATAAATTTGTAGTCGTTGTTTGGATGGAATCTTTGCCAATGGTAGAGTCATTTTAGTTATCATTGAAATGGCTCTTGGACTTCTACCAATGGTGGGTTTTGATTTAATTATCATTGAAATGGCTCTTATACTTCTACCAATGGTGGAATCTAATTTAGTTATCACCAAAAAGGCTATGGGGGATTACCATAGACTGCTAACTAATGAATTTTGATGGTTAGCATGGCCTCATAACCCCAGAGGATTTACATCCACTTTCAACCTTTGATGAATATTTTTCAATGATTTTCTAGCATAATCTTTCTAACAAGTCATAAAGTCCTAAGAATTTTTCGTTCTTTGCTTTTATCCAAATAAACACTAGTTGAAGTCACTCTTCTTGATGAGATTATCTAGTGTAGTTTTCACTATAGGTTCCATTAGGAAAAATCTTTTACAGGCCATAAATTTTGCATACAAAAGTGTTTTGAAACTATTTTTTTCAAATCACATAAATTTTTAAGATCTACACTTTGTTGGCATTAGTTCATGGACCTACTATGGGATTTAGAGTTGAATTATGTAATATGAACCGCAAATCCCTAGTTATTTATCTTAATAGGTGAAAATACAATATTTGGTCAACTTAGATGATTGGCCTCCTATAAGTAATAAACTATGGTGCATATTTTAGTAGGATAAATTAGTTATCCTTGATGATGAAAACCAACATCAAAAGGTAGAAGAGACTATAGATTTGTTTTCCTTACTGATTGAACTAGAGTTGCTTTTCCATATCAAATAAGGGAGTGAACCTATAAAGGTATGGTCAAAATTGCATGAAGTTTTTCTAAAGGTTAACAATACTAAAGTAAGTCACTTGGAATTGGATTTATCTTCTCCTAAGCTGGTTGAATGTGAATACATTCAGGACTATTTTATGCAATACAAGGCATTAAGTATAGATATTGCACATTCTAGAGGCAATAAATATAATACAAAATGCATTAAAATTATTGTTTCTAATCACTCCCCCTATTTTATTTTTCAACCTAATGGTTCATATAGTTCCCATGTTTTTAAAATATTAAAATACTCATACTATTGACCAATTGTTTTCAATCCTAGTTTATTTTTAGGTTGTAATGAGGAATTGTAATGGAGTTCCATAAACATAGGCTCATGAAAAGGAATTTAAGTCTAAGGAGGCTAAGACCTAGGGGCCCAAGGACCAGGCTAATTATTCAAAGAAAATGAAGACCACTTGTAGATATTTTAAGAGGGAGGGTCATCCAATAAATAATTACTTATTGAAGCTACAAATAATTGAAACTAAGTTCTTGAAGTTAGGTGAACATTTCCAGATGATGAGGGAGATTTGGATTGATTTACATCAACTATAGAGACCCACTAGAGAATCCATTATAGGGGAAGTGTAGACATGGAAAATTGACCCACTTTTAGTGGGCAATCTTCCTAGAGCCCTCCAAGAGGTCCCTAACCCCTGCCTAAGGCAAGGGATGGGCCTCTTTCCCCTTGCCCTACCCTTTTTCCCTTCTAAGTGAGATCGCACCCGATCAAGATGGGGTGCGATTTCACGAAAGCGAAGTCGTGACCCATCGAGATGGGGCACGATTTTGCATTTTTAGGGTTTCTTCCTTAGAAACCCTAATTTTTCTCTTTAGCATGTTTGGCATCGACTTTCCTAAGGTTTTCCCACTCTTTTCACCTTCAATCTCACCTATAAAAGGAGGGATGATCTCACATTTCACACACACACACAATCGATCTCACGCTCTTATGATTTCTAAGACACGCTTGGTTATTCTAACATGCTCGCAAGTTATTTTCTATCTGCTTCCTTTTCTCTTCTGCAAGCTAACCCCAAAGTGCAAATTTTGGATTTGGTCTTCTACTGCATTGATCTGATTGTTGTTTGATCTGGTGGATCCGTGTCGTAGTCTGGGAGGATAGATTAACTACCTGGAGATCTCACCCTTTCTGTCTACCTCTACATCATCGATCAGGTTTCTTATTTTAAGTTTTACATTTTTGCACTTCATTGCGCATTTATTTTTATTTTTCTTGCATCATAGGTGAAATCACACCCGGTATCATCGAGGCGTGACTTCATAGATCCAAAGTTAGGGTCTTCTACACGTAGGAGCGAAATCATGTCTGGTCTCGATGAGATGCAACTTTGCTTACTACATCATCGCGCCCACTCTCTACGAGGTACGATTTCACCCAGAGACAAATTGGGGGTAACCTACTAAAGATAATTGCATGATAAGGTCTTAAACTGCATCTAGGTCATATTGGCATATTCTATTTTCTGTTTCTACTCTGTTGCATTACTATTTTATGATTAAATATCCAAAGGTCAATTTTTGCTTATATTTTCAAAGGTCATCTAAAGGACCTAGGGGGCTTGACTGTTGCACCTCCAAGCATTATTGTACAATGGCCTAAGTAGGCCCCCTAATGCTAATTCTATTTTTCAAAGTGTTTCTGAGTTATCTTGCAGGATCAGGTATTATTGATATCATTGGACAAGAGGTAGCAAAGGCTTGGATCAACCATCGGATCAAGATAAGTGGTCTAATTAATCTTTAGGTTGTTTATTGAGTGCTTTATATTTATATTGTAACTAGATTTTTTTTTAAGTTTTAGGTATCTAAAAGACAAGAGCATATAGTGTGCATCTAGGGTTTAATATTATGCATTAATATTGTGCCCTTGCTTTAAATATTTTTTATATAAAACCCTAGGTTAGAAAGCATTCAAAGAAAGAATCATACTAGGTTAGCTCTTGTATTCTTGCATTCTATATTTTTGCATTGTCCTTTATCTTTCATAGCATAGATCTAGAAAGGCCAAACTTAGGTGATTGCTTGAAACTGAATACATCAAACATTCCTGAATATCTTGAGGACTTGGAGCGAGTCCTTAAACCATTCTTGGTGAACCCTTCCTCCCCTAGCATCGAGTGTAGAGAACAACATAGCCCTCATGGTTCACCCCATAAGGCTTTCTCTCTTATGGATCCAACCTTTTTGGGAATTGTACATGGTAGGGCAGTTTTCCCCCTCTACATCTTTGGTGAACCCGAACGTGAACACCTCCTTTATTTTGAAAAATTTAAAGCAAGATCATTAATTCTATTTGAAAATATTTAATAAATTAAGGTTTGTGTGTTAGTGTTTTCCCCTATCTATTTTCACTACTTCTAATGGCTCCTTTCCTTAGAAGTTAGAGGAGACAGTTAGAATCTGATTATGTTCCTCCCGAAGATGATCAGATTGATAGGGAAAACCCTAATATAGGTCCAGAAGAGAAAAATGATGTGGATATGGAAACTGATACAAATTTTGATCCTTATGAAGGACCCAATGGGGGGTTTGTCTTCTCATCATTTGATCATATTTGGGGTTTCATGAAAGCTAATAAGGAAAAGCTATTGGAATGTATAGAGCGAGAAGCTCATCTTGAAAAAGAAGATGCTTCTCATTCTCCTCCCATTAGATCTCCTTTGCTTAATCATGATAACCCTACATCCCAATCATTGCATTTTGATAATCTAAAAAACCAAATGTCTAGTATCACTACTACAACCACCAACATTGGGAGGGATCTGCAAGTCCCCCTAACTAGTAGTGGCACACAAAATTATTTTCAATTTCCTCCTCCATCTTCTAATGTCAACACTATTGCTTTTATCCCATTAAATGTTAGTTGTCCATTTTCACAAAGCACCACATATAACCAAGGTATTCAAATTCCCAACTTAAATCAAACATCAGGACTTCAACATACATACATTTCTCCTCTGGGGAATCTGGGGAACACACATAGCAATAATCTAGAAATGCAAAATTTGGAAAATATGGTGAATCAACTGGTTTCAAGAATGGATATGATTCAGCCTTCAGGTTTCACTTACAGTTATAAGGAGATGTGTAATCAACCATTGGATCCTATTGTTGCTTCTAGGCCTTATCCAAAGCATTTTCCTATGCCAGTTTTACCAATTTATAAAGGGATAGAAGATCCAATAGAGCATTTAAGAAGATTCAAAACAACTTGCCATGATCTCATTTATGATGACATGTTATTATTGAAAACTTTTCCAAAAATTCTTGTTGGCATGGCATTAGAATGGTATTATCGGTTGCCCAATTATTCTTTAAAGAGTTTTGGAGAGACAACAAAATTATTTGTTCATCAGTTTAGTGCATACATTGAGAAAGAAGTATCGATGAAAGATCTTTATAATCTGAAACAAAACAAAGAAGAAAGTTTTTCTGAATTTTTAGCTCATTGGAGAAGTTTAGTGGGTCGGTTAAGACATCCTGTACCATAGAAAGATATGCTTGATATATTTATTGGCAATTTACAAGAACAAATATCTTATGCCTTAGAGACTACTACTATCACATCTATTGATCAAGCAATTGAGCTAGCAAGGAAAGTGGAACAGGCCCTTATTAAAAGAGGCCAACTCAAGGTTAAAGAAGAGAAACCCACTAAATCCCAACATAAGAATAAGCATACAGGAGGTGATAGTGATAGTAGGCCTATTAATAATGTCACTAATAGCCTACAAAAGATAATACTTCAAAAACCTCCTCAAAGGAGTTTTACAAGACTTAACATATCTATGGAAGCAGTTTTGAAGCAACTATTAGAAGTCAATGCAATTGAGTTACCTCTAGTAAGACAACCAGATACTATAGCTCATTGGTATAAGGTAGGTCAATATTGTGCATATCATAGAGTAGAAGGACATTGGACAAACTCTTGTAAAATATTGAAGCATGTGGTCCAAGATTTAATTGATGCAGGGTGCATTGATTTGGAAAACTCTCAAGCAACAAACAATCAAGCTCCTACTCAACAAGCTCCAACAACCAATCAAGACATGGGAATATTCAAGGATCCATTGCCAAAACATAATCAACAAATGGTAAATCAGGTGGCTCACCATAATAATGTGGTTGGCATGGTCAGGATAACTACAAGAAAACAAGCTCAGAATCAGTAGAATCAGCAAGGATAGAGTTCAGCATCACGACCCAGTTCAATCTTGAAGGAAAATCAGAGAAAATATTCAGCCACAAGAATTCCACCTCTAGTGTTGAAACCACAACCAAAAATTTCATTTGATCTCCAGAAGCAGTTAGCTAATACTCCAGCAAAGATATCAGTTTTAGAGCTTCTACAGACTTCTCCTGATCATAGAAATGCTTTGATGGAATTTTTAAAACAACAATCAGTTTCCCCAGATATCTCCCCTGATGCTATAGTTGATGTCATAGGTTCTTTTGGGATACATCATGTCTCATTCTCAGATGATGATAAACCTTCCTCAAACTTACATGGAGATTCTTCCCTTTACATCACTACACTTATTGGGGACACCCTCATCAAGCGAGTCTTGATTGATAATGGTTCTTCCCTCAATTTGTGTACATATCAATTCTTTCAAAAATTTGGTTTAAAAGAGGAAGATTTAACAAAATCTGATATCATTGTAAAAGCTTTCAACAATGAGTCCCAAGAAACCTGTGGTGTCATTTCTCTTCCCTTAAAAGTTGGGCCTAGAATATTGGATACTTTGTTCTATGTGGTACATTGTCCTGCATATTTTAATCTCCTTCTTGGGTATCCTTGGATTCATGCAATGAAGGTCATCCCTTCTACTCTTCATCAATGTCTAAAATTTGAATATAAAAATCAAGTTGTCACCATTCTAGGTGACCCTCGACCATTTGAATTTTGTTCAAATATCGAGTTAGCTCAATCTGAATTTAACTCATGCCCTTCTATTTCTTCAACAATTTCTCCATGTTCCTCATCTCAAATTTTAGAAAGTCTTCAAATTTTAAAAGTGAGTGAGGAACATACATCCAATTTTTCATCTTTGGATCATGATAATCAGTTCCTCCAAGAGCCTCTTCTGGATCTAGCTAAGCTACCACCATCACCAAGAACCATGGGCTTGCCCCATAAGAAAGGTGATGTTGTACACATTGGCACGTGTACCTTTATCTTTGGAGGAACTGCCTTTGAAGAAAATATTCGTGGTAGTAATCCCTCTCCTAGTGAGTGCTCTTTTGCTCAATGTTATCTCACTAATGATTATCCTCTTCCTAAATAGATCCTATCTAGTATGGGATATGTAGGTAAAGGTTTGGGGCCACAACAGAAGGGCATTCAAGAGCCCTTGGATGTCGATATTTGGCTTGGGAGATGTGGCATAGGTTTTATACCTAATAAAAATCAACCTTTACCATTTGAGGATGATGACCATTTTATAACCTATGCAGAATATATGAATTATCAAAAGATAACAAAAGATAAAAATAAAGATATAAGTTCTACTTCTCCTCCAAAATTGATGTTTTGTAACATGATTGGTTCTGTTTGCTCTAAAAATGAACCTGCTACTTTAAAAGAAGATGATGAGTTGTTATATGGTGTTTCTTATGTTAAAAAGAATGGTGTTGTTCATAAATGTAATGATTATCATGCCATGGCTCTCAAAAGAAGGGCCCTCGAGGAACTCCTCCATGATTTTCATTATCATGAGGACATCTTCTTTGGGGAAACCTTCGATGCAATAGAACGTGGCACGCTTATTCATTATAATAAGATGAATGGTGCTTTTAGATTTTGCATTGAGTATAATCCTGTTTAAAAAAAAAAAACCATCATTTAGTTGCATTTGCATTTCCATTGCATCCACCTGCTTGCTCATATTGCATTGTTGCTTGTCATCCTTGCATGTTTTCCTGACATCTAAAACAACTTGCATGTTTGCATGTCATAAAATTGCATGATTGACTATTCATGACTGCCTGCGCATATAGATTTCTGGGGATTTTGTGACAATGGCATGTGATGATACCTAGTTAGGTTGTAGCTCACATGCATTGCACTTTCACTAGGACTCTGATGCCTAGCATGATCCCCACCTAGGGATTCTTCTTCTACTTCTTCTTTGATGTTTTTCTTCTTCTCTTCTTGACTTCAATATTTCCACCACAATAGCACACACTCTCATAGTGTCTTCATCTCATCAAAAAAACCCCTATCTAGGATAGCACTTGCATAGTTCATCAACATATTACACCCCACATGGGATACTTGTACATCCTAGCGGGTATTACATTTGATCTTCTATCGGGTCATACTCTCTTTTGACTCAGTAGGTTCAACACCCCATTATAGGATAAGCTCCTTGGTCGGTATCAGTAGACCTTGGCATACATCCTAGCGGGTAATCACCTCACAATAGTCAATAAGGGAGCAACCACCCATAGTGGGTCAGACTCCAATACACTTCTACACTATTGCAAGTGCTATGCCTATAGCAGGTTTAGCCCTTCTTTTTTGGTATGATCTATAGTATCTAACTACATTGGTTCCTTGCAACCTACGCTAGTTTTGTACTATGGATCGCCCATCCTTCTCTATCTCAGTTGGTTGACCTTTGGATCTTCTTCTTCTTCCTCTTCTTCTTCTTCATTCTTCCTTATTTTTCTTTCTTCTTTCATCTTCTTCTTTGTTCTTCTCCTTCTTATTTCTTATTCTTCCTTTTCCATCCATCCATTTCATGTAGTTTGCATTTAGGTAGTTTGCATAGCATTAAAATCATAAAACATACAATATATAAACTCAAAACTTAAAACATTAAATCATCACACATTACACACAAAATAAGATAAAAGGAGCAGCTATATATTACTCGAGATAAAGAGATGCATCATCCTAGTGTCTGGTTGGTGTACCACAATCTAGACTCAGTACACTCAACCTAGGGATGCACACCATAATCAAAAATTGGTGCATCATCCCAATCCCAATCCCTAGCCCTAGCTCTAGGAGCCTACTCCCTCTAGCCCACCCTAAGGAGGAGGTAGCCTAGGCTACTACATGGAATGTTGTGATGTTATCATCATCCATGATCAAGATCATGATCTACTCATTGACTATAGGGATGAGGGAAGTGACATCCTCCACTCCGATGGGATAGCTACACAATACACTATCTCAAAGAATGTAGCCCATTGAATGGCTACCTCCAGCCTCTCTCCTATCCTCCATAGCTCCACCTATAGTAGCTGCATCCCATCACCTACCTAGCTGCTCCCAATGATAGCCATCCCCTCTACCCTAGCCCTCTAGCACTCTCCATCCAGATGGGTCACCTCCCCTCAAAGTCGATCGACCTCTACCCAAGCCGCATCCCTCTCAGCCTCTACGATGCTTAGTGAGCTCTATAGTCCCTCTAGCCTCTTGGCCCTATCCTCCTAGATCTAGGCCATCTGGCTCTATAGAGTAGCTACCTATGCTCGTAGCTCCTCTATATCCCCTTAGCCAGCCACCACTATAGATGTTGAGGCCTCTCCTAGGTCTCTACCTTGTAGCCTCCCAACCTCTATGGGGGCACCTCCTACCCCTCCCTCTTTAGTCCCTATAGTTTGGGTGGCCTCTACCACCACCATGACCCAAACACATGACTACCTCTATCTCAAGGCTATAGGACCCTATTGTGCCCTCTCCATGGCCCGATGAGCAACCTCTCAAAAATCTCACTACATGTCCAGGCCCATGACCTAGTGCCTCTATATCAAAACTAGTAGGGAGATCCTCCAAGGTATGACTCCTCTGTACCACCGCCTATATCCTATGGCCACTCTCACATCATCCACCCTCAGGTCAACATAGGGAGGATCATCCAAATCCTCCTCGACCCACCTAGTGAGGTCTGGCTCACCTCCAACCCCTATTGGATCTTAGGTCACTCTTTAGTACTAGTAGTCCCCTAGGTCTAGGACTCCCTACAAGATCTTGAACTACCGTAGGACTCTATCAAATCTATAGACCTTCAGCTCCCCCTTCTTCGATGCCAGCCACCTGATCCTCCTCACCCTAGCTAGCTCCACCCTATCCTCAGCCCACCCTAGGTGAAGGCGCCATGGTCACCAGATGAGCTTCACCTCTCGAAGCTCATCGATCACCCACCTAGCTAGTGGTAGGTTCCCTACATAGGCCCTCATGGACCTCTCCAGGGATCTTGACCACCTATATGATGTTGGCCACTCTAGGCTGGGTAGTGGACCTAGAAGTGCATCTGGCCTCCAGATAGCTATGTGCTCCCAGCACCACACCTAGAGCAACATCATGTAGACTAAACCTGTATACCGCTTATACACGATGTTGTACAATATCCTGTACAAGTGGGCCAACACATATGGGCCCCATGCGAACCTAACTCCCTAGTGTCGCATGTCTACCACTACTCCTACCATGGCCCATGGAAGATGTCATCTACTAGTATGACACATCAGAAGCCCAACCACAGCCCCATAGAGCATAGTCATCAGAGGGTCCACCCCATATCGACCCACCAAATCATCAATGATAATGGTGCTCTCTCGCACCTGGTGGGTCCAGCCTATTAAAAATCATTGCAAAGTGGTTGCTTGCCCTCATGCTCTATAAATAGGTGCTCCCATGATAGGAATGCGCAAAATCTACCACACATCCTCTAGTGTGATGGTGAGCTCCCCTGTAGGTAACCGAAAGGTGGATGACTTTGGGTACCACCTCTCTGCTAGGGTTATCAGCATAGCCCTATCTGTCTCAATGTGAGGCATCCTTGCAAGGTGGTCTAGCCCCACCACCTCTAGTCGAGCCATCTCCACTAGCCCTAGTGCATCCAACTCAGCCTCTAGTGCGCCTGCCCACCACTCTTGGCTCTCGAGTATACCTAGCTGCATCCACAAAAATAAATAAAAAATTCATTAGTTTCATTAAATAAAATAAAATAAAATGTTTGATTTAAGCATCAGATGACTACATCCAAACTTTGCACTTCGTATGTTGCTTGCATCTCTTTCCTCTTTCCTCTTTTGCTTTTTCTTTCTTTTGTTTTTCTTTTTCCCCTTTTGTTTTGCTTTGTCTTAGGCAAAATCGTGCCCCCTCTTTTGAGGGTGTGATTTCATGAAATCATGCTCAGATTTCTCCATTTCTGATTTTTCTATGCCTTGCCCGAGGTAAAATCATGGTTGAGCCACAAAATCATGCCCTAGTTAGGTGCAAAGCCCACCATCAAATACGACATAAAAATCTCTAAAAAAACCTAAAACTACCCTAAATGCGCAACACGATGAAGAAAATGACATGCGAAGGAAATATTTTAGGGTCTACCTATGCTCGGTACCTCCATGCTAGCCTCACCCCTCACGATCATAGATCGGTGCACCAATAGCACCATTGTATTTTTCTCCCTAGAGCTCTTTCTCCTTCATTGTGTAATGAAAATGAATTAGGGTTTTACCATTTTTCACCCTTTTAACCCTAGATTTTACCCTTCTTTTTCTTAATTTTTATTTCTTTTTTCTCTCTTTCTTCTTCTACATCAACCCTTTCAAGTTTTTATGAGGAATTTCTTCCTCATAAAACTTGAGGGGGCACCCTAGCCTATAGAGGCATTAAAGTCCCTAATGCCTCGATTTGCGTGTAAGACTAGAAAGTGTTCAGAATGACATTATTTTTGCACCACCCCTTTCTTCTAGACTAGCCACCCCATTTTCGCTTGTTGTTTTCCTTGAGTGTGTGCCTACATCCTTTCTTTGATGCATTTATTAGGCCATAAATGCATCAAAGAGGGGGTAAAATGTAGACACAAAAAATTGACCCACTTTTAGTGGGCAATCTTCCTAGAGCCCTCCAAGAGGTCCCTAACCCCTGCCTAAGGCAAGGGATGGGCCTCTTTCCCCTTGCCCTACCCTTTTTTCCCTTCTAAGAGAGATCACGCCCGGTCAAGATGGGGCATGATTTCATGAAAGTGAAGTTGTGACCCATCGGGATGGGGTGCGATTTCACATTTTTAGGGTTTCTTCCTTAGAAACCCTAATTTTTCTCTTTAGCATGTTTGGCATCGGCTTTCCCGAGGTTTTCCCACTCTTTTTACCTTTAATATCACCTATAAAAGGAGGGATGATCTCACATTTCACACACACACAATCGATCTCATGCACTTATGATTTCTAAGACACGCTTGGTTATTCTAACACGCTCGCAAGTTATTTTCTATCTGCTTCCTTTTCTCTTCTACAAGCTAACCCCGAAGTGCGAATTTTGGATTTGGTCTTCTACTACATTGATCTGATTGTTGTTTGATCTGGTGGATCCATGTCATAGTCCGGGAGGAGAGATTAACTACCTAGAGATCTCACCCTTTCTATCTACCTCTACATCATCCATCAAGTTTCTTATTTTAAGTTTTACGTTTCTACACTTCATTTTGCATTTACTTTTATTTTCCCTACATCAGGTAGAACTTGGTATCATCGAGGTGTGACTTCATAGATCCAAAGTTAGGGTCTTCTGCACGCAAGAGCGAAATCGTGCCCAATCCCGATAGGGTGTGACTTTGCTTACTGCATCATCGTGCCCACTCTCTGTGAGGCATGATTTCACCCAGAGACAAACTAGGGGTAACCTACTGAAGATAATTGCATGATTAGGTCTTAAACTGCATCTAGGTCATATTGGCATATTTTATTTTCTATTTCTACTCTGTTGCATTACTATTTTATGATTAAATATCCAAAGGTCAATTTTCGCTTATATTTTCAAAGGTCATCTAAAGGACCTAGGGGGCTTGACTGTTGCGCCTCCAAGCATTATTATACAATGGCCTAAGCAGGCCCCCTAATGCTAATTCTATTTTCAAGTGTTTCTAAGTTATCTTGCAGGATCAGGTATTATTGATATCATTGGACAAGAGGTAGCAAAAGCAAGGATCAACCACTAGATAAGATAAGTGTTCTAATTAGTCTTTAGGTTGTTTGTTGAGTGCTTTATATTTCTATTGTAAACCCTAGATCTGATTTTATAGAAATATATTTAAGTTCTAGGCATTAAAAGACAACAGCATATAGTGTGCATCTAGGGTTAATTCTATTTGTGCATTATTTCTTGAGCCCTTGCTTAAATATTTTTTATCTAAAACCCTAGGTTAGCAAGCATTCAAAGAAAGAATCATTCTAGGGTTAGCTCTTGTATTTTTGCATTCTGTATTTTTGCATTGTCCTTTATCTTTCATAGCATAGATCTAGAAAGGCCAAACTTAGGTGATTGCTTGAAACTGAATACATCAAACATTCCTGAATATCCTGAGGACTTGGAGCGAGTCCTTAAACCATTCCTGGTGAACCCTTCCTCCCCTAGCACCGAGTGTAGAGAACAACATAGCCCCCATGGTTCACCCCATAAGGCTTTCTCTCTTGCGGATCCAACCCTTTTGGGAATTGTACGCGGTAGGGCAGTTTTCCCCCTCTACAGGAAAATATTATTATCACTAACATCTTATATCCTTGGCCTCTCAATGATTATTATGAAGGGTGTTGAAATTATATTTTGATTCATGGACAAGATCCAACATTGTGTGATGTACTAGATATGCCTAAGGGCATGTTATTGTGCAATGTTTTTTTATTTTGTAATATTTAATATGTAATCCCAATGGGCCTTTATTAACCTTGTTAAGGTAAAAGTCTATTTATTACTTGTAATTAACCTAAATCCCACTTGTTATGTTGGCTTAGGTTAAGCTCTATGATATAATTAGGGTTTTGGTTTTGCTATAAATACCCTTGTCACATTCCTAATTTATTATTGGAGTTTTGTGAAATATTATCTATGGATAGTGAATATTTAAGGTGCCTATGGATTCCCATCAAATTCTTCTTTTGTCCATTTTTGTTCCATTTATAAGATTTGAGTGCATGGTTTGTTTTATTTCTTTTCTAGAAAATATTATGAATTCCAATAAAACTCCAAATTAACTTCAAATTTAGCCTTTCTTAGTCCATCTAATTGTATCCAAACCTTATTGACTAGATATTAATTCAATCTAACTAGTATGCTTTAAATCAACCAATTCACTCATTGAATTAATTGTAGATACTTAATTCCTATAGAAAGCAATTAATTTTGGTCATTTTTAATAACAATCAATTATCATATCCATCATGAAGTAGATAATTTTCTTCACCAAAATCTCCCTAGATTAAATACATTAATTTATCTATATCCAAAATCCTTCCTAATATAGTAAGGGAAGCATAGACAACAAAGCACTATTATTTCTTCTACAATCAAAGGAAAAATTATTAAGAAATTCCAATGGATAAATTTGGTATATAAGTATATTGAATTTTTTAAATTTTAATTTTTAATTTAAATATTTTATCTTTTCTTATTATTTTTATTATTATAGATTTTAAAAAATTATAATCACAACTACCAAAATTTTTTCTTTGATAATTATTCAAGGCGTTGACATGAATTGAAAGATAAAATATCGGTGCATGAGATATTGTGATTTGAACTACAATAAAATTCCCACTAAAACTATTATTTTTGGTTAAATGGAGTGGTTAAAAAGGAATTTTGGCTAGGATATGATCTTATATCTTTGATACGTTTGTTGTATAATTATTTATATTTAAATAATTAGTATATTTTCTTTATAAGTAGGATATAAAAAAAAATATTGGTTTTAAAAAGTTATGTTTATGACATTAGGGATTTGGAACTAAATTTATGATTAATAAGAGAAATCCAATAAAAACAAAAACCAAGCAAAATGTAGTGCATCTAATAAGTGATCCATAGCAAAATTATGTGGGTCAAAATAGGTTTCCCATCAATTGGAAAGTGTTGGACTAAAATCTGCCATTGCTATAGAAAAATATTGTGCCTGTCGATTTTAACCAAAGTATTATAATTGGATGAAACAAGGTTTCCCTATGTTTCAACCTCCAAAGAAGACCGACTCCTATGGGAATGAAAAGAGTAAATGGGGAGGAAAAGGAAGGGTTTATGAATAAATAAAAGCATGGATGAGATATAGTGTAACAACATTGGATCTCACAAAATAATCAACTATTAAATTATTTTTATGGAACTTAACATATCAACCATTAATAATCACATATACAGGTTTATTAAATCAATTACATTCATCTTAATCATTCCAAGGATTTACACAATTAGCAATCTAATAGGTGATGAGAATATTGCTTTAATAGAATACACTAAAGGTAGAATGTAACATAAATGACTTAAAATGAATGTATAAGGCTTCTAATCATTCCAAGGACCATAAATGCTAGCAATCCAATAGGTAATTCAAATATAAAACTATAACAGAATAAACTAAAACTACAATGTAACATAAATTATTTAGAAATATCATTCTTATAAAACCTATAGATGTAAAAACCATGGAGACCAAACAACTACCACTTCGTTGATCAACAATTATTACAATGATACCAGGCAAGGACTATAGAGTTGACCCTTTGAAAGAGGTCTCAACTCATATATATAAGTTTTTTATTTGAATATTACAACATAATATTTATATTCAATTATGAAAATAGTTGTATATAAAGTAATAAAAGTTTGAATGAATAGTTTATATTTTGATCTATGTCTGTATTTTAATTTTGCTTGTTTATCTGCAATAGATTCTTGCAAGTGGATGCATTATTGGGGTTCTAGTTGGAAAAATTTGGTAAGTACTATGGAAAATATTAAGAGTAACATCAATTGATGCTCTTGATATTTAGGTCTATTATTATCCCTTATCCTTCCTTTCATACAAAAGTTGCAGTTTTGAGATTGAGTCTTAGGTTCGGGCATTTTGGGCTTCTAGCACATATTCACTATTCAAACACGATCTCAAGTTGAGGAATCTAGTGATGGTGTCACATGATCATTGATCACAACCTCAAGCTATCTTCTAGTCTTAGGCATATTTAATTTGCTTTGCATGATATCATACATCTTTTATTTTGAAGATATCATTGCTTGAGATAGCATGACATTGGACCTTTTATCTAAACATGCTTTGGCTATCACAACCCTAGGCTAGAGGTTAAATTTGACTATGCCTTTGACCTACCAAGCCCAGGCTTGGGATTTCATGTCTTCAAGATATTTTTCAACTGACAACCCTCTCTTGGACCTAGCTTCAAGAAACTTTCACGTTATGCTGACATGATTGTTGCCCACCCCCACTAAGAATGCATTGGCTATTGATGTTTCCTTATCATGAACAACAAATTTGGATTGATCCTGGACCCGGATTGATCCAACAATTTTGTAGCACTTAGTCCTTTTTTACATTTTGGCAACTATTTCTTTGTCCTTTCAATATGGTTAAAATTTAACCCACAAGAAGAATGAGCATGAATATATCCATTGTGATATCTTAGTAAGGGTGGCATTTACTTTTATGTTTCCAAATTAGTATTATCTAAATAAAATTTGAATTTGTATGTCATATTAAATTATAACACTTTTATTATTTTGTGTTAGAGAATGATTTTCTAAAATTTAAGAAAAATACATCATAAATTATTTATTTTAAAATTAAACTTAAAAAATTAATTAAATTTATTACTATAATTAATGTTATTTGTATTTAAAATTTACTTTGTTTCATTAGTGTAATATTAATGATAAGCTCTCTAGAGATGTTATCATAGTATAAGTTGATAAATATGATACTACCCACCACTAGGTTGATGCTAGCATGACATTAAAATGCATAGTAGTTCCACTATAGCACTAGTGTAGCACTAACAAAAAAAGTTAAAAAAAAAACATGAATTTTTGGTGCTACATCAAAGCTACAAAAGCACTACAGACAATGTTAGAGCCTCACAATGTAGGAACTAAAAAATATTTACTTTTACTATTTATCATTTTTTAATAAGGTATGTATGGCTTCTATTAGGGGTCACTCCCATAAAAATAATAGAATATTATATTATTGTCATTGCATTTTTCTCTCAAGAAAAGGAAACCATATCATGCTCATATTTTTATAAGATATATTATTCATTTGCATCTCTATCAAATAAATTCTTCATACTCCTCAAAATTACATGCTCCATTAATCAAATCCTTGACATCATCTTTATTAAGATAAAAAAGTCTCACTTGACCAATTGCCTTATAAATTTTCAAATTTCACTAAGATGAATATTAACACCACTATTGGCCAAATTATTCGTAACCCGGTTTCCTTCTTTATAGATATGTTGATATTTCTAATATGCTCCAATAATAGTTGATGGACATTAAAAACAACATTATTTTTTATTCAATCCCCATGTCCATTTTTCTTGATATCATTAATAATAATTTGTATATCCCCCTCAATTGAAATAATTTCAAACCTTTTTGAATGGAAATTTTGATCATATAAGAAGTGCCCTATGTTGGAAATTGGGGAAGGCAAGTAATGAACTCAACACAAAATATATTTTCACATCTATTTTATCATATTACACGAATATTCAATAGCTTGAGCTTGCATACAATACACATAGTTATATATCAATACGTCTCTTCAATTCAAGAGACTCTTAAATGTTTCACCTCTTCTCAAACATCTAATAGGAAATGTGACTATCCAACCTCACATGAGGTGACATCATCAAATATTTCCTAATAATTACATCATATCAAGTAATGTAATAATATGACAAATAATGTAATAGAGTCTAACACCCCTATTATTACATTATTTATAATAAGGATCATTAGCCCCCATGAACTTAGTAGTGGTATTTTTTGGATCTACTAGCACTAGATTTGACTCTATTAGTATTGGCTCTAGCTCTACTTGAATTGACTTTGGCTCTACTGGCTCTTTTAGCTCTTAATAATCTCCACTAGATCTACCTCTTTGGTCAATAACTAGATTTACCTCTAGGTCAATACCTCTTGGTCTTTTTGTCAAGGTTATCATTGTCTCTAGGTAACGTCTAGGTCCATGCCTCTAGGTCGTCTTTGGGTCATCATTACATCTGGTTGCCTATGGGTATTTTCCTTTGTGTTATCATTGCTTCTAGGTCACCTCTAGGTCCTTTACCTATGGGTTTACCTCCAAATTTATCTTAAGGTCATCATATTTGGAAATTACCATTGAAATTTATCTTTGGAATTCTCCACATCTTTGAAATCTTCCACAATATTTTACTATAGATCCTATCATTGCAGATCTTCCAAGCTATAGACACCAAAATCTAACCACTTGTCATCCATCCATAGCTTCTCGCCATATTTACCCATTATTTATATATATTTGTTTAATATATACTTAAATAATAATATTTTATATATTTTATTTATAGATATTAATAAATACATAAATATATTTATATAAATTAATCCCAACCATCCATCATGATTTAATCCTAGCCATTCGTCTACCTTGATCCATGCCACATGCATAGATTTAATCTCCAACCTCCGTCATGTTTTAATATTGACCACACAAATTGTGTCATTGAAATCCTAATGTGCCCTAGGAGAGATTATAAAGAGGATTCATTTTGATGAATCAACCCCTGAGTTCCCTAATTTTTCTAAGTCTTTAGTGTTAAAGAGTTTTTCCTGGATCTCTAATAATCCAAGCTCCCTTACGATTATCCATCCTTCATCGCTCGCCATCACTTTTGTATCTGTTGTCACCCACCTCACACAAACTAGACCTACTTTTGCAGATTTTTCTTCACTCCTAGAATACCGCTATGAGTTTTTTGAAGTGCCTCTAGGCATCTCATATCATCATCGAGCGCCTTTGGGCACCTTCCACCATCACCGAGTGCCCACAGGAATTCACAACTCTAGCTCTATAGTCTAGTGATCCCTCGGGTGTCCCTAGGTCATCTATGCATCAAATTATGTAGCAATGATGAAGAACAGAGAATAGCAAATTAGTGTGACAAGGTAATTCATTTATCACAAAATTTTTTATTCTTTAGATCTGTGTATAGCTTCATTTTTGCAACTAGGGTTAGTAGTTTTCTTGTTGAGGGTATCACATAGTGGATCCCTCACAGATATTATTAACCTTTTTTTGTTCTTTGATGTTTTTAGGTTTAGTTATCAAGTTCATTAGAAGTTTTTGAAGCACTTGAGTGGTCCTGTATAGGATACTAAAGCCCACTCACCACACTATTGGGATCAGATCAAATGCGAAGACACCACCCTTGTTTGCTAGCTAGGGTTTTAGAGAACCTTGGCATATTGAAATTATTATATTGGATAATAAAGCATTATAAAACCCTATTTGGGGTACACTTGGTTGTAATATCAGAGATCCACCCAAAAATAAGAATAAAAGTTTATTTCTATGCAATTATATGTGTTTACTCTACTTTATTCATTCATTTATACTAGTATATTTTTTGGTGTTGTTTTATTTCACATCTATAAATGGTGATCACGGTGGGACCCACAATGGGTTCTTTATGCTAATTATCTTGTCATTAATTTTCTATTTTTTGTCTTCTATCTTGTAGGTCTCTCAAAAAATGGGTCGCACAAATTTTGCTAAACTAGTTTCTGAGGAGTTGCAGAAGTTGTAGAAGGTGTGCATATGCCTCGCAGGGCTCATGGGACATTCAGGAAGAACCTAGGTGCATTTCAAAAATAAGAGGAACAATATGTAGGATTATCGATAAGTGTACTATAAAACCCTAGCTTCTCTATTTTAGGTATTTTTATGTTTATATAGATTTATGGCTAAAAAGAACATCATTAAAAATATGGTAAAAATGAATATTTTAATCTACATTTATAGGCATTAGAATAGTTATTTGCATCCATTTTTGCATCCACATTCAATCATAAATCACACATTTCCATTTAAGGGTTTTACTATTTTTTGGTGTGCTGTAATTGCATCTTTATTTTCACGTGAATGATTAATTGCATAAAATAATTTATATTCTAGGGTTAGGGATTTCTCCTTTTGCTAGTATAAGTAGGAATAATATTAGAATAATTAAAATTACTTCCACATTTGGTGATTCAATGTGAAAGAGTAGATGAACCCTCCTCTATTTAAAGAGCGATCTTAAGCGGTGTACTCTACTTCTTTTGGGAAAATCAATATTCCTTGTGTTGGCTTTTAATTTAGACTATGGAAATCAATCATTTCTGACATTGTATGTATACCTTAATAAACTAAAAAATTTAAAATTAATCACACACACAACATGTTTTATTTTTAACAGTAATGGTTGGATTTCATCACCAACCATTGCTTGAGATCTGGTGATCGTAGGTTTCATCTCCATCCACCAATATTTACTCCTAGACACCATAGGTTACCCACGAGTAAACTTGTTGGATTTCATCACTAGTAAGAATATCGTTGTCCATCCTAGCCATAGTGTTCACCCATTTTAATTTAGATTAGAGCATTGAAACACACAAAACCATATAAACAAAAAAAAAATTAACACGAGATAATCAAAGAACCAGTAAGAATATTTTTGTTGCATAAACATAAGATTGGATTACCTGTTTTATTTTGAGTTTTCATTTTGCATTTTATTTTTAGCACATTTTATATTTGGTTTATTAGTTTATGGTATTAACAAGAAATCAAGCTAAAATAATGAATCAAATATTCACTAATCAAACCACTTCAACAATGGAGTGTTCGTCATAACCTTCCACCACCACTTCCAGGATCAATCCCCCTAGTGTGATACAGGTAAGTCATTTAGATTTATCTATAGATCCCTTACACACTATGTCATCCACATCATTTCATATGACCATAACCCAAATAGAATCATCATCACCAACCATTGACCATCACATCACCCACATAGACATGGCACAAGTGGAAGCTCTTATGAAATCAACTAACTATGTCTTAGAGTCAGTCCCCAACTCATCTAGACATGATTCTTATTTACAATAGGAACCTATCTCCTCCCAACCTTCAAGCTTTACCTATGTGTACAATAACCCTCTTTTTCAGGTATTTTATGTACCTTCTCAATATTTTTCCATTCCCCAATCATCATGTGTCCAAAGCACATCCATCCCATCCTCATATACCTCAATTTATGGTAACCCCTTGTATGAAGCACATGTCAATGCTACTTCACAAGTGCCCACATCCATACCATCTAGTGTCTCCCATCAAGTTTCAATTCCTATACAAATTACCCCCCACCTACCTCATCAATCCCATCCACATTTATTTCATCAACCACTAATTTGGAAATACATGAGACATGAGAACATCTCAACAAATTACTTAATAAGTGGTAGAACACTCAACAACAAGTTTAGGTGAACCCTAAGCCTCAACCTATTTCCACTCAACCCATTTTGTTAGCAAAGGTCCATATTGGGTACCACAAACTTTTATGGTTTCCATTCCAACACCGTCGCCAACCTATACCCATCCTATACTTATTGGCCAACCTATACAAAGACCTCATATATAATATTCATATCTTCATTTACAATCATTCCTTCATCAACCACATCATCATAAAAATCAATCTACTCCACCAAGTCATCATCACCTCATTACACCTCAACATATTTCCACCTCATGATCATAAAATCATCAAGTGATTAAGGATTTTCACATTCCTAGGGAGGACCCTAGAATCTAGGCTATGCAATAATAGATTGATAATTTGATGCAACATACTCCTATAATGATAAAATAGAAGCCTAATCTATACCAACTAATCAATAAACTAGTTCATCCTTTGATACCATCACCGCCATATCCGACATATTTCACAATACCAAAGTTTAATAAATTTAAATGGACGAAGAACCCTAAAGAGCATGTGAGTTCATTTGTTCATTCTTGTTTTAGAATTCAAAGAAATTATGCTCTAATGCTTAGGACCTTCTCTCAAAAATTAGGGGGAGATGTTGTATAATGGTATAACCATTTTTCCAATCATATTATTTATACTTTTGAGCAATCAGTGGACCAATTTCTTGAAATATTCTCCCTCAATATAAGAAAGAAAGTCTCATTGTCCGATATCTATGATCTAAAAAAATATGATGATGAGTTTTTCTATGACTTTGGTAACCTTTGGAGGGTCTTTATCACCAAATTTCAATTTTCCCTACCAATGGAAGAGTTAAAATTATTGTTCGCTAAGATTTGCTTAAAACCATCTCTTTGTTATTACAATTGCAACAACATAGATAATTTGATTAAGATCTTACCCAGGCTAGCACAATTGAGGAGAAAAAAATCCAAGGAGTTCTTAAGCCTAAAAATAAATAATGGAAAAATAAGGGCCAATATAAAGGAAATTATTTTGGCCAATCAAAATACAGTTAGGCTAATCCAGTCAATTCCAATCAAGTAAATCAAGTGGTCATGAACCAGCTAGTAATGGCTCAACAAAAACCCGTGCAACAACAACCATGAAAAATTGAATATCATGTGGTTCCATTAAATAATCAATAAAGTTAAAACAGAGTGTGAACTGTGGATAACCAATGATATCAATAATTTGTTTAATAATCTCATCAATATACCCCACTGGCTGAATCTTACGCCTACATTTTTTTCTAGGTTATATGACACAAATCAAATTCCCTTGCCCGAGGTCAGACCTGATGATCCCGCTAAATATGGTAAACACTATAGGGAGCATTTTTTTTATCCTTATCATAGATATAATGGGTATGACATTAATAACTGCCATCAATTCAAAGATAGAGTGCAAGACCTTATTGAGTTAGGGGCTATCAAGCTTGATAGTCATATAGCTCAAAAAAATCAAAATCTTAGGACTTTCAAACACCACTTCCTCATCATGAGGAAGCACAACTAACAACAAGAGGATCAAATACCAATATTCCTCCTAATTAGTCTAATCATGTTCAATACCAAAGTTTTGTGTGTACTATTCATGTAGTAACCCAAGGTCAACGACAACACTCCACTCAAAAAAATGTTTAGTAGTAGTCTATTCAATCACCCATACCTCAACAAGCAAGTGTGTCTCAACCTACCACATCATCATCTCCCATCCAAATTTTTGCCAATCCCTCTCAACCAATCCATATTCTAGCTCATCCATCTCAACCCATTAATCATCCTAATCTTCCATCTAGTTCAATCATCTCATTGAGCAACTGGTTAACCATAAGCTTTAAAATAGCTTCAAGAAAACTATCTATATACGAGATAATCCAACAATATCCTCCACATCGTGAAGCATTAATGGATATTCTAAAATCAATTGAACTTTAATATCAAGACACTAATGCTTTTAACAATATTTTGGGGAATATTCAAACATGTATGGAGCCCTCCATTACTTTCTATGATTTTGAAATCAAACCAATATCATCGAAATCAGTGGATCCTCCATTATATATTATGGATAAAATTGATAGGAATCCTTTTAAAAGAGTTTTAATTAATATCGGATCATCCATAAACATCATCACAACATCCACCCTTCAACATATCAAGCTTCCACCAGATCATATCACCAAATCCTCATTCACATTGAAAGCATTTAACAATGCTCTTTGTTCCACAGTTGGCACTATTGTTTTGCCCATCAAAGTGGGGGTAAAAATATTACATACTATGTTTCACATATTGTAAGGGTCCATGGCATACAATATACTCCTTGGATGCCCTTGGATGATGGAAATGAGATGTGTCCCTTCCATATTACATGAATTCTTAAAATATGTACATGAGGGACAAGTACATTGCATACCAGTGGATGTTGAATTGTTTAAGTGTTGTAACTTTATCTCAAACTCCTATGAGTCCATGTTACCTTCCACTCATCTATTTCTCACTTCATCATCCAATTCATCATCCACCCCATCCATATCATTATCTAAAGCCCGTATTCTTGAGGAGATCCCAATCACCAATGTTCATCAAGCCTCCAATTCCATAATTCCATATTCATCATCATTGACTACATGCACATGTGGTAAAACCCAATCAACATTAGACACATCATCAACATCATCACATTACATAATAACTCCTTCCAAATCATCATCATCCACTCATCCAAATTCATATTCGTCCATATCAACAAATGTATCATAATTCAAAATGATAGATTTTGAGATACCATCAGCCAACCATGATTGAGTTCCATATACATCCAATCCATCCACATCATCTCAAGTTGAGATCCACCTGACTAATCCTAGTATTGGTGAATATGTGAACCAAGATATTACACTCACACCACTCAACATTCAAAGTTCTAAGGACTATGGTCACGTACGCGACCAACCCTTATCTATAGGAGCAGTATATAACATGGGTTCAGTGCCTAATATCATTAATTTTGTGTATGAGAGACTTGATTCATAATCCAATCTAATTACCCCAAATGAACCCAAATTACCTACATAGGCCAATATACAACATGTGTCAAGTTTTACATCCTGGTATTTCCACATTGTTAATTGGAAATAACATGGTCTAGGATGATATGAATAGGGATTGCATGTGATTATCGATGTCTCATATTGAGAAACACACGACTTTTCAAGTTTAGGTTATCATCCACATTCATCCACCTCTTCTCTTGGATAAAATTTTTAAATTTTAAATTTAAATTTAGGAGAAGACATCCATCTAATAAATGACTCCAAAGATGAAGTATATGAAGAATTTGACCTCATGTCAATTATCTCTAATGAATCTGAAGAGGAATCAAACCCCATCATTCTACACACTGAACAAGATGAGTTTTACCTTAGAACCAACCCCATCCATCAGCCCATATTTCACTTGCTTCTTCCATAATATTGGGTAGACCCAACCAGTGAACTACCACCTCCATTTTATTAATCCATCACCAGCCATTTATTTGTAATATATGTACATAAAAACAAATTTCAAAAATTAAAAAAAAAATAAATAAAAAAAAATAAAAATATTTTTTTTGCATGTACATTACATTTATTTTGTGTTTCTTACTATTTTTTAGGTTTAATAGAGTTCTAGCATTGGTTCTAGCCAAAAGGATCCACTCATCCATTCACTTTTGCCACCCATCCATTTTTCCTCTAAGTCAACATGAATCTTGTTGACTTATTCACCCCGCTTCATAATTCATACGATTTGGCAAAGCCAATTCCTATTGATATGAGTCGTATTTATATGGACCAGATTTCCTCACCACCATCCTTTTTCAATTTTTTCCTATTTGAGGAATTTTTAAGAGCTTCAACCAACTACATTCCTCCATTACCTCCACCTTCACCTCCAAATTCACCTTCACCTTCATCTTCAGATCCTGAGGTTTTCTAGGTAGACATAGATGAGGATAATTTATAAGATTTTTATGACCTCATATATGACATTCATCTAATCCCAACTTCCCCTCAACTAGAGGAAGGTTCTCACATAACTATTGAATATACTATCGATGTGAACCTTAGTTCAGATGCAAAAAATACCTAAATTATCAAGCTTGGCAAAAACTTATCCGAATATGAACAAGAGTAATTAATTGCTCTCATCAAGAGGAAGAAGGGAATTTTGCATGGTCCTATAAAGACATGCCTGGTCTTGAATCTAATTTGATTGTCCATAATATCACCTTAAACTCTGATGCTAAGTCGGTCAAAAAAAACTTAGAAGGATGCATCCTACAATTGCTCTCTTGGTCAAAGAAGAGCTTCAAAAATTATTAGTTGTGGGTTTCATTATACCCATTGACTATCTTGAGTGGATCTCAAACATGGTACCCATTCGCAAGCCTAACAGGGTGATATGCGTTTACACTAATTTTTGAGATATTAACAAAGCCTATCCTAAGGATAATTTTCTCTCCCAAACATTAATACTCTTGTTGACACCTACATTGTCCATGAAATTATTTCTCTCATGGATGGTTTTTTAGGATACAACCAAATCCAAATAAATATTGATGATCAACATAAAACAACATTCACTACACCTTGGGGGACCTTTTGTTACAAGGTTATGCCCTTTGGCCTTAAAAATTTAGGTTCCACTTATCAACGAGCCATGACATACATATTATATGATTACATGCATAAGATCATCAAATATTAGGTGGATGATCTCTTGGAAAAATCTAAAACTTGACAAGAGCACATTGGTGTGTTAGAAAAAGTCTTTTATCTACTTCTAGAGCATAATGTAAGGTTGAACCCAAGAAATGTGCCTTTAGTGTTACCTCTGGAAAACTACTAGGGTTTATTGTCTCTAAAAGAGGCATAAGGTAGATCCAAACAAATTCAATGCCATCATTGAGATGCCTCCCCCAACAAATTTAAAGGAATTACATAGTTTAAGGAAAAATTCAATCAATCCATCATTTTATTGTGCAACGTTTTACAAAATGTAGGCCATTCAATCACTTGCTACAAAAGGGGTGCCATTTTCATGGATAAATGAATTTCAAAAAGCATTTGATGACATTAAGCAATACTTGGCTTCTCCACCAGTATTAGCTCCTCGTCGTCTAGGGGTCCCCTTCCAACTATATGTTTTAGCAATGGAATTTACATTAAGGACAATGCTTGCACAAAATAATGAAAATAATTGAGAGTAAGCTATTTATTACATTAGTTAAAAATTGATAAGCTATGAAACCAGATACACTTACATGAAAAAGTTATGCTTAGAAATGATTTTTTCCACTAAGAAACTTTGACATTACATGCTTAGTGACACACATATGTCATAGCTAGAGAAAATTCTCTGTGTTATATGATATATCGCACTTATAATAACACCCATACCACTAAATGGATAATGTTTCTCACTAAATTTATCTTGATTTCATAAGTCAAAAATCCATTAAAGGTCAGTTTATAGTCGATTAGCTTGCGGAATCTACACTACCTAGTGATCATCCTTTCATTATTGAGCTCCTAGATGATTCGGTATTCGCTATCATAAAAAAATAAGAAGATGTCATTTTAAAGGAAGATGTCAAAATCATGTTATTCCTTTATGGTTCTAAGTGCAAAAAATGTCAATATGTTGGAGTCATGTTTCATACACCCCAGGGGGTGTCTATCCCCTTATCATTCAAACTAGACTTCCAATGCACAAAAAATAATGCATAGTATTAAGCCTTAATATTAGGTCTTCAAGCAACTATAGCTATGGGCATTAAGCGTATTAGGATATTTGGTGATTCTCAACTTGTTGTCAAACAAGTAATAGGAGAATACCAATGCAAATAGCCTACCATTAATCTTTACCATGAAGTAGCAATGAAATTGCTCTCTAAGTTTGATTAGTATGAAATTGATAGTTTACCATGTTCAACTAATAGATTTGCATATGAGATGATGTCTCTTGGATCATTGATTCCAAAGGATACCATAGGAGAGGTACAAACCATTAAAATTACAATAATATCTAAATATACAATTATCTGTGTTGAATCTAAGGATGAAAAGGATGTTTGGTTTATCCATTTGGAGTCATGTGAGCCTTGATCAATTCAAATAATAGCCTTTCTCAAGTTTGGAACACTTCCATAAAATATGTCATAGATTTCTAAATGCACTTTCAAGCAAAATGTAGCTCATTTTACTCTCTTGGGGGATGTGTTATATATATATGTGGTTATTATGGAATCCCCCTTCATTATCTTGAGTCTACTAAGGCTCAAAGAGCCATAGCTAAAGCCCATTATGGCACTTATGGTTGTCATTTTAGTGGAATGACAATTGCAAAGCGTATTCTACACATGGGTTATTATTAGCCCACAATGGAACAATATTGTTTCACATATGTCAAACATTGTAAGCAATGCCAAGAGCATGCTAATTTAACTCATGTTCCATCACAAGCATTACAACCTATTCAAAGCCTTTGGATATTTTCACAATGGGATTTAGATTTAATTCGTAAAATATCACTTTCTTACTTGGTATAACATAAATTAATCATCACATCCACTGAATACTTCACAAAATGGGTTGAGGCAATTCCTCTAACTAGTACGATAGGACCTAGAATTGTAGAGTTTATACTTCATCATATCATTTATTGTTTTGTTATTCCCTAAAAAATCATCTTAGATAATGATAAGTCTTTCAAGAACAAGGATGTTCAAGCACTTCACAAGAAATATAATATCCAACACATTTTCTTGAATCCTTATTACCCACAAGCAAATGGACAAGTTGAGGCTACCAGTAAGACCTTAATTGATATTCTCAAGAAACTAGTTAAATAAAATCATAGAGATTGGAATACACAAATTCCCTTGGCATTATGGGCTTACTAAAAAACATTTGTACACCTACTGGGGCAACACCATTTTTATTGATCTATGGAGCCAAAGCAATCATGCCTTTTGAGATTGAGATCCCCTCCTTGCAAATTTTATTACAAAAATTCATAGATGACGACACTGCTAGAAAAACATGTCTTGACCAACTAACACTTCTTAATGAAAGGTGAGTCTATGCTTTAGAGCATTTATGAGTATATCAAGACCACATAAAACATGATTACAACACCAAAGTTCATCTACATGAATTCTAAGTAGGATATCTTGTCCTTAAAGAAAATCAACAAAACTCCAATGCATTACCACATCTTCCTGATAAATTCATGGTTAATTGGTTAGGTCCATACATTGTTACTCAAAAAGTGGGTAAAATTACTTATCAGCTTGCCAGTCTAGAGGGATTTGAAGAGCCCGAATCACTTAATGTTATATACTTGATTGCATTCTATGCAGTGTGATTTATATATGTATATATAGATGGCTATTAAACAAAAAAAAAATATTGCATTGCACACATCTCATTTCACATATTGCATTTCATACACACATTTGCATAAAATTCATCTCATTTCATACAATTACATTTCATACATTGCATTCACACCCTCATTTTCACACATGTCATATTTAATATTAGGGATTATTTATTCATTTTAGATATAAATTGGTCAAATAAAGTCATGTTGCCTTAATCAGGGGCACCTTCAAATTCATTTTCATTTACACCATTCCATAAAGCCAAATTGTTATTTGCAAAGCCACATTTCCATAATTCATAGGTGTTTTTGGTCACTTAGCCAATCCTATTGTTTTAAGAAAACCATAAATACATGTCAAGTTTTCTTTAGGACCAAGACACAATTTTCACTAAAAAATCTTGAGTTCTAGGAATTGACTCCAAAAAATTCTTGAACCAAACACAATTTCACATATTAAAAAACATCTTGTGTCAAAGAGGAATAACACCATACTTGGTTTGAGCCTCAAAGTGAAAAGGGTATTCCTTGATTGTCCCATAATGCAACATAGTCCACAAAAATAGTGGTTTTCACCACTATCACAATTTCAAAATAAAATAAAGAGTAGGGTAAAACCCCTAACAAAATAACTCTAAATATTTTACATCACACACCATTGATCCTCAAGCTATAAGGATAGTACTACATTTCGAGTTAGACTATTAGATAGTCATTCCCAAAGCCTAAAGGTCAAATCCTTGGACTATGAAGCTAGTCTCCACTGGAGCTATAGACACTTCACTAGTAGTGGAGTACGCTCATGCGTGGTGACACATCTCTTTTAAAGATACCTCTGACCACACATAAGGATGAGCTAGCTTCTTGGTATTATCCATAACAAGTCACACCCAATTTACTCAATATGAGTTAATTAAATCACTTGCACACACATTGGTTCTTTATTTCCTTGAATCATTACCATGCTTTTGATTCGGTAAATGAATTCACTGTACACACACATTTGGTCTTAGAGAAATTAGGCAGTATTTAGTCATTTTTTTATACCACTAGTATGTTTGAGTCTCTGTAAAACAGTCAATGTTCCACATCAACATCCACATCTTCTTACACATCAACATCCATATCTTCTTACATGTCAAAATACATATCATGATTTGTTTCACCTCACCTACCACCAGATTGGTGCCCCTGATTAAACAATAATGCTAAAACAAGGCCAAGAAAAACCTAAACTATGAATTATTATTAGAACATTAGCATTCCATAACTTGCACTAATCATCCATACACATACATTCCACTTGAATTAATCATCCATACATATACATTCCACTTGCATTAATCATCCATATATATTTGCATTATCACTTGCATTAATAAAAACATTAACACAAAAGCATAACATAAAAATTAAAAGCCATGTACATATATATCGCATGTACAATGAAATGCCAAAGGCTATATACAATGGATCACCAAGGATAATATACAAAAATTGCATCTAAGCACTAAGCTAATACCTATGAGAGTACCCCTACGACCCTGAAGTAGCCCTAGATCTAGAACTATGCCTAGACTCACTAGGCCTAGCTGACCTCAATATGGATGAGGAGGGTGGTTCTATAATCCCAATATTGTGCTCCATAAACCGATCCTCCAATGCTTGAACATATCCCTCCCAAGATCAAAGGTGATGTACATCATGTCTCTACCTATGACACCCCTCTAGCATCTCTACCTAGAGCCTCATGATCCTATCCTCACCTCCATATGCTATAAGCCATACCTCCATATTCATCCACAATAGAGTTATCTCTACTTCTAGAACCACCTCCCTATCTCGTAGCTAAGCTATATCTATATCTCAAGTTGCTATCATAGCATATCACTCTACCACCAGCTGATCTATCCTCGCTCAATCATCCTCACTCTAACTAAGAGGCCCATCTTGAATATCCTCCCTATCCTCCATGTTACCTCCATCTTATCCAAGCTCATGAACCTGCTCTACCAAATCACCTCCATCTCCTCCAAACTTTAAAGCCTACTCAGTCCTCCTAGTCTACCTCCTTCATCTACTAGCTTGAAGGTATCTTCGATGCTTAGGAGCCTCATCATCATCCTTTGCCTCATACCCATCCCCATAATAATCCACTATTAGACTCAATACCCATGGTAGCTGAGTCACAAACCATGCATCATACTCTTTCATAGTCCCTACATCATCCACATTAGGGAGATTTATCTCCTCATCATCCTTAATAGTGGACCTCCATGCCTCGGCACATGATAAACCTATCTCATTTTGATGACATATATAGAATATTGGTGCCTCGAGAACCTCCTACCTTAGTCCAAACTACCACAACACCCATGAGAACTAGATCATCTCCACTTCCTTTGTATGCCTCACAGCTACCCATCTAGCCTACCGCACCCACCATAGATGTTCTCCATCACTTTTCCATATGGCACCTCACCATGGTCTCCATATCACCTAATTTTCATCAATCTAATCCACAAATCCTTGTACTACTGACTCATGTGCACTAGATGACTTAGTTGTACCTCCTCTACCATGGGCCACCTCATTGCATAAGGATGATACCTATCCAATCCCTTAGCTAGTACACCCACAAGATGAGCCACATTTAAGTGCTTCCAACCCCAACATTGCAGTATAAAACTACAACCTAGTCCCTAGCACTTCCACCTCCTCACCTCATATAGCTCTTGGTACAATTTTTCCAATAAAATAGGAGCCCATGCATACACCTATGGTGTAGCAATCATATCACACACAAGACCAACAAGTTTCCATGGAAACTGATAGTAAGTACTACTTGAGGCCACTATTTTGGCCAACACGAACATCACCAAAGTAGGAAGGGTGTCCAACTTCTTGTCCACATACATGAACAAGTAAGTAATCCCTCCACCAGTCACCTCCACATCCTACCATCCATCCTCGAACATGCAACTCAACTCATACTTCTTATTGTGTCCAACCTCGACATGCAAGCCCTCCACCAATAACTTTATGATGTGGTATACATCCTCAAGTGTTATAGTCACTTCACCATTAGGGAGTATAAATGCCCCCTATCTAGATCCCATCTCTCTACCAAGACAAAGAAATACTCCTCATCTACCCTCACCACATCTATCTTGGCTACCCCAGCTATCCCAAATTCCTCCAATCAATCCAACTCATCCTTCCATAGCACCTTCCTCACCCTAGGTATGAGAGGTGAGAACCGATGCCAAGCCTCCAAAATATTTAGATGCAACACAATACAAAGCATTAATGTCACATACATTGCATTATTTCAAAAAAAGAAATTTTTTTGCACAAAGAAAAATAAAAGTGAGTTAAAGGCACTTACCTTGATGAAACACACACTTGCTCCCACTGTCACATCTGCTCCATCCACCACCATAGCTTTTGTAGCTTACACCACTCACTTCACTCCACTCACTCCACTCCACTCTCTCAGATGTAGTTTTTAAAATTTGACACCCAAAAATGAGCTTTATTTCCCCTTTATAGGTCCTTTATAGTTGTTTTAGGTGCACTAAAATTCCCATGGGTGCTTCCTAGCACATTGAGTTTCCTCTCTATATTTGGAAAGTGCCAAACTCTAGTAGATGTTTGCATATGCAATAAGCACCTATCGGTGTTTGGTGTCAATTTTGACAAAAATAACAAACTAATCCAAAAAGGTAGCTTACCTCCACAAAATCATTCCAAATTGTATCCATACATCATAATCATCATAATATTATGTTTTGTAAAACCAAAATTGATTTGGAGTCATAATTTTTGCTTGCTTCCAAAAGTCACAAAAATCACATTACAAGTTACAAAACACTCCAAAATGGTCCAAATTTTCACAAAAAAACCATTTTCATAAGCTGCATCCTCAATTCTATTATCACACTCATTCATACATCATATTCCAATCATTACATTCATACATTTTCCAATTTTACAAATTTCAAGTGAACCTCGTATCTAGTGGTTTATTCTATCTCCTTGGCGATTGTAGTGACTTGCATCCATGCAATTCAAAAATATGGGTAAACCACCATAAGGACACTTTTCCATATTCTTCATCTAATATATTATTTTTCAAACACAAAATCAACTATGGTACTTCACCTTTCGAGTGAAATGATTCCAATACCAATTTGCTCAAAAGCAGTCATTGATGGCCTAGTTCATGGGGCTTGAAACATGGAAAAAATTATAACTCATCATATATTTTTCATGATAGTCATCATGGCAACTGACCTTAGCTAGTGTGATTGGTTCTGATCATAGGAGTTATCTGAAAGTCACTAGTTGGCCCTCCTAAGTTGATTTCTTTTCTTGCATTTTCATCACATTGCATATCAATGAAATCGAAAGGTACATTCTTCAACAACATGGAATCACCTCAAATTTAAAGTAACCATATTTGGATTTGATTTTACCACAATGGAATACATATTACATGATCATGGCATCTATACTTGGCAAAAACCCCTTTTTTTTGTTAGGGCAAAAATAGAATCAATCACTTGTATATTTTCAACAACCCCCTTCCACCGTTGGGGCAAAAATGACATCACAATTACATCATTCATATCATCCACAATTGCACCATGCATTATACACAATCATATGCACATATTTGTCAGTTGGCTCATGATATGCATCTGTCACTCATTCACCAATTGAGGGGTTAGCTACACAACCAAAATTATTTTGTCTTCCAGTTCATCTTTGCATTCCAACAAGATAATGTTGCTTCTGCATCATGCCAAACAAGTGTCTTGTATTTTTGCACCACATTGTGTTTCACGCAACATGGTACAAAAAGGGGCATCTATAGACACCAAAATCTAGCTATTGATCATCCATCCATAGCTTCTCACCATATTTACCCATTATTTATATATATTTATTTAATATATACTTAAATAATACCATATTTACCACATGGGTAATCATATTAGCATTTAAGTATATATTAAACAAATCTATATAAGTATATATATGCCTAGAGATGCTTCGATAAAATTGGAAGGGCATTCTGGGAGTGAAGAAAAATCTATAGAAGCAGATTTGGGATCATATCAAATGCGAAGACACCACCCTTGTTTGTTAGCTAGGGTTTCAGAGAACCTTGTCATATTGAAATCATTGTATTGGATAATAAAGCATTGTAAACCCCCACTTGGGATACACTTGGTTGTAATATCAGACATCCACCCAATAATAAGAATAAATATTTGTTTATGTGCAATCATATGTGTTTACTCTGCTTTATTCATTCATTTAGTTAAGTATATTGTTTGGTGTTCAATTTTGCATCTACACAAGCATTACTTGGGTCATATTTATTTCAAGTTTCCCACTACATTTTTCCATGGAAAAATTTATATTTTTCTTATTTAATAAACCTAAAATCTTGTATAAACCATTCAACATTTATTTTGTTTTATCTCATTCTGATACATTCATCCATCCATAATCCATATGCATTTTGTTGATAACTTTATTTTTGTGCCAACATTTTCTTTGGGAATTATTATTACCTCCACAAATCTTACAAGAAGGCAGGTTCCAACATCTAGCTGTCAGATGTTCAAATCTTCCACAATGATTACAATAAATCACCCTATGAATTTTTACATTCGATTCTTTAATCACAAATTTGGTCACACTGATTTCTACCTGAACTTCATATCCAAGATATTTATCCTATGGCCTTATACTTGGTATTATGGATATTTTCACATCTTGCCCATATCTTCCCAAACTTGTACCATCATATTCCATTTTTTAAATCAGTTTTGAACCAATTCCTTTGGTATGCTTTTGAAAGCACCCAAATTATTCATCACACTATAGCCTTTGCCACAAAATCAAATCTATTCATTATTATTCAAAAATTGAACTTTATCATCTCCACTTTGGTCTCTACCACTATCACCAACAATATTTAAATCATCATAATTATCTTCAATACAATTTTAAGCGTTATTATCACTATAAAGTTTGATAATATGACCTTTGTCATGACCAATACAACCATATTCTACACACCCTTTTCTCTTATCAACAATTTTCAAATAATAATTATCACAAGCTATATCTTCCCTTTGGCCAATATCACATATATCACAACACACATATACCATCATTGGCCTCAAATCATTTGTACAATAATTGATATATATTTTTTGAAGATAACTTGTATCACCACACATATATTTCATCATGGGCTTATCATTTAACTTTTTAATTATTTTAATTTGCTTTCTATATTGTATATAAAGGATATCAAGGGTAAATAGTGCATGCAAATTCTTATCATAGCACCAATAGAGATTGTCACACCATTTTCAAAGTATTCTTCTTTAAATTTTTTGAGTATTACTTGTAAACAAGACCGTAATTTTAAAAACTCATCATATTCACTATCCTTATTTCTTGGTTTTTTTACTATCACCTTTATTTCTTGGTTTTGACACCTGTCCATGAGGACCTTATGTGTTGTTTCACACTCTTATTTACAATTTGGTTTTGATTCATCCTATACCCTCTTTGATATTGTCCTTGTTGATAATGTGATTGATAATACATATTCCTATTAGAAGGTGTTCAAAATTGGTTCCTTCAATTCAATGAATTATATTTACAAAACTTGGTATCATATTTTTTTCACAAATATGATAACATCTCCTACTTCATTGAAATTATTTTTCTAATTTATTTTATAACTTATCTGTACAACTCATATCTCAATAGATTTTCCACTTCATATTGTTGAAGGATGCTTATAAATTCTTCAAATGACACCCTTCTATTTGATACTTGAACAGAGATCACCAAATTTTTGTATGACTTAGGGAGAACTCTAAGTACAACTAATGCTAAGATCTTTCCATCCATATTTTCTCCCATGACATTTAACTTTGATTTCAAGCCTACAATTATTCAAAGGATTTGTTTAATATTCTGACCATCTTGGATCCTTAATATATGTTGTGATTATATAAGAAGGATTGTGACTTCATTTATCCCTTCAAATATGGTATAAATTTTACCCCAAGAATATTTCACTGATTTTTCTTCACTTATATGCGGTTGTATTTCATCATCCAATCAAAATATGATGAGCATAAATGCCCTTGCATATCTTTCATCATACTTCTACTTATCTTCTATCTCCTTAGGACAAGTTTCATCACCAATAACTATATCCTAGAGTTTTTTGACCACTAGTATTGTTCTCATTTTTGTCTTCCATGGTGCAAAATTTGAACCCTTTAGCAAAAGAGATTTTATAAGAAAGAGTTTTTATATAGACATGGTGAAGGTTCTTGTAGGCCCAAAATGGCCACATACTTAAGAAAATTTTGAAAATTTTGTCTAAGTCATGGAGTTCTCATTTCACACACTTTGTAGTGTATTTTGGAGTGGATCCGCAACAAGGGTCACAAATCCGCCCAACACTAAGCAAATTTTCGCACTTGGAGCAATTCCGCAAGGTTTCCCATATTCTTGGCTCCAGACTGGTGACGCATCCCGAATCCATAAAATTTTTTGAAGAAGGATGATATTAGCAGAAAATAAGTGTGGATTGGTGACCGCTTGATATTTTGAATACCTTACGAGCGGCTAAGTGTTGGAGAGCCCGATTTCGGAGAGCGCATAGAACATTTTTACCCGGAATGGTGACAAGGTGGAATGCTATGAACATAGTAGATGTGGATTCATGACGAAGGATATTTTTGACTAACTCTCTTCCGGAATGACAACAAGCAATGATGTACTCTGAAGTCAGTGTGGATTGGAGGAAGAGTCACTTTGCATTGCAATAGGTCCGGAATGGTGTTCACAAGCCAATGTACTTGTTTGGGTCCGGAATGGAATCCGTAAGAGTTTCAAAGGAGATATGACATCATCAAATTTTTTGTGTGGATTGGTGAATGCTTCATGGCCAATGAAGAAAAACAAAGGATGAGGAGCGGATTTGATCCCGCTTAACTTCCAAAGCATTTAAGGTTGGATTGGCGTTCCATAGTTTCTAAGGTAGGAAAGATGACATCATCAGTTTTTAAGAGTAGAATGGTGTTGTGTTCTCCCCCACCATTATACCAAGCTTATATTAGATTAAATCATAGCCATACGATGGGGGAGATCGACGATGGAGATTTTGCTAAGGAATCTGAAGTATATAAAATCATTTCTTCACCAGAGTTATAACAGTCAATTGGAGGAGGAAGCTAAAGTGTCGAGGGTTTCAAGAAGACAGAACCAGAGATGGTTACAGATCGATGGTGGCAGAAGGCTTCCAAGAAGGATCAATGATGTATACGCAATCTCCAATGGCTAGAACTCTAGTTAGCATCAAACGACCAACAAGTTGTAGATAGTTCGAGCTGCCATGGTGGTCCACTTACAATAGATTTCCCGAAGGATGAACCAGTAAGAGAATACTAGCAAGAACTCTCTACTGAGCTATCAAATTTTAATCTTTGTAATGTTCCTTGTTATTTTAATTTTGCAAAACTATAAGTAGAGGTCGAACCCTCATTTTTAAAGGGTCGGCTCTAGTGTGTTTGCCTGTGCTACTATAAATATTCCCAAGGACTAATGAAAGGAGCATTACATTGATCTTCACCTCAAAGCTTGTGTCTTCATATTTGATATTAGAGGTTCGAATTCTTAAGTTGTATTTCTGTGAATACTTGAATGGTTAGTTTGTGCCAAATTAATGGATTACTAGCTACTAGGGTAATTGAAATCTGCTTCTGAATTTGATCTTTATTGTTAGGGAGTGCATTTCTATAAAATCTAGATATTGGTGAATTATGTTATTTGGATTATCATTGTTTAGATATTGAAATTGTTTTCTATGATATTTCTTTGTTGTTCTTTAATGAATGAAAGTACATTTAACTTGGGATAATGTTGATCTGAGTAATGTGTCTTTAAGTTGGTTTTTTGGAGCTTTTTGTTGTAGTGCAATGTTGTTAGCCTATCTATCCACTATTGTTCACATCTTTCTAACCCTAACCTTTTCTTACCCTAATCTCAAAACCCCAAGTGAGCATAATTGTGTCAACATCCTGTTTAAGTTGACAAGGAACTAGCCTACTCTGGAGGTTGGATCGAAAACTCTGTTTTGGTCCATCCAATATTGAGTGTTGAGTTGTAGCTATCGGGTGCAAGCCTGGATAGAAAGTAGGAAGATAGACAGTCGTAGTATTGAGTAAAACTTGATGCAATTCAATGCCCAATAGTTTTTGGCATGCCCAGTGGGACCAGTTCACAAGGAACATGAAACCCATCATATGAGTTATTTTTTATCTCTACCCGAAGGAATCAAGATTTGGTGAATTGTCTTGACCTTATAAGTGGAGAATAGCAAATTCACCTGGTGACTCCCTGGTCCTTAAACCCAAAAAAATAATTACCCCTATAGACCAATGTCCTTTCATGTATACCAAGTCTTTCAAAAGGAATAACCCTGACTCCTATTTTTATTGTGAATTACCTTATAGAGGGTCTACTGTTATCAAAAGTTTGAATCAAGACTTCCTCTCAGAAGAGGAGCTTCCTGAGGAAAACCCTGTAGTTAACCCAGTAGTCCCTCCAACAGGATTTGCACCTAGAAATATGGCACAAAATATGGCCCCTAATTAGCCATTACAGAAATACCCCAACTGGAATACAGCTGGTCCCCTGAGATTAGCCCAAATGAATGCCATTCCCCAGGTTGTATCCAAGGCTATCCCCACTTATGATGGATCTAGGAAGATAGCCTATGAGCACTGTCAAGATATTTTAAACCTGGAAGTAATTCACAACATAAAAGAAGAGGATATTATCATAAGAATCCTGGCCCTATCCTTCAGAGGAAATATTTTGCATTGGTTTAGAACCCTGGAGGATAATACCATCACTTCATGGCAAGCATTGGCTAAGCCTTTTGTGGAATAATTTAATGAATCTTCTGACCCCTTCTCCTTGATTAACCAGTTTACATCCATGTAGAAAATGCAGCAAGAAACTATCTCATATTTCAATTTGAGATTTAGCAGAACATGGAAAAGAATTCCCCCACAACCATACCACCTACATGTTTGGCATATATGTATTATATCCAAGCTCTTGGATCAGAGCTAGGGTTGCAAACATATAAATCTAGAGTAGAGACCTTACCCAAAGTTTATAATGTAGCAATTCATGCTGAGAACATCCTAATTAATGTGGGAAGACTCCCCCCAAAAATTGTGCTACCTTATAACACAGAAACCACTAGTGGCCAAAGCCAAACTGCAAACCCTTCTTACATGGATCCCCTTTCTTTATCATCTCCATATCCACAAATGAATGCAATCCCTCAACCAAAGCCAACATCCTCTACAGCTCCTTTTCCTCCCCTTCCTTCTCAACCATCTCAGGAGTTTTCTACTATTCTTGATATACAAAATACTCTGAAAACTCTGAGTAATAGAATGAATTCAATGGAAAAGAGAGACCAAGAAAGGTCACAATAGAGGAGGTTTCCATATGTGAAAAAATATTAGAGACCTGGTCCTAGTAACAATACTAGGGTCAGAGTGAATGCAACATATGAGGAGCCAAAATGTTCTTCAGATACTACTCTTGCAAATGTTTGGTGTTTAGTATGCAATGATCCCCATGACTCACAATCTTGTGTTATGTACCAACACCATGTCCAACAAGCTATGGATCAAGCTGAAAGAAATAAAAAGGGGAGAGTAAACATGTTATGGTAGTCTGATCAAATCATGGTTGGAAAAGAGTTGGATGAAGAAGGCCCAATTGTTGTTATGACAAGGTCTGGAAAGAAAGCCTTACAAGTAGATCCCCAAAATATGGGGTAATTCCAAGTCCCTTCTCAAAAAAGGACTGATCCCCCTCCTCATAGTAGTGATACTTTCCCCATCCCTCAAGCTAAGGGTAAAGAGAAGACATACAGTCTTCCTAAGAGGCTAGATAAGGAAACTGAAAGAGACCAAATAAAATCTAAGGATGAGGCTCAAGAAAGGCTCAGATTCCCCTCTATTACCAAAAGGTAGAGAATAGAAGCCACTCAGCAGTATAAAAGGAGATATGGTGAGCCAGAAAGAAGGCTTGAAAGACCTTCCCTGACCAGATCTGAGTATAATATTATTGAAGAGATGAAAAATATTCCATCAAAATCTAGCCTATATGACACTCTGTTCATTCCTGGTCAGATCGATCTGCTTAAGGCTTCCCTCAACAAGTATCCATAAAATAGGTAAGCCACTACAATCCTTAGTATGCCATCAGAAAAGAAAGAAATGTCACCTGTTGTTTTAAAGAATAAGCCCCCTCCTTTCTATATATCCCTGAGGATGGAATGTTGGGTAGTCCAAAATTGTATGATTGATTCAGGAGCATCAACTACAGTCATGCCTAAAGCAGTCTATGAAGAAATGGGTATGGAGTATACCCGATCTTGTCCTAGAGTATTACAATTATATGGGACACCTGTTAAGATAGTTGGAGTCATAAAAGATGTGTTGATGAGGCTGCACAGAGCTCCTAAAGTGACAATAGTACAGGAAATAGTTGTGGTTGATCTAGAACCCTACTTTGGATTATGCCTTTCAAGGGATTTTACTGCAAAACTAGGTGGATGTATGTACATGGATTATTCTAGTATGATAATTCCTTTCAAAGGAAAGAGAATAAGGATAACGCCTGAAAAACTAGTAGCTTATCATATTGAAAATATTGAAGAAGACATGTGTAATATTAATCCCCTTGAAGAATTTGAGCTGGTGGAAAATATTGAGGAGTTGGATATTGAGGATGAGTTGCCTTTCAGAGAGGATTATAGTCAGTTTGGAATTGGTATGGGAACATACAGTATCTCAACTAAATCAGAGAAGAAAATCCCTGCTATATCCAATCAATCTCTGAGAGATAAAGAAACATGGATCATGCACTTTGATGGTGCTAAATGTAGAAATGGTGCAGGAGCTGGTGTGGTTTTACAGTCCCAATCAGAGGGGACAAATAATTTTGCCTACAAACTAACATGGTCATGTACAAATAATGCTGCAGAATATGAAGCCCTGTGCCTTGGATTGATACAAGTAGAAAGCATGGGCATTAATATTTTGAACATATATGGTGATTCTGATTTAATAGTCCATCAAGTAAGAAATAGGTGCAGCAGTAAGCACCATTACCTAAAAGCTTACAAAAATAGGGTATGGGATCTGATGGAATCCTTTGATGCCCTGAATTTAAATTTTGTTCCCAGAGAAAAGAATACTCTGGCTGATTCATTAGCAACAAAGGGAGCTAACTTCAACCCTTCTATAGACTTTGGAATCAAGAAAGCCAAGGGAATCAAAATGATTTTTAGACCTATAGTACTAGACAAACAAATTTTCTGGTAGGTTTTTGAAAGTGATGAACAAATAATTGACTTTCTGGTGAGAGAAGCATGTCTCTCCACTATCCAAGAAGAATATTTAGAAGAAATTGATCAACAAGATATTATCCAACTAAATAACAATCACATCCCTAGAGGGTTGGTCACCCTTGAGAGCTTGTTTGATAATGAGGATAAGAAAAAGACCAAAGCCATGAAAGTCAGTGAAAAAATCTATAAAGAAGTCGAAGTTTATTATGAAAAGAAGCTCAATGTTGGAGTCCGATGTTCACCAGGGGAAGTAGAAGATATCAAAGCCTTGTGCCTAAAATACCAAGATATTGTGGCTTGGTCATATGAAGACCTCAAGGTGTATGACAAAAATGTTATCCAACATACTATTGAGCTAGAGCCTGATGCCAAGCCTTTTAGGTAGAAGAAAAGGCCTGTAAATCCAAGGATTGAAGCCATCATGAGAGAGGAGCTCTTAAAGTTATTAAAGGCTAAGATCATATATCCAATAAAACATTCAACCTGGGTAGCCAACTTGGTACCCGTGAGAAAAAATAATGGTGATATATGCTTGTGTGTAGATTTTAAAAATCTTAACCAAGCATCCCTTAAGGATCACTACCCCCTCCCTCAGATTGACCAAATTCTATAGGTAGTGGTAGGGGCTGAGAGGTTCTCATTACTATACGGCTACTCTGGATACAATCATATTTGGGTGAAAGATGAAGACCAGTATAAGACAACATTCACCACAAAATGGGGCACATTTGCCTACCAGAGAATGCCTTTTGGGTTGTCCAATGCGGGAGCCACATTTCAGAGAGCCATGGATTATGCCTTTGGGGCACTGATCAACAAAGTCATTCTGATTTACTTGGATGACATGACTGTGTTTTCCCATGATAAGCAAGATCACCTAGCACACCTTGAGCAAGTTTTTCAAAAGTGCAGAGAATTTGGTATTTCACTCAATCCTAAGAAATCATTCTTTGTAGTTCACAAAGGAAATGCTGCTAGGTCATGTGGTCTCAAAATAAGGTATGGCCATATATCTAGATAGAATCAGATCCATTCTTGCTCTTCCATTGCCTACAAACAAGAAGACTTTGTAGTCTTTTCTGGGCCAAATCAATTTTGTCAAGAAATTCATTTTTGATTTTGCACAGAAAGTAAGGCCTATATCTGAGTTACTCAAGAAGAATGTTGAGTTCAAGTGGACTGAAATCAGGAAATAAGATTTTGAGATTATCAAGAAATCCATTGCAATAGCCCCAATGCTGGTAAATCTAGATTTTAGTAAATATTTTATCCTTTATGCATATGGAGCTAAAGAAAGTTATGCTTCAGTGCTTACTCAAAAGGATGATCAAGGTGAAGAGCATCATGTATTCTTTTGGAGCCAGACACTCCATGACTACCAGGTCAAGTACAACTTTATTGAAAGACAAGTATTTGTTGTGATGAAGTCATTGAAGAAGTTCAAGCAATACTTGGTATAAAGTAAGACCCTGGTGTATGTGGTTCATCCATATGTAAGAAGTTTTATCCTTCAGGGTGAACTAGGAGATAAAAGGGTTGGTTGGATTACCAAAATCCAAGAGTATGATGTAGAGATACATCCCACCAAGTTAGTGAGAGGTAGAGCCCTATGCCAAGGTCTAACAGAGGTTGTAGCATTAGCAGAAGTGATAGCTTGTCAGGAAGCAGTAGAAGATTAGGTGGAAGGAGTACAAACTATAAAATTTGATTGGGTAGACCAGATGATCAAATATTTCCAAACCGGAGTATGCCCCCCCAATATAAATACATCCCAAAGGAGGAGATACAAGCTTCATGCTTTGAAATATGTATTACTACCATAAGGCCTGTACAAAAGAAATTTGGATGGAGTTCTTCTAAAGTTCTTAAAATATGATCAACAAAAGAGGGTCATTGAAGAGTTCCATGGAGGACCAGTTGGTGGACATAGCTCAGGTAGGGTTACAACTTTGAAAATCATAAGGGCAGGCTATTATTGGCCTACTATATTTATTGATGCTTTTAGGGTCACCAAGGCCTGTGACAAATGTCAGAGATATGTTGGAAGGACAAGGAATGCTTCATTTTCCCTCAAGCCCATACAATTTGAAGAGCCTTTTCAACAATGGGGACTGGACTTCATAGGGGTTATCAACCCTAATTCCTCAATAGAGCATAAGTTTATCCTAACTACCACATATTATCTTACCATATGGGTAGAGGCTATTCCTACCAAGAAATCAGATCAAGATGTTGTGATCAATTTCATGGAAAATTTGATTTCAAGGTTTGGGGTTCCATAAGCCTTGGTGAGTGACAACGGCCCAGATTTCATAGGAGCCAAGTATATTGAGTTCTCCAACAAGTATGGCATTACTCTTAAAAATACTTCAAATTATTATCCATAGGGTAATGGACTTGCAGAATCTACCAACAAAAACTTGTTAAGGATTTTGAGGAAATCACTTGAAGGTAACAAGAGAAGTTGGCACCTGTTACTGGACCAAGCCTTGTGGGCAGATAGGATTACTATAAATAAGTCCATTAAGACTTCCCCTTATGCACTGGTGTATGGCAAAGAGGTAGTACTACCTATCCATTTGGAGATTCCAACACTTAAGCTTGTCAATACAGAGGAGGAATCAGAGGAAAATCCGTAAAAACCAGGCTGACTCACTTACTGCAATTGGAAGAGAATAGAGCTCAAGCATATGATAATTTTCAAAGGCATTCCTCAGATATCAAGGCATGGTTTGATAAGAAATCCAGATTCAGAAAATTCTAGGTTGGAGATGCAGTTCTCAGGTGGAATGTTGATAGAGCAAAATCGGGCAAGCATGAAAAGTTTGATTCTTTTTGGGATGGCCCTTTCAAAATAGTAGAGGCCAAGGAGTCCAATGTGTTCCATCTTGAAGATCCTGAAGGGAACATATAGCCGATTCCAGTAAATGGTTTTCATCTCAAGCTCTACTATGTGTAAAATATGAGCTCATTGTAACATATGTATATACATTGTATTATTATTTCCCTTTCTTTCTACACTTTGTATTTTAGTTTCTTTCTGCACTTTGTACAAGTTCAAATAAAAATACTTGAAAAAATGGCTAAGTGTTGAAAAGTATTCGGTAAGGTTCCATTCCGCACTCAAATACATGTAAATCCTAGCGAAACAACGAGTGCTTTTGAATCCGCATAAAAATGCACTAAAATCCCAGTAGAATGGTGCAAGCATCCTTTTCCCATGTAATGAAGAGTACCAAGTATCAAAATAAACAAAAGGGTTTCCAATCCGGGGATTTTTCCAAGCTAAAGTGTAGCGGAGCGGAACCAAGGTGAAAAATCATGCATGGAATTAGGTAAGTGTCAGCAGAATCAAGGACTTCTTCGATTCATCTGTTTTAAAACCAAGGTGGAGCCAAGCAGTAACTTCACAACCATGCCATGTGGAGAGGAAAGAAATATCCCACATTCAATTCTAATGAAATCACGCTCGAACCAAAGAGTAGTCAAAGAGATGCAATGAGGTGGTAGTACAGTTTGAATTTTTTACCAATGAAAATTTAGAATGCCATCGTTGAGCCACCGAGAGGAATGAGTGGAAGTTGAAAAGTGTGCCAGTGGGTAGATTGCATAGCAACTGCATTAATGGTAGAGGATATGCACGCTCTAGGAAATAAAAGAAGCAAAAAGCACACACGATGTTCATTCAGTAGCTAATTGCGTCCATGGAGCGGTAAAGAGTGAAACGATACTCTGAGGTTTTTACTATGAATTACAAAGAGAGCAAAGTTTTGTTGCTATCAAGATGGCGGATGCCCAAGAGTTTAAAATGCTTATAGCACAAAGTACAGGAGCAAAGTTGTAAGCTCATGTGCATCAGACCAAACGAGTTGCAGATACAGTAATGACAAGAGTGAGGAGGACCCTCCTAAGGACGAGTTTCGAATTCCGATATTTTGGAGGAAAGCCAATGCGTCGACAAGGTACTATAGCTATAAAATATTTCTTGTTCTCCTATATCTATGATTTTGTACATCATTACCCCGAGTTGGATTCTGCTATAAGCTAGTTCTATGATTCTAAAAATAGAATGATAAAAACCTCTGAAGGCGTTCCTCTATTCTCCATTACCAAGGAATTTTGCCATGAATTATTCACCGTAGGAGTAGGACCACCTTCAAAACCCAAGCCATTTAACATAATAGAGCTAGCAAGGGCTTATACCATATTGGTGATGACAGAAAATAAGGAAGCTATAGAAAAATGGCTTCGTCTCAATTTCAAAAGGATAAGAAAGGAAGATGAAATGCCTGAAGTCCCTATTCATATTGATGAATTTGCAAACCCTGAACTATTCTCTATGTTGGCCTATATGGAGGGTCTAGATTCTGATAGATTGGTGTACGGTTGGAAAATTATCGTAGCCTATTGTATTTCTAACGAAAGAATGTATGAGGAAGGCATAGAGGAAAAAGGGACTAGGGTGATTTATTTTGATTGGCTAGCTTTTCTTGCATAGAGGATACATGAACAGTTGGTAAGAATGAAAAGGGGCTCTGATGCTCCTAGTTTTAGGCATTGCTCGAGTCTGGTATGGATGTTTTATGCTTCCATTAAGGACAAGATGCCTTGGATTCTAGTCAGGGATAAAACTAATGATGGAGAACCCTTGTCGGTTTATTACTAGATAAATCATTTGAGAAGTAGTGAGTCTTTTTATAGATTCAACTTGGAATTTCTTGGACCTACCTTGAAAATAATGTATGGAGAGTGCCCTAGATTGCCACCCCTGGCTAAGCAGATTCTGAGAGCAGAGGGTGTTGAGGAAGGAGATTGGTATTTTTTGACCGAGGGTACAGTTATCAAATTATATGGTTTCATGGGTAAACCTTTCCTCCTGCCCCATTTTGTCATAGAAATGCTCTTTGCCTTAGAATATTTAAGGCAGGCAGAATACATTGATTTGAATTATGGTTCTGGGAGAAAGAGAAAATCTCTGCTTACATACCGCACTGTGGAGGACATTACCATCACAAAGAAGGGGTAGAGTCAGCTAATTGACCAATACCTTGATAGGTTAGGTCTATTTTATATCCCCAAAGATGGAGTTATGACCCTGATGGTATCTTCACTGCAAGAAAAATGTAGCCTTAAATGGAGAAAAGGCTTATAAATTTGAAAAGAGGCCTAGGGCTCATTTTGAACAGGGTAAAAATAATGATGAGACCACTCTTTTAGAGTGGAATGTTTCAAAAATGGGTCAACTACCTCCATGGTTGGATTTCTATGAACATATTATGGATTTTGATCCTGACCAAAAGAAAAGTCATCGGCTCACAGAAGCCACCATTCATGACATTGAAGAGAAAACTAAAAATAAAAAGGACCCTCAACCCGAGGAGGATGCTGCTAAAGAAGCTGAGGAAGGAGAACAATGGAATGTAGCAAAGATATCATATTGGTGGAGAATGAGAATTGAAATTGGAAAACCTAAGTCTAAGTTTGGCATGAAGATTGATAAAGAGTTTTCCAAGAAATATAATGAAAATATCGAAACCTAGAAGCAGAATGACATTAGAAACATAGTGTTGACAGTTGAAAGGTCCCAGGCTGGTTCTGAATCTCTCTCTCCACCCACAGATCAAGAAGCTCTAGTAGAAGAGTAGGAAACTCCTTTGATAGTAGTTGAGGTCTTGAAAAATTTTCATCCTACCACTGAACAAGTGGAGAAGTTTCCTAAAGGAGCACAACTTCTGAGAAAAATGCAATATTCCAGTGAAAAAGCTATCAGTACTCCAGTCATCAAAGTAGTGTCTAGGCCTAAATGCTTAGCTCTAGGGGGTCAGCCTCTAGACACATATATTGACTGGAGGAAGAAGGATGAGAGTTTCAGGTTCACCCCCCTTTCTTTTACCACTATAGAATCAGTTGAATTGCATCCTATTTCTGAGAAAGTCTTGCTTTTTGGAGTAGTACAAGGAGATGTATCGAAAAGAATATTCTAGAGAGTGAGATGGCTTCCTTTCAATTGGTCCATAGAAGGACTAAAAGAGCCCCAGAAAGAAGGGAAAAAGAAGTTTCAAAGAAACAGATATTGGATATGGAGGAGATTACAAAAGAGGTGGCTATTTCTACTATAGAAGAATTGACTCACCAAGAGCAGCAGCAGGAAATAGAGGTGGAACAAGAGCACCCTACATCTGTAGGTGAAGGTATGGTTTCTAATCCCTCTTCTCCTCTACATCCTCCTGAATCCCCAAATAATTCTCCCTCCCTTTCTGGTCAAGAAAATGTGACAAAGGTACCTTCTCCCTCTCGTAGTCCACCCCATATTTCATTGGTTGTCTCTGAAGTACAAGTCACCACCTTTGTTCCCCCAAAGTCACCTCAAATCCCACTTTCAGCATCTAAGGTTCCCACTTCATCATCTCCCATAATTTCATCTTCATTATTACCACCACCACCATCAAAGGGATATATCATTCCAAGTACCACCATTCATCCAATTGTTAGTCTTGCATTATTCCTATGAGTCTACCAATAGCAACAACAACAGTAGTTACAGAGTCCACTATCGTTACAGAGATTGTTGTGAGTACTTCCACACCTCCATTGTCAACAACTCGGTATGCCCTTTCATTTCTAGTATCTTCATCTCCCTTGGCTGCTAGTTTTTCAAGTCCTATCACTTTTCCAAAAGAGCAGGTAGCCACACAGAAGACAAATTATTTTTGGGTAGAGAAGCTTTCTAAGCCTTCCAACAGGATGGTTGTCACAAGAATAAGTATGTATGTTGATCCAATGGCTAGGAAAAGAGTATCTAGATCTATGAATCCACTTGTAAGTAAGCCTAAAATAGAAATGACTATCCAATATTATCGAGTGGAGGAGGTCACAGAGGATATTGATAAGCTTCCTGAAGAAGATGAGCTGATCATAGCTAGAGCCCACTTGGACACCTTCTATGTGAAGAATGATATATTCAGAGAGAAGGTGAGCAAACTTGAGAAGCGAATTGAAAAGCTTCAAAAGACTTTGAGCAATCAGAAGGAAGTAGAAAAGGCTCTAAAGAAAGAAGCCAAGGGCTGGCAGGAAAAATTTCAAGAGGCCAATAAGCTCAAAGATCAACTAGGAGAGCAAAAGAAGTTGAATGCAGAACAAGAAAAAGAAATTCAAAGTTTGAGACATCAACTTCAACTTGAGAAAGCTAAGTCTTCTGGCTTTTCCAAGGCCGATTTGAAGAATATTAGAAAATATATGCTCTCCGAAGTCCAAGAGAAATGTTTAGGGCTTCAATTCATGATTGATTATCTTGATGATGCCAGCCACTTACTCCCCAATGTTCAGAGAGATCTATATCAGATCACCGGAGAGTTGTAGCCTATGGTGATTCTAGCAGAACAAATGTATAGGTTGGTTGATAGCAGACTTAGTGATTCTACTAAACCAATTCCCAATAAAGAATGGAATCTCACCAGAGTTACTACCATAATCGTGGTTAAGAAGCACAGGGCACTTCAAAGAGCCTAGCTGTTGTTTGAAAATATTGAAGGAGTGATTAGGGATGTTGTTGATATGAATAAATAAATGATTCAAGTTGGATTCAAAGGCCTATGGATGGAGGATCACAACTTGCTATCCATGGAAGAGATCCAAAAAAGCATTGATGAAAATCTACAGGATGAATCTGGAATTGATTCTCTTGAAGAGCCACTACCCCAAGAGCAAGTTATCCAATTAATTGTTAATTTTACCATATTAAGAGATCTCATGGAAGATCTAGTGAATAGAGGGAATGCTGCTAATTACGAGGACATTGGAGAATTACAATATTTTTATAAGCATCTCAAAGAGACATCAAACCCCTCTGAAGTAGCCTAGAAATAGGTTTTACAATCTCTAAAATTGATGATTCAGCTATTTGGTGATGCTTCTGGAGGAAGGCATCAAAAACAACCTTCCCCAGAAGAAGAAGAAGAAGAAGAAGAAGAGGATGAGGAAGAGGCCCATGAAGAGGAAGAACATGATGGAGTTGTTGCAGGCCCAGAAGGGGCCCACACTTAGTTTGTTTTTGTTTTTGTACATATGCACAAGTTTTGCATTTTTATTTTTTGCTCTGACAATTGTCAGAAATAAGCAATAAAGGCATGAAGCCTAGAGAGGCACAAAGAGCAGAAAATTTTGTGTGAAGGTATTTTTGCAATAAGGCCTTATAAAAGGAGTAGATTTATACCTGATTTTTGAAGACAATGGCAACAAGCTTGTATTTTTGGGTATAGTCTCCTTATAAGTGGATGAGTCAGGATGTTTTTGGCATCATATCTATATGAGCCTTTACCCTCTAAAAAAGTTGTTATATTTTTTAGAGGGTAATGTTTGTATGGAGGTTATTCTTTAAAGCATATTTTTGAAGATGAGCATTTTTTACTCCTAAGGCCCAATGGATAAGACTCTGAGTTCTATGGCTTTGCAAGCAAATCCACCTAGGAGGCACTAGAATGTAGGCCCAAAATGGCCACATACTTAAGAAAATTTTGAAAATTTTTTCTAAGTCATGGAGTTCTCATTCCGCACACTTTGCAATGTATTTTGGAGCGGATCCACAACAAGGGTCACAAATCCGCCCAACACTAAGCAAATTTTCACACTTGGAGCAATTCCGTAAGGTTTCCCATATTCTTGGCTCTGGACTGGTGACGCATCCCGAATCTGCAAAAATTTTTTAAGAAGGATGACATCAACAGAAAATAAGTGCGGATTGGTGACCGCTTGATATTTTGAATACCTTGCGAGTGACTAAGTGTTGGAGAGCCCGATTCCAGAGAGCGCATAGAACATTTTTTTCCTGAAATGGTGACAAGGTGGAATGCTATGAACATAGTAGATGTGGATTCATGATGAAGGATGTTTTTGACTAACTCTCTTTCGGAATGACAACAAGCAATGATGTACTCTGAAGTTAGTGCAGATTGGAGGAAGAGTCACTTTGCATTGCAATAGGTCCGAAATGGTGTTCACAGGCCAATGTACTTGTTTGGTTCTAGAATGGAATCCACAAGAGTTTCAAAGGAGATATGATGTCATCAAATTTTTGGTGTGGATTGGCAAATGCTTCATGGCCAATGAAGAAAAACAAAGGACGAGGAGCAGATTCAATCCCACTTAACTTCCAAAGCATTTAAGGCCAGATTGGCATTCCACAGTTTCTAAGGTAGGAAAGATGATGTCATCAGTTTTTAAGAGTGGAATGGCACTGTGTTCTCCCCTACCATTATACCAAGCTTATATCAGATTAAATCATAGCCATACGATGGGGGAGATCGATGATGGAGATTTTTCTAAGGAATATGAAGTATATAAAAGCATTTCTTCATCGGAGTTATAATAGTCAGTTGGAGGAGGAAGCTGAAGTGTCGAGGGTTTCAAGAAGATAGAACCAGATATGGTTATAGATCGATATGGCAGAAGGATTCCAATAAGGATAGATGATGTATACACAATCTCCAATGGCCAGAACTCCAGTTAGCATCAAACGACCAACAAGTTGCAGATAGTTTGAGCTACCATGGTGGTCCACTTGCAACAGATTTCCTCAGAGGATGAACCAATAAGAGAATGCCAGTAAGAACTCTCTACTGAGCTGTCAAATTTTAATCTTTGTAATGTTCCTTGTTATTTTAATTTTGTAAAACTATAAGTAGAGGTCGAACCCTCATTTTTAAAGGATCGACTCTAGTGTGTTTTCCTGTGCTACTGTAAATATTCCCAAGGACTAATAAAAGGAGCATTACATTGATCTTCACCTCAAAGCTTGTGTCTTCATATTTGATATCAGAGGTTCGAATTCTTAAGTTGTATTTTTGTGAATACTTAAATGGTTAGTTTGTGCCAAATTAATGGATTACTAGCTGCTAGGGTAATTGAAATATGCTTATGAGTTTGATCTTTATTGTTAGGGAGTGCATTTATGTAAAATCTAGATATTGGTGAATTTTGTTATTTGGATTATCACTATTTAGATATTGAAATTGTTGTCTACAATATTTCTTTGTTGTTCTTTAATGAATGAAAATACATTTAATTTGGGATAATGTTGATCTGAGTAATGTGTCTTTAAGATAGTTTTTTGGAGCTTTTTATTGTAGTGCAATGTTGTTAGCCTATCCGTCCACTATTATTCACATCTTTCTAACCCTAACCATTTTTTACCCTAATCTCAAAACCCCAAGTGAGCATAATTGTGTCAACATCCTATTTAAGTTGACAAGGAACCATCCTAATCTAGAGGTTGGATCAAAAACTCTGTTTTGGTCCATCCAATGTTGAGTGCTGAGTTGTAGCTATCGAGTGCAACCTTGGACATAAAGTAGGAAGATAGACAACCGTAGTATTGAGTAAAACTTGAAGTAATTCAGTGCCAATAGTTCCTTATATCTTCCAAAATGGTCCTCTTTTCTATATGCCACTAGTCCTATATACCAATCCTTTTAATATACCTTCCCTTTTGATATAACCATTGGTATGTGGAAGGAGCTGGTCCTCTCAATATACATAGTTGTACATGAGAGAGACCTTAAGGTATGTGAATTAAATTGATATGTGGCACTAAGGTAGTACTAAAAAGAATTCATCATATTCGTGACATCTACTTAAAGAGAAATCCTCATACATGGGCATAACTTCCCTATATAATTGTATTTTCTCATTTTCAAGATTTACATTTAATGATAGTAATGAACAGGGTAAAAAATGAAGTGAAATAAAATATCACAAAAGTGTGTCCTTGTTCCTCCTCAATGATTTATAGGATCGACACCCAAATATCATTATGGTAGCTATATTAAGCTTTAGGTGTAGCAACTTAACATGACAACATTACCTATAAGTGCAAGTCAAACATGCCTTTTTTATTGAACATTGTGATTATACAATGTACATGTTTCTGATTTTTTTTGTTTAAAATATTTTTGATGCAAAAATTTATCTAGAAATAAGGTGTCAGTCTTTGCAAAATAATTTCCATTTATAAAAATATTCACTATTTCAAAAACTTATGTCAAATTCTCATGAAAAAATTCCCACTTAAAAATAAGATGTGTCTATCTACCTTTGAACTCCCTAAACACAGTTCTTTTATTTACAATAAGAATTACTACATTTTTATTTTCAATTTTTTTTATAGTTTATTTTTTCAAAAATAATTTTTAAATAACTATAGAAAAATAAAATATCTTTCTAAGGTAGTGTTCTTCTTTTCAATGTGCTTGTATGATACTTGAATACTTTCCCTTCCCCTTAAAATAAAATATATGCATTTCTAAGCACCAACTTTCCTATTAAGCAAATCTGATTTAAATTAAATTAAGGAAGAAAAAAATGTGATACCTCAAGTTAGGACCCCATCATAACGGTATTATGTAATTATAACATTATTATTTAATTGTAGAGGGGGAAAAATGCCCTATCGCATAAAATTCCTAAAAGGTTGGATCCACAAGAGAGAAAGCATTATGGGGTGAATCGTGGGGGTTGGGGATTCACCAAGAACTGTTTAAGGACTCACTCCAAGTCCTAAGGATATTCAGGAATATTTGATGTATTCAATTTCAATAAATCACCCAAGTTTGGCCTTTCTAGATCTATGCTATGAAATATAAAGGACAATGCAGAAATACATAATGCAAAAATACAAGAGCTAACCCTAGTATGATTATTTCTTTGAATGCTTTCTAACCTAGGGTTTTAGATAAACAATATTTAATTAAGGCTTCAAGAAAGAATGCACAAACACAATTAACCCTAGATGCACACTATATGTTGTTGTCTTTTAATGCCTAGAACTTAAATATATTTCTATAAAATCAGATCTAGGATTTACAATAGAAATATAAAGCACTCAACAAACAACCTAAAGACTAATTAGAATACCCAGGTGTTGTAGGTGAGTTGGAGAGGAGAGGGCAATCCTCCAAGGGAGGTCCCAGGTTCGAATCTCCACCCTACCAAAAAGCTGAATTGGGTACCCAAAATCCAATTGATAATGTTGGTGCGGGCAGGGGTGGGTGTGACTCCGGGGTGACTTTGACGGTATAGAACCCCCCGTTCATGGTCACTCAGACCAAGGTAGCTCCACAAGGGGTTTTTTGCTTAAAAAAAAAAATACTATTTAGAACACTTAGCTTATCTGGTGGTTGATCCTTAATTTTTCCACCTCTTGTTCAATGATATCAATAATACTTGATCCTGCAAGATAACTCAAAAACACTAGAAAATAGAATTAGCATTAGGGGGCCTACTTAGGTTACTGTATAATAATGCTTGGAGGTGCAAAAATAAAGCCCCCTAGGTCCTTTAAATGACCTTTAAAAATATAAGTTAAAATTGACCTTTGGATATTTAATCATAAAACAATAATGCAATAGAGTAGAAACAGAAAACAAAATATGCCAATATGACCTAGATGCAATTTAAGGCCTAATCATATAATTATATTTAGTAGGTTATCCCCAGTTTGTCTCTAGGTGAAATTGTGCCTCATATAGAGTGGGCATGATAACACAGTATGCAAAGTTACACCTCGTAGGGACCAGGTGCGATCTCGCTCTTGCGTGCAAAAGACCCAAACTTTGGATCTACAAAGTTGTACCTCAATGATATCGGGATTGATTTTACCTATGATGCAAGAAAAATAAAAGTGAATGTGAAATAAAGTGCAGAAACATAAAATTTAAAAATAATACAACCTGATGGACGATGTAGAGGCAGACAAAAAGGATGAGATCTCTAGGTAATCAATATCTCCTTCTAGACTATGACACAGATCCACTAGATCAAATAATAATTAGGTCAATGCATTAGAAGACCAAATCTAAAATTTGCATTTTGAGGTTATCTTGTAGAAGAGAGAAGGAAGCAGACAAAAAATAACTTGCGAGTGTGTTAGAATAACCAAACGTGTATTAGAAATCATAAGAGCATAAAATCGATTGTGTTTGTGTGAAATATGATATAATCCCTCCTTTTATAGGTGATATTAAAGGTGAAAATAGTAGGAAAGCCTCAGGAAAGTTTATGCCAAACATTTAAAGAGAGAAAATAGGGTTTCTAAGGAAGAAATCCTAAAAATGTGAAATCGCACCCCATCCTGGCAAATCATGATTTCACTTTCATAAAATTGTGCCCTATCTTGGCTGAGCACGATCTCACTTAGAACATCAAAATGGGTAAGGCAAGGGCAAAGAGACCCATCCCTTGTCTAGAGGTTAGGGAGATCTTAGAGGGCTCTAAGAAGATTACCCACTAAAAGTGGGTCAATTTTTTGTGTCTACATTTTGCCCCCTCTTTGATGTAGTTATTGTCTAATAAATGCATCAAAGAAAGGATGTAGGTACACACTCAAGAAAAAGAACAAGCAAAAATGGGGTGGCTAGTCTAGAAGAAAGGGGTGGTGCAAAAATAGTGTCATTTTGAACACTTTCTAGTATTGCATACAAATCGAGGCATTAGGGACTTTAATGCCTCTATAGGCCAAGGTGCCCCTTGAGTTTTATGAGGAAGACATTCCTCATAAAAACTCAAAAGGGTTGACGTAGAAGAAGAAAGAGAAAAAACTGAAAACCGATAAAAAGAAGGGTAAAATCTAGGGTTAAAAGGGTGAAAAATGGTAAAACCCTAATTAATTTTCACTGTGTGATGAAGGAGAAAGAGCTATGGGGAGAAAAATATAATGGCACTATCGATGCACCGATCTACGATCATGAGGGGTGAGGTCGACACAGAGGTAGACCAAGCATAGATAGACCCTAAAATCTTTCCTTCACATGTCATTTTATTTATCGTATTACGCATTTAGGGTAGTTTTAGGTTTTTTAGATATTTTTATGATGTATTTGATGGTGGGTTTTGTGCCTAACCAAGGCATGATTTCATGGCCCGATCACTATTTTTCCTTGGGTAAGGTGCAACGAAATTGCTCCTAGATAAATTTGAGCATGATTTCATGAAATTGTGCCCTTGAAATAGGGGACATGATTTCACCTAAGACAAAGTAAACAAAAAGAGAAAAAGAAAAACAAAAGAAAGAAAAAGCAAAATAGGAAAGAGATGAAAGCAACATACAAAGTTTAAAGCTTGGATGTAGTCATCTGATGCTTAAATAAAATATTTTATTTTATTTTATTTAATAAAACTGATGAAATTTTTTTGTGTGGATGCAACTAGGTATACTTGAGAGCCAATAGTGGTGGGTAGGTGCACTAGAGGATGATTTGGATGCATCGATATAGTGGAGATGGCTTGGCTAGAGGTAATGGGGCTAGACCACCTTGTGAGGATGCCTCACATTGAGACAGATAGGGCTATGTTGATAGTTCTAGCAGAGAGGTGGTACCTAGAGTCGTGCACCTTCTGGTTACCTACAAGGGAGCTCACCATCATACTAGAGGATGTGTGGTGTATTTTGCACATATCTATCATGGGAGAACCTATTTACATAGCACAAGGGCAAGCAACCACTTTGCAATGATTTTTCGTAGGTTGGATCCACTAGGTGCGAGAGAGCACCATTGCCATTGATGATTTAGTGGGCCAATATGGGGTGGACCCTTAGAAGATCATGCTATGTGGGGCTATGGATGGGCTTATGATGTGTCATACCAGTAGATGACTTCTTCCATGGGCCATGGCATGAGTAGTGGTAGACATGTGATACCAAGGAGTTAGGTTCGCATGGGGTCCATATGTGTTGGCCCACTTGTATTGGATGTTGTAAAATATTATGTATAAGTGGCATACAAGTTTAGTCTACACGGAATTGCTCTAGGTGTGGTGATAGGAGCACATATCTTTCCAAAGGCTAGATGCACTTCTAGGCCCACTACCTAGCCTAGAGCAGCTAACATCATATAGGTGGTCAAGATCTGTAGAGATATCTATGAGGGCCTATGAAAGGAACATACCACTATCTAGGTGGGTGATCGATGAGCTTCAGGAGGTGCAACTCATATAGCGACCAAGACACATTCACCCAGGGTGGACTGAGGATAGGGTGGAGTTAGCTAGGGTGATGAGGATCAAGTGGCTAGAATTGGAGAAGGGGGGCCAAAGGTCTATAGATTTTATAGAGTCCTATAGCATTTTAGGATCTTGTAGGGAGTCATGAACCTGGGGGACTACTGGTACCAAAGAGTGGCTTGGGATCCATTGGGGGTTAGAGGTGAGCTAGACCTCACCAGGTGGGTCGAGGAGAATTTGGATGATCCTCCCTATGTTGACCCGAGGGTGGACGATGCATGAGTGGTAATTGAATACAAGAAGTGGTACAAAGGAGTCATATCCTAGAGGATCTCTCCACTAGTTCTGATATAAATGTGTCAGGTCATAGTCCTAGACATGTAGTGAGATTTTTGAGAGGTTGCTTGTCAAGCTACAAAGAGGGTACAATAGGGTCCTATAGCATCAAGACAAATATAGTCATTTGTTTGGGTCATAGTGGTGGTAGAGGCCACCCAAACTATAGGGATATGAGAGGGAGGGGTATGAGGTTCCCTCACAAAGGCTAGGAGGCTACAAGATAGAGATCCAGGAGAGAACTCGATATCTACAACATCATCTAGCTAGGGGGATGTAGATGAGCTATGAGCATAAGTAGCTACTCTATAGAGCCATATGACCTAGATTCAAGAGGATAGGGCCAAGAGGCTAGAGGTACTATGGAGTGCATAGAACATCGTAGAGGCTAAGAGGGATGTGGCTTGGATAGGGGTTGATTGACTCTAAGGAGAGGTGACCCATCTAGATGAAGAATGTTAGAGGTCTAAGGTGGAGGGGATGGTTGTTATTGGGAACAACCAAGTAGGTGACAGGACACAACTTCTATAGGTAGATCTATGGACGGTAGGGGAGAATCTGGAGGTAGCCATTTAGTGGGCTACAATTTTTGAGATAGTGTATTGTGCAGCTATCTCACCAGAGTGGAGGATGTCACTTCCCCTGTCCCTGCAATCAGTGAGCATATCAAAATATTGGTCATGGATAATGATAACATCATAGCATTCTATGTAGTAGCCTATGCTACCTCCTCCTTAGGGTAGGATAGAGGGAGCAAGCTCCCAGAGCTAGGGCTAGGGATTGGGATTGGGATGATTCACCATTTTTTTATTGTGGTGTGCATCCCTAGGTTGAGTGTACCGAGCCTAGATTGTGGTACATGAAACAGACACTAGTATGACACATATATTTGTCTCAAGTAATATATATTTGTTCCTTTTATATTATTTTGTGTTTAATGTGTGATTATTTAATGTTTTAAGTTTTGAGTTTATATATTGTATATTTTATGTTTTTAATGTGATGCAAACTACATAAATGCAAACTACATGAAATGGATGGATGGAAAATGAAGAATAAGGAGAAGAACAAAGAATAAGATGAAATAATAATAAGAGAGAAGAAAAAGAGGAAGAATAAGGTCCAAAGGTCAACCAACTAAGATAGAGAAGGATGGGTGATTCATAGTACAAAACTAGCATAGGTTGCAAGGAATCAATGTAGTTATATACTATAGGTCATACCAAAAAAGAAGGGCTAAACCTACTATAGGCATAGCACTTACAATAGTGCAGAAGTGTATTGGAGTCTGACCTACTAGGTTGGTTTCTCCCTTATTGACTACTGTGATATGATTACCTTCTAGAATGTAATCCAAGGGCTACTAATACCGACCAAGGATCTTATCCTGTAATGGGATATTGAACCTGTTGAGTCAAAAGAAAGTGTAACCAAAGAATCAGTGCACCCAACAATAGAAGGGTGAAATAGGATGTTTCAATTGAATAAGATGATTCTGAACATGATCCTTGATAAAATGACATTGAGCTTCAATATGTTTCATTATTTCATGAATAGTTGGATTTTTTATTAGATTAAGTACTCCTTTATTATTGCAATTTATTATTGTACGAGTTGTTCTAATTCCCATGTCTAATAATATGTATTGTAACTATAGTGCTTCATAGACTGGAACTTTTGCTACATGATATTATGATTCTATATATGAAAGTGCCACTACATTTTTTTTGTTGTACCAAGAGATAGGTCTTGAGGCAAGATAGAAAACATAGCCTGATGTAGACTTTATATCATCTATAGACCCTACATAATTAGAATCTGAATATCTTTGCAGACAAAATTTTTATCATCCTTTTTATATGTTAGCCCATATTCTATAGTCTTGTTAATATATTGTAGTATTATTTTTGTAAATTTCCAATGAATTTCTCTAGGTTCTTGCATAAACCTTGAAAGATAATTTATAGCAAAAACTATATCTAGTATGGTATTTTTTAAATATAGAAGACTACCAATTGATTGTCGATAGATAGTATCTGAGATGAGAGGTGTTTCATCATGTCTTGACAATCACAAACCTTGCTCCATAGGAGGGTCTTTGTTATAATTATTCATCCTATATTTCTCAAGCAATAATTTTGCATATTTTGTTTGTGTAATTGTAATATTATTTTTATTTTGACAAATTTCTAAACCAAGATAGTAATGAAGAAGCCCCAAATATATCATTTCAAAATCATTTTCTAAATCCATTTTAAATTTGTATATCATAATGTTTGAGTTCCTTGTAATTGCTATACCATCAAAATATACAATAAGTATTATTCTATCATGTCCAATCCATTTTGTGTACAAATTTGGATCTGATAAACTTCTTTTAAAATTATGTTGTAATAGATTATTATTAATCTTTGTATACCATGCTCTTGGTTCTTGCTTTAGGCCATAAAAATATTTATTAGCTTGCAAACCTTTTGTTCTTGTCCTTTAATCACAAATAATTTTGGTTGTGACATATATACCTCTTCTTCAAGATGACCATTGAGAAATATACTTTTTACATCCATTTCATGAATTTTCCATCCATGATGTGCTACTAAAGCATAAAGTGTTCTAATTGTAGTTATTCTAGCTATTGATGCAAATATTTCTTCATAATATATTCCTTCTATTTGAGTATATTATTTTGTAACCAACTAGACTTTATATTTATCAAGAGAACCATTTGCTTCGTATTTTGTCTTGTAGATCCACTAACATCCTACTACCTTTTTTCCTTGTGGAAGATCAACCAGATTCCATATTTTATTTGTTATTAATGTTGCATATTTTTATTCCATGGCCACCATCCATTCTAGATTATTTAAAGCATTTGAAGTATTTTTAGGTTCTATTGTAGAACTTATCAATCCCCTATTTATTCTTGTTAAAATACGAGTTTGAGATCTTGTAGTAGTGAGATATGGTATATATTCTAGATTTGAATCCTTAAGTGTATCTCTAAGCCATATATGTTCTTTCCTTTGAATTATTGTGGTAGTTTTTTTATTTTCAATTTGTTCATCATTTGTGTTTGATTCTGAGTCTTCACTTGATGAGTCTTATTTTGAAGAATTTAGAATAATCCTTGAATCAATATTTTGTTCTTTAATAATATTTTTGTTTCCTTCATAAAATATTACATCAATGCTTATATAGATTTTATTGTTGCAGGATCAATTACCATATAACCTGTTGAATTGCTATCATAACCAAAATATATATTTCACATAGTTTTATTATCCAATTTAGTTCTTCTCTATTTAGGAACATGCATGTATGCCTTACATCAAAATATTTTTTGATGTTTTACTTTTGAAATTTTGTCCTAACCATACTTCTTCAAGAGTAATATTTTTTACTGTCCTTGTAGGTGATATATTTTTTAAGTAAACAACTATTTTGACTGCTTCTGCTCAATATTGATGATCAAAATGCACTTCCTTTAGTAGACAATGAACCATTTCCATAATTTATTTATTTCTTCTTTATGCAATACCATTTTGCTATGTAGAATAAGTTGTGGTGAGTTGTCTTTTTATTCCATTGGCTTCTAAAAACTAATTAATTTCTCTTGATAAAAATTCACCTCCTCTATATGAATGAAGATTCTTGATTATTTTTTTATTATTTTTTAATAAAAAGTTTGAATTGTTTGAATACTTCATAAATTTAAATTTTATAAAACAAACCCACATTTTTTTGAAGTAGTCATCATAAAATAGTTGAAAATATCTGTGTCCTCCAATATTAACAACATTCATTAGACCACATAAATTTATATATAATCACAACAATGAAGGAGAGCGAAGGAGGATCCAACGATAGGATCCGTGCGGTGGAATGCGGGAAAGGATCCATCCCATCAATAGGAGGCAGGAATACTAGTGAGGCAGATGGAGGATGAATCAGTGCACCCAACAATAGAAGGTCAATAATATGGATCAAAGAAGAAATACAAGGACCTCCCGGACAAAGGAGGCCAAAGTGGGGCCCCCAACCCTAATGCAAGAGGATCCTATGCCCACATGGTGGTGAGCCATGCAACCCTAGATAACTACTTTACCTAGGAATTATTTCCATCTGGCGAGGATTTGGACATCCCCAGTGAGGTCCTGAATAGTTTTTTGGAATTCAAAAAGTTTATCCTAATTGGCAAGTTCATAGGAGGATGCCTAGACATGGAATCCATCCACAAATGGGCTCTCTCCAAGTGGTGAATCTCTGGAAACATGGATATTGTGACACTAACCCAGGATTTCTTTGCCATCATCCTGAACAATCGGGAGGATTACTACAAAATCCTAGTGGGAGGACCATGGTTCCTGGGGCGTAGGAACCTCTTTATTTGGAAGTGGGTAAATGACTTCAACCCGGATACCCAAAATATTAACATTGCTCTAATTTGGATAAGGCTTCCTAGCCTTCCTCTTCACTATTGGTATGAAAATGTTATCAGAGGGATAACACAGTCTATTGGAGAATTGGTCTCCATTTATCCCCCCACTAAAGCTCGGTCCAGACTGAACCAAGCTCAGTTCTGTGTGCTAGCGGACCTGGACTCCGAGCTCCCCTACTTCATCAACCTATAGTCAGGATCAACTTTCATCAAGAGATAGGCCATCAAGTATGAGAACAAACCCACCTTTTATTCTCACTATCGCACTCAGGGGCACCTCCAGACTCAGTGTCCAGATGCCAGGGGCCAATGAGCAGAGGAGCTAACCAAAGTATCCACATACACTCGAGACTCATAGATGGCGATGAGGGAAGAACATAAGAGGAATCCTCATCCCATTGACCAACTCTCAATGAAGCCCAAACCTGACTCGGGCAGACAGTAAGCTCAAGAGGAGGAATATGATGGGTCTATCAAGTAGTCAAAGTAAGGTTCATAGCAATGAGGAAACTCCCTTCAGGAAAAGGAGAACCAAGAGGTGGGTTCAAGCCTTCCACACCAAGATGAAGTAGAGGAACTGAATTCCTAGGTACAAATCTCTCCCATCACTAACTCCTCATAATACCTCATGGAAGATTACTTGCTAGGCAATAATAAAACCTCACCCCATCCAAAAAATGGGGAGTTTCCTTCTCATCATCATGAAAAAAGGGGATCCTCCCTATCAGGAAGGATCAACCCTAGGAACACCAAAAGTAGGAAATAATCGATGGATTTTAGCAATGAGAGGAAAAGAGGAAGACCTCCTAGAAAATATTAAAGAGACAAAGAAACAACAGAGGATGTGGTGAATGAGACCCAACTGTTGCTATTTTTTGATGATTCAGACACTCAGTGGGACGAATCACAAGGAACCAAACCCCCCTTACAGATGGTGAATGGAGGCAATAAAACCTCCAAATTATCAAGATGAAGGTTCTCTCATGGAATGTGATAGGATTGATCAAAGCAGCCAAGTAGAGGATGGTTGTGGACCTTCGAAAATGATCAAATCCCTCTATCCTTATCCTCCAAGATACCAAGGTTGATGTGGTATCTACTAAAAAAGTAGTGAAAGCTATATGGGCCAAATCAGAGCTCCTATTTAGTCTAGCTCAAGGATCTTCAGGGGGGCTCATGGTCTTATGGGACCTGACCCTTGTAGAAGGAAGTCTGATTTCTTCATCCAACAAGATTCTCAATATCTTCTTTCATTCTAAGATAGGCAATCGGTCATGGATCCTGTCCAACATCTCTACCCCCAACTCGATAATTAAGAGGGCTAAGATGTGGAAGACCATCACCTAGATGCAAAGGAATTTTAATGCCCTCCCTGGATAATAGGGGGGACTTCAACTGCCCTTTACATCCTTTCAAAAAAAGGGAGGATCTAATATTGGTTCCAAAAGCATAGAAGACTTCAAAGATTTTGTCGACACCAATGAGCTAGTTGACATAGAGCTCAAAGGTTCCTCTTTTACCTGGAGCAATAGGAGAACAAGGAGTGGGCTTATCTAGGTCAAGCTAGATAGGTTCCTTATCTCCTAGGAGGCTATTCCCTTCTTGGGGGATGCAACCCTCCTAGCTCTTCCCAGGATCGGATCAGACTACAACCCTGTCCTTCTTGAATCAAGTGAAGGGCCTAGTTTCAAAACACCCTTTAGGATCAAATCCATGTGGACCCATCATAAATATTTTAGAGCACAGGTATGGGGATGGTGGAAGTAGGAGGCAAAAGGATCCGCCTCAAAATGCCTAGCCCTGAATCTTAAATTTGTCAAAGAAAACCTCAATATCTAGAATAAGGAGGTCTTCAACAACATCTTTGAATCCAAGAAAGCCATATTCAAAAGCCTCAAAAAATTAGAAAGAAGATTTGAGGCAGGTGTCTTTAGCGAATCTGACAGAAATGAAAAGAGAATCCTCCTGGAAAAATTTCACACTATCCTAGCCAAGGAAGAGACCTTCTAGAGACAGAAATCTAGAGATCTATGGCTGAAGGAAGGAGACTCCAACACTAGGTTTTTTTATGATTCTACCCTCCAGCATAGATGTTCCAAAAAAATCAAGGAAATTTGGCAAAATGATGGTACGACTACCAAGGAAATTACTGAGATAAGAACTGAAGTGGTGGGATCCTTTTAGGATTTGTTGGGATCCTCCCTTGAAAGTGGATTACAGGCCCAAAGAGATATTTTGGCTAAAATCCCCTCTTTGGTACCCTAGGAGGCTAGCCTTAGGCTCCTGGATCCTTTTTCTTCTTTCGAGATCAAGGAGGCCTTGTTTTCTATGCAACCTGATAAAACCTCGAGTCCAGAAGGGTTTCCTCCTTGCTTTTTCTAGACCAAGTGGGAGGTTGTGGGGAATGATGTTTATGACACAATTCATGAGATCCAAGCCTTTGGATCCATCCATCCCAGTATGAATGCCACCTTCTTAGCTCTTATTTTGAAAACCTCTACTTGCAGGACCTTATCGGACTATAGACCCATCAGCCTTTGCAATGTTTTCTACAAGATCCTAACCAAAGTTTTAGCTAACAGGCTTAAGCCCATCTTGCCATTGCTCATTTACTCTTACCAAGGTAGCTCTATGAAAGGTAGAAACATCCTTGATGGTATCATTTCTATCCATGAGACTCTCCACTCTACGTCCTTGTCTAATAAGGTTGCCCTCTTTCTCAAGCTTGACATGAACAAAGCCTTTAACAGGGTGGATAGGGGTTTCCTCTACGTTGTTCTCCTAAAGTTTGGTTTCCATACCTCTTGGATCGACCTCATCTAAGGCTACATATCCACCCCTTAATTTTATGTCCTAATAAATGGGTCCCCTGTAGGCTACTTCTAGAGTGCCAAAGGGCTCAGGCAAGAAGACCCCCTATCCACCATTCTCTTCATCATCCTGGTAGAGGTTCTGGGTAGAACCCTCTATGAGAGCCTTCGAAGATAGAGTATTTTAGGCATCATCCCCACCTCTGGAGTGGAAGAAGTCACCCACTAGCATTTTGTGTATGACACCCTCTTGTCAACTATCGCCTATGTGGCCCAGGCCAAACACATCATGAGGATCCTCTCCCTTTATGAGTGAGCTACAAGACAAAAATTAAACTACACCAATAGCAACATTTTATTCCTAAATACTCCCTAGGGGCGGAAATCCACATTACCAGAATCTTGGGATGCACGATCAAATCCCTCCCTACCACCCACCTTGAGCTCCCCCTCTTATGTAGTGGTAGGGCCAATGATAACATGTGGAATATGGTGGTGGAGCGAATTCACAAGAATCTAGCCTCTTGGATAGGCAAGTTTCTATCCCAGGCAAGTAAGGCTACCCTCACAAAATCTTACCTCCAAGGGATCCTGACCTACTTCATGTCAATCTTCAGCCTCCCAATGTCTGTCCACCACAAGATCGAAGAGATTTAGAGGAACTTTCTGTGGTCTGAGAACAAAGATAAATCTAGTATCCCTTTGGTGATGTGGGACAAGGTGTGTAAAAGCAAATACCAAGGTGGGCTTGGCCTAAGGAGAACTAGTTTGATGAACCTGGCCCTCATGGCCAAGCATGCTTGGAGGATCTTGACCAATGAGCCTGTGGAGTGGGTCAAAATCATCAAGAAGAAATACCTCACCAATTGCTCCTTCCTGGATGTTGAGGACCCCTCAAGTGGATTCAATTTTTGGAAAGTAGTCCTCCAAGCCAGGCAGCTACTCATCAAAGGATTTCGATGGATTTTAGGATATGGGCAGACAATAAACTTTTGGAAGGACAAATGGACCGAATAAGATCCTCTACTTCAAAATACTGATCTTTCCCTCCTCAAATCCTTGGTGGACCCAAACTCCCAGCAGAAGGTAGAAGACTACATTATGAGGAAGGATGGCAGACCTCAGTGGAACATCCTGATCCTCACTGATCGTGAAGCTGAAGTCTCCTCTCTAGATAAGATCATCCATGGCATTACCATCTCGACTGCCAGAAGACCCAACAAGATGATCTGGATGGGCACTGACACTAGCGTCTTCTTGGTTAGGACAACCTATGAGATCCTTTCCAAGGAAGTTGAGCGAAATTTCCCATGGTAGATAGTCTGGCAGTAAGGAGTGATCTCGAAGGTAAATTTCTTTGCTTCGATTGTTTTTTAGAATAAAGCTTTAACCATGGACAACCTCCATAAAAGAGGGTTTGCCTTCCCTAGTAGGTGGTATTTATGCATGGTCGATTGTGAATCTATAGATCATCTCTTCCTTCACTACATGCTCACAACCATGGTGTTTGGCGTGATCCTCTACTCCTTTTAGGTCCCTTGGAGCCCTCCTAGGAAAATCAAGGAAGTCTTTGCTCAATCGCCAAACCCATTCAAAAATCCTAAGTTGCGGTTCCTTTTTGATGTGTCCTTCCATCACATCCTTTGGTAGATTTGGCTGGATAGGAATGAAATATTCTTTGATAATCCTCCAAGAGACCCCCCTTCCATAGCCTTTAGAGCTCTTGCCTTTGCAATATAAAATTCAAAATTCACTCCTAGTCCCCTCAGGATCCGATCGGAGGAAACTATGTTCAAAAGGATGAACCTCAAGGAGGATCCAGACCACCCTAACATATTTTTGCCTAGGCTCAAGGTCAAATGGAGAAACCCCCCGGAGGGTTGGCTTAAGTTGAACTTTGATGGCGCTGCTCATGGCAACCCGGGACCAGCAATTATAGGAGGGGTGGTCAAATATCATAGGGGGAGTATTGTCCTCACCTTCTGCGAGAACCTGGGTATTAAAATATAATCACAATGTGAAGGCCAAGGGTGTCCTCAGAGAGCTTCAACTCCTCTCATAGGATCCTCACCCTTTGGTCATCAAAGGTGACTCTGAATATCATAAGGTATTTGTCTAATGGCAAATATCCTTCATGGAAAGTTTTCAATATTGTCTCTGAGGCAAGGATCCTCCTATCTATACAGAACGATGCCCAAATAAATCACATCTACCATGAGGGTAACAGGATGGTAGATTACATGGCTAATAAAGGTCTTTTGACATCTTTTTTGGTAGTATGGAGGTCATCCTTTCTGGATGAGGTGGAGAAGATGACCAGATCAGAGTTTCCTCATGAAGACACATAAGCATAAAGGGAAGGCACTCGGAGGTGGTGCATCCTCTCGGCCACCAATTCTTTGATCAATATGTTGACCAGGATCAAGGAGCAGAATGTTAAGGATGACCAGGAGGATCCGAAGTAGCGAAGGATCCGAGGCTGCCTTCCTTATGGTTTTTTCTTGTTTTTCCCATGGTTTTCTATTGCTTCCATTTTAGTTTGCTTCAGATTGGTTTTTGTCTATCGATCCTCTCACGGAGAGGCCCCTTTGTAAGCCCTGTGGGCAATTTTGAATCAGGTTTAGTTAGATTTTGCAAGTCTGTTTGATCCTAGCCCTTGAGGCCTATAAGGATAGAATGGGCTCAGCCCTATTTTTTTACATAAGGTTTTGGGATTCTCTATAAAAACCCATTGTTAATACAATAAATCTACCAAAAAAAAAAATTATATATATTAATTCTAATGGTTCTTGAGTTCTATGCTGACAAAATTCAAAAGGTATTCTATGTTGTTTTCCTGCTAGGCATTCTAGATAGACTGTGGATTCCCATTAAAATTTAGGTAAATCGTTGTCCATTTAATATCTACTCATCTCATTTAATGAGGATGTACTTATGTATCTTAGTATTTTATGTCAAAGATATCTTGTTTTACAAATCCTTACTAATAGATCTATATTTGACATTGTGTCTAGAGTAAGCAAACTAATTTTATAAGAACCAAAAGCTATAACTCTTCCTTGTTTGATAATAAGACATGTTTTCTCATCTTTAATAGTTTTGAATTCTATTGTTTTCATTAGTTGAGATACTAAAATAATATTAGTAGTCAATCTAGGTACATATAGTACATTATTAATTATCTCTTTTCCATTTGATAGATCGAATAAGACATCTCCTACTCCTTTGACCTCATAAGTCATACTATCTACTATGATGACTGGTTTTTCATATTTTTCTTGAAATTTATTAAACCTTTATTTATTTCCAGTCATGTGTCTACTAGTTCCAAAATCAAAATACCAATAATCCATAGTGAGTTCTTATAAAGTAGCAAACCTTATATCTCCCAAATCTTAAATATGAAATTTACAAATTATCAAATTTCATAATACTTTAATTTTGAAAACCTTTTAACTCCAAAATTGAATTTACAAAATTTCAAAAACTTTTAAATATATTTTGCACTTTCAAATTTTCTCAAATATTGAAAATAAATATTCTATCTAAATAAACTTAAAAAAAACTTCAAGTACTTGAAATAATCAAATAAACTAGTTAATGTAGAAATCCTTATCACTCCAAACTTTTCAAAAAATTTTTAAAAAACTTTAATTTCTAAATTATCCTTATGACACCTAAGCTTATAATAACCTTATATCACCTTATGGCTCCTCAAAGGAAAATATAAATATAAATATATCTAACATTTATTTCCTCATTTGTTATCTCAAATGCATGATCAACATTCTCAAATTCCCTAGACCTAACATCCATGGATGAAGCTTCAATATTAGATGGATTCATGTGCTTACTAGATGCACGTTCATTGGATATTCTTCAACTCAATTATTCCTTTCTAATTTAAGTATGAAATATTCCAATATAAACCCTAATCACTTGGTGTTAGAGAATATTTTGTGTTATGTCTGTTGGTGAATATATTACTACTATAAGTAACAATCTTGCTCATAGGATTTTCTTGTCTCCTCTTTGTTTTTTAGTTCCTAGTTCCTCTTCGCTTATCTCCTCCTTAGTGTACATTACTTCTTTTCTTAACCTCTATATCTTCACTTGTATGTTGCATCTTCACTTGTCCATTGTCTCTTCAATTATCTACTCACTCTTCTCTTATCTATTATCTCTTTCTAGATTTCTAATTTATTATTGTTTCTGCTTTAGGCTCCACTTAGCTCCTTTACTTCACTAGTCTTCATTTTTCACCTATTTCTTTAATATCACTTGCTTGTGCTTTGATCTCTAATTAGTTCTCTTGTTCACTTGCTAGTGCTCAAATCACTTTCTGATGATCTAGTCTCTAACGAGTGCTCACTAGTGAATGAACTCTTCATTGGTGCTTGCTAGAGTTTGTCCTTACTACAATAGCATTGGTTGTTAGGCTAGAAGCTTTGTATAAGCTTCTACAAATGATGCTTCTATTATGACAATTCTTTTTTCTTTGATTTTTGAATGCAACACCTTTTAACATTGACCTTATGTCCTTTCCTTTTGCTATATGTTGTGTTGCCTTTCTTGAATTAGTTTAATTTCATGTTTCTCTACTTTATGGTCGAATACCTATTTCATTGTCTTCTTTCTAGAGTTGGTAAAATGACTATTTCTTTGTTGAATGATTATTCCTCTATATTTTTTTTTATGGTAAGTAAGAGAATATTATAATTAACACCGGGTTTTAACTGGTTGACCCAAAACCATTTTACAAAATAGGGTCCACTGACCAACTGGACAAAGGCCAAGCCCTAAAAGTTTAAACTGACAACAAAAAGGGCCAAGACCTACTCTTCCATCAGAATACAGCCAAACTAAACTATGGAAGCCTAATATTATGGCCATCAGAAAAGAAAGACACAAAATAGAACTAACAAAGACAAAAACTAATCATGCAAGCACCATGCAGAGTAGCTTGTGCCCATATAAAATAATAGAATATGGTAAAAAAAAACATCCCATAGAATGGACAGCCAAGAGGCCAAGCAGTCTTCCTTGTAGTCCTCATATAACTTCTTATCATCCTCCTTGCCATCATCTTTAGATTTTTCCTTCGACTCCTTGTTCCCCTGGAACTGCTGGCTATAAAACAGAAGATTTAGAGAATCACACAAATCAACGACTACACTGATGAGGCCAGATAGACTCTTCAATCGGTTGATACTATTGGAGGTCGATGAAATTGTCATCTTCTCCAAGACTATTATGGTGGGGTCTGGTACCTCATTGTCAGGGATCTCCAACACTTTGTTATTTCTTGCTAGGGCCTTTTTGTGACATCGAATCCAAACACACCTTGGGAAATACTTGAGGCCAAAGCAGATGTTTCCCATGCATGAATTTGTAGATAAAAAACCTATATCAGTGCCCCACCAGCTACAAAAAACACTAGTCACATGAACAAAAAAAACAAATATGACAAAAGCCATTATAAGGTTCAAAAAATATTTTTAAAAATACCCCCATTTTTTGTCATTGATCCACTTTGAGCCTTCCAATTTAAATTTTTTCATTATCTATCACCATTGAGACTGCATGAGGAAGATTTTTAGTCCACGTGATCAAATTTGCTGCTACAATGCCTTCATTTGCCAGCCTATCAGCTGCCATGTTTGCTTCCCGAAAGGTATGAAAAATTATGGCCTCAGGTTGATCATGAATTAGAGCCCTTTCTTCATGGATGTAGTCATCAAATCTCCAAGGAGCTCTCTTAGTGTTCTTTAGAAGATTTATAATAATAAGAGAATCACCTTCCACCAACAGTTTCCCTGGATAATTCTCTGCCACCTTGAGGCTCCTCCAAACTGCCCTCGCTTCAGCCACATTGTTAGTTTGAGCTCCAAGATGTTCAACAAAAGCTACAAGCACCTCACGCTTGTTCAACAATATTAAATGGGCCTTTTTTCTAACATAGGCCAATTTTCTCTTTTTGGATTCTTAAGCCAATTCTATATTGGCCTCTTAGGCATCTTTACCTTTTCTATATGGGCCTCTTTTAATTTTTTATATGGGTCTCTTTTTTTTTTTTGAATTTACATGGTGGAATCAATAGCCGCCATGAATCTGGGCAGGGTGTCTAACTTTTTATGGCCACCATAGTATTCTGCGCTATCCACCCCAAAATTTGCCACACAGATATTCGTGCAGTCTGCCCCTATAACCACCATGCAACAATCATTTTAAACCTTTTACACCGCTAAAAGCACCAGGAAAGGGACAAGTTTTCAGTCCAATGAGGCCCGAGATTTGAACCTTGGACCTCCGCCCCCTTATGGGGTTTGGATGAACCAATTGGTCTACACCTCGAACCTTATATGGGTCTCTTTTACTTTTCTATAGGGTCCTCTATTTCCTTTATTATCTACCATAAAATATGTCAAGGTCAATTCAATCTTGGCCTTGTTCTTTTGCTTCTCTTAGGAATCTTTGAATGCTTCTCACTCTATTGCAACTTTAACTATTATTATTTCTTCTATTTTATATGCACTTAGAAGCTAAAAATTCTTCTCTATATTTTGTAGGAATATTCTCAAACTTCTATAGCTTAATATTTGTTGTTTTTTTATCAATCTATAATCTTAAATGTATTAGGTTGCATCTAAGAACCCAATATGATTCACCTCCTTACTAGAGAACCCAATATAATATCAAGGTAATTTTGTATGTCCCCAAAACAGTTATCTTTTGAGTTGATTTCCAATCAATATCAAATGTCCAACTTTTATTTTAGTTTATTTCTAATCAATATCAAACATCGATCTTTTCTCTTAGGTTGGCCTTTTATATTAGTATAGCCAGGTCCTAGTCTTCACTAGTTTTCCTTCAACCTAGTGGAAAGACCCTAGTCTATTATACTCAATATGACCTTTAAAAATTAGAGTTTAAGAATTCACTACCTTTAAAGTGGATAGACTCTAAAGTAAATTTATAAAAATAGACAAAGATAATTAAAGAAAAATGGTGCCTAATAAAATGAACACTATCAAACTATACAAAGTTAGGTGGTAGCTTTGATACAATTGTTCGATTTTTAAGCCTTACTACCACAAAAAATCATAAGTCCCAATATAAAACATCCACAATATTAAAGGTCAAAATAATAATACATAATCAATATACATAGATCAATTGAAATGTACTTACAATATTATTCACAAATCAACAAGTACAATCTTATGATAGTCTTTTACTCTTGATACAGATATTTGGAGTTCAATATCCATAATATATCTATACAAGATAATTCTTCAAATTCTTAACTGTGACCTTTGAATTATTATCTTTCCACTTGTATACAAAACTCTCAATATTTTTTTATGACAAGTATACATATCATGCACATCAATGTATCGAATACTATAATATTCTCTAACAATTTGAACAAACCTATACATACAATATTCTTCAAACCTTGAATCATCCCATCATTACATAACCATATAGAAGAAATCAAGATCTTGGATCCACACTAAAAAAATTGAAATGCATTTCAATGACCATTATTGAGTAGATCATATATCAAGAAAATGGGTTTACAATTTGATCTTGCTCACAAAAAAATATCTAAATATATTTTATACTTTTGCAACCATTAGATAATAATTTTTTTTCTAATGTTCATGTTATATGAGTTTTCCCAATGTGTCTACTATCCCATGTATATTGGAAGATTGGAGGAATAACATCTCAAAGTCCATTTTAACTAATAACTATAGTAAAATACCCATTTATTTACATCATCCAAGTGTACACCCTTCTTCTCTAAAGGATATAGAATTGTGATGAAATCCCTCCTAGGAATCCATAGATAAAAATTATGTATCACCACTGGATTTAGAATAAATAAAACTAGGTCCTTCCAATATTTTTCAAGAGGAGTAACTATATTTGGACCACAAATATTTTATAACCCCAAATTTGATATTTTTATCTTTTTTGCAAAAAGGACTATTAACCTAATTTATTTTTTTCTTCTAGCAATTTTCCATATTATTTATATTTATTATATATTATTACAATACATTTGGAAAATCCTATAGTAGAAACTACTAGATAATCCTCCATCTTCAATTTTTTTTAATTTGCATCCTTACATTCGTTACTACTAATTTATGTTTCTTGTGTTAAATTAAAATCAAGACCATAACAACCTATTATATCCATAATAAGTTTTTTTAGGGGTTTTATTCATACTCGCATTGTTATAAGATAACATTTCACTCATCCTTTTTTATTTGTATTTGTTTTATTAGTCCCACTTCTTGTTAACACGTAATATTTATTTTTATTTTTCCATATCTATATCCTTGTGATAGGATGAATTGTAACCTACGTGACTCACATGTAGCATCTTGTCTAGAATAATATTCACATTATGCATATGAAAGTGCCATTGTATATTACATTTTGCTATGCCATGATATTGATCCAAACCCATATAAAATACATATTCTGATGTTGATTTCATGTTATCAATGGATCCAACATAGTATAGGTTTATGTATCCTAGTAAGTATAAATTATTATACTTCTTATGTTCTAGGCCACATGTTATTGTATCATAGATATAATGTAGTATTATTTTTACAACTTTTATATGGATCTCCTTAGGATCTTGCATAAATTTTGAAAGATAATTTACAGTAAAAACAATATCTAGCCTGGTATTTATTAAGATATATAAGACTCATAATCAATTGATGATATAATATAGAATATACCTAAGGTGATTTATAATATCTTAAAAATTGTAACCCTTGCTCCATAGGCATTGCTTTAGGCTTACAATTAGTCATTTTCTATCTATATAGTAATGTTGTAACATTTTTTTTTTTGTGATCACAATGTGATTCTTCCTCTACCAAAATTCTAAGCCAAGAGAGTAGTGAAGGAGTCTCAAGTCTATCATATAAAATGCCTTTTTCAAACCATTCTTCATATTTTATATCAACTTATCTAAACTTCTTATGATAACTATATCATCAACATACACTACAAGAATGACTATATTAGATCTAATCTTCTTAATATAGATATTTTAATAAGAGGAAATCCTTTTAAAATTGTGCTTCAAAAGATGATCATTAATATTGATATACCAATATTTGGGAGCCTGTTTCAACCCATATAGATATTTTTTTAATTCACATTTTTTTTTTCTTTCCCCTCAGCAATAAATCATTTTGGTTGAATCATATACACCTATTATTCAATATCACCATTAATAAATTTACTTTTTACATCCATTCGATGTATCTTCCACCCAAAGCCGATGCACAAATTAATACAAATAGTGGTCATATTAATTGTATGTGCAAATATATATGCATACCCAACTCCTTTTATTTGTACAAATACTTTACAACAAGTCAAGATTTATATTTGTAAATGGAACCATATTCCTTATACTAAGTTTTTTAAACCAATTTGTAGCCTTTAGGTTTTCTTTAGGTAGTTCAGCTAGATCCCATGTTTCATTTTTTATCAAAGATGTGTATTTTACTTTCATTGTTGTCTTCCACTCAAGTGAATTGATTGAATCCTTTATTGAAATTAATTCTATTTTTTATATTATTAAAGTCATCAAATCCAAATTTATTTCTTCTTATGTACTACTAGGAGTACAAGGTTTGGTGGAAGTTAGGTTAGGTGGTGTATCTAGCTTTACATCTCGAAGAATTTTTATAAACCATTTTGTTGTCTTTTTCTATGGAGGTTGTATTGTTGCTACTAGTGATACTATTTATTCAACCGATACATCAATACTTTATAATTCCTTTTAAAATTTCTTCAGATCTTTCTTATTTGATTCAACACTCATAATGGGAGATGTATTATCTTTAGAATCATCAATATTTATCTTGTATCCTTCATAACATATCATATCCTTTCTTACATAAATGTTCTTGGTGACTGGGTCAGTTAGTCGATATGTTTTTTATGCCTCATCAAACCTAAGAAATATATAAGATAAATTATTTGCATCTAATTTTGTCCTTTTTTGTTTTGGTATATACATGTATGCCTTGCATCCAAAAGTCCTTAAGTGTGCCATTGATGATTTCTACCCAAACTAAGATTATTTAGATGTAATATCTTGAAGGACTCTTGTGGATGCCCTATTTTGAAGATATACGATACTATTGATAGATTAAACCCAATATTGTTGCTTAAGATTTACCTTTGTGAGCATACATCAAACCATTTCTATAATGGAATGGTTTTCGCTTTCTACAATTCCATTTTTTTATGGAGTATAGACAATAGTAAGCTATCACTTGATCCCATTTTGTGCCAAAAATTTAGAAAAAAATATTGGATGTATATTACCCTCAATCTAAGCAGAGGGCTCAAATAGAGAACCCTATTTCTATTTCAACAAGATACTTGAATTTCTTGAAATATGTGAAGGCATATTATTTCAAAGGTAGGAAATATACCCACATATTTTGTGATTAGTCATCAATAAAAAGTTAAAAATATTTGTGTCCACCATGATTGGTAGGAATTGTTCTATACATATTAGTGTATACAATATATAATGGTCCTTTAGCTTTATGAGATCTTAGTTCAAAAGATGCTCAATGATGTATTCCTACTAAAAAAATAGATAAACTATGGTGCTCAAGAGAGGTTGGGTCATCCTATTATCTTTTGATGTTTGTGTAACTAGATTAAAGAGCCAATGCTCATATGTCTAAATCTCTTATGCCATAGAGAAGTTACATCTAATGTGACTATAAATAGTACAAATTTAGAATATGAGATGAAATTTAGGGTAAACAAGCCATTTTTGAAGTATCCAGGAGCTAAAAATATTTTATAGTTTATAATAAACCATTTTTTGTTGCCATCAATAGTTTTGAATCCAATTGTCATTTTCCAATCTAACATTTAAGATATTGATAGCAAGTTCATAGCCAACCCTAGCACATAGAGTATATTTTCAATTGTGCATTTTTCATCATGCAAATTAATAGAAATATTTCCTACTCCTTTAGCCTAGTATGTCTTATCATATACAATTATGACTAGTTTACCATATTTTGCTTGAAGAGAATCAAACCATTATTTATCTCCAGTCATATGTTTACTTGTTTGTGAATAGATATACCAAAATTCATCTCTCTTTTTTTATTGTCTGAACCATTAGTATTTTGTGTGCTAATCCAAAATATGTTTCTTCTTGTGTATGCTTGGTGATGTAAGCTCCTTGATATAAAATTGGTATCATGTCCTTCCTTTCTACAAATATGATAGAAGCACCTTTTATTTTTAGAAGGGATGAAAAAAGTGTCATTGGATAGCTTGTTCCTTGACTGATTTTTTATTGACTCAAAATTTAAGACTTTGTATCATTGTGATTCTACAAAGGCCATGGAAAAGGTTCCTTATATCTTCCAAAATGGTCTCTTTTTCTAGATACCACTAGTTCTATATACCAATTCTTTTGATATACCTTCCCTTACTATATACCCATAAATATCTGGAATAAGCTAGTCCTATCAATATCTATAGTCATACATGAGATTGAACTTAAGGTACATGAAAGAGACTGATCTGTGGTACTGTTGGCATTTTTACCACATTGGAATTTTGTTGTAGTGTGCCACATTGACATTTCATAGTAATTATTGGTGCCACATTGAAAATTGTTTTTTCTTTTTTAAGTGTTTTCACACATTGAACACTTTTTCCTATGAATGTAATTTTGGGTGAAGTTTAGTGCAAATCTTCCTTGAAAAGAGATTAATATTGATAAAAATAATTCTTGAGGTGATATGATCACTGAAGATACCAAGTTTAAGCATGTGCTCTTGATTCTAGTGCAATATTGTTCATTTTAGAGGCATCAACCACTTCGTGGGCATGCATTTCCAAGGCGCCACCATGGAGATTGAAACTGGACCAATGATTTGTGCTGAAGCTTGATATGCCATGTGATAAAATTAGCAATTATTTTATTTGGCATTTGCTCATTGGTTCATTGTTGTGGTCGAGGAGAAAGTTGTTGCTATTGGTGGTTGAGTGGCCGACACTTTACCTCCACATGTATTTAATGAAAGAGGTGAAAACCTCTATAAATACTAATCAAATTCTTATTGTAAAGGGAGGTGAGATATTTTGCAAGAAAACTCTCTAAGTTCTCTACATCAATAGAAGAGACTTGGCTTCTAAAATTTGCAAGCATTCTTATGTGTGTGATTTCCTTATTTTTAAAAAATCATTTTTGTTTATGCTCATGCTCTTGCTATTAAGTTTTGAATTTTGCATTCTGAATTCAAACGTTGTTGGTTAGTGAGTAGATTTTGAAATGTGATTCGGGGGTTATCTCTACAAAGGTGTGAGTTAAATTCTACTACTTTCCTTTTATTATATGCTATTATAAAACTTGGTGGAATTTTTGTTGTTAGTCTGCCCCAAATTCTACACTTCGGTTTGTGGCTATATTTCCCTTTCTTTCAGTTATTTTTCAATTTCTTTCCTGCATCCCTAGTATTCAAACAATGTAGAATTTAGTAAGGGAGCCAGCCCTCTTTGGAGATTGATTTGAAGGAATTTTATTTTTCCCTCGGCCTTTCAATGTTGGCCAAGTATAGGGCACACAAGTGATGAAATATTGTACTTAGGTAGATTTGTGACCAACTATTTTTGGTACACCCGGTGGGATAGACTGTATCTGTCTCAGTAAGATCCATAATCAGTGGGACAATTACTATTCCAAGTTGACAAATCCACCTGTGACCAACAATTTTTGGCATGCCTAGTGGGACCTTGAAAGTTTCACTTTCAATAGTATTGAGGTTTAATGTTCGCCTTCATGCTGTATAGTTAAAATATTTTGCAACTCAGCACTGCCCAGAAGCCTCCAAACGTGGAGACAGTGAGAGCTATACTTCATGATCACAAGATTGAAGGCCAAAAAATTTGAAAATCCCGTTTATTTTTTTGAACTTGACAACCAAAAATTAAGTGGACACCCTAAGTTGGTCTCCCCACCAGTTACGTCCTCTGTAACATCCTCACAAATTTTTGGTGTATTTTTTGTTCCTTCAAGTTCATATAGTACTGCTACTATTTTTCCACCTCCTCAGCCACACACACTAGTCCAAATGGCCCAAAATCCTCCACCAAGGTAGTTCTCGGCATGGAATAATTCAGGAGCCTCAAATTTACTGGCACAAAATCCAATCCCTCAAGATTATTTGAAAGCTTTTCTGACCTATGATGGTACTGGTAAAACTACTTATGAGCATATTCAAGATGTAGCCTCTTTGGCAACCATCCATGACATAACGGATGAAGATGTGATGATAAAATTGTTGGTGTTGTCACTGAGAGGGAAATTGTTGTATTGGTACCGATTGTTGCAACCAAGCACTATTGCATCATGGGATCAATTAGGAGAGGTGTTAATAAAAAATTTTCATGAACAAGCTGATCCATTTTCCTTGTTAATATTCTAATTCAGCTATAAGAGCAATGGGAAATAAAATCACAATTATTGAAAGAAAGCAGGTCGAGAGAGATTTCCAACCCAAGAGATTTCAACCTCCGTCGATCACTAGAAAACAAGTGGCTTCAACAAGCAAAGTGCCTGAGAAGAACCCAACTATGTTGACGAATGAGGAAGCTGGCCCTGCAGAAAGAACATATTGGTGCTCTACATGTAATGATCCACACGATGAGGAGACTTGTATGGTTCATTTGAACTATGTACAAACATTGGCCGCAAGCTCTTCTGGAGGACAAGTTAACATGATTACTAAGGTAGATCATAATTTTATGGTTCCATATGAAGAACAAGTCTTAGTTCTCATGAGAACTGGGAAGAAGCCAGTCACAGTAGATCTAGCAGAGATGGAACCATTAAGGGTACTAGATGATACGAAGATGCAAAATGAGAAGAAACAAGTACAAGTGAAAGCTCCTACTTCAATACCAAAGCTAGATTCACTTGTTATATTAAAATATCTTTTGCCACCATGAGCAAAGGAAATATTGCAAGAAAAAACCTCAGCTTCATAGGCAAGAGCTAAAACAGAGGAACAAGCCAGAGAAAAGCTCAAGTACCCATCTTTGACTAAAATACTGAGGGTAGAAGCCACTCAGCAATATCAGAGCAAATATGAAGACATTGTTGAAAAGAGGGAGTTTGGTGCATCTACATACAATATTGTTGAAGAATTGAAGAAGATTCTAACCAAGGTTAGTCTCTATGATGCATTACAATTACTTGGGCAAGTTGATTTGTTACAAGAATCATTGAAGTCTATGAAAGATAATGAGAAGAATCCTACCCAAATGATTTTTGCTCAAAAATTAACTACTTCAGCCACTAGAAAAAATAGACCACCCCCATTTTATTTGTCACTCAAGATGGAGGGTTGGATAGTGCACAATTGCATGATTGATTTTGGTGCTGCGACAACTATCATGCCAAAGGCGCTTTGTGAAGTCATGGGTATGGAGTATACAAGAAGTAGCCCTAGTGTCTTGCAGTTGGATGGGACTCCCATGAAAATAGTGGGTGTAATCAAGGATATTCCTATTATTCTACATAGTATGCCTCAAATTACAGTAATTCAGGAGGTAGTTGTGGTTGATTTGGAACCATATTTTAGTATGTGTTTGTCAAGAGAATTCACTGCCAAGTTGGGAGGCTACCTTTCTCTGGATTATTCTCACTTGGAGATTCCTTTCAAAGGAAGAAGAATCCAGATCTACAATGAGAAGCCTTCTACTTTTCATATAGAGAATATGGAAGAAGAAGAAAAGTCCACACATTCTGTCAACATGATAACTAAAGAATTGGAAAATCCTTATTTGATGGATGAAGTCCTGGATGAGCTTCGCTTAGAGGATGAGTTTTCAATGCTCGATTTTAATGCCATGATGGAAACTGAAATTGGTTGTTACTCCATTACAAAGCCTGAAGAGGTTGAAATAAAGATGCCTCTTGATCAAGATGATCAAGACTCTGTGCCCGATCAATTATGGAAGTTGTATTTTGATGGAGCAAGATGTAAAAATGGTGTGGGAGTAGGGATTGTTCTTATTTCTCCCTCTGGCCTACAGAAAACATATTCATATTGACTGACCTAGAGTTGTACTAACAATGCTGCTGAGTATGAAGCATTGTGCCTAGGTTTGAAGAAGGCAAAAAAATTGGGGATTGAACAATTGCAGATTTTTGGTGACTCTGAATTGATTGTGAATCAAGTAACGAACAAGTGCATCTCCAAGCAGCATTATCTCAAGGCGTACCGCAACAAAGTTTGGGACCTATTTGAGGCTTTCACAACATTGAATATTCAATCCATTTCATGAGAGCTAAATAAGCATGCTGATCTTCTAGCATCTCTTGGAGAAAACTTCTCTCTGATTGAGCATGTAGTGAGGAAACCTAAGACCGTAAGGTTAGTTTACAGACCTTCGATCCCGAACAAGAACATGTATTGGCAAGTATTCGAAAGTGATGAGCAGATTATAAATTTTTTGATAAGAGAAGCGAGTACTGTGGAAGAGAGAACGCTTGATGAGGAGGAAGCCAAAGGGCTTATTCAACTAAGGAATAATCATATCCCAAAAGGATTGATTACACTTGAAAGCCTTTTTGATCAAAATGATAGGGCAGAGAAGCATAGGATCAAAGTAGAGAAGGAGTATACTGAAATGGAGTTGGGTCCCCAAAAATTGATAAATATTGGGATGGATTGTACTCCCGAGGAGTTAGAACAAATCAGAGATTTATGTCATGAATTTCCGACACGATTTGCTTGGAGTTACCATGATTTGAAGGGATATAACAAAGATGTAATACAACATACTATTGAGTTGCATGATGGGGTGAAACCCTTCAGAAAAAAGCAGAGACCAGTTAATCCCAAGATTGAAGTATTGATGAAGGTGGAGCTTCTTAAAATGTTGGATTCTAAAATCATTTACCCCATCAAGCATTCAACTTGGGTGGCAAATCTGGTCCCAATACAGAAAAAGAATGGAGATATTCGCCTATGTGTTGATTTTCAAAATTTAAATCAAGCCTCGCTAAAAGATCATTATCCTCTCGCCTCGGATTGACCAGATTCTTCATGTGGTTGCGGGAGCTCGGAGATTCTCTTTGTTGGATGGATTCTCTGGGTATAACCAGATTTGGGTCGGGGATGAGGACCAACATAAAACAACGTTCACCACAAAATGGGGAACCTTTGCTTACCAAGTGAATGTCGTTTGGACTCTCAAATGCTGGCGCAACTTTTCAAAGGGCAATGGATGTGGCTTTTGGTGAGTTGTTAAATCACATTATTGTGATTTATTTGGATGATATGACTGTTTTTTCTCACAATAGGGAGGAGCACGGATCTCATTTAAGGCAGGTATTTGAAAAATGTCAAGAATTTGGCATATCTATTAATCCAAAAAAGTCAATTTTTTTTGTAAAGGAGGGAAAGCTCCTAGGACATGTAATTTCAGAAAATGGCCTAGCTATTGATCCAGACTAGGGCCCAAGCTCTTTTGAAGCTTCCATTGCCAGCCAATAAGAAGGATTTGCAATCTTTTTTTGGGCAAATTAATTTTGTTCGAAAGTTTGTTGCAGATTTCACTCAAGTAATAAGGCCAATGACAGAGCTTTTAAAGAAAAATGCTGAATTTAAATGGACCGAGCAGAGGAAGCAATCATTTGAGGAGATCAAAGAAAGGATCACTCAAGCTCCGGTCCTGGTGAACCCTGATTATTCCAAGGATTTTATCCTTTATGCTGTTGGTGAACAAGAAGCTTATGCAACGGTGCTTACACAAAAGGGAGATGATGAAAATGAACGTTTGATTGCTTTCCTAAGCCAAGTCATCCAACCACATCAAGAGAAGTATAACTTCATTGAGAAACAAGTGTATGCGGTAATGAAATCTCTGAAGAAGTTTTGGCACTTTGTTTCACAGAGTAAAACAATAGTTTATGTTGTTCATCCAGATGTCCAAAATTTTATCATACAAGGAGAACTTGGAGATAGGAGAGCTGGTTGGGTTTCTAAAATTCAAGAATTTTATGTTGAGATCCGACCAACCAAACTTGTTCGAGGTCGAGCATTGTGCCAAGAGCTTGCAAAGAATGCTTCCTCTGGATCCACAATTCATGAGTATGAGGATGTAGTAGATAATTGTAATTTTGACAATCATTCTATAGTGGATCAAGATTGGATAGAGGAGCTGATTGAATATTTTTATTCTGGGAAATGTCCTTCACATCTGAATGCCTCACAGAGAAGAAGATTTAGACTGCAATCCCTCAAGTATGTCTTGCTGCCAAATGGCTTGTTTCATAAGAATATTGATGGGGTTCTTCTTAGATGTGTCAAAGAATTAGAGAAGGAGAAAATTTTAGAAGAATTCCATTATGGATTATCAGGAGGTCATTATGCAGGTAGACCCATGGCATTAAAGATTATTCGAGCAGGCTATTTTTGGCCTACTATTTTTGTAGACGCCTTCAAAGTTAGTCAAAAATGTGATAAGTGTCAAAGATACATCGATAGAACTAGGAATGCATCATTACCTCTTCACCCGATTCAAGTAGAAGTACCATTTTAGCAATGGGGCCTAGACTTTATCGGGGTCATTGATCCTAACTCATCTGCTGGTCACAAGTACATCTTGATAGCAACCAACTATTTCACTAGATGGACTGAAGCAATTCCAACTAAAAATGTGGATCAAGCCACGGTCATCACTTTTCTTGAGGGGTTGATCACTCGCTTTGGTATCCCAGATGCGATTATAACAGATAATGGAACTCCTTTCATAGGTGCCAAAATCAGTGAATTTGTGGGTAAGTACGAAATTTATTTGAAAACTTCATCTAATTATTATCCGTAGGGGAATGGCTTGGCCGAATCTACAAACAAGAATTTGCTTCGAATTTTGAAGAGGACCCTTGGCGACAATAAGCGGAGCTGGCACCTACTTTTGAATCAAGCATTGTGGGCTGATCGCATCTCGGTGAAAAAATCTATCAAGACATCCCCTTATTCATTGGTATATGGCAAAGAAGCGGTTTTGCCAATTCATATTGAATTACCGGCCCTCCGAACTTGGCATTTGATTGATGATGAGGATGATGAATCTGATTCTATGAACATGAGATTAGCTCAACTTTTACAGTTGGAAGAAGAACGGGAGAAATCATACCAGGCTTTTATAGAACATGCTGAGATGACAAAGAAATGGTTTGGTAAAAAGGTCTTTGAAAGGACTTTTAAGGTTGGCGATCTTGTATTGAAGTGGAATGAAAAGAAATCAAAGCCTGGCAAACATCACAAGTTCGAGGCAATATGGGAAGGTCCATTTCAAATCACGAGTGCCAATCAAGTTAATTCTTTTTATTTGCAAGATATGGATGGTCATGCACTGTTAATTCCAGTTAATGGTCTTCATTTGAAGGCCTATTATCAGTAAAAAAAAAAAAGCAAAGGCTTGCATTTTCCCCGCTTTGTGCTCTAAAACATGGCCTTACCTTGGAACCCTTGTTTTTTGGATTTTGGCTGCATTTTTTTTCCCACCTCCCCCATGCAAGAAATTTAAAAAAAAAAAAAAAACTCTCCACTCCCTCCATGCTCAATTCGAAATTCAAATTCCGAAATTTGAATTTTCCCTCCCAAACCCTTTTTTTAAAATAACAAAAAGACATAACCCGAAATTCCTTTTTCGGGCCTCTGAAATACCCATTTCGGACTTCAAATAAAATATTATAAAAACTTCATTCCATCCCTCCCGTTCCTTCATGCCCGAAATGCCCTTTTCGGATCCCGAAATAGTGTTCTCGGGATCCCGAAAGCCTTCCCTCTCGCCCTTTGACTAGTCAACCACAAAAAAAAAAATTAATAAAAAATTGCATGCTTCCCGAGCTCGTTTTTCTCCCGCCCCAAATAGCCTTTTCGGGTCCCCGAAAACACTATTTCGGGTCCCGAAATTCCCATTCCGTCCCCCTTCCATTATTTTAAAAAAATAAAAAAAAATAACGTGCTCATGCATGCCCGAAATTTCTTCATATTCCCCCGAAATAGCCTTTTTGGGTCCCCGAAAACATTATTTCGAGTCCCGGAAAAGCCCTTTCGGACCTCCCAATATACATGTCTTCCACCACTCCTCGTCTGCAGTCTTCGTTATCCTTTCGAAATACTCATTTCGAACGCCCGAAAACACTATTTCGGGTCCCGAAATTCCCATTCCGTCCCCCGAATAAACCATTTCGGCCATTTTTAAAAAATAAAAATAAATAAATAAAAAATAATCTCTTCAAAAAGCAAAAACAACCCGTCCTCTGCTTCGCTTTTCTCTTTTCCGGAAAGCTCATTCCTCGTTCGCTTTTCCATCCTTTCCGCTTCCATTCCAAAAAAAAAAAAAAATAAACAATGATACTAAAATAAGAAAAACCATTATGCATTTAAATCCTTTCGCTCATTTTTTTTCCCATGCACCCCCCTTCTCCATGCTGCACTATCCGTAAATTCTGCTCATTACCATTTCTCACTCCGCTCACTCATTACACTTTCTAAAAAAAAAAAAAAAACTACCACTTCTCGCATTTCAAGAAGTGGTAAGAAGCATAAAAATAAAAAAATAAAAGCATCATTGGAATGCATGCGGTGCCCATGAAATTAGAAAGCTTTCCAACGGATGTGTATGGAAATTTATAAAAAGGAGGCCCATCCTTTTGTTTTCAATCAAAGCATTTGCAGGGTTCCTATATCGAAGTCTTGCGAATCCCTTTTGCTCTAGGGTTTGTTGTTCGTTGTTGCATATTCAAAGGAAGTTGAAGATGGGGAGGAAAGCTGCAGAGGCCAAGAAGGTGAATGTACAAAAAAGTCTTGAGATCGCGAAGAAGCCGCGAAGAGCTCGAGAAGAAAAGGTTGAAGATATGGAACTAAAACCTTATGATGATCGCTTGGGATAGATTAAAGATTGCAATATCACCAACAAGGGAGTAGAAAGATTGTGTCTAGATGCTAAGTTTGCTGCACAACATATGTCTATTGGGAGTCCCCATACTATAGCATTTCATTCTCATCTCTCCTGGTACTTGTGTACACCCGTGCATCCATGTCCTGAGCTGATCTGGGCAATCGCACAATGCTACAACATTGTTGCAAGAACTATCCAAAATGCCCATGGAGAAGTATTGTTTAGTATCTCGGCTAGTTCCATACAAGATGTGTTTGCTTGCGGTGCACAACTTTCATCTTTTGCTACATTAAAAAAATTCAGTTTTAAGGAGGAGGAGGAGAGGTATCAACCTACCATTCAGATGCGGCAGTTCATGGAGAGCCAGTTATTAAAGACCCCATGATTGGGAGAGTTGCCAAAAATGCCGACACCATTGAAAAGTTTCAAGAGCCCAGATTTGTATTCAATGATAGCATGGCTAACAAGATTATCTTCAGATTTTGTAGTACAAAAGTGGCAAGCATCGTTGGTGCAATTCATTTCACAACCAGGGTTTTATGCTCCAACTCGTCATGACAGCAACTCCAAATTCAATTTTCTTTGATTGGGCAAGTTTCTTAGAAATGAGGATACATTCACAATTGAGAAAGGTACAAAATGGAGAAGATCTTACCTTTAGGCATTGTTCCCTCTTGACATGGTATTTTTTCTACCATATGCACTCTCGTTTTGCTTTTGTAGCAATAAACAAGACAGATGAAGCAGGAAAAGCATTACCAATATACTCATGGACTCAAAGTTTGTCCAAGAACGAGTCCTATTATAACTTCAACAGAATGTTTTTAGGACCTGCTTTGGAGATAATGTATGGAGTATGCAACAGAGTGCCTCGGGCCCTACAAGAAGAAGTGGTTGATCGAAAAAAAAGTGATGTTTTCTTACTAACCCAAGGCATGGTAGTTAGAGTGTATGGTTTTACTGGTAAACCTTTTTTGCTACCATATTTTACAACTGAACATCTTTTTGCCTTGGAAGTAGCCCGACAAAGTGATTTTATAAATGATACCTATGGGTCAGGTAATAGAAAAAAAAATACATGTGTTATGCCTTTCAAGTTTGGTGATATCACAGTTACTCAATGTGGGCAGAATGAACTGATTGCTGAGACACTCTATGATCATGGATTGGTTGAGCTCCCCCAACGATGGAAGTATGATCCTTTGGGTATTTTTTCCAGTTTCATCAAGGCAAAAACATTTCATTGTTGCCCCAGAGAAGATATTGTGCGACAAAGGAACAATCCTGAAGGGCATGACATTGAATGGCATGTAGAGAAGATGATGTCACTTCCTCCTTGGCATGATTTTTATGAAATGGAGGTTGAATATGATCCTGCCAATCACTCAGAACAGGTTCCTCCTGAAGGTTTGTTTGAGCAAATGAAGACCAAATTGCCTGATTGGTCTGATGAAAAGATTGCCAATTGGTGGATCATGAGAGTTCATCAAAATAAGCTCAAAAAAAAATATTCGATGGCTATAGATGATTCTTTTTCAAATATTTATGATGATAATTATGAGAAGTATCAACCCCTCTCCTTTGCTGATTTGGTGCCTAAAAGTATTAGTAGTCCAGGTAAAGAACAAGAAATGATCGGACAAGTGGAGGTATTGGAAAAAGAGAGGATTGTTATTGAAGAGGAAGAGCAAGAGCAATTTCTACAAAATAAAAGGAGTGCAGCCATGGAAATTCCTTTCCCTCACATAGCGAAGAAGCCTAGGAGTGGAGCACATTCTATGTTGAGCATAAAACAGCCTTCATCACAAGCAATTGAGCCAACACACTCTGATTCAATGGTGACATCGGTTGATTTGAACATGGGGAAGGAACAATCTAAAGGAGAAGAAAATATTGTGATACAACAATGTTTACCATCGGCTCAAATGATCATAAGCACAAAAGGAGAGGAGCCCATAGGTATGCATTTTCCTTCTTCTCTCATTAATAAGCATTTGGTGACCACTATTTTTTCATCCATAGTTCCTATGTCTACTTCACCTCCCATCACATCCACCTCTCCCATTCCCACTTCTGTCCCACAATCCACGGGTCACTAGTGCTTCTTTAGTTTCACCCATTCCATCCTTTTCTCTTGCCTTTAGTTCATTTGCATCTGCCCCAAATCCATTTGCCCTTCCATTACCCTTTGTTTCATCTTCCATACCTTCACATTCTTCCATAAGCACACAAGCACCTCTTCGAGTAAGCGTAGTTGAGATCCCCTCCACTTCCATTCCTGTGGTTGAATCCAATCCCCAACAAGCTATTTTTCTCTCTTCCCTAATTTTTGCCATGGAGGAGCCACTAGTCTCTGAGATAGAGTTGCTACCGAGCGCTCAATAGCGGAAAAACTCAGCAAGGCACAACAAAGTTCATCTAGGTGGTGGAAGAATCGTAAGAGAAAGGATTCACTAGCCATGGCACAATAAGTAAAGAAAGTGACTTTTGATCCCATAGCAATGGAGAAGCACACGGTGACCATGATTCCTCAGGTTCAGAAACCTCAAAGCTCGAGGACCATGATTCCATGATCCATACCAAGATGTCACTAAGGACCTCACAAAAAAGCATCCAGTTGAGCACATGGGCACCATACAAGAGGCATCAAGTTCCATGTATCTCAGGAGAACATTACAAGGATCTTCTCATTCAAGCGAAGAGAAAATCAAAAATCTCGAGGAAGCCTTAGAGGAACAACAAAGCTAAATTTGATGCAACACAATTTGAATCTCAACAGTGGCAACAACAGGTGATGCATTTGGAAAGTGACATAGCGGAGAGCAAGCAGATAACTACATAGTTTCAAGCAGCCGAGTAGGAAGCACAACTAAAAATTCAAGCTTTGTAGAATCAGCTTCAGAACTTGCAGAATCAATTGGCAGAAAAATCAATGCACTCTGTGTCCCTCACCAAGGACAAGATTAAGGAAGCTCACAGTTAGATGTTGACTAATTGTAAGAAAATGGTGACCAAGGCTACATTAGTGCTCTTGTTCCTTCAGGATGTTCAGGCAACTATTTCATATGGTGGACCTATAATAGACAGCATGGAGCAAGATTTAGAGCCAAAATTGGAAATGGCCATGAAGATCCAAGCAATGACTCAAATAAATCTCAAGATGCATCCAATGAGTGATATAGCCCATGCTTGGGCGAGTGCTAAAATCACATTACGTAGTTATTTCTCCAAGATGAATCTGATTAAAGAAGCTCGTCAGTTGCAAGAGACCTTTGAGCATGAAAGACGTATTTCATTGGTTTATTTTGAAACACTTGCAGATAATGGTTTTCCTAGTTTTTTTGATGATCAAGGAAATATTCTGGCAAAGAAAGACCTGGATACATTATGGGCTGTTTTCATGATGGATACTTCAGATATTGATAATTTGGAGGAGCCCATCACCGAAGAGCATGTGTTACCATTAATGAGAAAGTTCATTCGCATTGAATTTGGATTATTGGAGCTCAGTCAAAGGGCCAAACATCTTGATATAGAAAAGGTTGAGACTTTTTGATATCTTGTGGGTACTCTCAAAGCTCGGGAGGTGATTACCATAGATGGATGGGCTGAAGCAGTTGCGATATATGAATCCATCGCAACACATCTCAAAAAGCAAGATGAAGCTGATACAAGTAGCTAACCATCAGATGCAGCTGCAAGTGGGAACTTTGTACCCAATGAATAAAGGCCTAGAATCGATTACATTCAGGTGAGCTGAATACCCCGTGAGCCGCCAAAAATGTTGGCATTTTTGCCACATTGGAATTTTGTTGTAGTGTGCCACATTGACATTTCATTGTAATCATTGGTGCCACATTGAAAAGTGTTTTTTTCTTTTTAAGTGTTTTCACACATTGAACACTTTTTCCTATGGATGTAATTTTGGGTGAAGTTTGGTGCAAATCTTCCTTGAAAAGAGATTAATATTGATAAAGATAATTCTTGAGGTGATATGATCGCTGAAGCTACCAAGTTTAAGCATGTGCTCTTGATTCCAATGCAATATTGTTCATTTTCGAGGCATCGACCACTTCGTGGGCATGCATTTCCAAGGCGCCACCATGGAGATTGAAACTGGACCGATGATTTGTGTTGAAGCTTGATATGCCATGTGATAAAATCAGCAGTTATTTTATTTGGCATTTGCTCATTGGTTCATTGTTGTGGTCGAGGAGAAAGTTGTTGCTATTGGTGGCTGAGTGGCCGACACTTTGCCTCCACATGTATTTAATGAAAGAGGCAAAAACCTCTATAAATACTAATCAAATTCTTATTGTAAAGGGAGGTTAGATATTTTGCAAGAAAACTCTCTAAGTTCTCTACATCAATAGAAGAGACTTGGCTTCTGAAATTTGCAAGCATTCTTATGTGTGTGATTTCCTTCTTTTTTAAAAATCATTTCTGTTTATGCTCATGCTCTTGCTGTTAAGTTTTGAATTCTGCATTCTGAATTCAAACGTTGTTGGTTAGTGAGTAGATTTTGAAATGCAATCTTGGGGTTATCTCTACAAAGGTGTGAGTTAAATTCCATTTCTTTCCTTTTATTATATGTTGTTATAAAACTTGGTGGAATTTTTGTTGTTAGTCTGCCCCAAATTCTACACTTCGACTTGTGGCTATATTTCCCTTTCTTTCAGTTATTTTTCAATTTCTTTCCTGCATCCCTAGTCTTCAAATAGTGTAGAATTTAGTAAGGGAGCCAGCCCTCTCTGGAGATCGGTTCGAAGGAATTTTATTTTTCCCTCGGCCTTTCAATGTTGGCCGAGTCTAGGGTGCACAAGTGATGAAATCTTGTACTTAGGCAGATTTGTGACCAATAGGTACCAAGGTAGTATTGAAAATAATTCATCCTATATATGGCACACACTTAAATATATATCCTCATACATGGGTGTAACTTCCCTATATACTTGGATTTTCTTAATTTTAGGACTTATGTATATTAATAGTATCAAATGAGGTAAATAATGGAGTGACAAAATATCATAAAAATGTATCCTTATTCCTCCTTCACAATTTATAGGGTCAATGTCTAGATGTCATTATGGAAGCTATATTAGGCTTTAGGTGTAGTAACTTAACATGATATCATTACTTATAAATGTAAGTCAAAAGCATCATATATACCAAATGTTGTAATTGTGCAAAGCACATGTTTTGATTTTATGTAGAACAATTTTTTCTGACATGAAATTTGTTTGAAAAACATTAAGGTGTCAATCTCTACCAAAATGCATGTTTTACATATAAAAAACATTATTCTCCTTACAAAAATATTCACTAGAGGACCTTAACTTAAAAAAAATTAAAGCCTTCAAACTTTCAAATATTTCTTTCCCTCTTTTTCCAAAACAAATAATTGCTTACTTAACAAAAATATAATGCACTTTTACACCTTTGAACTCCTTATCTTTTTTCTATTAAGAAAAATAATACAACTATAGAAAAATATGTTTCAAAATCTCTTTCAAATAGGAATACAAAATAATTGAACCTATGTTCACTATAAAATTTTTAACTTTGTTTCAATAACCATCTATCCCAATATGTAGGTTGCATTGAAGATACATTTCGATTTTTTTTAAAGGTATTAAACTTCTTAGGGATAAATTTAGTGCAATTAGAATTACTTGTATATCCTTTATATTTATCAGATAGAGCAAGATTTGAACCTTTGCCAAGCACATTAATTACCTCATTAAGCTATCAGGAGCATTATCTGCAAGTTCTTTACCTTACATTTTCCATGATCATTTTATTACAAATATTTCTTTGGTTCTAATGTAAACATTGCTAAAAAATAGAGTGCCAAGAAAACATGGAGTAATAAGTGTTGGGAAATGAAATAATGAGCATATGCAAATCATAAAAAGAAAAATTTCCCCTTAACTTCTTCTCTACTCATGAATTTCTATTTACATGATCATGTTGAATTTCATCTTTGCTCATGCATTCATGCTCACACATTCACGTCGATTGCCATATTTTTCCACTAGTTTCTTTTATGAAGAATAAAAAAATAAAATTTACTAGATCGTTTTATAGCATAAACTTGTCTTTAGTGATGGATGTTGCCACATCCTTATGGCTCATATTCTCATAGGATGTTTACTTTAGGACTCCAACTAGCAACACACTTTATTGAAGTTGTTTGTATTGCAAATAAACTAAGAATGTCTCAAAAATATGTCAAATAAATTGAGGCCTATTTTCAACCTAAACAAGAGAAACTATAAGAGAATTTCATTGGATGGCAATGATTGTTCCTTAAAAAACTTGTAGACTCTCTAATCAAGCTTTTATACTAGATGTTGGAACCCGAATAACTGAGAGGTAAAAAAATACATACAATTCGTTCATTCAGCTCATGAAATATGATACATTTACTTATACATATCTGTATCCTTTGACGCTTTAGAGACCAACAAAATAATTTGCTTCAGAGAGAAGCATGGGATATCTCTGACATTCTAGGTAGTCAATAGACAACCATATAATATAATAATTATTCTTAACAATTATTGGTTATTATTAAGAATGTAGCATTTCCATTTCTATTGTACCATGGAACTATGTTAACAATGCCTTGATGACTAATGAATCAAAATTTTAAAAAAGTACCTAACTAATGATATACTAAAATTGAATTTCTATGGCCATGTGTTTGTCGATCCTTGACACAAACATAATATCTTCTTGTGTCATCCTCATGTTATAATTTTTTATTTTGATACAAAAACATCCAACGGTTTTGGTATGCTACCATACAAAATTTATACACAAATAAAAAATACACAATGTATAAATAGGGATAAATTATGTTAATGACGTAACCACAAGGTTAAAATAATGAGAATACTTTTTGTTTATTATATAAACAAAAAAGGTGTTAGAAGGCTTTTCAAGTTGTCTTTAACAAGTGGAGTTAGCATGCCTATTCAATCTCCATGTACTATGGATTAAGTCAATGATCATCCGTACTTGCCAAAATTATTTCTCAAATTTTCTCTCTTTAATTATGCACTCTTCCTTTAGCTTGTTATCCTTGATATCCCTAACTCCCTTACTTGACTCTCACTTGAATTGTGTAACTCTCAAATTACCTCTCATGAACGAGCACTTCTATATTTAGAGGATCATGGGAGATAGATATTACATGGATGGAAAACTCTAGATAGGCACATGTTAATATGATATTGAGATCACTTTTTGGACTCTTCCAATTATATCAAAATATTATAAATATATCTTGTCTTCTCTTAGAGTCTTGTGATATTTTATAATCACATCAAATATTGAAAATATGACATGTTTTTAAATATTCTCCTCTTGGATATTTTCCATCATATTTTAGTAATTATATAATATTTTTAGATGTAATTTAGACTATATTATACTTCTATAAACTTTCTACAGATTCTACAATTTTTTTCATACCTTATTTTTTTATATAATATCTCAAGATACTTGATCTTGTGACAAGCAATTTACCATGATGGTGGCACTTTAAACTTTTATATTTCTACTATGAAATAAACCTATCACTACATTCATATTGGGATCCTTACATATATAAATTATATATGTAATTGTGATTTCTTAGTGATTGTTACACTCTTCTTGATCAACTTATTGCATCATAGTCATCTTGAACAAGCTACCAATCCATAATTTTCTCTATCAAGCTACCCAATAGTATATTTTGCATACTCATATTATTATACATGCAAATAACTTGATAATTTTTTTAAGGGTATCCCTCTCCCTATTAATTTATATTTTTCCTTAGAGTAGGCTTATCCTAATACTAGAAATGAAATAACCTAAGCTTATTATGGTAGAATTATTTCATGATAGACTTTTCATCCAACTCCTTGATTTTGTATGTGCTATTGTCATGTATGACTATTATTTAATAGGGGATCATATATGTTTAAAACAACTTGTGGTGATTTCTATTCATATGATATGTAACATATACTATCACTAAATCATTGACATTGAAGTGATACCACTTGACATTTTTGTCGCAATATTTATTTTCTTTCATCTTCTTTTTGGTGATGTGGTTCTATGTTATCTTTCGTATTTTTTCCAAACAATATAAGTATACCATACAATCATCCATAGAATATCTCTTGATATTCCTATTGTTCATCATAATATGTATGGATGGGACATAATTTTCAATTGTAATGACAAGATCAATGTTATATGCAATAAGCAAGGGAGAATAACTATATATGACTCAATTGTAGCCTTGTAGACCTGTAATACTACATGGATATTATTATCCCATGTGTTAATATCTAGAGTTGCATCCTTCATATAGATTTAATATAACATGATTAGTTTTATCTACTTACCCATTATTACTTGACTTTCATAATTGTATTTCTATGCTTGATGGAAAATCAAGTTGTTAAGTCTTCTACCACTTTATTGAGAAAGTAGACACTTTGGTCTAACTGTATAGTGGCTTGAAAATCAAAATTTATAACAACTCATTCACATATGAACTAAGTAAATTCTTTGTCTATATTTTGCTTCATTAATGAAGCTTCAATACACTTAACTCAAATAATCTATTGTGATAATAATCAACCTATTTGTTTAATCTATATAAGAGAGGGATCTAACAATACCAATGCCCTATTTATCAAATGGACCTAGGGAAAATAATATTAAATAGGTGAAATAATGTCCTATGGTTCTTGAATACTTTCATACATCACAAATATTATTATAAGATACACCATCCTTGAATATTATTTTCCAATGACATCCTACATTTAAAATTTATCTTCTTGTAAGTTGTGTAGAATAGTGTCATTCACAAACTATGTCACAAAAAATATTTATTAGTTATCTCATTCAACTACTTGTAAATAGGTTTGCATATTGTCCTAAAACACCTTACATAATTAAGTAGGGGTTACTAACTTGAGTGATCTTATTCACCTTTATCATTACACTATTTAAAAAGTTGATCTCATTCAATTTCTTCTAGAGTTTTACATAACTTATGGGATAACTTCTATTGGTAGTAGTATTACATCAGGAAACTCATCATATTTGAATTCACAATAAAACACCCTCATATGTTGTCAAAATATTATTTGCATTAATATATGTCTTCCCTAGTCAATCCATGATGTCAAGGTCATATTAGTTGGATCCACCTAGTAATCCAAAAGATAATTTCTAGACTTTTTATTATAAAAATAATATACAGTTCATCTTTTACTATGACTATATAATTTACTTTGATATTATTCAGTTCTAGAATACTAAAGTAAATTGGATGATATTGCCATTTGTCATCCCATTTATCCAACATATTTCCAAGCATTATGTCAAATATATTTGTATAGATGGTTGTAGAAACCAAAAATTGACCCAGCCAAATGGATCAATTTTCTTAGGTACCTAAGTAACCCTTTAAAATTTCTAAAATGCAATTTTACCTTCCCAAACCCTTAGTTTCTAAGTTTTTTTCCTTCTAGCAATATCATGATCCTCTTAGATGAACCATGATATAATATTTTAGATATTTTTTTTTTTTTAAAATTAGCTAGTATTGTTGACGTGACCCTTAATATTCATGTTAACAATATCATGGTTATCCAAGACCAACTGTGGTATCGCTTTCCTAATGTAGGGACTCCAAATCTTGGATTATCTACCCTCCTTTAGATTATAGACCATTTATGGCATCATCGTCGGGTATTATCTCCCTGTTTTCAAATATCTTGCTGCTTCCCCTTTTGGTTTGATGAATTTCAAATTCATCTACACCCTCCTCCTTTCCATAAATGTCTTTCCATCCCTTTCTCCATGCTAATATTTCTATAAATCGAGGCATTGTGCTTTCTTCATGATAAAGCTTTCTCATAGTAAAGAAACTCTACCAATTTGGTGACTCAAAGATCTAAAGTGGATAAGCACACTTTATTTGGAAAGGCTATTGGAGAATGTATACTTGGTTTATTCGAGAGGAATAGATCTTCTTTTGGTTGTAGTATTTCCTTTTAATATTCTCTTTTTATTTCATTTTTAGATCATTAATTTCTAATTGCATTTTTCTTTTAAGTCTTAATATTTATTTTTCTTCCTTTAACCTTTATCCCTAGTTATTTTTAAGCCATAGGCCAAGCATGAATTGACTTCACATTGTCCTTGGAGTTGTTATAAACCATAAATTTTTATGAAAATTTGCCTCAACCTACTGCATAGGGTGATATTGCAGTCTACCCTTACTAGGTGTGCTTTCACTCTACCCAAATTTGGGGGTAAATTTCATGCCCCATTTCCATTCCATTTGTTCTTTAATATCATTTAGACCCTTTCTCTCATATATTACCCATCAGTTGAGGTTTGAAAATTCTCATTTTCTTTTCTGCTCTTAATGAAGTTCTAGCAGAGTAATATCATATTCCATCTCTATTGGGCATAATTTTGCTTGGTCAAATTTTGCAACATGATTTGTGTTCTTTCCTCCTATCCCCTTGAATTACACCCATCAATAAACAATTTATTGTACCTTATAACTTTTAACTAATAATACTTGACCTCACTCTCTCATAAAATCTTCTCTCTTCTAATATATCATGGTCCATACCGATAAAACATGATATTGCTTCAAATATAAATTTTTGTTTGTCCTTAGAAAAATTCCTTTTGGTCTTTCTTTGTGTTTTATGCAATATCATGCTCTCTATTCACAAAGCATGATTTTCCTTACAAATCAAGGTCAATATATATTTATGTATTTTCTTTGGTCATCTAAAGGATCTTGGGGGTTTGACTACCTAATCAACAATATCTACTTTACCTCTGGCTATAGTAGACCCCAAAAAAATAATCTCTATTCCAATTATTTTCCTTTGTAAGGTTCTACAAAATCATGGTTGGCTATCATAAAGTGCGAGATAAATTTTATAATTGAGATTTACCAAACATGATATTACTTCAAACATAGGTTGAAGTAAGATTTCTTGTAAATATTAGTAGCATTTCCTTTAAAAGTTTATTTTTTGTTGTTCTCTGCTCTTCATCTTCTTTAGAATGCATAGAAAGTGAAAAGAATAAAGCTTAAAAATAGAAGGAAATCAAAGAGTATAGAATTATATTTTATTTATATATATCTTCTTCCTACTTAGGCATTGAAATCATACTTTCATATAGCATTTAAATAGGTTAAAATTGTTTGTGCATTCTCTTCCCCCTTGGTTGAAAGAAAAATATTTACTTTCTTGTGATATAGGTATAGTCTTCATTCAAAAGCAAAAGTGTACTTAGGTTAGCTCTTGTTTTATGAATTCTTTATTTTATGCATTTCTAGTTTAAAAATTACTTTAGAAATTTAGTTACAAAGTCCAAAATTATATGTTTTTCTAAAATACACACTAAACAAAGGATTTATAGTGAATCCATAGAAAACTCTTGGTGAACACTCTTGGTGAACCCCTCAAACTCAAACACACCAGTTGAGGTGAGAACAACCCACAAGGATTTTAGCCATTATATATCTACTAGGCTTTTTGTGCACCTCCTCACATTTTGGATAACCCAAGGTGAACACCTCCTTAATACTTTTAAAACCTTCACATAATTAAAAGATAAAAAATTATTTAAACTTAAGCAAGACCACTTAATTTTGTTTGTGTAGATTAAATCACTAATCAAGATTTAATAATTTGTTCCTCAAAGTCATCATGGTAATATTGATACTGAGTTATATATCCAAGAAATATTGATCCTCGTATCATTCCTAGTCTAGTACCTCAAGGTTTTCCCTTGCATACAATCGTGTATATTGAGAGAACTGAGTCACCTCCAATATTGATGGGTATATTGGGAGGAAGGTATATTGGCTAGTTGAAATTAATTTTCATATTTTTTCTACTTTTCCTTAATAAATAATTAGATTAAAATTAATCTCCTCATTTTCCTAAACCAGGGCCCCTAACCTTTGTAGTGGATAAAAGGATCATAGACCCTAATGAAGTTCCCGTTTGGTATGAAAATAAGAAAATTGATAGAGAAAATCCAAGCATAGAAGAAGAAGATGATGATACATCAATTATAGGATCCCTTGGCCCATTAGAATGGTTCCATGGTCAACTTAGATTTAATTGTTATGATCATATAATCAACTTATTTAGGTCAAATGAACAAATAATGACAAAAATAATAGAAAAGGACGTTCATTTTGATAAAGTAGGTCCTTCAAACACACAATAAATTCCTAATTCAAGTTCCATGTCACTTCTTAATTAAAATAATCCTTTATTCAATCAAACTCCTATAAATCAAAATACTAATCCATTTTCTTCTAATCCAAAATATGTTAATGCTACAACTATAACAACCCTTGTGGGAGGATTTTCTCAACCTCCCCTGAATTATAATATTTCCTTCAATAATAATCTATTTTCTTCCACTCCTCCCAATAAAAATTTCTCTTCAATTCCTCCTAATAATAACTTTTCTTCTATTAATTCTAATGTCAATAGTTTCTCTTCTATCCCACCTTATGCTAATAAGTTTTCTTCTATTCCACCTATTTTTAATAACATTTAAATTCCTCCACAAGCTAATACATATTATTCATCTTATTCTAATATACATAATAATATTTATCATAATAATATCAATCAAATCCTATTTTAATATCCTATGTCTAATAACTATAATCCACATTCTAATAATTTTTGGATGAATGTACCTATGACTCAACCTTTAATTTTACAAAATAGTAAATCAAATACCAAAATTCAAAGTTTAACAACATTGGTTAAACAACTTGCTCAAAAAATAGATACTATTCAAGCATCAGGTTTCACTTATTCATATAAATAAATGTATAATCAGCCTTTGGATCATATGGTAGCTTGTCGACCATACCTAAAGAATTTTTTGACACCCCAAATTTGAATATATAAGGATGTGGAGGATCCAATTGAACATATAAGGATGTTTTGAACTAATTTCCATGACATTGCTTATGATGATATGATTTTGTTAAAAATATTTTATAAAATCCTTGGAGGTTTTATATTAGAATTATATAATAAACCACCCCATCATTCTCTTAGAAATTTTGAAGAAATTGTTGAAATGTTTATCTACAATTTTGGAACTTATGTGGAAAAGAGACAGCCTCTAAAACCTTTATTAACTTAAGCAAGCTAAATATTAAACTTGTATAGATTTCCTATCTTGATGTAGAGAATTGGTAGGATGATTACAATATACCCCACCACCTAAGGATATGTTGAGATATTCATTAATAATTTATAGGATCACCTATCATATGAGTTGGAAATTGTAAATATTGCATCTTTTGAACAAGAGGTTGATCTGGCAATAAGATTCAAAAAGGATATCATAAAAAATAGGATAATTAAAACCTAAGAAATAAGAATAAAAACATAAAAAATCTCAATACAAGAATAAGCATATGGTAGGTGACGGTGTTATTGATAACTGCCAAAGAAATAATGTTAATACCACAAGCACTTTGTAAAAAATTATTCTTAATAAACCTCTAAACCACACAAAAAATTCACTAAGCTTAATCAACCTTTGTCATCAATTCTAAAGCAACTTTTGGATGCTAATATGATTGAGCTTCAAAATATAAGACAAACTGACACTACCGCTAATTGGTATAATGCAAATAAATATTATTATTATCATAGAGTGGAAATACATCTCACTAATCAATGCAAAAGACTTAAACATGTTATTCAAAATTTATTGGATGAAGGTCACCTTGTCTTAGGTAATTCTAAACAATGTTGCTTCAACTAATCAAGATATGTGGATATTTCAAAATCCTACCTAATCATGATAAACAAGAGACCAATCAAATTTCATATTATAATGTTCCACCTCCAAATAATAATATTATTGGGATGATATATGTCACCATAAGACAATAATATCAATCCCAACCATCTCAACAACCCAAAACTCAAGATAATTCAACTTCAAATCAACATTCTAGACCACCATTATTTCTAAGAAATAAAAAATTTGTTAAATAAGATAAACCACCTTTAATTCTTAAACCCTAACCTAAAGCATCTTTCTATCTTAAAGAACTTGCTAATACACTAGCTAAAATATCTCTTCTAGAGCTTCTCCAAACTTCTTCTATTCATAGAGAAGCTCTAATTAAATTATTAAGTCAACAAGTAGTACCTCAAGATCTTCCACCAAATAATCTTTCTAATTTTGTTGGATCTCTTGGGGTTAATAATATAACCTTTTATGAAGATGATCTTCCTCTCCCAACCATACAAGGGTAATCTCCCCTTTACATCACGGGCTATATAGGAGATAAATTTATCAAAAGAATCTTGGTGGACAATGGGTCCTCCTTAAATATATGTAGCTTCCAATTTATTAAAAAGTTTGGAATGGGAGAAGAAGATCTTGAAAATTTGGATATAATCATAAGAGCATTTAATAATAAAGCCCAAAAATTCTTAACACTCTGTTCTATGTAGTATCTTGTCCAAATTCATTCAATATACTTCTTGTATTCCCTTGGATTCATGCCATGAGGGATGTCCCATCCATTTTTCATCAATGTATTAAATTGAATTTCAAAACCAACTTGTTCATATTCCTGGAAATCCTTAGCCCTTTCAATATTACACAATGGTTGAGGCTGACCTAGCTAGGAAAATTTTTTGTCCATCTATATCTCTAAATGTATTTCCTTATTCTTCCATTTCTTCTTCTTCACAAGTAACAAATAAAATTAAAAGCTTAAATATTAATGATGAACATAAAATAATCCATCCCATTAATACTCAAACAAATCAAACTAGCGAAGACCCCTTTATAGATCTTTCTATGCTACCACCTTCACTAAGGAATTTAGGATTACCTGATAAGAAGGGTGAAGTGGTGCATATCGGTATATGCACATGTAATTACACAAGAACCTCCCAAGAAGAAATAATTAGTGGTATAAATCCATCTCCCATTGAATTTTTTTTGCAACATGCTATCTATCTAAATATTATTCTCTATCTAAGTAAATTTTAACTAATATGGGATACCAAGGCAAAGGATTGGGACCTAAAAAACAAGGTATTAAAGACACTTTAGAAGTTTACATTTAACTGGAAAGATGTGGCATTGGTTATATGCCTAATAAAAATCAACCTTTACCTACAAATTTAGAAGATGATAAAATCATAACTTATGAAGAATTCATTAATCATCATGGATTGGATTGGAGTGATCAAGATGAAGAACCTCCTTCTCCATCATCAATTTTATTTTGTGATGTCAATCTAATTACAATTTTTTATCCTAAATTAATTTCAACCCAGGGTGAATACACCAAAGGGGATATCTTTTGTGACAAACATCATGAGAATATTCTCCAAAATAACTTCTTCTTTTATAGGTCGATCCCATGTGTGGGCCATGTTGAATCTATAAAAAATGAACAAGAAGATCAAATGGCTTTATCCATTGAAGACATTGAGTAATAGGGGACTCTTCCTATCCCACCTCATTTTGAAGATGAATCATATATTCTCATTGAATAAAATATGGACATTAATATCAACACTATAGAAAACCCTTAAATTCTTAAAATGGAACAAGCTCTCTCTAATAAAGAGCAAGAACAATTAGCCAATCTATTAAAAGGATTTCAACATATCTTTGGTTGGTCATATGTTGATATATCTAGGCTAGATCCTTCTTTGGTCATGCACCACATAGTGGTTCAACCAAATGCTAAACCTATTAAGAAAAAATTGATAAATATGCACCCTAAAATTTCCTTATTAGTTAAAGTGTAGACACCTAAAATGCATCATCACAAGGAGACTCCCAAAAATCCTCCTTGCTAACTCACACAATCCATATTGGGTAGTATTAGGGTTAATTTAGTGATTTTATCTAGCATCAAGCAACATTCCCCATGGGAATACTGATCATCTTGACCTGGGATGATCTCAGGTTTAGGACTATCTCGATCTAAGACAGTTGTGTAAAACCAAAAATAAAAAAAATAACTAGTAGCAAAACTACTTGTTAGTGCAGCACAAAATTTTGTGTTGGCATTAGAGGCCCTACAGACTGCACTTTTACCGATAATCTAGAGTCACTTAGTGGCACCTACCACCTAAATTTATTTAGTGGTAGCCAACTAGGATTCCCTTGGGTGGCACTTATCACTTTTGATTGGTACTTGCCACTTGCCATACATTACCCTAAAGCATATAAAATGGCACCTTCTTTCCTTCATTAAGGATCCTAAAATTTTGAGTTCATGCAACAAAGTGTTACCAAAATAATCAGCAAGGTTCTTCCATTGCCAAGTCGATGCTGTAGGAGTGCCACCTTGTATTTGAATCTTGTTGGACATTTTGAGTCATTAAGTCGAGTTGTCATTGATGTCAAGGAATTTTTCAAGAAATAAAGTTGTCATTAATATCCAGGAAGAAGCTTCTAATAATGTCAAAGGTCAAGAGGAACAATGCAGAGGTTAAAGACAAGGTTAAAGGCAAAAGGGCTCCATAATACAATGCAGAGGATAAAGGCAAGATTAAAGGTAAAATGTCTCCATAATATTTTTAATATTATGTGGAAGCATAAGTTAAAAGGTTTTTCATAAAAACCCAAGAAATTTTATTGCAAATCTAAAGGAAGGTTTAACATTTATTTGATATATACCAAGTTGCAAAATGAAAGGTGGCCTAAATAAAACCAAGGGTTTTAAAGAAGTAATTTATAAAATTTAAATTCAAATGAGTTTAAATATTTTATAAATTAATAAGGTCAAAGGGATAAACAAGCACAAACGTCTAATACATTGGAGGAAATTTAAGCATTGACATTTTGCATAAAGGAGGAAAACCATTATAAATACCAATGCCTAAAAGTCATTAATCTTTATCCTTTTGCTTGATTAATGTATGCGTGCAATTGTGTTGGCTCGTACAAAATATGCAAAGTGGTTAATGTGTTTAGCGTTATCGAATAACATTTAAGAGGAACAACATGAATTGACAAAGCACCAACTGGGCAGCATGGCCTAGTGGCAAAGAGGATAGCATTAGAGTTTTGGGTGCTAGGAGACCTACGTTCAAAACGCGATGGCAACATTTTGGTGGTTGCATTGGTGTTGGAGAGTGCCAAAGGAAATGTGCAAATTTTACACTAAGTAAGGTGGGGATTTTTTGGAGCACACGGTGCCCTTTTCTCCCCAAGTGAATACCTATCTCGCATGACAGTTGGAGCCATGACTAGGGTGTTGGTTGAGGAAGCATCGTGAGTTCGAATCCCTTCCAAGGTAAGGCAAAGGTATTAATTTTTGTGTAATATTTTATGTGCCTAAGGTTTGACATGAGGTCTTAGGGAGATAAAAGGGTTGCTTAAGATTTTTATATTAATTATTATTTTTGGTATATTGGAGGAATAAGGAGTTAGCTTTATTTTGAATAAAGTTTTTGTCACATTGATTTGTTGAGGATTTAAATGATAAAAAGGGATTTCTTGTATAGATTTATTTTTGAGAAATAATATTGCATTAACATTATTCTTGTCATTGATTATTATTATCATTGGGAGTTTATAAGGTATATTTGGTAAATTAAATGTTTTTAAAGGTTGAAGAATGTTTCCCTAAATATGGAGTGATAAGGTGTATATGTTTTTATAGTTACATTGTAATTTTTGAGGGAGTTTATCATCTTATAACTTATTGAGCTTGAAAAAATAGTGTTTGTTGTTGTGGTAGATTTATGAGATCCCTTAATCATTAAGAAAAAGGTATGAACACATTCTTCCATAGTTGAGTTGATTGATTGGTTTTCTAGAAAATAAATTTGGAGTGAAAAGGACTTGATTAGGATTTCCTATTAGGAGTGTTGAGATAATGCTTTAAGGTTTTCTGGAATAAAGGATTGTTTTATAAGCATTGTTTTTGAATGTATTGGTTGTGTAAAGAACTTGAAATAGGGTTTGAGTATCATTGTTATGTGAGATTTGTTTCATAAGCATTGTTGTTGAAGTGAGTTGTTGAGTGAAGAACTTGAACTAGGGTTTGAAGAGAACATGAGTATCATTGTTATGTGAGATTTTTTGTTGAGCATTGTTGGAAATATTTTGAGTTTATGTTTATATGCTTGGACTAGGGTTTGTGAACAAGGGTTGTTTCATTGAGTGATTGGTTGAGTAGATTTGGTTGATCCTAGTCAAGTGGATGTGTGAAGTGATTGTTCAAGTTCCATAAAATAAACTATTCTATATTTTGATTTGAGTTGAGAAAGTAATTGAGCATTGTGATTAGTATAGAACATATTGAGTCTCTAACAATTAGTATAGAACATATTTCTATGATATTGGACAAGTTCTGTGTGGACTTGTTGAGCATATTTGAGTAATTTTTGTGTGGACTTGTTGAGCAGATTGGACAAGTTTTGTGTGGACTTGTTGAGCAAATTTGAGCAAGTTCTATGTGGACTTGTTGAGTAGATTGGACAAGTTCTGTGTGGAATTGTTGAGCATATTTGAGCAAGTTTTGTGTGGACTTGTTGAGCATATTTAAGCAAGTTTTGTGTGGAATTGTTGAGCAAGATTTGAGGATAGATTTTGGTGTATATTTGAGGATAGATTTATGCTAGACCAGATATAGATATTGAGTAGATTTGTGTTAGACCGAAGGACTGTGTTTAGTGTAAATTTGATACGAGCTTTGGAGGTGACAGAGCAAAGAGGACAATAGTCTCTAGTGGATATATATCTATTAGCCAGGGCAGTGAGGATAGGTCTTCTAAGTGGGGATAAGAGTCTTCAGTGGAGAGAGATCCACAAGCCAGTGTAGTGGAGGCAATAGTCTTCTAGAGGATAACCAACTAGTTTAGAAGAGAAGGTGTTCTCCTATGGATAGAGATCCATAAACCTAATTTAGGGGATTGGTGTCTCCTTTGGACAGAGGTCCATTAATATTGTAATAGGGAAAGGATTCTCAAGATATTGATTGAGAATATTTTAGTGAAATATTTTCTTCGTGGAGTAGCCCAAATTGGGTGAACCACATAAATTATGGTGTTTCTATTTTGTGTGGTGATTTTTGCATTGATTTGATTATTGTTGTTGATATTTCTATCTATACACTACATAATATTGTTTGGGAAAGAATAGTAAAAAGTGGCCTTATACTGTTCACCCCCACTCTTAGTATAAGCTTGTGTTCTTAAATTGGTATCAAAGCGGGATCCTTAAGAAGAGTTTAACAAATTAAAGGAAAATCTAACAAGAATACAATGGATTATAATAATGTGTTCTTAGATAATTCAGCACCAGTATTTTATGGAAGTGACTATATATATATATATATATATATATATATATATATATATATATATATATATATTGGATTTTGAGAATGAATATCTACTTGATGGCACTTGGAAATGAAATTTGGGAAGTATTTGAAATTGGATGTGATCCCTTGATTAATCCTCATAAATATAAGGAAGGTAAGCTCCTACAAAATTACAATTCAAAAGCAATGAATGCACTTTTGAGAGGTTTGTATAGAACAGAGTCTATGAAAGTTATGCATTGTAAAACAACAAAAGAAATGTGGGATAAATTAAAATATATATAAGAAGGAGATAAATATGTCAAGAAAGAAAAGATGCAAAATCTCAAAGGAAAATTTGAAGAATTAAGAATGAAGGATGAGGAAAATATTAGTACTTATATAATTCGAATTGATGAGGTTGTTAATGATATGCAAGGACTTGGAATGAAGATCGATGAGTCATATTTTTGTGATAAAGTCTTAGGAACTCTTCCAAAAAGATTCAGTGAAAATATTTCTACTATAGAAGTGTTAATGGATGGTGATACTTTGACAAGAGATATGTTGCTTGGTATTCTTATAGAACATGAGATAAGAACAAAATATTCTATTCCTCAAAAAGAAGCAGCATTCAAAGTAATCAAGAAGACTAAGGGTAAGAATTTAGAATCAAGTAATGAGTCATCCAGTGATGAAGAAGAAAATTATCATAGAAGGAATAAGGATTCAATAAGATCTAGAGATACAAGATCTGTTAAATATTTCAATTGTGGAAGGTATGGTCATTATACAACTGACTATCAATAAGCTAAGAATAACAATGATGAAGAGAAACTGGATCATAAGAACAGGGAATCAGAAAGATATAGGCACCAAAAGAAAAGCAATGATAGAAAAAATAGATAGGGAAAGAAGTTATTCAAAAGGAAAAAGAGGAGCTACTATGTGGATAATGCAAGTTAGTACTCAAGTGATAGTGATGCTAGTTTTTCAGATAATGATAGAGATGAAGTCCTATTTATGATTGAATAAAAAGAACAAGTTAAGAAAATGACTCCATTAATTCTCAAGTGTTTTATATGTGGTAACGTTGGACATCTTTAAGATGATTGTACAAGGTATGGCTATAGTTTTAGTGATGATGAATATGAGGATGCACTTGAAGGACTAGATGAAAACCTTATAATGGCATTAGAAGAAGAAGTAGGTGATCCTATAGAAGATAAGCCAACATAAAATAAAGTTGTGGAAAAAGGCAAACAAATAGAAGAATATTCAAAGAAATATGGATATGGTCTCAAGGGAGAACTTATTTATGCTCTTAAAATAGTAAATAATGTAAGAAAGCAAAACTCTAAACTTGAAATTTAGTTTCAATAATGTGATGAAGAGAGAAGATTGCTTATAGAGGATTTAGAAAAATCAAAGGCTAAGGCAAAAAGGTTCAAGGATAAGTTAGAAGCAAAGATCTTAGAATGTGAAAAGTTAGCACAAGAAGTGGGTCTACTAAGAGAATATCTAGAAGACTCCAAAGTCAAGCTAAAAGGATTAAAAAATAGCTCAAATAAATTAGATAAGTTCATTAGGATACAAAAGCCTACATTAAGAAAAACAAGTCTTGGATTTGGACAGGATCAAAAGAAATGGGAAGGAGATTCAACCTCAAGTTTTGGAGGAGAAGAAAATTCATATCAATATATTTTAGAAGAAGATAGTGTAAAATATAGTGAGACATCTAAGGATGAGTTGGACAATAGAGAGTTCAACAAGAACAAGAATAATACACAAAGAAGATACATATGGAATAGCAATCAGAATAGGTCAAGAGGGACTAGGAGACCAATGAGGTTAAGGAAAGGAGGCTTCCATGGAATATGCTTTTCATGTCATAGGTTTGGGCACATGGCTTCACAGTGCAAGACACATGAAAGATAGGAATATGGGAAAAAAAGCTTTTCCATGGGTATTGCTACTCATGTAATCAGTTTGGTCACAAGGAAATGAATTGTAGGGTTCATGACAGAAGAAGGTATGGCTTCACTAGGAGAAATCGTAAGACATTTGCACCTCAAAGGAATAATAACATTAAGTGTTATAAGTGAAATAATGATGGTCACACAACAAAGTGGTGTAGAGTAGAAATTCCAGAATCAAGCATGAACAAGAACAAGATCAAGAACAGGAACATGGACATGAACAAGAATAGGAATATGGATATGAACAGGAACAAGAACATGGATAGGAATAGGAACAAGAATAGGGATAGGAATTTATACATGGCCAGGAACATGGACATGGAAAAAAATAGTTAGAGGAATCAAAAGGATCAAATAAGAAGGAAAGAGGATAAAGGTAAAGAATAATACTTTTTGGGAGTAGAAATACTCCCGCCCTATAATTAAACATATCAAGAGAGGGTGGGTATGGGTTAATCTAAGAGGCTCATTCTTAGCCTTGAGCCCCAAAGGTGACCCTTTTCCATTGATGTCAAAGAGAGATATTTGAGTAAGGGAGAGAGATTTGATATTTGAGAGAGCATTGAGCCAAGGGGAGCAATGTCCCAGGTGGAGAAGAACAAAGGAAAAGCCAAGTTGTTAGTAAAAATAATTTGGGTTGCCATCAATGACAAAAGGGAATATTTTTGGACATTTTGAGTCATTAAGTTGAGTTATCATTGATGTCAAGGAATTTGTCAAGAAACAAAGTTGTCATTAATATCTAGGAATAAGATTCTAATAATTTAAAAGGCCAAGAGGAACAATGCATAGGTTAAATGTAAGGTTAAATTCAAAAGGGCTCCATAATACAATGTAGAGGTTAAAGGCAAAAGGGCTCCATAATATTTTTAATATTATGTGGAAGCATAAGTTAAAAAAAATTTCATAAAAACCTAAGATATTTCATGTTGTACCTAGATACTTATTTGTGGAAGAGAGGGGAATCATATCCTTGATCTATAATATTTGTATCATCTAAAAATATCCTCTCAAGAGGACTTTCTTTATGTAACATTGAAAATATGAATTAATAAAAATTTCATTTTATTTGTTTTAAAGCATTTGTTTATTTTATGTAGTGCAAATATCCATATTTCAAATGATGATCAGGGTGGGACCTAGTCCTTATTTCTCTAATTCATGTTATATATGACTAGCTATTGATTATTTCTATGATTTGTAGGTTCTCAACCTTTATCATCTTGACCCAAGATGGTCTCTATCTATAAATCATCTCAGCCTAATATGGTCCTTGACCTAAGTCAAAACAACTATAGATCTACATTTCTTCATCAAACGTAGGCCTTCATAGTTACTATCTACATTGCTTTGCTACATTTTTATTTCTAAAAAAGAAATGAAAAATAAAAAATAAATTAGTAGCATAGCTGCATTTTAGTTCATTTTAAATTTTTCATACTATGACCATCTTAGGTTGAGATGGTTTTTATCTGTGACCATCTCAGGTCAATACGTTCCCTTATCTATGATTGTCTCAGTAAGAGATAGTCTATGTATTCTCTATCGGTTTACCTTCATTATTTCTTATTAATAGGAAGGTCATTATTTAGGGAATATTGCATATTAAATATTATAGTTTGCATTAGTGAAAGTCATCGAGTGCTCTTTACTTTTAGTTTTTGTAACAATAAAAACAATAACACATGTATGTAAGTTCAAACATTGGTTTACATTGGATTTCATCATCAACTACCTATAGATATCAATGACACTGGCTTCCACTAGTAAGCATTGGCTCACCCCCTAAACACCATAGTAGCCCCCTCAAGAATTTGTTTGGACTTCATCACCATAAAATCCCCTACTCTTGAGATCCTCTTAGGGTAGGTTATCTTTAGATGTCCTTTAACCATGGGGCTTAATAATTATTAGAATACATCTGTAATTTATATCCAAGCTTACTTGAGGGTGAAGCAAAAGCTTGACTAGACAAGTAGCAGGATTTAGACAACACGACCCCTTATTTGAGGGGGTAGTTTATTCCTATAGAATTACCTATCACCTATCCATCATCATAGGAAGAAACATCAAAACATGTTGCTTCCACCTCATCAAGGACAAAGATAAGAAAATTATGATAGACTGGATTAATTTATTAGAAAAACAATCCTTAGGTGTGGGTTACCAAAAATCTACCTTGTGGTAGCTTAGAAATAAACCTTTGCATCCATCCATCCCATCACTTCCATATCCACCTCACTTTGATATGGCACAACTTGACAAGTTCAAAGGTGATGAAGATGCACAAGAGCATGTGACTAACTTTATGAATATTTACTTTCATCTTCAATATAATGATCTCTTAATGCTAATAATATTTCTCATAACACTTGTTGGGGGTGCTTTGGAGTGGTACATTCATTTACCACACTTTAGCATTTACACCTTTGAGCAATTAGCCAATGAATTTTTGGAACACTTCACCTTTAATGTTAAGAAGAAAGCTAACATGACTGAATTGTATAACCTTCACCAATTTGAAGAAGATCCAATCATGAATTATGGCACTCATGTTATCACCTTCAATTTCACCCTGTTTAACTCATGCATCCACACCTTAACCATCCAATCCACTTCCTTCACCTTGATTTTAACCATATCCACCACATCCATCCATACCTCCACCATAGAGGAAGAACTGCCATCTACCATATATATTCCATCATAATCCACATCACCATCATAATATTCCCTACCACCATAAGTCACAATTCACATGACCAATCCAAGTATCAGGGATTATTTAGTGTAAGATATCACATCCACCCTCCTCATAGAGTTAATCAGAGACTTTGGTAGACCTTGCAATGCATCACTACCCATAGGTACTATCATCCCCTTGGGTCCTTCCTGAGTCAAACCAATTTTGTCTATGGTGGCATTGATGCCTCCATCGCTACCCCTTTTATACCAAAAAAATAAGAGCCATTTCAAGTGAATATCAACTATATTTCAAATCCATCATTTTCTCTATTGTACTTTTATCACTTTAACTAGCACAAAAATCACTTAGGTCAATATGAGCAAGGTTTATAGATCCCTTTGGAACTAAATTATTAATTGCCAATAATTAATTCAATATTAGGATACTCCATACGCATCTTTGACAAAATTCTTACATATTTATTTTAGTGCCTTAACCTAGACCTTGAGGATGATATTGATGACAATGAGTATGTCAATCTTGGCCATACTCATTTGTTGAGCGATCATCTAAAAATTGATACATTGACAATGGATCATTTTGATCAGATGAAGAGTATGAAGATGATTACAAGGTGTTACCCATCATTTTAGATTGCTTAGAGGAGGAGTCCTCCTCCATTGTCCCTTTCATTAGGGTAGATACCTTTGCCTATTCCCAAGGCAACTCCCCATTTGGCCACAACTTTTTCCACTAGAGGATCATGTGGTCCCATTCCACCTCGAGCACCCCTTTTCATATTGATTCCACGTCAACCACCTTTTGTACATTTGCACCCACATATTATTAATCACCTAGTTCCACTTGAGAATAGAGTTCATTAACCATCCATCAATATGATCTCCATTGATCTCACCATACCACTCATCTATCCAGTTAACCCATCATAATATTTACCCCTCAGTATTGAGACTATTGATTTATATTAAGTTGCTCTCCCACCATCACCTACTAACTTCCTTCCCTTTGAGAACATGCTATAATCATATTATATTGCATCATAACCAATATTAGTAGTTTTCAAAGCTGAGATAGAGTCAAATGACACATATAACTCTTTCAATATAGCTAATGATATCCATTTTATCCCCACTCCTCATCAATTGGAAGAAGGATCCAACATGATAGAAAAGATGATAGACATTGACATCAACACTGATCCTAAACATTCTCAAATTCTTAAATTGGGAAAATGTTTCTCAGATATAGAATTTGTTGTATTTACCACTCTTCTAAAAGAGAAAAGAGATTTTTTTGCTTGGTCATACAAGGATATGTTTGGTTTGGACCCAAAATTGGTGGTCCACAATTTGATGCTTGATCCAATGATGAAAATGATTAAGAAAAAACTTTACAAACTACATCCAATATATAATTTAATGATAAAATATGAGTTACACAAATTTTTGGATACAGGTTTCATCCAATCCATTGACTATATTGAATGAGTGTCCAATATGGTACCTGTTAGGAAGCCAAATTGTAGGGCTTGCATATGCTCTAATTTTTGGGATCTTAACAAAGTGAACCCCAAGGATGAAGTTCTCCTTCCTAGCATCGATATGCTTGTAGATGCAGCTACAAGTCATGAATACTTTTCCTCATGGATGGTTTCTTAGGCTATAATCAAATTTGAATCAATCCCGATGATCAGTGCAAAACTGCTTTCACCACACCACGAAGGACATTTTTCTACAAAGTCATACCTTTTTGACTAAAGAATTTTGGTGATACATATTAGCGTATAATGACATACATATTTCATGACTATATGCACAATATTATTTCATCTTTCATCTTTCATATTAGCGTATAATGACATACATCTTTCATACCTGGTGTGTCATTCTTACTATATATTTCTATAATTAACTTTGCCTTAGGGACTACGTTAGCCCAAAATAATGATGAAAATAAGGAGTAGGTCATTTACTACATAAATCACACCTTTGTCTTGTACGAAATCAAATATGCTTATGTCAACAAGCTTTGCTTAGTGGTGGTATTTTCCACCAAGAAGTTGTATCATTACATGATAAATCAAACAACATATGTTATCTCCAAGGAAAATCCTTTGTGATATATGATGAGTTGAACATATCATAATAGTTGCACTACAAAGTGGATCATGTTATTGATGAGTTTTGACCTTGAATTCATCGATCAAAAATCAAACAAATATCAGGTCATCATCGACCAACTAGCAGAAGCATCTCTTCTAGATGATAAGCCTCTTATGATTGAGCTACCTAATGATGCAGTCTTTGCATTATCTAACTTGAGAGAGCTATAAGAACAAGAGCACACAATAGATCTCAAGCTATTATTTGATGGCTCTAGGTGTGAAAAGGGAGTGGCACCATAATTGTGTTTTTCACACCACAAGGGACTCCTATTCCCCTTTCATTTAAGCTCAATTTTTTATGCACCAACAATAATGTTGAGTATGAAGCTCTCTTTTTGGGGCTCGAAATAGCTCTGGCCATGAATTTCAAGTGATTAAACATATTTGGTGATTCATATATCATTATCAACCAAGTCAAATGGAATTACTAATGTAGAGATCTAGTTTTGAAAAAGTACAAAATGCTTTTGGACAAATCTCTTGCAAAATTGAAATGGCATGACATCAAGGTTGTCCCTCATTTTAATAATTGTTTTATGGATACAATGGCTTCCTTGGGATCCCTAATTCCATAAAACCCTTTCAACAATGTCACAACCATCTACATTAAAATTGCTCAAGCAACTTATAATTTTTTGAGAGGCTTCTACAGAAGAGCAAAGTGTCCACCTGGTACAAGAAAAACCATATCAAGACTAATTCTCTTAAGTATGAGATTTCCTAAGGCTTGGTAATCTCCCTTCAAGATTATCGCATGCTGAAAAATGAACATTTAAGAAAAGAGCAACTAGATGTGTCTTTCAAGGAGATATATTGTACCATCAAAGTTATGATGGTCTCATTTGATGCTTAGAGCCCCAAGATTCTAATTGGGAAATTTCCCAGGCTCACAACGATACTTGCAATGGCCACTTCAGTGATATGGCTATCACAAAGCACATTATCCACATGGGCTATTACTGGTCTATAGTGGAGATAGACTATCATGCTTATGTTAAGAGGTGCATCAAGTGTCAGTATCATGCAACTATGGCATATGTACCCTCATAGGATTTACAACCATTACATTCATTATGACCTTCTCACAATGGGGCTTTGATTTAATTGGCAAAATTTTACCCCCATATTTGGACCAACACATATTTATTCTAATGGCCACTAAGTATTTCACAAAATGGATGGAAGCTATTTACCTTACTACTATGATAGTAGCATACATTGTGAAATTCCTACTTCATAACATCATATCATTTTGGTATTCCATCTAATATCATCTCGGATAATGGGCCACCATTTGAAAATAAGGATGTTCGATATTTGTGCAACAAGTATCATATCCAACACAACTTTTCAACTCCTTAATATCCATAGATTAATGATCAGGATGAGGTATAAAACAAAATGATTATTTCCATCCTAAAGAAAATAGTTTAAAATAATCACAAGGACTAGAATCTTCAATTGCCTCTAGCACTTTGGACTTATAGGACAAGCATTAGAACACCAACTGGGGTAACTTCATTTTTGTTAGTATATGGCGTTGAGGCCATCATGCCCTTAGATCTTGAAATTTCCTTGTTGTGCATCTCATTACAAGAATTCATTGATGATGATGTTGTATGATAGGCTCACTTGGATCAACTCAATATTATTGATGAACGACACATAAATGCTCTTGAGCATCTTCATGTTTATCAAGATTGTATTAAGATAGCCTATGATACAAAGGTTCATCCTAGGTAATTTTAGGTTGGGGATCTTGTACTAAAGGAAAACCAATAGAATTATAACATCCCTAGCCATTTGTATGAAAAATTTTTACAAACTGGTTAGACCCATTCATCATAAAACAAAATCTAGGACCATGAATTTATCAGTTAGCTACACTTTAGGGTGTTGAGGAGCCTAAACCATTTAAAATTCTCCACTTGCAAGCATTTTATTCATAAAAAAGCATTAAAAAACACAATAACATAAAATAAAATTTCATACTACCATCCACCATAATTTTCATTACACCTCATTGCATATAATCATGTATTACACTCTGCATTTTATCATCATTGCATCTTCATGAATTTGGCTAGTTGCATGATTAGTTACATTGCATTAGAAATTTTGTTCAACATAGTTGCAATCATCATCCAACATTTCATGTAGCATCATATTTTTAGGAGAGTCACTTTTCTTGATGTAATATCCCTTATCTTGGGTATACTCCCCATTTCATCATTCATATTTCCATATTGTTTACCCATCACTTGCTTATTCCTAAGAAGTTGTTGCAAGGTGTCCAATAGGATATTTAGGTTATTCAACCATTCCTAGTTGTTCTTTTAAATTTTGCTACAAACCATATTGATTTTTGGTAATAGGATCTTGATTTGGTCATACTTTGGTTATCTCAAAATCCCAACATACTTCCACAATCCTAATTACGATTTTGAACAAGGAAAAATGACACTACAAAGTATGTCTTTCCTCAAAAGAAAAAAATTTCCCTTGCTCTTCCTATCATGCACATGGTCTAAAAATCTAAGAATTGACAAAAATACAAGCTCATCTCCCCCCCCCAAAAAAAATCCCCTTGCTCCTCCACAAAATGAGCAAATCCTAAAAATTAATAAATCCTCTTGCTCCACAAAACAAGCAAGTTCTCAAAAAATAATAAAATTCCTTTGCTACTCTACAAAATGAAAAAAAAAATCCCATAAAAGTGAAATCCTCAAAATCCCAAATAAAAAGGTCAAAAGAGCTTGAATCCTTGGAATTATTAGTTTTTGACAACCATGGGGCAACCTCCATCTGGGCTATAGTCACCTGACTAGTAGTGGAGTAGGCTTACATGTGACAACATGTATATCATATTAGCAACCTTATTTTGTTCATACCAATGTCAGCTTGTGGTTGACCTAGATTCTGATGGCTTGCAAATCGACTAGTTAAGTCTAACTATGTTCAAAGTTAGAGTAATGAACATCACTATGTACACACAAGGATATTGAATATCTTGGTCTTCCTATAAAATTATTATCTCTCAAGTTCCTCCATAGTTAGTAAACAGATTTTGATTGATCAACTAGGATTTTTAAATCCCTTGAAATCCTAGTTGTTCACTTGTGACCTCTTGCTATCCACAATCCACTATCATCATTTTTCCACATTATATATCTTGTCTTATTTAGTTTCATTCGGGTGTATGCTCTTGATGAAATTATTTTACATCTTAATATGTGACTCTTATACATTTTGTAGTGCCTACACTTAATTTGTTATTGAATCACAAATTCATTCATTATGTTTTATAATTTAAACACACATTCATATTTTGCATCATTCAAAGTGTCATAGCTCAATAGTACAACACAGACATACCTAGATGTATGCAAACATAAAATCTCTATCATTTTATGAAGAACACAAGCTTATACTGAGAGGGGGGTGAATAGTATAAGACCTCTTTTTAATTTTTCTATTTAACTTCAACTTCGCAAAGCAATTAACCAATAGCAATATCAAAGCAATGCATAAAGAAACACACAATGAGACACCAATTTTAATGTGGTTCACCCAACATGGGCTACATCCACAAAACTTTTCTCTAAAAAGCTTTCTCAAAGTTCTTTGGGAATCCTTCCCAATTACAATGTTTATGAGCCTCAGCCCAAAGGAGAAACCTTACCCTACTCAAGTATTTATGAGCCTCTGCCCAAAGGAAAATCCTTCCCCTCCTCATGAATTTATGAGCCCCCTACCCAAATGAGAATCCTTCTCCTTCTCATGAATTTATGAGCCTCTTGCCCAAAGGAGAATCCTTCCCCTCAGCTCTGGAAATGATACTTCAGAAGATCACCTACCTATTATTCCGCTAGCACATGGAACTCCTTTCCATAGAAGACCTCCTGTCCTCAATGCTCAAACTCAAGAGACCTCTATCCTCCCTGATCACCTCCACAACAACTCATCAACCTGTACTAAACACAGTCGGTCGGTCCAGCACAAGTCTTCCTTACTCTGTCAGATCTGTCCCAAGCTCAACTCATAAAGCTTGAAAAAATCAATCTCTGCTGCACACAAGCCTTCTCAAAGACTTTTCAAAACTATCCTCAGGTTCTTCTCAAAGAACCACTTCAACTCTATCCTCAAGTCCTCTACTAGGACCTATCCAAATCAGCTCACAAGTCCTCCCTAGAACTTGTCCAAATTAGCTCACAAGTCCTCACTAGAACCTGTCCAAATCAGCTCACAAGTCCTCACTAGAACCTATCCAAATCAGCTCACAAGTCTTCACTAGAACCTGTCCAAATCAGCTCACAAGTCCTCACTAGAACCTGTCCAATTCAGCTCACAAGTCCTCACTAGAACCTGTCCAAATCAGATCATAAGTCTTCACTAGAACCTCTCCAAATCAGCTCACAATTTCATCAAGAAAAACTTGCTTAGCATGAACCCACAAAGAGAATTGTTAGAGACCCAATGTGATTCATCAACCTCATAGAAGCATAAAGAGAATTGTTAGAGACTCAATATGTTCTATACTTAACTCCCAATATCAATCTCAAATATCATAGAAACATAAAGAGAATTGTTAGAGACTCAATATGTTCTATACTTAACTCCCAATCTCAATCTCAACTCATTCTCAATCTCAAAATAATAAGATAGATGTAGTATGCTTTTCTCAAGAACATGAAACACAACCCAACAATTTTCAACCATGCAATATCTCATATAACAATGATACTCATGTTCTTTCCACAACCAATATCTTTTCTCAACCAATTAGGGCTTTAACAACAATGCTTATAGACAAGGTTTAACCAACATCATTCAACTCAACATTAACCTTGAAGCATTCAACCAATCACTACATGAAAAGGAAACTAGTAGACATCCTTTTCCCTCCAAAGGTATTTGAACAAAAAAGCCACCAACATAAATCACCAATGCAAAGAATAACTTGCTCAAATCAATCTCAATGGAGTAAGCCCAAATCATGTATCAAGTAAAGAATTAACTTGATCAAAACAACCTCTATGGAAGCAACTCAACCATCAATCTCAAAAAAGCCAACTAAGGGTTTCACCAACTCAATGCAAGTAGCAAGACTTACTAACATAAACCCTAGTGCAAAAATGCTTCCTCTTCCTCAACCAAAATTATGCATTCACCCAAAAAACTCATCAATGATTTTAATGCATAAACAATCTTCAATATCAAGAAAATGGGATTTACACCAACAAGAATACCTAGTAGACAACCTTTTCACTCCAAACTCAATTTCAGAAAATACACCATCAACAATATACATGGAAGAAGTTGCCCATACCTTTTTTTGAGGAAGAAGAGAATAGTTCTTCAACCTGTTACCAACACCACCCTCAACTTTGCCACCAAGTTAGTGTTAGATCATAAAAGTAACCACAAAAATATTTATTTCATAAAACACCTTATGACTCCAATCCTTAGAAGTCAACTACCAAAAACATAAAGCATACAAACAATATATCCTTTTACACCTTATATCTCCAAATTAATTAAACCATGCTCAAGGAATAATAGCTTCTAAGAAAATCTCACTCAACAATCAAGCCAAAAATCTCAACCACACACTATCAACCTTATATCTCCAAAGAAGCATTTAACCTTAAAAATAATTTTAAATAAATCTACCCAACCACTTCTTCTTTAACAAAATGCAGATTTTATTTTAAAAACCTTACCAAAAAAATGCTTTCGAAAATCGTGGGTCAACAGTGCCTCCGAAAAATTCGGAGCGTAAAAACTCTTCTCACACTCCACGGCGGAAGTCGAACGCTTGACCTCCCTTCAAGCGCCTTCGTAGAACAGTCGTTGCCACTAGGCCAACGGTGCTAGCTTGAAGGCTAGCAAGAGTCTCCTTCTCCTTAACCCTTTGGCGGCGGATAAACGTGGCAAAAAAATGATAGTCATAGCTTTTACTTCCCAACTTTTGCGCAATTCGAATTTCTTTCACACCATTGCTTTGGACTATAGGTTATGGCTTATATAGCCAAACTTCCATGCTATGCATGACGTTGATGGGAGGATAATTCGAACTTTTCAAATTAATATTATTTTGGCGCCTTCGAAACAACTTTAGGGTTTATGAAACCCTTTTGATTATTTAAAAAAATAATCAAAGGTCTTTTAGACCTTAGACCTTAGGTGGAGAACCCATTAAATTATTAAAATAATTTAATCACTAAATCAAATAAATAATTAATTAAAAAATCTTTAAAAGGTTTTATTAATTAAGTTATTTAATTAATAAGTGTCTCCAGCCTTTGCATTAAGCTGAGAGTGGTTTTGATAAAAACCCTTAATGCATCCACCTGGTTTTAATAAAAACCCTTAAACCTGCCATGGTTTTGATAAAAACCTTTTCATTTGCCACATGGAATCTCTCTAGAATCTTCTAGAAAATATTCTTTGGAATCTTCAACCTTTGAATGACATCAATGACAACTCATAGACAAGAAGCTAGGATCTCAAACCCAAAATTGCCAACAATCTCTCCCTTTGTCATTGATGGCAAACCATGCTTCTCAACAACACTGAAACTCAAAACTGCTATATAGAAATCAGCTCCCCCTGACTTGAGGCTCTCCCCCTTACTCATATCTCTCCCCCTTTGTCATCAATGGTAAAGGGTCACCTTTGGGGCTTGGGACTAAGAATGATCCTCTTAGCTTAGTCCCTCCCCCACCTCTTGTTGAGGTGATTAATTTTGGGGTGGGAGTAAAACTCCCATTAGGCACTGATCTTCATTAGTGTCTATAGCTGCCTTACCATGTCTTCTCTTGTTATCCTTGTCCATATTCTTGTTCCTGTTCATGTCACTATTGCTATTCTTGTTATCATTCATGTTCTTATCCATGTCTTGATTCTTGTGCCTATTCATACCCATGTTCCTATTCCTGTACCTTAGAATTTCAGCTCTACATTGTCTAGCTATGTGACCTTCATTGTTGCACTTATAACAACTAAGAATGTTATTTCTTTGAGGCATACCTGATCTTTGACTCCATCTGTTCTGACCAACCCTGTTCCTGTTATTAGCCTTGCAATAAACAACCTTGTGCCCAAACTATTTACAAGAGTAGCAATACCCTTGAAAGAAATTACCACCTATGAATTTGTCATTTACCTTCCTCACTTGAGTCATGCAATGTGAAGCCATGTGACCAAAATTGTGACAAGCAAAACATCTGCCATTAAAATTTCCTTTATTTGACCTCTTAGGTCCTGTAAACTTTCTCCCCTTTTTCCGATTCTTGTTTTTTGATTTTGTGCATCTATCACTCAAGGACTCTTTTTTTGAAGTACTTTCCTCATCAGAACTCTCTTCCTTTCGAAATCTCTTACTAGATTCCCCAGCAGAGTCGCCAACCTGTTCCATGTGTTTCTTACCAAAACCAAGACTTGTTTTATCTATTGTCCTTCTTTGATCTTTGATGATTGATTTTACCTTTTTGGTGCTATCTTCAAACCTGTAAAGCTTCTCCTTGTACTCTTTAGTTTCCTCTTTCAAGGAAGCCACTTTCTGTTCCAACTCTCTACACTCAAGAACCTTAGAATCTAACTTATCCTTAAGTTTCGGTGTCTTAGCTATAGAGAAGTCAAGACTTTCTATAAGCTCATCTCTATCAATACAACATTCATCCAATTTATCATTGAGTCTAGCATTCTTCTTTCTTTCCTTTTCCAAAGCACTAAGAGCACTAACAAGTTTAGCTTCAAGATCTACTTCACCATCCTCTATAACTTCCTCTATTTGTTTGGCTTTTGAAACATCAATGACTTTTTCAGATTTCTTATCACTAGAGGTGCTACCCTTTTCTAAAGCCATACAAAGATCTTCCTTACAATTTTTCGAAGCATCCTCATACATAGTATAACTAGAAATCAATCCATAATTTGTGCAATCATCCTCAAGATGTCCAAAATTTCCACATCTAAAACATTTCATAAGGACAAATCTATGTTTCTTTTCTTCTTCTTTTTTTGTTAGGAACAACATCTCATTTCCAACATCACTTGAAGAACTTTCACTATCACTACTAGAACACTTACTTGCCTTGTCTAGGTAGAAAATTTTCTTGTGTTTGTGAGAGTACCTCTTTCCTTGATTGCTTTGCTCATATTTATTCTTCCTTTGATGTCTATGCCTTTTAGAATCCTTGCTCTTATAATCCTATTTATGTTCATCACTTTCATCCTTGGAAGCAGTACAGTTAGTAGCATAATGACCAAAATTTCCATAATTGAAACACTTGACATATTTCATACCTTTATGATTTCTTGAGAACTCGCCCTTATTGATGTAATATGCCTCTTCATCACTAGAAGACTCGTCACTATCTTGAAGCTCTTTACCCTTAGATTTCTTGGTAGCCTTGAAAGTTACCTCCTTCTTAACATCAACCTTCACTTGAGTTCTCAACTCAAATGCTACAAGTATACTATGAAGCTCATCCTTTTTCAACTTATCCAAATCCTTAGATTCCTCAATAGCAAAAATATTTTCACTAAATCTATTTGGAAGAGACCTCAAAATCTTATCACAAATATCATTTTCAGCAAGCTCAAGACCTAGTTCCTTCATAGAGTTAACAATCTCATCCATACGAAGCATATAGTCACTAATATTTTCTTCATAATTCATCTTGAGTTGTTCAAACATACCTTTGAAGTGTCTCAACTTGGCCTTTCATACATTTGCATCACCTGTATGAACCACCTTCAATTGTTTCCACATTTCACTAGCTGTCTTGTAGTGAATCACCTTGGTAAGATCTGCCTTCTGTAAACCCTTCAGGATTGCATTCATTGCATTTGAATTGCTATGATGTAGGAGCCTCTCTTCCTTAGTAGAAGGACCATGCTCAGGAATGGTATACTCATCCTCAATCACTTCCCAAACTTCATTTCCAAGATCCATAATATGAACCTTCATCCTAGCACTCCAAAGCCCAAAATCTGCCCCATCAAGAATAGGTGTTGCATTACCACTTGTAGATTCCATTGTGTTCTTTACAATATTTTCCTTCAAGAAGTTAAACTTTCTAAAGGAACCCACTCTGATACCAATTGAAGAACACAAGCTTATACTGAGAGGGGGGGTGAACAGTATAAGACCTCTTTTTACTTTTTTTTATTTAACTTCAACTTCGCAAAGCAATGAACCAATAGTAATATCAAAGCAATGCATAAAGCAACACACAATGAGACACCAATTTTAATGTGGTTCACCCAACATGGGCTACATCCACAAAAATTTTCTCTAAAAATCTTTCTCAAAGTTCTTTGGGAATCCTTCCCAATTACAATGTTTATGAGCCTCAGCCCAAAGGAGAAACCTTCCCCTACTCAAGTATTTATGAGCCTCTGCCCAAAGGAGAATCCTTCCCCTCATGAATTTATGAGCCTCCTTCCCAAATGATAATCCTTCCCCTCCTCACAAATTTATGAGCCTCTTGCCCAAAGGAGAATCCTTCCCCTCAACTCTGGAAATGATACTTCAGAAGATCACCTGCCTCTTATTTTGCTAGCACGTGGAACTCCTTTCTATAGAAGACCTCCTATCCTCAATGCTCAGGCTCAAGAGACCTTTGTCCTCATTGATCACCTCCATTGCAACTCATCAACCTGTACTAAACACAGTCAGTCAGTCTAGCACAAGTCTTCCTCACTATGTCATATCTGTCCCAAGATCAACTCATAAAGCTTGAACAAATCAATCTCTGCTACACACAAGCCTTATCAAAGACTTGTCAAAACTGTCCTCAGGTTATTCTCAAATAACCACTTCAAATCTGTCCTCAAGTCCTCTGCTAGGACCTATCCAAATTAGCTCACAAGTCCTCCCTAGAACTTGTCCAAATCAACTCACAAGTCCTCACTAGAACTTGTCCAAATCAGCTCACAAGTCCTCACTAGAACCTGTCCAAATTAGCTCACAAGTCTTCACTAGAACCTGTCCAAATCAGCTCACAAGTCCTCACTAGAACCTGTCCAATTCATCTCACAAGTCCTCACTAGAACCTGTCCAAATCAGCTCACAAGTCTTCACTAGAACCTGTCCAAATTAGGTCACAAGTTCATCAAGAAAAACTTGCTTAGCATGAACCCACAAAGAGAATTGTTAGAGACCCAATGTGATTCATCAACCTCATAGAAGCATAAAGAGAATTGTTAGAGACTCAATATGTTCTATACTTAACTCCCAATCTCAATCTCAAATATCATAGAAACATAAAGAGAATTGTTAGAGACTCAATATGTTCTATACTTAACTCCTAATCTCAATCTCAAAATAATAAGATAGATGTAGTATGCTTTTCTCAAGAACATGAAACACGACCCAACAATTTTCAACCATGCAATATCTCATATAACAACGATACTCATGTTCTTTCCACAACCAATATCTTTTCTCAACCAATTAGGGCTTTAACAACAATGCTTATAGACAAGGTTTAACCAACATCATTCAACTCAACATTAACCTTGAAGCATTCAACCAATCACTACATGAAAAGGAAACTAGTAGACATTCTTTTCCCTCCAAAGGTATTTGAACAAAATAGCCACCAACATAAATCACCAATGCAAAGAATAACTTGCTCAAATCAATCTCAATGGAGTAAGCCCAAATCATGTATCAAGTAAAGCATTAACTTGATCAAAACAACCTCTATGAAAGCAACTCAACCATCAATCTCAAAACATCCAACTAAGGGTTTCACCAACTCAATGCAAGTAGCAAGACTTACTAACATAAACCCTAGTGCAAAAATGCTTCCTCTTCCTCAACTAGAATTATGCATTCACCCAAAAAACTCATCAATGATTTTAATGCATAAACAATCTTCAATATCCAGAAAATGGGATTTACACCAACAAGAATACCTAGTAGACAACCTTTTCACTCCAAACTCAATTTCAGAAAATATACCATCAACAATATACATGGAAGAAGTTGCCCATACCTTTGTTTGAGGAAGAAGAGAATAGTTCTTAAACCTGTTACCAACACCACCCTCAACTTTGCCACCAAGTTAGGGTTAGATCATAAAAGTAACCGCAAAAATATTTATTCCATAAAACACCTTATGACTCCAATCCTTAGAAGTCAACTACCAAAAACATAAAGCATACAAACAATATATCCTTTTACACCTTATATCTCCAAATTAATTAAACCATGCTCAAGGAATAATAGCTTCTAAGCAAATCTCACTTAAAAATCAAGCCAAAAATCTCAACCACACACTATCAACCTTATATCTCCAAAGAAGCATTTAACCTTAAAAATAATTTTAAATAAATCTGCCCAACCACTTCTTCTTTAGCAAAATACAAATTTTATTTAAAAAACCTTACCAAAAAAATGCTTTCGAAAATCGTGGGTCAATAGTGCCTCCAAAAAAATTGGAGCGCAAAAACTCTTCTCACACTCCACGGCAGGAGTCAAACGCTTGACCTCCCTTCAAGCGCCTTCACAGAACATTCATTGCCACTAGGCCAACGGTGCCAGCTTGAAGGCTAGCAAGAGTCTTCTTCTCCTTAACCCTTTGGCGGCGGATAAACATGGCAAAAAAATGATAGCCGTAGCTTTTACTTCCCAACTTTTGCGCAATTCGAATTTCTTTCACACCATTGCTTTGGACTATAGGTTATGGCTTATATAGCCAAACTTCCATGCTATGCACAACTTCGGCGGGAGGATAATTCAAACTTTTCGAATTAATATTATTTTGGTGCCTTCGAAACAACTTTAGGGTTCATGCAACCCTTTTGATTATTTAAAAAAATAATCAAAGGTCTTTTAGACCTTATAACTTAGGTGGAGAACCCATTAAATTATTAAAATAATTTAATCACTAAATCAAATAAATAATTAATTAAAAAACCTTAAAAATGTTTTATTAATTAAGTTATATAATTAATAAGTGTCTCCAACCTTTGCATTAAGCTGAGAGTGGTTTTGAGAAAAACCCTTAAACCTGCCATGGTTTTGATAAAAACATTTTCATTTGCCACATGGAATCTCTTAGAAATATTATAGAAAATATTCTTTGGAATCTTCAACCTTTGAAGCCAATAAATCCTCTTGACATTAATGCCAGTTCCTTTTGACATCAATGAAAACTCATAGACAAGAAGCTAGGATCTCAAACCCAAAATTGCCAACATTTTAGTCATCTAACATACATATATGCATTTGTCCCTTTCCTGGTGCTTTCAGCGACGTAAAAGGTTTAAAATGATTGTGGCATGGTGGTTATAGGGGTAGACTATGCGAAGATCTATGTGGCATATTTTGGGGCGGACAACACAGAATACTGTGGCGGCCATAAAAGCTGGACACCTGCTCGGATTCATGGCGGCTACGATTCCACCATGTAAATTCAAAAAAAAAAAAAAACATACATATATGCATCATCATACATATAAATCTAGGTATACATATATACTCATTTACCATTACATTAATGCATTCATTTCATCCATAAACATAAACACAAATAAACAACACAATATGTGCAATAAGAGATCATCTCATATATAATAAATAATTAGTACATTAGTGGTATAAGATGCTCGTAGACTACAATATGATGGGTCCTCAAATATCACATCCAAAATAGGCTAATACAATCTCTTATCTCAAGTTGGTCCTTCTCCACCAATTTCACCATTACCTTTTTCCTCGTCTCTACGAGGCTACCTAGATCCACTGGCCCCTGACATCTAAGATGTACCTAGCGATGCAAATAGTAGAATAGATGGTCTCACTGAAAGGTATCTGGAAGCCCCACTGCATCGACTTCTATAAGATTGAAATGATGATGATCATGATGGAAGTACTCCACCAATTCTATCTATCTCATCCTCCAATCACCCCACATAATCTTGATCTTCCTGGTGCTACAAGTGATATCTAGCTACCTTGGCCTACAATTGTGCCACCTCTAGCTATAACCTGGCCACCTTATTTGTGGTATGTGTATCTACAGATGTTTGGTCCCACCTAGCTATCAACCCTACCACCTGAGTGTGTAGAGAATATCACTCTACCATAAGTCTCTTCCTTCCCTTTTGAAGGATATATACTTGGGCCTACAAGGTGTCCCTCTCCTCTGTCTATCACTATCATATCTATATATGTATCCTAGTGGCTCTTCTTTATAGTATGATATGTGTCCTACTGGTCAAAAATCCATCTAATGGAAAGGTTTGTGGGCCCATGAACCTCAACAAACATTGAATGACCATGTGGTAAAAAGGATTGTGTGAGTCAATTTTTTGAGAAGGTCATCTTCTCATAAATCCTAGCTAACTATGCGTAGGGAAAGAGGGGGGTGAAAGAAACTAAACAGATTTGAAGCTATAACTTATAGGATATGGATTTAGCCACATAAAAACATCTACAAACCAAAATTAAACCACTATAGAAAGCATGAATGAATTACCTAATAGACTAGCCAACCCTTCTCATTTAGAATTTAGCGCACCTGATTGAAATCAAATTCCAAAATTATTAAATAAAATGCTCAAATTTAGATAAAAAAATTACAACAATCTCACTCAACTAGTTTTAGAATAAATAAACCTTCAATATTATATATTTAAGAGAAAATTTGAAGGTCAAACATCACACTCACATTTCTTTATTAGTAAAAGCTTTACATATGAGTTGTAATAGCTAAAGAGCCACCACCCAGAACAACTTGCACTCTGGTATATATAGCCTTTACAATAAATTTTGCTTTAAATATTCATGATGGTAGGTGAGCAAACATGATCATGCTAGAGGATCGACCACGTTGCAAATATTTTTGATCCTCTACAAAATATGACAAAAGGTGACTATCAGGAGAAGGTATATTGTGCTACATGAATTTAAACCCTTGATCAATTTTGACTCGCTTGACAACTCTTATGGATCATAAATTTAATCCACTTGAATATACAAGAAATAATCCATTAATTACATGATCAAACTTTGTGAATTTGACCACTTCTATGGACCTGTAGTTCAACCTATTTTCCATTGGATGGTCGCTATATCTCTTTACTACTAGTCATTCATTGTGCACCTTCATAAATTAGGATTATACTTTCTTCTTTTAGAGGCTCTCTAATGTTTTCATGAATTACATCATTGGTAGACTTTTGGGATCCTTTCATTACCAGCTAAATCCCTAGAATTCCACCTAGTACACTTTTCCCTTAGGGTGGGCCTTCAGGCTCTACATCAATATTTAGGCCCTAGCGAGATTTTGGTACCCCTCAAAGATATGATGGATGTCCACTCTTCCATCAAGTCACATATTTAGGTAATCTCTACTCCATATGAGCAACGAGGTTTTGAGGTCTATTTGGGTCCCATATATATCCCATTTCTTTTCCAATATCCCAATATTCTACCTATCATGCCTATGATGGACTTTTGGGACCTGCTCAGACTCCATGAGTGGTTGCTTTTCCTCTTGTGGTGATACTTAGCCATATTTTGCATGCTTTGTTGGTAGGGCTTAGGCGATATCTCATAATTCATCCACAATTGCCTTTCGGGGTTAGCCCCATGTCCCATAGTGACCCATTTTTCTGCCACACTTGATACTTAGTCATTTTTGTTTTAGTGTAAAAATTTTATTTCTACTTCTACCACCAAATATTCATTGCCTATATTATGGCTATGCACATCCTCTAGAAAGATCCACCATGGCTCCGTTGAATGTTGGAGGCTTACTCCTAGTGCCCACCATCTTATGATCATAGAATTGGCTCCAAAAAATTATTTCTTTAACACCAATCATCCTGTATATAACAAAAAAGAGACATATGGGTGAATTCATCAAAAATTTCACCCACACTCTTGGCAGCTCACAAGGGATTTCAATTTATATAAATAAGAATTCAGATGCCTCTCTTCTACAAAAAACTTTCTAATATGGAGGAGAGGGAATAAGGAGCTAGAAGATAAGTTGATGGAGGTGAATCCGCAACCTATCATAAGATAAAGGAGGGTGGAAAGCGATGGGGTGGCAACTATACACACAACAAGGTAGGACAAAATAGGGAAAAGAGAAAAAAGAGGAACACAAGGGGAGAAAGAAGGAGAAAAGGAGAGAGCAAATATGGAAACAAGAACAAGAACTCACAAAGAAAGAGAGACAATACTAGGAAGATAACAAGTGCCACTAACTGAAAGAATTAGTGACAACAAGCATAAAAGGAAAAAATAAGGAAAAAATAAAACAAAACAAAGAAATAAAAGGAAAGACGGTCATGGAGCTATCCCATGGAGATATCAGTATGAGATACCTGATCCATGGGATACCCCCACAAACTGCACTTTCATATACATATTTCGTTGCATACCAAGGCTAATTTAATAATAGACATAATGCCAAACGTATTTTTCCATTTTGTCACAACATTTATTTTTTATGCAACCTAGCAAGAACTTACTTTGTCCATCACAATTCCTCATGGAAACACTCAATTTTTCTCTCATACCTATCTTTATTTGGTAAATTACCATTGTTCCATATGTGGGTACCATATATGGAATAATTCTCTCAACGGATCATGGAATGGGCATCGCTCTCCAAAGATTTTATTTGACACAGATCATTTGATAGTTCTTCTAGCAGGTAAATATAGATACTTCCCCTTGGGAATTTTTTATCTTGTGATTTAATATTCATATTGGTATGGAGTGTTTTCTTGCTTACATAGGTCTTGATAGTATTGTCTCATATGATCAAGGGATATTTCCTAAAGCCTTTAATACTTTTGCTACTTTATCCATTGGGTTACAGAGTCACAATAATAAAACAAACAATACAAGAAAGAAGAAAGCAAGGAAATAGAAATAAAGTGATACAATTCAAATATACCACCTAAAAATTCTCTTCCATTCCCTACTATGAAAGTTTTGGCATTTCAACCAGCCGATAATAACTTACTAGAATTAATCTCCCCACAACTTTTTTACAAGATAACATCATATTACATGCAGCCATGTACCTAATACACTTTTTATTTAATTGTTTGTTATTTACACAAAATTATGGTGTACTTGACACACCTAAGCAAGGGATTCCTCTATATATCATCTTGTGAACCTATAGTGTTTGAACCATATGGCACTAAACCTAAGTGATTCTTCATATCCAACTTGGTATTGTTCATAGTAATTATTAATTGTAGTAGAGCTCCAATTATATCTCATGTTTTACCTCAGAGTCCTTGTACTTTGGCCATAAGTGATCAATATGGAAACCACTCCTACCATGTGAGCCTAGCCTTTGATCATTGTACCAATTGGAAATAAACACCAACATCATCACCTCCTAAAACCTGATTTCTCTGTGATCCATACTTCATTTTCTCTTGCTGTAATTATATCCTAAGTGATATTCCATCCATTGCGATCACAACCCTTCAAGTCCCATTGGATGTGAAAGCTGATGATTGGACTATTACATAGCATTGGGGTGAAGGGTGCATGATTTAATCTAGACTAGAATGGGTACACCATTGGTATATCCTCTAATTTTCATTGGTCCATATGTGGCCTCCTGGGTATGGCTTATCTCTCGCTCATCATACCCCCTACTACAAATAGAGTGCAATACTTGATTTGGCACCATGATAATATTCTCATCCAAAGGAATCAACATCTAGCCACACTCCTGATTTAGGCATCACCTCATTCACTTGAGAAAGCATGGAGATAGATACATGTTGAATAGAGGAGGAACCTCTACTACCTCTACATCTTGGATGATGGCCAAAATTGGAGGCTTGCATATCAGCATAAGGATCTGGTGTAATTTTCTCTTTCTTTTAATTTGACATCCCTTGTAATGTAGCACCTATAACCCTAGAGTATCTGGTATGAGTCCCAGGCTCCTATAGATAACTACTAGAATGATGGAAACTGATATTTTTATATCCACCACACAATTGTGTAAGATATACTTTTCCAAATCCAAGAATAGATAGAAAAGGGATGTCTAGTGTTGTGAATGCCTGGGGATGGAGGTCTTTGTACAAATATCATTGGATGATGATATCCTTCTTATGGAAAAATCAATAAATTTAACCTTTTCGGATTCCAGTAGATCCTCTTTCAATCCCACTAGCATATGAGATGATCTTTTGAATAGATCATGAAATTTCTCTACTCATTCTACTCTCTGCTTGGCATTGATAGCTAGCAATTATAGATTCCTATACACCTCCAACCTTCATTGATTTATGGATGGGACTTATGGCAAAGCAAGCTAATATGGCAAATTCCCCCTACACTCATGCTCTACACTAGTTGAAGGTACTACCATCCTATTTTATTCCCAATCAACGACCTCTTGGTCTGTATCTTTCCTCTCTTCATACCCCTGTAGTGAGCTACATGCAATGATGTTACTCATCAAACAGAAAGCACTAACTTGATAAGATTTATTATCATTCCTCTTAAAATATTTGGAATCTTTTTGCCTTCCCATTCTTTGTTCCCATATAGTTGTGTGCCTCCTTCTAGAACAACTTTAAAATTTATCATCATCTACAATTGGGAGGGTTGCATAGGCGATCCCTGGTTACTGATTTCTTGGATTTTGACTCTTGAAATATCTCTCTCCATTATATTTATCTCCTTTAATAACCTTTGAATTTTCTCCTTCAATTTATATTCTGATTGATGCATGTTTATATGAGGATGGGTAGGGAAGTCATTCTCCACTATGTGATATGGTCATGGCATGGTATTTACAGGGAATGGGACACGATATGTAGTAGTGTTGGGTTGAAAATGGTGGACCTTATCCCTATGAGATATTTTTCCTACTTGGATGAGCATATTTTTAGCATGCAAGGCCTCTTTAAAGATTTGAAGAAACCTCTTTTCTTTGGACTACTGAATAGGGATCCTGATATCAAAGTGGAAAGCTCAAAATTAGTACAGATATGCTTGGGTAGGTGATGTTGTAATTTAGAGGAAATCCTCCTCCAAGTAATTATAAACTATACATTGAAGTTTGGGATACTTTTATGAGAGGATTTCTTGATGAATGAGAACTACATTAGCAACAAGAAGCGATATTTGGAGCCATCAAACATGTTAAAAAGAGCTTCCACCAAATCCGTCCACGTGCATATGCTCATATTTTTGAGAAATGTGTACCATAGTAATACCTACCATTTGGAAAGAGCTAACAGTCTAAGCATGACATCCTTAGTTGTGATGTTGTGAATGGCAGCCAAGGAAGCTACGTCCTGATAGTTATCATATATAGTTTTCTATGTGCCATCAAAACTTTATAGGGCCTTCAAGGTAGCTTTAGGGATGTCATGCCAGTCTGGGATGTTTAGACAACTTGTATCATTCCAGCAAGGATAGCCTTACTGAGCCATAAGTGACACAGGTCCTTCACAACTTTTGAGTTATTCTTTTAGAGTGCAATCGCCAGAAGAGCACAACTTTTCTATCAATGAGGTTAAGGCTACTCATCAAACATTGAGTCCTCTAGGAAAATAGGCTTTGACAACAATATAAAAGAGCAACCAAATGGAGTGTTTGGGTTGATATCTTGTAGATTCACCAAGTGAATGAAGCATAGATATTATAGAATAGAGTATCACCAAGCTCTATGTAATAAGGAGAGTGAGACCTGAGAGCCCCATCAGGTGTGCTAAAATCTATTGATCAAAAATACATCTAATGGAAAGGTTTGTACACCCATAAACCTTAACCAATATTGAATGACTACATAACCAAGGAGGCTATGCGGGTCAACCTATGGAGAAGGTCAACTCCTCGTAAATCTTAGCTAACTATGCTTAGGGAAATAGAAGGGTGAAAGAAACTAAATATATTTGAAGCTAGAACTTATAAGGGTACAAATTCAACTACATAAAAATATATGCAAATCAAACTTAAACCATTGTAGAAAGTATGAATGAATTACCTAACAGACCAGCCAAACCTTCTCATTTAGCATTTAGTGCACCTAATTGAAAGTGAATTATAGAACTACTAAATAAAATGCGTAAATATAGATAGAAAAATATAGAAACATCACTCAACAAGTTTTAGCAAAAATAAACCTTCAATATCACACATTTATGAGGCAATTTGGAGGTCAAACGGTAATACACTCACATTTCTTGAGTGGCAAAATCTTTACATATGAGTTGTAATAGCTAAAGAGTCATCACCCATAATGACTTGCATTATGATATATATAGCCTTTACAATAAATTTTGCTACAAACATTCATGATGATAGGTGAGTGGACATGGTCATGCTATAGGAGCATCTATGTTACAAATTATTTGTAATCCTCTACAAAATATGGCTGAAGGTGGCTGTCAAGAGAAGGTGGATTGTGTTGCATGAACCTGAACCCTTGATAAATTTTGATTCACCTGACAACTGATGGATCATAAACTTAATCCACCTGCATCTAAAATAAATTTACCATTAATTACATGATCAAACTTCTTTAATTTGACCACTTCCATGGACTCGAGGTTCAACCCATTGCCCATTGGATGGTCCTTAGATCACTTTACTACCAGTAATTCACTGTGCACCCTCATGTTGCACAGTCATTGGATGTTGCTTTCTTCTTTTAGAGGCTCTCTAATGTTTTTATGGATTCCATCATTAGAAAACTTTTGGGATCCCCCCACTGCTAACTAAAGCCCTAGAATTTTTCCCAACACACTTTTCCATTAGGGTGGGCCTTTGGGCTCCACATTAGTCTTTAGGTCTTACCAATATTTTGAGACCCCTCAAAGATATGATAGATGCCCATTCTTCTATTGAGTCCTATATTTAGGTAATATCTACTCTATCTGAGTAGTGATATTTTAGGGTTTGGCTAGGACCTATCTATATCCCATTTCTCTACCCATCACTTTCATGATGGGTTTTTGGGATCCCAATATTCTATCTATCATGCCTATGGTGGGATTTTAGGACCCTCTTAGACTCCATGAGGTTCTAATTTTCTACACGTGGTGGCACTTAACTAGATTTTATATTCTTTGCTACTGGGGCTTAGGGGGGCATCTCATCCTTCATCCATGATGGCATTTTAGGATCAACCCCATGTCCCATAGCGACCTATATTTTTGCCACACTTGATACTTAGTCATTTTTGTTGTAGTGCCAAATTTTCAATTCTGCTTTTACCACAAAATATTTATCACCTGCATTATAGCCCTATGCATCCTCCATAAAGCTTAACCATAGATTTGTTGAATGCCAAAGACTTACTCCTAGTGCCCACCACCTGATGCTCATAGAATTAGCTCCAAAATTTTATTTCTTTAACACCAATCATCCTATTTATAACCAGAAAGGGATGCATGGGTGAATGCATCAATAATTCCACCCACATATCCTTGTTATTATACTAACCCTATAGGATATGCATATGCTCTCACAAAGCAACAATCTGATCCTAAGGATTCTCCTCATATACCTCATCCCCACCATCACTCCTCATAGATGTTTTTGCATCCTCAGTGGCTCCCTATGATGATCCACCCATATCTATCTCCACTCAGTGATGCACTCATCGTTATTATGGATCTTCCACTGCACTAGTCGTCACATCCCCTCCAATTGCTACCCCACATTGAAATAACTAGGTAACCCATCAAGCATAATCATTTGCTATCATCCTAGGATCCTTCATGTTAACATCTACCAGAAGCTCATCTAACTCCTCACCTAGTAGCTCATCTTGTAGCCATTCTAATTATGTCTTGTTGATCCTCCACTAGATCATTAGGAACATCATGTCTCACCTTGATTTGTCAAGTCACTCATGAGTGCTAGAAGTACTCATGTTCTATCCTGTGGTGAACATTCAACCACCTTCCATGCCACACTCACCTCATGTGCACATCCTCCTTGGCCAAGGTTAGTGCTCCCTACCATGATATCCATGTAACATGTGTTGGTTGTAACCCTACAAATCTATCTACATATTTGTTAAGAAACCCTAAAATGGGTGGCTCTTGCCCTACTATTTCTCACGCAACCATCACATCACATAATAAATTTAAGTATCCACCATATCTCTACATGCAATCCATGGTAATCCAATATACCTATCAACCTGAAAGTGCTCCCATCCCCATTCCTATAGGAGAAAGCTACACCCTAGTCCCAGTTGGCCTCATAATTTGATCTCGCATAGCTCCCTGTAGAGATATACCAATAGAATAGTGTCCCATGCCATGATCCTAGGCTCCTCAATCAAGTCCATCATAATGCTTAGTAGGTTCTAAGAAAACCTTGTGCCTGGAAGTCTAGTAGGATAAAATTAGACATCAATGACATAAGAACTGCCTATCTAGCTATTAGGAAGCGTGTATCATATATGGTGCCAACTCACACTCCATCACTATTAGCATCACAATATATAAGATGCCACCACTCTCCATATACTCACTATAACACTACCTCTCAATGATTGGTTATAGTAGTAACAATTAACTCTCCATATATAGTAATCCATAGAATTTAGTAGATGTCCTCCAAAGTAATCGTAATCTCTCCAATGGACATATCAAAAGTATTGGTCCAACTATCCCATCTATCGATCAATGCCATTAGGTAGGCTTGATTTTCATGTATTGACTCTATTTGAACTGTGTGCTAAAGGTCAATCTTCTTTAGCCACTCCCAGTCATCCTTAGATAGTGCATCACACACAGTATTATAGGTGTTCATAAATTGGTACCTCACTCTAACAAGTTGTAAAAAATAAAAAACTCAAAAGAAACCAAACAAACATAACCATCTCACCTTGAGATGATGACAAAAGAAACCATATCAAGTCAAGATAGTCCCATAATAAAACCATATCGAGTCGAGATAGTCACACAGAGAGGTCATCTCGAGTCAAGACAATCACAAAAAAGAGTCATATTAACCCGAGACAACCTCCAAATCACATAAAAACAAGCAAAAACAAAAATAAATAAAAACACACAAGATGAGAAGGGAAGAAGAGAAAGCAAAAAAGTAATAAATATTAATTTTTCCATCCCACACCCACATTTTTATTTCATATAAGCCACCCTATTTTTACCACCCCAGCCATTCATTAACGTTTAATCATTATTAAGGTTCATTTTAATAATAAAGGTTCAGATTTTTGTCCTTACCTTCCTCTCACAAGCTTCTCCACTCATAGAGGTTCCCGATGGGTCCATGAGGTAGTTCAACTTGTATTTTAGCAACACTTCACTTAAAAAAATAGCTCTCCTCCCCGTCTCACTCTCAACTCATCACGAATGGTAAAAATGAATTATTTCCCATGAAATTCACTATTTATAGTTTTTCATGGACAAGACCATCTAGAATGATTGCATGGCATGATGTGACCATCTGGGATGATCCCTATTTTTCCAAAAAAAATTCAAAAAATTACATAAAAATAGAATCATCTCAGGTCGATATGGTCTCAAAATTTCACTTTTTCCTAGGGCAACCATGCTAACAATTCTACTTTTTTCAAGCGATGCATTGCTCTCATACTTTTTATATCTCATCCATCAACTCATTTCTTGAGGGGGTAGTAAATGATAGCAAAATTTGCATCTCAAATTCAAATCAATAATCAAAAACTTAAAAGTGGAAATTGCATCCATCCAAGAATCATTGCCAAAAATGATCATACACTCTCCTTGCTAGGACAAAAGCAAAATATCAATCAAACAAACACTTGGTATACCTAAAGCCTAAAACTTATAGACTAATAATATCTACCTACAATTTAAAGGTTACCAAGAATGATCAAACAAATACTTGGTAGACCTAAAGCCCAAACTTCATAGACTAATAATGTCTACCTACAGCTAAAAAATCACCAAGATAAAATCAAGTCCATCAATGTGTTGGAAGCAATGATTCAATGACATGTGCCCATTACATGCTTGGGGTATCTCATGTTGACTATCAATTAACATCATCCATCACAAACTCAACCATTTTAGATAATCTATTTTACTTTGCATTGTGCTTTTGCACAAAGCATCCCAAAAAGAGGTATTTGTAAAAACCTAAAATGTATCATCATGAGGAGACTCCTAAAATACCTCCTTGCTAACTCACACAATCCATCAGGTAGCCTTAGGATTAGTTTAGTGATTTTCTCTAGCATTAGGCAATATTCCCCATGGGAATCTTGACCGTCTCAACCCAAGATGATCTTAGGATCAAGACCATATCGACCTGAGACAGTCATGCAAAACAAAAAATAAAAAATAACTAGCAATGAAACTACCTATCAATGCAACATCGAATTTTATTTTGGTGCCAAAAACCCTACAGATCACACTTTAACCTATCATCTATAGTCATTTAGTGGCACCTACCACCTATAGTCATTTAGTTGTAGCTAACTAGGATACCTCTGAGTGGCACTTATCACATTTTATTGGTAGTTACCACTTGCCATACATTGCCCTAAAGCCTATAAAATGGTACCCTCTTTCCTTTATTAAGGATCCCAAATTTTTGAGTTCAAGAAATGAAGTGCTACCAAAATAATCTACCAGGTTCTTCCATTACCAAGCCAATGTTTTGGGAGTTCCACCTTGGATTTGAAGTCACCTTCCTCTCGCTCAAATTATTGCTAGTATTTCCTAGTGATCACCCACACCCTTTTAGTCACTCTCACACTCCTATATCTACTCAAAATGACACCCCACGTAACCCAAGATGTTTTTTATATATGGTTACGTCAAGGCATAGGCCTGCGAAATTATTGTCTCACCTCGAGATGATCCGTAGACAAAATCATCTCAACCTGATATGATCATGTTCAGGTGATAAATTTCCATTTTTTACTACATTTTAGCTTAGATTTCTATATTTTCATCATTTTACATTAGCTTAGATCTCAAATATCATATGCATGTATATGTTCTTTTTCGTCTTTTACATTATCATATTGAATATGGGTCCAACCTCAGTGGGCCCCTCATATGCTATTGATCTACTTTTTATGTCTTTGCATATAGGTAACAAAATTCAAGGACAATGAAAGAATCATGATTTGACTCTCATGCGGTGGTCCTAGAAAACCTGCTCCTCGAACACTATGTTGGCATGGATATCTTTCATGTTGTACCTTAAGACTTATTTATGGAAAAGAGGGGAATCATACCCTTAATATGTAATATTTGTATCATCTGAAAAGATCCTCTCAAGAGGAATATCTTTATGTAACATTAAAAATATAGATTAATATAAATTTATTTTTATTTATTTTAAAGCATTTGTGTTTATTTTATGTGGTAAAAATATCCATCCATAAGTAAGAGCTTCGAAAGCTTCTTGAAGTCAGTTTCATCAAAGCTATCGACTTTTCTAATTGGATATTCAATATCATACCTATTTCCAAGAAAAAAGGCATAGTTAAAAAATGCAATGACTTTTGAGATATTAACTTGGCATGTCCTAAAGATGATTTACCCTTGCCTAATATAGATATGATTGTAGATTTTACAATTGGATGTGGTATGCTATCCCTAATGGATGGTTTTTCAAGTTATAATCAAATTAAAATTGCTTCTGAAGACCAAGTTAAAACCTATTTCATGACTCCTTAGGACACCTTTTGCTATCAAGTTATACCTTTTGGCTTAAATAATGTAGGTGCCACATATTAAAGGGATATGACCTAGATATTTCATGACTTAATGCATAACATTGTGGAAGACTATGCAAATGATATCCTATGATTGTTCCATCAATTATGAAACTCATGCATGAGATCTAAGGTGCATATTTGAACAATTAAGAGAATACAAAGTTCATATTAAGCCCTCTAGGTGTATATTTGGAGTCACATATGGTAAGATTTTACATTTTATTTTATCTAGAAGAGGCATTGAAGTAGATATGTCCAAGATATCAGTTATTATAGATATGCTTCCACCATGCAATCTTATTGAATTACATAGTTTGCAAGGTAAGATTCAATCCATCAGATATTTCATATCTCAACTAGTACATAAATGTCAACCCTTCTTTAAGCTCCTTCATAAAAATGTAGAATATAAGTGGGATGGTGAATCTCAATGATCTTTTTATGAACTCAAGAGGTACCTCATGTCCCCTCTTGTCCTCATAGCACCTAATCCAACCAAATATTTATTGCTCTATATCACTGCTATGGCCCAAGCCTTAGGGGTTATGCTAGCTCAAAATAAATAAATAAAAAGTTATTATATTAGTAGAACCCTTATTAGTTATGAAACATGTTATAATCCTTTAGCAAATATTTACCTCATTGCAGTGTTTGCATATCAAAAATTGTGATATTATATGCTTAGCCATAAGACATTGGTAGTTGCAAAGGTTGATTCTCTTTGCTACTTAATGTCAAAACCCCACCTCTCAGGGCAAGCCACCAAGTCGATCATCACCATTAGTAATTTTGATCTAACCTTCATTAGTAATAGGGCCATAAAAGGTTATGTCATCACTTATCATCTAGTCATAACTCCCTTAGAATCGACCCATCCTCTAGTGATAGAATTTCCAAATAAGTGTGTCTTTAGCATTGAATAAGAACCTCAAGATTATTGGATCATGTATTTTGATGGATCTCATTGCTTGAAGTGTGCAGAAGGATGAATGATTCTAGTCACCTTACAAAAGTGGTTAATCCCTCTTTTCTTTAAGTTGTGTTTCTCCTGCATTAATAATACTACATAATATAAAGCCTTGATTTTAGGTCTCCTAGCCACCTTATCTTCAAAATTCAAAAATCTCTCTATATTTGGTGATTCTCAACTTGTGGTTAATCAAGTTAATGATGTAAATCATATCAAATATGAAAATTCAAGCCATACAAATATATTGTTGTAAATATCATGTCAACCTTTGATAAGGTAACCATAGAATCCCTTCGTAGATCCTCAAATCACCATGTGGATATAAAGGTTGTAGCCACATCCTTTTTTCCCTTAGAATTATAGGATGATCATGCTACCATTATTATCTACCAACTTCAAGAACCTAAAAATCATAGTTCTAGTCAATTACCTTTAGATGTCTTCACCATTGGGGCTTCTTTATCTGAGCCTTGGTATAAAGACATATTTTCCTTCTTAAAATATGACATGATGCCTGAAGGCTTAATCACAAAAAACAAAAGATATTGCATAAAAGAACATGTAAATTTGTGATCATCTATGATATCTTATATCGAAGATCTTTCAATGGTATCCTTTTGCAATACCTTACTCTTGATTAAGATAAGAAAGCCCTTCATCAAGCTTATGAAGGATTATGTGGTGGACGTTTAAGTGGCAATGCAATTTCCAAGAAGCTTCTTCACATAGGGTATTATTGGCCTTCTATGGTAAAGGATGCATGTGATTATGTTTGACATTGTGATAAGTGTCAACATCATGATAACCTTATCTATGCACCTTTACAAAACCTTTAGGTCATTTATTATCTTTGGTCCTTCTTTATATGGGGTCTCAACATCATTGGAAATATTAACCCTATTTCTTCTTATAGCCATAAATTTATTATTATAGCCACATAGTACTTCACCAAATGGATAGAAGCCATATCACTATCCATGGTTAGTGGAGTTTAAGTTTCTAAATTCATTATTAATCAAATCATTTGTAGATATGGAATTCCATCTGTCATCATTTCATATAATGGAATCCCATTTAAGAATAAATATGTTAATAATATTTGTGCTAAGTATAAAATTCAACATAAATGGTCTACTCCTTATTATCATCAATGAAATGGCCAAAAAAAAACCTCTAATAAATATTTAATCAATATCTTTAATAAGTTAGTGATTAAGACCAATTGTGATTGGAATCTTAAGCTTTACCTTCCTTTGTGGGCTTACCATACAAGTGTACACATTTCTATAGGTGTAACCCCACATGTTCTAGTCTATAGGACTAAGGTTGCATTTCCTTTTGAGATAGAAGTCCCTTGTTTGCATATTTTGTTGCAAGATACCTTGGTTGGAGATGAGCATCACCTCGCTCTTTTAAACCAATTAGAGTTGCTCAATAAAAAGTGCATTCATTACTTAGATCACCTATGATTTTATCAAAATAAACTTAAAAATTCCTACACTTAAAAGGTATGTAATTTATCTTTTGAAGTAGGGAACCTTGTCCTTAAAGAAACCAAAATAATACCAATGTTTGAACCATTTTAAAACATAATTTTAAGCCTAATTGGTTAGGCCATTTTTTCATTATGGCTAAGTTTACCTCAAGATCCTACTATTTAGAAACCCTATATAGAAAATATCTTAATGAACCCATGAACATTATGCATCTCAAAATATGTTATGCTTTATTGTGTGATTACTCACTTGCATCATGGTCTTCTTCAAGTCTTTTATAATCTAGAGAAGGGGTTGAGGTCTTGGTAATAATATCTTCAAGCAATAGTCACCAATTGCAAACCCTCTTTCTTCTCAATACTTCAACCTCTTCTTCAAGTTTCCATAATATTCAAAGAACCAATTCTTGTTTATCTTATCTCAATTCCTCTACTTCTACCAAATTTTTCAAGATCCCTCTTGTACCAAATTGTATTTGTTTTCTTGATCATATTGCATGTTTCCTATCATGTATAGAATGAATTGACTGATATTTTACTCTTTGCATTTATTCTTAATATACACTACATTTCTCCTTGATATTTATATATGCATATCTGATTTCTTGCTCATATAGAGTTTTAGGAATTTCACAATGAGGCAATGATGAAAACTAGTCAGGTTAGCTCATATGCATTACCAAATCCCCAATACTAGGATAATTTTCTTTATTTTTACCTATCATGATGCTACGATTACCCTATCCATACACATATAATGGTAATTCTATGATAGTGAGATTTATTTCCTTGCATTCATACATTTTCTTGTCATTGCATCGGTTGGCAGAACATCTCTTGCTCTCTTCACTTTCCTTCTTTTTTCTACCACATTTCTTGGTGCCCTCCCAATATGACACAAAATAATTATTTTTTCAATCCACACCTTAGAATGATTATTTTATTTTGTGTTCCTAGGGTGTCGCTAGATGTGACGTCCTCCTCCTTCCTTCCCCTTTCTTTCTCTTGTATGTAAATAATTAGAATATTTGATTCTACAATTATGTCAAAGGATTATCCTAGTTAGGATATGCATTTTTCATTCCTATAACACTAGATTTATGATGACTAGTGGATCCAAGGTCTCTCTTTGGTATTACATATACCTCTTCAACTCCATTCCTATAATATCTCAAATTTTGCTTGCTCGTCATATCAGGTGGTGGATCATGGCTTGTCATTATTTGGCTTATGTATATCCTCATTTGTCCCATTTTATATTTTAATAGGATGATTATGCTACGATTCATCACCTAATTCTTTATGCAATCTTATACTTTTTTTTATTTTTTACCTCTTTTGTATATACCTTAACCTTGAAGGTATATATACATTTCTAATTTTCACCAAGTCAAGGGTTATACACTCATCTTATTTCTTCTTCTTACACATACTTCCTCTTACCTCTTAATATATCCTTAAGAGCACATGTCTTTAACACTCTACCCTTGACTCACAGCTAATAGTCAAGCTATAGAATGTTAAATATATATGTTTCTTAAATATCTATCAATTGACTCAAGATTATTGCTACTAACTTTCTCTTCTTAAGTTTATATTTTTGCTTTTAATTTCTTCACATTGTTTTTATCCCTATCAACCTCTTTTGTCATCCTCCAAAAGCTATCATAGTTCACTATTATTTTATTGATTAAAGCACCTCATTTGCTAAAAATAAGCAATAAAACCAAATACACTACGATAGCAAAAGTGGATAGGTGATTGCTTCCTCTTAATTATTCTTTCACTTCTTCATTATCCCCTTGGCTATCGAGGGTTGAATTTAGGATAGGCTAGATACCACATAAATTATATTTTATGATATTTGATCATTTATTGGTTATGTGATGAGCATATCCTGATTTTAAATATATTAGATGAGGAGCTTCATTTATTTCTCTTTTCATGCTCTTATGTGAACAAGATCATGGGGGTAATGTATGCTTACCTCTTCACATTTTCTTATAGCTGCATAATGATAGGTGGTTGAGTTATCTTGTCTTCATCTCTTGTTTCCTCCTTTTCATATGAATTTGATTTTCTTATCTCCTTATCATTCTTCTCACTAATGAGAGAATGAAGGTAGGATATACTAACCTCTTAGAATTTTTGCATGTCCATATAATGTTAGATTGTTGTTTATCCTGGCATCTCTTGTTTACCCTTTACATTATCATTTTTGTTCTAGAATGGATTCTTGCAAACTAGAACCCACTACCTTCCATGATTGATTTGTGTTTGTATGCATATCTATCTAGTGATGTTGATGGATTTCAACTACCATACTTTACTTCTACTTTTATTTGTTCTTTTTCTTCTTCTTCTTTCATCACTCACACTAACTCTTTCAGTTTGTTCTATTATTTTATACATATTGTGCATAGCTTGTAAATATCTTGTGCATAGCTTGTAAATATATTTTATATAGCACAAGCACACACACCTTATTTGGTCAACCCTTTGCTCATTTAAGACCTTGAATAGTCATCGTTCATCTTAGGCCTCAACTAGTCATTAACCATCTTAGGCCTCAATTGGTCATCTATCATCTTAGGCCTTAACTAGCCACTATCCATTGTACATAGATACTATAATGTATAAATATGTATGCATATAGACCTTATATGGTTGACTCTTTGCTCATCTAGATCTAAATTTTGTGTTGCTCATTTTAGACCTTAATTGGTCACTACTCATTTTAGACCTTAACTAGTCACTGCTCATATAGGCCTTCATTGGTCGTTGACCATATTAGGCCTTAACTAACCACTATCCATTGTACATAGCTACTATATTGTATAAATATGTATGCATATAGACCTTAGATAGTTGAATATTTGCTCATTTAGACCTTAACTAGTCATTGCTCATTTTAGACCTTAACTTATCACTACATATTTTAGACCTTAATTGTCATTGCTCATATAGGCCTTCACTAGTCATTGAATATCTTAGGCCTTAACAGATCATGAACCATTTTACATATATATATATATATATATATATATATATAGGCCCTTACGACCACTACATACATACATACACACATATATATTGGGTCCTACTTTGACCCCTATATTTTTTCTTAGGCCTACATCAATCTTGATCACACTGATCTCATAATATCTATGTTGATCATGGTCCTATCCCCTAAGCACCTATTCATATCCATCTTGCCCATCTTACTCTTTTATTAACCTCTTTGTAGTATTATACTTTTTTTCTTCTTTATTTTTTGTTTCTCTTTTTATCATTTTTCTGTCACGTTTTAAATCCCTCTCATTACCCTACTTCAATAATTAGAATATATAATAAAAATTGAATTCATCAATAAATTAGTACACATGTTGCAATCATAAACAAAATTAATTTAGATTTCATTAGAATCTCAATGTGGTGCATCTTGTCTGATGTGTCGATGTGCCACAATCTCAAAACTAGCACACTTGTTCATCCCCTTTGTCCCTCTCTGAGGAAGCATGCCACAATAAAAATTTGTTAGAGTATATTACATCATTTGGATCATGTAAATGTGCCACCTTTGGTACATAACTAGAGTAGGAGTTTACTTTAGAGTAAAGTTAGTTAGTTACTTCAAGTATTGTAATAAATAGACAACTATTAATGTGCAAGTTTTAAATGTACAAGGAGTCTATTTGTACATTAGGTAGATACGAAGAGTAAGGGCCAAGGAATCTATATTCCTATATAAAGGCCTCATAGTGACTATTTTCAAAGGAGAAGTACATAGTAGTAAATATAGAGAGTGTGTGGTATAGTTCAGTAGTATGGTACAATATTGTCCTTTCATATCTATTCATGGAGTGTTCATGTCCTCCATTATATAGCATTGTACTATTTTCATCCTTTCATTAATGGCATATTTTTGAGTTATTTGTAGATGTTCATCCCATTATTTTCTTACATATTATTGTGCCATTATTTTATAGTTATCTCATATTAGTTATCTTTCATCTTGTGGTTGTATTTCCTATACTAAAATCTCATCAAAAGCTCACAGTGGTATCATAGCACATGGTATATCAGATAGGAGATAGGGAGAGACACAAGAGAGATTGAGAGAAATCCAAAATCTCATTTATAAAATTTTGAGATTGCATTTGGATAGAGTCTTACCACAGGGTTGCAGAATAACTTGTGAAGACTAGGACTTAGTATTAATACCACTAGATTGACAATTCAACTAGTGAATATTGATTATCTCTAGATTCATAATTTCTTCCATTATAGTCCTAATACTTTGTTGCAGGAAAAAGGAGATTCAAAGTGAGTTGGGAAGCTTCCTACAAAAGAGTTAGGAATAATATCTTCTTTGGAATCAATTTAGAACCAAAAGCAATAAATGGAAGGTTGAATATTTGGAGGCGTGAAGAAAAGGTCCCATTACTAGAGATTGCAGACCTGAAGAAATGGGCTCTATTTTTTATTCGTAATAAAATTCTTCAAAGGTCTAAATCACTCATTCTCATAAATATTTGATTTTCATATTAATCACCCTTCATGAAATTTCCTAAACTTCAAAGACTGAGAAAGTACCTTTCATCATAAAAAGTTAAATTTTAACAAAGTACCATTGTGTCTCACAAAATATCTCTACTCCAAGACCATACCTTTTTCCTTTATATTTATCATAAACCAAGATTTTATTCACTTAAGCCTTTAAAAAACATTTATCAAATTTATCAAGGCTATAAGATTTAATATTACCCTTAAGAAAAAGGAAATTCATGTTACACAAGCTAAGCCTAAGGCTTCGTCATTTTATTAGTCATATTTCAAAGTATGCAATCATGATGAGGTATTCATCCAAAGAAATGCCCACCGTAAGTTAAGAAACTGACACGATCACTAAAAAACAAAAAATTAGTAAAGGCCATTAATCGAAAGGATATCAATGGTCAAGAATAATTTACCCTAATATCTACCACCAAGAAGAACCGATCAAAACAAAAGAACCCAATCAAATTTGATGCTTGAAATTCAAATCCAAATCATGGTAGTTTTCAATTGTAGGGAAGAAACTATTAATTGATCAATTTGATGAGAAATAAGATTGTTCGAAAGTGCATCAAAGGCCAAAATCGATTGGTTGAAACTCAACAAAGATCAATGGCCATGAAGTATCAGTCCAAAGTCTATCGATCGAAACCTAATCAACTCACTTGGTTAAAGTCGACGCACCGCTTAAAGTATTGCATTTAATCACAATGTTACCTTCACTATGGAAACAACCTTTCTTGATAAATCAGCCTAAACCATGGTACCTAGTCTTATTAAACTTTCAACTTACAACCTTAGGGTCCCCTTAATTTTAGATTTTTGTTCAAAAGGTAATAAGATAGTACATATACTTAAACACTTGAGTTCTTATACCTAAGCCTAATTAAATCAATTACCCTAGGTGGAATCAGTCATGAGGTTCGTTGTTACATTTCTCTCCTTTTCTTTATGAAATTCCCTATGTTGTTTGTTTTAATTTATAAAAAAATTAAGGTTAAGGCCCTTTAGCCAAAAATCTATGGTTGCCTAGAGTAGTCAGTTGACCAAGTTAATAAAACTAGGATAATTCAACCGAATAAAGATATGACATGGAAATATCAAAGTGATCAAAGTATTTTTGGTCGATAGAGATTAACGATCCAAATTGATCAGTTGAACTAGAATAGGGGAAGGATTAAAAACTTTGTACCCCTCCATCATGCCTAACCCCAAAAACATGTAAGGTTTAAATACCACAGGTCATTAATACATCCACCCTCCTTTCCTAGACCAAACTTTTCCTAAGTCTAACTAAACATTTTTGAGCTATATTTATAAAAAGGGATGACTAACAAGTTTTTTATTGAAGGAGATTTAAGACCTAAGGACCCATGTGAAGAAGCAAACTCTAGTCAACCAAAGAGAGATAAAGTCATGAATTCATCGATTGATTGAATCTGAGTAGCTAAAGTATTTCAACTGAACAAGACGAATGGTAGGGATTTACTGACCAAGGTAAATTCAACCATACAAAAATAAAATGTATGAAAAGAAATGAATTTTTTATACGAGCTTTGATTTAACTAATGCTTATTTTTTTTATTGTAATGTCGAGTTCCCTAAGGACTACCATGGACTTAATACTAAACCCCCAAAGTATGAAAGTACCCTAGGCCATTCGGTAGAAAATTAACGAATGATGAGGGTTAACCAGTCGAGTATTTATGGATGGATGAAAAGAATTTGGCCAATTCACATATGACCATGAAAGATCCATCCATCAAAATTTCTCACAGGAAGGATGAATTAAAGCCCTATCTGTCGACTAACAATGGATGATCATAAATTCTCACGTGGCACAGAACCAATAGTAGATATCAATTGGTCGATGACACACATGGAGTGGCACCACATTAAAAGCAATATATAATGGGTACCCCATCAGAGAAAGCCATTAATGCACTTGAATTGATGATGATCTCACTGACATGACTAGAGACCAATCATAAGGTCGCAGGCATACAATTCAACTACAAAATCTTCCTTGAATCTATCCAAATACATGCTTTAGGACAGCATGAGTTAATCAAGTGATTAAAAAGCAAATGGATATTTTATCCAATGGTTCATCATGCAAACCAACTAAAAGAGCAATAGATCATGATAGGCCAGACCATTATAGAAAGTGAGGTGACAACCCAAATGTGGAGGTAGTATAGGAATAGTAGGTATGACATTAATGGCACTTCATGTAGAAAATAGTTCAAAAATGTGCTATCAGTAGTGGTTCACTCACAAAGCTAAGGAATACCCTTGAGACATAAGCTGAAGAGAAATCCAAATACAGAGGTTAGGGATTTCAAGATTAAAAATTGCTTCTTCAAGTGCCACTACTCTAAAAACCAAAGTTGAGATACTAGAAGAGAAAGTATCATTCAAAAAATATCAATGAGGAAAGCCTCTGATAAAGTATGGGGTAAAGAGGACATCTAAGAGTTCATCTTCGAATCAAGCACTTAAGAATGGAAACATCTACAAAATTTGTTAAGGGGTATTTTTTAAAGAGCATACGACAACAAGGATAAGAGGAGACCGACTAACTTGGCTAAGTTATTAGGTCCAAGGGTGTATTTCTCTTCCAAATTACTATCTTGGCTAGCTTTTTTGTACAATTCAAATGCCAGAGCAATAATGAATAGAAAAAACAAATCCATATAAAATTACACAAAATAAAATCATCCAAGTATTCAAGTTATAAAATACTTCTCTGATTTATGATGTGGAATTAGTCTATGCATATGCCAGACATATGATTGGCACCTCCTTTTATGTAAAGTTGTTTGATTACAAAAAACTAGTGTCTACTAAGTTCCCCATTCATAAATCCACACTGCAAAATTGGAAAAAATATTACACTAACATGATTCACATAGCAATGGGATTCAAAGACCTAAATTGGGTCAAAATAGAAGTTATGTTTTTAATAGTACAATGCAACAAAGCCTAGAAATTTCCAATGTACAAGTGGGAGAACTTAATCTACGATACAATAGATAGAGAATTTAAAGAGCTATAGAAGGCAATAAACAAAGAAAGAGACATCATGCCTCGCTTCTCCAACTACTCCTTGCTCATTTACCTGATTGTGGGATAGTTTAGTGAAAAGGTAATTACCAAGTTGGGGGTGTAGTAGAAGTAATAATTTAGGACATATTACCATGCATACAATAAGGTGCCTCCAATTATTCTAAATTCTTTGAAATATTTATCCCTGTAATGTATCATGTTATTATTGATAAATAACCCTTCAATATGAGCCTAGGAATTGTAAAATATTTAAAATACAACAAGGTAGGATATTTCTTCATCATAAAAAAACTCACCTATATCATGGTGTATGGGTCTAAAATGTCACCCATAGCTTTACCCTCTTTTTATCTGATATCAGTAGTAGCCCTAGAGATTGTAATATATATTGTAGAGGAGTCCTGATTAAGGGTCATAAGAAAGCAAAATAGAATCCCTTGGATCATCGCACCAAGTAATATAGGCCATTATTTTTATAGGGGATATCCTAGTCTGATGGGAAACTTGTCGAAAATGGAATCATTCAGTTTCATCAAAATTACATGGATATCATATGATCCCGATGGATGTTATAAGAGAATTAATATTGAGAAAGAACAACCAATACATAAATGAGACCAATTTGAAGATAGTATCATGTGGGCTCATAAAAAAGGGGTGAGAAGACATGGAAAAATGAGAATCTAGCAAGGGCACATGCCCAAGTAGAGAAGGTAGGGAATTACTCCATTGTCCTAAAAATACTAAGGAAGGCTACAGTGGAAAATATGACTCCAAAAGTATCAGTAATACCTCCAAAAAACTTCATAGAACCTATCATAGAAATTGTTATTCAAGAGCCTAAACAAATCAAGATATTGGCAGAAGTGGTGGACCAAAAGATAAAAAATACCTCTAAGGCTCCCATCACACATCAGCACCCAAACATTATGAAATAAAATGAGATTTTTCTAGTCTCTCTTATCCCAATTCAACCTACTATAGAAAATTTGGCTAAAGCATTGATGATCCCAAAATATATGTAGCAGATGCTCACAATTTCACCTTAGGAAGTACCTATAGCCTTAAGGATAAATAAAAAAGAAATAAATATTTGTGTAGTAGCTTGGATGAAGATACAGAGAGATGGAGGGTTTGCTAATATTTTCAAGGAATATCAAATCAAAGATCAAAGTCCTTCGAGTTATTCCATGCATAAGAGAGCTAGGATTGGAATGAGCACTGATGATCCTATAAGTATCACCCTGATCAGAAAGAAGGAGACCACAAAATTCACCCCTAAATAAGAAGAACATATCCAAGAAATATTGAAAGGGAGAGTAATGGAATCCCAATTAAGATTTAGAAAATAAACTCCCATTCCCACATAAAGTTCTTTTCCTTACTTAAGAGCCACAATTATTTTTCCTACAAAGGGAGTAGAGTCACTTCATATAAATCTTGCAATAGGTGATGCAAAAATATGAGGGGATCAATAGCCTTATTAAAGCATGGAGTATAGGTGCATGTGTAGACTACTCTAGCTATAGAAAAAGACATAGCAGGTTGGAAGACTAAAGCAGAATAATTGTAGTCAAAAAATTAAAAGCTATAATATGAGAACGTGAGGCTACAAGATGAGGTTAGCAATATTTAGGAATAAATTCATTCACCAAATAAGTAACTTTAGGGTGATTATTCAATACTTACTAAGAAATGCAATGATAAAATGATCACCATAGTAAAACAACATGCTAACATGATCGATGAGTGTTGTAAAGACTTTGGGAAGATAATAGAAATGAATAAAAATATCAAGCCCCTAGTGGAGGAATAAGATAAGAGAATTACATCCATTGCCCCAATTTATGATAGGTGTGGGACAAAGTATGATCAAATTGGGTCTAAGCAGATAACCACGTTTGATGGTCAAAAGAATAGTTTTCAGGAAGAACATGAGAAGATCACCAATTATGTGAATGAAAGACCTAAGTGGAAGGTTATGATAAAAGAACTCGAGGATGTGGAACAAGATATGACCACTATAGTAGCACAATTCAAGATCAACATATCCCAATTACTTATTATAGAAGGGTTCAGCAATACACTCATTCAAAATATCCAAAATTTATAATACTAGAAAACAGATGATGATAAACTAGTTGATCAGCTCCTTAACATGTCAAAGGAAACCTTTGATATGATCAAGTTATTCCAAAGTAAGCTGATGGATATAAAAGAAAACAACATCAAGGTATTGAGGTTCTTAGATAGGATCACTAATTTGAATACATTTTGTGAAGGGGTTTGGATGCACATTGCAAATTTAATTCAGACCAAGTAGGATGAAAATGATTAAATCAAAGAATCTAGTTAAAGGTTATCAATGGTATCTAGTGGCAGTATGGGGCCCACTTTAGAAGTGAAAATGAGGACCAAAGTAAAAGAGAATATCATGGAACCAAGTGCATGAAAATAAAAGGATCGAGTGTTTACTAGCTATATTTGATTTTGACAAAATTAATAGTCTTTTTTTATTGCTAATTTTAAGTTGTAATACACCTAGCCAGTAACATGGCAAGAGATGGCGATAAGTGGAAGGTCCATATTAGAGCATTTTTTACAGTTACAAATCCACCAAATCTATAAGAAGGACATTCATGGCCAGAATCAAGCATCAAGCTTTTACATAGCATATTTTTTCTAGGATGTATACTTGAGTGTCATGTTCTTTGTTGTTTTATTTTCCCTTATGTCTTTTCTTCTTTTCCATCTCTTATTATTCCTATTACTGTGTAGGTTCTGAGAGAGAAGTTCTCAAGAAATTGATATTATTTCCAGATATTGAGCCAGATATCTATAGACTCAACTTTTACCAAATTGGAATGGAAGAATGAAAAGTTCTTGTTACATTATTTTAACAAGGATTTTTATTGTATTAATCTTTAAGAGTTCAATGGTAATTTTAGGCCAACTCTTCATGTAATTACTCTTGATATTAATACAATTATGGTCTTCCTATATATCATATATTTGTTTAGTATTGTGTGTATCTTCATTATGGGTTACATTATTTGAATGTATAATTAATGTTTCTTTTGTTTATCACCAATTATATTTGTTATAATATTCGAATGAACTTAACTGAATCAATTCTTTATTTTCCTAGTTCTTTCTATTTCACTGATTTGTTACTAAATCTTGCTATAATAGCCCAAAGGATTAAGGCACCGCTCATACATAAGGTATAATTGAACTGTTATTGTTTAAGCTTGATCAATTTTATAAAAAATTTACATAATAAACATAAATATGGAAGAGCATGAACATAAAATATAAAAACTTTAAGTTCACCTCAAGGGTTTTCTTACCATACCTGGTCTGTCTTAAAATTATATAGAACTCTATTCCTAAGTTAAAGAGGCTGGTATACCAGAGCCTGTAATTGCTCGTTGGCAATTGGTTTTTCTTGTAGTGTGATAGCATATTCCAATGATGCAAAACAATATCCAATAGTTTAATGGCACTGTTGTCAAGGACTCAATTTTTATAAAATATAAATTTTGTAAGGTTGACCCTGAGTGTTTAATTGTGATAATATTTTATCGCAAAAAATAGCCAACATTTTAATGGTGCCATTATCAGAGACAAACTTGTAATCTTGATTATATTTTAAAAACCCTATGATAATTTTAATCTTAAGCAACAATTGGCCCATTAGGGAATACCTAGTTTTAATTTTAGAATATTTTGGAGTCTATTTCCCTGTACAAGCCTTGTTTAAAATTTGCTTTTTCAAGAAACCAATTTTCATAATATTTTCTTTATTTTATTGATCTTGATTTTGTTTCTTGAAAAAGGTATCATCCTGAGAAACATACCCTATGAGTTGGAGAGTGTTATAGGTTGAGCAATCTTGACAAAAAATTTATTCTTTCTGTACTTGTGCTAGTGACTCCAACTTGCTAAACCCAAAAATCAAAACTAAAAAGAAGGAACAAAATGTGTTGGCATAAACAAGGAGAACTGCTCGAGAGCTATATCCAGAATTTTCAAATCCAGGGGAATTTTTCAGAACTCATCCTTCTAGTTCATCACAAAAAGTCTTGATTCTAGAGAAAAAATAGATATTGTTACTGTAGAGAATATATTTCATACATCCTCTACTATTGTTGGTGAAACTAATATTACACCACCTGCTATCATTAATGTGAAGCCCATTAAAACTCCTCTAATAGTTAATATGGCCAACCCTTCTCCTCAGAATAATCAAAATGTTTAATTATGAAGAACAAAAAGATATAGGTATTTTCAATTACCTATTGCTCTACATGATCTCCCTAGTAAATCTCATAAGTATTTACCAAAATTTCAAAGAAACAACGCAGTCATAGGAGAAGACCATATTAAAAGTTTCTTGTATGCTATGGATAGTCTTGAGGTAGAAGATAAAGATGTAGTATTATTATTGTTTCTTAAAACCTTAGAGAATGGTTTAACACTCTTTCAAATAATGAAATTGCTAAAAATGGAAACTATATTTCTGAAGAAATTTGGAGAAAGGAAAAATAAAAAATCATTGTTAACAGATTTAGCAACTATGAAAAAGAGAGAAAATTATACAATGAGTGATTTTAATAGAAGATTTTCTAAAATAAGAAATAAAATTCCCACTGATTTAAGGCCAAATGATATACAAGCTATCTATTTTTCGAAGAATGCCTTTCCAAGAGAATTCAACTATGACTTAAGACAAGAACATGTTGCTACCATGGATGAATGTATAGACAAAGCTATAGAAATTGAAAGAAACATGTTAGATAGTGGAAATATAAAACCATACTCTCTAGAGCTTAGTCAACCTAATAGGAAGCCTAAGAAGGTAAAATTCAATCTACAAAGAAGAACTAAATAGAATCCTATGGAAAATTTGGTAAACCAAATGATGGAAATGTTTAATATAATGAACAATAGGTTAGCCAGGATTGATAGAAATAAAGAAAATAATGGTGAATCTTCTCACCCTCAAGTTGATAAACAAGAGAAAAGTTGAGAGAGAACAAGACTCTATCTTAAATATCATACCCTTTGTCACCATCATAGAAAATTTTCCTTATTACTGTTTAACTTGTGATGCTCCTCATAATCCAATTTTTTGTGGAATATATCTAGGTATGCATAATAATATAGATTTAGATGATGAAGCTGAAGAATATATAATAATTAATGCATATTTGACTCGAGAATATGAATCTAGAGAGGCTATTTGAAGAAAATATGGACTTGTATACATCAAAACATCGACCTAAAATCCTAGTAGCAAAAAATACAAAAATATTACAAAGACCATAGGAAACTAGGTATGAAAGGATGAAACAAGGGAAATTAATCCCAACAACTCAAGAAATAGAAGAGCTACAGACAACTCATGCTCTAAAGTTGAGAAATAGAACTATAACTAATAAGACTTGTAAATCCTCAACCAATGAAACTAGGGGACATTCTATTGTAAATAAAGATACACATAAAGAAAAACATAAAATAATTAAAACAAAGCTATTCCTGAAAAAGTAGAGATAGAAGAAGAATTAAAAAGATAGGAATGTCCAAAAACACTTGATGTTAAGAAAATTGAATTTGACGTTGGTTTAGAATTGAGTAAGAAAAAAGTTAATATAACTTTTGATGAGCTAATAAATATCCATAAATATAGAGAACAAGTTTGTAAAGTTTTTGGCATGGTAAAACAACAAAAAAAGTAGTTTTGAGATACGACCCTGTGAATTCAACCATTCGAAACAAGGGTAGTGATGATTTTTCAAATCACAAAAAACAAAATTGCAAAGTGTGAAGGATTAGGATTTTTTCCTAAAAAACATCTCATATTTTAGGAGCCATATCTTCATGAAGAGTTATCCGATTCAGTTTATTCTTGGACCAACTTGTGCAAAATTTGAATAGATTTAAAATGAGTGGTCATATGCAAAATTCTAAGAAATATTGAGGTATATATGACTATATGAATATAACCATTTGTAACAAAGGCAATGATGATTTTTCAAATTGTGAAAAACGAAATTGCAAAGTGCAAAGGATTAGGATTTTTTCCTAAAAATATCTCATATTTTAGGACCCATATCTGCATGAAGAGTTATCTGATTCAGTTGATTCTTGGACCAACTTGTGTAGAATTTGAATATATTTAAAATGGGTGATTATATGTAAAAATATAAGTAATATTGAGGGAGATACAACCCTTTGAATTCAACCATTCGGAACAAGGGCAGCGATAATTTTCAAGTCTCAAAAAACAAAATTGTAATTATTTGCCAACTAGGGTTCAAATGATGGGAAGAGCAATGAAGGGCTAGAAATCCAATGAGGCAAGACATTCTATCTAGACAAAGTTTTTTCAGCCAAGTTCTTTTTTCCCTTTCTTTATCTTAGAAATTGTGCATGAAAATTTATAAAGTTTTTATCAAATATTATATTTTTTATAGAACTTTCAAATAAATTTTATTAGATTTTGAGTTTTAGTTTCCTTTCCATGGATTGATTTATAGTTAAATCCTTAGAATTATCTCTAGTGGTAGAGTTTAGTGAGCACACCTCAGAGATATCCTCATTGCTCCAAGATAGGGTAGTTTTTGGTAAATTTAATGGGTATTGGCCATGGGCTTCAGCCTTGATAAAATGGATTGATAGGAGTTGGAAGTCTCCAGGAATGATTCTATCATTTCTTCCCAAAGTTTTCTTCCTAGCCATTTTTTTTCTAGGGAAGAAAGATAAATAATCCTAAAATTGGGTCCTTGGTTTGTGGGAAGAGTAGGGCTCTTCCTTACCCACTGGTATGAAGGCTTTTCACATAAAAATGTAAATATATCCCTAGTACCAATATGGGTTAGGATGTTTGGATTGCTCATTGAATTTTAGGAAATAGATACCTTAATTTCAATAGGAAACACTCCAAGAGAATTCCTTAAGATTTCAGCTACAACAAAAGATGGATTTTTGGCTATTTATGCTCGAATATTGGTCATGATTGATATAAGTAAAGCTTTACCAAAATAAATCATTCTTAAGTATGGGGATAAGATGTGGATCCAAACTATAGATTATGAAAATATATCTTTTAGATGTAGATGTCATGAGGTGGGGCATATTGAAAAAAAGTAGATCAAAACTTAGAGGACACAGGAAAACAATTTAACATATTAGAAAGGAACCAATTATTCAATATGATCCTAATTTAAGGAAGAACATTCTATATGAACCCAAGGAATGTATTTCATCAGATTTTGAAGACTCTCTTGAAGTACCATGCACCATTCAAGGGGAAATAATTGGTAAAGAAAATGTAGTTTTAGAAGGTAATACCTTGGTCATTAATAAGGAAAATCCAGAAAATGAGCAGGATAAGTCAAAAGATTCTATAATAGAGCTAGGAGAGGATACATATGTTGAAAAAAAAATGGTGAAATAATATTGAGGAATAGAATAATAAGACTTACTCCTGGTATATGCAAGGAAAAAAGAGGAAACATGGATAAAGGAACACAAACTAAGTTGGTTGAACTTCTCTTTACCAAACAACAAAATTATATTGGTAATACATTAGAGGGGACAAAATCCCCTAATGAGACATGATTATCATCTCATGGAATATAAGGGGTGCTAATTCCCCCTCAAAGAATAGGTGTATTAGGGACCTATGTTTAAGTAATAAACCTAATATTCTCTATATCCAAGAAATTAAAATGATAAAAGAAGAAGTTTCAAAAACTATGAAAGCATTTTGGGCAAGATGTGAATGGGATTTTATGGAATCTGAAGGAGTAGCAGGGGAAATTCTAACTTTTTGGAATCCTTCTAGAATATCTTGTGTAACCATTCATAAAACTAGGCATTGGATAACCTCTTTAGTCACTTGCTACTTTGTTGATATTTACTTCATCTTGATCAATGTTTATGGTCCTACAAATCAGTTAGGTAGATTAGAAGTTTAGAGGGGGATTGAGGCCTTTATGATAAGTAAATACCAAGAAACCCATTTCATGATCATTGGATATTTTAATTCCATTACCAAGTTGAATGAAAAATTTGGGGGAATTAGTATATTGACCCAAAGTATGAAAGATTTCTCAGATTTTATTCAAAACAACAATCAATGGGAACTTGAAGATAACTATACTTGGACCAAAAATAGGAGAGGTCATAACCTAATAGTAGAAAAATTAGAACAATGTAATCTCTTAGATAATTGGCTATATGAAGTAACTTATGCTAAAATTAATACCTTAACAAGGATTGGTTCAAATCACTGGCCACTAAGAGTTAAAATGGTGGTTAGTGAATTAAAAAAATATCATATTTTAAATATGAGCATATGTGGGAAGACTATCCTCAATTTGTTGATATGATAGCTCAAACATGGAATCCTTTAGGTAATGGTGGGTTTTATGCTCTTCCAAACCAAATTAAAGTTATGACATCTAGATTAAAAGAATGGAACAAGAACACCTTTGGAAATATTTTTAGAAGAAAGAAGAACTAAAAGATAAACTTTCAAAATTTCAAAAAGGTGATGAAAATAATACAAGCTTAGAGGAAAGGGAGTTGCTTAGTGAATATCATAATATTTCAAGTAAGGAAGAGAAATTCTAAAGATTAAAATCAAGACGAACTTGGTTAAAAGAAGGAGATAAAAATACAAAGTTTTTTCATAGGATGGCTAAAGTACAGAGATCTTCTTCTAGAAAAGGTAGAAATAAATCAATAGAAGGGGTTTGGATTGAAGATCAAAGTGAAATTAGAAAAGAGGCTAAGTTGTTTTATCAAAATATTCCAGGTTCAGAGGATACCGAAGTTCTTAATGAAAACTTCTTCAATATGTTCCTTCAATTATAAAAAATAAAGATAATAGGAAACTGATGGAGCCTATTATTCTAGAAGAAGTTCATTTAGCTCTTTTCTCTTTTAATAAGGATAAATTCCCTGGTCCAGATGGGATATCTATATCTTTTTACCAACATAATTAAGATATATTGAAGGATTCTTTATTGGTGGTAGTGGAACAGTCTAGGGTAAAACAATACATTCCTTATAAAATAAATGCAACTTATCTTACCCTAATTCCAAAAAAGAAGGATGTTGAATTGTTTGATTCTTTTAGACCCATAAGCCTATGTAATATGGATTATAAGATTATTTCCAAAGTGTTAACAAATATATTATGGCAATTTTTAGACAATATACTATAATAAGAGCAAGGAGATTTTGTGAAAGGGAGAAAATTTTGGATGGGATCATAGTAGCTCATGAAGTTATAACTTTAGCAGCTTCAAGAAAGAAGAAAGCTATGATCTTAAAACTTGATATGAGTAAAGCCTATGATAGGGTTAAATGATTTTTTTTTTTTGCATTTTTATTTAAGTTTGGTTTTGGGAAGAAATGGGTTAGATGGATTAAATCTTGTATCTCTATATTTTCTTATTCAATGTTGGTCAGTGGGTTAGTGACAGAATCTTATAAATCCAAGAGAGGCCTTAGACAAGGAGATCCTCTATCTCCTTATTTGTTCATTATTATGGCAGAATTTTTGAGTAGGAACTTAAAGAAGGCTTACAAATATGGGTTTATAAGTGGACTTAAGGTTAGTAATAACATCGATAACATCACCCATAAATAGTTTGTAGATGATACAACCCTTTTTGGAAGGGCAAAGATAAATGAGGCCAGAGCTTTGAATAACTTTTTAAAAGAGTACAAAAGAGCTTTAGGGTAAAAAATTAATAGGACTAAATCCAAAATTTACTTTCTTAATACTCCTAATATCAAATCAAGAATTTATAGGTTGCTTCAAATGGAGGAGGAAAATTTACCAACAACATATCTAGGGATACCTTTATTTGAGGTGAGAATGAGGATAGATTTATGGAATCTAGTTATTAGTAAATTTTAAAATAAACTTCCAGCTTAGAAATGTATATGGTTATCATTAGCATGAATAGTGCAATTAATTAAGTCAATCTTACAAGTCATTCCAACATATTATGTCTTTGTATTCTATGCCAAAATCAGTTGAAAACAGTTTAATCTTTATTATGCTATCCTTTTTATGGTCAAGTTTACATGATAAAAGAATTTTTTTTTGGTGAAATGGAGCAAGTTGTGTGATGATAAAACTAGGGGAGGTCTTGGTTTAAGAGCTCTTACATATGCAAAAGTAGCTCTTAGGGGAAAATTTATCTAGAGATTGTACAAAGAGATTCAAAGACAATGGGAAAAAAATATTCTAAGTATGTATGTTGATCCCAATGACCCAAGCTTGATATTTATTGCATTCTCTCTTCCAAATGGTTTTGCTCTTTGGAATGGTTAAAAAAAATCTATTGATCTTATGATTAAAGGTTTAATATGGGTGGTGGGAACTAGAGAAAAAAATTATTTGGATGGATACTTGGTGTGATAAAAAATACTCAATTTAGATCTAGTTTTGAAACCTTGGATGAGATTGCTTCAAGATAAATACGGTGATAGGGTTTCAAATATTTTGTACAAGGATTGATAAGGAAGATACAATGGAAAGAAGATTTTTTTAAAAGTATACAAGACATTGATGCTAGAAGGAAATTGAATAGAAATATAACAACTATAATTATTATGAGGGGTGCCAAGGATAAATTGATTTTGGAGTTGAATAGATCAGGAGAATACACAACAAGAAGTGGATATTATGTTCAACACCAACATATTAATAATTTCATTAGAATTTTGGAGAGATATTTGGGATAGCCCAAGCATTCCTAAAGTCAAAATGTTTGGTTGGCTAGTAGGTCATAAAAGAATTGTATCCTAGGATAACCTTATGAAAAGGGGTTTTTATGGCCTCTCTAAATGTGTTTTCTATAATAAGGAGGAGGAGAGTATTGACCATCTCTTGGGATATTGCTCAATTGTTTGGAATCTATGGCAACTAATTCTTAATATGTTTGGTAAATACATGGTGATGAATAGCAGAAGTGAAGATTGGTTAAAGCAATGGTAGATCACTTATAAAAGTGAGGCTTTACATATAATATGGGATATATCAAAAGATACAATACTTTGGACTATATGGTTAGAAAGGAATAGAAGAATATTTAAAGGAAAGGAAAGCAATTTAGAGGTAATGAAAAATAAGATATGTTTAACCATAGAGGATTCTAAACCAACCCTATCAACTCACCCAATCCCTAATTTGGAAGTAGAAAGTCTTGATAGATGGATTCAAGTCATTAAATGGAATTGTTATGTTGGGGAGAAGCAAAAATAAGGTAAAGAATATAAAGTGAAAACCACCAGATGTAGAGTGGGTTAATTTAAATTTTATGGAGCATCTAAAGGAAGCCCAGGACCAACGGGAGGAGGAATAATTAGAAATAATAGAGGAGAGATTTTGTATCATTACGCTATCAATTATGGATTTAAGACAAATAATGAAGCTGAAGCTTGGGTAGATTTATAAGGGTTAAAAATATGTAAACAAATGAAATGGAATAGAGCTTGGATGAAAGGTGATTCTCTAATAGTAATAAATGTGATGTTGAGGAAAGCAAAGGCTCCATGGAACATACAAGAGATAATTGTGGAAATTTAACATCTTGCTAAAGAGTTTGAGGAAATCAGGTTTACACATATATTAAGGGAAGGAAACAAATGTGCAGATAAGCTAGCCAATAGAGGGGTTTTGGTTGAGGATCATGAATTTAACATTTCCTATCCATGGTTAGAGGAAGTAGAAAGTTTAGTTGAAGCTGACAAAAATATTTGATTGCCTAAATCAATTAATGATTAAGAATTACTTTAATATTTTCCATTGGTAATATATATTTTATTTTGTAATAATAATGTGTGTTCATTTATACTATTTATTATAATTTTTGTGGTTGCACTTATATTTTAGGAAGGAACTAGCAATCCAAATTTGGTAAAGCAAACTATGTTAGTACGATGTTTTGGAAACATTACTCCACTAAGATGCAATGCATAAATAGTAGAGGTAAATTTTTGGCATTATGAAGGTTGATATAGAAAAATATCAAGAAAGATTCTAAATTCTGGAGTAATTGTATTTATACAGAGATTTGAAAAGATCCAAAAAATGAAAATAAAAAATTTAGATATTTTATGTAAAATGATGTAGGTTTATAACTATAACATCTCAATTGAGATGAGAAGTGTATCTATTTGTAAAATATCAAGATCTAAAGAAGAGAGATTTAATTTTTTAAGGGTGGGGTACCTGAGTACAACCCCTTTTATCAAACCAAAACAAAGGATAGAAAAGCAGTCTTGTAATATAGTCAAACCCACCAATCATGAGATTAGAAACCCCTCATCAATGAGACTATTTTATGTATCTCTCAGATATAATTTAGATGATGTAGAAAGGTATGTTATCCATAATTGTATGCTTTATAGTGGAACATCCCATAATATCATACCTAAACAGATAGCATATCAACTAGGATTTATTTGCATAAGAGATTCCCAACCTATGTCAATAATGGACAATAGGTAGATACTTTGTGTAGGAATAATTATTGGCTTACTTGTTTATCTAGATCAATACCCCAAAAAGGGTATATTTATGGATGTTACAGTAGTAGATGTGGATCCCTTATTTTTCTTACTCTTGATCTGATATTGGGTAGAACAATTGGGAAGTTCTACTTAATTAGATTGGTCTTATGCAACTATCCCCATATCATAAAAAGAAAATATATTTAACAAATACTCAATTGAACTAATAAAAATATATGATACCATGGTTAATTTGGTAAACTCTATAGAAGAAAAAAAGATGGGTGTATATTCAATTTGGTATTCTTTGTTCCTAATAGAAGTCCTTGATGCAAAATATATGAATCCTAAAATTAGAAAGATAGTAGATGCAGAATCTACTAGAATTCTAACCCAAGAGATGTGGACCATATCCTTTGATGGGGAAAATTCTCAAATAGGAGCAGGTGCAAGAATAAATTTAATAGACATAAAGGGTAACTATCTAGGAATCCCTTACCACCTAGAATTTTATTGCACCAATAATGTCATTGAATATGAAGCATTACTATTAGGACTAAGGAAAGCAAAATAATTAGGCATAATTTTCTTGACTATACTGGTGACACAAAAATGATTATCCAAAAAGTAAGAGGTAAGTATCAAACCAAACATCTCAGACTAAAACAATACGAAAATATAGTCTTGGATGAAATTGATAATTTTTTAGCATTCAACATTTCTTACATTCCTAGAGAGCATGATCACATTGTAGACCTATTAGCAATAAATGTGTCAGGTGCAAATTGTCCTAAGTTTGACACAAAATATATGGAAATATTTTCTAGTATTTTGATCTACATTCTTTCTGTACCTAACAACATTAGATATTAGATATTTTATGACCCTCCAAAACCATTATGTTGATGGTCTATGTGAAGAGGAGGATGAAGAAAAGTTGAAAGATATAATTGGATAACCTATAGAAGTAATTCAACTTAAAACAAATAGAATCCCAAAGTGGTTAATTTCTTTAGAAAGCCTATTTGATGACTTTAACAAGGCATATAAACCACTCCTCAAACAAACACAAGCTGATGACATAATCATTGGAAAAAAAGAGGATCCCATATTGGATAAATTTGATAAAGCCTTACCAAAGGAAGAAAAATAAATATATGTTAGCTTTCTTAAAAAACAAAAAAGCTTTTTCTTGGAGTTATGAATATTTAAAGACATTCAACATTGATTTCATGACTCATATCGTCCCTCTCAAAGAAGAAGCAAAACTATTTAGGAAAAGCAAAGGAAATTCAGCCCCACTTTGCATCCAATCATGCAAAAATAAGTTCAAAAACTATTGGATGCAAAAATAGTAAGAAAAATAAGACTATCTTCCTAGAAGCAAATTTAGTACTAGTAAGAAAAAAAATTGGAGAAATTAGACGCTGCATTGATTTCAAAAATTTAAATAAAATTTCACTCAAATATAAATACCCTCTGCTCAATATGGAACAATTGTTACAAGTTGTAGTTTGCTCATCTAGGATGTCATTATTAGATGGATTCTCAGGATACAACCAAATTCAATTCAATCTCGAAGACAGACATAAAAATTCCTTTACTATTCCTTGGGGAACCTTTGAATACCCTATAATACCATTTTAATTAATGAATGTAGGAGTAACATTCCAGAGGGCCATGGAATTTACCTTTAAGGGTCTAATATTCAAGATAGTTGTTGTCTACTTAGATGACATAACAGTATTTTCAAAAAATACAGAAGACCATCTTGAACATTTAGCCATATTATTTTCTAGATGCAAATAATATGGGATATCTTTAAACCCAAAAAAGTGTATATTCAGAGAAATGCAAGGTAAATTTTTAGAACATATAGTGTCAAAAAAAGAAATAAGCATTAATCCCTTGAGAGTAGAAGCTATTGCTAAGATACCTCTTCCTAAGAACTTGAAAGGAGTCAGATCATTCTTTGGGAAAATTAACTTTGTAAGAAGGTTTGTGCTAAATTTTTTTGAAATAGCCAAACCTATTAATAACATGATTAAAAAGGATGCTAACATTAGATGAATAGAGAAAAATCTAGAAGCTTTCCAAAAAATAAAGATGCTATAACCATTGCCCCAGTGCTAAACTATCCTGATTACTCTAAGATTTTTCACCTATACTCATTTACTTCAGAGCACACTATTGTTGTAGCAATTTCCCAAAAGGATGATGAAAAAATGGAATACCTATAGTGTTCATGAGTATAGGACTAAAAGGAGCTCAACTAAGATTCAAGATGATTGAAAAACAAGCTTATGTTGTAATACAAGCACTTGAATACTTCAAGGGTATTTTTAGCTCAAAAAAGGTTATATGATGTGTCCCTTTCATAGCAATAAAAGATGTTTTTACCCAATCATAACCTATAGGTAGTCTTGCTAGGTGGATGGTCAAGTTATTGCAATATGATGTAGAATTCAAAGTTGTAAATATCATTAGAGGACAAGGTTTAGCAAAATATTTGGCTAATAAAGAAGGGGAAGACATGCATAACATTTTCATAGTTGATGAAATACACAAGGTTCAAAGAATAAGCAATGTTGAATGCAAATGGTATGATGATATCGTGATGTATTTTCAAACCCTATCTTTCCTCTACAAATAAAATCAGGTCAGTTAAACAACAAGCCCAAAAATATTACATACAAGAAGGTAAACTTTATTGGAAGCATCCAGATGGAGTATTATTACTCTATCTATTTGAAAAAGAAACCCTTGAGGTAATAAAATAATTTCATGATGGATTTTATGGAGGTCACTTTGCACCAAAAGCCATTGCAAATAAAATTATGAGAGCAAGTTATTATTGGCCTTCTTTATTCAAGGATGTTCACCATTATGTGAGAAGTTGTCATAACTGCCAAGTATTTACAAGAAAAAATAGTTGGCAGCAATGCCCCTTAAGTCGGTAATCATAGAAGCACCTTTCATGCAATGGGGAATTGACCTCATTAGTGAAATAAACCCAAAATCCTCAAGTAGACATAAATGGATCATCACCACAATGGACTATTTTACCAAGTGGGTGGAAGCAACCCCTCTAAGAAATTCAAAAACTAAGGTAGTCATAAATATTTTAGAGGAAAACATTCTAACAAGATTTGGAGTCCCAAAGAAACTAGTGACTGACAATGGAAAGTACTTTGTCTCTTATGAAATGATTGAATTTTATGCCAAATATAGCATAGAGCTATCTCATTCTACAAATTATTACCCTCAAGGCAATGGACTAGCTAAATCATCTAACAAAAATATAATAACAAGGATCAAAATATCATTAGGTAAAAATAAAAAGGGGTGGGATAGTGAGTTGAAATTTTCTCTATGGAAAGATATACTTTTTGTCAAGAGAAACACAGGTAAAACCCCATATGAAATGGTATTTAGGGAAAATACCTTTTGCCCCCTTGGACAAGAAGAATAACCCTATACTTGTTACTCCAATATCATGAAAGCCCTAATGCTTTACAAAGAAGGTTAGATCAAATTACACATTTGTAGGAAGAAAGAAGAAATGCACTAAACAAGATGGTAGAACAAACTCAGAAGATAGTGTAACTTTTTTACAAGAAATCTAAAGGCACATCATTTTTTGAAGGGGATATAGTCATTTACTGGGACCCCAAAAATGAAAGACACGGAGAGAAATGTAAGCTTGAACCTAAGTGGTTAGGTCCCTATCAAATAGTTTAGATTGTTGGTCAAAATACTTATAGGTTATAGACCTTGGAAGGTGAACAAATGAAAATTCCAATAAATGGCCAACACCTAAAACTATATTACCCCTGCTATGGGGTCAAAAGAGAATAAAAAAAAAAAATAGAAAAAAATTCTAGTTTTTTTTCAATTAGGAGAATTTTCATTTGTGTCATTTTCACTTTGTTTTCAATGATCATTAGAGTGTTAGAGTGTTGTAAATTTTCTTGCCAATGTTTGTGTTGTCTTCCTTGTTGTAACTTGTTCTTAGTCATCTAAGAAAGGAATATTTGGATTAAAGGTAGATGTTTCTAATAACTTATAGAGCTAGATGTTTAGTAATCATCTCATAGTACTGGAACCAACACATCTGAGGCTAGAAATGTTTCCCCATCATGCCAAAGCTTCACATTTATCACAATATTAAAAATATTTTAGGATCAAAAAAATGGAGCCATCTTTGGTAGAACAGTTGGGCCAAAAATAATTACACTTGGTTTTTTTTAGCCTTATAGATCTCTAACCCATAAAACACACTTAACTTTGCAATTCATCAAAATTCTTCATTAATAAGGAGAAAAATATTAATAATGCAAATTGAGCAAATACTTGGGCTATCTAGATAACCTCTACCGGGGCTATAGATGCTTGAATGGTAGAAGATCAGGTCCACAAGGATCAAGTTCATATCCACTGGAGTTATAAACACTTTACTGGAAATGGAGAAATGCAAAGACAAATATCATTAAGACTGAAATCATTAATAGGCATAACACCTCCCAAGGTGATGAAATTCTATTTGCTCAATAAATTAAAATTAATACACAAACACACACTTCAAGTGAAGGCATGATGTGATAGTAAACTCTGATTAATTCTATCAAACTCCACCTTGAGATGTTGCTAGACAAACTAGGCTTCATAAGCAAAATTTCATTTGGCTTTAGATTAGATCCTCTAATTTTATTGATTAAAATCAATATCACATTTTTTTAGGTTTTAGATAGTCTTTTATTAAATTATTTCATGTTGTGTTTTTTTTTTAAACCTTCCTCTGGAAATGGATTATCAGGTCAAATCCTTGAAGTCTTGTTTTAATAACCGAAGAGTTTGGAGTTCTCAAGTGCCTCAGGTTTTCACCACTTGTCCCAATTAGAGCCTATGTTGGAGCCCAAAATGATCCAACATGAAAGTACCCCTAATTTTAAAATTTTGAAGGTCATTAGAGGTCCTAGATTTTGTGATGGTTTAATGAACAAAGCTAGTCTTGATTTTTGAGGGAGTAAAGAAATTCACAAAATTACAAAATGGACTCTATTTTTAGTCTTAATAAAATTCTTCAAAGGTCTAAATCACTCATTCTCAAGAATATTTGGTTGTCATATTAATCACCCTTCATGAAACTGCCTAAACTTCAAAGGCTGAGAAAGTACCTTTCACCATAAAAAGTTAAATTTTAAGGATGTACCACTATGTCTCACAAAATATCTATAATTCGAGCCCATACCTTTTTACTTTAGATTTATCATAAACCAAGGTCTTAGTCTCTTAAGATTTTAATAATAATTTATCAAATTTATCAAGGCTATAAGATTAAAGATTACCCCTAAGAAAAGGAGAGTCATATTACACAAGCTAAGCCTAAGGCCTGATCGATTTATTAGTCATCTTCCAAAGTATGCAATCATGATGAGGTATTTGATCAAAGCAATGCCCACTACAAGTTAATAAATCGGTACAATCGACCAAAATTTGAAAAATTCATCAATTACCATCGATCGAAAGGAGATCAACGATCGAGACAATCTGACCTAACATCTACCACTAAGAAGAACTGACCGAAACAAAAGAACCTGATCAAAGCTAGTGCTCAAAAATTAAAATTTAAAGTATGGTAGTTTTTGGCCATAAGGAAGAAACAATCAAATGACTTATTTGGCACAAAATAAGTCATTTGGTCAAAAGTGCATTAAAGGCCCAAATCGATCGACCAAGACTCAAAAAATATCAATGGCTAGGAAGTATTATCCCGAAGTCTATCGATCAAAACCTGGTCAAGTTGCTTGATCAAATCCGATGCGTCACTTGAGGTATTGTATTTAATCATAAGGTTACCTTTGCTATGAATATATTTTTTCTTGGTAAATCAGCCTAAACCATGGTACCTTATCTTATTAAACTTTCAACTTACAACCTTAGGGCCCCTTTAATTCTAGATTTTTGGTTGAAAGGTAATAAGAGGGTACATATACTTAAACACTTGAGTTCTTATACCTAAGCCTAATTAAAGCAATTACCCTAGGTGGAATTTGTCATGAGGGTCATGGTTACATTGCCCCCCTTTTCTTTATGAAATCCCCTAAGTCATTTGTTTTAATTTGCAAAAATTTCAAGGTTAAGGCCCTTCGGCCAAAAATATATGGTTCCCTAGATTAATTTGCTGACCAAGTTAATGAAACTAGGATCATTCAACCTAATTAAGAGATGATGTGGAAACATCGAAGCGATCACAATATTTTCGGTCGATGGAGATTAACGATCAGGATTCATCAATCAAAGTAGAATAAGGGAAGGATTAAACATGTTGTACCCCTCCATCATGCCTAACCCTAAAAACATAAAAGGTTTAAAATATCAAGGGTCATTAATACATCCACCCTCCTTTCCTAGGCCAAAATTTTCCTAAGTCTAACTAACATTTTTGAGCTATATTTGTAAAAAGGGATGGCTAACAAGTTTTTGATCGAAGAGGATTTATGACCTAGGACCCATGCGAAGAAGGAAATGCCAATCAGTCTAAGGGAGATAAAGGCATGAATTCATTGATCAATTGAATCTTAGTGGCTAAAGTCTTTCGATCAAATGAGACGAACGATGGGGATTCACTGACCGAGGTAAATTCAACCATACAAAAGTCAATGGTATGAAAAAAATTGAATTTTTATATGAGATTTTATTTAACTAATGCCAACTTTATTTACTGCAATGTCAATCTCCCTAAGGACTACCATGCACTTAATACTAAACCCCCAAAGTATGAAAGTACCCTAGGCCATTCAAAAAAAATTAATGAACAACAAGGGTTAACCAATTAGGTCTTGATGAACAGATGAAAATAATTTGATCGATTCACATGTGACCATGAAAGTTCCATCGAATGAAAGCTCTCACAGGAAGGATGAATTAAATCCCTATCAAATGACTAATAATCAATGGTTGTTGATCCTCATGTGGCACAAAACCAACAATAAATATCAATTGGCCGATGACACACATGGAGTAGCACCACATTAAAAGCAATATCTAATGGGTCCCCCATCTGAGAAAGCCATCAGGACACTTGAATTGATGATGATCTCACTAACATAACTAGAGACCAATAAAAACGTTATATACATGTAGGCCAACTACAAACTCTTACTCAAACCCATCCAGGCACATTATTTAGGACAATGTGAGTTAATGGAGTGACTAAAAAGCAAACAGGTATTTGATCCAATGGTTGATCACGTAAACCAAATGAAAGAGCACCAATTCATGATAAGCCAAACAATTTTATAAAGTGAGGTGGCAAACCAAATGTGGTGGTAGTATAGGGACAATAGGTATGACATTAATGGCAATTTGTATGGAAAATAGCTTTAAAATGTGCTAACAATAGTGGTTCATTCATAGAGCTAAGGAATACCCTTGAGCCATAAAGTGAAGAGAAATCCAATTACAGAGGTTAGGGCTTTCAAGATCAAAAATGGCTTCTTCAAGTGCCACCGCTCTCAAAACCAAAATCAAGATACTGGAAGAGAAAGTATCATTCAAAAAAATTTCAATGAGGAAATCCTTTGAGCAAGTAAGGGATGAAGAGGACCTCTTAGATTTCAGCTTAGAATTAAGCACTAAAGAATGGAAATGTTCATAAAATTTGTTAAGAGATATTTTTTAGAGAGCATACGACAACAAGGATAAGAGGAGCCCATTCTAAAATAAATAGAAGACTAAATTGGCTAAGTTATTATGTCCAAGGGTGTATTTATCTTCTAACTTATTATCTTGGCTATATATTTTGTATAATTCAAAGGCCAAAGCAATAATGAATAGAAAAAACAAATCCATATATAGAATTACACCAGAGAAAATCATCCAAGTGTTTGGGTTAGAAAAGGCTTATCTAATTTATCATGTGCAAGTAGTCTCTACATAGGCCAGACATATGATTGGCACATTCTTTTACGTGAAGTTTTTTGATTATGAAAAACTAGTGTCTAATGAGTTCTCCATTCATAAATCTGCACTACAAAATTGGGCAAAATATTACACTAGCATGATTCACATAGCAATGGAAGTTGAAGACCTAAATTGGATCAAAATAGAAGTTATGTTTTTAATAGTACAATGAAACAAATCTTGGAAATTTCCAATGTACAAGTGGGACAATTTAATTTGTGATACAATAGACAAAGAATTCAAAGAGCTGCAGAAGGCAATAAATGAAGAAAGGGATATCATGCCTTGCTTCTCCAACTACTTCTTACTCATTCACTAGATTGTGGGATAGTTTAGTGAAAAGACAATTACCAAGTTGGGAGGTGTACCAGAAGCAATAATTTAGGATAGATTACCATGCATACAGGAAGGTGCCTCTAGTTATTCTAAATCCTTTGAAATATTTATCCCTATAATATATCATGTTATTACTGATAAATAGCCCTTTAGGATGAGCTCGAGTATTATAAAATATTTAGAAGACAAAGAGGCAGGATATTTCTTCCTCATGAAAAACCTCACCTATATCAAAGTGTATGGGGTAAAATTGCCACCCAAAGCTTTACCATTATTTATTTGAAATCAATATTAGCCCTAGATACTGTAATATAGACTACATAGAAGGCCCTATTAATGGTCATAATAAAGCAAACCATAATCCTATGGATCACTATGCCAAGTAATATAGGCCATTATGTTTACAGGGGATATCCTAGTTTGATGGGAGCCTTGCCAAAAATGGACTCATTCAGTTTCACTAGAATTACATGAAGATCATATGATCCCAATGGATGATATAAGAGAATTGCCATTGAGAAAGAACCACCAATACACAAAGGAACCAATTCGAATATAGTCTTATGTGGGCTCAGAAACAAGGGGTGAACATAGAAGACATGGAGAAAATGAGAATCTAACAAGGACACATGCCTAAATAGAGAAGGTAGGAAATTAATCCACATACTTAAAACTACTAAGGAAGGCTATAGTGGAAAATATGACTCCACGAGTATCAGTAATACCTCCAGAATACTTCGTAGACCCTCTCATAGAAATTGTTATTCAAGAGCCTAAAAAAATTGAAATATTGGCAGAAGTGGTGGACCAAAAGATAAAAAATACCTCTGAGGCTCCCATCACACATCACCGCCCAAACATTAGAAAAGGAAAGGAGATTTTTCTAGCCTCTCTTGTCCTAGGTCATCCTACTATAGGAAATCTGGCTAAAGCATTGATGATCCTAGGACATATGCAGTAGATGATCATAGGTTTGCCTCTAGTACCTGTAGCATTAAGGATAAATATTAAAAAAATAAATATTTTTGCAATAGCTTGGAAGAAGATACAAAGAGGTGGAGGGTTTGCTAATATTTTTAGGGACTATCAAATCAAAGTTCAAAGCCCATTGATTTCTCCCATGCATAAGAGATCTAGGATTGAAATGAGCACTGATGAGGCTAAAAGGATAACCCTAATCATAAAGAAGGAGACCACAGAATTCACCCCTAAAAAATAATAACATATCCAAGTGATATTGGAAGGGAGAGTAACAAATCCTAGTTAGGATTTAGAAAATAAACTTCCATTCCCATAGAAAGATATTTTCCTTCCTCAAGAGCCACAATTATTGTTCCTACAAAGGGAGTAGAGTCACTTCAAATAAATCATGCAATAGGTGATGCATAAATAGGAGGGGATACAATAGCCTTGTTAAAACATGGAGTACAGGTGCATGCACATACTGCTCTAGCTATAGAAAAGGAAATAATAGGCTAGAAGGCTAAAGCAAAATTATTGCAATCAAAAAATGAAAAGCTACAAGATGAGAATGCAAGGCTACAAGCTAATTTTAGTAGGCTTCAAGAACAAATGCATTCAAAAAACAAGTAACTTTAGGGTGATTATTCAGTACTTACTAAGAAATGCAATGATAAAATGATCACCATAATAAAATAACATGCCAACTGATAAACAAATGTTGTAAAGACTTTGGGGAGATAATAGAGATGAATAAAAAGATCAAGACTCTAGTGGAGGAAGTAGACAAGAGAATTGTAGTCATTACCCCAATTTATGATAGGAGTAGGATAGAGTATGATCAAATTTGGTCTAATAATATGACCACGTCTAATGGTCAAAAGCATAGTTTTCAGGAAGAACATGAGAAGATCACCAATTATATGAATGATAGACCTAAGTGGAAGGTTATTATCAAAGAACTCAAGGATGTGGAATGGGATATGACCACTAGAGTAGAACATTTCAAGATCAACATGTCCCAATTATTGAGTACAGAAGGATTCAACAATATTATCATCCAAAACATCCAAAATTTACAATACAAGGAAACAAATGATGATAAACTAGATAATCAGCTCCTCAACATATTAAAGGATACCTTTGATATGATCAGATTCTTCCAAAGTAAGGTGATGGCTCTAAGAGAAAACAAGATCAAGGTATTGAGGTTATTAGACAAGATCACTAATTTGAATACATTCTATGAAGAGGTTTGGATGTACATTGCAGATTTAGTTAAGGCCAAGCAGGATGAAAATAACAAAACCAGAGAATCCAGTCAAAGGTTGTCAATGGCAGCTAGTGGAAGTATGGGGCCTACTTTAGAAGTGAAAAGAAGGACCAAAGGAAAAAATATTATCATGAAACCAAGTGCATGAAAATAAAAGGATCGAGTGGTTACCAACTGGATTTGATTTTGATAAAATTAATAGTCTTTTTGGTAGCTAATTTTAAGTTGTAATACACCTGACAAGTAATAGGGTAGGAGATGGAAACAAGTGGAGGGTCCATATTAGAGCATTTTTTATAGTTACCAAGCTGCAAAAGCTATAAGAAGGGCATTCATGGCTAGAATCAAGTATCAAGATTTTGCATAGCATATTTTTTCTAAGAGGTATACTTTAGTGCCCTGTTCTTTGTTGTATTTTCCCTTGTGTCTTTTCTTCTTTTCCATCTCTTATTCTTCCCATTACTATGCAGGTTCTGAGAGATAAGTGCTCAAGAAATTGAGATTATTTCTAGATATTGAGCCAGAGGTCTAGAGACTCAACTATTACCATATTGGAATGGAAGAGTGAAAAGTACTTGTTACATTATTTGAACGAGGATTTTTATTGTATTAATATTTAAGAGTTCAATGGCAATTTTAGGCCAACTCTAAATGTAATTAATATTAATATTAATACAATTCTAGGCTTCTTATATATCATATTTTTGTTCAATCTTGTGTGTGTCTTCATTATGAGTTACATTATTTGAACGTATAATGAATGTTTCTTTTGTTGATCATCAATTATGTTTGTTACGATATTCTAATGAACTTAATTAAATCAATTCTTTCTTTTCCTCGCTTTTTCTATTTCACTAAGTTTTTATTAAAGCTTGGTCAATTTTATAAAACTTTTACTTAATAAACATAAATCTAGAAGAGCATGAACATAAAATGTCAAAACTTTAAGTTCACCTCAAGGGTTTCCTTACCATACCTAGTCTATATAGAAAATATATAGAAATTTATTCCTAGGTTAAATAGGCAGGTCTACCAGAGCTTATAATTTCTCATTGGAAATTGGTTTTTCTTGTAGTGTGACAACATATTCCAAGGATGCAAGAAAAATATCCAACATAAACATATAACTTTGGTGCAAAAATATTAAAATGTAAAAATATTTTTACATTACAATGGCATTAAAAAGAGTGTCTTAAAGATATTGTTATAGGCAACAAGATAGTCTCCAAGTGATCACATTACTAAATTTTAATCCATTTCCAAGGGGTTCAACATCCACCACTAGTAATGTTAAATCACACTCAAGGTGCTTGAGAATAGAATCAATATGATAGAGCTCTATATCCACATAACCAAGGTGTATCAAGACACCAACTCAACCTCTACACAATAAGAAAACAACAATAATCCTACATAATATACCAATGCTCATTGCAATATGGAAAAATACAAAGGATAATGCAGCACATCCTATGTTCAAACAAGAAGTGTCTTACCAAAGCTACAACGTGTAAGAACCACCAGCCAAGAGGGAGCACCATTGCAAAACCTAAGAATATTCATAGCTGGAGCCAATTGTGGGATAATTTATCATCCATATTCACTAGAAAAATGAAGAAGCTATCTCACAAACTGTTGTCACAAAGGAAGATTGTAATAGTTGGCAATACTTTGAGAAGCCTTATGGAAAAGGTACATTAAAGGAGAGAGTACATGCAAATAAGGCTTACACTTGTATTAACAAGGAGGAAATATTGTTTCACTTAGCATAAATGTGTAAGAAAATCTCAAACCCTAACACCCACGCTCAATTAGAAAGAGCACTCAACCAAGTAACCCTCAAATAAATATGCCCATCTAAGTAATGTCATCAATCGTTGCCCTAACATCCAAGAATTTTCAAATTCTCAACAAGAAGGAATTCATCCTGCACCACAAGGTCTAACACTCCTCAAAGACAAGTGCTACTCAAGGAGAAGATAAACAAATATTGATAACATATCATACCACTTGGAACACCCATCAATAAGGTGTTAGCACATTTGTAGCTGCCATAAAAAGGAGCACTCTAAGAAGAGAATTGAAGTGCATTCTAAGTCTAAGCATATTAAAATACTGAATTCAAGGAGTCAAAGGTGCATTTAATACTATAATAAGAGGATATGCACTATCCTGTCATAAACCAACAAGAGGATACATCACACTTCAAGGTTTCAATTCTCATAAACCTCACTAAGGTATTATTTTATATAGGTTGATTAATTTTCTTTCATAAGGAGTAATAAGGGATAATATAAGGTTGAAATTATCATTATATTTTGCATTTAAAGTTATTTACAAAATCAACCTTAATAGATTTGAGAGCAAATCAAGGAGTTAATATTATTATCCTAAAATAGTATTTTCACTCTAGCTAAAATATAAAATTTACAATTAATATCATAGGTATAAGGTTTTCTACTTGGGAATAAATTATTATTATTGTAAATATCATTATTTTCTAAAATTCTGAATTTAGGGAGATATAATTTATATTACTTAAAATAAATATTATTGGAATTTAGAAATATTGAACTATTGGATATTAAGAGCTATAAATGGAAGTTTATTATTTACTTAAAGGAATTGTAATTATTTACTTACACTTGTCTCATACTCATACTAAAGGAACAAAAGAAATCCAACCATAGAGAACTTCAAATTGATAAGTGCATAGTTTATTAGAAGAGATAAGGTGAAACAGGAGTTTATTATTGTCATTCTCGAAACATTACAAAATCAACCCAGAAGGTGAACTATTACTTACTAAGCAATTTATCAAGCTTATAGCTTACTCTAAGCAGTAGGGAGACAAGGAATCCTACAAAACCTAATTCTAGAGAGGTTTTATCAAATTGGTTCATATACTTTAAACTAAGGAGCTATAAGGATGTCTACTCCAAATAACACATTAAATAATGTAATTAGAAAAGGAGAAAGGAAAATATCAATATGGATTAAAAGTATGATTGATGATTCAGAAAACTCAATGGATAACAAAGAAGATACAAATAAGAGATAAGAATCAATAGAATTTAAAAGAATTTTTGAAAACTCACAAACTAATAGTTTTGTGAAAGTAGATTCTTCAAGCACATCTTCTAATGAGATAGTAAAGAGAGTTGATGATAATACTAATATTGAAGATCATATTCAAAAGGTAGAAAAGAACATTGATAAAAAATATCTCATACAGATCTATGAAAAATATAAAGATAGAATAGCTTCAATTGTACACACATGGTTCAACTATTTCATCAAATAAATAGATAAACATGATATTCCTAAAATAGATAACAAAGACATTGGGATATCTTTACTATGCACCTACTACAAAAAATTTTGTCATGAGAAAGTTAACTGCTACAGTTTCCATCGATGCAAATATTGTGGAGGAAAATATCATCCATCTCACTATTGTTACAACAAAGATAAATACTATAAAATATTTGAGGAGAAACTAATATTCAGATTAGACTATTTATTTCAAGATCTTATTTTAGAGGCATCCATTAAAAATGATTTCAAGCTTGAATTTCGTGAAGATCAAGGAAATAGGTCATACAAGAAACTAATGAACAAAAGAGGAAGTAGTTATGATCCACTTGTGACTTGAAAAATGATGAGATATCTCATCCATCAAGGATACCTAGAAGACTACAAAGTCAAAAATTATTCCAAATACTTAGAAAAAAAAAGGTAGTGGAATGAACATGACAAGAAGAAACAACACAAAAACAAAAGCATAAGAAGAAGAACCAGACCAAGTTGAAGATTATTTTAAAGATGAAGATCCATATTGAAGACTAAAGTCTTAAATACCCAAATAATTTAATATATGAGGGTGTTAGAGTATATCACATCATTTTAATCATGTAAATGTACCACCTTTGGTACATAACTAGAGTAGGAGTTTACTTTATAGTAAAGTTAGTTAGTTACTTCAAGTATTGTAATAAATGCACAAGTGTCAATGTCCAAATTGTAAATTTACAAGGATTCCACTTGTAAATCAGGTAGATAGGTAGATTAAGGGGTAAGGAATCTATCTTCCTATATAAATGCTTCATAGTGAGTGTTTTCAAAGGAGAAGTACATAGTAGTAAAAATAGAGAGTGTGTGGTATAGTTTAGTAGTATGGTACAATGAAGTTTTTTCATATCTATTCATGGAGTGTTCATGTCCTCCATTATATAGCATTGTAATATTTCCATCATTTTCATTAATGATGGAAAAGTTATTTTCATATGTTCATCTCATTATTTTCCTGCATATTATTGTGCCATTAGTTTATAATTCTCTTATATTAGTTATCTTTCATCTTGTGGTTGTATTTCTTGTACTATAGTCTCACCAAAAGCTAATAAAATTGGAATGTCATCCTTACCTCTTAGGCATATAATCTAGACTCACCCACTTCTCCTACTAATGGTGGTCCTAGTGATGGCATGTAAATGGACTACAAGACAGTCCTCATCCATGTTCTCAAATAGCTCCTACTCCATGATTTGTGAGATGGTGGTGATGGTTATCTTTGTCCCACAATAAAGGCCTAGTGATACAACACCTGATAGTACATGGATCACTCGACTAATTTTAGATCCTATCATACCCATGATAACTCATCCTACAATACTCATATCACTTGATCCTTTAGGTTACCTGTAACAAAAACCATACCCTCTACTCTAGCCTACTCCCTATCCTAGTCTATCTTGACCACCTTGCCCTGTAGTTAGTCATCCTATACCCTCACCATATCTTTTTGTTCCCTCTTGGTTATACCTAATCCCACTCTACAATGATCTCATTGATAGTCACCCTCTACTTTGAAATCCTATGGGCCCTATCCACTAGGATGCAGTCCCTCTTCACTACCAAATTCCTCACCTTCACTTACAATTGATCCACCTCTACTCATAGGGTATCCCTCACTATCATAGGGTCCTCTTGACCTATTATCCCATTAGGTCTTACCTCTATCATCCTAGGGGTAACTCCTATAGCCCTCTCTCCATGCAATGCATCTATCATCGACATCTTTACCCTAATGGTCATGATGTCACAATCATCATCTCCACATATCTATCTAGGATACCCTATCCCTCTCTACCTCCTCTCCTCTAACTAGTGTGATTCTTGTAAATACACATGTAACATACCTAAGCTCATGACTTGGCACCTCTATATAGGCTCCATGGATGATATCCTCATTGGAATGATAGATCGACACTAGCACTTGTATCTAATAGCCACTCTAACATCATCCACACCTAGCTAGATGAAAGGAGGATCATCCCTATCATCCTCTACAAATTTGGTGGGATATTATCATCGATATACCCATATTAGGTCTTTAGTCACTCTCTAGTACCCAAATTCACCCATATCTAGCTTTTGCTACACTATTTTTGTCATGACCCGTTACCCTCCTAGCTTATTTAAATATTTTATTTTGGTAGATAAGATACTATAGCATTAATACCGGGTTTTACAGGTTGACCCAAAACCTTTTACAAAAATCAGCCTAGGGTTGTTGATGAACATGTACTTACTAAGGATCCTATATATGTAAAATCTACATGCTGCCAAAGCCATTACATCCAATAAGGCACATAACCTGTTATCAAAAAGAAACTTCCCAATACAACATTTTGGGTATACCCAAAAAAACACACATGTATCATAATTACAAAAAAATAAACAGACACAGATCCCTTCCTTGAAACAGTGGAGAAACAAAAAGCTGTAGACACACATAGCAGAGTACTAAAAAAACTCCCACAAGCTCTATATTGACAGTTGCTCTTAATAATTCTTTGGTAATTGCTTTCTTTCGTATATGACATGCTTTGGGACCACATCTCGTCTTGGCCAATCAGCCTTGGAGAAGTGAACCTGCTAGCTAGATTTATGGTTGTGGCTATCTGGTGGTCCACATGGCTCTGGTTCAAAGTCTTATATTGTCGTTTCTTTCCTGCCCTATGATTATCAACCAACCTCAAGTTACTAAGATGACTAGGAGCCATTTTATCTTACATGTGACTGTCCCTATTAGTCTTTGTGGTATTTCCAAGCAGCATCCACCAAGACTAATAGCTTAGATAATTTTTATTGTGAGTCCATTTCAAAAAAGAGATGGGAATACTCATAGCCTTCGAACTTATAGTGCATTCCCTATTGGTAAATTTGGCTATCATTCTTGGCATTCTTGTTGAATAATCTCCTCTACTTCGCTCGGGACACCGTGTTCCCATTTGAAAAGTCCATCACCATCGACACCCAAATTGGCTAGCTTATCAACAACTTTGTTAGCTTATCGAAAGACATGTTGGGCTTTTTTGTCCTGTCTTCCTCGGAAAAGGATCCTAGCCTCTTCAACAATTGTTTTAATCTCCAAGGAGGTGTTTTCCAATTATTTAGGAGATTTATAACATGCATATATTCTCCTTCTATGATAAAATTGCCTTCTAAGTCTTGAGTCATTTGAAGGCCTCTCCACATAGCTCTAGATTCAACTTCATTGTTCATCTTTGTTCCCAAATATTTAGAAAATGCAAGCATTATATTCCCATTATGATATTGCACAATGTTTCCAGTGCCTGCTCTACCAATATTGTCCTTAGCCGATCCATCAAAATTAAGCTTAAACCAACCTATAGGAGGTGGGGACCACTTAACATTGGCTTTGGGGTTGACTACCCTAGGCATAGACTCATCTAACAAGGTTAATCTTAAATATTGAGCAATCGTGGTCTCCTTCAGATGAGTTTTACAGATATCAAAAGGGATAAGATTCACATTCTCATTGGCAAAGGATAGGATCCTAGCAATGATAGTTTGATGATCATGGATAGACTCATTAAAGACTCTATGGTTCCTTTCTAACCCCACCTGCCAAATATAGTGATTGAGATAAATTTTCCACATGTATCTAAGTCTTTGGCTTAAAATGTGGTAAGGCCACTAGACAAACAAATCAAGTATGGTGGCTGGTTTAACCCAGGAAATATTGAAGGCCTAAAAAACCCCACTTAGGATAGTCAAGGAAAAAGGGAACTCAAGGAAAATGTGATAAATGGTCTCCCAATTAACCTTGCACAAATAATAGTGATTAGTGATACAAATACCTTTACGCATCATATTATCAATGGTTAGAATTCTTCCTTGGATAACCAGCCATGAAAATACTATAATTTTTGAAATTAAATTTTTTATCCAAACTAAGTCATTTTAGAGGATAAAATCCTCGTCATCAAGCAGAAGTTTGTAAGCTGATTTAACAATGAACTACCCATTTTTCGTAGGAGCCCAGGTCACTTGATATTCCTTGGGTCTCATGGGGATAAACTGTTTCCCAAGAATGTTATAAATATCATTTGATTCAACTTGAAATCCTTGAATCCTTATTTGTTTCCACTTCATTCTGCCTTTGTCCTCAACCATATAATCGAAGACTTTTTTGCCAATGAAATCTTCTGTGATATCTCTGATTCGAGCTAAGTTAGGATATTGCATCAGTGGTTCGTCCTTAGCCCACCTGTCATTCCAAAAATTTATCCTCTCAACATTGCCTAAAACCCATATTAAACCTTTTTTTATGATTTCCTTACAAATTGAGAATTGCTTTCCAAAAAGCAGAACCTCTGATTAGAACTAAGTCACTTAGAAACTCCATATTTTGAAGATACTTTCATTTGATGATAGTTTTCCATTCATTTTCTTCACCAAAAATGAGGTGCCATGTCTTCTTAGCTAGTAAAGCTAAATTTATATGAGCAATTCTCCTCAGACCTAAGCCCCCATTTTCCCTCGGTCTACACACTTTGGTCCATCCTACAAGGCATATCTTTGTTTTCTCCTCTGATCCAGTCCATAAAAATTCTTTTTGGAGTTTCTCAATTTTTTGGAAAACCTTCACAAGGACTTTAAAAACGAAGAGGAAATATACTGGAATGCTCTAAAGAGAGGCCTTAGTGAGGGTCAGCTTTCCTACTTGAGATAGAAGATGACCTTTCCATCCAACAAGTTTTTTTTGAATTCTTTCAATAATCCTATCCCACATTAACTCTCTCGGAGAACCAATGAAAAGAGGGAGACCAAGATACGAAGTGGGGAGGTTTTCTATATCACACCCTAAAATTTTTGCAATCCTTCCTTGCCTATGAATGGGGGTGTCAAGAAATATAAATTTATTTTATTGAAATTAACTTTCTGACCAGCAGCATCCTTGTAGAGTTACAGGATGTATTTAATTCTTTTGGCCTCAACCGTCGATGCTTTAGTCAATAGAAGGGTATCATCGATGAATTGTTGGTGAGAAACAGCTCTAGTGAGAGATTTTGCCTTGATTCTTGATATTAGCCTTGAACTGCAAGTATTTTTTATGGTTCTACCTAAATCTTATGCCACAATGATGAATAACATGGGGCTAATAAGGTCCCCCTATCGAATTCCTCTATGACTTTGAAAGTAACCAACAGTTGTTCCATTAACCATAATCAAGAACCATGCTTTAGAAATGCATTTTTTGATTAAATTAACCCATTGGTGGTGAAAACCAAACTTATGGAGGACAAAAATCAGAAAGTCCCAATTTAGCCTATCAAATGCTTTGTTCATATCAAGCTTGATGGTAAAAATAGACCTGTTAGTCTTATGAGCAGAGTGCAGAGCTTCATGAACTGTGATAACTCCATCCAATATTGACCTGCCCTGGACAGAGCTTCCTTGGCATGGATCTATGATGTGGGGTAGAACATCTCTCATTCTATTTGCAATGGCTTTAGTTAGGATCTTGTAATAAATATTGCACAGATCGATTGGCCTGAAGTCAGCCATAGATTCAGGGGTTTGCTTCTTAGGAATTAAAGAAATAAAAGTAGAGTTGAGACCTTTTGGGATATGATTGCTTGCTTGTAATTCTCTGACAACATAAATTACATTCTCACTTATTATGTCCCAAAAATCTTGATAGAAACAAGTGGGAAAGCCATTGGGTCCTGGGGATTTGTCTGGCTCCATGCTAAACAAGACTTCCTTAATTTCCTCATCAGAAAAGGGAGCTAGAATCTTAAGGTTTATATCCTCATTTATTATGCTAGGAATGTATTGCAAGAGAATATCTTTGGCCTCCTCATTGCACTGTGATTCCTGACCAAGGATAGAATTGAAATAAGTTACTACCTCCTTTATGATTTCTATTAAGTCTTGAGTAATATAACCATCTGCTTTTTTTTTTTTTTAAATCTTGTTATTGCTTTTATTTCTAAGCATGGTGAAGTGAAAAAACTTGGAATTTGAATCTCCATATTTCAACCAAATAGCCCTTGATTTTTGCCTCCAATAGATTTCCTCACAGGCCAAAATGTTATGAAACTCTGCTAGTTTTGTTCGTTCCTCCTACCTAGTAGTTTCATCAGCATCACCATGTTGAATCCTCTTTTCAATTATCTTAAAACTTTCAACAACCTATTTTTTATTTTCAAAGAGGTTTCCAAATACCTATTTGTTCCAAGTTCGAAGCTTTTCCTTAACAAACTTTAATTTTCCAATAATTTTAAAAGCTGCACTACCCCTGACAGACTGTTGCCACCACTGAATTAAGTTATCGCTGAAACTGGAATGTTTGACCCACATAGATTGAAATCTGAAAGGTTTCTTGAAGACCTTATTTAAATATTAATTAAATATTATTAATTGATCCCAGGGATCAATTAATGCCTGATAAAAATGACATAGACCCTAAATAATCCTACACAAATTCTAATAAAAGGTTTTTATGAAGGATAGAAAAATAATAACTATTTTCTAGAGAAGATAATTAATTAGAAACTAATTTATGAGGCATTGTGAAAGATAAAACTAAGGAATTATCTTTTACAAAATTATAACAATATAGGGGACCCAATTTATATGGGACTTAAAAGGACTATAGGATTTTTTAAATAGCCATATGGCTTCCCTATATTGGAAGAAATTAAAAAGGAGATCTCTTACCCTATCAATAATAGTTCTAACTTTGTATCCATTATTTGCCTTAATAGTATTAGTTTTATATTTTTTCCCATGAGAAAGGACACAAAACAAAAATAAGGACTCTCACCTTATCTCTAAGGGACCCTTTTTCTACTGTTTGCTATACTTTACAAGATATGATAAGTCACAATGGGTCCAAGACATCTTTTTAATATTATTATAATATGGCCACTATTTGGCCCATGAGTGGAGAAGTGTCCTATAAATAGAGGATATTTTGTGAAGAAAGAGTAGCTAGGAAAATCATGATGGTCTAGGGAGTATGCTCTCCACCCTTGGGTGGATCAAAAACCAGAAGACTAGAAGATTTTATAGGAGTAAATCTGGAAGGTTAGAAGGAGTAAGCAAGAAAGGAAGACTCAAGGATTTTGAGTTCCAGGTTGGATCTTCTCTTTCTCGTGCTTTGATATGTTTTAAGAAAATATTAAAGTTTGATAGATTCTAAATATATTAGTTGATTTTAATAGTTTATGATCCAAAAAATCATGCTTTGAAATTTACCTTTCATTCAAGTATACCCTTTGATAAGGGATTTCTCTATCTTCATACTAGATACATTAAGCCTTTATGGTGCCTTTTAAAATGACCATATGCAAACCAAAAAGAAATTGTAATTTAATTTTAGAATTCATGACTTAAGCCTCGTATCTTGAAGCTATGAATCACATAACCTAATTGCTTATGCTTGCTTCAAGCTCTATTTGCTTACCAAAGCAATTACTTCAAGCTCTATTTGCTTACCAAAGTAATGAATGCTTATATTTAATAAAAGCATCACTTTCTTACCGATTTGATGGCTTTGACTTATAAAGAGCCTAATTATATTTTTAACTTATAATAAGGAAAAAGGAGGCTAAGGTTAGTTCTTAGATTGAATTTAAATTAATGAAGAAAATTATATTATAATGCATTGGGCCATTACTGGAGACTGCGACACCCCATTGTAGCCCCTATGTTCACCGTCGCGTGGTTACTCCTTTGATGGTGAAAGGAAGGTCATACTCCTCTCATCACCTAGCTCAGTTTAGGTGGGATAGTAACCCATAGCTAAGTTGTAGACCACGGACAGCTGCTAGATGAAATCACTCCATACTTGGTCACTGTCCTTCTGCAACCTAAATTCCAATCTTTCTACCTTTGTGTTGAATGGTTTTTGGAGATACCAAGTTGTGATATTGTGAACAGAACTAAACCCAGCATAGGTCACAGGCAAAGCATAACCATGTCTTTATTTTAAATTTGATTGGATGACTAGGAGATCAGGAGGAAAACAACCAAAGATGACGCGATTGATCTCATTTAGTGTCGTGTGACTACACCTAGCCAATGTTTCTCCTTGGCTACTTGCTATCTGTTGTTCTCTTTGCAATTTAAGAAAAAAAAATCCCTAACATGTTCATAAGAATAATCTTTGCTATGGCCTCACACACTGGTGATAAATTTAATTATCCACTACACTTGCCAGAAATTGTCGCACAGGAGAAGCCTAGGGTTTGAAATTCATCTGAGTTTAATCCATCTGATCACAAATCGATCCATAACTATGGTGATCTTGTAGAAAACTGTAGCACTGTCACAGGTTTTATCGGCGAACTCCAATCAAATACCAAATCGGCCTGCGAGGATCTGAGCATTATCATTGTGATGGTCGTAGTAAAGAAGTAAAATGATAGGAAACCTTCCTGTGATGCCCTACAAAGGCTAAAACACATGTTAATATTTTGTATCTCTATCTCAAGCAACTACCCACGTTTCAAAATCACGATAACGGACTTGATCCTATGTAGAAAATAGTTCAGCCTCTAAAACAGTTGTAAGAAGTTTTCCATCCTCTGCGATGTGTCCCTTGCATGGGCGAGCACATGGTTCATTTGTGGGTTGCTCATGCGGAAGCCTGCAAGGGTGTCGAGTGTCTTCACCTTTGACAAGAAAGCTTAGAAGACTCAACTAAAACCATCCATGCACCCTGACGTCGATGCATGGTATCACAATTGTAAATCGTACAATGATTAAGATAGATCTGACCAGTAAGCCTTAGGGTTCTCCACATTTAGACTATAGCCTATCAATTCGTCCAAAAACTACCAAGTAGACTAGTTTATAAGCCTGCTAACTATAACTGGGTGGTGATTGTGAAAAGGAGGACCTTGCCTACCTTTGTCCTATGCCACGGTGTGCATGTGTCGAGGGTGATGTCATTAGACACCTTGAAGGCCAAGGTTAAGTGTGACACATTATACCATGTGCTAGAAACATGCTACATTGTTTAGACCTTACTAAATCGAGTGGTAGTATTCGATCGATGAGTCTTCCATTTTATTTTCAATGGAAGGTCTATGGGATAAAGGTTATCTATGACTAGGCTCTAGTGAAAGATAGTTCCATGGTCTAATAGTGAAAGGTACCAATATCTTTTAAGGTTAATATAACCTCCTTTATATTATTGGTAAGAAATAGACACACCAAAAAGTAAGGTAGGTCTTGAAACTAAAATAGTAATTAAAATAATTGAACACTCTAGGAAGGGAAAAGTACTTGGTGAACAAATCTAGGGAATATATTTACCTCCTTAAGAGAAGGGAGTATAGAATAAACCATGATCGATGGTAATATCTTGTAGGTGAAATGAATTATACTTTTATGGATATCACATTAGATTAAATTGGAAATTATATGATGATTTATTTTAGAATATAAATAAATATAATTTTGGGAAAGGATAAACTATCCACTAGAATCTAGTTAGCAAGGAATTAAATAGTTGAAATAGTTTAGATTTAGGCGAATATTGATTATTGATGAATTACGTACAAGGTAGGGGATGTAGTAGTAGAGTACCATGAAGTAGGTTTTATGATCACATGTTCAATCCATGAATTTAAGGTATGGGAATTTTATTCGTTGAATGATTTTGAATCAATTTCATAGAATGAATTTGAGATTTAATCTGAGGGACAAAATGAAACTTCCTCTAATATCAAATGATTTCTCCAAAATATAATTTCAATGACTTTCAAAAACAAGGTAAGGTATTATGATAGATTCCTTATTTTTACCATGGCTTCTAAAGGAATTCTTAATGGCCTTATGAATATTAATGGAACAGATGAGTTCCTTATTGGTATGAGAATACTTTAATGATTAGAGAAAGGAATTGGGAAATTCCTTAATGGCATCATAGATGTGACATGGAACAGTTGTATTCCTTTACTTGTATTTGACCAAAAAGGGTTCAGTAGATGCTATTTTGTAATTTTAACCTTGACATCTTAAGTTTATGAATATGAGGAAGATATAAATATTTTGGAGGCTGGGTTTCTTCCCCTTGAGGATTCCCAAGATAAATATTTGTATCATTTATTTGTGGTTTGCTTTATAACTAATTCTGGATGTGGCATTTAATTTCGTAATGAAAAAGAGATGTATGAGAATGTGATGAAATGCTTTAAACAAAATGATAATGTTTACTTTCATGCACTTTTATTTGAGATATGACCTAGGAAATGAATTAATGAGTTACTAGATGCTAGATGAAATGGATAATGTTTTAAGAAACTATGCTTACTTGATGTAAAGGTTATTTGCATAATTTCATTATGTTGATGAATTGGGAGATGTATGAATATACCATCCACTTTATGTATTGTGAATGGACAAATGAACTATGTACAATTCATCTTCATCAAATAGCTTTAGTTATGTTCAAAATGGTTGATTTATATGTGTAACCATAAAAAGCACAATTATGTAATTAAAATTAATCATTAAGTGGATTTATGGGTGTTAGTTGATAAAGCATTATATAAACATTTATTGTTAAACCCAAATTAAAAGGTGGATGGATCTGAGTTGATAAATAAATAAATAAACTTGAGGCATGTAAATTAAATAATACCTTCCACGCTCACCAATTCAACTCATGTTTAAGGGGTGAACAAATATATCTTGTTATATTTCAAGGAGCATAGTCATGCTCAAGGGAACTATCCGAGGATGAGATAAGCTTAGATCACATTTAGTGATTTGTTGTCTTAGCGACCCATCGAAAAGATATGGGAGGGATCTAAGACTCATTAATAACCAGTGGGGTTATATCATGTAAGATGGGTTTTCATCTTCAAGGCTTTCACCTAATTACTGGTCTTGGTGGACCATATGATTAATGGTGATTTTTCCTTTGGTGAGGGATAAAACCTAATTGTGAGGGTTTCGTAGAAGCTGATCACTTCTACTTAAGAGTGACTCTAATAAAGTCTTAATATCTCTTTAAGCTAATAGCCTTGACAACTTACAAATACGAATAGCAAGGTTCACACTTAAGTTATGACTATGCCTTTTGCATCATTATAATTGTGTTAAAAAAAAATTAATGGTTGAGTAGTGACTGAAACGACCAGAAGTTGACATTTGATCTAACAAAAAGTAATAATACAAGTCAATAAAAAATATAATGCTTTATTCATGATAAATTTGATATCGATCAAAAATAGGGCGAATTCCCCTTTTCCTTTCATGAATACACTATAGGCCTGATGCCTTCTTCTTATGTCCCTCAGTGTAGGTGGGCGCTTCTTTGTATGCAGGCCACCGCTGGGTTGCTATTTGTTGGTGTTCTTCTCCTTCAAATCTGTTGAATAACCTGAAAGAAACTTGCAAAAAAGGTTCAATACGTTGGGAGGCTTGCCTTAGTCAAGCCCCATATTTATAAGGACAAAATGACTATAAAACCATAATAAAAATTGAAATAAAACAGAAGATAATAATATGCTAAAATAGAGCTTACCTCCCATATTTAGGGTGATTTGGAGCCTGTAGACCCAATTCTTGACCCGGGTTGTGAATTTAGGCCGAATTCGTAGGGCATGTTGCAAATTGAGTTGTGATGCTCCTATGGTAAGATATCTTCAGTAGATCGATCCTAAGGCAGCTGGGAAGCCTCTGTATGCAATCAAAATCCATCTGTGCTCTCCGTAAACTGACTGTCTAATGTTCACTTTCCATTTCTGTAGAGTAACTGTGCTTTGTTGAATTTGGAAATCAAGCTTAATTAGAGGTTGAGAACCCACTATTTATAGGAAATAGCAAGGTTCAAGGGGGGAGTTATATAGACTAAACCTAGGTTTGATTAAGACTAGGGTTAGGTTAAGAAATGTTGTGGCAACATTACACTCCTTATGAGAAATATTTCATCCTCACACATGTGTGAGGATGGATTAGGGCTAATCCTGATTAGGAGGTGTTTAAGCCAATTTAAACATGATTAAATAAATATCTCAACAAACCCTAATCTCACACATGTGGGAGGATTTGATTAAGGCTAATCAAGATTAAAGGTTCTTTTAATCAAATTTACCCTAAAAAGTGACTTAAGTGAAGTCAACATAAAATTAGAATTTAGGTATTGACTTATTAATTGTTTTTGCCAACTAACACCCCGTGGGGGCCTCAATTGCATATGAATAGATTGTGGAATGATATTTTGATGTTCCAGATGTAATTTGGAAGGCTTGCAAGGGTTTAGGACCTAAAAGTCGATGAAGTAGTATATGGGAGTCTACACGATGCTATGACAATCTATGACGATCTACACATGACTATGCATGACTACAGTCTTCTACGTATGACTACGCATGACTACAAAAATCTATGCATGTCTAGGATGATCTACAATAGTCTACACTAGTCTATGATAGCCTAGAGGTACCTAAGATGGCCTATGTAAATCTACAAGTATCCAGAAGGATCTACAAGTACGTAGGTATAACAGTGTGCAACTTTTGGGTGTCTACATTTGTCCCTTTTTGTACTATACTATGTAGAACACAGTTTAATACAAAAATGTGAAGGGTTTGTGCAGAAGGAAAAGGGATAAAAGGGGAATGCAATCCAATCAAATAGTATATAGCCATTCGAAGCATGACCATACAAATCAATCGGGTATCCAGGGAAAAGAAGAGAAATAATGAAATCTAATCGAAGGTATGTAGCCGCTCAAAGCATGACCATACAACATCAACTTGATGTCCACGGGGGAAGAAGAGAGGAAGGAAAGAAGGAAAATAGGAAAGATATAAAAACAATGCTGGTAAGGGAAAATGAATGATTATGAATGCAATGATGTGATTTTTTTGAGTCTATATGACATTTACGATGCCATACTAGTTGCTTGAGAATGGCAACTTTTGATTGCTTTGTTTTTGTGACCAGATCAGCGTGGTCCAAAAGTATGATTAGGACAAAAGCCTAACTAAATATTTGATGTTCATTGATTGATGAGAACATGTTGAAAAGTATCAAACCATTTGATTTAGTTTAACATTTGGATCATCAACTCATGACCATATCAGCGTGGTCACAAAGTCCATTTCTAAATGTTGTTCTAGGATTGATCAAACATATCATCCATTGTGTACTCGACGTACATGAATGCTATATTGAATTCTCCATGGTGATGCGTAACTCTCCTGATGTAACCCATGTCTGTTTGGGATTGATATTATAATCATATGATAATATTCAACAAAAAATTTCGTAGACAAATGCGCTAACCGCACTTTTGGATTTTCGATGTTGTGGTTGTATGCAAAGCTAACTTTGGATATGAATACCCCCTCAAATGAGGAATCAATAATAAGGTGAATGAAGTGTCGTGAATTGATGATGCAGCGATTGATAAAGATACCAATGCATGATGAATATGATTGCTAGTAAGAAGAGAAAATAATGGGATCTAATCAAAGGTATGTAGTCGCTCGAAGCATGACCATACAACATTGACTTGGATAGCCAAGAAGGAGAAGGGAAAAGAATGGGATCTAATCAAAGGTATGTAGCCACTCGAAGCGTGACCATACAACATTAACTGGATGCCCGTGGGGGAGAAGAGAATAAGGAAAGAAGAATAAGAGGAAAGAAATAAAAAGCAATGTCGATAAAATGAAATGGATGATTGCGGATGCAATGCTATGATTTTGTTGAATCTATATGACATTTACAATGCCATACTAGTTGCTTGAGAACGTCAAATTTTGACTACTTTGCTTTTGTGACTAGATAAACATGGTCCAAAAGTATGAATAGGACAAGTTTATCGGTAAACTGAAATGTGTGTTTGCAAATGGTGTTAAAAGGTAAGTTTTATAGGCTCCTAGGATTTTAGAGGGCATTTCCCTACTTTCCTAGGGTTTTGGGGATGTTTTGGGGTGTTCTATCTCAATTCATGATCTAGGTAGTGATTTTGACCTAACTGGCAACCCGGGTCACGAGTCGGGGTTGAAAGCATATTTAAGTCCAAATTTGCATGGGGGGCTCATTTGAACGGCACGCTTTGGAAAACGATTTGTGAGAGCATTTGATAGCACAAAAGGAGCATGGGTGATGATTGTGGGAGTGACAATGATAAAAGGACACATATCAGCTGGCATCAGGTGCGGGAACCCACAGACAAGTGATTGTTTGCCTTGTTTTATTTGTTTTTATTTTTTCAAGAAAATGTGAATGAGGGGGGAGGTTTTCGTCCCTATTTAAAAAAAATTGTAACTTTTAAGTAAAATTTAAAAACATAGTGATAAACGGGCCAAATGGGTACCCAAAAGTGTAGTCGGTTTTTCAATTGCGTTTGTTTTATCACCAATTTGACTGGGTAATGGGTAGAGTAGGTGTGAAAATTGACTATCAGTTTTTGAGGTAACAGTGTACTGACATTGATATGTTTTTACACTTTGTTTGCTAAAGTAAGAAATGCGTATTTTGTTATGCGACTGTTTTAATTTTTTATTTCGTTTGATGTGATTTTGGAATTTGATGCTTTGAGGTGTAATGTCTGAACCCTAGGGTGCTAGATCTGCCATATTAGAGGCAGAATCTCTAAAAACTAATGAAAATTTCATTGTAGAAAGGTAAAATGGGTGTCCAAAAATGTTGGTTGTTTTGGTAACTGACTTCATTTGACATGTCTTTGATTTACGTGCGACGGTGTAGAGAGTATTAAATGGAAAATGAGCTATAGGGAGCCCGATGTAGATTGTACTCGATGTCAGTTTGAACTTCCACCACTAAATTGACAAATGGGTATCTAAAAATATGACTGTTATTTTTAGATTGTGTGCCTGGATTTGTGTTTGGTTTTGGTGTTTTTAGGACAAATTTGATTGTTAAATCTGTGTTGATTTGTGTTTTGTTCCTAAATTTTTTTGACACATTTACCATTAAGTGGGCAAATGGGTATCCATAAATGTGATTTGTTTTTGTATGTCATATTAATTGATCAAGTTTTGGATTACGTGCAATAGTAGTTGTACAGTTGAGTTTGTTATTGGTTGTTGGGCCACCAATGTGTACTGTTTGTCGTATGTGCTTGGACTTTTGCCATGAAATGACAAAATGGGTATCCAAATATGTGACTGTGTTGTTGATGTGTTTTATCATTTTGTTTGTACATTATTTTGTCTCGGGATGTGTGCTAAATTAAATATTTTCAATTTGTAAATTATGCGTGATGAAGTTGAATTTGATTAATTTGTTATGTGGGTTACTGATGCATGTTGTATTATGTGTTGAACAGGTGAAGGCGGTTGAGCCCCGTCATCATGTGAGGAATTTTAAGGTGTTTGAGAAACTGATGATGACTAAGGATGAGCTACAGTGGCTAGATGACATACACTTCCGAGGTGTGTGGGATTGTAAGAGCATCTTCACTAATAAGGCATATGTGTCTGCCTTATGTGAGTGGTGGGATGCAAATAGGAACACATTTTATTTTCCTATCGGGGAAATGGCCATGATGTTGGAAGATGTTTATCCTATCTACCGACTGTCGATTGAGGGTATTCCTGTGAGGGCAACCGAAGATGGGAGGAAGGATGCAGTTTTGGAGAGATTCTTTGGGGCTGGGTGGAGAGAAATTGATCTCTAAGATGGATTATGAGTGGTTATGGCTACAGAAGAAGATCTCGGATAGGTAGTGTGTGAAAATGATGATGATCTCTACATATGCCCTTCCTGATAGTTCTAGGGTATTGTTTACCTGGAACATACTAGATATAGTTAGTGATGTGGTGGAGCACAATGTTATGTTTGCATGGGCACCTACACTATTAGCTCAAGTATACCGTGAGTTGCATGATGTGGTTTGGGGTAGGCAGACAAGATTGAGTGTGATTCCCTTGCTGTAGGTATTGGCATGGGAGCACATAGCCATTGAGAGGCCCTCTTTGTTACCTCACCCTATACATGTGGAGCATAAGGAGTATCCTTATGCCTTGAGGTGGAGTACAGAGGTTGAGCAGGGTATGAAGAGGCCTCATGAGGGTGACCCAGTTTTATGGAGGTTTAAGTTTGAGGAGCTAACGTCGGATGACATAAATTGCAGACCATGGTTGGGTGGGGTGAGTTTGAAGGAGGACGATGAGTAGCTATGGGCCATATGATGGGGTAGATGGTGTTGGCAATTTTGGGTTTGATATCCTAGCTTCTTGTCTATGAGTTGTCATTGATGTCAAAAGGAAATGGCATTAATGTTAAGAGGATGGGTTGGCTTCAAAGGTGGAAGATTCCAAGAGAATATTTTTAAGAGAATCCGGAGAGATTCCATTGGCAATGGTTTTTATTAAAACCAATGGAGGTTCTCTTTATTATTTATTTAATTATTATTTAAAACCCTTCAAGGTTTTAATTAATTAATTATTTAATTAATTAAGGAAGAAATTATTTTTAATTTATTAAAAATACTTTAAGGGTTTTTAAACCCTTTAGAAAGCAAATTTTGATTAAATTCGAAATTACTTTTCTTTGCAGCCGACGTGTTCTAAAGTCCACGTATGGACTATAAATATGAGAAGGTTCCTAAGGTTAAACTCTCTTGGAAAATTGAAGGCAATTAATTGGTTTGGCTGCGATCGAATGTTTTGTTTACGCTGTGAAAGAGGAGAGCTCGTGGTTTGAAAAGATTTCGGAAATCTTGACCGTTTATGTGGAAGGAAGTCTGTCTTGGACTTCGTAAGCCCCTTGTGGGCTAGTGGCAGCGAAGGCTACGTTTGGGCCTTGCGTAGGCGGAGGTCTGCGTTTTGATCCCCATGGAGGGAGTTGTGCATGGATTAGTCATGTTTTTATTAAAACGTGTTTTGTGTCGCAAATTTCAGATTCTTCAAGGGTAGCCATTATAAGGTGTGATTATTTTCTTGATATGATTTTTTGCATTGTTTAGCATTGTTTAAAAGACATAGGAGAAATAAGGGGATATTTCTTTGGTTGTATTTTTGAGATTAGTCTTTTGCTATGCTAAATTTAAAAATGGAGATATAAGGTGTAAGTTTTGGTTGTTGTGTTTTTGGCTTCTTTGATGGTTGTTTTTAAAGAAGAGGAGCTAAAAGGTGTAATTAAGGAAAGTTTTTATATATGCTCATTTATCTTGGTTCTAACCCTAACTTGGTTGGAATTTTGAGGGTTGTGTGTGGTGACAACTTTAAAGATCAATTTTCTTCTACTCCAATAAGGTATGGGCACATTCTTCTTATGAGTATGATTGGTGTATGTTTTCTAAAATAAGGTTGGAGTGAAAAGGTATTGTACAATGTATCCTTTGGCTAGGTGTAAATCCTATTTTCTAGTTTGTTGAAGACTACTTATGCATTGTTATCCTTAAGGATATTTTTTGGTGAATGCATGATTTCTGGTTTGAGATAGTGGAAGCTTTGTGCTCTAGGGTTTATATTTGTGAATCTAGCTACTTGCATTGAGTTGGTGGAACCCTTGGTTGGTTGTTTTGAGTTTGATGGTTGAGTTGCTTCCATAGAGGTTGTTTGATCAAGTTATTGTTTTACTTGATTCATGATATTGGGATTACTCCATTGAGTTGATTTGAGCAAGTTATTCTTTGCATTTGGTGATATTGTGTTGGTGGTTGTTTTGTTCAAATATCTTTGGAGGGAAAAGGATTTCTACTTGTTTCCTTTTCTTGTGATGATTGGTTGAATGCTTCAAGGTTGATGTTGAGTTGAATGGTGTTTGGTTGAATAAACCTTGTTTGATGAGCATTATTGTTGAAACCCTAATTGATGGTGAAAAGAACATGAGTATCATTGTTATGTGATTCTTTGCATAGTTGGCAATTATTGGGGTTTCATGTTCTTGAAAGAAAACATTCTATCCTATCCATTTCAGATATTGAGTTGAGTTTTTAGATTTGAGATTGAGATTGAGCTGAGTTGATTTGAGTGGAGTTTTGAGATTGGGATTTGAGTATAGAACATATTGAGTCTCTAACAATTCTCTTTATGCTTCTATGAGTTTGACAAATCACATTGGGTCTCTAAAAATTCACTTTGTGATTTCCTACTAAGAAAGTTTTTCTTGGTGAGCTTGTTGAGTTTTTGGACAGGTTCTAGTGGGGACTTGTGAGCAGTTTTTGGACAGGTTTCGGTGGGGACTTGTGAGCAAATTTGGACAGGTCCTAGCAGAGGACTTGTGAGTTGAGTTTGATAGTTCTATCAAAGAACTTGAGGACAGAGGTGCATTGGTTCTATGAGAAGAACCTGAGGACAGACTGGCAAGTCTTTGAGAAGGCTTGTATGCAGAGGATTGATTTGTTCAAGTGTTGGACAGATCTAACAGATAGAGGAAGACTTGTACTAGACCGACTGACTATGTTTGGTATAGGTTGCTGAGCTACTATGGACATGATCATAGAAGGTAGAGGTCTCTTAGGCTAAGCATTGAGGACAGGAGGTCTTCGATGGAAAGGAGTTCCATGTGCTGGCAAGAGGTAGAGGTAGTTGATCTTTTGAGGGATCATTTCCAGAGCAGAGGGGAAGGTATCTCCTTTGAGCAGAGGCTCATAAATTTTTATTTGGGGAAGGTATCTCCTTTGAGCAGAGGCTCATAAATTTTGATTGGTGGAAGGTATCTCCTTTGGGCCAAGGCTCATAAACACTATAATTGGGAAGGATTCCCAAAGAACTTTGAGATAACTTTTAGAGAAAAGTTTTGTGGACGTAGCCCAGCCATTCTGAGTGAACCACATTAAAATTGGTGTCACTTTGTGGATGATATTGTGCATTGCTTTGATATTGCTTTGGGTATATTGCTTTACTATTTTGAAGTATAAAGGAAAAAGTAAAAAGAGGTCTTATACTTGTTCACCCCCCCCCTCTCGGTATAAGCTTGTGTTCTTCAATTGGTATCAAAGCCGGTGCCTTCGAAAAGTTTAACAACTTGAAGGAAAAGCTAGTAAAGAACACAATGGATTATTCAAGTGGCAATGCAGCACCTATTCTTGATGGGTCAGATTTTGGTCTTTGGAGTGCAAGGATGAAGGTTCATCTAATGGCACTTGGGAATGAGGTTTGGGAAGTGATTGAATATGAGTACACTATTCCTGAACATGGTCCTAATACTAAAGAAGAAAGGCTCCTACATCACAAGCAATTCAAAAGCAATGAATGCAATCTCGAAAGGCTTACGTAAAGTAGATCTCACCAAAGTGATTCACTACAAGACAGCTAGTGAAATGTGGAAACAGTTGAAGGTGGTTCATACAGGTGATACAAATGTCAGAAAGGCCAATTTGAGACACTTAAAATGTATGTTTGAACAACTCAAGATGAATTATGATGAAAATATTAGTGACTACATGCTTCGTATGGATGAGGTTGTTAACTCCATGAAAGACTTAGGTCTTGAGCTTACTGAAAATGATGTTTGTGATAATATTTTAAGATCTCTTCCTAATAGATTTAGTGAAAAGATTTCTGCTATTGAGGAAGCTAAAGATTTGGATAAGTTGAAAAAGGATGAGCTCCATAGTATACTTGCAGCATTTGAGTTGAGAACTCAAGTGAAGGTTGATGTCAAGAAAGAGGCATCTTTCAAGGCTACCAAGGAATCCAAGGGTAAACAGCTTCAAGATAGTGATGAGTCTTCTAGTGATGAAGAGGCATATTACAACAAGAAATGCAAGTTCTCTAGAAAGCACAAAAGTATGAAAAATATAAGATGTTTCAATTGTGGAAAGTATGGTCATTATGCTACTAACTGTAATGTTCCCAAGAATGAAAGTGATGAAGATAAACAGGATTCTAAGAGCAAGGATTCTAAAAAGCACAAGCATCACAAGAAGATCAAAGATGAGCACAACAATCAAGGAAAGAGGTATTCTCACAAGCACAAGAAGAGTTTCTACCTAGACAAAGCAAGTAAGTGTTCTAGTAGTGATAGTGAAAGTTCTTCAAGTGATGATGAAAATGAGATGTTGTTCATATCAGAAAAAGAGGAAGAACCGAAACATAGATTCATTATCATGAAATGTCTTAGATGTGGAAATTTTGGTCACCTTGAGGATGATTGCACAAATAATGATTTGGTTTCTAGTATGTATGAGGATGCTTCAGAAAACTATAAGGAAGATGCATGTATGGTCTTTGAAAAGGGTAGCACCTCTAGTGATAAGAAATCTGAAAAAGGCTTTGATGATTCAAAAGGAAATCAAATAAAAGATCTTGAAAGTGAACTTATTAGTGCTCTTAGTGTTTTGAAAAAGGAAAGAAAGAATAATGCTAGACTCAAGGATAAGTTAGATGAATTTTGTATGGAGAGATATGATCTTATAGAAAGTCTTGACTTCTCTATAGCTAAGACACAAGAACTCAAGGATGAGTTAGAGTCTAAGGTTCTTGAGTATAATGAGTTAGAACAGAAAATGCCTTCTTTGAAACAGGAAACTAAAGAGTACAAGGATAAGCTTTACATGTTTCAAGATAGCTCCAAAAAGGTTAAGTCACTCATCAAAGGTCAAAGAAAGACAACAGATAAAATAGGCCTTGGTTTTGTTAAGCCACACAAGGAACAAGTTGGAGAGTCTAGTAAGAGACTCCAAAAGGAAGAGAGTTCTGATGAGGAAAGTATTTCAAAAAAGGAGTCCTTGAGTGATAGATGCATAGAAACAAAAAATAGGAAACAAAAAAATGAGAGAAAGTTTACAGGACCTAGAAGGTCATTTATAGGAAAGTTTAATGGCAGATGTTTTGCTTGTCACAGGTTTGGTCACATGGCTTCACATTGCATGACTCAAGTAAGGAAGGTAAATGATAGTTTCATAGGTGGTAATTTCTTTCAAGGGTATTGCTACTCTTGTAAACAGTTTGGGCATAAGGCAATTTTTTGCAAGGCTAATAACAAGAACAGGGTTAGTCAAAACAGGTGGATTCAAAAAATAGGTATGCCTAAAAGAAATAACATTGTTACTTGTTATAAGTGCAACAATGAAGGTCACACAGCTAGACAGTGTAGAGCTAATCTTCCAAGGTACAAGAACATGAACAATGGTATGAACAGGTCCAAGGATCAAGGCATGGATAAGAACAGGAATGATAACAGGAACATGAATAGTGATAGGAACAAGAACAGGAATATGGACAAGGAGAACAAGAGAAGACATGGTAAGGCATCTATAGACACTGATGATGATCAGTGCCTGTTGGGAGTTTTACTCCCACCCCGAAATTAAACACCTCAATAGGAGGTTGGGGGAGGGACTAAGCTAAGAGGCTCATTCTTAGTCCCAAGCCCCAAAGGTGACCCTTTGCCATTGATGACAAAGGGGGAGAGATATGAGTAAGGGGGAGAGCCTCAAGATAGGGCGAGCTGTTTATGTTGAGTTTCTGTGTTGTTGTGAAGCATGGTTTGCCATCAATGACAAAGGGGGAGATTGTTGGCAATTTTGGGTTTGAGATCCTAGCTTCTTGTCTATGAGTTGTCATTGATGTCAAAAGGAAATGGCATTAATGTTAAGAGGATGGGTTGGCTTCAAAGGTGGAAGATTCCAAGAGAATATTTTTAAGAGAATCCGAAGAGATTCCATTGGAAATGGTTTTTATTAAAACCAATGGAGGTTCTCTTTATTATTTATTTAATTATTATTTAAAACCCTTCAAGGTTTTAATTAATTAATTATTTAATTAAGGGAGAAATTATTTTTAATTTATTAAAAATACTTTAAGGGTTTTTAAACCCTTTAGAAAGCAAATTTTGATTAAATTCGAAATTACTTTTCTTTGCAACCGACGTGTTCTAAAGTCCACGTATGGACTATAAATATGAGAAGGTTCCTAAGGTTAAACTCTCTTGGAAAATCGAAGGCAATTAATTGGTTTGGCTACGATCGAATGTTCTGTTTACATTGCGAAAGAGGAGAGCTCGTGGTTTGAAAAGCTTTCGAAAAGCTTGACCGTTTATGTGGAAGGAAGTCCGTCTTGGACTTCGTAAGCCCCTTTTGGGATAGTGGCAGAGAAGGCTACGTTTGGACCTTGCATAGGTGGAGGTCTGCGTTTTGATCCTTGTGGAGGGAGCTATGCATGGATTAGTCACGTTTTTATTAAAATGTGTTTTGTGCCGCGAATTTTAGATTCTTCAAGGGCAGCCATTATAAGGTGTGATTATTTTCTTGATATGATTTTTTGCATTGTTTAGCATTGTTTAAAAGACATAGGAGAAATAAGGGGATATTTCTTTGGTTGTATTTTTGAGATTAGTCTTTTGCTATGCTAAATTTAAAAATGGAGATATAAGGTGTAAGTTTTGGTTGTTGTTTTTTTGGCTTCTTTGGTGGTTGTTTTTAAAGAAGAGGAACTAAGAGGTGTAATTAAGGAAAGTTTTTATATATGCTCATTTATCTTGGTTCTAACTCTAACTTGGTTGGAATTTTGAGGGTTGTGTGTGGTGACAGCTTTAAGGATCAATTTTCTTCTACTCCAATAAGGTATGGGCACATTCATCTTATGAGTATGATTGGTGTATGTTTTCTGAAATAAGGTTGGAGTGAAAAGGTATTCTACAAGGTATCCTTTGGCTAGGTGTAAATCCTATTTTATGGTTTGTTGAAGACTACTTATGCATTGTTATCATTAAGGAGAGTTTTTGGTGAATGCATAATTTTTGGTTTGAGATAGTGGAAGCTTTGTGCTCTAGGGTTTATATTTGTGAGTCTAGCTACTTGCATTGAGTTGGTGGAACCCTTGGTTGGCTGTTTTGAGTTTTATGGTTGAGTTGCTTCCATAGAGGTTGTTTGATCAAGTTATTGTTTTACTTGATTCATGATATTGGGCTTACTCCATGGAGTTGATTTGAGCAAGTTATTCTTTGCATTTGGTGATATTGTGTTGGTGGCTGTTTTGTTCAAATATCTTTGGAGGGAAAAGGATTTCTACTTGTTTCCTTTTCTTGTGATGATTGGTTGAATGCTTCAAGGTTGATGTTGAGTTGAATGGTGTTTGGTTGACTAAACCTTGTTTGATGAGCATTGTTGTTGAAACCCTAATTGATGGTGAAAAGAACATGAGTATCATTGTTATGTGATTCTTTGCATAGTTGGCAATTGTTGGGGTTTCATGTTCTTGAAAGAAAACATTCTATCCTATCCATTTCAGATATTGAGTTGAGTTTTTAGATTTGAGATTGAGATTGAGCTGAGTTTATTTGAGTTGAGTTTTGATATTGGGATTTGAGTATAGAACATATTGAGTCTCTAAAAATTCTCTTTATGCTTCTATGAGTTTGACAAATCACATTAGGTCTCTAACAATTCACTTTGTGATTTCCTACTAAGAAAGTTTTTCTTGGTGAGCTTGCTGAGTTTTTGGACAGGTTCCGGTGGGGACTTGTGAGCAGTTTTTGGACAGGTTTCGATGGGGACTTGTGAGTAGATTTGAACAGGTCCTAGCAGAGGACTTGTGAGCTGAGTTTGATAGTTCTATCAGAGAACTTGAGGACAGAGGTGCATTGGTTCTATGAGAAGAACCTGAGGACAATTGGAAAGTCTTTGAGAAGGCTTGTATGCAGAGGATTGATTTGTTCAAGTGTTGTACATATCTGACAGACAGAGGAAGACTTGTACTAGATCGACTAACTGTGTTTGGTACAGGTTGCTGAGCTATTGTGGACGTGATCATAGAAGGCAGAGGTCTCTTAGGCTAAGCATTGAGGATAGGAGGTCTTCGATGGAAAGGTGTTCCATGTCGTTGGCAAGAGGTAGAGGCGATTTATCTTCTGAGGGATCATTTCTAGAGCAGAGGGAAGGTATCTCCTTTGAGCAGAGGCTCATAAATTTTGATTGGGGGAAGGTATCTCCTTTGAGCAGAGGCTCATAAATTCTGATTTGGGGAAGGTATCTCCTTTGGGCCGAGGCTCATAAACATTATAATTGGGAAGGATTCCCAAAGAAATTTGAGATAACTTTTAGAGAAAAGTTTTGTGGACGTAGCCTAACCATTCGGGTGAACCACGTTAAAATTGGTGTCACTTTGTGGATGATATTGTGCATTGCTTTGATATTGCTTTGGGTATATTGCTTTACTATTTTGAAGTATAAATGAAAAAGTAAAAATAGGTCTTATACTATTCACCCCCCCCCTCTCAGTATAAGCTTGTGTTCTTCAGATGGTTGGTGGGAAGATATACTCGACAGACTGAGTACTTTTAGTTTGATCGAGTAAAGCGCTAGTTTGGTTTATGGTAGGATTTTCCAGGGACTCCTGTTATTTATTTTAGGTGACAGGGAGATAAAGGAGAGCACCCTATTGTACCACCTTGGATTAGTGAGAAGGACCCTCCTATGGATATCCTGGATGCATGGGATACAAGGAAGACATAGGATTTTGATGCATGGTAGGCACTATAGTATTGGGAGATTGGGAGAGGAGTGGTGGATCGTTGGATGGCACCTATTGCTGGGGCACCTTTTCCAAAGAGGAGATCGAGTAGGAGGACTCAGGCTAGGGCAGCGAGTATGACTACTATTGAGGAGGAGGTTCCTCCATGATGGTCATGACGTCACGTAGGTGCTTTAGTGAGTACCCAAGATATGAGGGTAGAGGAGGTGGATGTGGGTGTAGATGCAGGGATAGAGTAGACTATTGGAGCCCAGGATGAGGAAGACAGGATGGCCGGTATGGGTGGTATCGATGATACCATTGATATTGGTGTATTTGTTGATATAACATAGTATATTATTGGTAACATTTTAGAGAGGCCAGCTATGGAGGATGTTTAAGGATTGCGTGATAATATTCATCAATTGGAGGTAGACATGGTGGAGATGAGGGCTACTATGTCTAGGCAGGAACAAACAATCGATTCTTTGACTAGTCAGTTTGCGGTTGAGACCACCAAGAAGATGATGTGTGAGACTGCTTTGTTGGCGCATGGGATTCCTCTACCTGATTATGATCAATTTTTGGTGCAGTCTGGGTCTCAGTCGTAGGTACAATCATCCTCATATTAGAGTCAGCGTAGTGCTTCTATGGTGGGTCAGAGAGGTGCTAGATCTATTATGAAGGATCAGCTTGCTATAGATCCAGTTTCAGCATTTGGGGTGGAGTCGAGCCAGGTTGCAAGGATGCGCGCGTTCCGTGGGGTCCACAGGGAGACTCCTAGTGGGGGTTAGGATACATGCTACTTATTGTAGCCAGTGGGTATTTTATTTTTATGCTAGACGATGATGGGCATCATCCCAAGTTGTAGCCTTCGGGCATTTTGTATGGATGATATATATACATATACCTTATTGATTTCAGCTATTATATATACATGTGTTATTTTAATGGTATGAAAAGTGTTCTTTTTTATGTTTGCATGGATTAGCATAACATAATTTGTAGATATGTCTGATGAATAGATATACATGTATGACATGGTTTAGATCTATTATCGTGTTGTGGTATAAATGGATTGTAGAATAGTGTTATGATTGTATTTCCAATGCAACATGATGTGATATCAAATGTGATTTCGTAATGAATGTATGTAGAGTAAGTATGATATTGTGACTTGATTTTGAAATGCATATGGGATGAATGCAATAAATATAATTTGATATAAAATGCATGTAGGATGAATGCATAACTATAATGTGTATAAAATGTATCTAATATAGATGCATGTATGCATGTATGGACTTGCTAAAATGCACTAAGGAAGCACTTGTATGGTTGTATTGACCTGTATGGATGCTATCCATTCCATGATTTTAGGGTCAGTGTATAATGTAAGGCATGTGTAATAGTTTTGACTAACATAGTTATGACAATCAAATCTCAAACCCTTAGCTATACAAGTTTTATGGCAACTTATAACATGATCAGTTTGGTTCAAAATCTGTCTTGGACCTATGTGTGTGAATGTGTAAGGTTCATTTATCCATTTTGAGGGAGGTAGGATTAACCTGTTGTAGATGCTATCGGACTAGCTAGCTCATCCATCCACAACAGTGATTTCTACAAAAGCGAGATGCTAATGTAAGATATGTGTTGTCACCTGTAAGACTATTCCACTGCTAGGCAGGTTCTTGGAATCATCCCATGGTGTTATGTTGAATCTAAGGACCAAATGCGACAAGCATAACATGTGTGATATCAAGAGGTATTTCCTTTTGTTTTTTTCCCGTGTTCTAGTGTTAATCTATCTGATTGTGGTAGTGCTCTTTTCGTTTCATTTCTTTTCTTTTATTTTCTTTTTTCTTTTTTTTGTATGGACAATGAAGTTTATTTTCTACCCAGTTATTTAATTTTGCTTATGTTTGATCCCTTTGTTTATCCCCAGGCCATATGTTGACCATGCAGGCGATATGACGAGTAGGGGATACCGTTCGCTAGATGGTGATATCTACTCATGATGTCCTCTTTCCTAGGCTCAAAATTGTTAATGTGTAACCTATTGTGAGTGATTCATGAGAGAGGTTGAACCAGCCTAAAATACCATAATAATAATTTACAAGACTCAGTAGTTATGGGTGAAACTTGATTACCTAAACTACAGAGTAGTTAAAATTAAACACGACACCTATGTTTACCTTGATCTTGAAAAGAGAGAATGGGCATCCAGGTGATGATGCTAATAAGTGCATGTATTATTCCTGTTGAGGCACATTTTGGGGAAGAATTTACAAATATGAATTAAAATTTTAACTATAAAGCATATGAATATGTGCAATGAATGTAACTATAAGTGATGCAAGTGGATGAATGCGATATTTACAAGAAGAAATTTATGTTGTGTAGAAGGAGAATTTTAGAAGAACCTATTTATAGATGATTAAAGTGTGTAATGATGACAAAAAGTGTGATGCTATGATCATGGATGCCCCAGCGTGTGGGGTATGTTTGTAGTAGATGTATAAGCTATGAGTTGTATAAGTGTATGTAATAGTTGCCAAGAAGAAGGAAGATGTGAAAGTGGTATGTATAGGTGGAAGAAGTGAGAAGAAATAGGCTTTGGTAACCAATCAAGATAAGGGGATCACCAACAGTCGATAATGATAGAAGAGAATAAATGGATACACGTATATAAGAAGTAGAAGAATGAGATAGAAGAAGACGAGTAACTAACACTCGTCATGCAAAATGTTGTACACTAGGATTTTGAATGATTTGCACTCTTCAATATTATGATATGGCTAGCGATGGTAGATGCAAAATTGATTCTCACTGTAATTGCACTGTTTAGGATGTGAGGGATCAATAGGTCAAATCTCAGGTAGGTCAATAAGACCCTGGTGCATGAGATGATGGAACATTTCGAAAGGGGCATATGTGGAATAGGCATAGGATAGACGTATGGATCTGTTGGAGGTGAGCAAGGTCTGGGTAAAAGATGATCTGGTAACGGAGGCATGGGTCTAGGTTTCGACATGGGTCGAGTCTAGGGTCGGGTAAGGGATCTACGTGGCAGTGAGGGTGGATGGGTCGTGGGAGACTATTGTGGGTGGACATGGCAACGATAGTGGCTCATCTGTAACTCAAGAGCTTCGATACAGGAGATGAGATGTTGTATCTCATGGTGTGGCAACGATGGTATTGGGGAAGGGGGTGAGCAAGATTCCAAGGTGAATGGAATGGCTCGATGCATGGTAGAAAAAGGATAAGGCTGCGATGAGGAAGCAGTGGAGTGAAATGACTATGGTGATTGTAAAATTGGCTAGGGTGGTAAGCCTCGCAATGGTGAAGGTGGTATCTTGAGGACCTATGGCATAAGCGATGGTCCTGGGTGACGACATGAATGAGAAGGAGGGATGTTTGTGCGACCATCTTGAGTAGCTTCGATCGCACAAGCTTGCAAAGCCTAGGTGTAGGTAGACTCACCATTTGGAATGGGAATGGGTAGAAATGTAGGGTGAGGTTTATGAGGTGTGTATTCCCAGTTAGGTGGGCAATAGGATCCTATGGGATGTTGTGGATGACTTGGAGGTGAATAGTGACATCTGAGATCATCATATGGAAGGGAGGATGATCCTTGTGCTTGCGGTTGGATGGATTCCTCTTTATCATCAAAAGAGGACATGGAAATCTGATTGTCACCAAAGTGTGGTGAATAGGATGAGCCTCATTGGTGAGGGTAATGGTGTTGATATGAAGTGTGGTGACCTAAACGGGATGAATGTAAGGAGCACCTGGTATGAAGGGTCGTTAGTGGTCGGGTGAGATCGATCGATGTAATGGGTTTTTGTTGTGGCTGTAGATGGTCCTAGATGGTGGTAGATGAGGCCTCTATAGAGTTCTCCTACTAATTATGTGAGTCCTACAAAAGGAAAAATAGATACCCCGAGCATAAAAATGGCATAAAGGTGAAATATACATGTATAGAGAAATAATAAAGCAGAAATAATAGATTCATATGGTGATGTGCTTGGTGATTTACTTCTAACATTATGTGACACTCGTGATGGTGACTGTGTTTGTAAATCATGCATTGAAAGCACGAAGGTGTAAGATTTTGATGGGTTTAGGATCATTAATGTTAGTCTCACAATGACACTGAGAGGGGGGTGAATCAGTGTAGCTATTTAAAATTCAAATCTACAACTCTTAATAATGAAACAATGAATATTTAAGTCAGATAAAGCAAGTATCACAAGAGAGCATTCCACAACACACGATGTAACGAGGTTCACCAATTTGGCTACTCCTCAAAACTGACTGCTTGGATTAACGTCCAAATCTAGCCTTTGCAAAATATCAATTTTACAATCACTTTACCAGCACCAACTGGAAGGAGCACCAACTCCTGATTTATCTGCACCCACAGAAAGGAGCACCAACCCCTAATTCCAAGCACCTACTTGGACTACAAATTTTAAGCTATAAGACTGACATAAAAATGCCTTCACTTCTTCAAGACCCTGACTGGTCTATTGCTTACCCAACCTCTCTCACTTTTCACCAGACTGCCACACACACTAAAAGCTCTGCTTACTGCACTTTTTCGGCTCTCACGGACTCTGCTCAACTCTTTCTTACGACACTCTTCAACCCTCTTCTTGCAGCACTTTTTCTCTATTTTCAGCAACACTTAACTCTCCACGCAGATCTCCTTTTATAACAATCCTTTCGCTTTGTAACTCCAGTTATAACGCCTTCTTTCATTTCTCATACGCCACTTGTCAATTGTAACGCCTTTTATATGTAACTCCTTTTGTCTATATAGAGTGGGCATTTACGTTACATGCAACGAATTGACACATATACTTTTACCATGACTATTCGTCTTCTTGGTCATGACTGTTCGTATTTTCCTTAGAGACTGTTCACTTTCTTTTCTGTGCATGCATGCGTTTTCACTATAACTGCACCTGTAACTGACGTAACGACTTCAGTTAACTCTTCTTATTTTATCTGCATGAATTTCTTCTCCAACTGCACCTGTAACTACCGTATAACTCCAGTTAACTGTTACATATCTTATTTTGGTTGGGTTCTCTTCTTTGCTCGTGTCAAAGTGACCTATCACGAAATCGTGACACTTCTGCCTCTTTGTCCTCTTCTCGGCTTTGCACCCATGAAAACACAACATGTCGCGATATCGCGACACTTCTGCCTTCTTACTTTCTCTCTCCTCCTTAAGTCATGAAAATGCGACATGTCGCGATATCATGACACTTTTTCTCCTTGCGCTTTCTCTTTGCCTTCGGGTCACAAAAACCCGACATGTCGCGATATCATGACACTTTTTCTCCTTGCGCTTCCTCTTTGCCTTCGGGTCATGAAAACCCGACATGTCACGATATCGCGACACTTTTTCTCCTTGACTCTCTCTCTTGCCTTCGGGTCACGAAAACCCGACATGTCACGATATCGCGACACTTTTTCTCCTTAGCTCTTTCTCTTGCAACATGTCACGAAATCATGACACTTTTTCTCTCGGACTCTCTCTCCTGCAACATGTCACGAAATCGTGACACTTTTTCTTTCATACAATCTTCCTTGCAATATGTCATGAAATCGTGACACTTTTTCATCCGTACAATCTTCCTTGCAATATGTCACGAAATCGTGACACTTTTTCATCCGTACAACCTTCCTTGCAATATGTCACGAAATCGTGACACTTTTTCATCCGTACAACCTTCCTTGCAATATGTCACGAAATCGTGACACTTTTTCGTCCATACAATCTTTCTTCGCTTTGGACCATGAAAATGAAACATGTCACGAAATCGTGACACCTTTTTCTCTCTCCTCTTTCTCTTCGCTTTGGATCACGAAAATGAAACATGTCACGAAATCATGACACCTTTTTCTCTCTCCTCTTTCTCTTCGCTTTGGATCGCGAAAATGAAACATGTCACGAAATCGTGACACCTTTTCTCTCTCCTCTTTCTCTTTCAACATGTCACGAAATCATGACACCTTTTTCTCTCTCCTCTTTCTCTTCGCTTTGGATCACGAAAATGAAACATGTCACGAAATCACGACACCTTTTTCTCTCTCCTATTTCTCTTGCAATATGTCACAAAATCGTGACACTTTTTCTACTTGTCTTTTTCTCTTCCAACATGTCACGAAATCATGACAGTTTTTCTTTCGTACTATCTCTCTCCAAACATGTCGCGAAATCACGACAATTTTTCTTTCTTGCGCTTTCTCTTCAAACATGTCGCGATATCGTGACAGTTTTTCTTGCTTGTGCTTTCTCTCCAAACATGTCACGATATCGTGATAGTTTTCTTTCTTCTCAACATGTCGCGATATCGTGACAGTTTTTCTTTCTTGCCAACATGTCGCGATATCGCGACAATTTTCTTTCTTCTCAACATGTCGCGATATCGTGACAGTTTTCTTCCTTGTGATTTTTCTTTTGATTTTTAGTATATGGGCCACTTCTATATTTTGGAAAACCACTGTACATACTCTGAAGAACCTCTTAACTCCTGTCCATTGCATCAACCGATCTGTCTGACTGTGTTGACAACAATGACAATACTGTTTCTGCACCTTGCTCAACAATCTCCCCCTTTGGAATTGTTGGCAACACACATGCAAGTTCCTGTAATTCTTCTCCCCCTTTGACAATAATACCAAAGGGCTACTGCAGACTCCCCCTGAGTCCATGCACATCATTCTCAGGCACACGTTATGACAGTTAGCAAAAATTACAAATATGAGCAAAAAGATAATCAAATATATAAATGCTCCCCCTGAGAATGTGGTTCCGATAGCTAGTCAGTTCTTGGGAAGCATAACCACTCCCAATTTATTGCGAAGGTACTCAAAAATTTCTTTGGGCAGCGGTTTTGTGAAGATATCCGCTACTTGCTCTGTAGTTGGAACAAAATCCAACTTTACCTCACCTTCCGCAACTTTCTCCTTCAGAAAGTGATATCGGATAGCAATATGTTTTGTGCGAGAATGCATAACCGGATTCTTTGAGATGTTAATGGCACTGGTGTTATCACACTTAACTGAAATTGGCTCACTGAAGTTAATGCCAAGATCTTTCAGGGTTTGTTTCATCCATAAGACCTACGTACAACTCGTAGTTGCTGCAATATACTCTGCCTCTATTGTGGATAAAGAAACTGACTCTTGTTTCTTACTGTGCCATGCAACCAACCTGTCTCCAAGATAAAATGCCCCTCCATTGGTACTCTTTCTGTCATCGACACATCCTGCCCAATCTGCATCTGAATACGCAATAAGGGTGAAGTCCTTTCCTTTCGGATACCATAACCCATACTCCATAGTACCCTTCAGATATCGAAGAATCCTCTTCACTGCTGTCACATGAGTCTCCTTGGGATTCACCTGAAATCGTGCTACCATGCAAACTGCCTGCAAGATATCTGGTCTGGTAGCTGTCAAATATAGTAGGCTCCCAATCATAGATCTGTACATGGTTTGATCAACTTCGGGAGATTTGTCATCCTTGCTCAACTTGCAACCTGTCGTCATGGGAGTGCTAACAGGCTTACAATCCTCCATTGTGAACTTCTTTAGCATCTCTTTCACATATTTGACTTGAGAAATGAATATGCCCTTCTCATTTTGATTAACTTGCAGTTCGAGAAAATACGAAAGTTCACCAATCATTGACATTTCAAATTCTTTCTGCATCTTAATTGCTAAATCTTTACACGAATCATCATTGCTGCTGCCAAAGATGATATCATCTACATATACAACAAGGACAATGAGATGGCCATTTGCTGTTTTGACATACAAATTGCTATCCACCATACCCTTTTTAAACCCTTGTTGAGTAAGATAGTTGTCTAATCTTGCATACCATGCTCTGGGTGCCTGTTTCAAGCCATACAATGCTTTCTTCAACTTGCAGACGAAATTGGGATTATCACCGAGTTGGAAACCATCTAGGCTGTTCAATATAGACCTCTTCTTCAAGTTTTCCATTCAGAAATGCTGATTTCACGTCCATTTGATAAACTTTGAAATTCTTATGAACTGCTAAAGCCAGAAACATTCTTATTGCCTCTAGTCTGGCCACTGGTGCAAAGGTTTCCTCAAAGTCAATACCTTCAACTTGTGCATAGCCTTTACAGACCAATCTTGCTTTATTCCTGACTACCTGTCCATCTTCATTCAATTTGTTTCGAAAAATCCATTTAGTACCGATTATATTTTTATTTGCAGGTCTTGGTACTAACTCCCGGGTTTTGTTTTTCTCGATCTGATCCAATTCTTCATTTATTGCTGTCATCCAACTTTCATCTTTGCTTGCTTCAACAACATTTTTGGGCTCAATGTTGGATAATAGAGAGTAGTTACTTACTACTCTTCTTTTCTGAACACCATCTGTGGGATCTCCAATTATTTGCTCTCTAGGATGATTTTTTTTCCAGCTACCTATTTTGAATTTCTTGTTTTCTTCCTCTTCTGAGTCACTACTTAACTCATCTGAGTCAATTTTTAGTTTCTTTTCGGTTTCCTTTTCATCATCTCCTTCAATAACTTCTTCATATATTGGGTAGTTTTCTTTATAGCTACTTTCTTGTTCCCTACCTTCATCAACTTTAACATCGGCACTCTCCACAATTTTCTTTAGCCTCTTGTTGTAGCAAGTGTAGGCTTTGCTTTTTGTCGAATAGCCAAGGAAAATACCTTCATCAGCTCTATCTTCAAACTTTCCAAGATTATCTTCAGTTCTTTTGATGTAACACTTGCTTCCAAAAACTTTGAAGTATCTTGTTGTTGCCTTTTTACCGAACCATAGTTCATACGGAGTTTTGCTTTCATGCGTCCTCAACATGCACCTATTTTGGATGTAAACCGTAGTATGGACTGCCTCTTTCCAAAATATGTCTGCTATTTTGCTCTCAGTCAACATAGTCCGTGCCATTTCCTGCACTGTCCTGTTCTTTCTTTCTACCACTCCATTCTGTTGAGGTGTCCTCGCTGCTGAAAACTGTCTCCTAATCCCATACTTTTCACAAGTACTTTGCAAACTCTTCTGAGATGAACTCTCCTCCTCTATCTGATCTTAAGCATTTAATTCTTTTTCCTGTTTGATTCTCAACTTGTTTTTTGAAAATCTTGAACATTTCAAAGGCATCTGATTTAAGCTTCAAAAATAGTACCCATGTCATCCTGGAATAGTCATCTATGCACAACATAAAGTATTTGTCACCATTTATGCTTTGTGTTCTCATGGGTCCACATAAATCGGTATGTATTAGTTCTAAAGGTTTGCTTGTGAAGTATTCTTTTGTTTTAAATGTGGCTCTAGTTTGCTTCCCCTTTTGGCATGAAGCACAAATGCTATTTAAAGGTTTACCAATGGTGGGAATATCTCTCACTTGCCCTTTTTGAGCTGATCTTTATTAGATTGTCAAAGCTAATATGACCGAGCCTCTTGTGCCACAACCAATTTTCTTCTGCCTGTCCAATCAAGCATGCTCTTTCTGAAGTCTCTGAGAGAGTATACAGGTTTCCAGATGTCCTTGATCCAGTTGCGATCAACTTTCCACAATTTGTTGTTTTGACTTCACAACCCTGCTTCTTGAAAATTACTTCATGACCTCTGTCACAAATTTGGCTTACGCTTAATAAGTTATGCTTCAGACCAATCACAAACAGGACTTCTTTCGACTTGATTTTTCCATCACTGATCTTAATTGATCCTTTGCCAACTATCTTAGCGCCATCATTATTTCCAAATTTTACAGAACCACCTTCGTATTTCTGTAACTTTTCAAATTTTTGTTTGTCCCTTGTCATATGACTGGAGCATCCACTATCCAAGATCCATGGTGCAGATTTGTTCTGTGCCTTAAATGTTGTCTGCACAATCAAGGATTCCTTTTCTTCCTTGGGTTGCTCCTTTTGTTTCCACTCTGGTTTGATTGCAGGTTTGGTCACTTGTTTTGACTTTTCTTTGTCAATGGCCTGTACCTATTTTTTGGGAAATTTTCTATTTTGTTTCCAACCATTTGGTTGAAATCTTCTTCCCTGATTTTTATTTGCTGCAAATGTGCTTCGACAATTTCTTGCAATGTGCCCATAATTATGACAGTTATAACATTCTACTGCATAATCCATCAATGGTGAAAAAACATTTCTATTGGAAAAGTTCCTTTGTGCTACTTTGTACTTGCATTCAGAAATCTTATGTCCATAACCATTGCATTTAAAACAATAACCAGAAAAGGAATGAGTGAACCTGGGTGATGGTCTTTGCCATTTTGTAGTAGGCGCCATAAATCTTCTTCTCCTTTGATGAGTGACTTTGGTGAATCCATCATTGTCAATACTCTTCTCGTGCCTGGCATTATTGCTTTCTTTAGAATGTTTCATTTTTTCTTGATCAACCTTGATCTTGTCTTCATTCTTTATGGGTTCTATAGTTGTGGCCTTTGATCCATTCGATGATTCTGCTTCGACGAAGCCTAACCCAAATTTGATGCCTGTAGACCTTTGGTTGCTTATAATCTTATCCAGCTTCACAGAACTTCCTTCAAGTTTGTGATAGCAAGTCATTTTTTGATTCATCTCTTCTAGCTGCATCCTTAAGCCAACAATCTCTTCTTCTAGCTTGCTGCACTCATCTATTTTCACGGTTAATTGTACTTTGATATCTTTAGATATTTTCTTAAATTTGTCTATCTGTACTTTCAAGCTGGTTATGATTTCATTGGCATCCTCAAGCTTTCTTGAAGTTTTCTTATTCTTTTTCCTTTCTATACTCAGCTCTTGAAGTGCAGCGACCAACTCACCTTCCAGATCTACTTCAGCCTCAACCTCAAATTTTTCATCACCTTCCTATTTTTCTTCTGATTTTTCTTCTTCGAATGCCATAAAAAGAGCTCCCCCGTTTCTTCTGTAGAATCCTCATCGAGGTTGTCTTCCGAAGGACTGACATTCTTGGATATGAAACTTTTCTTCTTGAAGTTGCCTTTTCTAAAATTTGGTTTCTTCTTCCAATCACTTCTTTCTTGATGTGAACCTTCATCACTTTTGTTTTTCTCATTGAGTGGACATTTAGCTGCAAAGTGTCCAACGCCTCCATAGTTGAAACACTTAAATGGTAGCTTTCCTCTATATTTTCCTTTTCCCCTTATTAGTTTTCGAACAAAGTTCGCTTCCATTTCATCTGATGTTTCTTCTTCCTCGGATTCTTGCTTTACTTTTATATTTTTGTGTGCTTTAAAAGCAGCTTCTCTGTCTGTGGGTTTAGTTTTTCCTATTCTCATTTCATATGCAGTCAAAGAACCATGCATCTCATCCATGCTAAAAGTGTTTAGATCTTTAGCTTCTTCTATTGCTAAAACTTTAGCATCAAATCTTTGGGGAAGAGATCTTAGTACCTTTTTCATGATGACAACATCTTCTATTTCCTCGTCGAGTCCTCTAATCGCATTAATGATTCCATTAACTCTCAGCATGTATGCCTCTATGTTCTCATCGTCATTCATTTTTAATGCTTCGAACTGAGCTCGATGCGTTTGTAGCTTGGCCTCCTTGATCTTGTCGTCTCCTTCATGAATGCTCCTTAGTTTGTCCCACATGTCTTTTGCCATTTTGCAACTCATAATATTTATCAGTTCGTTGTCCACTAAACCGCACATGATAGCATTTTTGGCTTTAGAGTTATTCTCAAACAATTTCTTACCGGTAGCATCGGTTGGAGGAGTGGTGGGTATTGTGTATCCACTGGCTATCGACTCCCATATGTCGAAACCCAAAGCACACAGATATGTCTGCATCCTGAGTTTCCAAAATGAGTAATTTGTTCCATCAAACAATGGTGCTTTGTTTGAAGAGAATCCTTCGCCACCTGCCATTTTGACTAATCCAAGATCAACCCTAGCTGATTTAGCTTGATAAGGGAAACTGGCTCTGATACCAATTGTTAGTCTCACAATGACACCGAGAGGGGGGGTGAATCAGTGTAGCTATTTAAAATTCAAATCTACAACTCTTAATAATGAAACAATGAATATTTAAGTCAGATAAAGCAAGTATCACAAGAGAGCATTCCACAACACACGATGTAACGAGGTTCACCAATTTGGCTACTCCTCAAAACTGATTGCTTGGATTAACGTCCAAATCTAGCCTTTGCAAAATATCAATTTTACAATCACTTTACCAACACCAACTGGAAGGAGCACCAACTCCTGATTTATCTGCACCCACAGAAAGGAGCACCAACCCCTAATTCCAAGCACCTACTTGGACTACAAATTTTAAGCTATAAGACTGACATAAAAATGCCTTCACTTATTCAAGACCCTGACTGGTCTATTGCTTACCCAACCTCTCTCACTTTTCACCAGACTGCCACACACACTAAAAGCTCTACTTACTACACTTCTTTGGCTCTCACGGCTCTGCTCAACTCTTTCTTACGACACTCTTCAACCCTCTTCTTGCAGCACTTTTTCTCTATTTTCAGCAACACTTAACTCTCCACGTAGATCTCCTTTTATAACAATCCTTTCGCTTTGTAACTCCAGTTATAACGCCTTCTTTCATTTCTCATACGCCACTTGTCAATTGTAACTACCTTTTATATGTAACTCCTTTTGTATATATAGAGTGGGCATTTATGTTACATGCAACGAATTGACACATATACCTTTACCATGACTGTTCGTCTTCTTGGTCACGACTGTTCATATTTTCCTTAGAGACTGTTCGCTTTCTTTTCTATGCATGCATGCGTTTTCACTGTAACTACACCTGTAACTGACGTAACGACTTCAGTTAACTCTTCTTATTTTATCTGCATGAATTTCTTCTCCAACTGCACCTGTAACTACCGTATAACTCTAGTTAACTATTACATATCTTATTTTGACTAGGTTCTCTTCTTTGCTCGCGTCAAAGTGACCTGTCACGAAATCGTGACACTTCTGCCTCTTTGTCCTCTTCTCGGCTTTGCACCCACAAAAACACATGTCGCGATATCGCGACACTTCTGCCTTCTTACTTTCTCTCTCCTCCTTAAGTCATGAAAATGCGACATGTCACGATATCGTGACACTTTTTCTCCTTGCGCTTTCTCTTTGCCTTCGGGTCGCGAAAACCCGACATGTCGCGATATCGCGACACTTTTTCTCCTTGCACTTCCTCTTTGCCTTCGGGTCACGAAAACCCGACATGTCACGATATCACGACACTTTTTCTCCTTGACTCTCTCTCTTGCCTTCGGGTCACGAAAACCCGACATGTCACGATATCGCGACACTTTTTCTCCTTAGCTCTTTCTCCTGCAACATGTCACGAAATCGTGACACTTTTTCTTTTGGACTCTCTCTCCTACAACATGTCACGAAATCGTGACACTTTTTCTTTCGTACAATCTCTCCTTGCAACATGTCACGAAATCGTGACACTTTTTCGTTCGTACAATCTTCCTTGCAATATGTCACGAAATCGTGACACTTTTTCGTCCGTACAACCTTCCTTGCAATATGTCATGAAATCGTGACACTTTTTCATTTGTACAACCTTCCTTGCAATATGTCACGAAATCGTGACACTTTTTCATCCGTACAATCTTTCTTCGCTTTGGACCGCAAAAATGAAACATGTCGTGAAATCGTGACACTTTTTTCTCTCTCCTCTTTCTCTTCGCTTTGGATCATGAAAATGAAACATGTCACGAAATCGTGACACCTTTTTCTCTCTCCTCTTTCTCTTCGCTTTGGATCACGAAAATGAAACATGTCGCGAAATCGTGACACCTTTTTCTCTCTCCTCTTTCTCTTCGCTTTGGATCACGAAAATGAAACATGTCACGAAATCGTGACACCTTTTTCTCTCTCCTCTTTCTCTTGCAATATGTCACGAAATCGTGACACTTTTTCTACTTGTCTTTTTCTCTTCCAACATGTCACGAAATCGTGACAATTTTTCTTTCGTACTATCTCTCTCCGAACATGTCGCGAAATCGCGACAATTTTTCTTTCTTGCTCTTTCTCTTCGAACATGTCGCGATATCATGACAGTTTTTCTTTCTTGCGCTTTCTCTCCAAACATGTCACGATATCGCGACAGTTTTCTTTCTTCTCAACATGTCGCGATATCGCGACAGTTTTTCTTTCTTGCCAACATGTCGCGATATCGCGATAGTTTTCTTTCTTCTCAACATGTCGCGATATCGCGATAGTTTTCTTCCTTGTGATTTTTCTTTTGATTTTTAGTATATGGGCCACTTCTATCTTTTGGAAAACCACTGTACATACTCTGAAGAACCTCTTAACTCCTGTCCACTGCATCAACCGATCAGTCTGACTGTGTTGACAACAATGACAATACTATTTTTGCACCTTGCTCAACAATTAAGGCCTTCAAGATTTGCTAGACGATATGCTCCTAAACCGTATTTGTGTGATAATAAATGGACCCAACCAGTTTAGGGTAAATTTATCGCATTGTTGGTGAGGTTGACTTGTGATTTGTTGGTTCTCCTTGAGAACAAAGTCACCAATCTGGTATTCACGTTGATGTACCTTACTATTATAGGCACGGTGAAGGCGATCTTGATATACTTGTGTGTGCTCGATGGCATGGATGTGACGTTCATTGAGGAGTGTTAGTTCATCTAGACAAGCTTGGCAAGTAGTGTCATCATCAATGAAATATTTCATGGATATCCGTAAAGAGGGTATCTCCAACTTAAGGGGCATGATAGCTTCTACCCCGTAGACAAGTAAAAAAGTTATTGCCCTAGTAGGAGTACAGATGCTCGTACAATATGCCCATAATGCTAGGGGTATTTTATTATGCCAGTCTCGATGAGATTTCGCTACAGTTTTATGGAGAATAGAACAAGTGGTTTTGTTAGTGACTTTGGCCTAGCCATTTCCTTGAGGGTAATATAGGATCAAAAAGCTATGATGTATGTGAAATATATCGCATAGGACTGGGATAGTTTTGTTTTTGAAAGATTTCCTATTATTTGAAATAATTTGAAAGGGAATTCCAAAGCGGCATATGATATGCTCCATGATGAATGTTGCAATTTTGGCTCCTATATTTTAGACCATTGGGATAGCTTCGACCCACTTTGTAAAATATTCTATTATTGTAATGATAAATTTATGATTGCTACAGGATGTAGGTGTAATTTGTCCAATTAGATCCAGGCCCCATTGGGAAAAGGGCCACATGGACTGGATTGGTTGAAATGCTTGAGAAGGTAAATATGTTAGGTTGGTGTTTTGTTGGCATTTGATGCAATGTTTGACATACTCGCAGTAGTCTTGCTCCATTTTAGTCCAATAGTAGCCCATACGAATAATGCATTTAGTAATTGCCATGCCACTGAAATGGCCACCACAAGTGTTGTCATGGGTTTCTTGTACAACCCGTTGAGATTCTTGTAGTTCTAGGCAACGCAAGAGTATACCATCATAATTGTGGTGGTAAAGGATGTCCCCCAACAATGTATAGTGAATCACTCTTTATTTGAAGGTTTTGCGTTGAGCGTGGGGTATATCGCATGGTAGGAAACCTAACTTGATGTAGTATTTTATTTGCGAGAACCATGGGTCATGAGATTTGGTGTTTACCACATACACACCACCGTCATCTATGGGAGGTGTGGGTGATATAGCAGATTGTGTAAGTGTATGAATGGATACAGATGTTGTGCTGGACATTGGATTTTGTAGGATAAGGGACCCTAAAGAGGCCATGGTGTTTGCAAAATGATTTTATGAGCGCGGTGCGACTTCAAGGTAATATCATTCAAATTGTGATAGAAATTGTTGGGCGATCTTCTTGTATTGTTGTAGAATTGGGCAATTGCATAGCCAAAGTTCCTGCACTTGATTGACTATCAAAATTGAATCGCCTATGATGTGGAGGCATTTGATGTGCATAGAGTGTGCTTGTTTCAATCCTAGGATTAGGGCTTCGTACTTTGCATTGTTATTGGTACAAGAGAAATAAAGTTTGAATGAAAATGGGAGTGGTTCTCCTTCAGGTGTAAATAAAACAATGTTTTCACCTCCAGCGTGGAGACACCTGGAATAATCAAAAAACATGGTGAGGTCAGCCACGAATTCCGATTTGATGTATTCATCATCTTCAGTTATGTGAAATATGGAATCATCTGGAAGTTGAATGAGTAGGGGTTGATTTTCAGTAATAGGGTCTTCAGCCAGTTGGTCAGCAATGACTTTCCCTTTGATAGACTTTTGAGATATGAATTCTAGGTCAAACTCGGTTAGGAGCATAATCCATTTGGATGTGCATGAGTTGTGATAACTTTTGTTCATCATGTACCGAAGGGGATTGTCTCGGGCGATGACAAAAGTTGTGTGGTTTAACATATAGTGTCTTAGCTTCTGGGTGGTGAATACTACTGCTAGGCATAGCTTCTCCATGTATCCATATCTTGTTTTATAACTAACTAGTGTGCGACTGATGTAGTAGATAGTTTGCTCTTTGTCGAGAGAGTTATTTTGAGCTAGGAGTGTACCTAGCGCAAGTTATGTGGTTGAGATGTATAGAGTTAGTGGTAATTGTGGGTGCGACAGTGACATGACCGGTAACGATGTAAGGTAAGTTTTGATAGCATCAAATACAGCTTGTAGGAGATGATTGAATGGTTGGCATTTGTTTGATAATTGCGCTATAAATCTACGAATAGAGTTAATCTTGACCTGGAGGCTGCACAATTGCTTTAGGATGATAGGAGGAGGCATCTCGATGATGGCTTTCACATTACTAGGATATACTTCAATGCCTCATTGGGAGACAATGAATCCTAGTATTTTTCCTGATGTAACACCGACCATGCAATTTTTTGGATTGAGGTGCACATTATGTTCTAGTAGTCAATTGAAAATCTGACGGAGATCTTCGAGATGGTTAGCACATTTCTTTGATTTGGCTATGAGGTCATCTTCATAGTATTCCACATTTTTGTGCATTAGGTCATGAAATATGTAGGTCATGGCTCATTGATAGGTTGTCCCAAATTTTTTAATGCCAAAGGGCATGACATTGTAGAAAAAGGTCCCCCAGGGTGTTGTGAAGGAAGTTTTGTGTTGATCGACTAGGTTGATCCTAATCATATTATATCCGAAAAATCCATCCATGAGGGAAATCATCTTGTCACCTATGATGGATTCAATGAGGAAATCAATGTTGGGTAAAGGGAAGTTGTCTTTGGGACAATCTTTGTTTAGGTCATGAAAATTTGTACAAACGTGAACATCACTGGATGGTTTGGGATAGGGACCATGCTAGATACCCACTTGGGATAGTCGATGGGTATTATGAAATCAACGTCTAAGAGATTTTGGAGCTCAAATTTTACTATCAATGTGATAGTTGTATGCATGCGTTACGGCTTTTGTCTTACTTGTTTGGCATTGGGATCTAGTATAATATTATGCACTACTAGGGCAGGGTCAAGTCTCGACATGTCTTTGTAAGACCATGCAAACACTTTTATATACTTGCGTAGGAATTTTATGAAGGTGACGCACTCCTTGGGTGAGAGGCTAATGGCTAATTTGAGGATGTGTGGATTTTCTAGATCGTCTTTGATGTCTACATCGATCATGTCTTCGATGAGCATGCGAGATCCATCGCGCAATTGTTTAGGGATAGGAATGAGATTGAAGTCGTCGATGGCCTCACTAAACTCGTACTCATTGTCTATGTAAATTTCTGTATGATAAACCTGAGGGGTTTGGGAAGATGTGGATGAGGAAGGGACATTTGTTGCCTGCAAGACATAAGGAAAGAGAAGAAAGTCTTTAGGTGCTGGTATATGTGATATATGTGCAAGATCGATAAATTCTGGATTTGGGGTATCATCTCAAATCTTCTAGTGGCTGTAATAGAAAGGAGAATGTAAATCTACCTCAACCATGTTAATTGATGTTGTAGGTGAAGTAGGTGGGGTAGAATTTGGTGATGGAGTTTGGATAGGTTGTGTACATCCTAAGAGGCTCAAGGGAGGTTATAGAATGACTGGTGGTGAACAAGGATGAGAGGCTACTCTCTATAACTTTATATGTATAGGCAGGAATACAAGCAGGTGTATCGGTGGTGGGTCAGACAGAACCAGGTCTAACTTTATAGGTGGTGGATCATACGGGAGTGTGTCTGACTCTATTAGTGGTGTAGCCAGAGATAAGGTAGCAAAGTGTTCTGCCAATATCTTAACATCACAAAATAAGGAAGTATCAAACGTAAGATATTCTTGGAAGAAATCATAGGGGGACAGTGATGGTTGATGTGGGTGAAGGCGTGTCTTGTAGCATGTCCATGTCAATGTACTCTTCCAAGGTGTGTGTTGGACATGGAGGAGGATGTAAGGATAAATTTTGGATCTCGTATTCTAATGTATAGACCATTGGGCGATAACCTAGACCAATTTTATTGATAGGTGATCAGACACGAGGGTTAATGGGTGTACGTAGGCATTGCTCATAACTACACAACCAAAACCCATGCCAATGAAAGCGCTATAGGTAACATAAGGCAAATTGAGGGTTGGCTAGATGTGTAATTGCATCACCAGAGCTAGATTGTGGTGGTGAAGAAGTTGGTGAGGGTATCGAAGAGACTACTCCTGCATACACAAAATTGGTGTGGTTTTTAGGATTTCCTAACTATATTACGGTTCCAATAGTAAAAACTAAGGCTAAGGTACGATCAAAATATTGAGTAGATTGGATAGAGTTGTTACATACATGGTAGTCACGTACGTTATAGTCTCCTAGGCCATTATTTGTCATGAATATGGATATGTGTGGTGTGGCATGCTCTGGAAACTGGGGTGGCATATCCAAGTCAGATGTGGAAGGAGAAAGTTGGGATTTCTTGATGGTGGTGGCTGAACGGTGTGAAGGTTCATCCGAGCTGGGTGTTGGTTATTTAAGTTCATGATGTTGGGTTGTTATGGCTTGAATATGTATTTTGTTCTATGTATGGTATGGCATCGGTGCAGGTGCAGGGATGCTTGGAGACATGAATGTCTTAGGTTTTGATCAGAAGGGAAGAGGCAATTTCTACGATGTAGGAAGGATAGGGGTTTCCATATGCGAGGGTAGAGGAGGTAATGTAATTGGTTGTGTGATGGGTGGCAATGGTGGTTGCAATACCGCAGGTGGAAATTGGAATGGTAGAGGTTGGGAGGATTATGGAGGCCATGAGAATGGTAGTGAGGAAGACATGGTATCAATTTTAGGTCCCCCGACATACGATGCTAATGGTGCAGATATCGAGGCTTATGTTGTTGATGAACACTGGGTGTTGGGGTGTAAATTGGAAAGGATACCAATGCTCCTACTAACTGGTGAGAATATACAAGGAACAATTAGGAAGATGATAATGAAGATGCATGGGGAAGGTCTACGATATTACAAAACTTAAAGGGGTCTCCATAGGCTGGGACATAGTGAACAAGTCTGTTGTGGACATACGTGAGGTAATGATGCAATGAGGATGGGACACACTGCATGTCTCTGATCCAAGGGCAACCGAGGAGAATATTGTATTGTATTTCTCCTTGAATTATGTGAAAGAGGATAGGGATCGTACGAACACCTATGCGAATGGGCAGAACTACGGATCCTATGGTAGGTCTCATGGAACCATCAAAAGCATGTAGGTCTAGGGAAGGTGTGGTAAAATGTGTTGGAGAGAGGTGTATGTGATGTAAGGCTATTGTGGATATGATACTGATGGATGATCCTATGTCAATGAGTACCCATTTGTAGGTAATATCATTGATATTACCTTATATGTGGAGGGGAGGGTCAACTCCTTCACCAACGAGTTTCATTATCTCATGGTCATGGAAGCTAATTGAAGGTTGAAAGCATCATGGGATGTTCCCTATGAAATTGACAAAATCATTTGTGTCATGTGTCTTTAAGTCAATGGAACGCAGGATATCATTCAACACCTCATGAAGGGATTGAGACTATTGTAGGATATCGAAGATGGATAGTCGTGCAGGGGTATTACGTAGCTAATGAGCTAGACTACCATGAATGGTAATAAAATTTTGAGGTGGTGGTGATACGGTATTAGGCATTTGGGGTGTTTTCAAGGATTTGAACTAGACAAGGGGAGAAACAATAGGTGTTGTCTGGCGCTATGGGTACCGTTGGTTTCTTGTAGTAAGATTGATCGTGCCTACTACTCCATGTGACAGAGGATCACACCAGACATTGTTGACTTGGTGAGGGGGCACTGAAGAATTTTTTGGAGGTCTAGGGATATTGGATCCTCTGTGATCTGGTAGAGGGTTTTGGAAAATTCCTAGGTTTTGGTTTTGTAGGGCTAGAGGGTTTGCTACCTGAATAGTGCCCCTATCGATTAGGTCTTGGACTTGCCCCCTAAAGGAGTGACACGAATTGATATTATGGCCACACTACATATGAAAGGGACAAAAGAGCTACTCATTGTAGTCACAAGATTTAGGTAAATTTGGATTCAATGGGTGGATATCGGGTAGAACAAGATGGTTGCCCTCATACAATCTATGGAACAGGGTTGGTAATGGTTCATATAAGGGTTTAAAGTTGCACGGTGGACCCTGTGGGTGCATGCCATGGTATTGCTATGGTCGACGTGGGGTAGGTCCATTAGCTTGGAGCGCTTGTAGTTGCGGTGTATAGGGTGGAGGAGTAGGTACTAGTGCTAGGGTAGAAGCTGTGACTTGGTTGGTTTGATGTGTTCATGGGTAAGGTTGATTCAGTGCAGGTCTGTTGAAGTGGAGGTTGGAGTTATAGTTAGTTTTAGATCTCAAATTAATCTTCCCAGATTGTACCTTAATATCTTTGATCACTTTTTCTTGTGATATAGCATCTTCAAAAGTACAACTTTGGTGAAGTTGGAGGGATGTTGAAATGTGATTGTGGTAGCTCTTGGAAAAGACTGGCACAAGCTTTGAGGTGGAGAGGCCATGCGTGAGATCATGAATAATCACTCTCCATCTGGAAATAAACTCAGTAATGGGTTCATCATCCACCTACCGTAAGGTGTAGACATCAAAAAATATTGTTTTTTTCTTGATGTTGATGGAAAAGTGCTCTAAGAAGGAATTGGCTAGTTGTTCAAAGGTGTATAGGCTATGGCATGGTAGCATGTTGTACCAATCCAATGCTATCCCAGTGAGGGATAGGGAGAAGGTATGCAATATAAGAGGGTTACTACTATGAATCTGGTAACAGGACGAGCGGTAGTTGCTCACATGTTCTTTGGGATCTTCCTTACCTCTATACTTGTCAAATTGTAGTATTTTGAAGCGATAGGGATAAGGAGGGATAGGGACTTATGGATGCACCGGCTCATTGTACAGCTCATCATAGCAAGGTTTTTGTGGCCCGTAGCTAGAGATGTGTAGGTTCAACATTTTGACTTCGTCTCGCAAGAGTTGAATTTTGGGTGTCATAGGAGTCGAGGGTTGGGCTATGATAGGCTGACCTTGTGGATGTGGTGGATATTGGTATTTTTGTTCTTCACAATACTATGGAGAATATTGTTGTGCCTGATCATGATAAGGCAGGTACTAGGCGATGTGTGTTGTCGTGTATATAGGCGTAATAGGTTGTGGGGTAGGTGTATGTTGAGGATAATAATACTGTGACTGGGAAACATGTGGTTGTGCATGGGTACTTGTTGGTTTGGAGCCTGTTGTACTGGTTGGACCGTGGGTGGTGATGACCAAATTAGAGGAGGCATAAAGAAGCTAGGTGTATTTGGTGGTAGTGTAGGTGTCAGTGCTACTAGTACTAGGGGTGGTCGAGACGAGGTACCAAAATATGGGATATGTCTCTGCCCTGGAGGGTAGCAAGTAGAGAAGCTAAACTATGTGGAATAATTTGGTTGAGTAGGTGCATAAGTTGTTGGTGTTGATCCATAGATAGTATGTATATGGGTAGTGGTAACTTGAAAAGTAATAGGTTGCGGTATCCTAAATTTCATCATAGGCAAAGGTGGCTCCAAGGGTTCGGCATCATGCACTTAGGATACCTGGGAGATAAGCGAAAAAACTATTGAAAATGTGGGATAAGCTGTCGAGGTAGGAGCTTGGATTGAGGGGAAAGTGTAGGTGTAGACTCTTGCTTGGGTTTGCGCCTCTTGCTCCTAAATATACTATTGGGAGGTATCCTCATATATGGTGAAGAATGGCTCTTGAGAAGAGGATGGTTGGTACTCTTGTGAAGAGTACGAGTGTGAGGTTTGAGGAAATGCTTGCAGTTCTTGCTGGGTGGGGATCTGTTGTGCAATTTGGAAGGATGGATTTTGGCTTCCTATAATGGATGAGGATGGGTCAAACACCATTCCTATGGTAGGGGTGAATGATGTGACCTTAGAATGGGTACGATTTAAAATGGAGGAATCATTCTCAAATAGGGATTGAGATAGATTCTATAAGAAAGGATGTGCAAAGGTGGGTGAAGTAGGCATGACCTCCTCATCTATAGTGAATACTGGAGGATATTGTCCTCATACTATGTAGATCATATGGTCACAGAATGTGGTCAACATATTAGGTGAGGATGGGGCTAAAAAGAGTGGGTAATCCTCTATGAGTGAAGTAGCAAGAATTTCACTCAAATTTGACATCTTCTCATGAGGCATCATGTGTGTGAATTGTGCATCGTATTCTATGCATGAATTAGATGTGTCTATGATCTTCTCCTTCATGATCGAAGGAGTAAGAGTGGACTTACTAGAGAAATGGGAGGCCATTCCTCCATAAAGTGTGATTGCTCACGTGCTCTACTACGGGTGACCATAAGCATAGTAGCATGTGTCAAAGGGGATTTTAGGAATAAAACATATGTGATGTAGACTCAATTGTGTCTACTATGAGTGTGAATTAAGTGACATGTTGTGTGTAGCAAAACAATATATAGTGTGGTGTGTTGAGACCGGTCTGTGATCATGCAAACAATGGTAGACCGAAATCAATTCTAAATATTGAGAAAATAAAAGTGTTATGTTCATTTTGTGTGTTGTAATGTTGATACTCCCTATGTATAATCACGGGTAATGGAGTGAATACTCTAGCAAATTGGGAATGTCATCAATATCAAACCTTCTACAACACCCAAAGATGCACAAGATAGAATGGCACCGTAACGTGCGAATGGTGACCTATATGGAAGGTGCAGTAAAATGATATTCTAAAGGGGTGGAACTCACTATGCTGAAGCAAGTTCACAATATCCTCTCACAAGAAGAGGTGGTACTATCTGAGACCTGCTACCTACATACCCATGCTTTTGCTTCACCCTCGGGTGGGCATTGTCAAGAATGACATTTACCAATTCCACAAATTATACAAGCCTTGTGGATGAAGGAGTTAATCCTGTCCCACTCCATAGGTAACCGTTGGTGATGAAATCCAGGGCCCAATCATAAAATTAGGGGATTTTTTTGTGATGAAATCTAGAAAACCACTCCTGTGGGATTGCTAGGTGTCTAGGGGGTGAGCTGATGAAGAGTGAAAATTAATCCACACCAGTGTCGAGCGATGGATTGGGTATGAATTCCAATCTCACCACTTGTTTAAATACCATGTGAGTGTGTGTGGGTTTGCATTTTACTAACGGTGTTTGTAAGGTAAGAAACTAACTAGTTACATTTTCAAAAGAAAACTAATCCTAATGACTTTTTGAAAGCAAATGATTAGCTAGCTTATAATATTTGTAAATAAATGGTCTAGCCTAAATGCCTTTGTGAAGCAAACTAATATACTTTGCAAAAAATAGAAACATGCAATAAAAATATGTGTGGAGTAAATGGGAGTATGAAACCCTAACTTGAAATTTCAGAATGTAAAATTCTTTTAGAAATGTAAGAGGGGATTAGAAACCTTGATTTTACTTTAGGATGTAAATTTCCTTTTAGCAATGGAGTCTATGGACGAAGGAAGAACAATTTAGGCTTATGCCATATGCAAAAATAAAAGACAAATGCAAATTTATTTGAGAAATAAATTTTATACACTTGCTGGAAAGTTGCAGGTCCTAAAACTTTTAGAAACCCTAATGCTTTAACCACTTTGCAATGAACCCAAAACTAGGCCTAGTAATGGTCATTCAACTAGTCAATGTATTTATACTTCCAAAACTTGCAACAAAGGTAGAAAAAATGAAAATACCTGCATTCTGATGCTAAGGGGGATTTTATTGGCCCCTAAAAAGATCACCCCAACTGATTTGGGAGTTTTTGAGGTGTTTGTGCTCAAATCGTAATTTGGGTCACAAATTTGACCTAAATCACAGGGTGGGTCATGAATCAGGTTCAGAGGCTTCAAATCAGAGATATGATGGCCTAGGATTATTCCTAGGGCTTTGGAGGCTTTAGTGAAACATAGTTTTGGTACATGCAAGACACAAAAATAGAGGATAATGTCATATTTATAATAAAAATGAATCTAGCACTATCCATTGTGGAGGTCCCACTGTGCGTGCCAGAATGAAATGACCAGAAGTTGACATTTGATCTAACAACAAGTAATAACACAAGTAATTTAGAAATATAATGCTTTATTCATGATAAATTTGATATCATTTACAAATAGGCTGAATTCCCCTTTTTCCTTTCATGAATACACTATAGGCCTTCTTTTGATGTCCCTCAGTGTAGGTGGGCTTATTTGTATGTGGGTCACCATTGGGTTGTTGTTTGTTGGTGTTATTCTCCTTCAAATCTGTTTAAGAACCTGAAATAAACTTGCAAGAAAGGGTCAATACATTGGGGGGCTTGCCTTAGTTAGGCCCCATACTTATAAGGATGAAATGACTTAAAACCATAACAAAAACTAAAATAAAATATGCAAAAGGTAATAATATGCTAAAATAGAGCTTACCTCCCAAATTTGGGGTGATTTGGAACCTATAGACCCAATTCTTGACCTAGGTTACAAATTTAGGCCAAATTCACAGGGTATGTTGCGAATTGAGCTATGATGCTCCTCTGGTAATATCTCTTTGGTATATCGATCCTAAGGTAGCTGGGGTGCCTCTGTATGTTGTCAGAATCCATTTGTGCTCTCCATAAACTGATTGTCTAATGTTCACTTTTCATTTATGCAGAGTAACTGTGCTTTGTTGAATTTGGGAATCAAGCTTAATTAGGGGTTGAGGACCCACTATTTATAGGAAATAGCAGGGTGCAAGGGGGGAGTTAGATAGACTAAACCTAGGTTTTATTTTTACTAAGGTTAGGTTAAGAAATGCTATGTGGAAACATTACATTCCTTATGAGAAATATCTCATCCTCACACATATGTGAGGATGGGTTAGGGCTAATCTTGATTAGAAGGTCTTTAAGCCAATTTAAACCTGATTAAATAAATATCTCAACAAACCCTAATCTCACACATGTGGGAGGATTTTTTTACCCTAATCTCACACATGTGGGAGAATTTGATTAAGGCTAATCAAGATTAAAGGTTCTTTTAATCAAATTTACCCTAAAAAGAGACTTAAGTGAAGTCAACATTAAATTAGAATTTGGGTATTGACTTATTAATTGTTTTGGCCAACTAATACCCTGTGGGGGCCTCAATTGCATATGAATAGACCATCGAATGATATTTTTATGTGCTAGATGTAATTTGGAAGGCTTGCAAGGGTTTAGGACTTGAAAGTCGATGAAGTAGTATATGGGAGTGTACACGATGCTATGACAATCTATGGCGATCTACGCATGACTACGCATGACTACGGCCATCTATGTATGACTACGCATGACTACAACAATATATGGTTATCTAGGATGATCTGAAATAGTCTATGCTAGTCTACGATAGCCTAGAGGTACCTAGGATGGCCTATTTAAACCTACAAGTGTCCAAAAGAATCTACAAGTATATAGGTATAGCAGTGTGCAACTTTTGGGTGTCTACAGTGACAATTGGGGTTGTTACAGTTGGTATCAAAGCCTAGGCTAACTAATAGGCTCTAGTTAAATTCTAGGCTAGCAAAGACTTGGGCATGAAATAAATCAACTTAGAGTATAAATTCCACAATTTTAAAACAATGCACACTTGGTTAGTTCTAAAGATTGCTGATGTTCGAGATCTTATCCCCCACAAATAGATCCATAATCATTCGAATGTGGAAGAGCTAAGTGAACCCTCCTGTATGGATTTTAAGTGGTGTACCTTAGACTCTTTTTAGAAATCACTCATCATCTATGTCTTATAGCTACCTACTCCTTATCTTCAAGTGTGTCTAACAACTTAAGTTAGTGGAATAGTCAAAAAAATGTTTTTCTTTAATTAACTCTTGTTACAATTTGGCCTTAAGCCATGAGACTGAACATATCAAATACAACGAACTTTGGTGGATTACTATTCTGATTAGTAACAGTTCACCCAGAGATAGTCGTGAACCTTTACCATGATTAGAGATACCACTCTTCTTGTTGTAATCTAATAGATGTGCTTCACACTATTTAAGCACTAAAACAAGAAATGAAGTAACGCATGTGGTATTAACCTCTACACATGAGAACCTGATGGTAAAAGCAAAAAGACAAAAACTCTTAACAAGAATGACTAAATTTAGTTTAGGAATTATCACCATGGGTGAATATAAGTTAGTCATCGAAAACTAACTACTGGAAAATTAAGAACAAGAAATAAGAAAAACAATGTTTTCTTTGCTTTGATTTTTTATCAATGTTACAATACACTTTGGGGTTTTCCAATTAGGGACTAAGGTGTAGTAAATCATGAAAGAATCCATCCAGTAACACCAGAACCTGAAACCCCAGTGTGGTGAAAGAAATAAAGGATACATTTAGGTGTTGAAACAGTCCCAAATTTCACCAAAAATATCATACTTTTCTTGATATTAAATTTTGGGGTGAAATATATCAGAACTCCACCAATAAACTTTGTTAATCCGTGTATCTCGACTCAGTAGTAAAGTATTCCACCTGACCGCTCGAGTGATGGTCAAATGTATGGAGGTGTACTACATTATTTAAATCATAAACTACTCATTATACCATGCATGTGGTATTATTTTCTAAAGAGAATTGGAGCATAGAATAGTTGGAAAAAAAAAATTATTAAACAGATTCTTTTTATGGCATAAAAATATGCTAGAACTAGAAACTGGACATAATTGCAATGATAAGACGAAAAAAAATATAGTATTAGTCATAATTTGAGCTATCGTAATCTTTGACATAAGATGAGCTATGATCGGAATAGATGACTAGAAGAGGAATATTGTGTCAAATTACAATATATCTATCAAACACATAATATGGCCAAGGAATGCCACGACATCCACGCAACACAAGATCCATTTATGTTAGACACCGGGTCTAAGAGAGTCTATTCTAAATTTCCTAGCATAATGAGATTGCACGTACCTCTGATATAGAAGACTCTGATAAATCTCGTAATCAAAAGTAGCCTTTCCAGTGGGAACATATTTCTTGACCACATTCAAATAGCGGGCTGGTAGAAATTAAAATAGAATATTTAGAGGATTACCTATGGAAGGTAACCAAAAATCCCCAAATTGAACATGGAAATTCCAGTTAGGCAAACTGAAGAATTGGTCGAACCACTCGAAACAACTTAAAGGACTTTCAAAAGCTACATAATTATGGGAATTACTTCTTAGCCACACATCACAAAGTGCATTCTGGTAAAATTTATTGCAATATATATGTTCCATAGATATAAGGACATTACGAGCTTTGATAGCTTGACTTCGTAAAAATCCCTACAATATTTACCTTTGCTGAAGCAAATTTTGAGGAGCCCAAACAAAAGATTCATAAAATTCATGATTGTCTTCCTCATAATAAAACATGGTGGATAATTGTTGAACCGGTTTCCTACCGAAAGGAATTCAATAGAATTTTTCTCTCCTTTTTTGATAAGGTGTTGATGTCAACAAATACTCATTACTAATTTAAAAAAATAGTACTGATGATATTATTCACAAATAAGTGTGCACGAGATCAACCTTCGAAGCCATTAAAGGAACAATGATGTGACTAGGTGTAAAGTTAATATCCATAATAAGAGAACATGTGTTACCTCAAAAAATTAAAGAGGAGCAATGAGCTTAACGAGTCAACACAAAGATCATCTATAGGACAATCAAGCCAAAGAAAAATGTGTATCATGGAATATGAATGATTCACCTCAGGATTGTCAGGATATGATAAGTAGATTTATGGAAAAGATCGATATGGACAGACCTAACGATCATTTGAGTATTGGAGAAGTTTTACGCCCATGACATTCAATGCGATCATATTTATGGTGGGATTCACTTGGATGATACTGGTTTTAAGTAGAGTGAACCCCATTATATGCTTTATGATTCTTTTTTTTTTTATTACCGATCTATTATTGCACTTACCCTGAAGGGTAGAAGTTGATCTGAAGTAGCACCAGATTGAGCAGGCAAAATAATCATGGTAAGAATTAGGAAACCCATCAATGCAAAAAAGAGGAAATCTCTAGTGCGACGTTCTTTGGAGGATGTTTGGGCATAGGAAATATTAAGGTTAATAACAGAGAGAGATGCTACCATAGAAGAGCAGGATCATCTTAGATCTGAAATGTTGCAAAGAAATAATTGGAGAGCAACAACAATGGTAGCCATGCTCACAGAAAATCCTTAATTTCATCAACTAAGGGAGGAATTTAATGATGCATTCCTGGAATCTTGTTTGGTTATCTTTTTAAATCATGGTATGCTTCTTTCATTACAACCAACTATTAATACACATCATGGGAGAATGGGAGATAGTGATCAAGAAGCTGCTAGAATAGTAGCTCCACCGCCATCTGAAGCCGTAAGTTCTAGCACAGTCTGAGGAGAATAACGGACCCAAGAGCATCAACCTTAAGATCCTTTGGACCACCACTCAGTAGACCATCATTTTGTAGTAGTCTATTAATGCCAAGGATGAGGCATAAATATTAGCAACTTTTGAATTTTATATTTTTTTTTAATACTATATGAATATTATTGTTTATGATAGATTTAATTAGTTAATATGTGATACAAAATAATGCATGAATATTGAATTTTGTCTAATTAAATGAATATGAGGAATGGATTGGTGTCCATTCTTGGAGAAGGTATGGGACTTCTCCGTGATTTTATGATGATATAAACCAGGAGACATCTGCGTGGATGCCCTGGCATTAAAATGCATATTAGGATATATGTGAATATCCTAAATATAGATTCTCAAATTATTTTGTATCTTTGTTAGCACTTGATTTTATTACGTTAATTCATGCCAAAGGTTAACCAAATTATACTATGATACTCCTTGGTGGGAGTTTTGATAAAATTAACAAGAATTTTTATGTCTAATAAGGTATAAATGTATAATTTCATGATATCTTTGTAACATCATTTTAAAAATTCTAATACTATAGTTCTATGGATCAATTGTTTGTACAATTTGAAATGAGTTGAAACTGTAGTTTTGTGATAATATTGTGTATTGATTATGTTTCTAATACTTTTTGATATGCAAAATGGATGTTAGATTGTTTATAAGGACATGGTACTGTTGATATTTTGCATTTTTGCAGGTTTAGGTACTCTCATGGATGGGATATGAAGCTTGCCATCAAGAATGAAGTGTTGGATGAAATAATAATATGATTGTAAAATAGCAAGATAAATGCTAGCTTTTGCTAGACAAATGTGCTTTTGTAAGGTAGATTTCAAAACACAAAGGACTGTGTTTTTTCTAAGGGGGGTGTATTTCATGACCTGTTACCCTCCTACCTTATTTAAATATTATTAATTGATCCTGGGGATCAATCAATGCCTGATAAAAAGGGCATAGACCTTAAATAATTCTACACAAATTCTAATAAAAGAATTTTATGAAGGATAGGAAAATAATAACTATTTTCTAGAGAAGATAATTAATAGAAACTAATTTATGAGGCCTTGTGAAAGATAAAACTGAGGAATTATCTTTTACAAAATTATAACAATATAGGGGGGCCCAATTTAGATGGGACTTAAAAGGACTATAGTATTTTTTAAATATTATACATATATCCTATCCATTGGGAAAATACCCATACGACTTCCCTATATTGGAGGAAATTAAAAAGGAGATCTCTTACCCTATCAATAATAGTTCTAACTTTGTATCTATTCTTTGCCTTAATAGTATTAGTTTTATATTTTTCCCCATGAGAAAGGACACAAAACAAAAATAAGGACACTCACCTTATCTCTAAGGGACCCTTTTTCTACTATTGGTTATACTTTACAAGACATGATAAGTCACAATGGGTCCAAGACATATTTTTAATATTATTATAATATGGCCACTATTTGGCCCATGAGTGGAGAAGTTTCCTATAAATAGAGGACATTTTGTGAAGAGAGAGTAGCTAGGAAAATCATGATGGTCTAGGGAGTATGATCTCCACCCTTGGGTGGATCAGAAACCAGAAGACCTGAAGATTTTCTAGGGGCAAATCTTGAAGGTTAGAAGGAATAAGCAAGGAAGGAAGACTCAAGGATTTCTGATCCACCCTTTTTCTCGCACTTTGATATGTTTTAAGCAAATATTAAAGTTTGATAGATTTTGAATATATTAGTTGATTTTAATAGTTTATGATCTGAAAACTCATGCTTTGAAATTTACCTTTCATTCAAGTATACCCTTTGATAAGGGATTTCTCTATCTTCATACTAGATACATTAAGCCTTTGTGGTGCCTTTTAAAATGACCATATGTAAACCAAAGAGAAATTGTAATTTACTTTTAGAAGTCACGACTTATAGCCTCCTCTCTAAAAGCATTTGAAGCTATAAATCACATAACCTAATTTCTTATGCTTGCTTCAAGCTCTATTTGCTTACCAAAGTAATGAATGCTTATATTTAATAAAAGTGTCACTTTCTTACTGATTTTATGGCTTTGACTTATAAAGAGCCTAATTATGTTGTTGACTCATAATAAGGAAAAAATGGAGGCTAAGGTTAGTTCTCCTTAGATTGAATTTAAATTAATGAAGAAAACTATATTATAATGCATTGGGCCATTACTTAAGACCGCGATCCTGACCATCATAACCCCTGTGTTCACCGTCTCGTGGTTACTCCTTTGATGGTAAAATGAATGTCATACTCTTTTAATCACCTAGCTCAGCGTAGGTGGGATAGTAACCCATAGCTAAGTTGTAGACCACGGATAGTTGCTAGATGAAATCACTCCATACTTGGTCATTGTACTTCTGCAATCCAAAGTCCAATACGTCTACCCTTGTGTTGAATGGTTTTTGGAGATACCAAATTGTGACATTGTGAATAGAACCGAACCCATCATAGGTCACAGGTGAAGCATTACCATGTATTTATTTTAAATTTGATTGGTCGGCTAGGATATCAGGAGGAAACCAACCAAAGATGATGTGATTGACCTCATTAAGTGTTGTGCAACTACACCTAGCCAATGTTTCTGCTTGGATGCTTGCTATCCATTTTTCTCTATGCAATTTAAGAAAAACAAACCCCTAAGATGTTCATAAGAATAATCTTTGCTACGGCCTCACACACTGGTGATAAATTTTATTATCCACTATACTTTCTAGAAATTGTTGCACAGGAGAAGCATAGGGTTTGAAATTCATCTAAGTATAATCCATCTTAAGCTATTTCTCTACTATAAACTTGTATGATCACTTAACTAACAACTCGAATGGAGGCTACAACTTCTATGAGGCTTAGAAGATCTGGGTACATCTCCCTAGAAAATCGATCCTTACCTATGGTGATCTTGTAGAAAACTATAGCAGTATCACAAGTTCTGTCGACAAACTCCAATCAAATACCAAACTGACCTACAAGGATTTGAGTATTACCATTGTGACAACCATAGTAAATAAATGACATAATAGGAAGCCTTCTAGCGATGCCCTACAAATTCTAAAACACACGTTAATATTATGTATCTTTATCTCAAGCAACTACATGCATTTCAAAATCATGATAATGGACTTATGCATGTGTAGAAAATAGTTCAACCTCTAAAATGGTTGTAATAATTTTATCGTCCTCTATGATGTATCCCTTCCATGGGTGATCACATGGTTCATCTATGGGTTGCTCATGCAAAAGCCTGCAAGGGTGTCAAGTGTCTTCACCTTTGACAAGAAATATTAGAAGACTCAACTAAAATCATCATCGCACCCTGACATTAATGTGTGGTATCACAACTATAAATCATACAATTATTAAGATATATCTAACCAGCAAGCCTTAGGGTTCTCCATATTTTGCCTATAGCCTACCAAGTCATCCAAAAACTACCAAGTAGACTAGTTTATAAGCCTGCTGACCATAATTGGGTGGTGACTATGAAAAGGAGGACCTTTCCTACCTTTGTCCTATGCCACGGTGTGCATGCATTGAGTATGATGTCATTAGACACCTTGAAGGCCAAGGTTAAGTGTGACACATTATACCATGTGCTAGAAACATGCTACATTTTTTAGACCTTACTAAATTGAGTGGTAGTATTCGATCGATGAGTCTTCCATTTTATTTTCAAGGGAAGGTCTATGGGATAAAGGTTATCTATGACTAAGCTCTAGTGAAGGATATTTCTATGGTCTAATAGTGAAAGGTACCAATATATTTTAAGGTTAATATAACCTCCTTTATATTATTGGTAAGAAATAGATACACCAAAAAGTAAGGTAGGTCTTGAAACTAAAATAGTAATTAAAAGAATTGAACACTCCAAGAAGGGAAAATTACTTGGTAAACAAATCTAGGAAATATATTTACCTCCTTAAGATAAGGGAGTATAGATTAAACCATGATCTATGGTAATATCTTATAGGTGAAATGATTTATACTTTTATGGATATCACATTAGATTAAATTGGAAATTATATGATGATTTATTTTAGAATATAAATAAATATAATTTTGGGAAAGGATAAACTATCCACTAGAATCTATTTAGCAAGGAATAAAATATTCGGAATAGTCTAGATTTAGGCGAATATTCACTATTGATGAATTACATACAAGGTAGTGGATGTAGTAGTAGAGTACCATGAAATAGGTTTTATGATCGCATGTTCAATCCACGTATTTAAGGTATGGGACTTTTATTCGTTGAATTATTTTGAATCAATATCATAGAATGAATCTGATATTTAATCTGAGGGACAAAATGAAACTTCCTCTAATATCAAATGATTTCTCCAAAATATAATTCCAATGACTTTCATAAACAATGTAAGGTATTATAATAGATTCCTTATTTGTACCATGGATTCTAAAGGAATTCTTAATGGCCTTATGAATATTAATGGAACATATAAGTTCCTTATTGGTATGATAATGCTTTAATTATTAGCGAAAGGAATTGGAAAATTCCTTAATGACATCATAGATGTGACATGGAACAGTTGTATTCCTTTACTTGTATTTGATCAAAAAGGGTTCGGTAGATGCTCTTTTGTAATTGTAACCTTGACACCTTAAGTTTTATGAATATGAGGAAGATATATATATTTTGGAGGTTGGGTTTCTTCCCCTTGAGGGTTCCTAGGATAAATATTTGTGTCATTTATTTGTGGTTTGCTTTATAACTAATTGTGGATGTTGCATTTACTTTCGTAATGAAAAAATATGTATGAGAATGTGATGAAATGCTTTAAAAAAAATGATAATGTTTACTTTCATGCACTTTTATTTGATATGTGACATAGGATATGAATTAATGAGTTGCTAGATGCTATATGAAATGGATAACGTATATCTTTAGTTTAAGAAACTATGCTCACTTGATGTAAAGGTTGTATGCATAATTTTATTATGTTGATGAATTGGGAGATGTATGAATATGCCATCCACTTTCCGTATTATGAATGGACAAATGAACTATCTACAATGCACCTTCATCAGATAGCTTTAGTTATGTTCAAAATGGTTGATTTATATGTGTAACCATAAAAAGAAAAATTATGTAAAAAATTAATCATTAAGTGGATTGAAGGGTGTTAGCTGATAAAGCATTATATAAAAATTAATTATTAAACCCAAATTAAAAGGTGGATGGATCTGAGTTGATAAATAAATAAATAAACTTGAGGCATGTAAATTAAATAATACCTTTTATGCTCACAAATTAAACTCATGTGTAAGGGGTGAACAAATATACCTTGTTATATTTCAAGGAGCATAGTCATGCTCAAGGGAACTATCCGAGTATGAGATAAGCTTAGATCACATTTAGTGATTTGTTTTCTTAGTGACCCATCAGGAAGATGTGGTAGGGATATAAGACTCATTAATAACTAGTGGGGTTATATCATGTAAGATGGATTTCCATCTTCAAGGCTTTCACCTACATACTGGTCTTGGTGGACCATATGATTAATGGTTATTTTTCCTTTAGTGAGGTATGTAACCCAATTGTGAGGGTTTCGTAGAAGCTGATCACTTCTACTAAAGAGTGACTCTGATCAAGTCTTAATATCTCTTGAAGCTAATAGCCTTGATAACTTACAAATCTGAATGGAATGGTTCACACTTAGGTTATGACTATGCCTTTTACCTCATTATAATTGTGTTAAAAAAAATTGAATGGTTGAGTAGTGAAAATTTGGATTGTTACAATTTTGAACTACCTCTATATCCAATTATAATATTATAGCTCTTACTCATATTGATATATGATGACCCATCAAATTCATCAGCCTCATGCTAGCTCTATCCTATCCTCAATCCACCCTAGTTGTTGATGTTATGGTCTCCAAATCATCTTTTTAACCTCAGCTCATCCACCACTCTCTATGTCAGTGCTAGCAAGCCAGTAAATGCTCATTGGACATGCTCAAACTAGTGTATCCACTTATAAACCATCGACCTCTCCTAGTCTTGAACCACCTTTGGTAGTCCCTATGATTGTCTCACTACCAAGTGCTCCTAGCATCAAACCTGAAGTAGAGTCTTGCATGTAAATTTACGACCCTTCTTGTATATGATATTGTATAATATCCTATACAAGCATGCTAGGATTAGTGGCCTCAATGAGAACCATTTTTACTATCACTCAGCTTAGAGACCACAATAGGTGACATCTACTCATGTGGTATAGCATTAATCTAGCTACAAGGCCACACAACACACATGTCAATTCTGAAACCTCATACCGACTAATCAACTTGTCCATGTAGATCCCTCCATTATGGACCTCATTATGGGGTTCCCATATAGCCTCTATAATGTCTCCCTCTACCTTGAGGTCCTTTAGACCTCCTTGCCTCTAATTAACATTTGCAAAATCTACCACATATCCTTTAGTATGATGATGGCCTACCTTGTTAGTAGCCTAAATGTAGATGACTCTAGGTACCATTTCTCAATCAGTGTGGTCATCATAGATTGATTGCACTCCTCCTAGGTAATTTGTGCAAGATGCAGCAACCCAAATACATGTAGCATTACCCTATCTATTCCAAGACATCTAACTACAAATTTTTCATTAGGAACAAAATCAAAGTTAATCATCACTTAATAAATTAAGACATTCAAAGAAATATCATAACATCCTCATCCCCCTCTCTCTATTTCATCATCTTAACCCTTCTCTATTTTCCTTCTACTTCCTCCTTTTTTCCACTTTTTCTCCTTTTTAGTTTTCTTTTGTGATATCATGCCCCATTTTTAATAGGCACAAAAACATAAAATCATGCCCTATTATTAGGGACTATGAATTTACTCATCATTGAATGCAATGATATCATGGACCCCCCAAGTGATAGTGTGGTCAGCAATTTTCTGGGAACTTTGTGAATCATACCATCATATACAATGACTTCTAGTAAAAATTAAATAAATAAAAAATCTAAGCCTAATCTAAGCTTAACCCCAATCTATTATAGCATGAGTGGAGTATTCTCGATAGAGGGGATGTTATGAAATATTTTAGGATGATTCCCAATGATTTGTACCCAAATTTGCATAACTATACAGTTGTACATTTACAACTGTACAACTCCAAAAAATTTCAATTGTTGATTGTACGATTACAAAATGTACAACTGTACAATTACAACTATTCAATTGTATGGTTTCTCCAACTATATGGTTTCAAATGTTCAATTGTATAGTTATAACTGTTCAATTGTATGGTTTCTCCAAGAATGTTGGAATTGCCCAATTGACAATCTCTTTGTAATTGTTCACTTGGAAATTCATTGATCTAACTTTAGAATGCTCAAACATGCAATTTCATGCCATAATTGATCAACTGTACGGTTTGGAAAACCAACTATATGGTTTGGTAAACCAACTATATGGTTTGGTAAAACCCTCATTCTACCAAACAACTTAATCTTGTAATTTTTTGATTGCACACTGATTGCATAAATATCATTATCAATGATGATAAATGTTAGTTAAACATATTTTACCCTTATTATACATTCCATAAAATAGTACATGGCTTATTGTATGATTTATAAACATGCACTTCTTCCATAGATCTAGAATCAATAATACCTGCAATAACAATAAAACTCCACAGATAATATAGTTGGGGAAATTACACTCTAATTTCCATACATGCATACATAGATCTGACTTAAATGGGTATTTATATTATTCATGGTTGCTTTTACACAAAAATTGTACAATACAACACTACACACAACAATACACAACTGCAACATTGCACCATTATGCCCAACCTATGAACAACCATGAACCAACTACGAACAACAACCACAAAAACTACACCTCCAATGAACAACCTATAAAAATATGGGGAGATTATAATACCTATCCAAGTCATTACAAAGTGGTTTCCTAATATAGTTCATAATTTACAACTATTTTCCATAACTCACATCAATAACTTTATTAAAGTTTACTAAGGTCTTAATTTGATTTTTATCAAATTATATTTCATTTGCATGTCTTTACATTTCATTTCATTTCACATGCATTTATATTTATTTTCTACCTGTACAATTACATCAAAATGTACATTTACTTTTCAATTGTACAATTACACCAATTGCACATTTACTCAAAATTGTGCAAATTCCTTCAATACTCATTGTCATTTCTTCTTCTTTTGGGATGTAGATTTGTCTACCTACATATATCCCTCCTCTAAATTGGTCGACATCTTCAATAACACAAGAACTAAATATTGGGGATAGAAGCACTAAAAAATGCACGGGTATCACTTGTCATCCTCCTTTTTTTTCCTCCTATTTCGAAGGTCCTCAACAATTGGAATCACTTCAAACTACTTCTCACAACACATTGTATTCTAACTACTCCTTAGAATTTCTACAATCAAATGCATCATCAATTGCATCAACATGATTAACATGACCATCTCGACAAACATGATGGGAAAATCTCATCACCACCTATATTGGGGGTCAAGGGGGTGGAAGCCCCCATGCAAGGTCAAGGGAAAACTCATCGTCGACTCCATTTTGCTTCTTTTGGGCTCAAAATGACTAAAATTTGGTCTCAAACTACCTTGTATTAACCATTGATGGACATTATTATCCTTGTACGATAGAACCTTATATAATTTAACATGGTATAGTTCTATTTTGTACAATTCACCTTGTACAATTTTACATTGTATGATTTGAATTACAATCATACAATCTCTGTCAATTGTACAATTACTACATGTACAATTTGTACCAACTGTATGATCACACCCATCAGTTGTACGATTTGTGCCAATTGTATGATTTCACCTAGAAATTGTACAGTTCACTTTTGCACAATCGCACGGTCTCATTCTTACTTGGATAATTTTGATTGTATAATCGACTATTTTATTTGGAAATCTTCCAATTGTACGATTGACTATTCCTTGTGAACTACATCCTCCAATAGTGTGATTGATTGTTCCTCTTGAACAACATCCTCCAATTGTACAATTGTTTGTTCCACTTGAAAAACATCTTCCAATTGTACACTTGATTATTCCTTGCAAACATATTCTAATTGTACCATTGATTGTTCCATTTGAAAAACATCTTCCACTTGTACGATTGATTGTTCTATTGGAATTACTTCCTCCAATTGTATGGTAACTTCATTTGTATGACATGCACTTGAATGACAACACTTCTTAGTAACATCTATTTTTCATCAAACTTCTCCATTTGAGTAACAATTTGTTGGACACACTCATCTTCGATAATGTTAGGCCCTACTTTTATCTGTTATTTTGTCTTATCTACATCAATTACTTCTACAGCTTCATCATGCATAGTCTTTACTACTTGTGGCATTTCTACTTACTTCATTGAAATCAAGTTCACTTTCTTAATTCTAATCATGCTCATCAAGTTCACCTCCACCTCCCTTATTTCTTGGTAAGGACTAGAACTCTTCTTTGATTCTTTAAATTCAGTATGCCTTAGTGGTTTATCCAAATTTACAATACTTTTATAGTCATTTGTAAAGTGTCCCCACAAGCAGCATTACCAAAATTGTACAATGGATCTACCCTCAGTATCATACAATACTTTACTTCTTTTACTTTTGTGATGGTTTTCACAAACTACGTCACTAGTGGCATCCTTCCTTCATACAATATTGCTTTGGGCTACATATACTTGTGGTGATGATCTTGCACTCTCCAAGGCACACTCATCCTCGAAATCATTATTCTTTTCTTTGGAGTCATTTCCTTCCTTGACTTCTTGACTCCAACACTTGGACAAGGTACTACTCTCCTACCCAAAATCAGCATACTCATTATTTGAGTCATCCTCAATATTATAATACTTTCCTCCTTAGATTTATTCTTAACTACATTATGGTGCCAATTCATTAATGTTTTTTTTGCATCACTTTTCCAAATCAAGGCATAATCCAAAGCCTCTTGGTATGATATTGGAGGAAATATCTTCATCTTTATTTGATATGTAGGAAGAAGTCCATTTATGAACCACATCCTCTTCAATACCTCTAATTGGTCTTGCTCAAAATGGTCAAATAACCCACTCAACTTCTAATTATAGGAATGAACAAACTCATTCTCACCCTGTTTCATTCTATAAATTTCAATAATGATCTCATCCTCATTATCATATAATCCAAATTCCTTTATAAATGCATCATGCAATTCTTTCCATATTTGGTACTTGTCCTCTCGTAATTTCATATACCAATCGATTGTAAATCCATGAAATATTATAGGAAACAACCACCTCCATTCTACCTCATTGGTCTGCCCAGTTGCTCTCCACATCATGTGACAAATTTTCCAATGCCTAACTGGGTCTTCTATTGATTCTCCATAAAAAAATGGACATTTACATGATATATCCAAATTGGTCTTTGATTTGATAGGTTGGATTTTCATTGGCAACATGGTGCATAGTCTTAGATGCATCACCCTATAATTGCTCTTCTACTATACTCCATTTCTTCTCATTAGATAATATTTCACTCTATAGTTGCTCTGATGTCGAACTCTCATTCTACTCACCATTGATCACACCAATTTACAATTTTTCTAGTGCCAAACTCCAATCTCGAACACTATTGGACACACCATCTTCTATTTACATTGATGTCGAACTCTTGTCACACTCACCATCATGCATCACTTCTTGCATTTGTTGTAGTGTCAAACACTCTTCCCCAACATGCAATTTTTTACCAACACCTTCCTTTAACTTGGGTTGAACCTAGCTTATACAACCTATCAGCCCATTTGTGCAAGTACATGCACTTGTACAATTTGATTGGAAATCAAACGATTTTCCCTACAACTATACAATTGTAGTGGTAATTGTATGATTTGCCTTGCCACTGTATGATTTGCCCAATAATCATAAAATTTTCCCTCTCGCTATACAGTTTTCTCTAGCAATTTATGATTCTTCCTTGGACTATATGGTTTCCTCCAGCAATCATACAATTCTTACTAAACTAGTTTATTTTACCAATAACCATACACATTTTGCTTTTTCTTATGCGGTTGTGTAATTTTTTCCTCCAATCGTATGGCTCTCTTTATACAATGCACACTAATTGAACAACCTTGCAATGCTTTTAAATGGAAATAATTTGAATGGTTATCAATTATACAATTGTATAAACCCTCTAGAATCTACCTTTCACCTCCCTTTTACTCATCAATCATACACATTTCATTGTACAATTTGTCATCAGCATCAAAATAATCTTCTTCATCTGTGGCTTTGGTTGGATTCCAAGGTCTTTGTTGTGCACCTTCCCAAGCAACTTGCTTCTCACAACTCCATGTCACCAAGCTTGACCCTAACTCATAGAGTTAATGTCTCCAAGATGTAGAAATTAAATGTAATATGTGAGTCCACATCCTTCACAAATTCACTATCATCTACCTCTCTACGATCTCATCTTTCCATGTCTTCATAGACTTGTTGATTATTATTTTATATAAACCTTGAGAAGAGTATACAAGAAACACCAATAACACATAAATGGTAATAAATCCCTCTCACTTTAGGATCTTGTTGTATATCCAAGGTGTGAGTTATAGAGTCGGGTCGAATGCTATCACTCTTTTCCACTTCTGGAATAGTTTCAAGTTGACTGTATTTTACCTTACAATGGGTTCAACCTTTGTTCACTAGTGTTGGATGATAGAATGTGTTGTTCATAATCAGATTTACAATTTGTTTGATCTAGCTCTTTGAAGTTTTAGCAGATTAAAAGAATAAAGAATTTTAAGAAATATAAAAATGAGAACCTTTCAAAAATAATACAGAGAGGGTAAGGTAGGGCAGAAAAGAGAGGGTGAAATTCTGCAATTTTAATTGTTAACCATTCTTTTAATTAAAACATGATGTTGTGCTCACTAAGTGGGATAAATAGAATAACAAATTATCCAACTTTCTAAGATTAACTTGTTATCTAGCAAAGGGCAAAACAGGGGAATAAAACAAAATGACTTATTTAAATCATAATTTTCCCTAAAATTAATAGGATGGATCTGCAGATAGCCAACAACGCTCATGCACACAGACCAAAAATATCAAATTTAGATCTTCAAACCAGGTGATTTAAATAATTCTTAAGATAGCTTAACACTTCTAAAATTTCAGACTTGCTGGGATTATTTTACCGGTAGCATAGCACACGTAGTAAAACTAGAGCCAGTAGGAAAAGAAATTAATTTTAGAAATATTAAACTGCAATTTAGCTCTCAAACAACACCAACATCATACTAAGATCAACTAAATTCACAATAATTAGAACCATAGATATTTCAGTGAAAACAAGAATAAGTAAATGAGCACCGTTCAAGCTCCAGAAGTAGATTAGATGCCTGGCCATGCCACTTCAGAGTAACAACACCACAACAAATTCTATGTCGAGAACAGAAGCTTTTCAAGAAAGAGATTTCAAAAAAATAACTCCTATTATAAATTCTTGCATCCTTCTTTTACATTCAATGGGAGTATTTATAGACTGAGGAGATGCCCTGATCTTTTTAGAAAATATCTAGCTCCTCGAGAATTAAAAATAATTTTTAAAATATCACCGCCGAAGCATTACAATATAAGGTATTTTTAAATAGAGTTCTGATAAACTCTAACCACTTTGGAAATCTATCCGGATAATCTTGCCATAAATGGAGAAGATAAAATATGATTTTATCTTCAATCAAAAGATAACTTCGTGCAAAGATTTTCACTTTCCCATAAGTTGGATATGTACTTCATTAATTCTCTGTCTGCAAAATCTAGGCGTATCATCAATTTTACACGTCTTCTATCTCTGCACAATCACATTTTGCTTGATTAGTGGTGCAATTCCAATCCCGCCATTACTTCCGTGATAAATGTGTTTGCCAGCAAGCTCCTGCAAAAAAATTTAAAAAAAAAAAGCAAAAGTTAGAACATTACATTTTAAAATTAAATTAAATTAATTTAATTTTTCTAAGTTTTCCGACTTTAATTCTTTAGGTTTTAAATTTTTAATCATTTTTCAAAGTTTGCCATGATTGAGATTTTAATTGATTTTATTAATATTATTTTAATTTGCTAGGGTTTGATATTGGCCATCATAAAAAATTTCTAACTCCCTCGAATTTCAATTAGAACTATGTCCAATCATTGCATATTTTCTGCATATTTTCTATCTCTCGAGAATGTCACAAAATCGATATTTTAATATTATATCTTCCAACACTTTAGCACTTCAAAAAATTTCTATCTCCCGAAGGATGTCACCAAATCGCGACACTTTAATTATTTTCATGCCCTTTTATGAGAATGTCGCGATATTGTGACATTTTAAACTTTCCTTTGCTCTTTCCTTGAGATGCCGTGAAATCATGACATCTTTAATTTTCCTCATGCCTAATGTTGGAAATGTCGCGAAATCTCGACATTTTAATATTTCTTTCTCTTTAGTTTTGTCATTGCGAAAATTAAACATCTTTTAATTTTTCCTTCTCCTAATGTGGGCATGTCCGAAACCATGACATTCTTTTTATATTTTCTCTTCCAATACTTAGAAAATTTTCTATCTTCCTAAGCATGTCCCAAAATCACCACATTTTCATTTTTTCTTCTTCTAACCATAGAAATGTCATGAAAACAAAACAAATTAAATTATTCTTTCTTCCAATGTTGGAATGTTCTGAAAATGTGATATCTTTGCATTCATTCCCCTTTGGGTTGGACCATCACGAAAATAAAATATTTCTCGAAATTATGACATTTTCATTGAAGCCTCCTTTGTTCCAACACTTGCAAATTTCAACTTGCCGGGTACTTTGCAAAATTCCTAAAAAATTAAACATGGATTCCAATGACCCGACACTTTGCATATTGACACTTTAAAATATTATGAAGGATTCTTCATTCTAAGAAAAAAATTTCAAATACTAGAAAATGAATTTTAACTGCCCATAAGTTGCTCATGTGGTGTGAAATTTAGGGCAAAAAAAGTAAAGTGCTCAGATTTAAATGAAACTTTTCAAGCATTCAAATGACCCAAATGGGTATTCGAATCTATAGAAACATCATGAAAATGCACTTAGGATCAGAATATATTGCATTAATAAGTTTCCTGGTTGGAAATAGAAACTGTTATTTCTAGAAGGTGAATCATGTCTGAAAATCTGAAAATTTGGTACTGTTGGAAAGGTGAGATCAAGATACTCCACCCAAAATTTGAATCATTCAAAATGGATTTTCGAAGCAGAAGATATAGCATTTTCAAGATTGAAGAAAACATTAGGGCAAAAATTCAAAGAACCTTAGAAATTAAATTTAATACCTCAAACCTTAGGAAACTATTGAAAATTAAAATTTTTGAAACATTTAACCAGAAATAATAGCATTGAAAATAAATGCTCAGAAGAAATTAATTCAAATCAATGCGCTAGGCAAGCATTTTTTGACACCTTGATGCAGGTAAAATTTCAAGACTTGTTGCAAACAAAACTTGGATAAAAACGAAAACTTCAAGAGGGTCCCCTTGGAAATAAAAAATTTATCGTTTCAAAGGAATCAAAATTTTATTTTTATTAGGGGTATGTTGCTTCTCAACAAATGACGATGTCTGTGAAGAAATAGTAGCACTATTTAGAACCTAGAACCCTGGTTTTAAAACAATTTAAACCATGCATCCTACCTTACCGCAAATATTTTCATAATATTTTAATCATTATCTGCCCATCCATTGAAATTTCCCAAGGACATACTAGGTTGAATCACTTAAGGAAAACTCTGGTGTGTGATTGTAGTGCATAAATTCTTCCTCTTAAGATGACCATGGCTTAGAATTCCTACTTAGGATTAACCAAATTGTTTGGGTTGCAAAATTTTATTTGAGTAGAGCTCTATTGCTAGTTTAGCCTTTTATAGCCCCGACAAAGTTACTCTTAACTTTCTTTTTAAGACCTTGGTTCACAGCCATGGAGCATTTATAGCCCTGGTGAACATGTCTCAGATTTCTCTTTCAGAAATCTCGGCTATCTCCCTCTTATTATGGAACTTTTTTTTTTTAGAACTCTCTTTCTCTCTATTTTTTTTAAACTCTCTTTCTCTCTTTTTGAAAAATATAGACTAGATAGCTGAGAAGCCTTAATGAAGGTTTGAAAGTTGCATTTGCCTTGATATTTCATTCACCAAATAGTCGGTCAGCTAACCATTTCAGTTTTCAAACACCAATATTCTCTTAAGAGTTATTAAAATTATCTTTGTGAATCAAATTTTTCCTCTCATGACCAACTTTTCTTGGATTCCCTAGGAGTTCTCCAGCTAAACAACATAACAATTCTTTTACGATTAAAATAATTACGATAGACAAGATACAAAATTTAAACTATCTCTCTACTATTAATTCGGATAGCAAACATTACCACTCTCTCCCTACTTAGAACATCCCTTTATCAAATCATCCTTCTTTGATTCTTGAAACTGAGAGAAAGACCCAAAAGAAGAAAGAAAAAGAAAACAAGGAGAAACTAACTTAAAGCTGAAAATACAATCTAAACAAAAACATAAACTCTTATATATATATATATATATATATATATATATATATATATATATATATATATATATATATATATATATATATATATATATATAACTAACTTAAAGCTGAAAATACAATCTAAACAAAAACATAAACTCTTATATATATATATATATACAAAGGTCTCTTCAATCACTCAAAAGATGCAGCAGATGGAAAAACATAGAAATAGTGCCTTAAAAAAAATTGACCATTTATAGGTAAATTTAGAAAAATACCTTTCAGGTCCTATTGATGAAATGCACTCCAGATTATACTTCCCAAAATTTCTGCTACCCAGGAAATACTTGGTGTGTTTACTGTCTCTTTTTTATTATGGACCTTGTCCCACAGAAACTCCAAGCCTGCAAGTCCTTCACCTTGAAAATTAGACAAATCATATAATAACATGAATGGTGAAGTTTTCAACACCTTCTTATGCCTTATTCTATCAGCCCATAGTGCATACAGTTTTTCCGTTTCCTTTAAAATCAAGGTATGAACATGTCTATTTTTCTACTTGAAGGGTTTGCGAAATTCTTTCAAAGGGATAGAATGTGTAAAAATCCTAGGATCAAATACCTTAAGGCCTTTATAAAACCATAACATCACATCTTCAGACTTATGTAACAACTCAAAGATATCATATTTTATTTTTGCATCACAGTTCTTAATAACTTGAACATTTTGTGGTTGCTCTACTACTCCAATGTCCAAGATTTCAATTTTTATCCCTCAAGTAGAATTTTCAAAATTTGCTCTTTTACTTTAGCCTTGCTTAGACTTAAACCCATCAATGTGTGATATCCAAATGTCACTATTGTGATTGGTTGGAGATGTAACTGGTCTCACCTTCTCATTTGTCAAATTATAAACTCCAATACCTGCATCAGCATGGTTTACAACCTCTTTTTTGATATTATGTTCAGTGATCACATGTTTATACTAAGGCTCTTTGTTTATTCTGAGTTGGTTGGCCACATTCTTCTCCTTTTCTTGAAATTTAACATAGGGTTCAAAGTAAGTCTTAATTTCCTTTATACCTCTAATGATGTTATACTGCTTTCTAGATATTTCACTAGTTTGATCCTAAAACTTACTTTCATTATCCTTTGGTGGGGAAGAATCATTATTAGGAGTAGGTTCTATATTATCATATCTCAAATTATAATTATCTTTTTGGAACTGTTGAAAATCATGCACTCCATCGATAGGCACTTCCACAACATTTTCTAACTCATCCAAGAAGGTAAATGAATACAAAACCATAGTAGAACTAGGTCTGGATGAACCAAGACCATCAATATTCCTTTGATTCTCAAAACAATTTAACTCAAATCTGGGTAATGCCAGGTCACATATGTTTACTTCAGATCCTTCACCTTTGATATAATCCTTATTAGCTTCATATTGAGATTTAGAAAATATGTTTTGTTGGTAAGGAAATTGGTTTGAACTTTCTTCCCCAGAGACTGTCTCTTAATACTCAAGAAGTCATTTTCCAGAATTTGGACTATCTCCGATACATCTTCCACCTTGACCTTCTCAAAATATTTCTCTACATTCTACACATGCTCAGTGCATGTCACGATTAATGGAGTTCCCTTGGGTAGAGTGTTACACGTTGACATTAACTCCTGATGTGGAATGAGATTCAAAGAAGGTATGTTATGTGTAACATATGATATCAAATGACTACTCAAAATTTTAGGTCCTAACTGTCTTTCAAGAATTAAAGCTTCCTTATAAGCTCCTGCCAGGGTTGTGATATTGATGTCTCTCTTGAGAAAAATAGAGGTCATTGGATCCAAGGCATTCTTATAGATTTCTAAGGCTAGATTTCCACTTGGGATGTAATGACCAATCATTCTACCATAATATTTTTGGAACCTCATATTGAAAGACCTGACAGTTTCATTGGAATCTATTTTAATGTTGGAAAATTGTTGATACATTATGTTGAGATCAATCACTTGACCAAATTGGGAAATGAAAGCAGTTTCTAATTCATCCCAACTGGTAATAGAGTCATTGGTAAGATTCAGAAACAAATCATACGCAACTTTGTGTAGAGTAAACGAGAATAACCTTCAAGCAACATCTTCATGAAGGACATTTAGACTTGATGGGATTATTTTACCGGTAGCATAGCACACTCAGTAAAACTAGAGCCAGTAGGAAAAGAAATTAATTTTAGAAATATTAAACTGTAATTTAGCTCTCAAACAACACCAACATCATACTAAAATCAATTAGATTCACAACAATTAGAACCATAGATATTTCAGTGAAAACAAGAATAAGGAAATGAACATTGTTCAAGCTCCAGAAGCAGATTAGACGCCTGGCCATGCCACTTCAGAGTAACAACACCACAACAAATCCTATGTCGAGAACAGAAGATTTTCCAGAAAGAGATTTCAGAAAAATAACTCCTATTATAAATTCTTGCATCCTTATTTTACATTCAATGGGAGTATTTATAGACTTAGGAGATGCCCTGATCTTTTTAGAAAATATCTAGCTCTCCGAGAATTAAAAATAATTTTTAAAATATCACCGTCGAAGCATTACAATATAAGGTATTTTTTAAATAGAGTTCTGATAAACTCTAACCACTTTGGAAATCTATTCGGATAATCTTGCCATAAATGGAGAAGATAAAATCTGATTTTATCTTGAATCAAAAGATAACTTCGTGCAAAGATTTTCACTTTCCCATAAGTTGGATATGTACATCATTAATTCTCTGTTTGCAAAATCTAGGTGTATCATCAATTTTACGCGTCTTCTATCTCTGCACAATCACCTTTTGCTTGATTCGTGGTGAAATTCCAATCTTGCCATTACTTCCGTGATAAATGTGTTTTCCAGCAAGCTCCTGCAAAAAAAAATAAAAAAAGCAAAAGTCAGAACATTAGGTTTTAAAATTAAATTAAATTAATTTTTTCTAAGGTTTCCGACTTTATTTCTTTAGGTTTTAAATTTTTAATCATTTTTTAAAGTTTGCCATGATTGAGATTTTAATTAATTTTCTTAATATTATTTTAATTTGCTAGGGTTTGATATTGGCCATCATAAAAAAATTCTAACTCCCTTGGAATTTTAATTAGCACTATGTCCAATCATTGCATATTTTCTATCTCCCAAGAATGTCACAAAATCGATATTTTAATATTATATCTTCAAACACTTTAGCACTTAAAAATATTTCTATCTCCTGAAGGATGTCACCAAATCGCGACACTTTAATTATTTTCATGCCCTTTTATGAGAATGTCACGACATTTTAAACTTTCCTTTGCTCTTTCCTTGAGATGTCGTGAAATCGCGACATGTTTAATTTTCCTCATGCCTAATGTTGGAAATTTCGCGAAATCTTGACATTTTATTATTTCTTTCTCTTTGGTTTTGCCATTGTGAAAATTAAACATCTTTTAATTTTTCTTTCTCCTAATGTTGGAATGTCCCGAAAATCAAACATATTTTAATTTTTCTTTCTCCTAATGTTGGAATGTCACGAAAATCAAACATGTCCGAAACCATGACATTATTTTTATATTTTCTCCTCCAATCGTATGGCTCTGTTTATACAATGAACACTAATTGAACAACCTTGCAATGCTTTTAAATGGAAATAATTTGTATGGTTATCAATTATACAATTGTATAAACCCTCTAGAATCTACTTTTCACCTCCCTTTTACTCATCAATCATACACATTTCATTGTAAAATTTGTCATCAGCATCAAAATAATCTTCTTCATCTGTGGCTTTGGTTGGATTCCAAGGTCTTTGTTGTGCACCTTCCCAAGCAACTTGCTTCTCACAACTCCATGTCACCAAGCTTAACCCCAACTCATAGAGATAATGTCTCCAAGATGTAGAAATTAAATGTAATATGTGAGTCCACATCCTTCACAAATTCACTATCATATACCTCTCTACGATCTCATATTTCCATGTCTTCATAGACTTGTTGATTATTATTTTATACAAACCTTGAGAAGAGTATACAAGAAACACCAATAACACATAAATGGTAATAAATCCCTCTCACTTTAGGATCATGTTGTATATCCAAGGTGTGAGTTATAGAGTCGGGTCGAATGCTATCACTCTTTTTCACTTCTGGAATAGTTTCAAGTTGACTGTATTTTACCTTACAATGGGTTCAACCTTTGTTCACTGGTGTTGGATGATAGAATGTGTTGTTCTTAATTAGATTTACAATTTTTTTTATCTAGCTCTTTGAAGTTTTAGCATATTAAAAGAATAAATAATTTTAAGAAATATAAAAATGAGAACCTTTCAGAAATAAAACAGAGAGGGTAAGGTAGGGCAGAAAAGAGAGGGTGAAATTCTACAATTTTAATTGTTAACCATTCTTTTAATTAAAACATGATTTTGTGTTCACTAAGTGGGACAAATAGAATAACAAAGTATCCAGCTTTCTAAGATTAACTTGTTATCTAGCAAAAGGTAAAACAGGGGAATAAAACAAATGGACTTATTTAAATCATAATTTTCCCTAAAATTAATAGGATGAATCTGCATATAGCCAACGCTCATGCACACAGACCAAAACTATCAAATTTAGATCTTCAAACCAGGTGATTTAAATAATTCTTAAGATATCTTAACACTTCTAAAATTTCAGACTTGCTGGGATTATTTTATCGGTAGCATAGCACACGCAGTAAAACTAGAGCCAGTAGGAAAAGAAATTAATTTTAGAAATATTAAACTGCAATTTAGCTCTCAAACAACACCAACATCATACTAAAATCAATTAAATTCACAACAATTAGAACTATAGATATTTCAGTGAAAACAAGAATAAGGAAATGAGCACTGTTCAAGCTCCAGAAGCAGATTAGATGCTTGGCCATGCCACTTCAGAGTAACAACACCACAACAAATCCTATGTCGAGAACAGAAGCTTTTCCAAAATGGGATTTTAGAAAAATAACTCTTATTCTAAATTCTTGCATCCTTATTTTACATTCAATGGGAGTATTTATAGACTCGGGAAATGCCCTGATCTTTTTAGAAAATATCTAGCTCCCCGAGAATTAAAAACAATTTTTAAAATATCACCGTCGAAGCATTACAATATAAGGTATTTTTAAATAGAGTTCTGATAAACTCTAACCACTTTGGAAATCTGCCTGGATAATCTTGCCATAAATGGAGAAGATAAAATCTGATTTTATCTTCAATCAAAAGATAACTTCGTGCAAATATTTTCACTTTCCCACAAGTTGGAGATGTACTTCATTAATTCTATGTCTGTAAAATCTAGGTGTATCATCAATTTTATGCGTCTTCTATCTCTGCACAATCACCTTTTGCTTGATTCGTGGTGAAATTCCAATCCCGCCATTACTTCCATGATAAATGCGTTTGCCAGCAAGCTCCTGCAAAAAAATTAAAAAAAACAAAAGTTAGAACATTAGGTTTAAAATTAAATTAAATTAATTTAATTTTTTCTAAGGTTTCAGACTTTAATTCTTTAGGTTTTAAATTTTTAATCATTTTTCAAAGTTTGCCATGATTGAGATTTTAATTGATTTTATTAATATTATTTTAAATTTCTAGGGTTTGATATTGGCCATCATCAAAAATTTCTAACTCCCTCGGACATTTCAATTATCACTATGTCCAATCATTGCATATTTTCTATCTCCCAAGAATGTCACAAAATCGATATTTTAATATTATATCTTCAAACACTTTAGCACTTCAAAAATTTTCTATCTCCCGAAGGATGTCACCAAATCGCGACCCTTTAATTATTTTCATGCCCTTTTATGAGAATGTTGCGATATCGCGACATTTTAAACTTTCCTTTGCTCTTTTTTTGAGATGTCGTGAAATCGTGACATCTTTAATTTTCCTCATGCCTAATGTTCGAAATGTCGTGAAATCTCGACATTTTATTATTTCTTTCTCTTTGGTTTGGTCATCGTGAAAATTAAACATCTTTTAATTTTTCTTTCTCCTAATGTTGGAATGTCGCGAAAATCAAACATCTTTTAATTTTTCTTTCTCCTAATGTTGGCATGTCCGAAACCATGACATTATTTTTATATTTTCTCTTCCAATACTTAGAAAAATTTCTATCTTCCTAAGCATGTCCCGAAATTGCCACATTTTCATTTTTTCTTCTTCTAACCATAGAAATGTCATGAAAACAAAACAAATTAAATTATTCTTTCTTCCAATGTTGGAATGTTCCGAAAATGTGATATCTTTGCATTCATTCCCCTTTGGGTTGGACCATCACGAAAATAAAATATTTCTCGAAATTATGACATTTTCTTTGAAGCCTCCTTTGTTCCAACACTTGCAAATTTCAACTCGCCGGCACTTTGTAAAATTTCTAAAAAAATCAAACATGGATTCCAATGACCCGACACTTTGCATATTGGCACTTTAAAATATTGTGAAGGATTCTTCATTCTCAGAAATAATTTTCAAATACTGGAAAATGAATTTTAATTGCCCGGAAGTTGCTAGTTTCACGTGGTGTGAAATTTAGGGCAAAAAATTGAAAGTGCTCATAATTAAATGAAACTTTTCAAGAATTCAAATGAGCCAAATGGGTATCCGAATATATAGAAAAATCTTGAAAATTCACTTCGGATCAGAAGATATTGCATTAATAAGTTTGTTGGCTAGAAATAGAAACTGCTATTTCTGGAAGGTGAATCATGTCTGAAAATCTAAAAAATTTCGAAGCAGAAGATATAGCATTTTCAATATTGAAGAAAAACATTAGGGCAAAAATTCAAAGAACCTTAGAAATTAAATTTAATACCTCAAACCTTAGGAAACTATTGAAAATTAAAATTTTTGAAACATTTAACCAGAAATAATAGCATTGAAACATAAATGCTCAGAAGAAATTAATTCAAATCAATGCGCTAGGCAAGCATTTTTTGACACCTTGATGCAGGTAAAATTTCAAGACTTGATGCAAACAAAACTTGGATAAAAAACGAAAACTTCAAGAGGGTCCCCTTGGAAATAAAAAATTAATCGTTTCAAAGGAATCAAAATTTTATTTTTAGTAGGGGTGTGTTGCTTCTCAACAAATGGTGATGTCTGCGGGGAAATAGTAGCACTATTTAGAACCTAGAACTCTAGTTTTAAAACAATTTAAACCATGCATCCTACCTTGCCGCAAATATTTTCAAAATATTTTAATTATTATCTGCCCACCCATTGAAATTTCCCAGGGACATACTAGGTTGAATCACTCAAGGAGAACTCTGGTGTGTGATTGTAGTGCATAAATTCTTCCTCTTAAGATGACCATGGCTTAGAATTCCTACTTAGGATTACCCAGACTGTTTGGGTTGCAAAAGTTTATTTGAGTAGAGCTCTATTGCTAGTTTAGCCTTTTATAGCCCCGATAGAGTTACTCTTAACTTTATTTTTAAGACCTTGGTTCACAGCCATGGAGCATCTATAGCCCTGGTGAACATGTCTAAGATTTCTCTTTCAAAAATCTCGGCTATCTCCCTCTTATTATGGAACTTTTTTTTTTTGGAACTCTCTTTCTCTCTTTTTTTTGAAACTCACTTTCTCTTTTTTTGAAAAATATAGACTAGATAGTTAAGAAGCCTTAATGAAGGTTTGAAATTTTCATTTGCCTTGATATTTCATTCACAAAATAGTCGATCAACTAACCATTTCAGTTTTCAGACACCAATAGCCTCTTAAGAGTTATTAAAATTATCTTTGTGAATCAAAGTTTTCCTCTCATGACCAACTTTTCTTGGATTCCCTAGGAGTTCTCCAGTTAAACAACATAACAATTCTTTTACGATTAAAATAATTACGACAGACAAGATACAAAATTTAAACTATCTCTCTACTATTAATTCGGATAGCAAACATTACCACTCTCTCCCTACTTAGAACATCCCTTTATCAAATCATCCTTCTTTGATTCTTGAAACCGAGAGAAAGACCCAAAAGAAGAAAGAAAAAGAAAACAAGGAGAAACTAACTTAAAGCTGAAAATACAAACTAAACAAAAGCATAAACTCTTTTATATATATACATATATACAAAGGTCTCTTCAATCACTCAAAAGATGCAGCATATGGAAAAGCAGAGAAATAGTGCCTTAAAAAAAATTGACCATTTACAGGTAAATTTAGAAAAATACCTTTCAGGTCATGTTGATGAAATGCACTCCAGATTATGCTTCCCAAAATTTTTGCTACCCGGGAAAGACTTGGTGTGTTTACCTCTCTTTTTTATGGACCTTGTCCCATAGAAACACCAAGTCTACAAGTCCTTCACCCTGCAAATTAGTCAAATCATATAATAACATGAATGGTGAAGTTTTCAACACCTGCTTATGTCTTATTCTATCAGCCCATAGTGCATACAGTTTTTCTGCTTCCTTTAAAATCAAGGTATGAACATGTCTATGTTTCTGCCTGAAGGGTTTGCAAAATTCTTTCAAAGGGATAGAATGTGTAAAAATCCCAGGATAAAATACCTTAAGGTCTTTATAAAACCATATCATCACATATTCAGACTTATGTAACAACTCAAAGAGATCATATTTTATTTGTGCATCACAGTTCTTAATAACTTGAATATTTTGTGGTTGCTCTATTGCTCCAATGTCCAAGATTTCAATTTTTATCCCTCTAGTAGAATTTTCAGAATTTGCTCTTTTACTTGAGCCTTGCTTAGACTTAAACCCATCAATGTGTGATATCCAAAAGTCACTATTGTGATTGGTTGGAGTTGTAACTGGTCTCACCTTCTCATTTGTCAAATTATAAACTCCAATATCTGCATCAGCACGGTTTACAACCTATTTTTTGATATTATGTTCAGTGATCACATGTTTATACTAAGGCTCTTTGTCTATTCTAAGTTGGTTGGCCACATTCTTCTCCTTTTCTTGAAATTTAACAGAGGGTTCAGAGTAAGTCTTAATTTCCTTTATATCTCTAATGATGTTATACTCCTTTCTAGATATTTCACTAGTTTTATCCTGAATCTTACTTTCATTATCCTTTGGTGGGGAAGAATCATTATTAGGAGTAGGTTCTATATTCTCATATCTCAAATTATAATTATCCTTTTGGAACTATTGAAAATCATGTACTCCATCGATAGGCACTTCCACAACATTTTCTAACTCATCCAAGAAGGTAAATGAATCCAGAACCATAGTAGCACTAGGTCTGGATGAACCAGGACCATCAATATTCCTTTGATTCTCAAAACAATTTAACTCAAATCTGGGTAATGCCAGGTCACATATGTTTACTTCAGATCCTTCACCTTTGATATAATCCTTATTAGCTTCATATTGAGATTTAGAAAATATGTTCTATTGGTAAGGAAACTGGTTTGAACTTTCTTCCCCAGAGACTTGTCTCTTAATACTCAAGAAGTCATTTTCCAGACTTTGGACTATCTCAGATACATCTTCCACCTTGACCTTGTCAAAATATTTCTCTACATTCTGCACATGCTCAGTGTGTGTCACGATTAATGGAGTTTCCTTGGGTAGAGCGTGACACATTGGCATTAACTCCTGATGTGGAATAGGATTCAAAGCAGGTATGTTCTGTGTAACATAGGATATCAAATGACTGCTCAAAATTTGAGGTCCTAACTGTCTTTCAAGAATTAAAGCTTCCTTATAAGCTCCTACCAGGGTTGTGATATTGATGTCTCTCTTGAGGAAAATAGAGGTCACTGGATCCAAGGCATTCTTATAGATTTCTAAGGCTAGATTTGCACTTGGGATGTAATGACCAATCATTCTACCATAAGCTTTTTGGAACCTCACATTGAAAGACCTGACAATTTCATTGGACTCTCTTTTAATGTTGGAAAATTGTTGATATAGTATGTTAGGATCAATCACTTGACCAAATTGGGAAATGAAAGCAACTTCTAATTCATCCCATATGGTAATAGAGTCATTGGTAAGATTCATAAACTAATCATACGCAACTTCTTGCAAAGTAAACGAGAATAACCTACAAGCAACATCTTCATGAAGGACATTTAGCAATTTAAGAGCATTTTTCAAGGCAACCATGTGCTCTTCAGCTGTCCTAGCACCATCATGTTTGTAGGTTGGAAGATATTTCTCATGATTCCTAGGTAAGTCATGGATTGTACCAGGAATATTCAAGGTAGTGGAACCCAACCAGTTGGCCATGATTGTTGGATTAATGACCCACAAAAGACAAAACACAATGTAAAATTGTATTTCTCATTTTAAACACACCATGTCAAACACACCAAGAACGTAAGTGGCCCTCCTTCTAGCACCAAAACAATGTTGATTTGCATTTTTTTGTTTAGGCAAAACTCAAACAAATAGGATTTGAAAGCTAAAGAGGAGGGGAAAAGGCCACCAGTTAAATATAAATTTGCACAGACCTCAAAAGACAAAACACCATTTTTTTTTAAACACAGCATACAATCATATTTCTTAATTCAAACCCACTAGGAACGTAATTTTAGGCCCTCCTTCTAGCGCCAAAATAATGTTGATTATTGTTTTATACACACCTTGAGAAGAGTATACAAGAAACACCAATAACACATAAATGGGAATAAATCCCTCTCACTTTAGGATCTTGTTGGTTATCCAAGGTGTGAGTTATAGAGTTGGGTCGAATGTCCTCACTCTTTTCCACTTCGGAATAGTTTCAAGTTGACTGTATTTTACCTTACAATGGGTTCAACCTTTGTTCATTGGTGTTAGATGATAGAATGTGTTGTTCATAATCATATTTACAATTTTTTTTATCTAGCTCTTTGAATTTTTAGCAGATCAAAAGAATAAAGAATTTTAAGAAATATAAAAATCAAAACCTTTCAAAAATAATACAGAGAGGGTAAGGTAGGGCAGAAAAGAGAGGGTGAAATTCTGCAATTTTAATTGTTAACCATTCTTTTAATTAAAACATGATGTTGTGTTCATTAAGTGGGACAAATAGAATAACAAGTTATCCAGCTTTCTAAGATTAACTTGTTATCTAGCAAAGGGCAGAACAGAGGAATAAAACAAAATGACTTATTTAAATCATAATTTTCCCTAAAATTTATAGGATGAATCTATAGATAGCCAATGCTCATGCACACAGACCAAAACTATCAAATTTAGATCTTCAAACCAAGTGATTTAAATAATTCTTAAGATAGCTTAACACTTCTAAAATTTCAAACTTGATGGGATTATTTTACCGGTAGCATAGCACGCGCAGTAAAACTAGAGCCAGTAGGAAAAGAAATTAATTTTAGAAATATTAAACTACAATTTAACTCTCAAACAACACCAACATCATACTAAAATCAATTAAATTCACAACAATTAGAACCATAGATATTTCAGTGAAAACAAAAATAAGGAAATGAGCACCGTTCAAGCTCCGAAGCAGATTAGACACCTGGCCACGCCACTTCAAAGTAACAACACCACAACAAATCCTATGTCGAGAACAAAGGCTTTTCCAGAAAATAAATTTTAGAAAAATAACTTCTATTATAAATTCTTGCATCCTTCTTTTACATTCAATGGGAGTATTTATAGACTCGGGAGATGCCCTGATCTTTTTAGAAAATATCTAGCTCTCCAAGAATTAGAAAGAATTTTTAAAATATCACTGCCGAAGCATTACAATATAAGGTATTTTTTAAATAGAGTTCTGATAAACTCTAACCACTTTGGAAATCTGCCCGAATAATCTTACCATAGAAATGTCATGAAAACAAAACAAATTAAATTATTCTTTCTTCCAATGTTGGAATGTTCCGAAAATGTGATATCTTTGCATTCATTCCCCTTTGGGTTGGACCATCATGAAAATCAAACATTTCTCGAAATTATGACATTTTCATTGAAGCCTCCTTTGTTCCAACACTTGCAAATTTCAACTTGCTAGGTACTTTGCAAAATTTCTAAAAAATTAAACATGGATTCCAATGACCCGAAACTTTGCATATTGGCACTTTAAAATATTGTGAAGGATTCTTCACTCTCAGAAATAATTTTCAAATACTAGAAAATGAATTTTAATTGCCCGTAAGTTGCTAGTTTCACGTGGCATGAAATTTAGGGCAAAAAATTTAAGGTGCTCAAATTTGAACGAAAATTTTCAAGCATTCAAATGAGCCAAATGGGTATCCGAATCTATAGAAAAATCTTGAAAATTCACTTTGGATCATAATATATTGCATTAATAAGTTCTTACTGGCTGGAAATAGAAACTGCTATTTCTGGAAGGTGAATCATGTATGAAAATCTGAAAATTTGGTATTTTTGGAAAGGTGAGATCAAGATACTCCACCCAAAATTTTAATCATTCAAAACGGATTTTCGAAGCAGACGATATAGCATTTTCAAGATTGATAAAAAATATCCTCCTAAGATATTTTTCCTGGATACCCTCTCTCCTCACTTTACATGTGTCCTGGCCACATCACCATCACTCCTTTGCCACCTCTCATACACTCTTGTCCCCTTTGTCCCTTCACATGGGGCAACCCTCCACATTTCACTCCACTCACACCTCACTCCACTTACACCTACCCACTTGCCACATCTCACACCTCACTCCACACATCACTCCACTTGCACCTACCCACTTGCCACATCTTACACCTCACTCCACACTTCACTCCACTTCCAACTATCCACTTGCCACATCTCCTTAGTTAAGTGAGACACTTCTAGTGACTCACTGTAACTACCCAGGATAGGTGGCTACCCAGTCCCTGCCACTTGGCAGCCCTGGCTTGCCACCTGTTCTTCCCTCTAAAACCCTCAAAGACCTATAAAGGCACCATCACATAAACAAAGAAGGGAGGAGGAGAAAATGCTAATGTTATGCTGCTCAAATCGTGACTTGTGTAAGCAATAATCATCTTTCATTTTCAATATGCAATAATCATTTTCTTTTATGCAATCTCCATTTACATTTATCATATTCATTGTGACAGGTGCTACTAAACTCTTGTCCATTTCCATGTGTGCAAATTTCAGGTTCAAGATTCAACAAGCTCTAGCTCATCACGGTGGTCACAACAAACCCACCTTCCACATTGTTGTAGCATGAAGAGACAAAGACACCATCCTTGATCTGATTTGACTTTTGTCTTGGCGATCTTCTCTCCACTCAAAATCCAGGTTGGTATTTTAATTAAATTTCTAAATTTTCTATTTTTTTTTTTTAAATCTCTATTTTAATTATTTGAAAAATAAAAAATAAAAATAAAAACGTTGTGTTTTTCTTTTTTTATCCTTCTCACATTTATAATTAGAAAAAAAAAATATTGAATTAGGTTTTTAAACTTCTATTTATTTTAGTTTTAAAAAAAAAAAAATCTATTTATTTATCTATTTTTTAGATTTTAAATTAACAAAAAAAAAATTTGAAATTATTATATTAGATTACATTTCTTTTATTTGATTTAAAAAAATAAAAATTAAAGTTGAGGGGCCCTATTTGCGTCAGGCCATCAAGCCTGCACAGGCCTGACGTCAGGCTTGCAAAGACCTAACGCATGCCTACATAGGCTTCGAGGCCCTACGCAGGCCTGGCGCAGGATCTTGTGTAGGCCCTGTATAGGTCTGCGCAAACCGTGTAGGTTTGTGCAATACTGCGCAAGGTTTGCGTAAACCGCGCAGACCTTGTGCAAGTATTGAGCTTGCGCAGGTCTGCGTAGACAACGGAGACCTTGCGCAAGGTCTGCGTAGACCGCGGAGACCTTGCGCAAGGTTTGGGCCTACGTAGACCCCTATGCAAGGCTTGGGCCTACACAGGTATGTGTAGGCCTATGTCAAGCCTTGCGTAGGCCTGCACAGGAACAGCTCAGCACAGACTAAAATTAAAAAAAAAAACCAAAATAAAATCAAAACATAAAAAAAAAATCATTTTAAACTTTAATTTTAATTAAACTTTATTTTATTTTATTTTAAATTGTCAAAAATTTGTCAATAAAAAAAAAAAAAACTAAGTCAAAACATGTCAAAAAGAAAAAAAAAAGTGTCAAAACATACAAATAAAAGTGTTAAAAACATACACAACAACAAAAAAAAAAAACAACTTCAATCACATTGCATTTTCATAATAAAAGCATTTTAGGCATAACTATTTGTTTTGCATTGCATTTTGCATCCTTAGCTTCCATTTTGCATTCTACAAAAGCATTTGCATTATACATAGGCATTAAAAACAAAAACAAAAAATCAAAATACACAAAATACAACAAAACAAAAAAATACAAAAACATGTCAAAAAAAAAATTATTATCAAAACAAAATTATCAAAAACTAAGTCAACTTTGCATTTTTGTGTGCTTTTCTATGTTTGGTGTGCTTTTGATTGCATTTTTAGGCATCCAAAATTGAATTGCATCCTAGATTGCATTGTATCTTGCTTTACAAAAACAATAAAAAACAAAAACCTTCACACACTTGCACGTTTCACAATAACATTGGTAGGTTGGATTTAATCACCAACCTCCAATTCAGACCGATGACGTTGGAATTCATCTCCTTCCACCGACTTGCCCCCTAGATGTCTTAGATAGAATAGGGAACTCTCTTAAGTTGGTATAGGTCACTTGTGTACAAGTTATCTCCCACTGTTGGAACGATTGTTGAATCAGAGTGGAAGAGCTAGGCGAACCCCCCACTGGGATTTAAGCGGTGTACCCTAGACTCTTTTGAGAAATCATGCTTGGCACTAGTGTTCCTAATCACCATCTTAATCGAGTTCCTTTATTCTAATCCAAAAAAAAAAACTTCTTCAAAATTCCAACAACATCAAAACACACTAAAACTCAAAACAAAAAAAATCAAAAACCTCAAATTACAAAAAAATCAAAAACTTCAAAAATCCAAAAACAATAAAAAAATCAAACATCGAAAACAAAATTTGAAAAAAAAAACTTAGAAAACATTTGTTTGTTTATTTGATTTGTGTGTTATTCATTTATATTTCAATCACATTTTCACACACATACCTTCACATTCACCACCTCATTTCACCTGAACCACCTTCCATATTCATATCAAAATTCAAAATGCAAAAAAAAAAAAATCAAATCAAAAGGCTCCAAAGGAACAAAACCCCTTTGGTCAAATCAAATCAAAAGGCTCCAAAGGGGACACCCCTTTGGTCAAATCAAATCAAAAGGCTCCAAAGGAACAAAACCCCTTTGGTCAATACAAATCAAAAGGCTCCAAAGGGACACCCCTTTGGTCAAATCAATTCAAAATACTCCAAAGGGACACCCTTTGGTCAAAACAATCAAAACTCCAACACCCCTTTGGTCAAATCAATCAAAAGGCTCCAAAGGAACAAACCCCTTTGGTCAAATCAAATCAAAAGGCTCCAAAGGAACAAAACCCCTTTGGTCAAATCAAATCAAAAGGCTCCAAAGGGACAAACCTCTTTGGTCAATTCAAAAGCTCCAAAGGACACCCCTTTGGTCAAATCAAATCAAAATGCTCCAAAGGAACCAACCCCTTTGGTCAATTCAAAAGGCTCCAAAGGACACCCTTTGGTCAAATCAAATCAAAATGCTCCAAAGGAATAAAACCCCTTTGGTCAATTCAAATCAAAAGGCTCCAAAGGAACAAAACCCCTTTGGTCAAATCAATTCAAAACGCTCTAAAGGGGACACCCCTTTGGTCAAATCAATCAAAAAGGCTCCAAAGGGGACACCCCTTTGGTCAAATCATATCAAAAGGCTCCAAAGGACAAAACCCCTTTGGTCAATTCAAATCAAAATGCTCCAAAGGGGACACCCCTTTGGTCAAATCAATTCAAAATGCTCCAAAGGGGACACCCCTTTGGTCAATTCAAATCAAAAGGCTCCAAAGGGACACCCCTTTGGTCAAATCAAATCAAAAAGCTCCAAAGGGAACCCCTTTGGTCAAATCAATTCAAAAGGCTCCAAAGGGACCTAACCCCTTTGGTCAAATCTCTTTTCAAAATGCTCCAAAGGGGACACTCCTATGGTCAATTTTCATTCAAAAGGCTCCAAGGGAACCAACACTCCTTTGGTCACATGAAATTCAAAAAGCTCCAAAGGAACCAAACCCCTTTGGTCACATTTCATCTCAAAAACATCAAAAGAAAAAAAAAAAAAACAATAATAAATATAAAACACAAAAACATTTTCATACACATTGCATTTTTAATAAATCACTTTCACAATCCATCTTCCATTGCATTCACACATTCCAACTTTCATAGCATTTGCACATTCATACCATTCGTATTCATTAAAATCAAGAATAATTGATAGTGCACTATGTCTTGTTGCCTTAATCAGGGGCACCTCACATCAAACATCACCAAAACCATCAATCATAATAATACATTGCTTCCTAAGCAAAATCCTAATGTTTTCAATCACTCAGCCACTCCTAGTGTCTTAAGCAACCTTCGAAAAATATGTCAAATTCTTTTAGGACCATTGCACATATATACACTAAGCAAATCTTGAGTATTGGGAATTGATCTCAAAAATATTCTCGAACCAAACACAATTTCACATCTTAAAAACATCTTGTGTCAAATAGGGATAACACCATACTTGGTAGGAACCTTGAGGTGAAAAGGGTCATCCTTGCTTGTCCTATTATGCAACATAGTCCATGACAACAATGGTTTTCACTACTATCACAGTTGCTTCAAATTCAAAAAATAGAGTAGTAAGGATAGGGTACAATTCTCATCACACTTAGGTTGAGAATCCGATTCCCCAAAGCTCTAATTCCTTTACATCACACACCACTGATTAATTGGGTTGTAAGGATCGTACTACATTTCCAGTCAGACGGTTAAGTAGTCATCCCCAAAATTCAAGAAATCAAAAACAAAAATCATGGACTATGGAGTTAGCCTCCACCGGAGCTATAGACGCTTGACTGGCAGTGGAGTACGCTCATGCGTGGCGACACGTCTCTTTTAAAGAGACCTCTGACCGCACATACGGACAAGCTAGCTTCTTGGTTTTCATCCATAACAGGTTTACCCAATTTACTCAAGATGAGTTAATGAACTCAATTGCACACACATTGGTTCTTGATTGTCTCGGGTCATTACCATGCTCTTGATTCGGTAAATGAATTCACTACACACACATTTGGTCCTAGAAGAATTAGGCAGTTTTAGTGAGTTTGTTAGACACACTAGGATGTTTGAGTCTTTGCAAAACAACTCTAGATCCTTTATCCCTAAGGACAATAAAGTCATAAGCAAGCCTCCATTCCATACCACCATCGCATAGTCATAAATATCATAATCCATTTCATCCATGTGGTCATACTAGTAGTATCATATTGGTGCCCCTGATTAAGCAATAAAGGTAAAGTTTGCTAATTAATGGTTCAAAAACCTCTTTGAAAAATGATCAATAAAGAACAACATCATTCAATCAACACCATTCAACGGTTCAAAATCTCTTTGAACACACATCAATAAAGCAACACCATTCATTCAAATGGTTCAAAATCTCTTTGAACAACAATCAATAAAGCAACACCATTCATTCAAATGGTTCAAAATCTCTTTGAACAACAATCAATAAAGCAACACAATTCATTCAAATGGTTCAAAATATCTTTGAACAATGATTAATAAAGCAACATCCTTCATTCATTTGCATTCATTCATAACATATTCATTTCATAACATGTACAAAAAAATAATTTGAACAATCAATCATTACACATTTGCATAAATAATAACAAAACAACTTGGGGGAGTTCAAGGTCTCACACCTTCCCCATCAATCACATCAAACAATCAATCAAACAACTTGGGGGGACTCAAGGTCTCACACCTACCCCAACAATCACATTAAACATTAACATTTCAAATAATCAAATTCAAAAAGCTCCAAAGGAATCAAATCCTTTGGTCACATTCAATTCAAAAAGCTCCAAAGGTAATCAAACCCCTTTGGTCACAAAAAAAAAACATCAATCTTTTCTTTCATTCCAATTCAAAAACATCAAAAACCAAAAACATTTCCATGCATATTTTGTCATAAAAAACCATAAAAACATCAAAAACATTTCCATGAATCTTTTGTCATACAAAAACATAAAACACCAAAAACATTTCCATGCATATTTTTGTCATACAAAAACAAAAAAACACACACAAAAAATAATCATGCATTCTAAAAAAAAAAAAAAAACAAACAAAAAAACAAAGAAAAATCCAAAGATATCTCAATTCCTTTGGTCAAAAACAAATTCAACAGGCTCTTGAAAGAATAGAAGTGTTCTCATCTCAACTCCCTAAGAAGGCCATGAGGTTGGACTGCTCCAAGGGATAGAGGTGTACATTTCCTTCTTCCACTTAGCCTCAAGTGATCCTCGTATACAGTAACTTATCCTATATACTTAGCGGTTGCAGCGACTAGCAATCCATGCAATCCGGTAGGATGGATAAATTACCATAAGGCCCTTGAAAAGTGATTCACCTCATGCAAAAAAAAATTGAATTGTTATCATCTCAATTCCCTAAGAAAGCCATACGATTGGATTGCTCCAAGGGATAGAAGTGCACAATTATCAACAAAGGTCAAAATCACAGTTGAAACAAAAACAAAAACATTTATTTCATTCCAACCATTATCATTTGTTTCATCGCTTTCATCATTTCATATCTTCTCCATCGAATCATCGCTTGAAGGGAAAGACAAAATCAACAAATTCAGTTTCATAATCAAAGTCAACACTCAAAACACTCAATCATGCAAATTACACTCATTAAAATGAGCATCTTTTCCATGATTGGGGCAACACAAGTTGACTTTTATTTGTGACCATCTTACACAACTCCCCTTCAAATGCAAATGGCTACAAAAACATTGCAAAACCCTCCAAATAATCATCTCACATCATCATCATCTCAAGTGAACCTTGTACCTAGTGATTTACTCTAGACACCTAGCGGTTGCAGCGATTGGTTGTCCATGCAATCCGGTAGGATGAATAAATTACCATAAGGACACTTATTCAAAATCATTCCACATCATCATGTTTGAAATTAAATCAAGTTGATCCTTCAATTTTTGAGTGACTTATGTTCAAGCAGATTTGTCCAAGGTTGTCATTGACGCCTACTCCATGGGGTTACAAAACATGGAAAACTTATACTTCATCATTTTGCATTAAGGAATTGCTAACAATCACTAGGACAACGAGCTCCTAGGGTGATTGGTTCCTTTACTTCATCATCTTGCATGTCAATCAAACCAAAAGGTAAATTTACGACAACACAAGTCCACCCCAAACTTGGGGCATCCAACTTGATCTTGATTTCCAATATTTGCATCCATCACATCATGCATTTTTACAAACATCATCATCATCATCATCACATCATTTAGTGAACCTTGTATCTAGTGGATTACCCTATACACCTAGCGGTTGCAGCGACTAGCAATCCATGCAATCCGGTAGGATGGGTAGCTCACCATAAGGACACTCATTCAAACAAACATATCAAATCACTATGGCATTAAATCAACTAGGTCCCTCAATCTTTGAGCTTGGATGTATTCAAAACAGATTTGCACAAGGTTATCCTTCAACCCCTTCCATTGGGTCAAAAGCGGAAAACAACCAAACACAATTTGGTAATAATCAAAAATCACTCGAGTATCAAATTCTCGAACGACTGGTTCCTTGAACCCATCATTTGGAAGGAATTGCTAAAGTCATAGTGGAACAAGAACTCCAAACGTGGTCGAAGATTTTACCACAACATTTTGTGCATCATCGAAACCAAAGGTAAATTTACAAAAACACAAACAATCCCAAACTTGGGGCATCAAGTTGATCAAAATGACATACATTTGCATCACATCCACATCATTCAATCCACCACCTCCTTTCATCATCCACATTTGGTCAATTGGCTCATGGGTTTCATCCTTTACCCATTCGCCAATTGAGGGGGTAAGTAAACAAATCAAAATTTTCAAAAAAAGTCATTCATTCTTTGCATCGAGAATATTTGAGTCCATTCCTCCATCAAATAAAACCAGGTGTCTTTTATTTTTGCACCACATTGTGTTTCACACAATGCGGTACAAAAAGGGGCATCTATAGACACTAAAATCTAGGCATTTGCATTACACATCACAATTCTGCATAATAATATATGCCTAAGTCTAAACTTAGGCATATAATTCCTGCACATTATTCATTGGCATTGCACATCACAATTCTGCATAATAATATATGCCTAAGTCTAAACTTAGGCATATAATTCCTGCACATTATTCATCCACATTGCACATTTCAGTTCTGCATAACATTATGTGCCTAAGTTTTGACTTAGGCATAAAATCCTGCACATAATTATATTTTCTAGATTTTATTAAATCTGGAAAATATCCTCCTAGGATACCCTCTCTCCTCACTTGACATGTGTCCTGGCCACATCACCATCACTCCTTTGCCACCTCTCATACACCCTTGTCCCCTTTGTCCCTTCACATGGGGCAACCCTCCACATTTCACTCCACTTGCACCTACCCACTTGCCACATCTCACACCTCACTCCACACATCACTCCACTTGCACCTACCCACTTGCCACATCTCACACCTCACTCCACACATCACTCCACTTGCACCTACCCACTTGCCACATCTCCCTAGTTAAGTGAGACACTTCTAGTGACTCACTGCAACTACCTAGGATAGGTGGCTACCCAGTCCTTGCCACTTGGCAGCCCTGGCTTGCCACCTATCCTTCCCTCCAAAACCCTCAAAGGCCTATAAAGGCACCATCACATGACCAAAGAAAGGAGGAGGAGAAAATGCTAATGTTATGCTACCCGGATTGTGCTGTGTAAGCCATACTCATTGTTTGTTTTCTTCTATCCATATTCATTTACATTAGTCATTTTCATTACATTTATCATATTCATTGTGACAGGTGCTACTAAACCCTTGTCCATTTCCATGTGTGCAGATTTTAGGTTCAAGATTCAACAAGCTCAAAGCTCATCACGGTGGTCACGACAAACCCACCTTCCACATTGTTGTAGCATGAAGAGACGAAGACACCATCCTTGATCTGTAAAAGGGATTCCCCTTTGGCACATCTCTTTGTAAAATGCACCCTAAAAGGGTCAAAGTGTATCAAAAGGGACTTTCCTGAACTTAATAAAATGTTTCATTTTTATTGCAATGGTGTTGTGTTTTTATGCATACACACTTGTTAAATTATTGTTGGCTACTTATATTTTAATCTTGGGTTTATGGTTACCTTCAACCCTACAATAAAATGTATATAAATTAAAATATGTAAATAAGGCATTAGGCCATTAGAGAATTATTTAATACAAGTTTGGGCTTTGATCTTCCTTTTTAGCTCCAACACTTATGTATGATAATAATATTTTCTCTTCAACTATTTGGAACTTCATCATCTTGATCATTAGGTAAGAATACTTTTGATATAGATTATACTCTTCAATGATGCACTTAGTAACCTAGACCCTTAAATTCTTGATCATGTCTTACTAGGTCTCATATCATCATAAAGCAACACTAGTAAAAAATATATGAAGGAACTCATCCCATTGCTCTTTTATAGTCAAGCCAATACAATTGAATACTCTCATATGCTCTTAAATAAAACTCTTGGTGTATTTAAAGTATTTGGATCAAAAAATGGTGATTTTATCCATCTTTAGGTGAACTTGAGGTGGAAATTATCTATGGAGTACCATGAATACTAGGTTTATGTTATTCCTCCATATATATCTTTAATAAAATGCATCAAATGCACACAATTGGATGAAAGACAGAATAAACCATACAATTAACTATTAAAGGGTTATTACAACTTTCCATCAAAATATCAAGGGATATAACTAATGACTAATATTTGTCGTTTATTAAAATCAATGAGCACAAAAAACGTGATCAATGAGAGGGTTATTAACCAAAGTTATCAATTGACAATGACTTTGGTAAATAGGATTTACTACACAATAAATTCTAAAACTACCACTATAAAAATAACTGCCACTAGTAACGAAATTAGAAAAAATTACATAATAAATTTAAATTATTGCAACAAAAGTGACCATAGAAAAGAAAAAGTTACCATAGGGGAAAATATATAGTTACTATAAGATATCACCACCAAGGAGTAGTCCAACAATGAAATTAAAAAATTTGATCCTCAACATGAACATAATGTCTTCCCGATCCCTCTTCTTGCTATGGTATTTTACTTTGACACATAATTTCAATGGTGATGGTTTGCTGCCATACAAAACTTATATGCAAATGGAATATAGAAAATGACATGACTAAGGATAGAATGATAACAAAAAAAATTACATAAATAATAAAAATAGTGCATAAAGGTATCACCAAATTGCCTGTAGTAAATTGATTCAATTGTCCTATCATGTTCTACCTCCTATGGACTAAATCAATAGTCATATTTTAAACTCTTTCCAAGATAATATTTTAAGTCCACCCTCTTTAATAATGCACTCTTCCTTTGGATAACTAGTATTGCTAGTCTTTGCTCCCTTACTTGACTCCCACTTGCTTGCTTGAGCTCTTAAATGCTTAACTTACCTCTCATGAAAAATCTCTTCCATGTTTATAAGCTCATGGGAGATCAAAATTACATGGACAGAGAACTCTAGATGGATACATGTCAATAAATTCTAGAGATATCTTTTTTTATTCTTCCCATTATGTTAAGGTATTCTTGATCTTCATATGATCTTCTCTTGAAATCTTCTTGTGGTATTTTATGATTATAGAGGATAGTTGAAACATAACATGTTTCTAGAGATTTTTCTCTTGTAATTTTATTATGATATTTCAATAATTATATAATATTTATAAACATACTTTAGACTATATTAGACTTCTAAACACTCAATTATTTTATAAGATATTGTCATATAATTATTTATTTACATAGTATCTCAAGAAACTTGACCTTGGGACAAAGATAATTTACCATAAGAGAGACATTTTTGCTTTTACTATTTTTTTTTTACTTTTTCATTATGACCCATATTGGACTCATTTTATACAAAAATTCTGTTTTAAATATTGTTATTCCTTAATGGTCATTGCAATGTTCTAGAACAAGCTACTATGCCACAGTAATCCTAAACAAACTATCAACTTGTAACCTTATTGAGCAAGCTACCTAATGGTATATTACACATAATCCCTATATAATTATACATGCATAACATGATAAAAAAATTATGTTGATATTCATGGATTTACCAATTTCTTCATTCCACCACTTACGATTGAATTATATGTTCCTCAGAGGGAAAGACCTCAAATATTGATAATAATGTATCATGAAACATTATAAAATATAATATTCTCATAGCCTATGAAGGAAACTTGTATAGTTGGTAATTAAGTAAGAAAAATTGTAGTGCATAAAGTATTAAACGAGTATTTTACAAAAGTATAATCTCATAAATATGATAACTGCATGCCAAATGGGAGCATTTAAAAGTACCTAGGTTCCAATTCAATTTGTATACTTGATTATTGATTAATAAATAGATATGTTTTTGTGTTTTCTACCCATTGAATATTTTACCATATTAAATTCCTCGTACATATTATAGTTGATATCATGAATTTACATATCTAAATCATATTCCAATTATTTTTTATAATGCTTAACAATCCATTGCATACATTTCATACATTAAAATATCACAAAAATGTAAATTTTCTAACATAATACTGATTATATGACACCTTATTTGTTACCTTAATTACAAAAATTGATACTCTTGCATCTAACTTTATCAATTATAATTCATTTCAATGAATATTTAATTGTATTAAAAATTTAAGTCATGTTAACAATATGAACTTTGTGTTACATATAAATGCAAATTATGATGGCATGATAAATTTTTAAATCTCCACATATCATTATGCATGTTTATAAGTCATACATTATTAGTTCTTAAAATTGATGATCATACTAACCCTGTGGAAGGATTTGTTTTTCCCTTCCTACTCACTCAGCTTTTGGGTGAAGATATTATGGTGGTGAGGGCGTTCTTGGGTTTGCTTCTTTTTTGGACTTCTTTGATCTACCCTTTTTTGTGGCTAGGCGGTGTGGTAGATCTAAATACTGGTTTCAAGGGAGCAGGGTTGCTTTGACCCTGAGGTCTTCTTCATTGGTGTCTTCTAGCATATTCCAGTAATTTCTTGAGCCTGATGGGTAGATATCTTGGTTGATTGTGTTGCTATCTCATTTTTTGTGGGATATATCAAATTTTAATCTTATAGATAAAGTGCAGGCCTGAGAAAAATTTTCATGGTTGGTGGATTTGATCTCCCAATTTAGGTGAGATGTTTTAAATTTTTTTTCTTTCTAGCAAATGTGTTAACTTGGGAAGATTTATCTTAGCTAGTGGTTGGATTTTTGGTTTGGTTCTCCCACTAGGCAATTTTTTCCATCTTCATTGGAGCGTTCTAGAATTTTGATGTTTTTTCATTTTGAACACTCAAATTCAATTATCGTTTCTAAGGTTTCGGGTTCCTTTCAAAACCCTACGATTAGAGGCTTATTTCACTTCAATATTTTGGGTTCCTTTCAAAACCCTATGTTCAAGTTTTGGGTTCCTTTCAAAACCTAGTTTTCTTATCGATGTCTGATGTGTCTTGTTCTCCTACTAGGCAAGAATTTTCAAATGGGTATAAATTTTTAAATTTTAAATTTGAGCGCCCAGTTTTATTTCAAATTTTCAGGTTCTCCTACTGGGCAGAAAATATTTAAATGGATGGGAGAATTTCAAATGTCAAATTTGAGCACCTAGTTTTTAAATTTATTTTTGCGAGATATCTATCAAATGCTAGTTTCGTATTTTGGATGTTGGATTCCTGATCATTTTTTTTTAATGCAAGATTTGTTCTCCTTGGGGAAGACAACCTAATTTTTGTTCTCTGATTTTCTTCGAGTTTCTTTATGGCCAAATTTATTTTTGGGGTCCCTATTAAAACCCCATTGTAAAAGGTTCTAAGGCCCTTTCAAAACTCCCTCTTCCACCTAATAAAAAACATTGATGATCCATTGAGTAATAAATGGATCACATAAATATACCATATTGATTGTTGACAATAGAGATAATTAGTAATTGCATTCCATGAAACTTGAAAATTAATACAAAATAAATTGAAATAACTTATACAAATAAATTAATATGATTGTATAAATCATGTCATGTGGGATTATTAATTGGAGATAGGTTGTGAATGTAAATTAAAAGTTAGGATGTTGATGTGGTTGTATTTTTTATATGATTTTTTATAGATTGTGGTGGTATTGCCTCATTGTTTGTGTATGACTAGTGTCCTAACATAAAGCCATGTCAAAATCCTATTTAATATTATTGACAATAGAGATAATTAGCAATGGCATTCTTTTATTTTCTAGGCTAATATCCATGATATTTTTTGACTAGGAATTCTTTTATTACATTAAAAAGGGAGTATTCTATTTGGGTAGAGTAAATTTGGACTTTATCTCCCAAGCTACATGTGTTCTCTCTAACATGATTGTGCATGCATAATTTATTTACATTAGATTGAGGATATTGTTTTGGAATGGTGAAGTTGAACTTCTCCTTTAGACTAATTTTTTGTGTTTTTTTAAATTATGCTTGTCCCATTTACATTTATGAATGCATATTTATTTTCCTTTCCCTATTAAGGATATTGGAATCACTAAATCATAAGAGTGCCCTTATTGGTTGTGTATGTATTAAACGTTTCAATTTATTGAAACATGTTATACTAGTCTAATATTATTCCAAGAGCATGCTATGTAACGATGTAGCATTAGTGCATGTGAATAATTCTTTGCATGTAGGAGATATAAATTTATTGAAGTCAAAACATGTTGAAGTTATGTTTTGAGAAATGCATTACTATGATTTCATATCAACCCACATCTTGTCTTGTTTAATGTGTTTGATAATGATTATGTAATTGCTTCTATACATAAATTTTTGTAACGTATTTGTATAATTTTAATGAACTTGTGGAAAGAATAGTTGATGGTACACCCTAACATATTATTGATAGCAAATTCACATAAGCCAATATATATGATTGATAAACAAAAATGAATATACTACATTCACTTAAAGTGATGATTATGTATCTAGTCTATGGTATGTAGGTGTAAAAACAAATTGATCAATTTTGCATTGATCTAGAACATTATAGAGTGGTACAAATGGGGGTGCCACAAAAAAATTACATTATTGAGCATGACATTGCACCCCACAAGAAATATCTCTCTTTATCTATTCTTCCTTTCCTCTATATCTTCCCTTATATTCTAGCATTTTCTATTTTATTAGTAGTTTTATATGTTAAGCCTTTGTTTTAAAAATTCATAAAATGAAATTGTGTATGTATCATTTACTTATCTTTAAAAAGTATCTCATGTACATATATGGGTATTCCTATGGCTATATCTATTATTACATTTATTCCATTTTCAATATGTTGTTTTATTACATTCCTCGATATTTTTTAAGTATAGGGATTTTTATCGCACACTCGCAAGGAAATATCTCATGTTTGAGGATGGTGGAAAAATATTTTATGTATCCACTTTAGGGAAAGGAGGGAGACATGCCACAAGTGTAAAACTTGTATTGCCTAGGGTTTTCAAGGTATGGTTTTGCTTGTAGAAATTTTACGTAATGTCTTCATGGTGCATGGGGTTGTTGAAATATGTAGTATCATTTTCATGGATCTAAATTCTATAATGTTATTAAATTTTTCTTTATAAAGAATTTTCCTTTGTATGGGTGGATTCTTGTTGAATATTACCTTTCTACTCACAATTAGTTTTTAATATGATTTTTAGAGTCTTTTTCACCTATAATTCATGCATATTACTATGTTGAAATTAAAATTTTATAAATATTACATCTTGTGAATATGTTCATGGATAGTTACATCATGAGATTTGTTTTGATGGTTCTAATTTGAAGGTGGTTCTTGTTTCCTAGTGAGAATACTTAATTTTAGATAATTTAGTAAATTGCTAAAAAATCATATACCTTAGATTGAATTTTGTACACCCATGGAATTGAATCGATGTCATTTGGAGTATCATGAGTTTTAATTTCCTATGGTTATTTGAAAGTAGTTATAATTTTATTGAAGGACATTTGGTGAAAGAATAAGTATTTTATGGCTTTTAAATTAAAAAATACCTTTTCAAGCTAACATATAATTTATGTTGACAAAGGATGTTAAGAATTTACTAAACATGGTTCATATGCTCTTGTCCTTGTCTAAACAAAATAAGTATGTCATTTTAGGTATGCAACCATAAAGGAGTCAATAATTAGTTGAAGAACGTTGACAAATATTCCATAAATATTTTATCAAATGGCTTGAGCTTAACCGGTTAAATTCCTTGACCTTCAAAGAGAAGATCTGGGTTCAAAACTTGCCAAGTAATACATGTATAATTGTCAAATTGTTATAATACCACTATGTGATCATGATATAATATATGTGGGGCATGTTTCAATACCATATAATAAATTAAAATAAATCTATAAATGCTTTAAGAACATTGGTTAAATTAGATTGAACCAACCACTTGGACAACCCTTCCTTGAACTAAATGTAATCTTTCAAATATTGGCTAACTCTATAAGCACTTAGTGGTAGCCTAACTTGGGGCAATATTAGTTAATTACTTTAAACATTTTGGGTGGATTCTATAATTCATTGATTCAACAAATCAAATACCCATTGTAGTAGATACAATAATAATTTTTTAACCCTTTACTATTGTGTAGTTTCCATTAGATGATATGCTCGAATACAAATATAAAATTTCTATATCAACTTTTATATTTAATGCTTGATCTTATAATTTTTCCAAAAAGCATATAAATAAAATTCCATTTAATATAGAAGACATCAATACCATATCTATTAAGTGCCTTACCCCATGACACGATGATACATTCTTATGAATATTACGAATATGTCCTCTATATTTTTTACCTATTTATACACCTACCTCTATATTATGTTAGCTTAACACTTGTAATATTTTAAATATTTGCACTTATGTTTAAAATCTTTATGAGGAAAAAGTGAGGAGTCGCTCTGCTAGGGTTTATTTGGTGTGAACCACTTTTGCTTTGCACTAAGGTTTCTTCGATTTTTCAATGGCCCCCAACCCCAATAGGCTTGCAAATAGCATTGGTTCCACACGGGAGAAGGAAAGTGAAAATGACTCTCATGGAGCATCCCAAGATTTTTTGTTAATGGATATTCATGAGGTAAGTGCATTTTACCTTTGCATGAATTTGATAATGATGTCTAGAATATTTTACTCTGGTTGGGAATTTTGTAGGGTGTATCCCCAATTAAGTGACATTACAGTCTTGGGCTAGCTCGACCTAGGATCCTCATGGGATTAATCTCGAGTTGATTTGAAACCTTTTCAAGGGTTATTTCCTCTTTTGGTTTGCAAATGTTTCTCATGAAAAGCATATCTATGAGCATGGGCCATGGTACATGAGAAGTTCCTTGTTGGTCTTCTCTCCATGGACTTGAGATTTTTTTAGTTTTAGAGGAAAAAAACTCTAAGGTTCCCATTTGGGTAGATTTCATTGGTCTCCCCCTTACCCTTTGGCCCTTTTTGAACCGCATTGTGATAGTTTTAGGCATGTCTTATTGGTTGAATCCAACAAGTTTTTTAATGCCCACCCATGGAAAAGGATTTGTGTTGAGATAGATCTATTCAAATACCTCAAGAATTTTATCAACATATAGGTGGGGGACACCATTATTTTGCAATAGGTGGTGTGTATTAACCTATTAAATACTTGCCTTAGATGTCAATAGAAGGACCATAAGGTTAAGGATTGTCTGCTTATAGCTCGTAATAGGAGGAAGCCAACCCCCATTCTAGCCACTGTGGATTTCCCTCAAGCCATAGAGGAAGGTTGGACTATGGTGGGAGGGTGCACAAGAATACGAGCAATGAAATATCAATACCCCAAACCAGCAACAAATATGACTAGTATTTCAGCCTATATAAATGATGAATGAGCATCCAATTACAAGGCCAACAATGACAACAATGGTGATTTTTAAGGCTTACCCACCTCACTAAAGACACACCCTACCAATAGCTAATTTGGGTGCCACATCGATCAGTGAGGTAAGATTTTCTCATCCTTATTTCCCTAAATGTGCTTATCGTTCTCATAGTCCTAGGCAAGATAAATAATAAGGGGACCATTTTTTACTAGAGAAATGACCCCATCTCTCCAATACTTAGTTGGGAAACTCTAGCTCTAACCTCAAGAATGCTAACAAATTCAAGGTATTAGACCTTATTGAATCTATGAAGATAGGGGTATTTGTTTATGAAAAATTGTTAGGCCTCCCTTGGGGTTTGTAGGTACCAAATAAGCATAGAAGGCACACAATTTATTTGTGTTTTTTTAGATCTAGGTCTTTTGTATTTGTAGGAGCTAAAATCTACATATTTTTTACAGTTTCTCAATTAAAATTATTTTGTTTTAGTTTCAATATTGTCTGTGTATGTCCCATATCCATGTGTTAGGTTCTAGGTGGTCTCTTAGTTTGACATATCAAGGTATGCTTCCATACCACCCACTTTTATTTTGTAATCAATGTAACTAATATTTTTTTTAGTAATACAAGGCACTTTTCAACCCAAAAAAAATCTTTGTAAAACTTAATGGTTAAATATAGAAAGTTTTTATTTTGACCAATCATTATTATATACTATTTAGCATTAATCAAGGAAACTTTGGCAACATATGTGATCTTTAGTATATCTTATGCATTTGGTCTTAAAATATAATACTAGTATTGTAAGGCCTTGACTAATAAACACCATAGCACTATAATATATAGGATTATCTAGTTATGATATTATAACTATCATTTGAAACTACATCACATTGATTCATATCAGAGTTAGAAGTATTGGGTATCGCATATATCTCTTTTTCAAATTAATCAACCAATTGGTTAAGGCTATGAAGTATTGCTAACTATTTTAGCCTCTTTTGACAAGATCTATTAACATTGTATTCTTATTATTTCCACTACTTACAATTAAATGTAAAGGATTTTTTTACACCCATAATAATGAGAAGGATAGATTCTCCCCAATGTCAGACAATATTCTTTCAGCCCATTTCTAAGATAGGGGGAATGACTCGTGAGAAAAGTGACAAGTCGCTTGACCCAGATGACTATTGGTAAGGTTACCTTCATCTATAGTTTTTTGATCTAAAGGTGATACTTGCATCACAATGATTATAAAATTGATATCTACATAGTCTGTTATCGATGCTCATTGTAGATGATAGCATTTCTTATTGTAAATGTCATACCACTCAAATTTAGATGATGGTATTTATAAGGCTAATATCTTCATCATAAGATATATTTAAGTTGTGTTTTGTGTTGCAAATATTATATCATAAATTTTTGCCTTCTTTGTTTTTATTGTATTTGTGGGTGTGATTTATGAGGAGTATTTGGTAACTATTATGGCATTGGGAGCATTTATCCAACTATCAATATACTTAGTACCACTCTTGTCCTTATTGGGGTATTGTGTATTTCTTGTAGGCACTTATTTTTTTTAAATGTTTCTTCAATTTTGGTAATATATTAATAGGCCTCTCTTGGGTATAGGTTTGGTTGTATTAATGGAATTTTTTTTTTTGTGGAGAACAGGGGATTGTACTCAGGTCCCCCACTCTTGTAAAATCACAACTCTCTTCTTTATATCTTGATATTTTACAAATAGATTCACTTCTCATCTCATTTGAGATGCTATAGCTAGAAACCTACATCATTTTACATAAAATATCTGAATTCTTGATTTTTCATTTTCTAGATTTTTAATTTTCTATGTGAATATAAATATTCTATAATTTAGAATCCTTCTTGAAATTTTCCTATAGCATCCTTCATAATACCAAAACTTCACCTCTACTATGTATGCATTGCATCTTAGTAGAGTAATATTTCTAAAACATTGCACTATCATAGTCCACTTTATCAAATCTTGATTGCTAGTTTCCTTCTTGAAGCACAAGTGCAACCACAAAAATTATAATAAATAGTTTATATGAAAACACATTAATGTTATAAAATAAAGTAGATATTACCAATGGAAAATATTAAAGTAAATCTTAATCATTATTTGATTCATGCAATCAACATTTTCTTGTCAGCTTCAACTAAACTTACTACTTCCTCTAACCATGAAAAAGAAAAATTAAATTCACGATCCTCAATTAAAACCCTTTTATCGGCTAGCCTATCCACATATTTGTTTCCTTTCCTTAACGTATGTGTAAACCTAATTTCTTTAAACTCTTTAGAAAGATCTTAAATTTACATTATTATCTTGTGTATGTTCCATGGAGGCTTTGCTTTCCTCGAAATTGTATTTATTACTATGAATGAATCACCTTCCATACTCTATTTCGTTTGATTTTTTTGCATATTTTTAACCCTTCTAAAGCCACCCAAGCTTCAGCTTTATTATTTGTCTTAAATCCACTATTGAAAGCATAATGAGATAAAATATCTCCTCTATTATTTCTAATTATTCTTCCTCCTCATATTGGTCATGGATTTCCTTTAGATTCTCCATCAAAATTTAACTTGACCAACTCCACATCTAGTGGTTTCCACTTTATATTATTTGCCTTCTTTTTTTTCTCTGGTACCTAGCATCATAATTCTATTTCATGACTTGAATTCATCTATCAAGGCTCTTTGCTTCCAGATTAGAAATTGGGTGATTTGGTAGGGTTGTATTAGACTCCTCTTTGGCTAAACATGTCTTCCTTTTCATTACCTCTAAACTATTTTTCTTTCCTTTAAATATTCTTCTATTATTTTCTAGCCATACAGTCCAAAGTATTGTATCTTTTCATATATCTAAAATTATTTGTAAAGCCTCACTTTTAAAAGTTCTCTACCATTGCTTTAACCACTCTTCAATTCTACCATTCATCGCCATGCATTTACCAAACATATTAATTCATTGCCATAGTTTATAGACTATTGAGAAATGTCCCAAGAGATGTTCTATACTCTCCTCCTTTTTACAAAGAACACATTGCGAGGGGCCATAAAAACCTCTTTTCATAAGGTTATGCCAGGATAAAATTCTTCTATGACCTACTAGCCAAACAAACATTTTGACTTTAGGAATGCTTGGGCTATCCCAAATATCTCTCCATATTTTTGTGATATTATTATTTTTTTGGTGCTTTACATTATATCCACTTCTTATTGTGTATTCTCCTAATTTATTCAACTCCCAAATCAATTTATCCTTGGCTCCTCTCAAAATAATCATTGTTGTTATATTTCTACTTAACTACCTTCTAGCAACAATGTCTTGTATACTTGTAAAAAATTTATTTTTACATTTGTATCTTCTTTCTTGATCCTTATACAAAATGTTTAAAACCCTATCACCATATTTATCTTGAATTAATCTCATCCAAGGTTTCAAAATTGGATCTATATTGAGTGGTTTTTAATCACACCAAGTATCCATCCAAATAGATTTTTTTCTCTAGTTCTCACCATCCATATTAAACCTTTAATCACTATATTGATAGTTTTTTTTTAACCATTCCAAAGTGTAGAGCCATTTGGTAGAGAGAATTTAGTAAACATTAAGCTTGGTTCATTGGGCTCAACATACTTACTTAGAATCAATCTTGCCCATTGTCTTTGATTCTCTTTGTAGAATCTCCAGATTACTTTCCCCTAAGAGCTAAGTTTGCATCCGTAAGAACTCTTAAACTGAGACTTCCCCTATTTTTATCATCATACGCCTTGCTCCATTTCACCAAAGAAAATTTTCTTTTATCATGTAATCCTGACCATAAAAAATATTGCATAATATAGATTTAACTTTTTTCTATTGATTTTGGCATAGTATACAATGACATATAATATGTTGGAATGGACAAATTGACTTAATTAGTTGCACTCTTCCTGCTAACGATAATCATCTACCTTTTCATGCTTGTAGTTTATTTTGAACTTTACTTATAATTGTTAGCTTTTGAGGATGTATATTGAAGGAAATGCAACCACAAGATGTAAAATAAGTAAGCTATGATAACTATATGGTAATGGCACTATAATATGCTAGAAAATAATGAGATAGACTTCTATAATAACTTAGTAATATGCCATTAATGAAAGCTCATGAAAAATTTACAATGCACCATAATGGAAGACATGAACACTAGAATTTTCAATGAACTATATTGTACCTACTCACTACTATAATCTAACTCTCTATAATAATAATGTCTCTTTCAACTCTATACCTTAAAGGCTTATATATAGGAAGATATGTGCATTGGCCTTTACTCTACCCATGACTCTACATCTACCTATCCTACGAATTATGTACATGTGGACTGTATGCACATTTATATCATTATGCATTCTAATACTTGTGCATTTATTAATTGCTTGAAGTAAATACTAAAACCTTACTCTAAAGCAACCTCCAACTCTAGTTATGTACCCAAGGTGGTACATTGGCAAGTACCAAATAATGTAATATACTCTAACACCCCCATGTTTTACATATTTAGGTATTGAAGACTTTATTCTTCAATATGGTCTTCATCCTTCAAATGTTTTTCAACTTGATCTGGTTCTTTGTATTGAATTTATTTTACTTTACACTGTATGCCTCCTTGATCTAGTTCCTCTTCTTCTTAAGCTTTATTATTAGAATCAGTCTTTGTGTTTTCTTCATTATACTCTATGTTTGTATCCTGATGAGTATTTTTGTCTTGTTCTCTTCTATCATGCTTTCTCTTCCTCCTCCTTATTCTTTTCTATGTTGTTACTAGAATAATATATACTTCATGATGAGTTAGTCTATCATCATAATAATATTGACTAGGATTGCTAGTTTGTTTTATGTTTTGAACGAGTTCAAAAATAATTAATGATAGATATACCATAAAAAATTATTCTAATTTGAATATAACTATTTTTTGTGTATTCCAGTAGGCTCTGAAAATAACTTCATGAAGATAATCAAATAACATTACAAAATTTTATTCTTTTTCTTCTTTGAGCGAAGAACACAAGCTTATACTAAGAGGGGGGTGAACAATATAAGACCAACTTTTACTTTTCTTTCCCAAACAATATTATCCAATATTATCAATGGCAATATCAACAATAGTAATCAAAGCAATGCACAAATCATCACACACAATAGAGACACCAATTTAACGTGGTTCACCCAATGTGGGCTACTCCACGGAGAAAATATTTCCACTAAAATTTTCTCAACAAATCTCTTGGGAATCACTTCCCTATTACAATGTTTATGGACCTCTGTCCAAAGGAGACACCAATCCCCTAATGCTCTGATTTGTGGATCACTCTCCATAGGAGAACTCTTTCCCCTTTTCTTTGGTTCATGGAACTTGATCTAGGAGAACTCTTTCTCCTCAACTGGTTCGTGGATCTCTCTCCATAGAAGAACTCTATCTTCCCAGTTGGTTCATGGATCACACTCCATAGGAGAACTCTTTCCCCTTGCTCTAGTTCATGGATCTCTATCCACAGGAGAACTCTTTACCCTTGCTCTGGTTCATGGAACTCTATCCATAGGAGAACTCTTTCCCCTCTGCTCTAGATGATGATCTTCTAGAAGACTTCTACCCCCACTACACTGGCTTGTGGATCTCTCTCCATAGAAGACCTCTATCCTCACTACCCTAGCTAATGGATCTCTATCCACTGGAGACTGTTGTCCTCTGCTCTATCACCTCCAAAGCTTGCTCTCAACTCTATCTCAGATCTGCACCAAACTCTATCCCAAGTGTAGTACAAATCTGCTCACAAATCTCTATCTCAAATCTATCCTCAAGCCTTAACACAAAGCTTGATCCAATCACAAATCAACTCTACTTAGATTTACCCCAAGCCTTAACACAAAGCTTGAACAAATCAACAAATCAACTCTGCTTAGATTTACCCCAAGCCTTAACACAAAGCTTGAACAAATCAACAAATCAACTCTACTCAAATATGCCTCCAAGCCTTCTCAAAGACTTGCTCAAATCTACCTTCAAGTCCTCTCAGATTTATCACTCAAAATCAACCAAAACTTGCTCAATTTTCTCTCAAGCCTTCACAAAGACTTGCTCAAATATACCTTCAAGTCCTCTCAAGAACTTGCTCAATCTCTCTCAAGCCTTCACAAAGACTTGCTCAAATATGCCTTCAAGTCCTCTCAAGAACTTGCTCACAATTTTGATCTCAAACCTTCACAAAGACTTGCTCAAATTTACCTTCAAGTCCTCTCAAGGACTTGCTCAAATCTACTCTCAAGCCTTCACAAAGACTTGCTCAAATATACCCTCAAGTCCTCTCAATAACTTGCTCAATTTTTCTCTCAAGTCTTCACAAAGACTTGCTCAAATCTACCTTCAAGTCCTCTCAAGAACTTGCTCAATTTTGCTCTCAAGCCTTCACAAAGACTTGCTCAAATCTGCTCAAACACATGCTCAAAATAGCTCACAAGATATGCTCAATCAATCTCAAATCTTGCACACAATGCTATCAAATGCTTTGTCTAATATTCAAAGTAATTCCTTTAACTTGAAGCACTTTAGACATATTCTATTCAAAATTTGTTTAACCTCTGGAACATATAGAGAATGATGTACTCTATCAAAAACTCAATATGTTCTACTCAATCATTAAGTCTATCGCTTTCACAAATCTGATTTCTAATGTTTGCACATTCACTTTCAATATCACTCAAAACCAATGCTCAAGAAGTTTCACTCAATCATTCAATCAATGAAACACAACTTGCTCACAAACCCTAAACAAGTGTTTTCATACTTCTTCAAAAAAAGAGCACAATGTGGGTCTCAAACCCTAACTCAAATAATCTTCAATCTCTATCTCAAATGTTCTCTAAACATTCACCAATCAAGCATATAAAAACTCACTCAAATATTTCCAACAATGCTTATCAAACAATCCTTTTCACTCCACCTTATATTTCACAACATTCAATCCAACAACACTTCAATCAAAGGATGATGTGCCCATACCTTTTTGCTTTGATGGAGATATGTCTTCAAAATCTATTTCACAATCAATTCTCCTTGTGCCACTCAAAAGGTTAGATAGCAACAATCTATTTCAAAACATCCACAAAGTATTCCTTCCAAAATGTGCCCAATTAAATTCCAAACCACTCTCTTGGTTTCTCAAATAATCAAACCCTTCAAAATATTTTTAGCAAGACATACAAATAATCAAAATACCTCATACACCTTTTAACTCCCTCTTAACACATTCAAAACAAAATCAGCAATGATTCTTATTACTCCAAAAATTCACTTTCAAATTTATTCACTATAACTTCCTTCAAAAATTAAATGCATGGAATAATAAAAATTATTCCCTTATATCTCCCACTTATCATAAATGCATTTCCAAAAGAAATATAACCACCATTCAAAATAATATTCCAAGGCACTTAACAATTTCACTATGTCAAAATCCAAATTAATTCAAAACCCTTTTTATGCCAAAAAATAAAAATTATTTTTAACACCTTATACCTCCCACGTTAGCGCATACCATGCAACTTAGAACCTTAGGCAGAAAATTTATTAAAGCAAAAATAAATACCTTGCACGCTGCCTCCACGGGAATCGAACCCCCGCTATGCCTACCGCATGTGCCTTAGTCATGGCCTAACCATCGCGTGAGCTAAGTGCTCACTTGAAACCAACAATGCGCCCTCTTTCCTTTATCCTTTCATTGGTGCCAAAATACATTTAAAACAAAAAAACTTCCCTCTACTACCATCGGGAATCGAACGTGAGACCTATCGTCCACCAAAGCCTTACGCTACCAAGCCTTGCCACTAGGCCAACCACGTGGTTGGTGATAGGGGCATGCACCCTTGCCTCCTTATTCTTCCACGTGCTCTTTTATGCCTTTTAAAAATAAAAACCTTTGTCCTCTTTTGCTCACGAAAATCGCATCAACCAATTTAATTAAACATTCGCATGTGCATTCAAAGACTTACCTTTTGGCTCCAAACTTTATGGTATAAATACCATGTTTCCTCCTTGCTCGGACGTCGACAAAAATTAAAATATTTAAACTTTAACCTTGGTGCTAAACCCTACTTAGGGTTATAAAATTATTATAATATAAATATTATAATTATTTTATAAATAACCTTAGGCTTTCTCTTAACACTTTAATATTATAATAATAAATATTATAATATTATTTCCTTTGGGCCTAGGTATTTCCTTCCTTCACCTTAGGCTTTCTCTTGACAACTTTAATATTATAATAATAAATATTATAATATTATTTCCTTTGGGCCTAGGTATTTCCTTCCTTCAGGGTATTTAGACAATATTTTGACCAATCATGTGAAGCTTTAAACCAAATCTCTTGGGCTTAAAATATAAATATTTTAACCCTCCTTTTGTCAATTCCTTGCACTAAGATGAACTAACTTTTGACATCAATGACAACATAACTACTCAAAATTTCCAACAATCTCCCCCTTTGTCATTGATGGCAACCCTTTTTCCTTAACCATTCCTTTTTCCTTTTTCCAATTTTGCTCCCCCTGACTGAATGCTCTCCCCCTAACTCAAATCTCTCCCCCTTTGACATCAATGGCAAAGGGACTCCTTTGGGGCTAAAGATAAGACTCTTAGCTCAGCCCCCTCCCCACCTCCTCTCCTTGAGGTGATTAATTTTGGGGTGGGAGTATCTCTACTCCCAACATACAATGCTCTTTTTCTTTGTCCACCTTCTTCCTCAATTGATTCTTCTGATTCTTTTGAATATCCCTGTTCTTGCTTGTCCTTGGAAATTCTGTTCTACACCACTTGGTCATATGCCCAACATTATTGCACTTATAACACTTAATGTTGTGGTTCCTAGAAGGTGCAAATATCTTGGAGTTCCTCCTGGTGAAGCCATACCCATTCCTATCATGAACCCTGCAATGAATTGCTTTATGACCAAAATGATTACAAGAGTAGCAATACCCTTGAAAGAGATGCCCATCTCTGAAATTTCTCTTAGTGAAACCATATTCCTTCTTTTCATGTGTCCTGCATTGCATAGCCTTGTGACCAAACCTGTTACATGAGAAGCAATATCCTTTGAAGAAATCTTGCCTTGGACCCACTGGTCTCTTAGTCCTTTCTTCCCTGTGATGTTTCCTATTCTTTATTTGTGCATTGTTTCCTTCCTTGGTGAACCTTCTATTTTTCAACTTATCCTCATAAGTCTCACTTTCTCCTTCACTCTCTTCTTCTGAAGCTTCTTCTTCTTTGGAGCTTGAGCTTGACTCCTCTCCTTGTTCTCTTTGTCCCTCTTCAAAACCAAGTCCTGTCTTGTTTGATGAAGATCTTTGTGCATTGATAATCTTATCCAAAGTCTTTGAACTTTTCCCAAACCTGTGTAGCTTATCTTTAGACTCTTTCACTTCCTTCCTTAGTGAAACTACCTCATGCTCTAATATTTCACATTCTAAGACTTTTACCTCTAACTTTTCTTTAAATCTCCTTGTCTTAGCTATTGAGTTTGTCAGATCTTGTATAAGCTTTCCCTTCTCTTCATCACATTCTTGAAATTGAATCTTGAGTTTTGAGTTCTGCTTTCTAACCTTTCTTAATTCCTTAAGAGAATAAATAAGCTCAGCTTCTAGATCAACTACTCCTTCCTCTTCATTTTATGATTCTTCCTCTACTTCTTTGTCTTCAAGAGCATCCTCATACTTTTCAGATTTATCTTCAATAGAAGCACTTCCTTCTTCCTCTATTGCCAAGAAGAGAATTTCTTCTTCTTCATTATCTGAGGATCTTCCATCACTTTCACTTGAACTCTTGCCTGTCTTATCTGCATAGAAACTCTTCTTATACCTTTTGAAAAACTTCTTTCCATGCTTGCTTTGTCCATCCCTGCTTTTCTTTTCATACCTGGATTTTCCTGCTTCCCTTTTCTTATGATCATGTTTCTCTTCACCACTGTTGCTTTCTGCTTCTATATAGTTAGATGCATAATGACCATATTTACCACAATTGAAACACTTTACTATTTTCATACCTTTGTGCTTTCCTGAATCCTTCTTGTTCCTTCTATCGTAGTTAGCTTCCTCATCACTGGTTGACTCATCACTTGAAATAGATTTCTTATCCTTTGCTTTCTTTGCTGCTTTGAAGGTTACCTCTTTCTTCGGGATAGGATCCTTTACTATTCTCATCTCATATGTTGTGAGTGTTCCCTGTAACTCATCCAAAGTTAGTTTTTCAAGATCTCTTGTTTCTTCTATGGCTGAAATATTTCCATCATACCTCATAGGAAGTGACCTTAGAACCTTTTGATAAACATCATATTCTTCAACTTTAAACCCAAGTCCTCGCATGGAGTTAACAACCTCATCCACACGAAGTAAGTATGTAGCAATGTCTTCCTCATCCTTCATCTTCAAGTCTTCAAATATTTTCTTGTGATTTTGCAACTTTACCATCTTGACCTTTTTATCTCCCTCATATGCATTCTTCAACTTTTCCCAAATCTCTTTTGCTGATGTGCAATGCATAACTTTTACAAATTCTGCTTCACGTAATCCACCCAAGATTGCATTCATTACCTTTGCATTATACAAGTGTAAGAGCTTACCATATTTATCTGTAGGAGGACTAGTTGGTGGTGTGTACCCATCCTCAACTGCTTGCCATGTCTCAATTCCTTGTGCCATCAGGTAAGTCTTCATTCTTACACTCTAGAATGCATAATTGTTCCCATCAAACAATGGTGCCTTATTTGTTGAAGCTCCACTCTGAGATGCCATCTGTGTTCCTGTATACTCTTCCTTCAAGTTGTTAAACTCTTCCGAAGGAACCCACTCTAATACCAATTGAAGAACACAGGCTTATACTGAGAGGGGGTGAACAATATAAGACCAACTTTTACTTTTCTTTCCCAAACAATATTATCCAATATTATCAATGGCAATATCAACAACAGTAATCAAAGCAATGCACAAATCATCACACACAATAGAGACACCAATTTAACGTGGTTCACCCAATGTGGGCTACTCCACGGAGAAAATATTTCCACTAAAATTTTCTCAACAAATCTCTTGGGAATCACTTCCCTATTACAATTTTTATGGACCTCTATCCAAAGGAGACACCAATCCCCTAATGCTCTGATTTGTGGATCACTCTCCATAGGAGAACTCTTTCCCCTTTTCTTTGGTTCGTGGAACTTGATCCAAGAGAACTCTTTCTCCTCAACTGGTTCGTGGATCTCTCTCCATAGAAGAACTCTATCTTCCTAACAGGGTTCAATAGATCACATCTCCATAGGAGAACTCTTTCCCCTAGCCTTAACTATATCCATTGGATAACTCATAAATCAACTTTATTAAAATATACCTCCAAGACTTCTCAAAGACTTGCTCAAATTTATCTTCAAGTCCTCTCAAGGACTTTCTCAAATCTACCTTCAAGCCTTCTCAAATACTTGCTTAAATCTACCCTCAAGTCCTCTCAAGAACTTGCTCAATTCTAATCTCAAGCGTTCATAAATACTTGCTCAAATCTACCTTCAAGTCCTCTCAAGAACTTGCTTAATTCTGCTCTCAATCCTTCACAAAGACTTGCTCAAATATACCTTCAAGTACTCTCAAGAATTTTCTCAATTCTGCTCTCAAGCCTTCATAAAGACTTGCTCAAATCTACCTTCAATTCCTCTTAAGGACTTTCTCAAATCTGCTTTCAAGCCTTCACAAAGACTTGCTCAAATCTACCCTCAAGTCCTCTCAAGAACTTGCTCAATTCTACTCTCAAGCCTTCACAAAGACTTGCTCAAATATGCCTTCAAGTCCTCTCAAGAACTTGCTCAAATCTACTCTCAAGCCTTCAAGTCCTCTCAAGAACTTGCTCAATTCTGCTCTCAAGCCTTCACAAAGACTTGCTCAAATCTGCTCAAACACATGCTCAAAATAGCTCACAAGATATGCTCAATCAATCTCAAATCTTGCACACAATGCTATCAAATGCTTTGTCTAATCTTCAAAGTAATTCCTTTAACTTGAAGTAGTTTAGACATATTCTATTCAAAATTCATTTAACCTCTGGAACATATAGAGAATGATGTACTCTATCAAAAATCTCAATATGTTCTACTCAATCATTAAGTCTATCGCTTTCACAAATCTGATTTCTAATGTTTGCACATTCACTTTCAATATCACTCAAAACCAATGCTCAAGAAGTTTCACTCAATCATTCAATCAATGAAACACAACTTGCTCACAAACCCTAAACAAGTGTTTTCATACTTCTTCAAACAAAGAGCACAATGTGGGTCTCAAACCCTAACTCAAATAATATTCAATCTCTATCTCAAATATTCTCTAAACATTCACCAATCAAGCATATAAAAACTCACTCAAATATTTCCAACAATGCTTATCAAACAATCCTTTTCACTCCACCTTATATTTCACAACATTCAATCCAACAACACTTCAATCAAAGGATGATGTGCCCATACCTTTTTGCTTTGATGGAGATATGTCTTCAAAATCTGTTTCACAATCAATTCTCCTTGTGCCACTCAAAAGGTTAGATAGCAACAATCTATATCAAAATATCCACAAAGTATTCCTTCCAAAATGTGCCCAATTAAATTCCAAACCACTCTCTTGGTTTCTAAAATAATCAAACCCTTCAAAATATTTTAGCAAGACATACAAATAATCAAAATACCTCATACACCTTTTAACTCCCTCTTAACACATTCAAAACAAAATCAGCAATGATTCTTATTACTCCAAAAATTCACTTTCAAATTTATTCACTATAACTTCCTTCAAAAATTAAATGCATGGAATAATGAAAATTATTCCCTTATATCTCCCACTTATCATAAATGCATTTCCAACAGAAATATAACCACCATTCAAAATAATATTCCAAGGCACTTAACAATTTCACTATGTCAAAATCCAAATTAATTCAAAACCCTTTTTATGCCAAAAAATAAAAATTATTTTTAACACCTTATACCTCCCACGTTAGCGCATACCATGCAACTTAGAACCTTAGGCGATAAATTTATTAAAGCAAAAATAAATACCTTGCTCGTGTCTCCATGGGAATCAAACCCCCTTGCGCCTGTTGCCTGCACCTTAGCCATGGCCTAACCACCGCGTGAGCTAAGCACTCACTTGAAACCAACAATGCACCCACCTTTCCTTTATTCCTTTCGTTGGCGCCAAAATGCATTTAAAACAAAACACTTCCCTCTGCTGTCATCGGGAATCGAACGCGAGACCTATCGTCCACCAAAGCCTTACGTTGCCAAGCCTTGCCACTAGGCCAACCACGTGGTTGGTGATAGGGGCATGCACCCTTGCCTCCTTATTCTTCCACGTGCTCTTTTATACCTTTTAAAAATAAAAACCTTTGTCCTCTTTTTCTCACGAAAATCACATCAACCAATTTAATTAAACATTCGCATGTGCATTCGGAGACTTACCTTTTGGCTCCAAACTTTATGGTATAAATACCATGTTTCCTCCTTGCTCGAACGTCGATGAAAATTAAAATATTTAAACCTTAACCTTGGCACCAAACCCTACTTAGGGTTATAAAATTATTATAATATAAATATTATAATTATTTTATAAATAACCTTAGGCTTTCTCTTAACACTTTAATATTATAATAATAAATATTATAATATTATTTCCTTTGGGCCTAGGTATTTCCTTCCTTTGGGGTATTTAGACAATATTTTGACCAATCATGTGAAGCTTTAAACCAAATCTCTTGGGCTTAAAATATAAATATTTTAACCCTCCTTTTGTCAATTCCTTGCACTGAGATGAACTGACTTTTGACATCAATGACAACATAACTACTCAAAAATTTTAACATTGAGGAATAATGAGAATCTTTCCTTTTCACTAGTGGACAAATACTTGTATCCTTCAAAAGTATCTATTAAATTTTGAGAGTAAAATTCCACTTCATGGAATAGTTCCTCATTATTGAATGCATTCCTCACTATTTCATCCATGTTTCTTTTAAATTATTCTTTGAGGTAGAATTCCTTAGAGCTCCTTAGAGTTTTAATAGACTTGTAGACCTTGTATCTCTTTTTTCTGAATTCTAGGCTGAATCAAATCTTGTAGTGTATGATTAATCAATAGAATTATTTTAGCTCTTTAGTATTTTGAGAATACTTTTGATAGATCCTTTGTAGTAGTCTACCTTATGTCTCCCTACCTTGCTAAGAACTTTTCAATTTTACAAGTTTTTGTAAAATACCTTTTATTTAGCAAGTGTTTGAATGATGTATGAATCTTGATAGTATGCTTAACCTTGACAAACCTTATCTTAAACTCAGTTTTTGAAGTATCCCTTATATCTCCCAAGAGATTAGAGTATGCTATGGTCTTGATAGAGTGCTTGATTGAATGCTTAGCTTTTCTATATTGAGTTGAATTCCTTTTGTCTCCCTAATGTTCAACTTTACTTTTTTGCCTTATGTCTCCCTAATAATTAGTAAGTAGAAAGCTAAAGATAAATGGTGATGCACCTTCAATTTTTAATAAGGTTCTTTTCCTTCAAGACCTTTTAGTTGGATTAATGTAAAATGCAATTTCCAACTTTCAAGCAATTATAGTTTTGCTTCTTTAATCCTTCAATTTTAATGGTTCAATTTTCTAAATTCCAAGAAACTAAATTTTGATGTAGTATTCCTTATATCTCCCTAGTTTGAAAATTTTAGAAAATTATAATATTTTCAAACTAGAATTTAATTTTCCAATGTTGAAAACCTTATATCTCCTACTTAATTATTTGCAAATATTTTAATGTTTGAATCTCATGCAATTTGTAATATCTTTTAAGATATACTTCCTTTACTTTAATTTCCTTCTAATTCTCTAAGGTTGGTATTTGCTTCAATGCAGTAATAAATAAACTTCAACCTTATATTAAGCACCTTGAAATATATCTTGAGATTTTGCACTCCTTTGGTTTAATTGCTTTCTATTCTAAGGTTATGAATTCTCCAGTGCAATATAAGTTTAACCTTAGATATATAAAATACCTTATATCTCCTTTTGCACTTTAATGAAAGCAAACATCAATGTAAATATACCTTTTAAATTTTGTGTGTTGATTGGCTTTGTCTTGGCTTCACTGTGTAAACTTGGGGTGCTAGAATTTCTCTATCTTCACCTTATGACAATGAGCATTCAATGCTCTCCTTTGAATGGTGCTCCCCTATGATGGTCTCTTGCTCCTTTAATGCACTTTGACCACTTTTGCGCTCAAGACTTGTTGGAGATATGCTTCCAATATATGTGCTCTTCCCTGTGATGGCTATTAATATGCTTGTCCTTCTTGAAACAAGTGCCAAGTGGTACTTTACATTGCTCAAGACCTTGTATCTTTTCCTTAGGTGGCGCAACACTATTATTAACCTTGTAAGATGTTACTCCACATGGTGCAGGCCTGTGAATTATTCTTGAGTGTTGGCTAAAGTTTTGAGCATTGAAAATGCTCATTCATGAGCATTGAAATAATGATGAGGGTGTTACTCCTTTTGAGTGCTCTTTGATTTCCTTTGCAGGCGTTAGAATACGTTGATGCTTCTTTCACTTTTGTGCCAAGTGGCACAAGATGCCTTTCTCTATTAGGACAAGTGGAGGTGCTCCTTTGCATGCACTCAAGCTCCTAAATATCTCTTATCACCTTGGTGCCCTTTCAATCCTTTTGCAAGTTGTATCAAGCTCTTTCCAGCATGCATCAAACTCTTTCTTGCTTCTAACATATGGCGGCTATTCCCCTATGATGGTGGATCCTCCTCGATGGTGGTGGCTCTTGCTATGGTAGTTTGTAGCTTGCTTCAATAAAGGTGGTTCATCCAAGCTCTTTCCTATGTATGCTTGGGTAATATTTGATGATAACTCTTTCTTTGCACTTTGATTTTGGCCACTTATGTTATGTAATATTTGTGCTATCCTTCTTCTCACTTGCACTCCTTGCAATGGTGCTATCTTACGTAGACTCCTTGGATGTTGTAGGTTCATTCCTTTATGATGTATAGGTGCTAAATCTGGTGGCTTTGGCACTATATTGGGTGCCTTTAGACACCTCAAATGGATGGATATTGAGCCCATGGATGGCTCTATATTTTATTTACTGAAGCTTGTTGTTGTTTTAAGACTATAGTAAGCTCGTTTTTGTAGTGTTTTTAAATAGTATGGATTTTTCCCTTATTTAAAATTCCCACTTAAATACTGTAGTAAGCTCATTTTATAGTGTCTTTAAATAGTCTAGTTTTTTCCCTTATTTTGCTATGTAGAATATGGTGCAATAATGTAAATGAATCTGCCTTGAATTGCACTAAAAACTTGAGACTTTATAGTCTCTTTTTGAAGCTTTCTTGCTTCTTTGATATGGTGGCTTCCTTCTCCAATATTTGGAGGTGATATTACTCCTTTTTGGTGGCTTCTCCTTACCACAAAATGTTGCAGGATATTTGTGCTTAATAGTGTCTTTTGACACTTCACTCTTATCTTGTTTTGTGCACTTAAATTTTCTCCTTTGATAAACTCTTAATGCACTTTAAAAAACTTTAAGGATAACTAGTATAATGCACTAATAATAACTCCTTATTGCTCCTTTAAATGAACTCTTAAAAGTACCTTGAAATATGCACTATAATCTATGCAAATTTCACTTTAAGAATAATGTCTTCTTTGACTCTAATAGATAATAGGAAGTTGATAATTTTATTTCTCTTGAAATATATCTAACTCCATTTTTTGATGTGCAGGTTTTCACCTTACAAGAAACTATCTTTTGCACTCCCTTGAAGACTTTAATATGCAACCTTCTCCTTGCAACTTTTAAACTCTAATATGGTTCTTAATGAAACTTAATAATGAACTAAGTAACTAATGTTCAAGTAATGAACCTTTTGCACCAAATTTGCTTACCTTAATGACCCTGTAGATGATGGATATCTTAGTGATTAGATTCACCAAAATGCTACCTTGTACTAGATGAAATTGTAGCTCTTTCTTGTTGTCCAAAACAGCTCTTTAACTCACCAATTTTCAGCTTTGAAACTCCTTCTAACTTGCTACTCAAAAATGTAGTTTGGTGGCTTTAACTATCCTTCAGGATGCTCTCTTGAAATCTGAAACTTAGCAGCTAGTAATGTTGCCCTTATTACTGCTTTCTTGTTGTCCTCAAATCTAAAATTTTCAGATTGTAAAGCAATCAATTTCTCCTCTGAAGTGTTGTCCTTGAATCTCACAAATTTGGTAGGAAACTCCTCCAAATCGTAACTAAGATTTTCCTTCAAGAAACCTTCACTTTTCTATTGTAAAACCAACAATCTCCTTTCTCCAAAATAACCTTCAATGGTAATGTTCAAATATCTTATATTTGATGGCTTCTTCTAACTCCTTTCTCCTTCAGCCTCCTTGTCAAATTTTGACTTCAATATTGGCCTATCTAATGGCCTTCTTCTCAAGATTTTGATTATCTTGAGGTCTTCACTATTCTCCTCCAAAATTTGGCAAACTCCTTGCCAAATTCTTCTCCTTTTGGGCTTGTTGTCGGATGGCAATAATTATCCCAAATTTTCTTTATCAAAAACTTCTCCTTGAGTTCTCCTCAAATATTCTCCAATGGACTTCTTCAAGTCTCCTTCAATGAGGCTTTCCTAGCCTTCTCCTTGTTTCTCCTTTCAAGTAGCTTGAGGCCTTCTCCTTGGGCCTTCTAAATTTCTGTAGCTTATCTAGTCTTCTCAATGAGACCTTTTCTTCAATCTTCAACTATGGATATTTTGTAATGAGATCTCCTCTTAGATCTCTAAAATATACTACTTTTGGAATCTGGAACAGGACCTTTGCTAGTCCTTCTCTATCTTTAATCTTCCAAGAACTGGAAGTTCTTCAATGGGACCTTCTATGGGTATTTTCAACTTCTTGAGTTGTTTTCTCCTCCTTCAATCTTCTATCTGTAGTATTCAATATTCAATGGATATCACCAACCTCCAATTTTCTCTTGGACTCTACTCTAGAGTCTCTTCTTCTTCAACCTACAATAAGGCTCCTATGGCATTTTTATCTCTTCTATAATTTGTTCAATCTTGCAATGGGACCTTTTCCTTAGGCCTCCAAATATTTTATATTTCATTTGTTGCTTCAACTACTGGATTGATTCCAAAGAAGATATTCTTCCTAGCTCTTTGTAGGAAGCTTTCCAATTTTATTTGAATCTCCTTTTTCTGCAAATAAGTATTAGAAACTATAATGGAAGAAAACTCTAAATCTAGAGATAATCAGTCTTCACTAGTTGATTTTTCAATCTAGTGGAATCAATGTTGAGTCCTAGTCTTCACAAGTTTTTCTGCAACTCTATGGAAAGACTCCAGCCAAATATATTTTCAAAAATTCTGAAAATGAGATTTCTAATCTCCTCTCAATATCTCTTGTGGCTCTCCCTATTTCCTATTGATCTACTGTGTGCTCTGATACCATTGTTAGCTTTTGAGGATGTATATTAAAGGAAATGCAACCACAAGATGTAAAATAAGTAAGCTATGATAACTATATGATAATGGCACTATAATATGTAGGAAAATAATGAGATAGACTTTTGTAATAACTCAGTAATATGCCATTAATGAAAGCTCACAAAAATAGTACAATGCACTATAATGGAGGACTTGAATACTCCAAAATTTTCAATGAAGAACTACATTGTACCTACTCACTACTATAATCTAACTCTCTATAGTAATAATATCTCTCTTGTACTTTATACCTTAAAGGCCTATATATAGGAAGATATGTGCCTTGGCCTTTACTCTACCCATGACTCTTCATCTACCTATCCTATGACTCATGTACATGTGGACTACATGCACATTTACATCATTGCACATTCTAACACTTGTGCATTTATTACTTGCTTGAAGTAACTACTCAAACCTTACTCTAAAGTAAACTCCTACTCTAGTTATGTACCCAAGGTGGTACATTGGCAAGTACCAAATAATGTAATATACTCTAAAAATAATTGGATTCCATAATTCTATCCTTAGTCTCCCCTCAAATAAGGGCATCCGTAGATAAGATGTTAGTAAATTTGCCTCATCCATTTGAAGTAACCTAAAAATTCCTACTTTGATTTTAGCTAGAGTGTTGAGGAAGTAAATTTTAGATTTTGTCCTATTAATTTTTTTCCCGAAGCTCTTTTGTATTCATTTAATAATTTATTCAAAGCTCTGGCCTCGTTTATCATTGCCATCCCAAAAAAAGTTGTATCATCTAAAATTGTTGATGGGTGATGTTGTCAATGTTATTACTAGCCTTAAGTCCACTTATAAGTCCATATTTGTTAGCCTTATTCAAGTTCCTACCCAAAACCTCTACCATAATAATAAATAGATATGGTGATAGAGGATCTCCCTATCTAAGACCTCTCTTGGCTTTAAATGATTATGTTACTAACCCATTGACCAACATTGAATATGATACTGTAGAGACACAAGCTTTAATCCATATAACCCATTTCTTCCCAAAAAACTACAAAAATAAAATACCATGTAACCCTATCATAGGCTTTACTCATATCAAGTTTTAATATTATTGCTCTCTTTTTTCTTGAAGTTAATGAATGTATAACTTCATGAGCTACTATGATCCCATCCAAAATTTGTCTCCCTTTCACAAATCCTCCTTGCTCTTATAAAATAATTTTATCTAACAATGGCCTTAATCAATTTGCCATAACTTTGGAGATAATTTTATATGCCATCTTACACAGGCTTATTGGTCTAAATGAATCAAACAATTTAGCATCCTTATTTTTTGAAATCAGAGTAAGATATGTTGCATTTATTTTATAAGGTATGTATTGTTTTATCCTAGATTGTTCCACTACCACCAATAAAGAATACTTCACTATATCCCAATTATGTTGGTAAAATATTGTAGAGAGTCTATCCAGACCTGGGGATTTATCCTTATTAAAATATAAAATATCTAAATGAACTTCTTCCAGAGTAATAGGCTCCAACAATTTTCTAGTATCTTCATTTGCTATAACTAAAGGTACTTCTTGTAGAAGTTTATCATTAAGAACTTCAGATTCCTCTGATCCTATAATATTTTGATAAAAAGACCTTGCCTCTTTTCTAATTTCACTTCGGTCTTCAATCCAAATCCCTTCTATTGATTTAATTCTACTAATTTTAGATGTTGATATCTATACTATAGCCATCCTATGAAAAAATTTGTATTGTTATCTCTTTTTAACCAAGTTTATTTGATTTTTATCTCCAAAATTTCTCTTCCTTAGTCAAAATATTATGATATTCACTAAGCAACTCCCTTTCCTCTAAGCTTGGATTATTATGATCATGTTTTTAGAATTTTGAAAGTTTATCTTTTAGTTCTTTCTTCTCAAAAATATTTTCACAGGTGTTCTTGTTCCATTCTTTTAATTTAGATGTCATTGATTTAATTTATTTTGGAAGTGCATATAGCACACTATTTCCTAAATAATTCCATGTGTATGCTATCATATCAACAAATTCATGATGGTCTTCCCACATTTGCTCATTTTTAAAATATGATCTTTTTTAATTCTCTTACCACCATTTTAACTCTTATTGGCCAGTGATCTGAACCAATCCTTGTTAAGGTATTAATTTTAGCACAAATCCCTTCATCTAGCCAATGATATGAGAGTATGCATCTATATAATTTTTTTGTTATTAGGTTCTGGCATCTCTTGTTGTTGGTCCATGTATAGTTGTCTTCTTCAAACTCAACCTCCCATAGATTATTGTTTTGAATAAAAGATAAGAAATCTCTCATATTTTGGGTTAATTTCCTAATTCCCCCAAAATTTTCATCTAGTTTGGTTATGGAATTAAAATCTCCTATGATCATGAATTAGGTTTTTTGGTCTTTACTTCTCATAAAGGCTTCAATCCCACTCTAAACTTCTAATCTACCTGACTAAATTGTAGGTCCATAGACATTGATAAGGATGAAATGAATATCTGCAAAGTAGCATGTGACTAAATAGGTTATCCAATGCTTAGTTTTATGAATGGTTACAAAGAAGGTTTTAGTAGGATTTCAACAAGTTAGAATTCCCCCTACCAGTCCTTCAAAATCTATAGCATCCCATTCACATCTCATCCATATTTCTTTCATAGTTTTTGAAACTTTTTTTTTGTCATTTTAGTTTCCAGGATACAAAGAATATCAAGCTTATTACTTAAACAAAGGTTACTAATACACCTTTGCTTTGAGAGGGCATTAGCACCCCTTATATTCCACGAGATGATAATCATGTCTCATTAGGGGTTATTGTGCTTGCAAATTACCAATATCATTTTGTTGTTTGGTAAAGAGTTCAACCAACTTAGTTTGTGTTCCTTTCTCTATGTTTGCTCTTGATTACTTGGATATCAATTGATAATTTGAGGGTTTTTCACTCTTTGCTTTGTTTGTATCAGGAGTAGGTCTTATTATTATATTCCTCAATATTCTTTCACAACTTGTCCTGCTCATTTTATGGTATTTCTTTATTAATGGTAGAGGTATTAACATCTAATACTACATTTTATTTACCAATTTTTTTCTCCTAAATGGTGCATGGTATTTCAAGAGAGTCTTCAAAATATGATGAGACACATTCCTTAGGTTCATCGAGAATGTTCGTCCCTAAATCAAGATCATACTAAATAGATGGTTCTTTGTTAATATGTTGAACCTATTGTTGTATGTCCTATAATATTTGATCTACTTTTTTTCATAGGCTAAAGCCTCAAAAGAGTTGGTATATCTTCCAATATCCTTCCTTATTGGTCTCCATTGTTTATTTACTTTCATTTTTCTAGATCTATTTTTTGGAGTTTAAAACCATCTTGATCCATATCCATTTCTAAGTTTCTCTTGCAGTTTTATACATATGATTATGTTGGGCTCTTCTTAGGGCATGATTTTTCAATATGCCCCACCTCATGACATCTACATCTAAAAGATATATTTTCATAATCTATGGTTTGGGCCCACATATTACGCCCATACTTGAGAATGATTGACTCTAGTAAAGCTTTACTTATATCAATCATGACCAAAATCTGAGCATAAATAGACAGGAATCCATCTTTTGTAGTATTTAAAATCTCAAGGAATTCTCCTAGAGTTTTTCCTATTGCCTTGAAGATATCTATTTCCAAAAATTCAATGGGACAACTATACATCTTAACCTAGACTAGTAATAAGGATAGATTTAAATTTTTAGGTGAAAAGCCTTCATACTAGCGGGTAAGGAAGAGTCCTGCTCTTCCCATAAACCAAGGAACCCCTTTTAGGATTCTATATCTTTCTTCCCCATAACAAAAAATGACTAGGAAGAAACCTTTGGGAAGAAATGATAGAATTACTCCTGGAGGTTTCCAACTCCTATCAATCCATTTTCTTAAGGTTGAAGTCCTTGGCCAATGCCCATTAAATTTACCAAAAAAATTCCTATCTTGGAGCAACGAGGAACAATCCTATGTCCATGGAAAGGAAAGTAAAACTCAAAATATACTGAAATTTACCAAAATATCCAATAGCAAATATAATATTTGATAAAAAATTTATAATAATTTGCATGCAAAATTTATAAGATAAATAAGGGAAAAAGAAACTTAGCTAAAAATTCTATGTCCAAATAGAATGTCTTGTCTCTCTGAAGTCATAACCCTTCATTGATCCTCTATCATCCAAACCCTAAGGTCCTAATCCTTCATTGCTCCTCCCATCATCTGAACCCTAGTTGATAGATATTTGCAATTTCGTTTTTCTCTACTTGAAAAATCATCAGTACCTTTATTTTATATGGCTGACTTCATAGGATTGTATATCCCTCAATATTGCTCAAACTCCATATGACCACTCATTTTAAAGTTATTCAAATTCAGCACAAGTTGGTCTAAGAATCAACTGAATTGGATAACCTTTGCGAAGATATGGCTCCTAAAAGATGAGACATTATTTAGAAGAAAAAAGAAGCCTAATCCTTCACAAAGCTATATTCAATATTTTTTAATGTTATAAACTTGTAGTATCTTTTAATGGAAATTATTATGAGTTTAGAGGCTCTATGCCTTTTCAATGCTACAAATTTTAATTTACTTAAATGAAATGCATTTATGTACTCCTACATTGATTGCATCCATAGTGAATTATTAACCTTGATATTCAAATCCTTGTAATTTTCTCCTTGATAATATTTTCTTATGTGGTTGCAAAAATATGATGGGAGTATAATGGTCATGATTCTCAATGAAAGGTTTATTAGTCTCTTTAATATCTTGAAGTCAATATATCTCTTACCAAATTTTGAATTGTGAAGTTTTTTTACATGCCTGGGTATATAATTTTTTTGTTAGAGTTATAAAAAAATATATGGTTGTTTCATTTAAATAAACCATATCTATTACATTTGCATTAGTTCTTCCTTTAAAAAATACAAGAAAATTTTTAAATTTTGCTTGTAATCAAACCTCTAAAAAATTAAGCTTTTAGGGGAAGATGAGTTATTTGAAGGATCTATACAAAGTAGTTGTTCTTTTGCTTTCCAAGTGATTCATTAAGTATCACCCAAAAAGAGATGATTCATTAAGTATCACCCAAAAAGAGATTTTTTTTTATTATGAATTTCAATCTAAGAAATTTTGAAATAATAACTAAGATAATTTAAGGGATCATATCTTTGGATTATACTTTTGTAGTGAGAGCTTATCAGCAATATATATACATTGATAATGAATTGTTTTGATATCACTAAATTGTAATTTAAAACATCCAAGCTACAATATATCAAATTGTAGAATTTGATGTGTATAATAGGTAAAAAAACACCAACTGCCATAAGATAAAGTAATTTTTTATTCTCATACAACCTTTTCACAATAAATATTTTTTTAAATTACACAAAATTAGATTTCAAAGTCAAACAACTAAATAAGTTGTGGATTCTATTGGGAGACACTCCCATCAAAATAACAAAACATTACTTTTTTTTGTCAGGTCAATTGATCCGTATCTAACTTGCCTTTTTGTCAAATATATTCTTCGTTTCCGTTTCTATCAAATATATATAGGGATTGAAATGGGTCCCACCCGTATTACATCATCACCACGTAGTGTATTACAAAAGTTTAAATATTTATCTATGTATTGCTTAGCAAGATTCGAACTTAGGTCTTCTCCTCCTTGAATGTTGAGGAATCTAACCAGTTGAGCTAATGTCATATGATTAACAAATATATTCTTCATCTTCCACTTCTATGTATTTGCAATCATATCCTTAAAATCATTTTTATTAAGAGATAAAATCCCACTCAACTATTTTTCTTCTAAAATTCAAATTTTGTCTATCAAAATTCAATAGTGCAATTGGTTAAATTATATTTCTTTCTCTCTAAATATGCTCATATTTCCAAGAAACTGCCTCTAACAATAGTTAACGAGCATCAACAACAATGTTATTTTTATCCAATTACCACATCTATTTTTGTTAAAAGCAATAGTGATAATTTATGAGTCCCCCTTAATTGAAAAATATTTCCATATTTTTTATTGTAACTTTAATTCCTATAAGAAGTGTCCCAGCCTCTACATAGTTATTAGTTGAAGTTCCTTAATTGAAATATATTTCCATCTTTTTTATTGTAACTTTAATTTCTATAAGAAGTGTCCTAGCCTCTACATAGTTATTAGTTGAAGTTCCATATAATCTTAAGTAAGTGAGATAATTAATTCTTCATTGTTTTGTAAATACCACCTCCACTAACTTTTCTTATATTTATTTTATAAAGACCATCAAAATTTATTTTAATAAATCTAATTTAGAGACATTTCTATTTTACTAAACCAAAGTTTAAAAAAATAACTATATGGGCTACTATTACTACACGCAATAAAAGATCAATTCAAGGTGTGATTTGGTTTATATCTACATGGAAGTGTATGATTTTATATAATTCACCAAAATTAAAGATGTGTTAAACTCTGCTCACAATCAAAAATACTCCTAACTTAAGTACAGTACAGTGATTAAGACTTTGACTTTATCCACCATTTAAACCACAACATACTCAAAAGAAGATAGATTAAATAGTAACTAGCGAATGTTTACCAAATAATTATCTAATCCAAAAATGTTACCAATTTCCTTATACTTAACCAAACTTTATAGCACTATATGAACCATATATTTTTCACTTTGTGGGAATATATGGGCCATTTCTTTCCCACCTTGTGGGAATATATGGTCCACACCACTTCCATATTAGAATATCTTTTCACACTAAACCCCACTCAAAATGGAGACGAAGTTAAACATCCAACACTCACTACGTGCATATTTTTCTATAAAGGCCCCACAAACTTCATTAGTTGACCTCCCAAAGTCCTATGTGAATTATTCCAATGACAAATAGGTCCCATCTTAGACAGGCTCTTTCTTCTTTTTGTCTCTCGAAAACTGTACTTAAGCATCCCTTTAAATCGCAGATAAGTTGTCCTTAATAAATATTCCAGTTAACATTTTTTTTTTAATATAAACTTAACAGGTTATTTACATGATTTAAATTGGGATATTTTAATAAAAATTCAAAAATATATTAATTTGATATTTAGCATAAACCATACAAATTTAACTAGTCTATTTTGGGTATTCAGCATAAACAATATAAAATTTAACTGGTGTATTTTTTTCCTTTAACACAAACTTAAAAGATCATTCAGCTAAATTAAATTTGGATCTCTTTAATAAAAAATCAAAAACATATCAACATAAACAACACAAAACTTAACTGATCATTCACATAATTTACATTTGTTTGTATCTCTTTAATAAAAACTCAAAAAACATAACTAACCATTATGGTGATTTAAATTTATATTTCTTTAATAAAAATTCAAAAAAATATATTCTAGCATAGATGTTTAGAATTCTGAAATCAAGAGAAGAGTTCAAAGTTCAGCATATTTATCTAGAAGGCAATAAGGTGGAGGATTATATGGTCAACTTGGGTCTTTCTCAACAAGGCATGAGGGTCTGGTTGGATAATTTCCCCCAAGACCTTGAATCTCTTGTTTTCGATGATCACAGTTAGCTGTTGGTTGTGCGTGAGGCTTGGTATGGGAGTTCACTTTATGGACTCTTTGCTAAATGTTTTGTTTTATGTTTGATTGGGTGGGTCATCTTAATTGGTTTAATTGGTGATCTTCACAAGTCCCTTAACCTTTTTAGCTGACTATCGTCAATTGGGTATCTTTGTGTGGAAGTTGGTCAGAATTTTCTTGGTCTCGGTCCCAAGGGTGTCCTCGTTGTATGCCCTTCTGGTGATATGGTGATGTTTTCTGCTCTTGTGGTGATGTGTTTATTTGTACCGGAGGGAAAACACTTTGTTCTTCTGAGTACATTGCAGGTTGTGGTCTCCTTTGTCAACGAGATTCGAGACTTGGTTAACAAGCAGATGGATATGGCACCCTGAACTAGCCCCGTTCCTTTAGTTGTTGTTATCGGTTTTTATGGTATGTTGTTTGTATGGGACCTTCTTTATTTTGTCTTGTTGAGGGTGGCATGTTATTTCTGCCCCTTGGCTGGTTTTGATTTAGTGTTGTAGTTTACTGCATTCTTATGTCCTATCTCAACCTAGTGTAATAGGTTTAGGGACCTCAAAACCTCTTCCAAATCAAAAAAATATAATATATGGATTAAATATGTATTACAAGGTTAACTAAAATTTAAAAGAAAATTTATCTAAAAACCAAACTAAAATTTGAAAGAATAACATTCACAAAAACTAAAAACATCAAACACCCAAATAAATAAACATCAAACACCCAAATAAATAATTAGAACTGCAAAATCCACAACAAACTTGCAATTAGGACGGCATAAAGTTTGGACAAAAGTTGCACCATGCTATACGTTTAGGGTGCCAAATACCCAGCCAGCCCCTGCAACACCCATCAGTTTTGCCAATGAAAGATAAATTCCAACTAAAAGGCCACTACTACCCTGAGCTAAGCAAAAGCTGGCCAGCCAATACAGGCCTCGTATAGTGGTAAAATCAAGAATAAAAGTTTTTTTTTTAATTTAAAAAAAAAATTATATTATTTTTTTTAAAGTTAAAGGTATTTTTACGATTTTTTAATTTTAATAAATAAAAATTAATCTAAAATATTTATTAATAAATAACTTTTATTAATCAATCTATCTTTTTAAACACAATTTTTATATTTAATTTATATCTATTTAAAAATATATATTTATATAAATTTCTGTATAAACATCTTTGGAAGTGAAAATGGTACAAGTGTACTAACCAATTTGATGGAATATAAACAGAGTATTAACACTTGGCTCAATATGGTATTAACTTTTCCTTTTATTAAAGACCATTTACCAATTTCTTTTCTTTAAGTGTATTCTTTGAAAGAGGAGCATCTTTGGAAGTGAAAATGGTACAAGTGTACTAACCAATTTGATGGAATATAAACAGAGTATTAACACTTGGCTCAATATGGTATTAACTTTTCCTTTTATTAAAGACCATTTACCAATTTCTTTTCTTGAAGTGTATTCTTTGAAAGAGGTGCAACTTTAAAGGCATATAAATATAGGTGGTCAGTTTAATTTTAAGCTTGGCGTTTGATTCAACCTACACTTGAGAGAATCCACCCATGACAATCAAAGATTGTAAAAGATTTACCAATATTAACTCAGCTCTTTCATTAGAGTCAAAGACCAAGTTTTTATATGCCTTTTACATTATTTATTTTTTTAATTTTATTATTATTTTTTTATTATTATTATTATTTTATTATATACATAAAAAATTTGGTTACATTTAATCATCTTTGTAGCGTAGGTGGTGAGAGAAGACAAGTTTGGCCCTGTTAAACAGCAGGTCGAACCTCAGCGATACAAATGGAGACATGCGGTTGGATTAAAACCCAAAAAAAAACTCCTTGGTGGAGTAGTTGTAACAGGTTGGGGGATTCCTGGTCAAAACCCCCACTTTTTAATATTAGATCAATTTTGCACCTAGGGTGCAACGCAACGGTTTGGACTTTGGCTCTTCTTCGGGAAGTCCAAGGTTCAAATTGTGGCGTAGGTGGGTGGATGTGTGTCTCCCTAGTAGAGTTGTTGTAACAGGTTGGGGGATTCCTGGTCAAAAACCCCCATATCACATTCACATTTTTTTTTTTTGTAATTGCAAAGTGCAGGGTTCAAATCACAAGGTTTGCCTCCAACAAGTTTATATCACCTCATTGTTTTATACTCCGAGGTGAAGAGGACCACCAGGTTTTTTGAGATTCATACCGCCGTCATCGTTCTGATGTGCTCGTTCTGATGCGCACTTAAAAGATACGAAACAGAGTACTACCTTTACAAATAAACATACCCCAAAGTTTAAACCTAAAACTCTTCTCACTAAATACATAATAAACAATTACCAATCCACCCATAAAAATTCTTGGTGGGAAGAGTACATCCATTCCCATAAAAATTCTTGGTGCGAAGAGTACATCAGTTCCTATATAATTCGAATTTTGGTTCTTGTATACATTTTAGAGGATCACTGGTGTGGGCTATGTTATGTGTTAAAAAAATAATAATAATCAAGGAAAATTTAATTGCCATGGCGTTTCGTGTTTCGTCTGATCGCTGAATCGTAAAGAAGAAAGGACTACTATTGATAGATTCTCAGAATATTTTCAATTAATAGAATTGACTAATAGCCATGTGTTATTAAGTCATTGCATATGATTATTAAATGTTTTTATTTCCTAAGCTCAACAACTCATATCGCACTAGCAGTGAGTTGTTTCATTATTTCAAACCATTGATCGTGAGTATAACTTGAAAATTGGTACCTTATCAAAGCATGTTTGTTTTTTTACTATGAGGGAAATCCATAATAATAATGGGTGATGGCAATGTGCTGAGTCCAAATTGAATTAAGATGTTAAAATAATAAATCTTAATTTTTTTTGTTTGTGGTTATTTTTTTTTTAAATCGTAAAAATGTATTGAATTAATAAGTTTTACAAGAATTAGAGAATATCAGAACAATAACTTTTATAAGGGTTAGAAGAAAGAAACCCCCAATGTCATTGAGCTTCTGCCTAGAAGATATCCAACAAACAACAACCTCAACCAGGCATATCCACAACAAGTAAATTAGCAAGATGTTGAGAACAATCCAATGGAAGTTGATCCCATTCCCTAACATTTCAGTCTTCTTGAAACTCAGAAGCCCATTTTACCAAGCAATTAGCCGCATCATTTCATTCCCTAGGAATATGAACAAAGGAAATAAATTCCAGATGTCGACATATTTGAAAGATCTTCCGAGCTACTACCGCCAGCTGCCAATGAACATTAGAAAGATTATGAGTCTTCAATAAATTAATAATAATCTAAGAGTCCGACTCACAGATTATCTTCCACCATCCTAGAGCATAACCTTTTTCTAAAGCAAAACAAATAGCAAGGGCCTTCGTATAATTATTAGTCTACTTCCCCTTATAATAGGAAAAAATGAAAAGAACTGTACCACTGTTATCTCTCCCAACACCACCAATACCTGCATGCCCAGGATTCCCTCTGGAAGAGCCATCAATATTAATCTTAAACACCCCCGAGGTGGAGGATGTCATTTGCCATCTATCTGTACTTTTTTATTAAGGCCTCTCCTCCTGAATGATACAAAAGGACGGGGGTCATTCTCCACTAAACCCAGATCCTGCATTATCAGAATCTCAGACTGCTCCAACGGAAGACTGATCTGACATTTAGAAGAAATTGTTTCTTGGATCATACCAATAATCCTCTACCAAATCTGATAAATAGTTAACTTCCTACCTTGAAAAATTCTTCGATTTCTTTCAAGCCAAATCTGCCATATAATACATGAGGGCCCAATACTCCACGCAAATTGAAGAAAGAAAGCCTTAGCATGAGGTCTTCCTAAACTCCTCCAGAACTCAATAAGAGAAGAGGTATGAGAACAAGACTGTTTCCACACCCTCCACGAAAGATGCCAAATTTGTCATGCAAACGAACACTATAAGAGCAAATGCCCTACAGATTCATCACTATTCTCACAAAAGAAACAAAGTAAAAGGCCCTAAAACCCTCTCTTTTGGAGATTATCCCAGGTAGGACATTTGTTTCGAGTAGCCAACCACAAATATAAATTGCATTTGCGCTAGGAAAACTTATTCCAAACCTATTTCCACCAATGAACCTCCTCATCCCTAAAATGTTGCGTATCTAAAACATGGTAACCAGAAGCCATCGAGAAAACCCTTCTAGTATCCGGACCCCAAGCCAATACATCATCCTCCTGTAAATAAGAGCACTCCCTAATAGCCAAAATACGAGCCAACTCTTCTCTATCCTGAGCAGAATCACCTGCCGGCCAATCTCTAGGATCTTTCCACTGAACTACCTCCACCTGCCCAACTCTTTTGGCAACTTTATAATCCATCACCCTGTACCAACCAGCAGCCAAAAAATAATTACATAGCTTCTCAAGATGAGGAAACATAGATAAAATTTAAGGAAAACCATCCCAAGAATCATGCCAAAAAAGAGCCTTCGAGCCTTTGAGACAAATCCAAAACAAACCTTGCTTAACAAGAGACGCCCCCTTCTTAAGGGTGTTCCAGATTAAAGAATATTTATCAGATAAACTGTATCTAGGTATCTCAAAGTCCGCAACCCTATTAAAATACTTAAAGGAAATAATTTTAGCCCAAGCATGGTCTTGAGAAATGCACCATCTCCAATAAAACTTGGTCGCCAATGCCTGACCAGAAAGAGAAGTCAAACGAAGACCCAATCCACCATCCTGTTTTGGTCTACAAACAGTCTCCCACTTAACCAGACTCTATTTTAAAGACTCCAAATTTCCAGCCCATAAAAATCTTCTTGACATAGATTCAAACTCATGAATAAAACTAGCAGGAGCGACCTGAATCATGCACCGATAAATATATGAAGCTTGAACCACCGACTTAAGAAGCAACACTCTGCCAGTAAAAGAAAGCCACTTAATTGTCCAATGAGAGACTTTAGCCCTGAATTTATCCAAAATATTATTCCAAATACCTCGAGGCAAACGACCCACAGAAAGAGGAATCCACAAATAAGTTAAAGGAAGAGCTTCAATCTGAAACCGAAGAATCTGAGCAATTTTGGCCTGTATAAGAGGATTCGTATTGAAAAATAAGATGGAGGATTTCCCCTCGTTTATCTTTTGCCCTGATGCAGACAAACAAATATCCAAAGATCTTCTAAAATTAGTTGCTTCCCTAATAGAGGCTAGACCCATCAGAGCAGTATCATCCACAAATTGAAGATGAGAAGATGCAGGTAAACTATTACCCCACCTCCAACCATGAATCAACCTCTGACTGACATGTGATTTGATAAGTCTACCCAAACCCTCAACCATAATAATAAATAAATAAATACGGAGACAAAGGATCCCCTTGATGAAGACCTCTCGAATCTTGAAACAAAGTAGAAGGCTTACCATTGATAAGGACAAAATAAGATGGAGACGTAATACAACTCATCACCCAACTAACCCAGTTGGAGTCGAAACCAAAAGCAAAGAGAATTTTACTTAAGAAAGACCATTTAACCCTGTCATAAGCCTTAGCCATATCCAATTTTATAAACATAGCTTTTTTTTTAGAAATTCCCATAGAATGAATGGCCTCAACAGCAATAGCCACACCATCAAGGATTTGTCTACCCACCACAAAACCTCCATGTTCATCAGAAATAACCTTACTGAGCGAAGGCTTAAGTCTTTCAGCAATCAACTTGGAGATAATTTTGTACACCACATTACATAGTGCAATAGGTTTGAATGTTGGATGTGTCTCATCCTTTGCCGAGGAAATATTGTACGACAGGCACGAGAGGGTAGGAGGAGTGAATCTCCTCATGAGGAGGGTGAAGCCCTCCCCGGGGTGCCGGGGGGGTTCGGGGTGGGCTACCGCCCCCCCGGCCACGTCGAAGGCGGTTTTAGACCACCAAAAAAAAAAATTCCCTTTTTTTCGAAACAATTGGGGGAGCGATTGTCGGGATTCCCATGGTTTGTGGGTGGTTGGTGGGTGTGGGTGGTTTAGACCACGGTATTGTACCCATTGTATTCTAATACCACATAGTGGTTTAGGGTTGTGAGAGTTTCCTTTATATTTTATTGTAATGTCCCATTTTCGTGCAAGAAAGAAAAATAATAATATCAAGTAGGAGTGGCTTTTGTTTTTGCTGGAGTAGCCCACATGGGGTGAACCAGGGTAAATCTCGTGTGTCATATGTGCATTGTGTGGTGTCATTTATTCTAAGTTAATTATTTTTGCTTTATTTCTAGAATAAGTTTCTGTAGATCTCTGCATCCCTTTGAAGATCCAAATAATTGGCTCCTTCCTACTTAGGAATAAGCACCAAGAAGGTAGAATTCATAGCTCTCAACATTTGTTTATTTCTAAAAGACTCCTGCACAACAGACAAAAGATCCAATTTGACAATCTCCCAGAATTCTTGGAAAAATTCCACAGGAAAACCATCAAGTCCCGGTGCTTTCCCTTTTTTCATCTGGAAAACAATACCCTCCAACTCTTCGATTGAAACTGGTATCATGAGTAACTCATTCATCTCTGCAGTGACAACTGAAGGAATAAAATCCAAAATCCTATTTTCTTCATCAACCGTCAAGGGAGAATCCTCAGAATACAAAGAGGAAAAAAACCTTACAACCTCCCTTGAAATATCTTGAGCAGTAGTCAATAGGACCCCAAGAGAAGAAATAAGAGAAGAAATAGCATTACCATACCTTCTAGCTTTAACTGAATTGAAAAAGAAAGCAATATTTTTGTCTCCTTCCTGCAACCAATCAATCCGAGCCTTCTGTTTCCAATAAATTTCCTCCCTCAATTCCCACTCAGCTACCTCCTTAACAGCATCAGATTCCTCTTTAATATTCCCTTATGTGAGGCCTTTATCCCTAATCTGTCTTGTAATAGCATCAAACTTCTCTTAAGCAGCCAAATTTACCCCAAAAATATTACCAAAACTCTGCCCATTCCACTTCTTAAGTTGATATTTCACATATTGGAGCCTCTTAACAAAGGAGAACATAGCAGTTCCATGATCAGGTATGCCATGTAACCACCATACTCTCATTAAATCATGTAGAGAAGGCTCCTGAAGCCACATTAACTGGAATTTAAAGCAGGGTTTTTTATAAACTCTCTGGCGAGTGGCATTTAGCTTTATAGGCCAATGATCAGAACCTCTCCAATCCAAAAATTTTGAGCTGATTTTCCAGTTATTACTGATCCAGTAAAGAGAAACCAGAAAATGATCCAATCTCTCAAAAATAGCCTCAGTACCACATCTCCTGTTACTCCAAGTAAACATACCATTGCCAGGTTTAATATCCACAAGGTTTAAGAAAAGGATATTATCATCAAGGGCCAAAGATTGTCCAAGAGAATCTACACCACCTCTTTTCTCCTCCAAACTAGTGATAGCATTAAAATCTCCAGTAACAATCCAAGGATATTGAGGAGCCATTAACCGCACCATCCAAATATGATTCCAAAGATAAATTTTCCCAGCAAGATCAGAGGGAGCATAAACACTAGTTAATAAGACCACTTCACTAGATTCCTTACAAGAAGCAACCATAGAAAGAGAAAATTTATCAGCTACCCACCATATAGGAGAGAGCTTCTGAGGATTCCAAAAGCTAACAATACCACCAAGACTGTCCTGGGCACCAATACACTAACATTGCCCACGAACCCACAATTGGAAGTAATACTAAATAAACAATCAATTGATAATTTTGACTCCTACATAAATACAATATCAGGCTTATGCAACTTAATCAAATCATGAATAGCTTTGTGTTGATGGGTGCTATTCAATCCCCTCACATTCCAAGATAAAACAATCATTTATGAGGAATGGAAAAGTGAGAGTCAAGGGGCCTAACTCAACCAAGGACTCCCCCTCAATTTTTATTTTCTCCACATCTTTCTTCCTGCCCACCTTAGAAGACTTTTCAGTTACCCCTTTTTAAAATTATTTTGATGCAATTCCAGCATAGAGCTCACCTTAGAAGCTTTTCCCTGACTGAAACCCACCAAATCAGCCAACAATGGATCATCTGCAGCGAACAATGGATCATCTGCCGCCACACCATCCTCCTGAACAACCATATTTTCCTCAGAAGGAATAGAAATCTGGTTCCCCTCAATAGTCTATGCCATACAATTCCCCAAAATTGGAACAATCACATTACCCAAAGACTGATCAGTGTCCATCTGAGCAGCAGATAAATTCATTTGCAAATTAACCCCATCAGGCTGGTCCAAGTCATCCAAAGCATCAAATATATTATGTAATCCATCCACTGGCCTCTCATTAAAGGATCTCTTCAAACCCCTACCTTTATTTTGAGACTTAAAAGGAATTAAACCCTCCTTATCAGTCCCACTATCCTGCATTGGAGCTTTCCCCTCAACAGGCCCATTAACCTGCTTAAGAGTTTTTCCTTTATCTATCCCATTATTTGCTTAGGAGGTTGAGGCTTAGATGACAAATTCCTAGGTAATTTTAGGTATTTTCTCTGAAGGTGTCCATATGCATGACACCAATGACATCGGAATGAAAGGGTTTCATAGTCCAATTGTTGAATCCAAGAAGAAGATCCAACGCAAATTTCCATAGAATCTGGCAAAGGCTTATTTAAATCATTCTTCCATCAACCTCCTCACCAATCATCCCCATATTTTAACCATCAATCTTCACCACATACCCAACCCAAATCATTTCACAATAACATGATGGTCACACCCCAACATCTCCCATCCAGCCCATCAACCAACCATCACATAATCCAAGGTCCTCACATTCCAGCAGAAGATCATTGATTCCAGGTAATACAAAAGCAAATTGATCAATTGATGCAAAACTCACCAGGAATAACGAGCCAAAATCTAACCTTAAGCCAATTGATCCATCAAAAAATCCACCCTTTGGGCACAAGAAACTACCTTTTTATCCGTCGTTTGTTGATAAGGACCCATCTACTTCCCCAACAACATCGCAATCATGTGAAGAATATCAGTCCGCCAGAACTCTAGAGGTAACCAAGGGATTTGAACCCAAATCGGCACCCATGACGGAATTTCCTTAGCAGGATTAAAACCTACATGTCAGGTCTTAATAAACAAGACAACCTGGTTATAAAAATAAGGCCCTCCTTCAAAAACTTTATGCTAATCCTCCATGCAAGAGAAAACAACCATGAAAAACTATTTACCCCCAGCATGATCTACATATCTCCAACCGGGTTCCATACTTTTCAAGCTCAATATTCCAACGAAATGAGAGGGACCCAAATTCCTAAAAATTTGCAAATTAGGGTATGATTAGATAGGTATTCAACATCCTCTGTAATTGAATCTGGTTGATTCACCAGGATAGGCCTATCCAAAGTTCTTTCAAGACAACCATTCACTTTTGTAGCTCTGAAAACCCCAGCCAGAATAGCTCCAATTGGGCTTGATGATTTTTCTCCAGATGCATACCCTAAATAAAATGGATCAAAACCCATGAGGGCCTCTTGGAAGGACAATATTTGCTTATCATTCAAATCCCCTGCCATTTGATCTGTTACCAGTCATTCCTCTGTTGTTTTAGCTTTTTCGTCCTTCAATCACCATCCAAAAAGGCTTTTTGTTTGTGGTTATTGTTGTAGAAGAAAATTGGTGATAATAAGTGTTTTATCATTTGTTTTACCATTTGTCAATTCTACTATTTATCATCATGCATTTATCAGACATATTAAGAATCTATTGTTATAGTTTCTAGACTATTGAGCAATGTTTCAAGAGATGGTTTATACTCCTTTTTACAAAGAACACATTATGAGGGGCCATGAAAACCTCTTTTCATAAGGTTATCCTAGGATAAAATTCTTCTATGACCTACTAGCCAAAAAAACATTTTGACTTTAGGAATGCTTAAGTTATCCCAAATATTTCTCCATTTTCTTGTGATATTTTTATTTTGTTGGTGCTTTACATTATATCCGTTTCTTGTTGTGTATTCTCCTAAGCTATTCAACTCCCAAATCAATTTATCCTTGCTAGCATCAATGTATTGTATACTTGTAAAAAATTCTTCTTTCCATATGTATCTTCCTTCATGATCCGTGTACAAAATGCTTGAAACTCTATCACCATATTTATCTTAAAGTAATCTCATCCAAGGTTTCAAAATTGGATCTAGATTGAGTGGTTTTTTATCACACCAAGTATCCATCCAAATAGAAATCTTTCTCGAGTTTCCACCACCCATATTAAACCTTTATTCACTAGATCGATATTTTTTTATAGACCATTCCAAAGTGCAGAACAATTTGGTAGAGAGAATGTAGTAAAAATTAAGCTTGGGTCATTGGGCTCAATATACTTAGAAGAATTCTTGCCCATTGTCTTTGACTCTCTTTGTACAATCTCCAAATTACTTATTCCCCAAGAGTTAAGTTTGCATCTGGAAGAAATATTAAACCAAGACCTCCCCTAGTTTTATCATCACACACCTTGCTCTATTTCACCAAAGGAAAATTTAATTTATCATATAATCCTGACCACAAAAAGCATTGCATAATATAGATTAAACTTTTTTCTATTGATTTTGGCATAGTATACAATGACATATAATATGTTGAAATGGACTGTAAGACTGACTTAATCAGTTGCACTCTTCCTACTAACGATAATCATCTGTCTTTCCATGATGGTATTTTATTTTTAACTTTACTTATAACTAGATTTCACAATCATATCATCATTCTCCCCTGAAATAAGGGCATCCCTAGATAAGTTGCTAGTAAATTTGCCTCCTCCATTTGAAGTAACCTACAAATCCTTGCTTTTATTTTAGTTGGAGTGTTTAGGAAGTAAATTTTGGATTTTTTCCTATTAACATTTTGCCTTGATGCTCTTTTGTATTCCTTTAATAAGTTATTCAAAGCTCTAGTCTTGTTTATCATTTCCATCCCAAAAAATGTTGTATCATCTACAAATTGTTGATGGGTGAAGTTGTCAATGTTATTACTAGCCTTAAGTCCACTTATAAGCCCATATTTGTTAGCCTTATTCAAGTTCCTATCCAAAACCTATGTCATAATAATAAATAGATATGGTGATAGAGGATCCCCCTGTCTAAGACCTCTCTTGGCTTTAAATTATTATGTTACTAACCCATTAACCAATATTAAATATGAAACTATAGAGATACAAGTTTTAATCCATATAACCCATTTCTTTCCAAATCCAAACTTTTCTAAAACTACAAAAAAAAAAAATCTCATTTAACCCTATTATATGCTTTACTCATATCAAGTTTTAAGATCATTGCTTTCCCTTTTCTTGAAGTTGCTGAATATATAACTTCATGAGCTACTATGATCCCATCCAAAATATGTCTCCCTTTCAAAAATCCTCCTTGCTCTTCTAAAATAATTTTGTCTAACAATGGCCTTAATCTATTTGCCATCACTTTGGAGATAATTTTATATGCCATATTACACAAGCTCATGGGTCTAAATGAATCACATAATTCATCATCCTTCTTTTTTGGAATCAGGGTAAGATATGTTGCATTTATTTTACAAGGTATGTATTGTTTTATCTTAGATTGTTCCACTACCATCAATAAAGAATCCTTCACTATATTCCAATAATATTGGTAAAATGTTGCAGAGATTATTGAGCAAGGTGCAGCAAAAGTATTGTCATTGTTGTCAACACAGACAGATAGATCAGTTGATGCAGTGGACAGGAGTTCAGAGGTCAGTCAGATCATGTACAATGAATTTTCGAGAAGACAGAAGTGGCCCAGATTCAAAAAATCAAAGAAAAAGACAAGTAAGAAACATGTCGCGATATCGCGACATGTTTTCTGTCGCGATTTCGTGACATCACGGAGGAGAGAGAAAATGCATGCCAAACTATCGCGATTTCATGACATAACGGAGGAGAGAGAAAATGCATGCCAAACTGTCATGATTTCGTGACATAACGAAGGAGAGAGAAAATGCATGCCAAACTATCATGATTTCATGACATAACGAGGAGAGAGAAAATGCATGCCAAACTGTCACGATTTCGTGACATGGTCGAGGAGAGAGAAGGCGCAAGCAAAATTGTCATGATTTCATGACATGGCCGAAGAGAGAGAAAGCGCAAGGATAACTGTCACGATATCGCGACATGGTGAAAAGCTAGAAAAGAAGATGTCACGATTTCGTGACATGTCAAGAAGAAAGAAAAGAAAACTGTCACGATTTCGTGACATGTTGGCAGAAAAGAAGTCAAGTGGAAAAACTGTCACGATTTCGTGACATGTTCAGAGAGAAGGAGCTCGCAAAGAAAAGTGTCACAAAGCAGGACATGGAGAGAACAAAGAAAAGTGTCACGATTTTGCGACAATTTGCAAGAAGGATGGTACGGAAGAAAAAGTGTCACGATTTCGCGACAGGTTCGACGAGAAAGCGCTAAGGAGAAAAAGTGTCACGATTTCTAAGAAGAGAAGGAGAAAAGTGTCACGATTTTCGACATGTGTTTTCTGGTGCTTGGGAGAAGAGTGTACGGATGAGAAAGATGTCACGATTTCGTTGACATGTTCCTTTTGTTTAAGGAAAGAAAGAAAAGGAAAGAAAGATGTCGTCACGATTTTGTGACATGTCTCGTTTTCGCTGGTTGAAGCCAAGAGGAGTGTACGAAAGCGAAAGATGTCACGATTTCGTGACATGTCAGGTTTTCGCTAGTGCAGGCAGAACAGAGTGCAAGGAAGCGAAAGATGTCACGATTTCGTGACATGTCTGGTTTTCACGGGTGCAAGCGAAGAAGTGGACAAGGAGGCAAAATGTCACGAATTTCGTGACATGTCGAGTTTTCGCTGAGTGAAGCCGAGAAGAGTAGCAAGAGACGAAAAGTGTCACGATTTTGACATGTCGAGTTTTCGGTGAAGCCGAGAAGCGTAACAAGAGGCAAAAAGTGTTGCGATATCGTGACAGGTCATGTTTTCATGGGTAGAAGGCGAGAAGAGTGCAAAGAGACAGAAGTGTCACGATTTCATGACAGGTGGCAACAACACGCTAACTGATAGTTAACTGGAACAGAACTACAGTTAAAGGGGCAGTGGTAGAGAAAAAGCAGGGAGCCAAAATTAGAAAAGTTAACTGGAGTCAGTGCGACGGTTACAAGTGCAGTAACAGTTAGAAATCATGCAGTTTTTTTAAAACAGTCAAAGAAAAAGAATTCAACAATTATACAAGAATCAGAAATGCATTCCAAGCATAAAGAATCAAAAATGCATTCGAACAACCGCATAAGAAGAATCGAAAAATGCATTCGAATAGTCGCATAAGGAGAATCAAAAAATGCATTCGAACAGTCGCATAAGAAGAATCAAAAAATGCATGCACGGATAGAAAAAGATTCGAACAGTCGCATAAGTAGAATAAAAAATGCATGCACGCATAGAAAAGAATTCGAATAGTCAGAGAATGTTATTCGACTGCATGCGGGATTCCAAAAGTCATAGAAGACGAGGAGTCTCGATGAGAAAAAGGGGTTATAAAAAGACAGTCGCACAGAGAATCAGGTTGCTGCTGTAAGTGAGAAATTACTACGTAAAGAGGGTTAGAAGAGGGCCGAGAGAGAAATAAGCAGAGCCGTGAGAGTGTGCAGAGTTTGTTTAATTGCAGACCAGTCAGGGTCGTGTAAACAGTGAAGGCATTTTTATGTCATTGTAATAACTCAGAATTGCAGTCCAAGTTGGTGCTTGGTATTAGGGGTTGGTGCTCCTATCTGTTGCAGCAGAAAATTAAGGGGTTGGTGCTCCTTCCAGTGGATGCTGGTAAAGTGTTTGTAAAATTGGTGTTTTGCAAAGGCTGGATTTGGATTGGAGTCCAAGCAGTCATTTTTGAGGAGTAGCCAAATTGGTGAACCTCGTTATATTGTGTGTTGTGGTGTGCTCTCTTGTGAAAATTGCTTTACCTATTTTCAAGTTCTCTTTGCTTCAGATTTAAGTGCTGTAGATTTGAATTTTAATAGCTACACTGATTCACCCCCCCCTCTCAGTGTCATTGTGAGAATATCAATTGGTATCAGAGCCAAGTTTCTTGAACAAGCTTAATCAGCTAAGGTGATCTTGGAAGAAACACAATGGCAGGTGGTGAAGGATTCTCATCCAACAAAGCTCCCTTGTTCGATGGAACTAATTACTCATTCTGGAAACTCAGGATGCAGACATATCTGAGTGCGTTGGGATACGACATTTGGGAGTCAGTAGAAAGTGGATACACAACACCCACTACTCCTCCAACAGATACTATCGAGAAGAAAAAGTTTGAGAATAACTCCAAAGCAAAGAATGCCATAATGTGTGGGCTAGTAGACAGTGAACTGATAAGAGTCATGAGCTGTAAATCGACAAAAGACATGTGGGATAAACTGAAGAGCATCCATGAAGGAGACAACAAGATCAAGGAAGCCAAGCTGCAAACTCATCGAGCTCAGTTCGAAGCATTACAAATGAATGAAGATGAGAACATAGAGGCCTATATGCTGAGAGTCAATGGAATCATTAATGCAATCAGAGGACTCGATGAAGAAATCGAAGATGCAGTTGTCGTGAAAAAGGTTCTCAGAACTCTTCACAAAAGATTTAACTCTAAAGTTTCTGCAATAGAAGAGGCGAAAGATCTAAACAATTTTAGCATGGATGAGATGCATGGTTCCTTGACTGCATACGAAATGAGAATAGGACAAACTAAGCCCATAGACAGAGAAGCTGCTTTTAAAGCACACAAAAATATAAAAGCTGAACAAGAATCTGAGGATGAAGAGACACAGGATGAAACGGAAGCTAACTTTGTTCGAAAACTTACAAAGGGAAAAGGAAAGTATAGAGGAAAGTTACCATTTAAGTGCTTCAATTGTGGAGGAGTCGGTCACTTTGCAGCTAAATGTCCAATGCATGAGAAAACCAAAAATGGTGAAGGGTCACACCAAGAAAAAGGTGACTGGAAGAAGAAACAAAATTTTAGAAAGAACAACTTCAAGAAGAAAAGCTTCATATCCAAGAATGTCAGCTCTTCTGAAGAAAGCTCAAGTGAGGATTCTGAAGAAGAAACAGGTGAAGCTCTGTTCATGGCACTTGAAGAAGAAAGAACAGAAGAAAATCAAGAAGGTGATGAAAACTTTAAGGATGAGGCTGAAGTATATCTGGAAGGAGAGTTGGTTGCTGCACTTGAAGAGTTGAGTGTAGAAAGGAAAAAGAATAAAAAGTTTTCAAGAAAACTAGAGGATGCCAATGACATAATAAACAGTTTGAAAATACAGACAGAGGAATTTAAGAAAATGTCTGAAGAACTTGAAGTAAAATTAACCATGAAAATAGATGAGTGCAGCAAACTGGAAGAAGAAATTGATGGTTTAAGAATACGGCTAGAAGAACAGAATCAAAAATTGAGTTGCTATCACAAACTTGAAGGAAGTTCTGCACAACTTGAAAAAATCATAAATAGTCAGAGGACCACAGGCATCAAATTTGGCTTGGGGTTTGTCGAAGGAGAATCTTCAAGTGGATCAAAAGCCATAACTGCAGAACCAGCAAAGAAAGAAGATAAGATCAAGATTGACCAAAGAAAATCGAATCATGCTAAAGAAAGCAACAATGCCAGGCACGAGAAGAGTGCTGACAATGAGGGATTCACAAAAGTCACACATCAAAGGAGAAGAAAATTTGTGACTCCTACTACAAATTGGCAAAGACCAACTCCCAGGTTTAATCATTTCTTTTCTGGTTATTGTTTTAAATGCAATACTTACGGTCATAAGATTTCAGATTGCATTTATAATATAGGACAAAGAAATTTCACAAGTAGAAATGCATTTTCACCCTTGATGGAGTATGTTGTAGAATGCTATAACTGTCATAACTTTGGACACATTGCAAGAAACTGTAGAAGCACATATGCAGCAAATAAATTTCAGGGAAGAAGAACTCAACCAAACAGTTTAAAGCAAAACAGAAAATTCCTAGAAAAACATGCACAGGCCACTGACAAAGAAAAGTCTAAACAAGTGACCAAAACTACAGTCAAATCAGAATGGAAAGAAAAGGAGCAACTCAAGGAAGAAAAGGAATCATTGATTGTACAGACAACATTCAAAGCACAGAACAAATCAGCACCATGGATATTGGATAGTGGATGTTCCAATCACATGACAGGAGATAAACAAAAATTTGAAAATTTACAGAAATATGAAGGAGGCTCTGTGAAGTTTGGAAATAATGATGGAGCCAAGATAGTTGGCAAAGGATCAGTCAAGATAAGTGATGGAAAGATCAATTCCAAGGAAGTTCTGTTTGTGATTGGTTTAAAGCACAACTTACCGAGTGTAAGTCAAATCTGTGACAGAGGTCATGAAGTCATTTTTAAGAAGCAGGGCTGTGAAGTGAGAAAAGCACACAGTGGGAAGCTGATAGCTACTGGATCGAGGACTTCTAGAAATCTATATACTCTCTCAAAAACTACAGAAGGAACATGCTTGATTGGACAAGAAGATGAAAATTGGCTGTGGCACAAGAGGCTCGGTCATATTAGCTTTGACAATCTGGTAAAAATAAGTTCAAAAAGGGCAGTAAGAGATATACCAACCATTGGCAAACCAGTAAATAGCATCTGTGCTTCATGCCAAAAAGGAAAGCAAACCAGATCCACATTTAAATCAAAGGAATACTTCACCAGCAAACCGTTGGAGATAATTCATACTGATTTGTGTGGACCCATGAGAACACAAAGCATAAACGGAGACAAATACTTTATGTTGTTCATAGATGATTACTCCAGAATGACATGGGTATTATTTTTAAAGCTTAAATCAGATGCCTTTGAGATGTTCAAAATTTTTAAAAAACAGGTTGAAAATCAAACTGGAAAAAGAATTAAATGCCTAAGATCAGACAGAGGAGGAGAGTTTATTTCAGAAGAGTTTGCAGAGTACTGTCAAAAATATGGGATCAGAAGACAGTTTTTAGCAGCAAGGACACCTCAGCAGAATGGTGTTGTAGAAAGGAAGAACAAGACAGTGCAAGAAATGGCACGGACAATGTTGGCTGAGAACAAAATAGCTGACAGATTTTGGAAAGAGGCAGTCCATACTGTAGTTTACATTCAAAACAGGTGCATGCTAAGGCCGCATGAAAGCAAAACACCTTATGAGCTGTGGTTCGGTAGAAAGGCAACAACAAGATATTTCAAAGTGTTCGGCAGCAAGTGCTACATCAAACGGACTGAAGATAATCTCGATAAATTTGAAGATAGAGCTGACGAAGGTATTTTTCTTGGTTACTCAACAAAAAGCAAAGCCTACACATGTTACAACAAGAGGCTAAAGAAAATTGTTGAGAGTGCTGATGTTAAAGTTGATGAAGGTAGAGAACGAGAAATTACGTATCAAGAAAACTACCCTATTTATGAAGAAGTCATTGAAGGAGATGAAGAAAAGGAAACAGAAGAGAATCAAAAAATTGACCCAGATGATTTAAAAACTGACTCAGAAGAAGAAGAAAACAAGAAATTCAAAACAAGCAGCTGGCAGAAAAATCATCCCAGAGAACAGATTATTGGGGACCCCACAGATGGTATTCAGACAAGAAGAGCAGTAGTACGGAACTATTCTCTGTTATCCAGCATTGAACCTAAAAATGTTGTTGAAGCAAGCACAGATGAAAGTTGGATGAAGGCAATTAATGAAGAACTAGATCAGATTGAGAAAAACAAAACCTGGGAATTAGTACCACGACCAACAAATAAAAACATAATCGGCACTAAATGGATTTTTCGAAATAAATTAAATGAAGACGGACAAGTTGTCGAAAATAAGGCAAGATTGGTCTCAGAAAAGGCTATGCTCGGAGTTGAAGGCATTGATTTTGAGGAAACCTTTGCACCAGTAGCCAGACTAGAGGCAATCAGAATGTTTCTGGCTTTAGCAGTCCATAAAAATTTCAAAGTATATCAAATGGACGTAAAATCAGCATTTTTGAATGGAAAATTGGAAGAAGAGGTTTACATTGAACAACCAGATGGCTTCCAACTCGGTGACAATCCAGATTTTGTTTGCAGGTTAAAGAAAGTGTTGTATGGTCTGAAACAGGCACCCAGAGCATGGTATGCAAGGCCGGATAACTATCTTATTAAACAAGGGTTCAAGAAAGGTATGGTGGACAACAATTTATATATCAAAACAGAGCAGGGCCATCTTATTGTACTTGTTGTTTATGTAGATGATATAATATTTGGCAAGAGCATGGATGAATATTGTAGAGACATAGCAAATAAAATGAAGAAAGAATTTGAGATGTCAATGATTGGTGAACTTTCTTATTTTCTAGGACTGCAAGTCAATCAAAGTGAAAAGGGCATTTTTATCTCTCAAGTTAAATATGTGAAAGAAATGCTGAAAAAGTTCACAATGGAGGATAGTAAACTCGTTAGCACTCCCATGACAACATGTTGCAAGTTGAGCAAGGATGACAAATCTCCGGATGTAGATCAAACAATGTACAGGTCTATGATTGGAAGCCTATTGTATTTAACATAGCCACTAGACCAGATATATTACAGGCAGTATGCATGGTTGCAAGATTTCAGGCTAGTCCCAAAGAAACTCATGTGACAACTGTAAAGAGGATTTTTCGGTACCTCAAGGGTACTATGGATTATGGGTTGTGGTACCCAAAAGGTAAAGACTTCACTCGATTGCATATTCTGATGCAGATTGGGCAGGATGTATTGATGATAGAAAGAGTACCAGTGGAGGAGCATTTTATCTTGGAGACAAGCTGGTAGCATGGCACAACAAGAAACAAGAATCAGTCTCTCTATCCACAGCAGAGGCAGAATACATTGCAACAACAACATGTTGTACACAGATATTATGGATGAGACAAACTTTGAAAGATCTTGGTATTCACTTCAAAGAGCCAATTTCAATTAAATGTGATAACACTAGTGCTATCAACATATCCAAGAATCCGGTTATGCATTCTCGAACCAAACATATTGCGATCCGGTATCACTTCTTGAAGGATAAAGTTGCAGAAGGAGAGGTCAAATTGGATTTTGTTCCAACTACAGAGCAGGTAGCTGATATATTCACAAAACCATTGCCCAAGGAAGTTTTTGAGTACCTTCGGAGTAAGTTGGGAGTGGTCACATTTCCCAAGAACTGACTATCAATTGGGATCACATTCTCAGGGGGAGCATTTATGCCTATGTTTATAGTTTTGCTTATATTCATGATTTTTGCTAACTATAACAATATTTGTCTCGAGAATGGTGTGCATAGACTCGTGGGGAGTCTCAGCAGACCCTTTGGTATTATTGTCAAAGGGGGAGAAGAATTACAGGAGAGTGCATGAGTGTTGCCAACAATTCCAAAGGGGGAGATTGTTGAGCAAGGTGCAGCAAAAGTATTGTCATTGTTGTCAACACAGACAGATAGATCAGTTGATGCAGTGGACAGGAGTTCAGAGGTCAATCAGATCATGTACAGTGAATTTTCGAGAAGACAGAAGTGGCCCAGATTCAAAAAATCAAAGAAAAAGACAAGTAAGAAAACTGTCGCGATATCGCGACATGTTTTCTGTCGCGATTTCGTGACATCACAGAGGAGAGAGAAAATGCATGCCAAACTGTCATGATTTCACGACATAACGAAGGAGAGAGAAAATGCATGCCAAACTATCATGATTTTCGCGACATACGAGGAGAGAGAAAATGCATGCCAAACTGTCGCGATTTCGCGACATACGGAGGAGAGAGAAAATGCATGCCAAACTGTCATGATTTCGCGACATGAGGAGAGAGAAGGCGCAAGCAAAATTGTCATGATTTCATGACATGGCAAGAGAGAGAAAGGAAAGGATAACTGTCACGATATCGCGACATGGTGAAAAGCTAGAAAAGAAGATGTCACGATTTCGCGACATGTCAAGAAGAAAGAAAGAAAACTGTCACGATTTCGTGACATTGGTAGAAAAGAAGTCAATGGAAAATGTCGCGATTTTCACTGACATGTAGAGAAAAGAAAAGACGAAGTGAGAGAAGGAGCTCAAAGAAAAGTGTCACGATTTCGATGACAATTTGCAAGAAGGATGGTACGAAGAAAAGTGTCACGATTGAAAGTTCACGATTTAGAAGTAAGAAGAAGCAAGGAGAAAAAGTGTCACGATTTCATGACATGTCAGGTTTTCGCTGGGGCTTGCGAAGAAGAGTGTACGGATGAGAAAGATGTCACGATTTCATGACATGTTCTTTTGCGAAAGCAAAGAAAGATGTCAATTTCGTGACATAAAAGTATTTTCGGTGAAGAAGAGGAGTGTACGAAAGCGAAAGATGTCACGATTTCGTGACATGTCAGGTTTTCGCTAGTGTAGGAGAACAGAGTGCAAGGAAGCGAAAGATGTCACGATTTCGTGACATGTCGAGTTTTCCGAGTGCAAGCGAAGAATGGACAAGGAGGCGAAAGTGTCACGATTTTCGACATGTCATTTTGGAGAAGGAAGAAAAGTGTCACGATTTTGTGACATGTCGAGTTTTTGGTGAAGCCGAGAAGCGTAACAAGAGGCGAAAAGTGTCGCGATATCGTGACAGGTCATGTTTTCACGGGTAGAAGGCGAGAAGAGTGCAAAGAGATAGAAGTGTCACGATTTCATGACAGGTGGCAACAGCACGCTTACTGACAGTTAACTGGAACAGAACTACAGTTAAAGGGGCAGTGGTAGAGAAAAAGCAGGGAGCCAAAATTAGAAAAGTTAACTGGAGTCAGTGCGACGGTTACAAGTGCAGTAACAGTTAGAAATCATGCAGCTTTTTTTAAAATAGTCGAAGAAAAAGAATTCGAACAGTCGTATACGAAGAATCGAGAAATGCATTCGAACAGTCGCATAAGGAGAATCAAAAAATGCATTCGAACAGTCGCATACGAAGAATCGAGAAATGCATTCGAACAGTCGCATAAGGAGAATCGAAAAATGCATTCGAACAGCCGCATAAGAAGAATCAAAAAATGCATGCACGGATAGAAAAAGATTCGAACAGTCGCATAAGTAGAATAAAAAATGCATGCACGCATAGAAAAGAATTCGAATAGTCAGAGAATGTTATTCGACTGCATGCGGGATTCCAAAAGTCATAGAAGACGAGGAGTCTCGATGAGAAAAAGGGGTTATAAAAAGACAATCGCACAGAGAATCAGGTTGCTGCTGTAAGTGAGAAATTACTGCGTAAAGAGGGTTAGAAGAGGGCCGAGAGAGAAATAAGCAGAGCCGTGAGAGTGTGCAGAGTTTGTTTAATTGCAGACCAGTCAGGGTCGTGTAAACAATGAAGGCATTTTTATGTCATTGTAATAACTCAGAATTGCAGTCCAAGTTGGTGCTTGGTATTAGGGGTTGGTGCTCCTATCTGTTGCAGCAGAAAATTAAGGGGTTGGTGCTCCTTCCAGTGGATGCTGGTAAAGTGTTTGTAAAATTGGTGTTTTGCAAAGGCTGGATTTGGATTGGAGTCCAAGCAGTCATTTTTGAGGAGTAGCCAAATTGGTGAACCTCGTTATATTGTGTGTTGTGGTGTGCTCTCTTGTGAAAATTGCTTTACCTGTTTTCAAGTTCTCTTTGCTTCAGATTTAAGTGTTGTAGATTTGAATTTTAATAGCTACACTGATTCACCCCCCCTCTCAGTGTCATTGTGAGAATATCAGAGATCCCATCCATAATTGGGGATTTATCCTTATTAAAAGATAAAAGAGCTAAATGAACTTCTTACAAAGCAATAGGCTCCATAAATTTTCTATTGTATTCATTCGTTATAACTGAAGGTACTTCTTGTAGAAGTTTATCATTAAGAACTTCATACTCCTCTGATCCTAGAATATTTTGATAAAAATACCTTACCTCTTTTTTAATTTCACTCTGGTATTCAATCCAAACCCCTTCTATTGATTTAATTCTACTAATTTTGGATGTTGATCTCTATACTATAGCCATCCTATGAAAAAACTTTGTATTTTTATCTCCTTTTAACCAAGTTTGTCTTGATTTTAATATCCAAAATTTCTCTTCCTTACTCAAAATATTATGATATTCACTAAGCAACTCTCTTTCCTCTAAGCTTGGATTATTATGATCATCTTTTTAGAATTTTTAAAGTTTATCTTTTAGTTCTTTCTTCTCAAAAATATTTCCAAAAGTGTTCTTGTTCCATTCTTTTAATTTAGATGTCATTGATTTAATTTGTTTTGGAAGTGCATATAGCCCACTATTTCCTGAATAATTCTACATTTGTGCTATCATATTAAAAAATTCATGATGATCTGTCTACATATGCTCATATTTAAAACATTATATATTTTTTTAATTCACTTACCACCATTTTAACTCTTATTGGCCAGTGATTTGAACCAATCCTTGTTAAAGTATCAATTTTAGCACAAATCCCTTCATCTAGTCAATGATCTAAGAGTATGCATCTATCTATTTTTTTGTTATTATTTTTTTTGTTAGTAGGTTCCGGTCTATGCTATTATTGGTCCATGTATAGTTGTCTTCTTCAAAATCAACCTCCTATAGATTATTGTTTTGAATAAAATATGAGAAATATTTCATACTTGGGGTTAATTTCCTAATTCCCTAAAAATTTTCAACCAACTTGGTTATGGCATTAAAATCTCCTATGATGATGAATCAGGTTTCTTGGTATTTAATTCTCATAAAGGCTTCAATACCACTCTAAACTTCTAACCTACCTGATTGAGTTGTAGGTCTATAGACATTTGAAGAACACAAGCTTATACTGAGAGGGTGGGTGAACAATATAAGACCACTTTTTACTTTTCTTTTCAATTCAATATTATGTAGTGTATAAATAGCAATATCAATAGCAATAATCAAAGCAATACATAAAACACCATCCAAAAAAGTGACACAATAATTTACGTGGTTCACCCAATGCGGGCTACTCCATGGAGAAAATATTTTTCTAAAAATTTCTCAATAAATATCTTGGGAATCCTTCCCAATTACAATGTTTATGGACCTCTATCCAAAGGAGATGTTGATACCCTAAATCTCAAGTTCGTGGATCTCTTCCACAGGAGAACTCTTTCCCCTTCTACTCTGGCTAGTGATCTTCTAGAAGACGTTGTCTCTCTACTGCATTGACTTGTGGATATCTCTCCACTTGAATACTCCTCACTTAGATCTGTCTTCAATTGTCATAGCTATTGGATATCTATCCACTGAGACTCTATCCTTTATACTCTGTCACCTCTAAAGCTCTATCAATAGGTTAACTCAAAACATCTTCAAATCTGCTCAATAGGCTCACTCAGAACTTGCTCAAATATACTCAATAGGCTCACTCAAAACCTACTCAAATCTACTTAACAAGCTCACTCAGAACCTGCTCAAATATGTTCAACAAGCTCACTTAGAACTTGTCCAAATCTGCTCAATAAGTCCTCTCTAAGACTTGCTCAAATCTACACAACAAGCTCACTCAGAACTTGTCCAAATTTTCTCAACAAGCTCACTCAAAACTTGTCCAAATCTATTCAATAAGTCCTCTCTAGGACTTTCTCAAATCTGCATAGCAAGCTTTCATAAAATCTTACTCAAAATCAGTCCACAAGCCTTCTCAAAGACTTGCCTCAAATCAGCTCAACTCAATCTCATAGAAACATAAAGAGAATTATTAGAGACTCAATATGTTCTATACTCAAATCCCAATCTCAACTCAAATCAATCTCAACTCAGCAATCTCATAGAAGCATAAAGAGAATTTTTAGAGACTCAATATGTTCTATACTCAAATCCCAATCTCAACTCAAATCAAATCAAAATATAGAATAGTTTTTTTTATGGAACTTGAACAACCACTTCACACAATCACTTGACTAGGCTCAAACAACTCTACTCAACCAATCACCACAAGGAACAACTCTTTCTCACAAACCCTAGTCCAAGCATGTATCAACCAACTCAAAATATTTCCAACAATGTTCAACAACAAAAAACAATGATAATCATGTTCTTCTCTAACTCAAGTTCAAGTTATTTGCACAACTAATGGGCTTTAACAACAATGCTTATAAAACATCCTTCACATAAAATGATACTCATTTTCTTCTCAAACCCTAACTCAGGTTTTTTGCACAACTAATGGCTTCAACAACAATGCTTATAAAACAAGGTTTTAACCATAACTCTCAAACCAAAAATCCTTGAAGCATTCAACCAACAACTCTCAAAAGGAAACCACAATCAATCCTTTTCACTCCAATGATATTTTCAGAAATCAACCACCCAATCAAATTTATGGAGAATATTCCCCATACCTTTTTGATGCCAAGAAGTTGTCCACAAAATCTGCCACACTCAACACACTTTCTTTTTCAATCTTAACAAGGGTTAGTGGACTTCAAATAATAATCATAAGATAAAGTATAACTCAATTTACACCCTTTTACTCCAACTCAATAATCACATCCACCAAAGTCCATCTATAGAAAAACCCTCTAAAATAATAATCAATAATCCACTATTCAATTTCCACTTTATTCAAAACACTTATTTCTCCTAAAATAATGCTCTCAAAAATTCAAATCAATACTACAAAGCTCAAATAATCATCTATGGTTTTCACCAAAAAAATAATTATTTAACCTTTTAAACACAACAAAGGTTTTACAAAATAAAATATTTCCTAACCCTTATCACTCCAAACTTTAGAGCATTCAAACAAATTTTAATTAAAAAATCGCATACCTCCCTCAAGGTGTTTCGACCCCTTGACCTGCCTCACCGCGGGTGCCTTAGTCGTGACTAAGGTGGCCAAACGAGCTACCCGCTCGTTCATAAAGCAAAAGGGACACAACTTCCCTTTATATGCTACAGGCCCACATGCCTTAAATAAACCCTGCGCCCTTGGTGCTTCCACCACAAAGCATAGCAAACGAACCTTACCAAAAATCGAACGCACGGCCTTGTGCTACCAAATGCCTTTGCGTCGCCCGAGTTGCCAACAGGCCACACTGCCCAAGGTGACTTGGGTTTCGTACGTCGTTCGATTTATTCATTGCTTCTTCCACTTAAACCTTTTTCGCACGAGCTCTATTCGCTTTCCAACAATTGCATTAACCACACAAGCAAGGATGATTTAAATTGAGGAATTTAATGGCATATATATATGCCTTCCCTTCGCTTAGAAACGTCGGTGCCTCCTCATGACGTCGGTGGATAAACTTTTACATTTAATTTTAAAATTTTAATTTTAATTTTAAATAATCTAAAATTTAAACTAAATAATTAAAATTAAATATCTCCATAACCGGGGCACCTTTTTCGATGAAACGAAAAGCCAACTTGGGTTTTAAGAAAAATCCATTTCAAATCTGTTGTCCATGGTTTTAAATAAAACCTTTAAAATTAAATATCTTCATCACCGGGGCACCTTTTTCGATGAAACGAAAAGCCAACTTGGGTTTTAAGAAAAACCCATTTCAAATCTGCCATCCATAGTTTTAAATAAAAACCCTTTGCTAAGCTTCCCTTGAAGCTCCTTTTTGGAACCAAATGCCATGCATCCTTTTGATCAAAACCTTTGCTTCTCATGAAGCTCTTTGTGGAGAAAATCATAGTGCTTACTTCAATAGGTCCTTCTGACATCAATGACAACTTTTTAGCTTAGGGACTCAAAATATCCAACAATCCCCCCCTTTGTCATTGATGGCAACCCGTATTCATTTACCGAAATTTGACCTTATTTTCTACTTTCCCTGGGACTTTGCTCCCCCTGGCTCAATGCTCTCTCAAATATCAAATCTCTCCCCAATATACAAATATCTCCTCCTTTGTCATCAATGGCAAAGGGTCACCTTTGGGGCTCGAGGCTAAGAATGAGCCTCTTAGCTTAGCCCCTCCCCCACCTCCACATGAGGTGGTTAATTTTGGGGTGGGATTATTTCTACTCCCCGAAAACATAGATCTATGCTTTTATCTTTTTCTCTTCTTTTGTTAGTTTTCTGAATCCTCTCACTATTTCTTTCCAAGATATCATCCCTGTTCCTGTCATCATTTATGTTCCTGTTTGTGCTCTTGTTTTCATCCATGTTCTTGTTCTTGTTCTTTTCTAAGTCTCTATTATTTTTTGAGTCTCTATTCTTGTTCATGTTCCTGTTCCTGTTCATGTTCATGTACCTATTCTTGTTCTTGTTCTTGTTCATGTCCATGTTCCTGTTCTTGTTCCTATTCCTTTTCCTGTTCCTGTTCTCATCTATGTTCTTGTTCCTGTTCATACCTACTTCTGGAATATTTTCTCTACACCATCTTGTTGTGTGTCCATAATTATTGTACTTATAACACTTAATGTTATTATTCCTTGGAGGTGTAAATGTCTTAGGATATCTTCTAGTGAAGCCATATCCTCTTCTACCATGAACCCTGTAATTCATTACTTTGTGACCATACTCATTGCATGAGTAGCAATACCCATGGAAAGGTTGTCCCTCCCTATATTCTTGTCTTTCATATGACCTACACTGTGAAGTCATGTGCCCAAACCTATGATATGAGAAGCATCTCCCATTGAAGCTTCCTTGCCTAGACCTCATTGATCTCCTATTCTGATTGTTGTTCCATCTGTATCTTCTTTGTGCATTGTTCCTCTCTTTGTTGAACTCTTTGTTGTCCAACTCAACCTCTGATGTCCCACTTTTACTTAAACTGTCTTCTTCTAATGTATCTTCTTCTGAAGTTTCTTCTTCATCAATACTTGAAGTAGATTCTTTTTCTTGTTTCTTTTGAACCTTTCCAAATCCAATACCTATTGAACATGATATTCGTTGTTGTCCACAGATGAACTTATCCAAGTTCTTAGAGCTATTTGTGAAACTGTTCATCTTGATCTTGGAGTCCTTTAAGTCTTCTTTTAGAATAGCCACTTCTTGTGCTAACTTCTCACATTCTAAAATATTTGCTTCTAACTTATCCTTGAACTTGCTTGCCTTAGCCTTTGACTTCTCTAAATCCTCTATGAGCAATAACCTTTCTTCATCACATTCTTGAAACTGACTTTCAAGATTAGAGTATTATTTTCTTACCTTCTTTACTGTGTCAAGGGCATAGATAATTTCTCCCTTGAGATCATAACCATTCTCTATTGAGTAATCCTCTATTTGTTTTTCTTTGTCTTTATCATTACTTCCTTTTGGCTTGTCTTCTATAGGATCACTTAATTTATCTTCTAGAGCCATTAGAAGATTCTCATCTAGTATTTCAAGTGCATCTTCAAAACCATCATCACTGAAACTATAGCCATCCCTAGTTCAATCATCTTCAAGATGTCCAAATTTACCACATCTAAAATATTTGAGAATAACTGGAGTCATTTTCCCTCTAACCATAAATAGGACTTCATCTCTATCATTGTCTAAAAAACTAGCATCACTATCAATTGAGTACTTACTTGCATTATATGCATAGTAGATTTTATTTTGCCTTTGGAAGAACTTCTTTCCTTGTCTTTTTTTTCCATCCTTACCCTTTCTTTCGGTACCTGTGTCTTTCTGATTCCCTGTACCTATGATCTTGTTTTTCTTCATCACTGTTGTACTTTGGATCTTTGCACTCTATTGCATAGTGTTCATACTTTCCACAATTGAAACACTTAATAGATATTATATCTATGGATATTTTGGAACCTTTATCTCTTCTACCATAGTTAGCTTCTTCATCACTAGATGACTCACTGCTTGATTCTTTCTTTTTACCCTTTTTATTTTTGTCCACTTTGAATGCATCTTCTTTTGGAGGAATATGATCTTTTTTTCTTATCTCAAAATTAGTAAGCATGCCAAGAAAATAATTCCTTGTCAAAGAATCACTATCAATTGATGTTTCTATAGCAGAAACCTTTTCACTATACCTTTTTGGAAGAGTTCTCAAGATCTTATCACAAGCATCAGATTCATCAACCTTCATTTCAAGACCTCTCATCTCATGTACAAGCTCATCAATCTTACTGAGATAATCATGAATATTTTCATCATCTCTCATTCTTAAGTTCTCAAATTCTCCTTTGAGATTTCTGATCTTAGCTTTCCTGACACCTTTATCACCCTCATATATGTCATGCAGTAGATCCCACATATCTTTTATTGTTTTACAATCCATAACCTTCATAGATTTTGATATACCAAATCCTTTTATAATTGCATTCATAGCTCTTGAATTTGCGTGCATTAGAAGCTTACCTTCCTTATATGTAGGAGGATTTACTGTTGAATCATATCCAAGTTCCACTGGATCCCAAACTTCATTTCCAAGTGCCATAAGGTAAAATCTCATCAGCATACACCAATACAAGAAATCACTTCCATCGAAGACTGGTACTGCATTATTGAATGACCCATCCTTTTGATCCTTGTGATCCATTGTGTTCATAGTCCGCTTTTCCTTCAAGTTGTCAAACTCTTCTGAAGGAACCTACTCTGATACCAATTGAAGAATACAAGCTTATACTGAGAGGGGGGGTGAACAGTATAAGACCACTTTTTACTTTTTTTTTCAATTCAATATTATGCAGTGTATAGATAGTAGTATCAATAGCAATAATCAAATCAATACACAAAACACCATCTACAAAAGTGACATAATAATTTATGTGGTTCACCTAATACGGGCTACTCCATGGAGAAAATATTTTGCTAAAATTTTCTCAATCAATCTCTTGGGAATCCTTCCCAATTACAATGTTTATGGACCTCTATCCAAAGGAGATGTTGATCCCCTAAATCTCAAGTTTGTGGATCTCTTCCACAAGATAACTCTTTCCCCTTCTACTCTGGCTAGTGATCTTCTAGAAGAATTTCTCTCTGTTGCACTGACTTGTGGATATCTCTCCACTTGAAGACTCCTCACTCAGATCTGTCTTCAATTGTCTTGGCTGCTGGATCTCTATCCACTAAGACTCTATCCTCTATACTTTGTCGTCTCCAAAGCTCTATCAATAGTTTTACTCAGAACCTCTTCAAATATTCTCAATAGGCTCACTCAAAACCTGCTCAAATCTTCTCAATAGGCTCACTCAGAACCTGCTCAAATCTGCTCAATAGGCTCACTCGAAACCTGCTCAAATCTACTCAACAAGCTCACTTAGAACCTGCTCAAATATGCTCAACAAGCTCACTTAGAACTTGTCCAAATCTGCTCAATAAGTCCTCTCTAGGACTTGCTCAAATCTGCACAACAAGCTCACTCATAACTTGTCCAATCTGATCAACAAGCTCACTTAGAACTTGTCCAAATCTTCTCAATAAGTCCTCTCTAGGACTTGCTCAAATATGCATAGCAAGCTTTCACAAAAGCTTACTCAAAATCAGTCCACAAGCCTTCTCAAAGACTTACCTCAAATCAGCTCAACTTAATCTCATAGAAGCATAAAGAGAATTGTTAGAGACTTAATATGTTCTATACTCAAATCCCAATCTCAACTCAAATAAATCTCAACTCAACAATATCATAGAAGCATAAAGAGAATTGTTAGAGACTCAATATGTTCTATACTCAAATCCCAATCTCAACTCAAATCAATCTCAACTCAACAATATCATATAAGTATAAAGAGAATTGTTAGAGACTCAATATGTTCTATCCCAATCTCAACTCAGCAATTTCATAGAAACGTAAAGAGAATTGTTAGAGACTCAATATGTTCTATACTCAAATCCCAATCTCAAATCAACTCAAATTATAATATAGAATAGTTTGTTTTATGGAACTTGAACAACCACTTCACACAATCACTTGACTAGGCTCAAACAACTCTACTCAATTAATCACCACAAGGAACAACTCTTTCTCACAAACCCTAGTCCAAGCATGTATCAACTAACTCACATCCACCAAAGTCCATCTATAGAAAAACCCTCTAAAATAATAATCAATAAGCCACCATTCAATTTCCACTTTATTCAAAACCCTTATTTCTCCTAAAATAATGCTCTCAAAAATTTAAATCAATACCATAAAGCTCAAATAATCATCTATGGTTTTCACCAACAAAATAATTATTTAATCTTTTAAACACAACAAAGGTTTTACAAAATAAAATATTTCCTCACCCTTATCACTCCAAACTTTAGAGCATTCAAAAAAATTTTAATTAAAAAAATTTCATACATCCCTCAAGGTGTTTCGACCCCTTGACCTGCCTCACCATGGGCGCCTTAGCCACGGCTAAGGTGGCCAAATGAGCTACCCGCTTGTTCGTAAATCAAAAGGGACATGACTTCCCTTTATATGCTACAGGCCCACGTACCTTAAATAAACTGTGTGCCCTTGGCGCTTCCACCACAAAGCACAGCAAAAGAACCTTGCCAAAAATCGAACGCATGACCTTGTGCTACCAAATGCCTTTGCACTGCCCGAGTTTCCAACAGGCCACACTACCTAAGGTAACTTGGGTTTTGCACGTCGTCCAATTTATTTGTTGCTTCTTCCACTTAAACCTTTTTCGCACGAGCTCTATTCGCTTTCCAACAATCGCATTAACCACAAGAGCAAGGATTATTTAAATTGAAGAATTTAATGGCATATATATGCCTTCCCTCCACTTGGAAACGTCGGCACTTCCTCATGACGTCAACGGATAAACTTTTACATTTAATTTTAAAATTTTAATTTTAATTTTAAATAATTTAAAATTTAAACTAAATAATTAAAATTAAATATCTCCATCACCGGGGCACCTTTTTCGATGAAACGAAAATTCAACTTGGGTTTTAAGAAAAACCCATTTCAAATATGTTGTCCATGGTTTTAAATAAAACCTTTAAAATTAAATATATTCATCACCGAGGCACCTTTTTTGATGAAACGAAAAGCCAACTTGGGTTTTAAGAAAAACCCATTTCAAATCTGCCATCCATGGTTTTAAATAAAAACCCTTTGCTAAGCTTCCCTTGAAGCTCCTTTTTGGAACCAAATACCATGCACCCTTTTGATCAAAACCTTTGCTTCTCATGAAGCTCTTTGTGGAGGAAATCATAGTGCTTACTTGCATAGGTCCTTTTGACATCAATGACAACTTTTTAGCTTAGGGACTCAAAATGTCCAACAACATTGATAAGGATGAAATGAATATTTGAAAAGTAGCATGTGACTAAAGAGGCTATCCAATGCCTAATTTTTTTAATGGTTACACAGGAGGTTCTAGTATGATTCCAACAAGTTAGAATCCCCCCTACCACTCCTTTAAAATTCATAGCATCCCATTCACATCTTTCCCATATTGCTTTCATAGTTTTTTAAACTTCTTCTTTTGTCATTTTAGTTTCTTGGATACAAATAATATCAAGTGTATTACTTAAACAGAGGTCCTTATCATCTTTGCTTTGATGGGGTATTAACACCTCTTATATTCCATGAGATGATAATCATATCTTAATAGGGGCTATTAGCCCTACTTGCGAATTACCAATATAATTTTGTTATTTGGTAAAAATAAGTTCAACCAACTTAGTTTATGTTCCTTTCTCTATTTTTGCTCTTACTTCCTTGGAGCTCGCTTGATAATTTGAGGGTTTTCCTCTTTTTGCTTTGTTTGTATAAGGAGTAGGTCTTATTATTATATTCCTCAATATTCTTTCACAACTTTGTTTTTCATCAAATTTATCCTCTCTTGGCTCTACTACAAAAGCTTTTGACTTGTCTTGCTTATTTTTTAGTATTTCCTTATTAATGGTAGAGGTATTAATATCTAAAATTATATTTTCTTAGCCATTTATTTTTCTTGAATGGTGCATGGTACTTCAAGAAAGTCTTCAAAATATGATAAGACACATTCCTTAGGTACATCGAGAATATCTATCCATAAATTATGATCATACTAAGTAGATGGTTTTTTTAAATATGTTGAACCTATTGTATTGTATCCTCTAAGCTTTGATCTACTTTTTCTTCATAGCCTAAATCCTAAAAAAGAGTTGGTATTTCTTCCAATATCCTTTCTTACTGGTCTCCATTGTTTATTTGCTTTCATTTTTCTAGATCTATTTTTTGGAAGTTGAAAACCATCTTCATCCATATCCATTCTAAGTTTATCTTGAAATTTTCTACATATGATTTTGTTGGGCTCTTCTTAGGGCATAATTTTTCAATATGCCCCACCTCATGACATCTACATCTAAAAAATATGTTTTCATATATATGGTTTGGGTCCACATATTATCCCCATACTTAAGAATGATAAATTATGGTAAAACTTTACTTATATTGATCATGACCAAAATCTAAGCATAAATAGCCAAGAATCCATCCTTTGTAGTATATGAAATCTCAAGGAATTATTCTAGAGTGTTTTCTATTACCTTGAAGGTATCTATTTTCCAAAATTCAATGGGAAACCCATACATCTTAACCCAGACTAGTAGTAGGTATAGATTTACATTTTCAGGTGAAAAGCCTTCAAACTAACGAGTAAGGAAGAGTCCTCTTCCCATAAACCAAGGACCCTCTTTTAGTATTATATCTCTTTCTTCCTCATAACAAAAAATGGTTAGGAAGAAACCTCTAGGAAGAAATGATAGAATTACTCTTGGAGACTTCCAAATCCTATTAATCATATTTCTTAAGGTTGAAACGCTTGGCCAATACCCATTAAATTTACCAAAAATTGCCCAATCCTGGAGCAATGAGGAACAATCCTCTGTGGTGTGCCTAGTAACCTCTACAACTAGAGATTATTTTAAGGATGGTCAATGAAAAGGAAACTAAAACATAAAATCTACTAAAATTTACCAAAATATCCTATAGTGAATATAATATTTGATTTAAAATTATTATAATTTGCTTTCAAAAATTTATAAGAATAAGGGAAAAAGAAACTTAGCTCAAAAAATTTGTCCAAATATAATATCTTGTCTCACTAAAGTCCTAACCCTTCATTGCTCCTCCCATCATCCAAAATCTAAAATCCTAACCCTTCATTGCTCCTCCCATCATCCGAACCCTAGCTGACAAATATTTGTAATTTAGTTTTTCATGACTTGAAAAATCATCACTGCCTTTGTTCTAGATGACTAACTTCATAGGATCATATCTCCCTCAATATTGCTTAGACTCCTTTGTATGACCACTCATTTTGAAGCTCTTCAAATTCAACACAAGTTGTTCCAAGAATAAGTTGAATCAGATAACCCTTCGTGAAGATATAGCTCCTAAAAGATGAGACATTTAAAAAAAAAAACTATATTTAGTATTTTTTTTAATGTTATAAACTTGTAGTATCTTTTAATGGAAATTATTATGAGTTTAGAGGCTCTATGCCTTTTCAATGCTACAAATTTTAATTTACTTAAATGAAATGCATTTATGTACTCCTACATTGATTGCATCCATAGTGAATTATTAACCTTGATATTCAAATCCTTGTAATTTTCTCCTTGATAATATTTTCTTATGTGGTTACAAAAATATTTTGGGAGTATAATGTTCATGGTTCTTAATGGAAGGTTTATTAGTATATTTAATAGCTTGAAGTCAATAGATCTCTTACCAAATTTTGAAATGTGAAGATATTTTTACAATCCTGGGTATATAATTTTTTTACTAGAGTTATAAAAAAATATATGGTTATTTCATTTAATTAGACTATATCTATTACATTATATCAGTTCTTCCTTTAAAAAATACATGAAAGTTATTAAATTTTTCTTGTAATCAAACCTCTAAAGGATTAAGCTTTTGGGGGAGGATGAGTTGTTATTTGAAAGATCTATAAAAAATAGTTGTTCTTTTGCTTTCCAAGTGATTCATTAAGTATCACCTAAAAAGAGATGATTCATTAAGTATCATCCAATGATTAATTATCACCCAAGAAGAGATGATCTTTTAATATCAATTTCCATCTAAGAATATTTAAAATAATAACTAAGGTAATTTAAGGGATCATATCTTGGGATTATACTTTTGTGGTGAAAGCTTATCAACAATATATATATACATTGATAATGAATTATTTTGATATCACTAAATTGTAATTTAAAACATCCAAGCTACAACATATCAAATTGTGTGGTCTATCGGCAAGGACGCCACTTGCATTATCAGTGATGTGACTCGGGTTCAATCCCCACGATGGATATGTATATGTATAATATGTATTTACTCAATAAAAAAACATATCAAATTGTAGAATCTAATGTGTATGGTAGGTAAAAAAATACCAACTGGCATAAGATAAAGTAGATTTTTAATCTCATACAACTTTGCATAGTAAATATTTTAAAAAATTATACAAAATTAGATTTCAAAATCAAACAACTAAATAAGTTGTGTGGATTCTATTGAGAGACACTCCCATCAAAATAACAAAACATTACATTTTTTGTCAGGTCAATTGAACTGTATCTAACTTGCCTTTTTATCAATTATATTCTTCAGTTCCTTTTCTATGTTTTTTATCAATTATCAATTATCTAATTGTATCTAATTGGGGTCCTTATATATAATGAGACTGAAATGGACCCCACCTGTATTACATAATCACTATGTAGTGTATTACAAAAGTTTGAATATTTATCCATGTATTTCTTAGCAAGATTTGAATCTAGGTCTTCTCCTCCTTGAATGTTGAGGAATCTAATCAGTTGAGCTAATGCCATTTGATTAACAAAGTCTTTCATATTTCTCTGTTATGTTTTTGCAATCATATCCTTGACATCATTTTTATTAAGATATAAAATCTCACTCAACTAGTTTTCTTCTAAAATTCAAGTTTTGCCTATCAAAAATCAACGGTGCAATTGGTTAAATTATCTACTACCCTATTTCCTTCTCTCTAGCTATGCTCATATTTCTAAGAGTATGCCTCCAACAATAGTTAATGAGCATCAACAACAATGTTATTTTTTATCCAATTTCCACATCTATTTTTATTAATAGTAATAGTGATAATTTGTAAGTCTCCCTTAGTTGAAATATATTTCCATTTTTTTTATTGTAATTTTGATTCCTATAAGAAGTGCCCTAGGCTTTACATAGTTATTAGTTGAAATTCCATATAATCTTAAATAAGTGAGATAATTAATTCTTCGCTATTTTAGAAATGCCACCTCCACTAACTTTTCCTATGTTTCTTTTATAAAGACCATCAAAATTAATTTTAATAAATCTAATTTTGAGACATTTCTATTTTACCAAACCAAAATTTAAAAAATAACCATATGGGATATTGTTCCTACTCACAATAAAATATCAACTCAAGTCATGATTTGGTTTATATAAATGTGGAAGTCTATGATTTTATATAACTCACCAAAATTAAAGATATGTTGAACTCTACTCACTACCAACAATACTCCTATCTTAAAAATGGTGCAATGGTTTGGTTTTTGGTTCAATCCAAGGTTCAAATCACAACATACTTAGAAGGGGATAGGTTAAATAGTAGCAATCGAGTGTTTACAAATTGATTATCCCAATTCAATACCTTTGAGAGTGAAGGTCTCATTGATTTTACTTTACTTAATGGACTTAAGATTTATAAAACATCATCCAAAAATATTACCAATTTTCCTGTGTATTAAAAAACAATACCCTAACTTAACCAAACTTTATAGCACTATGTGGAAACAATACCCCAAATTAACCAAAATTTATAGCACTATGTGAACCATACCTTTCCCACCTTGTGGGAATATATGGTCCACACCACTTCCATATTAGAAATATCTTTTCCTATAGCACCATGTGGATACAATACCCCCAACTTAACCAAAATTTATAGCATTATGTGGACCATACCTTTCCCACCTTGTGGGAATATATGGTCCACCCCACTTCCATCTTAGGAATATCTTTTCACACTAAAACCCCACTTACATCGTGCCGAAAGTTAAACATCCAACACTCTGTGCACATTTTCTATAAAGCCCTACAAACTTCATTAGTGGACCTCCCAAACTCTCTGTTTATGTCAATCATTCCAATTACAAATAGCTCCCATATTAGACAGGCTCTTTCTTCTCACTGTCACTCGAAAACTGTACTTAAGCATCCCTATAAATTGCAGATAAGTTGTCCTTGAACATTTTTTTTCTTTAACACAAACTCACTAATAAGTGTTTTATCATTGTTTTACTATTTTTCAATTCTATTATTTATCACTATGCATTTATCAAACATACTAAGAATCTATTGTCATAGTTTTCAAACTATTGAGCAATGTTCTAAGAGATGGTTTATACTCCTTTTTTTACAAAGAACACATTGTGAGGGGTCATGAAAACCTGTTTTCATAAGGTTATCCTAGGATAAAATTCTTCTATGAATTATTATCCAAACAAACATTTTAACTTTAGGAATGGGATATCCCAAATATTTCTCCATATTCTTGTGATATTCTTATTTTGTTGGTGCTTTACATTATATCTACTTCTTGTTGTGTATTATCCTAAGCTATTCAACTCCCAAATCAATTTATCCTTGCTAGAATCAATGTCTTGTATACTTGTAAAAAAATCTTCTTTCGATTTGTATCTTCCTTTTCGATCCGTGTACAAAAATTTCGAAACCCTATCACCATATTTATCTTGAAGTAATCTCATCCAAGGTTTCCAAATTGGATCTAGATTGAGTGGTTTTTTATCACACCAAGTATCCATCCAAATAGAATTTTTCTCCAGTTTCCACCACCCATATTAAACCTTTAATCACTAGATCGATAATTTTTTATAAACCATTCCAAAGTGCAGAACCATTTGGTAGAGAGAATGTAGTAAAAATCAAGCTTGGGTCATTGGACTCAATATACTTAGAATAATTCTTGCCCATTGTCTTTGACTCTCTTTGTATAATCTCCAAATTACTTTTTCCCCAAGAGTTAAGTTTGCATCTGTAAGAAATCTTAAAATGAGACCTCCCCTAGTTTTATCATCACACAACTTGCTCTATTTCACCAAAGAAAAATTCCTTTTATCATATAATCCTGACCACAAAAAGTATTACATAATATAGATCAAACTTTTTTCTATTAATTTTGGCATAGTATACAATGACATATAATATGTTGGAATGGATTGTAAGACTAACTTAATTAGTTGCACTCTTCCTACTAACGATAACCATCTGCCTTTCCATGCTAGTCGTTTATTTTAAACTTTACTTATAACTAGATTCCATAATCATATCATCATTCTCCCCTGAAATAAGGGCATCCCTAGATAAGTTGCTAGTAAATTTGCCTCCTCTATTTGAACTTACCTACAAATCCTTACTTTTATTTTAGTTGGAGTGTTTAGGAGGTAAATTTTGGATTTTGTCCTATTAACTTTTTGCCTTGATGATTTTTTTAATTTCTTTAATAAGTTATTCAAAGTTTTGGCCTCTTTTATCCTTGCCCTCATAAAAAAGGTTGTATCATCTAAAAATTGTTGATGGGTGATGTTGTCAATGTTATTACTAGCCTTAAGTCCACTTATAAGCCCATCTTTGTTAGCCTTCTTCAAGTTCCTACCCAAAACCTCTGCCATAATAATAAACATATATGGTGATAGAGGATTCCCCTATCTAAGACCTCTCTTGGCTTTAAATGATTCTGTTACTAACCCATTAACCAACATTAAATATGAAACTATAGAGACACAAGTTTTAATTCATCTAATCCATTTCTTCCCAAATCCAAACTTTTGTAAAACTAGAAAAATAAAATCTCATTTAACCCTATCATATGCTTTACTCATATCAAGTTTTAAGATCATTGCTTTCTCTTTTCTTGAAGTTGCTGAATGTATAACTTCATGAGCTGCTATGATCCCATCCAAAATATGTCCCCCTTTCACAAATCCTCCTTGCTCTTCTAAAAATATTTTGTCTAATAATGGCCTTAATGGATTTGTCATCACTTTGGAGATAATTTTATATGCCATATTACACATGCTCATGGGTCTAAATGAATCAAATAATTCAGCATCCTTCTTTTTTGGAATCAAGGTAAGATATGTTGCATTTATTTTACAAGGTATGTATTGTTTTATCCTAGATTGTTCCACTACCATCAATAAAGAATCCTTCACTATATCCCAATTATGTTGGTAAAATGTTGCAGAGAGCCCATCTAGACTTGGGGATTTATCCTTATTAAAAGATAAAAGAGCTAAATGAACTTATAGAGTAATAGGATCCATCGGTTTTCTATTGTATTCATTCGTTATAACTGAGGGTACTTCTTGTAGAAGTTTATCCTTAAGAACTTTAGATTCCTCTGACCCTAGAATATTTTGATAAAAATACCTTACCTCTTTTTTAATTTCACTCTGGTCTTCAATCCAAACCCCTTCTATTGATTTAATTCTACGAATTTTGAATGTTGATCTCTATACTATAGTCATCCTATGAAAAATATTTGCATTTTTATCTCCTTTTAACCAAGTTTGTCTTTATTTTAATATCCAAAGTTTCTCTTCCTTAGTTAAAATATTATGATATTCACTAAGCAACTCTCTTTCCTCTAAGCTTGGATTATTATGATAATCTTTTTAGAATTTTGAAAGTTTATATTTTAGTTCTTTCTTCTCAAAAATATTTCCAAAAATGTTTTTGTTCCATTCTTTTAATTTAGATGTCATTGATTTAATTTGTTTTGGAAGTGCATATAGCCCACAATTTCCTGAAGAATTCTACGTTTGTGTTATCATATTAAAAAATTCATGATGATCTTTCCACATATGCTCATATTTAAAATATGATATATTTTTTCAATTCACTTACCACCATTTTAACTCTTATTAGCCAGTGATTTGAACCAATCCTTGTTTAAGTATTAATTTTAACAAAAATCCCTTCATCTATCCAATGATCTGAGAGTATGCATCTATATATATTTTTTGCTATTAGGTTCCGGTCTCTCCTATTTTTGGTCCACGTATAGTTTTCTTCTTCAAACTCAACCTCCCATAGATTATTATTTTGAATAAAATATGAGAAATCTCTCATACTTGGGTTAATTTCCTAATTTCCCAAAAAATTTCATCTAGCTTGGTTATGGCATTAAAATATTCTATGATGATGAATCAGGTTTCTTGGTCTTTAATTCTCATAAAGGCTTCAATCCCACTCCAAACTTCTAACATACATGATTGAGTTGTAGGTCTATATACATTGATAAGGATGAAATGAATATTTGAAAAGTAGCATGTGACTAAAGAGGCTATCCAATGCCTAGTTTTATTAATGGTTATACATGAGGTTCTAGTAGGATTCCAACAAGTTAGAATTCCCCCTACCACTCCTTCAGAACCCATAGCATCCCATTCACATCTTGCCCATATTGCTTTCATAGTTTTTGAAACTTATTTTTTCATTTTAGTTTCCTGGATACAAATAATATCAAGTGTATTACTTAAATAGAGGTCTTTGATACATCTTTGCTTTGAGGGGACATTAACACCTCTCATATTCCATGAGATGATAATCATATATTATTAGGGGCTACTAGCCCTACTTGCAAATTTCCAATATCATTTTGTTATTTGGTAAAAAGAAGTTCAACCAACTTAGTTTGTGTTCCTTTCTCTATGTTTGCTCTTACTTCCTTGGATTTCATTTGATAATTTGAGGGTTTTCCTCTTTTTGCTTTGTTTGTATCAGGAGTAGGTCTTATTATTCTATTCCTCAATATTCTTTCACAACTTTGTTTTTCATCAGATTTATCCTCTCTTGGCTCTACTACAAAAGCTTTTGACTAATCCTGCTCATTTTTTAGTATTTCTTTATTAATGGTAGAGGTATTAATATCTAAAATTGTATTTTCTTTACCAATTTTTTTCTCCTGAATGGTGCATGGTACTTCAAGAGAGTCTTCAAAATCTAATAGGACACATCCTTAGGTACATCGAGAATATCTATCCCTAAATTAGGATCATACTAAGTAGATGGTTTTTTGTTAATATGTTGAACCTATTGTATTGTGTCCTCTAAGCTTTGATCTACTTTTTCTTCATAGCCTAAAGCCTCAAAAGAGTTGGTATTTCTTCCAATATCCTTCCTTATTGGTCTTCATTGTTTATTTGCTTTCATTTTTCTAGATCTATTTTTTGGAAGTTGAAAACCATCTTCATCCATATCCATTTCTAAGTTTATCTTGCAATTTTTTACATATGATTTTGTTGGGCTCTTCTTAGGGCATGATTTTTCAATATGCCCCACCTCATGACTCCTACAAATTCTAATTTACTTAAATGAAATGCATTTATGTACTCCTACATTGATTGCATCCATAGTGCATTATTAACACTTGATATGCAAATCCTTGTAATTTTCTCCTTGATAATATTTTCTTATGTGGTTGCAAAAATATGTTGGGAGTATAATGTTCATGGTTCTTAATGGAAAGTTTATTAGTCTCTTTAATAGCTTGAAGTCAATAGATCTCTTACCAAATTTTGAAATGTGAAGATATTTTTACATGCATGGGTATATAATTTTTTATACTAGAGTTATAAAAAAGGATATGGTTATTTCATTTAATTAGACCATATCCATTACATTTACATTAGATATGGTTATATAATAACTTGCCTTTTTATCAAATATATTCTTCATTTCCTTTTCTATCAGTATATATATATATATATATATATATATATATATATATATATAATGAGATTGAAATGGACCCCACCTGTATTACATAATTACCATGTACTGTATTACAAAAGTTTGAATATTTATCCATGTATTGCTTAGCAAGATTTGAATCTAGGTATTCTCCTCCTTGAATGTTGAGGAATCTAACCAGTTGAGCTAATGCCATTTGATTAACAAATATATTCTTTCATCTTTCTCTGCTATGTTTTTGCAATCATATCTTTGGCATCATTTTTATTAAGATATAAAATATCACTCAACTAGTTTTCTTCTAAAATTCAAGTTTTGCCTATGAAAAATCAACGTCCAATTGGTTAAATTATCTACTACCCTATTTCCTTCTTTCTAGATATGCTCATATTTCCAAGAGAATGCCTCCAACAATATTTAATGAGCATCAACAACAATGTTATTTTTTATCCAATTTCCACATCTATTTTTATTAATAGTAATAGTGATAATTTGTAAGTCCCCCTTAATTAAAACATATTTCCATTTTTTTATTGTAATTTTGATTCCTATAAAAAGTGTCCTAACCTCTACATAGTTATTAGTTGAAATTCCATAATATCTTAAATAAGTGAGATAATTAATTCTTCCTTAATTTGGAAATGCCACCTCCACTAACTTTTCCTATATTTCTTTTATAAAGACCATCAAAATTAATTTTAATAAATCTAATTTTGAGACATTTCTATTTTACCAAACCAAAATTTAAAAAAGAACCATATGGGCTACTGTTACTACATACAATAAAAAATCAACTCAATGCATGATTTGGTTTATATCTATGTGGAAGTGTATGATTTTATATAATTCACCAAAATTAAAGATGTGTTGAACTCTACTCATGATCGACAATACTCCTATCTTAAAGATGGTGCAATGGTTTGAGCTTTGGTCCAATCCAAGGTTCAAATCACAACATACTTAAAAATGATAGGTTAAATAGTAGCAACCAAATATTTACCAATTGACTACCCCAATTCAATACCCTTGAGAGTGAAGGTCTCATTGACTTTGCTTTACTTAATGAACTTAAAGTTTATAAAGATATCATCCAAAAATATTGCTAATTTCCGTATGTAATAAAAAAAAAAATACACTAACTTAACCAAACTTTGTATCACTATATGAAAACAATACCCAACTTAACCAAACTTTATAGCACTATATGAAAACAATACCACAACTTAACCAAACTTTATAGCACTATGTGGACCATACCTTTCCCACCTCGTGGGAATATATGGTCCACACCACTCCCAACTTAACCAAACTTTATAGCACTATATGAAAACAATACCCCAACTTAACCAAACTTTATAGCACTATATGAAAACAATACCCCAACTTAACCAAACTTTATAGCACTATGTGGACCATACCTTTCCCACCTCGTGGGAATATATGGTCCACACCACTTCCATGTTAGGAACACACCACTTCCATATTAGGAATATCTTTTCTTACAGCACCATGTGGATACAATACCCCCAACTTAACCAAACTTTATAGCTTTTATGTGGACCATTCCTTTCCCACCTTGTGGGAATATATGGTCCACACCACTTCCATCTTAGGAATATATTTTCACACTAAAACCCCACTTACATCGTGCCGAAAGTTAAAAACATCCAACACTCCATGCACATTTTCTATAAAGGTCCCACAAACTTCATTAGTGGACCTCCCAAACTCTCTCTTTATCTCAATCATTCCAATTACAAATAGGTCCCATCTTAGACAGGCTCTTTCTTCTCACTGTCACTCGAAAACTGTACTTAAGCATTCCTATAAATTGCAGATAAGTTGTCCTTCAACATTTTTTTTCCTTTAACACAAACTTTGTTAAATTATTCTTAAACATTTTTTTTAATATAATTACATCATTCAAGTTATTTAAATTTTAATTTTTTTAATAAAAATTCAAAAACACATTAATTTGGTAATCAACATAATCAACACAAACTTAATTAATTTGGATCTCTTTAATAAAAATTCATAAACATATCAATTTGATATTCAACATAAACAATGCATTTTTTTTTTCCCTTTAACACAAACTTAAAAGGTCATTCTTGTGATTTGAATTTAGATCTCTTTAATAAAAACTCAAAAACATATCAATTTCGTGTTCAACATAAACAATACAAACTTGAATGACCACATATCAATTCCGTGTTCAACATAAACAATACAAACTTAACTGGTCTTTCAGGTGATTTAAATTTAGATCTCTTTAATAAAAACTCAAAAACATATCATTTCCGTGTTCAACATAAACAATACAAACTTAACTGGTCATTCACCTGATTTAAATTTGTATTTCTTTAATAATAAACTCAAAAACATAACTAATCATTAAGATAATTTAAATTTATCTCTTTAATAAAAACTCAAAAACATATAAACAAAAACATGTCAAACAAATTATACATATGAACTAAAAGCCAAACTAAAATTTGAAGGAAAAACATGCACAAAAACTAAAAACATCAAACACCCAAATAAATAATAGAACTGCAAAATCCACAAGAGACTTACAAAAAGGATGACATAAAGTTTGGCCAAAGTTGCACCATTCTATGCATTTAGGGTGCCAAATACCCAGCCCCTGCAACACCCATCAGTTTTGCCAATGATAGATCAGTTCCAACTAAAAGGCCACTACAACCCTAAGCTAACCAAAAGCTGGCCAGCCAAAACAGGCCGCTTATGGCCGTAAAATGGGAGCCAACAGTAACTCCAATTAAGTTGAACAGTGCACAAAATCATGGCATCGGCATGCTCTGTAAGCCATTTAAGCTGCCGCAAGTGTATTTTGGGTGGTGTTGGACCCGTTCTGCTGTTGTTGGTGGAACCGGTGATTGTTAGGGGAAGCAGACTCTTTCTTCCGAGCCGCCTCAGCACATTTTTCCCTGTACTCGTCCATAAAAATCTGCTCGTTCCTGCATTCCACGGTGCAGAACGCAGCATCTCCTCTGGAAAAAACATAAAATAAGTAAATAATCCAACAACCCTAACTTTGACATCCGATCTCATCAATGTAAAGATCTTATCCACGCACCTGTACATGTAAATATCTTTTCCTGGAACGAGCCGCCGTTTGCAGAGAGCGCAGGCCTGCAGAAAGTGCGTCGGCTCCGGCACGAACAACACCGACGAAGCGTTGCTCGCCCAAGGCCTGAAAACGTCCGCCGTTGCCCGCATCGAAGCCCCTCCGCCCTGATTCCGCAGGTCTTCCGGCGCCGGGGGATGCCATTTTGTCTCCTCCAGCTCCAGCAGCGCCATGCTCGTGGTCCGCCTCATGGGAGGAGGCGCCCGAGGTCGAGGCCGCTTTCCCAGATGCATCATTCACTCACGCAAAGCAAAGAAGAACAATCCTAGCCAAATATCACAGTAAAGCAAAGCAAATTCAGATTTTTTTTTTTGTTTTCCCCCAAAACTTACTGCAAATGCTCCTTGCAACACCTGCAGCACAAAGAGCCCTCGGCGTAGCTCAACATTTTCTCACGCAAAGCAAAGAAGAACAACCCTCGCTAAATATCACAGTAAACCAAAGCAAATTCAGATTTTTTTTTTTTTGGTTTTCCCCCTAAACTTACTGCAAATGCTCCTTACAACACCTGCAGCACAGAGAGCCCTCGGCTAGCTCAACATTTCTCAGGGACCCCTGAAAAAATATGAACACTAGTCCCTATATGGGAAATAATGCGACAAGGTCTAATTAAGGCCTGTACATTTGGGAGTACCCCACATTTATGCCAGGGAGACTCTTGTCCACTCCTTTAAAATGTGTCCGGGCGTAAAGCGCGACGATTTTCCGGGGGCTGTCATCTCCGAGGGATCTACTGCTTTTGTTTTCTCAAAAGTTAATATTCTTCCAGAGGGCCAGAATCGAACCCCCGCGGATGGATCCATCGGGCCACCATCAATCTGTGTCGTGAAGTCGACGTGGGCCATTAGATGAGAGGCCTTTAACGTCCCCTTAATTATTGGAGGCAGCCAAGATCGCTTTCTTGATTGTTTAATTTACTGAAAGGGGCTCAAGACTAGTTGGTCACGAGCTCGAATCTCCGGGAATGATTTCCGACAGTAAATGTAGGGCCGGGCCGCGGCAACAGAATCTGTCGTACTGAACAGAAAATTATTAATACCTATGTGTAATTTTCTGTCCACGGAATTGGAATCTGGGCTTCCTTTTGCAGTGTGTCTTCTTTTAAAGGGCCACGTCACTGGTTTGAGGTACTCGCATTATTGCAAATACAAAGTTTAAACCACGCAATGTGAATGTGGTTCAAAAAAAATTTACTCGTTTTTTGGATTTTGTTTAAGAGATTTAAAGATCAAATTTTAGTACGAGGGATTGAGACTTCTTATAAAAATTTAGGTTTAGGTAAGTTCAAAATTTTATTTCGATAAGCATGGTATAAGGATTTGGGCTTTCTTTTGGAAGACCCAGGTTTGTCCCACAAACATGGTATAGGACTTTAGGCTTTTTTTTTTGGAAGACCCAAGTTTAAACCACAATGAGGTATGATTTATGTGTGTGAGCCTGTATACAAAAAAATAAAAAAATAAAGGGTTAGGAATTTAACATTTTTTTTAAGAAGGTTCGAGGTTTAAACCACAACATACTTTCTAAGAAGGTTCAAGGTTTAAACCACGACATACCCAAAAGGGGATAGGCTGGATGGTACGACTAAGTATTTGTTACTTAACTACCCTAAAAAATTGAGGTTAGAGTTGAGGTTTCATTGGCTTGGTCTAACCCAGCAGATTAAAGTTTATAGTGGTAGCACATTCCTTATATATTAAGGAGTTCAAAGTTTAAACCACGACATAGGTAGCATTCAAATGTTTGTCCATTAACTACCCAATTAAACATCTAGTTAACTTTATTTAACCCAACAAATAAAAATTTATAATAATATAACTCTAATGTTATCAAAATTCTTATATATTTAATAAAAACAAAAAAAACTATCATTCGTTCCACTGAAGCTTTCCACAATGTCTATTCTTTGTTGGAACTTGGGCATTGCGCTTTTATTTGACATGAAAGGTCTTTACCGTTCATTGCCCACTCAGTCTATGCTCTCTCAAGGTGGCTCCTGCTTTTCCCCTAAGGTGGTCAAATGATTATTTTTTTCTAAATAGGTTTATATATATATATATATAAAAGTCTATGCTCTTTCAAGGTAAGGTGGCTCCTGCTTTTCCCCTAAGGTGGTCAAATGATTATTTTTTTCTAAATAAGTTATATATATATAAATATGGGAAAGTTTGGTTTTCTTGTGATTGGAATTTGAATTTCTAAATAATAATTTAAAATCATATTAACTTATAATAATATGTCTAATTTAAAATATTTTTGAACATTCAAAGTTTATTAATCTGATTTATAATAAAATTTAATTTAAAAGATTTTTTAAGCTTTGTTTAACAAGGACAACTTAGTGGTTAGGGTTTTGACCTTTCTTTAAAGAAGTCCAAAACCACGGACTACTTAAACAACGGGTCTCATTAACTTCCTTTAAAATAGAGTTAAGGTTTATAATGACAACACCTATTTTACTATGTATTAAAAAAAAATTATCTTCTACCAGTTTTTTATAGGTGTGATGTTATCACACTCAAAACATTCATAATGTTTTTTAACAAAGTTTCATATAATCTATAATTTAATACACATTTAAAACTATATTATCTTTTTAAAGTAAAGATATTTTTTAAGATTTTTGATATCACTGAATTAGAAAATCAACCCAAAACAATCCATTAACAAACAATCCACTTCTACCAGAAAAATCTATCTTTTAAAACACATTTAATTTATACCAATTTAAAAAATATATTTATATATATTTTTCGTATAAACATCTTTGGATTCTCTTTTAAAGAGGAAATTGTACAAGTGTGCTTAAAAAGGGACGATTACCAATTTGATGGAATATAAAGAGTTTTAGCACTTAGCTTAGTATGGGTATTATTAAAGACCATTTACCAATTTCTTTTATTAAGTGTATTATTTGAAAGAGGGACAACTTTAAAGTAAATATAGGTGGTTAGTTTAATTTTAACCTTGGCCTTTCATTCAACCTACATTGGAGAGAATCCACCTATGACAATAAAAAATTGTTAAAGATTTATCAATATTAACTAAGTTTTTTTGCTGTCAGGTAGTTGTCCTAGTGGTTAAAAATGGTGGTTGTTTCTTAAGTGGTCTTGTGCTCAAACCCCTCGAGGATGGTTGTTGATGTAATTTGTAAACGTTCTCCTAAAAAAACTCAGCTCTTTCATGAAGTCAAAGACCAAGTTTAAAATTATTTAAAATTAAACTAACCACTTATATTTATATGCCTTTAAACTAGTGCTACCCGTATTTACGTTACTTTATTTTTTAAATTTATTATTATATCATTTTGATATACAAGAGAGTTGGTTACATCTACAATATTTTTAATAATTATCAAGTACGAGATTCAAATCATAGGGGCTGTTTTTAACAGGTCTATATCACTTCATTATTTTATATTTCGAGGTGAACCAGTTGCTTGAGATTTGTACTGTTGTCATCGGTCTGATGCGCATAAAAAATTTACTCTTAAGAGTTTCAGACTTGTTCATCGATAGTAGTAAGTTTTTGGGTTTTCAACCAGTTGCTTGAGATTTGTACCGTTGTCATCGGTCTGATGCGCATAAAAAATTTACTCTTAAGAGTTTCAGACTTGTTCATCGATAATAGTAAGTTTTTGGGTTTTCTTCTTTCAAATCTTAGTACGAAGGATTGGGACCTCTCATAAAACTTAGGTGAACTCAAAATTTTATTCCCATAAACATGGTATAGGGATTTGGGTTTTCTTTTGAAAGACCCAAGTTTGTCAACAAACATGGTATAGGGCTTTGGGCTTTCTTTTGGAAGACCCATGTTTAAGCCACAATAGGGTATAATGTATGTGCCAGTGAGCTTGTATACAAAAAAATAAAAAAAAAATTAAGGGTTAGGATTTTGGTATTTTTTAAGAAAGTTCAAGGTTCAAACCACATACTCTTTAGGGAGGTTCAAGGTTTAAATAACGACATACCAAAAGGTGATAGCTGAATGGTAGCATCTAAGTATTTATCAATTAACTATCCTAATTTGATGCCCTACAAGGTTGAGGTCCCAACCTAGTGGACTAAGATTTATAGTGATAACACATTCCTTATATATTAGGGAGTCCAAAGTTTAGACCATTCAAATGTTTGTCCATTGATTATCCAATTAACTTTATTTAACCCAACAATTTTTTTTTAATAATATTACATTCAATAATATTACTAATTCCTTATATATTTATGGAAAAAAAACAAAACAAACTATCGTTCGTTAGAGTGGAGCTTTCCACAATGTCTATTCTTTGTTGGAACTTGGGCGTTGCGCTTTTATTTGACATGAAAGGTCTTTACCCACTCAGTCTATGATCTCTTAAGGTGGCTCCTGCTTTTCCCCTAAGAAATGAAATGAAAGATTTAATTGCGTCTGAGATCTAAATATGGTTTATGGTTTAAGGTAGAAATGATTATTTTTTCTTAAATAGTTCAAAGTCTTTTTATATATATATAATTTTTTTTAGATATTTTGTTTTTTTATTTAAGTTTGAATTTAGATTTTTAAATAATAATTTAAAGTCACATTATTATGAATTCATATTCAAAACTTATTTATCTAGCTTATAATAATGTGTTTAATTTACAAGATTTTTGGATATTTAAAATTTATTAATCTGACTTATAATAAAATCTAATTAAAAAAAAAACTTTGTTTAACAAAAACAACATAGTGATTAGGGCTTTGACCTTTCATTAAGAAAATCCAAGATTTGAACCATTTAGGGCTTTGACCTTTCTTTAAAAAAGTCCAAAGTTTGAACCATAAAGTACCTAAATAACGGGTCCCATTAATGGCAACACCTAAAAGTGTTCCCGATTCCCCTATATATTAAAAAAAAAAGTTCTACCATTTTTTATAGGTGTGATATTATCACAGTTAAACATTCATAATGTTTTTTTAATAAAGTTTCATATAATCTATAATTTAACACACATATAAAACTATATTATCTTTTTTAAGTTAAAGGTATCTTTTAAGCTTATTTTAGGAAATTAGGACATAAACCTAAAACAACTTATTAACAAACACTCCACTACTACCAACTAACCTATTTTTTTTAAACACAATTTTTATATCTAATTCACACCCATTTGAAAAATAGATTTATATAAATTCTTGTATAAAGATCTTTAAATTCTCTTTAAAGAGAAAACTGTACAAGTGTCCTTAAAAAGGGACGATTTCTAATTCGAAGGAATATAAACGGAGTTTTAGCACTTAGCTTAGTATGGGTATTAACTTTTCCTTTTATTAAAGACCATTTACCAATTTCCTTTTATTAAATGTATTCTTTGAAAGAGGGACAACTTTTAAAGGCATATAAATGTAGGTGGTTAGTTTAATTTAAACCTTGGCCATTGATTGAAGTAGCCAACCTACACTTAGAGAATCCACTCATGACACTCAAAGATTGTTAAAGATTTACCAATATTAACTCAGCTCTGGAATCAAAGATCAAGTTTAAAATTAAATTAATCATTTATATTACTTAAATTTTATTATTATATTATTTTGATATATAAGAGTTGGTTATATTTATACTATTTTTAGTAACTATCAAGTGTAAGGTTCAGAGGCTTTCATCAACACACTTATACTATTTCGTTATTTTATAACTCGGGGTAAAGAGGACCATCAGATGCTTGAAATTTATACTGTTATCATTAATCTAATGCACACTCAAAAGATTCAAAGCAGACTACTACCTTTGCAAACAAGAATGCCCCCAAGATAAACCTAGATCTCTTCTGGGTAAATGTCTGATCAATCAAATAATTACCAATCTACCTAACCCTTGGGAACATATTTGTGGAGAGTCCTTCAATGAAAACAATATAATAATTAGAACTTTAACCTCTCTTTCAAAAATCTAAGATTCAAACCAATATAATTCCAATCAATATAATTTGATGTGATTGGAATTTTGGTTGTATAGTACATCATTGGAATATTGAATTTTGGTTGTATAGTACATCATAAAAATCACCACAATGGTTTGTGTTATGTGTATTAACGAAAAAAAATTCTAAGGAGAATTTAATTGCCATGGCGTTTCGTGTGAACGTTGAATCGTAAGGAAGAAAGGGTCTAGTACTAATAGATTCTCCGAAGATTTTCAATTAATAGAAATGACTAATAGCCATGTGTTATTAAGTCATTGCATATGATTATTAAATAATTTTATTTTCTAAGTTCAACTTATATCGCACTAGGACTGAGTTGTTTCATTATGCCATGTGTTGTTTCATTATGCTCTTGACTCTCGTACCTAAATTTGAGGATGAGGTTCCTCCGAATTTAAATGAAAGATGGGGAGTGCATCCAATCATGTTGTACTTAGGCTTCACATTTACTTGTGACAAAATAATCCCTAATTTACTACGGTGGCATTACTTGATTGATCAAACCAATAATCATTAACATAATACATTAAGTTTGCTTTAAAAATTTTAGATGAGAGAAAGTTGGTTACAACCACATTATTTTTTATTTAAATTATAGGGGTTGCTCTCAATAAGCTTATTTTAATTTGTTATTGTTGACCCGGTGTGAAGGAGAGATCATCATTGCTCGAGGTTCGTACCATTGTTGTCTATTTGACACGCACTCAGAGAATTCAAAGCAGACTAATTGCAAATTGCACCCCAAAGGCTAGGTGGGTTGGAACATCTTTAAGAATTACAATGCACCATGTTTATGTTCAAACCATTGTCGGTGAGTATAGCTTGAAAATTGGTACCTTATCAGAGCATGTATGTTTTTTTTTTTTTTTCTATGATGAAAATTGGTAATAATGGGTAATGGCAATGTGTTGATTCCGAATTGAATTAGGGTGTTACCCCTATAAATCTTAGTTTTTTTTCACAGGAAAATCTGTGATAGTAATGTGTTAACTCCAAATCAAACTAAGGTGCTACCACTATAAACCTTATAAACCTTAGTTTGTTGAGTAAAGACGAAGTCAACAGGATACTCGATCACTTAAAAATCAAATTGAGGCAGTCTACCAACAAACCCTTAGCCACTACCATCCAACCTTTCTCTTTCGGACTAAAATTTTAAGGTAAAGCATAGGTTTTTAAAGGGTCTCAATTCCTTGTACATTTTTTTTTATTTGACAGTCCCTTGTACATTGGTTTGAACTTGGACCTTTTGGATGAGAACCCAAAGACATATTGTTATGGTATCCTAACAGGGATAATTTTTTTTAGGGTAAAGCATAGGTTTTTGAAAGGGTCTCGATCCCTTGTATAATAGTTTGAATTTAGATCTCCTAGATGAGAACCCAAAGTCACACCACTATAGTATCCCAACAGGGATAAAATTTTAAGGTATAGCATGGGTTTGTAAAAGGGTCTCAATATTTTGTGCAATGGTTTGAACCTTGGACTCTTGAATGAGAACCCAAAACCATACCACTACAATGTTCTAATATGAGCAAAAATTTAGAATTAATAATAAGTTTTTGCAAGGGTTATGATCCTTTGTATAGTGGTTTGAACTTGAGTTTCTTGGATGAGAACCCAAAAACATACAACTACAGTGTTCCAATAAAACAAAAATTTGAGTAAAGCATGGGGTTTTTAAAGGGTCTTAGTCCCTTATACAGTGGTTTAAGCTTGGTTTGAAATTAGGTCTCCTAGATGAGAACCCAAAGACATACCAATGGAGTATCCAAACATAGACTCATTTGAATAGAAGGTATCATTCAAATTTAAAATATATAGAAAATATTGTGGACTTGTGTATGATTGTAAAATATATTGATTCACACATATAATTATATGTGGTTTTTATTGAGGTGACTTCTATTAAAATAATAAAATATTTTATTTGTTGTTAGGTCAATTAAATTATATTTAATTTGTCTTTTTATCAAAGATATTTTTTATTTTCTTTTTTATTAAATATATTTTTCATGTTCCTTAAGAGAAAAATCTTACTATGTCAATATTATGAACCTTCTTGCTCATCCACAAAAATTATGAACAATCTCACAATATCATTTATGAAATTAATAGGAATTACTCAAATTCTTCCTATTCTTAACTCAAACCCTTAAGGTAGGGCAACACCATACAATACTCCTTATTTAAAGGAAGTCACTCCTTACAAGATCTCAATATGAGATCCTAACAAAACAACATTCTTTTCTTCATATCCTCTCTATGAGTATTTGCCCATATTTATAATGCCCAACTACCTACCACTTCCACTTATCCATACATATGGGATAATGATATCGAATATAATATTCTAATATTTATATAATATTAAATATTAAATACTTATCTTAGGTACCTAACAGTCCACCCCTCTTACAAAATGTTTTGTCCTTGAAACATAAGAAGAGACTAAACAATATGATCTTCTGAGCATTGCTATGAACTGGTTCCAATCTTGATCATCCATCCATCCTAGTAAAACTTTGATTTGTGGTGATGTTTGTTGATGCTAATATGACCTACAATTTGAATTTTTGGAAGTAATCATCTGCTTCAATGTGTTGGAGGTATATTTCTACTAGCAATAAATATCAATCTTTTTCATCCATGCTTGCTTTTGCCACTTGAGTATCGAAGACTGCTATGTTGGCTTCACACTTTTGTTGCTCTACTCCAGTAACTTGAATGATAGGTCTATTTATTCTTTGATGTTGTTGCACAACTCTGGTAACTAGAGTTGCTATGTTTTCTTTACCAGACATTGCCATAGTTGGTGCCCTTCTATTTCCATGTAGAACCATAATATTGTTGCCTTAAGCCATGCCTCCAAGATTGTTTCCACTCTTAGTGATGTGGGTGGTGATATGCTGCAACCTTGACCTGATGTTCTAGCTTCTTCGTCTCCTTCACATTTTTCTCCTTTATTTTAAATCCTTCTACATGTTCAATCTTGTGCCCTTCATTTTATGTGTTCTTGTATCTTTTATGTCTTTCTTGTATTTTGTTGTTTTTCCTATAGACTTTGCTATTGTTGTTTCTTCGATAGACTCTACTAGTGCTACTTATTCCTTGGATTCCATTTTAGGTTCTAATGCTTCTTCATCGATCTTTGTTATTTCCTCATTGTAGCATAGAGGGGAGTATTCCCGGAAGGGGAGGTGATTTGGGATGAATTATAGAGTTTTGTAACTACTTTGGCCCAAATTGTATAATTGTATGATTTATCGAACTCCCAAAAATTGACTGTACAATTCCAAATCATACAATTGTACGGTTATAACCATACAACACCTTGAATTGTATGATTTAACACCTGTACAATTTTTCAAAACTCAGTTTATAGGTAAAACTTAATAGTTTTGTAATCATTCACTTCCAAACCCTTATTTTTCCACCTTGGACCAAGTCAACTATGCAATTGTGCACACAAAACTAGGCAAATGATCAATTGTACGGTTTGGTTGGCTTATTGTATGGTTTCACAAACCTTTGCTATAATCACATAGTTGTAGATTTACCATATTTACACACTGGATCTAGACAAAGTAAGAATCGACTATTTTTATAGTGGAATTACTATCCTGGTTTTCCCTCATGCAAACCCAAAATCATTACCATTGGTTATTGCCATTGATATTACTTACTGTGCATTTCCAAAAATCATACAATATCATACAAACCTCTCAATGTTCTAATATGAGCAAAAAATTAGAATTAATAATAAGTTTTTGCAAGGGTTATGATCCTTTGTATAGTGGTTTGAACTTGGGTTTCTTGGATGAGAACCCAAAAACATACAACTACAATGTTCCAACAAAACAAAAATTTGAGTAAAGCATGGGGTTTTTAAAGGGTCTTAGTCCCTTATACAGTGGTTTAAGCTTGGTTTGAAATTAGGTCTCCTAGATGAGAACCCAAAGACATACCAATGGAGTATCCAAACATAGACTCATTTGAATAGAAGATATCATTCAAATTTAAAATATATAGAAAATATTGTGGACTTGTGTATGATTGTAAAATATATTGATTCACACATATAATTATATGTGGTTTTTATTGAGGTGACTTCTATTAAAATAATAAAATATTTTATTTGTTGTTAGGTCAATTAAATTATATTTAATTTGTCTTTTTATCAAAGATATTTTTTATTTTCTTTTTTATTAAATATATTTTTCATGTTCCTTAAGAGAAAAATCTTACTATGTCAATATTATGAACCTTCTTGCTCATCCACAAAAATTATGAACAATCTCACAATATCATTTATGAAATTAATAGGAATTACTCAAATTCTTCCTATTCTTAACTCAAACCCTTAAGGTAGGGCAACACCATACAATACTCCTTATTGAAAGGAAGTCACTCCTTACAAGATCTCAATATGAGATCCTAACAAAACAACATTCTTTTCTTCATATCCTCTCTATGAGTATTTGCCCATATTTATAATGCCCAACTACCTACCACTTCCACTTATCCATACATATGGGATAATGATATCGAATATAATATTCTAATATTTATATAATATTAAATATTAAATACTTATCTTAGGTACCTAACAGTCCACCCCTCTTACAAAATGTTTTGTCCTTGAAACATAAGAAGAGACTATACAATATGATCTTCTGAGCATTGCTATGAACTGGTTCCAATCTTGATCATCCATCCATCCTAGTAAAACTTTGATTTGTGGTGATGTTTGTTGATGCTAATATGACCTACAATTTGAATTTTTGGAAGTAATCATCTGCTTCAATGTGTTGGAGGTATATTTCTACTAGCAATAAATATCAATCTTTTTCATCCATGCTTGCTTTTGCCACTTGAGTATCGAAGACTGCTATGTTGGCTTCACACTTTTGTTGCTCTACTCCAGTAACTTGAATGATAGGTCTATTTATTCTTTGATGTTGTTGCACAACTCTGGTAACTAGAGTCGCTATGTTTTCTTTACCATACATTGCCATAGTTGGTGCCCTTCTATTTCCATGTAGAACCATAATATTGTTGCCATAAGCCATGCCTCCAAGATTGTTTCCATTCTTAGTGATGTGGGTGGTGATATGCTGCAACCTTGACCTAATGTTCTAGCTTCTTCGTCTCCTTCACATTTTTCTCCTTTATTTTAAATCCTTCTACATGTTCAATCTTGTGCCCTTCATTTTATGTGTTCTTGTATCTTTTATGTCTTTCTTGTATTTTGTTGTTTTTCCTATAGACTTTGCTATTGTTGTTTCTTCCATAGACTCTACTAGTGCTACTTCTTCCTTGGATTCCATTTTAGGTTCTAATGCTTCTTCATCGATCTTTGTTATTTCCTCATTGTAGCATAGAGGGGAGTATTCCCGGAAGGGGAGGTGATTTGGGAGGTTTTGGGATGAATTATAGAGTTTTGTAACTACTTTGGCCCAAATTGTATAATTGTACGATTTATCGAACTCCCAAAAATTGACTGTACAATTCCAAATCATACAATTGTACGGTTATAACCATACAACACCTTGAATTGTACGATTTAACACCTGTACAATTTGTCAAAACTTAGTTTATAGGTAAAACTTAATAGTTTTGTAATCGTTCACTTCCAAACCCTTATTTTTTCACCTTGGACCGAGTCAACTATGCAATTGTGCACACAAAACTAGGCAAATGATCAATTGTACGGTTTGGTTGGCTTATTGTATGGTTTCACAAACCCTTGCTGCAATCACATAGTTGTAGATTTACCATATTTACACATTGGATCTAGACAAAGTAAGAATCGACTATTTTTATAGTGGAATTACTATCCTGGTTTTCCCTCATGCAAACCCAAAATCATTACCATTGGTTATTGCCATTGATATTACTTACTGTGCATTTCCAAAAATCGTACAATATCATACAAACCTCTCAATTACCAATTACAACAACAATCATTCAATAATATATGCATTCATAACCATCACACAGGATTTAGGAAACATTAGTACTTTATTATCATTATGGGTTCATCCAATTACAATATCATTCTAGCCATACTTGCACAGGATATATATAATCGATATTTACCAGTAACGTACATATCATCAATTGCAATTACACATAGTATATATATAGGTTGCCATATTATATGTCACAGAGAGAATGACAAACAACACTATCACATAGTGAATAACAATCCACACTCATGAACCATAATGAGCATCCACAATAATCTTTGGTGAACAATCTTCCATAAGAATGAAAAACCCTAAAAAATTGAATGGGGGTATTTATAATGCTTGCCCAGGGTGTTCCAAAGTGATTCTTGAGACAACATATTATTCACAACTGTCTTCCCGCAATATCTCAAAATAATCAATGCATTAAGGTTTTACTAAGTCTAACTTTGATTTTTATCAAATTACCTTAAATGCACATTTCAATTAATTTCATTTCACATCTAATTGTATGTTTATGACCAATTGTACAATTACACAATTGTACAGTTACAACCTTACATTGTACAATTAGACAAAAATTAAACATTTGACAAAATTGTGCAAATCCATTTTATTTTTTCTTCTAGGAGATGGATTTGCTACCTACATCTTCCCTCCCCTTTAAATTAGTCGACATCCTCACCGACTCATTTTTCTTGGCCTTAGATGACTGGTCTTGCTGAAGATACTGAAGCTATACTCGAAGAACAGCATGGTAATTCTATAGCTTGGTCATGTAGTTACAAAGTTCTACAACCTTCAAGCCATACTCATTGGATACCTCCTCAACAATAGCTAAAAGTTGTAGTAACTCCTTCTACTTGTATGCACCCTTGCATAGCTTTTTTTCAATTCTACCTCTATCTAAGATATTATGGCTAGCTTATCATCCTTCTTTGCAATGACACTGTCACATTGCTACAATTCAGTCTTATGGGTTAGCTGAAGCTCTTCCTTGACCTGAAGCACCACCTTATGATCCATAATTATGTCATTATAGCATTTAACATCCTTCACAATTTCCTCGATATTGTAGTCCTTCAGCTGTAGTTGTCCTTCAAATATCTTCAACTATTCCTCATTTTTTGCCAACTATTCTTTTTGGAATGATAGTTGTTCTTCCTGCTGCTTGAGTTGTTCAAACTCAACTAATCCTCCTATTATTTTATTTGGGAAGCATATTTATGTAACAAATTTTCTTGCTCCTTCAATCACTTCTTCTGCTCTTTCACTTATTGGATCATAATTTGTTTCTCTTCCTCTTGTGTTTGTAGCGTCTCTTCATAGGCTTACTTCATGTCCTTCATTTCAATATCAACCTTCTTGAGATTTTTCTTGACCTCATTTTTGTGATGTTCTAATTCTCCTTCAATTGCAACCATCTCTCTTCGAGTTGCTTCCATATATTTCCTATGTGCTTCCTTGGCCTGATAGATCTATCTAAGACCCACACTCAGCTACTCAATCTAGTATGTTAGGAAATTAAATTTTTGGAATATGGAGGTCAACTCTGGAGATGTCCTTAGATACTCTGTATCTAATGTGTTTAATGGACATATTTGATTCTTATCTAGATCCAAGTACAAATGTGGGTATGCTTGGTAGTTTGTCTTCACTCCTTTCAACAAATCCAAAATTCTCAATATACTTATTACCTCTCCCCTAGGTAACTTCCATGGGTGTTGTGCATGAATCTAGGCTATGCTTCTTATTTGGTCCTCACTGCAAACCCACTCCATGGCCTTCCCATTTCAACAAAGGTTTTCTCCCTCCACTGCTTTAGTTTTCCTATACAACCTACCCAAAACTAAAATTGGGTACTAGTGAACATATAACAAATATGTTTCAATAAATGGTCCACTTGATCATCTGTCTTCTCCTTCTTTGTTTAAGATGCCAAATTGATGTAATTTAAGCAAAAAACTTGTCTAAAGTCCTCTATCCATTTTCTGTGATGGGGTACTTTCCACCTCTTTCTCTTATGGATATGAACTTCCCTCAATCTCCTTAATTGAACCCGTCGTGGTCTTTACTTGTAGCGAAATATGTGTTATAGTTCTCTCTTCCTCTACTCCTATTGATCTAATATCTTCAACCTCAATAATCTCCTTATTTGATTATTTTTCCTCCCCATGTTCTTGAACTTTTTTCTGTGGCTCTAGCATGGTAGAACCCTGAAGGTTCTAACACAATTTTAATAAAGAATACTTAAGATAACATCTTAATTAAAATAATCACTTTTATAAAGAATAACTGTTTCACTGGTAGGAAGGTCCCTCCAATGCATTCAATTAAAAATTATATATTCTTATTCATTGATGATTTGTGTGAATGGCCAACCTAATATATCTAACCTAAAGCTACATTGGTGAAGAGACGTGATGGTTCACGTTATGAAGAGATGTGATGGTTCACTTTATGAGTTAATAATATAATAATTAAATGATTAATAATACTAACTAATAATGTTAGGATGGAGGATCCTAACATGCCACCCTCCTTAAAAAGAGCTTTGTCCTCAAAGTTCAAAGTGAGGAGATTTATATTTTGTTTTCCAAGCAAAATTTTTGTAAGTTCTTGTACTATTTTAATGTCACTTTTCCAAAGGCAGTGATATCTTGAAGGTCAGAGTGTTAGTGGGGGGTTTCCAAGAACAATAGTAGAATCTTCCTTAGGAGAATCATGATGATGATGGGAGGGCAACCCTTGGGGTTCCTCAAACACTTTAGAAGGATGCATCAAAAGTGGTGGTAACGCTTCCATATCCTTTTGTTGTTCCCTAGGAGAGCCAACAGTGAATGAGTGTGTAATCACCTTTTTGTGTTGTTTTCGAATAGGTTTGGTTATATGGCAAGAACTCACAATTGGGGGGAAATTTGAGTGTAGTTCTTGTAGAGTGTAAGTTTGGCCATAATGAGTCATTTTGGAAATGTCTACCTCATCCTTACCTAATGCATCGATCACTTTTGGCATATCAACCGTATTGCCTTTATCATTTTGATCAGGTGTTTGGAATATTTCTTGCTCATTGTCCTTGTTTTCCACATATTCCTCCTATTTCTTATCTTCCATGGATTCCTCATCTTCCTTAACTTCGTCATCGTTTATATATTTAGTGATATCTTCAAGTGTATCTATCACTATTTCTACCTCAATCACATTTTCATTGTTGGGAGAACTACAAGGAATAGTTGCATCTGAAATATATAGTGTAGGTGTAATACATTGATGATTGTGAATAAATTTCTCATTGCAATGATAGCAGAGGCCTTTTGCTTGTCGTTCTTTCATTTCTTCAAAATTGATATGTTTAATTGGTAGGGTTGGGTTAAATTTGGGGGTTGTGTAAGTGCTTTGTGCCTTTCCATTATGCGTAGGTTTTGGGGTAATGCAAGTGGTTTGAGATTTCCCCATAGGTGGTTTCCCTAATTGACATTGTGCGTTGATTTTGTCTTCGATTAATTTGGCCAATCCAATAGTCTGCATCATGGTACTAGGGTTGAACATTTGTACCTCTAGTTGAATCTCTTCCTTTAATCCATTGATGAAACAATATATGAAATTTTTTCATCCAACCCTATGTATTTTTTGGTGATATCCTTAAATCGAATTTCATACTCATGCACAAAAGTTTTATTGATGAAGGTCCCAAGTGTTTTGATGAAGGTCCTTGAGAAAATACCACATGGTTGGGTCCCATATGGCTCTATTACCAAATGGTAGAACCCTAAAGGTTTTAGCACAATTTTAATAAAGAAATACTTAAAATAGCATCTAAATTAAAAGAATCGCTTTTATAAAGAATCATTGTTTCACTGGTAGGAAGGTCCCACCAATACATTCAATAAAAAATTATATATTATTCTTCATGGATGATTTGTGTGAATGGACAACCTAATATATATCTAACCTAAAGATACATTGGTGAAGATACGTGATGGTTCACATTAGGAAGAGATGTGATGGTTCACTTTATGAGTTAATAATATAATAATTAAATGATTAATAATACTAACTAATAATGTTAGGATCGAGGATCCTAATATGTGCTTCTTTGGCCTTATAGATCTATCTAAGACCCACACTCAGCCACTCAATCTAGTGTGTTACGAAATTAAATTTTTGGAATATGGAGGTCAACTCTAGAGATGCCCTTCGATACTCAGTATCTGATGTGTTTAATGGACATATTTGATTATTATCTAGATCCAAGTACACATATGGGTATGCTTGGTAGTTTGTCTTCACTCCTTTCAACAAATCTAAAATTCTCAATATACTTATTACCTCTCCCCTAGGTAACTGCCATGGCTTTTGTGCATGAATATAGGCTATGCTTCTTATTTGGTCCTCACTACAAAACCACTCCATGACCTTCCCATTTCAACAAAGGTTTTCTTCCTCCACTGCTTTAGTTTTCCTATACAACCTACTTGAAACTACAATCGAGTACTAGTGAACATATCACATATTTATTTTAAGAAATGGTCCACTTGATCATCTATCTTCTCCTTCTTTGTTTAAGATGTCAAATTGATGTACTTTAAGAAAAAACTTGTCATAAGTCCTCTATCCATTTCCTGTGATGGGGTCATTTCCTCCTCTTCCTCTTATGGATACGAACTTCCCTCAATATCCTTAATTGAACCCGTTGCGGTCTTTACCTGTAGTGAAATATGTGTTATAGTTCTCTCTTCCTATACTCCTATAGATCTAATCTCTTCAACCTCAATAATATTCTTAGTCGATTGTTTTTCCTCTCCATGTGCTTGAATTTCTTCCTGTGGCTCTAGCAAGACCTCTTAATGTATATTTACCAACCCTTCTTCCTATGGATTCGACTGTTCTTCTACCACTATTGTGGAGACAAGAATTGGATCAAATCATTCTTATGATGGTCTTGTGTCCCCCTCCTCTGGTTGACTACTGCCACCTCTCATCATAATCCTTATTTGTGGTTTATTTTTTCCCTTCATCTCTTCTGATGGGACTACCAACACTTCTTTTGTCCTTGGTGGTGATATCGCTCTATCTAGCCAACATTTAGATGCCTCAAACAATTCAAATTCATTGGCCTGCAATAGTGTAGGAGACCCCACCATTACTCCTAACTGGTCTACCCCTACTAGCACATTAATATCTATTAGCTCCAAGTCTTCTAGCCCTACTTGCATATCATATGGGTCAATGAGCATTGATTGTAACTGCTCACTCTACATAGGATATTTCTCTTGTATCTACCTTTCTTATTGCTTGCATATTCAAATCCACATTGGATTGTGTGTTAGTGTTGTTGTTTCATCCTCTTGATGATACAAGGATTGCTCTTACAACCATTGTGTAGATACCTATTGTTCTACCTTAGAATCTAGGTTCAATTGTCACCTTTCTCTTCCTTTGAGGGTGGACTTATTTTGATAAAGTATCATTATCTTCAATCAAGGAAGGTTCTAGTTTCTTGGTATTATTTTTCTATCTCAAATTCTTCGAAGTAACTTTCAAAAGTGACATTATATTTACCCATCATAATGTGGTGGGTTGCTCTCGTGGGATATCACCAGGTGTTGTTAACCCTTGGAATGTAATACCAACATGAGAGACCACATCCAACATTACAATTATTGCATGAAATGTCATAGATAAGTTCTTCCTAATTCTCTACAATAATTATTGTATCCTCTGAGCCAAATATGTCCCCAAATCATACTGCACCCATTGTGTGACACCCTCTATATACTATGCCATCCATATTGGCATATTCGAAGATCATGCTTCACCTGACAATCGAGACATCACCATGTTTATGGCACACATAAGAGCCTTTGTTATTAGTTGCTTTGCTTAATTTCTCATCCTCCTATACCAAAAGCATTTGTAGTTGATGAATATTTAAGCTCTATCCATGTGGTGATTAATTGGTCGGTATCTATAGCATCTACCACTTTTTTCTTAATTGGGATCCCTTCCTTTGGTAACCCAAATATTTGTTAAAAGGCTACAACCAAGAATTCCACCTTGAGATGTTGGTTCCTAATCTGTACAAAGGTGCAATTCCTATTTGAGTCATATGACTGCACCCTCTACAACATGTATTCATGAAAGAATACTTTATCTTATGGTGGTACCTATGCCAATATGCTTTTTCCAGCTCAGGTCAAGGTTCTCTTTATCGAGTGAGTCTCATCATTTTAATTCCACCATTTTTGATAGAATTCACCTATCTACTGAGTGAAGGTGATATCCTTCAATTCCATCCATCCTCCTTCATCCTCATGAGGTAGGTCCATTTGTTCATTTGGGGTAGCCTCTCTATGCACATCACTACAAATATCCCTTCGATGTACCCTAGGTGGTTTTATTTGCAGCTCCTGATGAAAAAATAGTTGTGCTCTTCCTCTATCGCCACATTAATTTTTGTCCCCTCGATAACCTATGACCTCTACCCCTCCAAGGATGATAACTATGTTATCCTTATGGCTGAAACCCTCATCCTTAGCCTTGTGTAGGGTGGTTCACTTCTTACATAGGCCATGAATCTCCCTGATGTAGAGGTCTTGGTGAGCGTTCAACCCTTGTTTCCACAATCCATTTTAAATAAGCTTGAAATTCCTTCTCAGTGTTTATTCTTCATATTTTCTCATCTTGGAACCACTCCTTTACCAATCTTATTCAATTCAATAATTCAAGACAATTGCATCACAAACTGCACAACTGAGTTGGATTTCATACAATTGTACCAAAAATGTACAGCTACCCCAAAAAGTTTACAATTTCTCCTCACAATCATATAGGTGTTTTTTGGAATCATACTATTGTTTCTAAAATCGTATAATTGTATTCCAATTTTGTACAATTCATCCAAATTGTACAATTTGTGTTCCAAATCATACAATTTCACCCAAAAATCATATAGTAAGCCCCAAATCATACAAGTGCACCTCACTTCCATACAATTGTGCCAAAAATTATACAATTACACTTGAAATTGTACAATTGCACTCAAATAATTATATGCCTTCAAATCATACAACTGTGCTTCAAATCATACAATTTCACCCAAAAATCATACAATCATCTACTTTAGCATGCACTTACTCAAAAATATTTGTTTTTGTATGATTTGACCAATTTTCTTTGCACCCTTTGCCATTGTTGTGCAATTTCCTCTTTCCAATGTGATTTCCAATTCACTTGTGTAATTCTTTCTTTTGATTGTGCAATTCTTTAGAGGTACGATTCGTTATGGAAACCTATGAAATTATCTTGTATGACCCTCCACTTATAATTCTTCCACATGAAATGATTGAGATATTTTATTTTTCATCGATCTAATTCTTCATACAAAATTAGGGTTTTAAATCTTCACTCCATTCTACTTTTCTAAAAACTGTTCAAACCCTAGCAATGTTTTTCACCACTTAGGGTTTTTATCTACCACAATTTAATCAAACCCTAGATTTTTCAACTACTAATTTGCTTTCAAATACATTTTCTAGAAATACCTAGATTTTCTTCGAAGTCAAACCCTACCTTTTTCCACTTTTTTTTCTAATTCCAGTTTGCTTTTTCAAAAACAAGAAGATTCCATAGTGCAAATTCATGATGGGTTAAGATAATTATTTAGCATGTGATATTTGCATGCCCATATAGGAGAAAATTATTCGCTTGCACACTCCTTACTCTCGAATGCTCCAAAATTCAACTGTTCAATTCATGCAATTTGTTCAAATCTGGTGAAAATGACATGCATGACACATTTTTTTAAAACCAAACATTCCCTTGCATGAAAATTTACCATCTCAACCCTCTTTGCATGTGTTTTTGGATTTTTGCATGGATGACTACCAACTCATCCCTTTTTGCATGCACTTTTTGTCTTTTTCTTGCTCTTTGAATATTTTATTCGTTCTTTTTCTTTTATTTTATTTTTAGAAGACGCTACCATTTCTGGTTTTCAACCATCTTCTATCTTAATTTTTTCCCAAGAGATTTTTACAATCAAGATTATTTTTTCTATTTTTATACTCTATTTTTTTCATATTTTTTCAAAATTACCTAATTTTTTAACTTACCTTCTAGGAAATCATATAGTGACATTCACTTGTATGATTCCTTCTGTCGATGTGTCACCTAGAGATTATACCACCTCATTTCGAGTAATTGGATGCTGAGCAATCGTACAATCAGGATTTGATTGGTCAACTATACGATTTGTTGCTTCTTGTTGGCCAACTGTACAATTTGTAATCAGACAATTATCAACTGTATGATTTAGAATTGTACAATTACAATTTGTATGATTTGGAACTATACAATTGCAAGTTGTATGATTGGTAATTGCACAATTTCTTATTCCAAAGTCAAATTTTCTTGTTTGAGGCTTCTCCTTTGCCAAATTGGTTGATCATTAGGTGAGGATGCCCTTGCTACTCTATTTTCATTAGGGCACTTCTACTTCTATCTCCTCAAACTAAATCAGCCTCCAAACTTGGTGAACGAGTCCTTTGTCGACTTCAGCTTCTTTCATCTTGAAATCGTAGTCTTCCCATGCCAACAAGTTCTATTCCATGCACTTGTCTACCACGATCTTGTCCTCTTGCTATCAAAACCCTTCACATATTAAATTTGCCAACTTCTATTTGAGTAATCCTCTTCCTACTTCTATTCTTCTTGGTCCTTGTTGATGCATTAGTGGTCGTTCCAATGGGTATTGTTTTGTAAGGTTTGGCACGACTCCTTTCCAATTGCATCCTTGCACATTCTTGATCTAATTAAAAGGTATGCATGGTGCCTCCTCGAGTTGTCTAGGTTATTTTGAAGTAGAGGGTTGAATTCTCCCCCTTCCGCCTCTGGTTAAAGGATCTGAATGATTAATTTCTTCATTCATTGCTCGTAATCTGTTGGCAATTTTGGGTTTGAGATCCTAGCTTCTTGTCTATGAGTTGTCATTGATGTCAAAAGGAAATGGCATTAATGTTAAGAGGATGTGTTGGCTTCAAAGGTGGAAGATTCCAAGAGAAATTTTGGAGAGATTCCATTGGCAAGGGTTTTTCATTAAAACCAGGTTAAATGGTTTTTATTAAAACCAATGGAGGTTCTCTTTATTATTTATTTAATTATTATTTAAAACCCTTCAAGGTTTTAATTAATTAATTATTTAATTAATTAAGGGAGAAATTATTTTTAATTTATTAAAAATACTTTAAGGGTTTTTAAACCCTTTAGAAAGCAAATTTCGATTAAATTCGAAATTACTTTTCTTTGCAGATCGACGTGTTCTAAAGTCCACGTATGGACTATAAATATGAGAAGGTTCCTAAGGTTAAAGCCTCTTGGAAAATCGAAGGCAATTAATTGGTTTGGCTGCGATCGAATGTTCTAGTTTACGCTGCGAAAGAGGAGAGCTCGTGGTTTGAAAAGCTTTCGAAAAGCTTGACCGTTTATGTGGAAGGAAGTCCGTCTTGGACTTCGTAAGCCCCTTGTGGGCTAGTGGCAGTGAAGGCTGCGTTTGGGCCTTGCGTAGGTGGAGGTCTGCGTTTCGATCCCCGCGGAGGGAGTTGTGCATGGATTAGTCACGTTTTTATTAAAACGTGTTTTGTGCCGCGAATTTCGGATTCTTCAAGGGCAGCCATTATAAGGTGTGATTATTTTCTTGATATGATTTTTGGCATTGTTTAGCATTGTTTAAAAGACATAGGAGAAATAAGGGGATATTTCTTTGGTTGTATTTTTGAGATTAGTCTTTTGCTATGCTAAATTTAAAAATGGAGATATAAGGTGTAAGTTTTGGTTGTTGTGTTTTTGGCTTCTTTGGTGGTTGTTTTTAAAGAAGAGGAGCTAAAAGGTGTATTAAGGAAAGTTTTTATATATGCTCATTTATCTTGGTTCTAACCCTAACTTGGTTGGAAGTTTGAGGGTTGTGTGTGGTGACAGATTTAAGGATCAATTTTCTTCTACTCCAATAAGGTATGGGCACATTCTTCTTATGAGTATGATTGGTGTATGTTTTTCTGAAATAAGGTTGGAGTGAAAAGGTTTTCAACTAGGTTTCCTTTGGTTGGGTGTAAATCCTATTTTCTGGTTTGTTGAAGACTACTTATGCATTGTTATCCTTAAGGAGAGTTTTTGGTGAATGCATAATTTTTGGTTTGAGATAGTGGAAGCTTTGTGCACTAGGGTTTATATTTGTGAGTCTAGCTACTTGCATTGAGTTGGTGGAACCCTTGGTTGGCTGTTTTGAGTTTGATGGTTGAGTTGCTTCCATAGAGGTTGTTTGATCAAGTTATTGCTTTACTTGATTCATGATATTGGGCTTACTCCATTGAGTTGATTTGAGCAAGTTATTCTTTGCATTTGGTGATATTGTGTTGGTGGCTGTTTTGTTCAAATATCTTTGGAGGGAAAAGGATTTCTACTTGTTTCCTTTTCTTGTGATGATTGGTTGAATGCTTCAAGGTTGATGTTGAGTTGAATGGTGTTGGTTGACTAAACCTTGTTTGATGAGCATTGTTGTTGAAACCCTAATTGATGGTGAAAAGAACATGAGTATCATTGTTATGTGATTCTTTGCATAGTTGGCAATTGTTGGGGTTTCATGTTCTTGAAAGAAAACATTCTATCCTATCCATTTCAGATATTGAGTTGAGTTTTCAGATTTGAGATTGAGATTGAGCTGAGTTGATTTGAGTTGAGTTTTGAGATTGGGATTTGAGTATAGAACATATTGAGTCTCTAACAATTCTCTTTATGCTTCTATGAGTTTGACAAATCACATTGGGTCTCTAACAATTCACTTTGTGATTTCCTACTAAGAAAGTTTTTCTTGGTGAGCTTGCTGAGTTTTTGGACAAGTTCCAGTGGGGACTTGTGAGCAGTTTTTGGACAGGTTTCGATGGGGACTTGTGAGCAGATTTGGACAGGTCCTAGCAGAGGACTTGTGAGCTGAGTTTGATAGTTCTATCAGAGAACTTGAGGACAGAGGTGCATTGGTTCTATGAGAAGAACCTAAGGATAGTTGGCAAGTCTTTGAGAAGGCTTGTATGCAGAGGATTGATTTGTTCAAGAGTTGGATAGATCTGACAGACAGAGGAAGACTTGTACTAGACCGACTGACTGTGTTTGGTACAGGTTGTTGAGCTGCTGTGGACGTGATCATAGAAGGCAGAGGTCTCTTAGGCTAAGCATTGAGGACAAGAGGTCTTCGGTGGAAAGGAGTTCCACGTGTCTGGCAAGAGGTAGAGGCAGTTGATCTTCTGAGGGATCATTTCTAGAGCAGAGGGGAAGGTATCTCCTTTGAGAAGAGGCTCATAAATTTTGATTGGGGGAAGGTATCTCCTTTGGGCCGAGGCTCATAAACATTGTAATTGGGAAGGATTCCCAAAGAACTTTGAGATAACTTTTAGAGAAAAGTTTTGTGGACGTAGCTCGACCATTCTGGGTGAACCACATTAAAATTGGTGTCACTTTGTGGATGATATTGTGCATTTCTTTGATATTGCTTTGGGTATATTGCTTTACTATTTTGAAGTATAAAGGAAAAAGTAAAAAGAGGTCTTATACTTGTTCACCCCCCTCTCGAGTATAAGCTTGTGTTCTTCAATTGGTATCAGAGCAGGTGCCTTCGAAAAGTTTAACAGACTTGAAGGAAAAGCTAGTAAAGAACACAATGGATCATTCAAGTGGCAATGCAACACCTATTCTTGATGGGTCAGATTTTGGTCTTTGGAGTGCAAGGATGAAGGTTCATCTAATGGCACTTGGGAATGAGGTTTGGGAAGTGATTGAAGATGAGTACACTATTCCTGAACATGGTCCTAATACTAAAGAAGAAAGGCTCCTACATCACAGCAATTCAAAAGCAATGAATGCAATCCTGAAAGGCTTACAGAAAGCAGATCTCACCAAAGTGATTCACTGCAAGACAGCCAGTGAAATGTGGAAACAGATTGAAGGTGGTTCATACAGGTGATACAAATGTCAGAAAGGCCAAGTTGAGACACTTCAAAGGTATGTTTGAACAACTCAAGATGAATGATGATGAAAATATTAGTGACTACATGCTTCGTATGGATGAGGTTGTTAACTCCATGAAAGACTTAGGTCTTGAGCTTGCTGAAAATGATGTTTGTGATAAGATTTTAAGATCTCTTCCTAATAGATTTAGTGAAAATATTTCTGCTATTGAGGAAGCTAAAGATTTGGATAAGTTGAAAAAGGATGAGCTCCATAGTATACTTGCAGCATTTGAGTTGAGAACTCAAGTGAAGGTTGATGTCAAGAAAGAGGCAACTTTCAAGGCTACCAAGAATTCCAAGGGTAAACAGCCTTAAGATAGTGATGAGTCTTCTAGTGATGAAGAGGCATATTACAGACAGAAAGGCAAGTTCTCTAGAAAGCACAAAAGTATGAAAAATATAAGATGTTTCAATTGTGGAAAGTTTGGTCATTATGCTACTGATCGTACTATTCCCAAGAATGAAAGTGATGAAGATAAACAGGATTCTAAGAGCAAGGATTCTGAAAAGCACAAGCATCACAGGAAAAACAAAGATGAGCACAACAATCAAGGAAAGAGGTATTCTCACAAGCACAAGAAGAGTTTCTACCTAGACAAAGCAAGTAAGTGTTCTAGTAGTGATAGTGAAAGTTCTTCAAGTGATAATGAAAATGAGATGTTGTTCATATCAGAAAAAGAGGAAGAACCGAAACATAGATTCATTATCATGAAATGTCTTAGATGTGGAAATTTTGGTCACCTTGAGGATGATTGCACAAATAATGATTTGGTTTCTAGTATGTATGAGGATGCTTCAGAAAACTATAAGGAAGATGCATGTATGGTTTTTGAAAAGGGTAGCACCTCTAGTGATAAGAAATCTGAAAAAGGCTTTGATGATTCAAAAAGCAAACAAATAAAGGATCTTGAAAGTGAACTTATTAGTGCTCTTAGTGCTTTGGAAAAGGAAAGAAAGAAGAATGCTAGACTCAAGGATAAGTTAGATGAATGTTGTATGGAGAGAGATGATCTTATAGAAAGTCTTGACTTCTCTATAGCTAAGACACAAGAACTCAAGGATGAGTTAGAGTCTAAGGTTCTTGAGTATAGTGAGTTAGAACAGAAAATGGCTTCTTTGAAAGAGGAAACTAAAGAGTACAAGGATAAGCTTTACGGGTTTCAAGATAGCTCCAAAAAGGTTAAGTCACTCATCAAAGGTCAAAGAAAGACAATAGATAAAATAGGCCTTGGTTTTGTTAAGCCACACAAGGAACAAGTTGGAGAGTCTAGTAAGAGACTCCAAAAGGAAGAGAGTTCGAATGAGGAAAGTATTTCAGAAAAGGAGTCCTTGAATGATAGATGCACAAAAACAGAAAATAGAAATCAAAAGATGAGGAGAAAGTTTTCAGAACCTAAGAGGTCAATTAAAGGAAAGTTTCAAGGCAGATGTTTTGCTTGTCACAAGTTTGGTCACATGGCTTCACATTGCATGGCTCAAGTGAAGGAGGTAAATGACAGTTTCAGAAGTGCTAGTTACTTTCAAGGGTATTGCTACTCTTGTCAACAGTTTGGGCACAAGGCAATTTATTGCAAGGCAAATAACAGGAACAAGTTTGGTCAGAACAGGTGGATTCAAAGATCAGGTTTACCTCAGAGAAACAACATCGTCAAGTGTTTCAAGTGCAACAATGAAGGTCACACAATTAGACAGTGTAGAGCTGAAATTCCAAAATACAAGAATAGGAACAGTGGCATGATCAGGTCCAAGGATCAAGGCATGGACAAGAACAAGGATGAGAACAAGAACAAGAACAATGACAAGAATAGGAATATGGACAAAGAGTTCAAGAGAAGGCCCGGCAAGGAAGTTATAGACGCTGATGATGATCAGTGCCTAATGGGAGTTTTACTCCCACCCAAGAATTAATCACCTCAATAGGAGGTGGGGGAGGGACTAAGCTAAGAGGCTCATTCTTAGTCCCGAGCCCCAAAGGTGACCCTTTGCCATTGATGACAAAGGGGGAGAGATTTGAGTAAGGGGAGAGCCTCAAGACAGGGGGAGCTGTTTATGTTGAGTTTCGATGTTGTTGAGAAGCATGGTTTGCCATCAATGACAAAGGGGGAGATTGTTGGCAATTTTGGGTTTGAGATCCTAGCTTCTTGTCTATGAGTTGTCATTGATGTCAAAAGGAAATGGCATTAATGTTAAGAGGATGTGTTGGCTTCAAAGGTGGAAGATTCCAAGAGAATCCGGAGAGATTCCATTGGAAATGGTTTTTATTAAAACCAATGGAGGTTCTCTTTATTATTTATTTAATTATTATTTAAAACCCTTCAAGGTTTTAATTAATTAATTATTTAATTAATTAAGGGAGAAATTATTTTTAATTTATTAAAAATACTTAAGGGTTTTTAAACCCTTTAGAAAGCAAATTTCGATTAAATTCAAAATTACTTTTCTTTGCAGCCGACGTGTTCTAAAGTCCACGTATGGACTATAAATATGAGAAGGTTCCTAAGGTTAAACCCTCTTGGAAAATCGAAGGCAATTAATTGGTTTGGCTGTGATCGAATGTTCTGTTTACGCTGCGAAAGAGGAGAGCTCGTGGTTTGAAAAGCTTTCGGAAAGCTTGACCGTTCATGTGGAAGGAAGTCCGTCTTGGACTTCGTAAGCCTCTTGTGGGCTAGTGGCAGTGAAGGCTGCATTTGGGCCTTGCGTAGGCGGAGGTCTGCGTTTCGATCCCCACGGAGGGAGCTGTGCATGGATTAGTCACGTTTTTATTAAAACGTGTTTTGTGCCGCGAATTTTGGATTCTTCAAGGGCAGCCATTATAAGGTGTGATTATTTTCTTGATATGATTTTTGGCATTGTTTAGCATTGTTTAAAAGACATAGGAGAAATAAGGGGATATTTCTTTGGTTGTATTTTTGAGATTAGTCTTTTGCTATGCTAAATTTAAAAATGGAGATATAAGGTGTAAGTTTTGGTTGTTGTGTTTTTGGCTTCTTTGGTGGTTGTTTTTAAAGAAGAGGAGCTAAAAGGTGTATTAAGGAAAGTTTTTATATATGCTCATTTATCTTGGTTCTAACCCTAACTTGGTTGGAAGTTTGAGGGTTGTGTGTGGTGACAACTTTAAGGATCAATTTTCTTCTACTCCAAAAAGGTATGGGCACATTCTTCTTATGAGTATGATTGGTGTATGTTTTTCTGAAATAAGGTTGGAGTGAAAAGGTTTTCAACTAGGTTTCCTTTGGTTGGGTGTAAATCCTATTTTCTGGTTTGTTGAAGACTACTTATGCATTGTTATCCTTAAGGAGAGTTTTTGGTGAATGCATAATTTTTGGTTTGAGATAGTGGAAGCTTTGTGCACTAGGGTTTATATTTGTGAGTCTAGCTACTTGCATTGAGTTGGTGGAACCCTTGGTTGGCTGTTTTGAGTTTGATGGTTGAGTTGCTTCCATAGAGGTTGTTTGATCAAGTTATTGCTTTACTTGATTCATGATATTGGGCTTACTCCATTGAGTTGATTTGAGCAAGTTATTCTTTGCATTTGGTGATATTGTGTTGGTGGCTGTTTTGTTCAAATATCTTTGGAGGGAAAAGGATTTCTACTTGTTTCCTTTTCTTGTGATGATTGGTTGAATGCTTCAAGGTTGATGTTGAGTTGAATGGTGTTGGTTGACTAAACCTTGTTTGATGAGCATTGTTGTTGAAACCCTAATTGATGGTGAAAAGAACATGAGTATCATTGTTATGTGATTCTTTGCATAGTTGGCAATTGTTGGGGTTTCATGTTCTTGAAAGAAAACATTCTATCCTATCCATTTCAGATATTGAGTTGAGTTTTCAGATTTGAGATTGAGATTGAGCTGAGTTGATTTGAGTTGAGTTTTGAGATTGGGATTTGAGTATAGAACATATTGAGTCTCTAACAATTCTCTTTATGCTTCTATGAGTTTGACAAATCACATTGGGTCTCTAACAATTCACTTTGTGATTTCCTACTAAGAAAGTTTTTCTTGGTGAGCTTGCTGAGTTTTTGGACAAGTTCCGTGGGGACTTGTGAGCAGTTTTGGATAGGTTTCAGTGGGGACTTGTGAGCAGATTTGGACAGGTCCTAGCAGAGGACTTGTGAGCTGAGTTTGATAGTTCTATCAGAGAACTTGAGGACAGAGGTGCATTGGTTCTATGAGAAGAACCTGAGGACAGATTTGGCAAGTCTTTGAGAAGGCTTGTATGTAGAGGATTGATTTGTTCAAGAGTTGGACAGATCTGACAGACAGAGGAAGACTTGTACTAGACCGACTGACTGTGTTTGGTACAGGTTGTTGAGCTGCTGTGGACGTGATCATAGAAGGGAGAGGTCTCTTAGGCTAAGCATTGAGGACAGGAGGTCTTCGGTGGAAAGGAGTTCCACGTGCTGGCAAGAGGTAGAGGCAGTTGATCTTCTGAGGGATCATTTCCAGAGCAGAGGGGAAGGTATCTCCTTTGAGAAGAGGCTCATAAATTTTGATTGGGGAAGGTATCTCCTTTGAGCAGAGGCTCATAAATTTTGATTGGGGGAAGGTATCTCCTTTGGGCCGAGGCTCATAAACATTGTAATTGGGAAGGATTCCCAAAGAACTTTGAGATAACTTTTAGAGAAAAGTTTTGTGGATGTAGCCCAACCATTTTGGGTGAACCACGTTAAAATTGGTGTCACTTTGTGGATGATATTGTGCATTGCTTTGATATTGCTTTGGGTATATTGCTTTACTATTTTGAAGTATAAAGGAAAAAGTAAAAGAGGTCTTATACTTGTTCACCCCCCTCTCAGTATAAGCTTGTGTTCTTCAATTGGTATCAGAGCGGGTGCCTTCGAAAAGTTTAACAACTTGAAGGAAAAGCTAGTAAAGAACACAATGGATCATTCAAGTGGCAATGCAACACCTATTCTTGATGGGTCAGATTTTGGTCTTTGGAGTGCAAGGATGAAGGTTCATCTAATGGCACTTGGGAATGAGGTTTGGGAAGTGATTGAAGATGAGTACACTATTCCTGAACATGGTCCTAATACTAAAGAAGAAAGGCTCCTACATCACAACAATTCAAAAGCAATGAATGCAATCCTGAAAGGCTTACAGAAGCAGATCTCACCAAAGTGATTCACTACAAGACAACTAGTGAAATGTGGAAACAGTTGAAGGTGGTTCATACAGGTGATACAAATGTCGGAAAGGCCAAGTTGAGACACTTCAAAGGTATGTTTGAACAACTCAAGATGAATGATGATGAAAATATTAGTGACTACATGCTTCGTATGGATGAGGTTGTTAACTCCATGAAAGACTTAGGTCTTGAGCTTGCTGAAAATGATGTTTGTGATAAGATTTTAAGATCTCTTCCTAATAGATTTAGTGAAAATATTTTTGCTATTGAGGAAGCTAAAGATTTGGATAAGTTGAAAAAGGATGAGCTCCATAGTATACTTGCAGCATTTGAGTTGAGAACTCAAGTGAAGGTTGATGTCAAGAAAGAGGCAACTTTCAAGGCTACCAAGAATTCCAAGGGTAAACAGACTTCAAGATAGTGATGAGTCTTCTAGTGATGAAGAGGCATATTACAACAAGAAAGGCAAGTTCTCTAGAAAGCACAAAAGTATGAAAAATATAAGATGTTTCAATTGTGGAAAGTTTGGTCATTATGCTACTGATCATACTTGTTCCCAAGAATGAAAGTGATGAAGATAAACAAGATTCTAAGAGCAAGGATTCTGAAAAGCACAAGAATCACAGGAAAAACAAAGATGAGCAAAGCAATCAAGGAAAGAGGTATTCTCACAAGCACAAGAAGAGTTTCTACCTAGACAAAGCAAGTAAGTGTTCTAGTAGTGATAGTGAAAGTTCTTCAAGTGATAATGAAAATGAGATGTTGTTCATATCAGAAAAAGAGGAAGAACCGAAACATAGATTCATTATCATGAAATGTCTTAGATGTGGAAATTTTGGTCACCTTGAGGATGATTGCACAAATAATGATTTGGTTTCTAGTATGTATGAGGATGCTTCAGAAAACTATAAGGAAGATGCATGTATGGTTTTTGAAAAGGGTAGCACCTCTAGTGATAAGAAATCTGAAAAAGGCTTTGATGATTCAAAAAGCAAACAAATAAAGGATCTTGAAAGTGAACTTATTAGTGCTCTTAGTGTTTTGAAAAAGGAAAGAAAGAAGAATGCTAGACTCAAGGATAAGTTAGATGAATGTTGTATGGAGAGAGATGATCTTATAGAAAGTCTTGACTTCTCTATAGCTAAGACACAAGAACTCAAGGATGAGTTAGAGTCTAAGGTTCTTGAGTATAGTGAGTTAGAACAGAAAATGGCTTCTTTGAAAGAGGAAACTAAAGAGTACAAGGATAAGCTTTACGAGGTTTCAAGATAGCTCCAAAAAGGTTAAGTCACTCATCAAAGGTCAAAGAAAGACAACAGATAAAATAGGCCTTGGTTTTGTTAAGCCACACAAGGAACAAGTTGGAGAGTCTAGTAAGAGACTCCAAAAGGAAGAGAGTTCGAATGAGGAAAGTATTTCAGAAAAGGAGTCCTTGAATGATAGATGCACAGAAACATAAAATAGGAAATGAGAAGAAGGAAGAAGTTTTCAGAACCTAAGAGGTCAATTAAAGGAAAGTTTCAAGGCAGATGTTTTGCTTGTCACAAGTTTGGTCACATGGCTTCACATTGCATGGCTCAAGTGAAGGAGGTAAATGACAGTTTCAGAAGTGCTAGTTACTTTCAAGGGTATTGCTACTCTTGTCAACAGTTTGGGCACAAGGCAATTTATTGCAAGGCAAATAACAGGAACAAGTTTGGTCAGAACAGGTGGATTCAAAGATCAGGTTTACCTCAGAGAAACAACATCGTCAAGTGTTTCAAGTGCAACAATGAAGGTCACACAACTAGACAAGTGTAGAGCTGAAATTCCAAAATACAAGGAACAGGAACAGTGGCATGATCAGGTCCAAGGATCAAGGCATGGACAAGAACAGGGATGAGAACAAGAACAAGAACAAGTGATGAGAATAGGAACAGGAATATGGACAAAGAGTTCAAGAGAAGGCACGGCAAGGAAGTTATAGACGTTGATGATGATCAGTGCCTAATGGGAGTTTTACTCCCACCCAAGAATTAATCACCTCATCAGGAGGTGGGGGAGGGACTAAGCTAAGAGGCTCATTCTTAGTCCCGAGCCCCAAAGGTGACCCTTTGCCATTGATGACAAAGGGGGAGAGATTTGAGTAAGGGGGAGAGCCTCAAGACAGGGGGAGTTATTTATGTTGAGTTTTTGTGTTGTTGAGAAGCATGGTTTGCCATCAATGACAAAGGGGGAGATTGTTGGCAATTTTGGGTTTGAGATCCTAGCTTCTTGTCTATGAGTTGTCATTGATGTCAAAAGGAAATGGCATTAATGTTAAGAGGATGTGTTGGCTTCAAAGGTGGAAGATTCCAAGAGAATCTGAAGAGATTCCATTGGCAAGGGTTTTTCTTTAAACAGTTAGTTAAATGGTTTTTATTAAAACCAATGGAGGTTCTCTTTATTATTTATTTAATTATTATTTAAAACCCTTCAAGGTTTTAATTAATTAATTATTTAATTAATTAAGGGAGAAATTATTTTTAATTTATTAAAAATACTTTAAGGGTTTTTAAACCCTTTAGAAAGCAAATTTCGATTAAATTCGAAATTACTTTTCTTTGCAACCGACGTGTTCTAAAGTCCACGTATGGACTATAAATATGAGAAGGTTCCTAAGGTTAAACCCTCTTGGAAAATCGAAGGCAATTAATTGGTTTGGCTGCGATCGAATGTTCTGTTTACGCTGCGAAAGAGGAGAGCTCGTGGTTTGAAAAGCTTTCGGAAAGCTTGACCGTTCATGTGGAAGGAAGTCCGTCTTGGACTTCGTAAGCCTCTTGTGGGCTAGTGGCAGCGAAGGCTGCGTTTGGGCCTTGCGTAGGCGGAGGTCTACGTTTCGATCCCCGCGGAGGGAGTTGTGCATGGATTAGTCACGTTTTTATTAAAACGTGTTTTGTGCCGTGAATTTCGGATTCTTCAAGGGCAGCCATTATAAGGTGTGATTATTTTCTTGATATGATTTTTGGCATTGTTTAGCATTGTTTAAAAGACATAGGAGAAATAAGGGGATATTTCTTTGGTTGTATTTTTGAGATTAGTCTTTTGCTATGCTAAATTTAAAAATGGAGATATAAGGTGTAAGTTTTGGTTGTTGTGTTTTTGGCTTCTTTGGTGGTTGTTTTTAAAGAAGAGGAGCTAAAAGGTGTATTAAGGAAAGTTTTTATATATGCTCATTTATCTTGGTTCTAACCCTAACTTGGTTGGAAGTTTGAGGGTTGTGTGTGGTGACAACTTTAAGGATCAATTTTCTTCTACTCCAAAAAGGTATGGGCACATTTTTCTTATGAGTATGATTGGTGTATGTTTTTCTGAAATAAGGTTGGAGTGAAAAGGTTTTCAACTAGGTTTCCTTTGGTTGGGTGTAAATCCTATTTTTTGGTTTGTTGAAGACTACTTATGCATTGTTATCCTTAAGGAGAGTTTTTGGTGAATGCATAATTTCTGGTTTGAGATAGTGGAAGCTTTGTGCACTAGGGTTTATATTTGTGAGTCTAGCTACTTGCATTGAGTTGGTGGAACCCTTGGTTGGCTGTTTTGAGTTTGATGGTTGAGTTGCTTCCATAGAGGTTGTTTGATCAAGTTATTGCTTTACTTGATTCATGATATTGGGCTTACTCCATTGAGTTGATTTGAGCAAGTTATTCTTTGCATTTGGTGATATTGTGTTGGTGGTTGTTTTGTTCAAATATCTTTGGAGGGAAAAGGATTTCTACTTGTTTCCTTTTCTTGTGATGATTGGTTGAATGCTTCAAGGTTGATGTTGAGTTGAATGGTGTTGGTTGACTAAACCTTGTTTGATGAGCATTGTTGTTGAAACCCTAATTGATGGTGAAAAGAACATGAGTATCATTGTTATGTGATTCTTTGCATAGTTGGCAATTGTTGGGGTTTCATGTTCTTGAAAGAAAACATTCTATCCTATCCATTTCAGATATTGAGTTGAGTTTTCAGATTTGAGATTGAGATTGAGCTGAGTTGATTTGAGTTGAGTTTTGAGATTGGGATTTGAGTATAGAACATATTGAGTCTCTAACAATTCTCTTTATGCTTCTATGAGTTTGACAAATCACATTGGGTCTCTAACAATTCACTTTGTGATTTCCTACTAAGAAAGTTTTTCTTGGTGAGCTTGCTGAGTTTTTGGATAGGTTCTAGTGGGGACTTGTGAGCAGTTTTTGGATAGGTTTCGATGGGGACTTGTGAGCAGATTTGGATAGGTCCTAGCAGAGGACTTGTGAGCTGAGTTTGATAGTTCTATCAGAGAACTTGAGGACAGAGGTGCATTGGTTCTATGAGAAGAACCTGAGGACAGATTTGGCAAGTCTTTGAGAAGGCTTGTATGTAGAGGATTGATTTGTTCAAGAGTTGGATAGATCTGACAGACAGAGGAAGACTTGTACTAGACCGACTGACTGTGTTTGGTACAGAGTTGTTGAGCTACTATGGACGTGATCATAGAAGGCGAAGGTCTCTTAGGCTAAGCATTGAGGACAGGAGGTCTTCGATGGAAAGGAGTTCCACATGCTTGGCAAGAGGTAGAGGCGATTGATCTTCCGAGGGATCATTTCCGAGAGCGAGAGGGAAGGTATCTCCTTTGAGCAGAGGCTCATAAATTCTGATTGGGGGAAGGTATCTCCTTTGAGCAGAGGCTCATAAATTCTGATTGGGGGAAGGTATCTCCTTTGGGCCGAGGCTCATAAACATTGTAATTGGGAAGGATTCCCAAAGAACTTTGAGATAACTTTTAGAGAAAAGTTTTGTGGACGTAGCCCAACCATTCCGGGTGAACCACGTTAAAATTGGTGTCACTTTGTGGATGATATTGTGCATTGCTTTGATATTGCTTTGGGTATATTGCTTTACTATTTTGAAGTATAAAGGAAAAAGTAAAAAGAGGTCTTATACTTGTTCACCCCCCCTCTCAAGTATAAGCTTGTGTTCTTCAATTGGTATCGGAGCAGGTGCCTTCGAAAAGTTTAACAGCTTGAAGGAAAAGCTAGTAAAGAACACAATGGATCATTCAAGTGGCAATGCAACACCTATTCTTGATGGGTCAGATTTTGGTCTTTGGAGTGCAAGGATGAAGGTTCATCTAATGGCACTTGGGAATGAGGTTTGGGAAGTGATTGAAGATGAGTACACTATTCCTGAACATGGTCCTAATACTAAAGAAGAAAGGCTCCTACATCACAGCAATTCAAAAGCAATGAATGCAATCCCGAAAGGCTTATAGAAAGCAGATCTCACCAAAGTGATTCACTGCAAGACAACTAGTGAAATGTGGAAACAGTTGAAGGTGGTTCATACAGGTGATAAAAATGTCGGAAAGGCCAAGTTGAGACACTTCAAAGGTATGTTTGAACAACTCAAGATGAATGATGATGAAAATATTAGTGACTACATGCTTCGTATGGATGAGGTTGTTAACTCCATGAAAGACTTAGGTCTTGAGCTTGCTGAAAATGATGTTTGTGATAAGATTTTAAGATCTCTTCCTAATAGATTTAGTGAAAATATTTCTGCTATTGAGGAAGCTAAAGATTTGGATAAGTTGAAAAAGGATGAGCTCCATAGTATACTTGCAACATTTGAGTTGAGAACTCAAGTGAAGGTTGATGTCAAGAAAGAGGCAACTTTCAAGGCTACCAAGAATTCCAAGGGTAAACAGACTTCAAGATAGTGATGAGTCTTCTAGTGATGAAGAGGCATATTACAGACAGAAAGGCAAGTTCTCTAGAAAGCACAAAAGTATGAAAAATATAAGATGTTTCAATTGTGGAAATTTTGGTCATTATGCTACTGACCGTACTATTCCCAAGAATGAAAGTGATGAAGATAAACAGGATTCTAAGAGCAAGGATTCTGAAAAGCACAAGCATCACAGGAAAAACAAAGATGAGCACAACAATCAAGGAAAGAGGTATTCTCACAAGCACAAGAAGAGTTTCTACCTAGACAAAGCAAGTAAGTGTTCTAGTAGTGATAGTGAAAGTTCTTCAAGTGATAATGAAAATGAGATGTTGTTCATATCAGAAAAAGAGGAAGAACCGAAACATAGATTCATTATCATGAAATGTCTTAGATGTGGAAATTTTGGTCACCTTGAGGATGATTGCACAAATAATGATTTGGTTTCTAGTATGTATGAGGATGCTTCAGAAAACTATAAGGAAGATGCATGTATGGTTTTTGAAAAGGGTAGCACCTCTAGTGATAAGAAATCTGAAAAAGGCTTTGATGATTCAAAAAGCAATCAAATAAAGGATCTTGAAAGTGAACTTATTAGTGCTCTTAGTGTTTTGGAAAAGGAAAGAAAGAAGAATGCTAGACTCAAGGATAAGTTAGATGAATGTTGTATGGAGAGAGATGATCTTATAGAAAGTCTTGACTTCTCTATAGCTAAGACACAAGAACTCAAGGATGAGTTAGAGTCTAAGGTTCTTGAGTATAGTGAGTTAGAACAGAAAATGGCTTCTTTGAAAGAGGAAACTAAAGAGTACAAGGATAAGCTTTACAGGTTTCAAGATAGCTCCAAAAAGGTTAAGTCACTCATCAAAGGTCAAAGAAAGACAACAGATAAAACAGGCCTTGGTTTTGTTAAGCCACACAAGGAACAAGTTGGAGAGTCTAGTAAGAGACTCCAAAAGGAAGAGAGTTCTGATGAGGAAAGTATTTCAGAAAAGGAGTCCTTGAATGATAGATGCACAGAAACAGAAAATAGGAAACAGAAAAAGGGGAGAAAGTTTTCAGGACCTAAGAGGTCAATTAAAGGAAAGTTTCAAGGCAGATGTTTTGCTTGTCACAGGTTTGGTCACATGGCTTCACATTGCATGGCTCAAGTGAAGAAGGTAAATGACAGTTTCAGAAGTGCTAGTTACTTTCAAGGGTATTGCTACTCTTGTAAACAGTTTGGGCATAAGGCAATTTTTTGCAAGGCAAATAACAGGAACAGGTTTGGTCAGAACAGGTGGATTCAAAGATCAGGTATGCCTCAAAGAAACAACATCGTTACGTGTTATAAGTGCAACAATGAAGGTCACACAGCTAGACAGTGTAGAGCTGAACTTCCAAGGTACAGGAACAGGAACAGTGGCATGATCAGGTCCAAGGATCAAGGCATGGACAAGAACAGGGATGAGAACAAGAACAAGAACAAGTGACAGGAACAAGAATAGGAATATGGACAAAGAGTTCAAGAGAAGTCCCGGCAAGAAAGTTATAGACGCCGATGATGATCGAGTGCCTAATGGGAGTTTTACTCCCACCCAAGAATTAATCACCTCATCAGGAGGTGGGGGAGGGACTAAGCTAAGAGGCTCATTCTTAGTCCCGAGCCCCAAAGGTGACCCTTTGCCATTGATGACAAAGGGGGAGAGATATGAGTAAGGGGGAGAGCCTCAAGACAGGGGGAGCTGTTTATGTTGAGTTTCGGTGTTGTTGAGAAGCATGGTTTGCCATCAATGACAAAGGGGGAGATTGTTGGCAATTTTGGGTTTGAGATCCTAGCTTCTTGTCTATGAGTTGTCATTGATGTCAAAAGGAAATGGCATTAATGTTAAGAGGATGTGTTGGCTTCAAAGGTGGAAGATTCCAAGAGAATCTTTAGAGAGAATCCATTGGCAAGGGTATTACCATTAAAGGAAATGGTTTTTATTAAAACCAATGGAGGTTCTCTTTATTATTTATTTAATTATTATTTAAAACCCTTCAAGGTTTTAATTAATTAATTATTTAATTAATTAAGGGAGAAATTATTTTTAATTTATTAAAAATACTTTAAGGGTTTTTAAACCCTTTAGAAAGCAAATTTCGATTAAATTCGAAATTACTTTTCTTTGCAACCGACGTGTTCTAAAGTCCACGTATGGACTATAAATATGAGAAGGTTCCTAAGGTTAAACCCTCTTGGAAAATCGAAGGCAATTAATTGGTTTGGCTGCGATCGAATGTTCTGTTTACGCTACGAAAGAGGAGAGCTCGTGGTTTGAAAAGCTTTCGAAAAGCTTGACCGTTTATGTGGAAGGAAGTCCGTCTTGGACTTCGTAAGCCCCTTGTGGGCTAGTGGCAATGAAGGCTGCGTTTGGGCCTTGCGTAGGCGGAGGTCTACGTTTCGATCCCCACGGAGGGAGTTGTGCATGGATTAGTCACGTTTTTATTAAAACGTGTTTTGTGCCGCGAATTTCGGATTCTTCAAGGGCAGCCATTATAAGGTGTGATTATTTTCTTGATATGATTTTTGGCATTGTTTAGCATTGTTTAAAAGACATAGGAGAAATAAGGGGATATTTCTTTGGTTGTATTTTTGAGATTAGTCTTTTGCTATGCTAAATTTAAAAATGGAGATATAAGGTGTAAGTTTTGGTTGTTGTGTTTTTGGCTTCTTTGGTGGTTGTTTTTAAAGAAGAGGAGCTAAAAGGTGTATTAAGGAAAGTTTTTATATATGCTCATTTATCTTGGTTCTAACCCTAACTTGGTTGGAAGTTTGAGGGTTGTGTGTGGTGACAACTTTAAGGATCAATTTTCTTCTACTCCAAAAAGGTATGGGCACATTTTTCTTATGAGTATGATTGGTGTATGTTTTTCTGAAATAAGGTTGGAGTGAAAAGGTTTTCAACTAGGTTTCCTTTGGTTGGGTGTAAATCCTATTTTCTGGTTTGTTGAAGACTACTTATGCATTGTTATCCTTAAGGAGAGTTTTTGGTGAATGCATAATTTCTGGTTTGAGATAGTGGAAGCTTTGTGCACTAGGGTTTATATTTGTGAGTCTAGCTACTTGCATTGAGTTGGTGGAACCCTTGGTTGGCTGTTTTGAGTTTGATGGTTGAGTTGCTTCCATAGAGGTTGTTTGATCAAGTTATTGCTTTACTTGATTCATGATATTGGGCTTACTCCATTGAGTTGATTTGAGCAAGTTATTCTTTGCATTTGGTGATATTGTGTTGGTGTCTGTTTTGTTCAAATATCTTTGGAGGGAAAAGGATTTCTACTTGTTTCCTTTTCTTGTGATGATTGGTTGAATGCTTCAAGGTTGATGTTGAGTTGAATGGTGTTGGTTGACTAAACCTTGTTTGATGAGCATTGTTGTTGAAACCCTAATTGATGGTGAAAAGAACATGAGTATCATTGTTATGTGATTCTTTGCATAGTTGGCAATTGTTGGGGTTTCATGTTCTTGAAAGAAAACATTCTATCCTATCCATTTCAGATATTGAGTTGAGTTTTCAGATTTGAGATTGAGATTGAGCTGAGTTGATTTGAGTTGAGTTTTGAGATTGGGATTTGAGTATAGAACATATTGAGTCTCTAACAATTCTCTTTATGCTTCTATGAGTTTGACAAATCACATTGGGTCTCTAACAATTCACTTTGTGATTTCCTACTAAGAAAGGATTCCCAAAGAACTTTGAGATAAATTTTATAGAAATTTTTTATACACGTAGCCTAGCCATTCTGGGTGAACCACGTTAAAATTGGTGTCACTTTGTGGATGATATTGTGCATTGCTTTGATATTGCTTCGGATATATTGCTTTACTGTTTTGAAGTAAAAAGGAAAAAGTAAAAAGAGGTCTTATACTGTTCACCCCCCTCTCAAGTATAAGCTTGTGTTCTTCAATTGGTATCAGAGCGGGTGCCTTCAAAAAGTTTAACAACTTGAAGGAAAAGCTAGTAAAGAACACAATGGATCATTCAAGTGGCAATGCAACACCTATTCTTGATGGGTCAGATTTTGGTCTTTGGAGTGCAAGGATGAAGGTTCATCTAATGGCACTTGGGAATGAGGTTTGGGAAGTGATTGAAGATGAGTACACTATTCCTGAACATGGTCCTAATACTAAAGAAGAAAGGCTCCTACATCACAACAATTCAAAAGCAATGAATGCAATCCCGAAAGGCTTACGTAAAGCGGATCTCACCAAAGTGATTCACCGCAAGACAACTAGTGAAATGTGGAAATAGTTGAAGGTGGTTCATACAGGTGATACAAATGTTAGAAAGGCCAAGTTGAGACACTTCAAAGGTATGTTTGAACAACTCAAGATGAATGATGATGAAAATATTAGTGACTACATGCTTCGTATGGATGAGGTTGTTAACTCCATAAAAGACTTAGGTCTTGAGCTTGCTAAAAATGATGTTTGTGATAAGATTTTAAGATCTCTTCCTAATAGATTTAGTGAAAAGATTTTTGCTATTGAGGAAGCTAAAGATTTGGATAAGTTGAAAAAGGATGAGCTCCATAGTATACTTGCAAGCATTTGAGTTGAGAACTCAAGTGAAGGTTGATGTCAAGAAAGAGGCGACTTTCAAGGCTACCAAGAATTCCAAGGGTAAACAACTTCAAGATAGTGATGAGTCTTCTAGTGATGAAGAGGCATATTATAGCAAGAAAGGCAAGTTCTCTAGAAAGCACAAAAGTATGAAAAATATAAGATGTTTCAATTGTGGAAAGTTTGGTCATTATGCTACTGACTGTACTGTTCCCAAGAATGAAAGTGATGAAGATAAACAAGATTCTAAGAGCAAGGATTCTAAAAAGCACAAGCATCACAGGAAAAACAAAGATGAGCACAAAAATCAAGGAAAGAGGTATTCTCACAAGCACAAGAAGAGTTTCTACCTAGACAAAGCAAGTAAGTGTTCTAGTAGTGATAGTGAAAGTTCTTCAAGTGATAATGAAAATGAGATGTTGTTCATATCAGAAAAAGAGGAAGAACCGAAACATAGATTCATTATCATGAAATGTCTTAGATGTGGAAATTTTGGTCACCTTGAGGATGATTGCACAAATAATGATTTGGTTTCTAGTATGTATGAGGATGCTTCAGAAAACTATAAGGAAGATGCATGTATGGTTTTTGAAAAGGGTAGCACCTCTAGTGATAAGAAATCTGAAAAAGGCTTTGATGATTCAAAAAGCAATCAAATAAAGGATCTTGAAAGTGAACTTATTAGTGCTCTTAGTGTTTTGAAAAAGGAAAGAAAGAAGAATGCTAGACTCAAGGATAAGTTAGATGAATGTTGTATGGAGAGAGATGATCTTATAGAAAGTCTTGAATTCTCTATAGCTAAGACACAAGAACTCAAGGATGAGTTAGAGTCTAAGGTTCTTGAGTATAATGAGTTAGAACAAAAAATGGCTTCTTTGAAAGAGGAAACTAAAGAGTACAAGGATAAGCTTTACAAGTTTCAAGATAGCTCCAAAAAGGTTAAGTCACTCATCAAAGGTCAAAGAAAGACAACAGATAAAATAGGCCTTGGTTTTGTTAAGCCACACAAGGAACAAGTTGGAGAGTCTAGTAAGAGACTCCAAAAGGAAGAGAGTTCTGATGAGGAAAGTATTTCAGAAAAGGAGTCCTTGAGTGATAGATGCACAGAAACATAAAATAGGAAATAGAAAAAGGGGAGAAAGTTTACAGGACCTAGAAGGTCATTTACAAGAAAGTTTAATGGTAGATGTTTTGCTTGTCACAGGTTTGGTCACATGGCTTCACATTGCATGACTCAAGTAAGGAAGGTAAATGACAATTTCAGAGGTGGTAATTTCTTTCAAGGGTATTGCTACTCTTGTAAATAGTTTGGGCATAAGGCAATTTTTTGCAAGGCTAATAACAGGAACAGGGTTAGTCAGAATAGGTGGATTCAAAGAATAGGTATGCCTAAAAGAAATAACATTATTACTTGTTATAAGTGCAACAATGAAGGTCACATAGCTAGACAGTGTAGAGTTCATCTTCCAAGGTACAAGAACAAGAACAGTGGTATGAACAGGTCCAAGGATCAAGGCATGGATAAGAATAGGAATGATAACAGGAACAAGAACAGTGACAAGAACAGGAACAAGAATATGGACAAGGAGAACAAGAGAAGACATGGTAAGGCAGCTATAGACACTGATGATGATCAGTGCCTGTTGGGAGTTTTACTCCCACCCCAGAATTAAACACCTCAATAGGATGTGGGGGAGGGACTAAGCTAAGAGGCTCATTCTTAGTCCCAAGCCCCAAAGGTGACCCTTTGCCATTGATGACAAATGGGGAGAGATATGAGTAAGGGGGAGAGCCTCAAGACAGGGGGAGCTGTTTATGTTGAGTTTCTGTGTTGTTGAGAAGCATGGTTTGCCATCAATGAAAAAGGGGGAGATTGTTGGCAATTTTGGGTTTGAGATCCTAGCTTCTTGTCTATGAGTTGTCATTGATGTCAAAAGGAAATGACATTAATGTTAAGAGGATGTGTTGGCTTCAAAGGTGGAAGATTCCAAGAGAATCTTTTTAAGAGAATCCGGAGAGATTCCATTGGCAATGGTTTTTATTAAAACCAATGGAGGTTCTCTTTATTATTTATTTAATTATTATTTAAAACCCTTCAAGGTTTTAATTAATTAATTATTTAATTAATTAAGGGAGAAATTATTTTTAATTTATTAAAAATACTTTAAGGGTTTTTAAACCCTTTAGAAAGCAAATTTTGATTAAATTCAAAATTACTTTTCTTTGCAGCCGACGTGTTCTAAAGTCCACGTATGGACTATAAATATGAGAAGGTTCCTAAGGTTAAACCCTCTTGAAAAATCGAAGGCAATTAATTGGTTTGGCTGTGATCGAATGTTCTGTTTACGCTGCGAAAGAGGAGAGCTCGTGGTTTGAAAAGCTTTTAGAAAGCTTGACCGTTTATGTGGAAGGAAGTCCGTCTTGGACTTCGTAAGCCCCTTGTGGGCTAGTGGCAGCGAAGGCTGCGTTTGGGCCTTGTGTAGGCGGAGGTCTGCGTTTTGATCCCCACGGAGGGAGTTGTGCATGGATTAGTCACGTTTTTATTAAAACGTGTTTTGTGCCACGAATTTTGGATTCTTCAAGGGCAACCATTATAAGGTGTGATTATTTTCTTGATATGATTTTTGGCATTGTTTAGCATTGTTTAAAAGACATAGGAGAAATAAGGGGATATTTCTTTGGTTGTATTTTTGAGATTAGTCTTTTGCTATGCTAAATTTAAAAATGGAGATATAAGGTGTAAGTTTTGGTTGTTGTGTTTTTGGCTTCTTTGGTGGTTGTTTTTAAAGAAGAGAAGCTAAAAGGTGTAATTAAGGAAAGTTTTTATATATGCTCATTTATCTTGGTTCTAGCCCTAACTTGGTTGGAAGTTTGAGGGTTGTGTGTGGTGACAACTTTAAGGATCAATTTTCTTCTACTCCAATAAGGTATGGGCACATTCTTCTTATGAGTATGATTGGTGTATGTTTTTCTTAAATAAGGTTGGAGTGAAAAGGTTTTCAACTAGGTATCCTTTGGCTGGGTGTAAATCCTATTTTTTGGTTTGTTGAAGACTACTTATGCATTGTTATCCTTAAGGAGAGTTTTTGGTGAATGCATAATTTCTGGTTTGAGATAGTGGAAGCTTTGTGCACTAGGGTTTATATTTGTGAGTCTAGCTACTTGCATTGAGTTGGTGGAACCCTTGGTTGGTTGTTTTGAGTTTGATGGTTGAGTTGCTTCCATAGAGGTTGTTTGATCAAGTTATTGCTTTACTTGATTCATGATATTGGGCATACTCCATTGAGTTGATTTGAGCAAGTTATTCTTTGCATTTGGTGATATTGTGTTGGTGGTCGTTTTGTTCAAATATCCTTGGAGGGAAAAGGATTTCTACTTGTTTCATTTTCTTGTGATGATTGGTTGAATGCTTCAAGGTTGATGTTGAGTTGAATGGTGTTGGTTGACTAAACCTTGTTTGATGAGCATTGTTGTTGAAACCCTTATTGATGGTGAAAAGAACATGAGTATCATTGTTATGTGATTCTTTGCATAGTTGGCAATTGTTGGGGTTTCATGTTCTTGAAAGAAAACATTCTATCCTATCCATTTCAGATATTGAGTTGAGTTTTCAGATTTGAGATTGAGATTGAGCTGAGTTGATTTGAGTTGAGTTTTGAGATTGGGATTTGAGTATAGAACATATTGAGTCTCTAAAAATTCTCTTTATGCTTCTATGAGTTTGAAAAATCACATTGGGTCTCTAACAATTCACTTTGTGATTTCCTACTAAGAAAGCTTTTCTTGGTGAGCTTGTTGAGTTTTTGGACAGGTTCCGGTGGGGACTTGTGAGCAGTTTTTGTACAAGTTTCGGTGGGGACTTGTGAGCAGATTTGGACAGGTCCTAGCAGAGGACTTGTGAGCTGAGTTTGATAGTTCTATCGGAGAACTTGAGGACAGAGGTGCATTGGTTCTATGAAAAGAACCTGTAGACAGTTGGCAAGTATTTGAGAAGGCTTGTATGCAGAGGATTGATTTGTTCAAGTGTTGGAAAGATCTGACAGATAGAGGAAGACTTGTACTAGATCGATCGACTGTGTTTGGTATAGGTTGCTGAGCTGCTATGGACATGATCATAGAAGGCAGAGGTCTCTTAGGCTAAGCATTGAGGACAAGAGGTCTTCGGTGGAAAGGAGTTCCACGTGCTAGCAAGAGGTAGAGGCAGTTGATATTTTGAGGGATCATTTCCAGAGCAGAGGGGAAGGTATCTCCTTTGAGCAGAGGCTCATAAATTCTGATTGGGGGAAGGTATCTCCTTTGAGTAGAGGCTCATAAATTCTGATTGGGGGAAGGTATCTCCTTTGGGCCGAGGCTCATAAATATTGTAATTGGGAAGGATTCCCAAAGAACTTTGAGATAAATTTTAGATAAAAGTTTTGTGGACGTAGCCCAACCATTCTGGGTGAACCACATTAAAATTGGTGTCACTTTGTGGATGATATTATGCATTGCTTTGATATTGCTTTGGGTATATTGCTTTAATGTTTTGAAGTATAAAGGAAAAAGTAAAAAGAGGTCTTATACTGTTCGCCCCCCCCTCTCAGTATAAGCTTTGTGGATCTGAATGATTAATTTCTTCATTCATTGCTCGTAATCCTCCTTTATGACCTCTTTATCACCATATAGTACTTGGGATTCCTTGTTTTTGACCTTGTGGTTGGCGCGGTCCTTATCTTTCCCAAGTATAGGGAGTTACATCCACAAACTCTATATTGGCTAGGTTTCCTTTATTCCTTTGAGGTCGTGGCAATAACTATTGTAATGCTCTTATTAAATGATCCACACATGTTAGTCATATTATCCATCATATTTATTCAAAGTAAAATTGCGGAGATAAATTTACCAAAGTTTCCCTATATTATTTCAAAAATTTAGACTCAATGCTTGAGTCATTATGATTATCTTCTCTTTATGTTGAACCACTCTGTTGGCAAATTAATTATTCGTTGAAGTCTCCTCACTTTCCTTCTTTGTCTTCTCAAATGGCGATAGGTTGTCACATAAGCATCTAGATCAATATGAATATGAGGTTCTTGTGTCCTTGCAAAGAATTCATTGCCACTAATTTCCTAGCTACTATCCCTTGTTAGCCAAGGCATTCCCTCATCATTAAACTTACTCAAATCCTCATATATATTCCCTTGCGATTTAGGCGATGTATGATCTTCTTTAATTTCCCACTAAAATATCTCTACTACTTCATTTGTAATTGATAGATCATGTATCGTGCTTCTTGGTTGGATCTATGACCTCTCTTCCTCACTAGGACTTGCATCTTCTTATCCCCTCATATTTACTTAAGGTACACCCTCATTTCCATCCTATCTTACTCCTGTTTCACTTTACCTTGCAACCTATTGGTCGTTAAGCTATTGCATTGTCTCATAAAACTCCTGGATGATTTGCTCTCGAAGTCTTGCATTATGTCCTTACAATATTTCATACTCCTCTTACAACTATTGAATATGATGTTGCATCCTTTTTTGCAGCATACCTATTTGAATCAATAGGGTGAGTTTTATTAACTCTTCATCGATAGCTCCAACTCCATTTGCATCTGGAATCTATATGTCAAAGGTGTTAGTCCTATATTTATATTGTACCGTTAGTCATATCCTTCATCGTCCTATTTATCAAGGTAACTCCCTTTAATCCAACTATGGATACACTATTGCTTCTCCTAATTGGATTGCTTCTTTCTATATTTTCCAATTTATCGCTAGTGATACTGGTTCCTGATTCTTTCTTTCATTCAAAGGAATCCATTCATATTCCTCATATTCAATTTGTTGTATCCCATATGGAAACCTTACATGTACTTACATCCTTCTTATTTCATCAGGTTGAGGTACCAATTCTCATTGTTCTATAATTGGTCATGCCTCCTCCCCTTTTGTAGATAGATGTGTACTCCCCATATTGTTGTCCCCTTATGGTGAACCTTGATTAGTCTGGGCTATTTATTATGGTTAGCTAGACTTAGCTTCCTCTCACTGTCTCCTTTCAATCTGTTGTGAAGTAATGAACATACACTGTACTTTGTATGGTTTTAACTTCGAACCATTCATGGTTTTGGGTATAACTATCCCATCCAGATTTTGTAGTTTTACTACCCCATTATCCATTACTTCATAACTCGAAAGGGACCAAGCCATAAAGTATTCAACTTCCCAGGGTTGATTTCCTGCTTCCCATTGAACTTAAGTACTAATTAACCCTACTTAAGTTCAAATTTGCAAATATGCTTATCATGCCACAATTTCATTTGCCTCTAGGCCACTTCGGTTGCCCATTATACCATGAATTTATTTCATCCAGTATTATGAGTGCAACCAATCACTCTTCCAATATTTCTTAGTCACCCAAGAGATGCTCCATAGCTATATGCAAACTAGATAATTATTGGGGTCTGAATTGACATCAAGGAAAACTTAAACTGTTATTATAAATCTATGACTTTATTGGAAGGTGCACACCCACTAATCATAGCTCAAACCCCAACATTGGATGGATTAAATATTTTTTCAATTCAAACTTCAGAGTAGGCTGGTATACCTTGTCAACTAATTGGTGTTGACTCAATTAAGCTTAGTTTAAAGTATAAGGCTAGGGATAGAAATAGAGTAAGGGTTAGAAATAATTGAATGAATAATGGTCGGATAAATCTAACAACATTGAAAAATATCAAGAATCCTTTAATTAATCACATTTCTACTATGCTACACTTAAGAATAACAAAATTTAAAACCAATAATCTTCACCATTAAAGAATAATAAAATGCTTAGAGAACTATTTGAAACATATTAAACGTTAATAATCCAAATAGCAGAATTAAATCAACCTTCAAACTAACAGAAAAACTCTTTATAGTATTTTTTCAAGCATGAAGCATTCCAATTTACCCCAAGTTATCAACCCAATATCAATAGAATTGACTAACCATAATAGTAGTAGCAGAAATAAATTCATAAAATAAACTCACAAAATATGAAGACACAAGTTTGAGGTAAACATCCAAGTAATGCTCCTTTTGATTTATCAATACAATTACATTAATATGATAGGAAAACACTCCAGAGTTGACCCTTCGAATTGAGAGTTTGAACTCTTTATATATATTTTACAATTAAAATAGAAGAAATAAGAACATCACAAATATTTTCATGCCATATCAGCAGGGCGTTGAGGTGGCAGTCCCTTATTTGCTTACTAGAAGGAAAAAAGGAGCTATGATCCATGAAACTCTACAACTCTAAGTTCTACAGGTTGCTTGACCCTCAACAGAATCCTACGGCTACACTGGTTATCGGTTGATTTGGTCCATCCCCTGTTCTTGATGAAGATTCTAGTATGCAGATCTATAACTAAAAACTCAAGTAGATGTTGATTTCAGTGATGCTTAATCTTCCCTGGTTCTTCTTGCTTGTGCTCAAATTATGATCTAGTTGGATGAATACTCTTTAGTTTCATAATCCGCTCCTTCAAATTTCATCGGATCAAGTTTGATTGTGTTGACCGTAAAATGAGAGTCTGAAAGCAACTCACATCATTTTTCTAATTTTCTTCTTCAAATTCCATTGGGTTAGGTTTAACCGTGTTGATCTCAGAATGAGATTTCGATAGTGCCTCACCTCCTTTAAACTTCAATGATGTCATTTATATTAAAAATCCCCAATGTTGGTTGTCTTCTTTTCAAAATCTGCTCTTCCAATTTTTGCTGAGCATCATTTGACCATGTTTACCATAGAATTTTGATATTGTGTTGGTTCTCGATAGAATTTAAAACTACATTACCTCATCCTTATTAAAAATCCACTCCAGGTTTTGCTAGGCATTGTTTAACTGTGTTGACCACAAATTTTGCACTCTAGTGGATTTTAACAGTGCCTTTGATTTTCTTTTCAACACTTATACAATTTTACCAAATTTGCTATGTGTGTGGCCTTCCAATGCAAAAACTAACCTCAAGCTAAATTCACCCTTCTGAATTCCTCTACTCTAATTTTTTGTAGGCAACGTTTGACCAATTTGACCATTGATTTTACACCTTAGTAGAATTTAACTTACAAATTTAGCTAAGTATGTGGCCTTTTGGGCCTACATTCTGGTGCCTCCAAGGGGCATTGCCAGCAAGGCTTACGCACTTAGATTCTTATCCTTTGGTCACCATAGTACAAAATGGATGAGATAGCACCATGGATGTGTACCTTGATAATATACCATCTTACGCTTCGTTGATTAACCTTGTAGAGCTAAAAACGTGACACCAAACAATGCTAAATAAAATAGAATTTAAATAAACCAGATATTGCACAACAAATGAGATTTATATTAAACATGGGGGGACCCTAAAAACTTCGTTGGATTTAAGAATCCTTTTTGATATAATTATTACAAATCTTGCTAGGGTTCTCTAAAACCCTAGCTACAACAAATGGTGGTGTCTTCAGTTGCATCTCGCTCCCAATAGATTTGAGTGGGCTTCTTGATATATGAGATCGGGCCACTCCAGCTTAATCAACTATCCAATGCTTCTGGTATATTGTCCAATCTACACACAAAGAAATACCAGAGAGTTAGTAATAATAATTAGTGTTCCACTGTGTGAGCCCTTAGAAATCACAACTAAAACCCTAGCTGTAATAATATAAATGTGAATAGAATTAAAAAATATGAAATGTGACAAAATAAAATACATTTACCTTGCTATTTACTTGTTGTATGTTGATGGTCGAATAAGTTGCAGGTTGATGGCAAAGGTGTGCCCTAGCATCGTTCGAAGGCTAGGGGGTGTTCATAAAGGCTTACGTAAAATGCACCCAGGTGCTTGGCAGTTGCAGGAAATGCCCATGGATGCTTGGGACTGGTAGGGAGGCATCCAAAGGTGCTTGACAGTGATAGAAGTTCCTAAAGGTGTTTTATGGATGAGGGAAGATTTTGCAGAAGTATATTTAATGGGGGGAAAAGGATGGCGATAGTTACGGGGGTTACAACGAGCGTGGTTGGAGGTAAAAGTACCCAGATATTCTAAAAGGAAGATGAATCTCAAGGAATCTTAGGCAATGAACACCCAAGAAACTTGGGCACTTAGGTATTCCAAAAACTTAGGGGTTGAGCCATCAAAATGACTCCTATTTATAATCCAACCTAGGGAATGCTAGGGTTTCAATGAAACTAATCGTGTGGCTAAGATTAAAGCATATCTAAGGGTAGATATTAAATTTAGGGCATGGCATGGATTGAGGGAAATGGATGGATGAGATTAAATGAAATCGGATGGTTGGGATTAATTCATTTATATAAATATATATTTAAAATATAATATATAAAATATTATTATTTAAATATATATAATAAATATATAAATATATATATAATATATATAAATATACATGAATAATGGGTAAAAATGGTGGGAAAGTTAGGATGGAGGACAAATGGCTAGGTTTTGGTGGTGGAAATGGTGGGAAATCATGGGTGGAGGACAAGTGGCTAGATTTTGGTGTCTATAGATGCCCCTTTTTGTACCATGTTGTGTGAAACACAATATGGTGTAAAAATACAAGACACCTGATCGGGCTAGGCACAAAAGCAGCTTCTCTCTCTTGTTGGAATGTGAAGACGAAATTGAAGACAAAAGAATAAATAATTTGGAGTTATTGTGTAGCTTACCCCCTCAATTGGCAAATGAGGTTGCGGATGAATCTCATGAGCCAATTGAAAAATATGTGCAAATGGAATGTGGATGATATGAATGATGTAAAATGTGATACCATTTTTGCCCTAACGGTGGAAAGGGGATTGGTGAAAAATATGATATGATGCATCTATTTTTGCCCCAACAGATGAAAGGATTTGTGAAAAATATGCATCTATTTTTGCCCCAACAAATGAAGGGATTTGTGAAACATGTGATGAGAAATGTGTCTATTTTTACCCCAATAGATGAAGGGATTTTACCAAGTGCAGATGTCATTATCATGTAAGATGTATCCCATTGTGGGAAAAGTCAGAACCAGATGTGGTTACCCCAAATTTGGGGTGATTCGATGTTGTTGAAACACTTCGCCTTTCGATGCCATTGATATGCAAAGATGAATATGCAAAGAAAAATAAAAGTAGTCAACCTCGGAGGGCCAACTAGTGACTATCAGATAATTCCTAGGATCGAAACCAATCACCCTAGCTAAAGCTAGTCACTATGATGATTGTCAAGGAAATGTGTAATGATGAAATTTGATTTTGTCCATGTTTTAAGCCCCACGAACTAGGCCATCAATGACAAATTTTGTGCAAATTGTTCTTGGTAAGGTTTCACTAAAAATGTGAAGTACCAAATATGATTATGCTTTCGAGCAAGGAGATATGTGATGATGAAAATGACCAAGTGTTCTTATTGTAGATCCTTCATCTTACCAAATTGCATGGACGCAAATCACTGCAATCGCCAAGTATATAGAAAAACCCACTATATACGAGATTCACTTGAATGTTGTTTGGCACTTGGCAAATGATGATGTGAAATGATGATGTTATGATGTATGAATGATGAAAATGATGATGATTATCGTTTTGTGAAGATTTGGACCGTTTTGGGGTGCTTTTGTAATTTGTTTGGTGAATTTGCAATATGTGGTCGCAAACAAAAATTATGTGTCCAAATCAGTTGGAATCTTCACAAAACCTGATAAAATGATGAAATGTATGGATGGATGAAATTTGGAGTGATTTTGTTGGGAGAAGCTACTATTTTGTGAAAATTTGGTCTTTTGTGCAATTTGACACCAAATGCCCATTGGCGCTTTTGGTCTACAAAAATGCCCGTTGGTGTTTGAGCGCTCTGCAAATACCCATGGGAACTTCAGTGCGCTAGGAAACGCCCATGGGCATCTCAAGGTGCCTGAAGCAGCTATAAATAGCTGCTAGGATGAGAAACCAAGCTCATTTGTGCGTTTGAGATTTTGAGAAGTTGCATCTGGGAGAGTGGAGTGAAGTGAGGTGAGGCGTTTAGAGTGCAGAAGCTATGGCGGTGGAGGGAGTTGGTGTGGGGGTGGGGGCTGTGGCTGGAGTGTGAGTTGTTGAGGTAACACCTTGTTTATTATACTTTTGTATTGTGCAAAGTTTTTGTGTTTTTGTGTTTTTTTTCAAAATTATTAACAAATATTTTGTGTTGTGCTATAGCTTAGGATTTTGGAGGCTCAACACCGGTTCTCACCTTACATCCCTGGGATGAGGAAGGTGATTTTGGATGAGGAGTGGGAGTTATTAGAGGATGTGGGGCTAGCGAAGGTAGCCCGATTGGATGTGGTGAGGGCCGATGAGGGGTACCTCTCTGCCTTGGTGGAGAGGTGGGATGCGGATAGGGGGACCTTTCAGCTCCCCACGGGTGAGGTGATGGTTACCTTGGAGGATGTATATCGCATCCTCAAGGTACCAGTAGAGGGGATCCGGGTTGAGGTCAATCTCAATCGAAAGATGAAGATGATGTGGATGTTTGGTGATGCATGGTAGGGGGTGAAGGTGGAGTGTGGGGGTATTCCTTATTTGTCCATGTACGTGGACAAGGAGTTGGACCCCCTTCATGCTTTGGTTATGTTTGTGTTGGCCAACATCATGGCCCCGAACAACACTAGGAGCAGGTTCCCATGGAACCTGATAGGAGTGTGAACGATATGGGCTCCCACCTTGTTGGTACAGGTGTATCGGGAGCTATATGATATGATGAGGTGAGGGAGGAAGGGGTTGGGGTGTAGCCTACTATTATAGTGCTGGGCATGGGAGCACTTTAGTGTGGCTCGATCGAAGGGTTTACCTATGGTAGGATTGGATAGGGAGAAACCCTATGCTAGGTGATGGGCATTGGATGAGGAGGTCCAACCGAGTTGTCCAGTGAGGACGAGCTAGTGGTACCAGGAGTTATGGGCTAGACTAACATTCACCCAAGTGATATGGAGGCCATGGCAGGGCTGTAGGTGGACCAAGGATGGAGAGCACTTACGATGAGTGTGGTAGGCTCGATGGGTGGTTGGGAGACATAGGAGTGAGGTGGAGTACTTCTAGTTCTCATGAGTGCTCCACTAGTTTGGGTTGAGGCAGGATATCCCTAATGAGCCAGTGCACTATAGGATACATCGAGAGGAGATTAGGCTACCATATGCAGAGCCATGGAGAGTGGCCTTGGAGGATGATGAGGAGATATATCTCCTAGATGTGGAGGATGCAGGGACTACCATGGAGTATGACACATGGTTCATGGCTCAACCACCATGGGCACCACCTTGAGGAGCAACCAATGGGGATGGAGGTGGAGAGGTTAGGGATGAGGGTACTTAGGAGGCCAGGGATGAGGGGACCCAAGAGGCCCCCAAGCGGTAGCAATGCCTTTGATATGATAGTCAAATGTGGAGGGCTAAGGGTACAACATAATAGGCTCCCGATATTGGGGGAGACGGTGGAGATGGGAGGATGCGGAGGAGGTTTTGGATGGACCTCCAAGTTAGAGCGAGGAGGATTGGGCACAACTGGAGTAGTAGTTGGTAGAGTGGGATACGAGGATCATGAGGCTCTAGGTAGAGCTAGTAGAGAGAGAGCATCAACATAATATCAACATAGCACACCTTCAATCTCGACATAGATATATTGAGGCATTGGAGGATAGGTTGATGGAACATCATATTCCACTTCCTGATCCTCCAACCTCATCTATGTTTGGGGGTACTAGGCATAGTGAGTCTAGGCATAGCTCTAGGTCTAGGGCTCCTCCTAGGTCGGAGGCTCCTTCTAGGTCACAGGGGTCCTCTTGGAGGGTATAGCTAGTGCTTAGATGCACTTTTGTATATGAGCCTTGGTGCTCCATTGTATGTAGCCTTTTGGAACTCATTGTACATGTTATATATACATATATATATACATGGCTTTTACCTTTTGTGTTATATGTTTTTGTGTGAATGCTTTTTGTGGAATGCTTTTGTGTAATGCATGTGTTCTATGGATGATGAATGCATATGCTATGTTATGGATGATTAATGCAAGATGGAATGTATGGATGATTAATGCAAGGTGCAATGTATGGATGATTAATGCAAGGTGGAATATGCTAATGATAATTTATTGTTTAGATCTTTTCTTGGCCATTTTCTAGCATTGTTGTTTAATCAGGGGCACCAAACTTGGTGGTATATGGGATGAATGGCTCATGAAGTGACATGGATGTTGACATGGAAAAATATATGGATGTTGATATGGAAGAAGATATGGATTTTGATATGGAAAACTATCTATTTTGAGTATGGAAGAAGATATGGAGACTCAGACATACTAGTGGCATCAAACAAACTCACTAAAACTACCTAATTCCTCTAGGACCAAATGTGTGTGCAATGAATTCATTTACCAAATCAAGAGTATGGTAATGACTCGAGGCAATCAAGAACCAATGTGTGTGCAAGTGAGTTCATTAACTCATCTTGAGTAAATTGGGTAAACCTGTTATGGATGAAACCAAGAAGCTAGCTTGTCCGTATGAGCGGTCAGAGGTCTCTTTTAAAAGAGACATGTCGCCACGCATGAGCATACTCCACTGCCAATCAAGCGTCTATAGCTCCGGTGGAGGCTAACTCCATAGTCCATGATTTTTGTTGTTGATCTCTTAAGTTTTGGGGATGACTACCTAACCATCTGACTGGAAATGTAGTACAATCCTTACAACCCAATTAATCAGTGGTGTGTGATGTAAAATATTTAGAGTTTTTGTTAGGGATTTTTCCCTACTCTTTCTTTTATTTTTGGAATTGTGATAGTGGTGAGAACCACTATTTTTATGGACTATGTTGCATTATGGGACTAGCAAGGATGACCCTTTTCACTTCGAGGTTCATACCAAGTATGGTGTTATCCCTCTTTGACACAAGATGTTTTTAAGATGTGAAAATTGTGTTTGGTTCAAGAATGTTTTGGAGTCAATTCCCAAAACTCAAGATTTTCTTAGTGTGTATGTGCAATGGTCCTAAAAAGAACTCGACATGTATTTTGGAGGTTTCTTAAAACACTAGGAGTGGTTGAGTGACCGAAAACACCTAGGACTTGTGAAATGTGGTTTGTGCTAATGGCAATTTGACTTAGGTGGAATTGTGTGGATGACTTTGTGAAGGTGCCCCTGATTAAGGCAACATGATTTTGTTGGACCAATTAAGACCTTGAACTGAATAAATGATCCCTAATATGAAATATGAAATGTGGATGTGAATGCAATGTATGACATGCAATTTTGTGAAATGCAATATGAAATGTGGGTGAATGCATTGTTTTTGGAATAAGTGATATGAAAGGGAAATGCAATGTTATGAATGAAATGTATGCAAATATTTTTGTGTATTAGCCATGTATATATACATATATAGTAATATTATCATGTATAGAAAGGGACCCCTGGACGAGGAGGAGCTAATACTGGTGGAGAAGCTAGGTATTGCTTAATGTCATCAAAGGATTTTTGACATTCATTTGTCCAAGAGAATGGCACCCCCTTTTGTAGTAGGTGATTGAATGGCCTACATTTGTCAGAAAGTTACGTAATAAAATGACGGATTGATTGGATCTTTCCTTGTAAACTACGCAATTCCTTTAAGTTAGTTGGGGGAGGCATATCCATGATGGCCTTGACCTTGTTAGGGTCCACCTCAATGCCTCTTTTGGAGATAATGAATCCTAGAAGTTTGCCCGAGGTAACACCAAAGACACATTTCTTGGGGTTCAACCTTACATTATGCTCTAGGAGTCGATCAAAAACTTTCTCCAATACACCAATATGTTCTTGTCAAGTTTTGGATTTAGCCAAGAGATCATCCACATAGTCTTTGATAATCTTATGCATGTAGTCATGGAAAATGTATGTCATGGCACATTGATAAGTGGCACCTGCATTTTTGAGGCCAAAGGGCATCACCTTGTAACAAAAAGTTCCCCAAGGTGTAGTGAATGTTGTTTTGTGTTGGTCATCAAGATTTATTTGAATTTGGTTGTATCTTGAGAAACCATCCATGAGTGAAAGCATTTCATGGCTAGCAAAGGTATCGACAAGAGTATCAATGTTTGGGAGAGGGAAGTCATCCTTAGGATACACTTTGTTAAGATCTCAAAAGTCAGTGCACACGTGTATCACCCTGTTAGGCTTGCGAATGGGTACCATGTTTGAAAGCCACTTAGGATAGTTGATAGGAACTATGAAGTTCACGTCTAAGAGTTTTTGAAGCTCTATTTTTACCAAGAGGGCCATGGTAGGATGCATTCTCCTAAGTTTTTGTTTGACCAACTTAGCATCAGGATGTAAGGTGAGATTGTGGACAACCAAACTAGGGTCAAGACTAGAGCATGTCCTTGTATGACCATGCAAATATGCCCTTTTTCCTCTTGAGGAGAGCAATAAATTGCTCTTGTTCATCGGGTGATAAACTTTTGCCAAGCTTGAAAATTTGGGGATTGTCTTTATCTGAACTAAGGTCCACATCGATGGTATCTTCAATAGACATGTGGGAACCTTCCTCAATATGATGGGGTGTAGGGATCAAATGAATGTCATCTAAGATATCATCAAACTCTTCTAGCTTATCCTCATCTATTTTTTCCTAGAAAACCTCAAGATCCGAAGGTGAAGGTGAAGGTGAAAGGGGATGGAGGAATGTAGTTGGTGAAAGCCCTTAACAATTCCTCGAACAAGAAAAATTCAGAAAAGGATGGAGGCGAGGAAATCCGGTCCATATCGATAAGGCTTATGTCAATTGGAATTGGCTTAGTTGGATCGTATGGATTACGGAGCGGGGTAAATAAATCAATAGGATTCATGTTGACTTATGGGCAAGGTGGATAAGGTTGGATGGAATGGATGGAACCTAAGAACCGGTGCTAAGAGCTTGGTTAACCTGGATAGAAGAAAGCAACACAAATAAATGCATTTTACTAAATGATATATTTACATATGCAATGCAAAGAAAGAAAAATGTTTTTGTTGATTTTTGATTTTTTTTGGTAGTGGTGAAAACCACTATTTTTGTTTTATGTACATATGTTACAAGTTTGGCTTATGGAATGGATTAATGGAATGGAGGTGGTGGTTCACCGATAGGGGTGACTCGCTCTTGTGGAAGAAGCAAGCGAAATATGGGCTCATGGATGGGGAACATGTTGAGATAAAACTCATCTTGTTCGATATGGGGAATGATGGGCTCCGATTCTTCTTCAGATTCATCCAAAATTATCGACATAAGTTCAAATTCTTCATAGATTTCATCATCAGAATTATTGGGATGGAGGGCTTCTTCTCCTGAATTGAGATTAAGCCTTTGGAAGGCTTGTTCAAGAGAAGAGATGGTGGAAAGTGGGTGGTAACCTAGACCTGAACGGTCGTGCACCTCTTGATATGGAACATCGATAGGTTGATGCACTCCCTGTTCATGCAATCCTAGGCCATGGCCTTGCCAATTGATAATGTGGAAATATCGAGATGGGAATCCCGACATGTTTGGAATATTGGCAAGAATTGGTTCTTTGGGTTCCTCTATGGGAGCTGGACTTGATGAAGAATCAATCCCCCCATATACAAAATTTATGCTATTTGGAGTTGAACCCATGTTATATACTGCTCCTATGGCCAAAGGTGGGTCACATGGGTGACCAAAATCCTTAGCACTAGGGATGGTGAGGGGCATGACGGTGATGTCTTGGACCACGTATTCACCAATACCAAGATTAGTGAGGTGGACCTCGACTTGGGATGACATGGAAGGACTATGGTCAAATGATGGCTCGAGAAATGGTGAAGATGGAGGTATCTCACAATCCATCAATTCGACTTGTGAAACATTAGGTGATGGTGATGGATTGGCTTGGGAAGGTTGTTGAATGGATGATGATGATGTGGATGGCAATGATGTTGATGATGTGGACTGACTATGACCACATGTGCATGTAGTCAATGATGAAGATGATGGGGATATGGAAGCTTTATGAGGGTTGGTGATAGGGAGCTCTTCAGGAATGGGATCCTTTGATGAAGAGATTGGTGAAGTGTTGGATGGATTGGCTAATGGATTGGTTGATGGTGAAAGAAAAAGGTGAGTGGAAGGAAGCATGGACTCATAAGGATTTGAAATGAAATTGTAATACTTAAATGACTCGACGTCCATCGGTATGCAATGTACTTGTCCCTCATGAACATATTTCAAACATTGATGTAGTATTGAAGGGACACATCTCATTTCCCTCATCCAAGGTCTTCCAAGGAGTACATTGTATGCCATGGATCCTTCCAAGATGTGAAACATGGTGTGCAACATTTTGACCCCTACTTCGATGGGCAAAACAATAGTGCCAACTATGGAACACAAAGCATCATTAAATGCTTTGAGGGTGAATGATGACTTGGTGATATGAGATGGAGGAAGGTTCAAATGATGAAGAGTGGATGTGGTGATGATATTGATAGAGGAACCGGTATCAATTAACACTATTTTAAAAGGCTTCTTGTCAATTAGAGCCATGATATGCAATGGAGGGTCTATTGATTCCGATGAGATTGGCTTAATCTCAAAGTCATAGAATGTGATGGAAGGCTCCATGCATGTTTGGATGCTCCCCACAAAGTTTTTGAAGGCATTAGGATCTTGAGATTGTAATTCAATGGATTTCAAAATGTCCATTAATACCTCACGATGTGGAGGAGATTGTTGGATTAACTCATAGATTGACAATTTAGCGGAAGCCATTTTTAGACTTGTAGTTAACCGACTACTCAATGAGATGACTGGTCGAGGTGGATGATTGATGGGTGGATTTGGAGGATTTGATTGGCTAGGGATATGGATGGGTGATGAAGGATTAGGGGAAACTTGGATGGGTGGTGATGTAGAAGGTTGTGACACACTTGCTTGAGGTGGTTGCATTTGTTGGTTGTTCCTTTGACCTCTAGTGACCACATGAATGGCCCCTACAAACCCTTGGTATTGTTGGATGTGATTGACTTGATTAGGAGGAGTTTTGGTGTTAGTCCCTCCTACATTTGGTTGCACCTCCTCATGATGAGGAAGTGGTGTTTGAAATATACCAAGGTTTTGGTTTTGTTGAGCGAGGGGATTATCAAGCTTGATCACCCCCAAGTCAATAAGATCTTGGACTATATCTTTAAACACATGGCAATTGTTAATGTCATGCCCATTTTGCCTATGATAAGGACAAAATAGATGTTCTCGATAATGTTTCCCACGTTTTGCGGGATCATCCAATCTAATTTTGGGTAAAGCAAGTTTATTTGTGTCATACAACCTTCTAAAAAGGGAAGCATATGACTCAACTAATGGGGTGTATTGGTAATTTTGTTGGACAAACTATCGTCGGGGATGGTTTTCCATAGTTGGCACTATGTTCTGAACTGTTGGAGCTTGTGTTGTCGAGGGGACCACATGATAAGCAATTTGTTGTGGTGTTTGTTGCATAGGTTGTTGTTGAGCCATTACCGGTTGGCTCATGACCACTTGATTAACTTGATTGGATTGATTGGATGGGGTAGCTTGTGTTGATTTTTGTTGGCCTGAATAGTTGCTTTTGTATTGGCCCTTATTTTACCATTCTTTCTTTTTAGGCTTTAATATGCCTTCTTGGATTTTGATATCCTCAATGACACTAGCCTGAGCTAAAGCTTCTTCAAATGATTGATAAGTTCGTAGTTGAAGCATCCAAGAGATAGGTTTTAAGCAACTCTTGGTGAATAACTTAATTAGCTCATCCATTGGTAGGGTGAATGGCAATTTAGTGATGATAACCCTCCAACGGTTTCCAAAATCATAGATAGATTCATCATCATGTTGTCTTAAAGCATAGACATCAGACAATGAGATCTTCTTTTTAACATTTAAGATGAAACACTCAAATAATTGATCAATCAATTTCTCAAAAGTATAAATACTATGGCTTGGAAATTGATTATACCATTCTATGGCATCTCCTCCTAATGTTTGAGGAAAATTTTGAAGCATGAGAGCATTGTCATTTTGAATTCTAAAGCAGGCATGTACAAAGGTGCTCACATGTTCTTTGGGATCCTCAGTTCCCTTAAATTTGTCAAACTTAGGTACCGTGAAATCTTTCGGATATGGTGGTGATGGTACCGAAGGATGAATTGGTTGATTGATCAATTGGTGTAAGGTTGGTTTATGGTTTGAAAAACCAGGCGTATATTGCATCAATTGATCTATTTGTTTATGCATGGCCTCAATTCGAGGGTCTTCCTTAGGAATGTGGAAGCCCTGAATTACTTGATGAGTTTGTGGTGGAGTGGAGAAATGTTGTGGAGTGACTAAATGATGAGGATATTGGTATTGATGGCTAGGTGAATTTGATGGAATTTTATGAATGGGAGATTGTTGATGAAAATATGGGGAATTATGGAATGATGTTGATGTCTGAGGGTTATGGCTAGGCTAGCCAATGGGAATAGGATGGGTGATGGTATGGCTTGGTGGGGGAACATGGATAGAAACCACAAAAGACTGTGGTGCCCATGATGGACCCTGGTTGACAAGGATAGTCTAAGTAGAGTTATGTAAAGGCTTAGGGTTTTCTTGTACTTGTTGTTGAGCATTTTGATGCTGTCTAAGCAATTTGTTCAGGTGTTCCCATGCCTCACTAATCTCTCTATCAGAATCTAAGGGTATGGAGGTAGATGGTATGGAAGATGTGGCTTGGGTACAAGTTACACTAGGTATGGCAACTTGTGAGGCTGGGACTTGTGAAGCAGCATTTACATGTGCCTCATACAAGGGGTTGGTGTAAGTGGAGGTATATGAGGTGCTAGGAGCACATGAAGGTTGGGGAATGGACATATGGGAGGAAGGTGCAACTGATGCCTCAAAAAGAGGGTTAGTATACACCTGGGTAAAGGTGGATGGGGGCTGGGAATAAATAGGCTCTTGTTGTAAAGTAGAATCCTATCTAGGTGAATTGGGAATGGACTCTAAGACATAACTAGAAGACTTCATGAGAGCTTCTACTCTTGCCATGTCTATATGGGTAATGTGATTGTCTATGGTAGGGGAGGTTGACTCCTCTTGGGGCATGGCCATATGGAAGGTTATGGATGGTAAGGAATGTGAGGGACCTATAGATAAATATGCCTATGTCACATTCAAGGAATCTACCACAGAAGTGGTGGGGAAGGTGGATGAAGGTTCCATTAAATTATCTTGATTTATAGATTTCTTTTGGTTTCTAGTTAATACCATAAGCAAATAAATCAAAATACAGATTAAACTATCAAATGTAACACAAAACTAAAATATTTAGGGAGCAAAAAGGAAACAAACAACCAATGCTAAGTTTCAACTAGTGTGGCTTACCTTGTTCATTGATTATCTCCTTTTTAATGTGCATTCATTTTAAGTGTCAGTCTTGTGTGTTTTGATGTTCTAATCTTGCTTAATGAAACAAAGGTAAAAACTATGGCGAAGATAGGGCAACAAGATTCTTGTTGGTGATGAAATCCAACAAGTTTGCTCGAGGGTATCCTATGGTTTCTATGGGTAGATATTGGTGGATGGAGATGAATGCCACCATCACCGAATCTCAAGCAATGGTTGGTGATGAAATCCAACCACTACTGTTTTGAGTGAAATGTGCTGTGTGTGAATTGTTCCTTTTAAGGTTTCCATTTATTAATGTGGACAAACAATGTTAGGAGCAACTAATTTCATAAATCTAAATCAGAAGCCAACAAGAGAATGCCAATTTCTCCAAAGGGTGTGAAGTACACCACTTAAGACCCCTTGTCAAAGACAACCGGAGGGTTTGTCCACCCCTCTGCCTGGAATCACCCAATGGTAGGAATACTCTTGGCACCCTAATGATGTTCCTACTTAGATAGATAAAAGAAGGTACTTCTAACCCTAAAATGTAGCTCTAATTTATGCAGATTGTCAATTCAAATGCAATCAAAATGCAACATTTTATATTTGTGAATACATCAAAAACATAAACCCTAACTAGAATGTGTGAATGGATGCAAAAATAAACCTAAAATGCAAACTAAGATGAGTTATTTTCCAAATTACTTAATGATTGTTCATTTTATGCTTGGAATCTGAAAAACACATCAAAGAACCCCAAAATACGTAAAACAAAAAAATTAGATTTTAGACAGTGGACTTACTAGAAAATCTACATATCCATTCCAAATTATTGTAAAATGCAACTGGGCATTTTTGAAATGCACTTGGGCATTTCTGGATAGTCCTTAAGCACCACTGGGAATTTTGCACACTTTTTGCAACTTCTAAGAACTTTTAGAAACCCTAGATCCAACGAAATATGCAAAATATGTGCTCCCAAAAACTTGCAAGATAACAAAAAACAAGTAAATTAGTAAGGCAAATCATAAACAGAAACCCTTAGGGGGTCCCACCGTGATCACCATTTGTAGAGCTAAAAATGCAACACCAAATAATGCTAAATAAAATAGAATTCAAATAAACCAGATATTGCACAACAAATGAGATTTATATTAAATGAGGGGGAGCCTAAAAACTTTGTTGTTACAATAGTGGATTTAAGAATCCTTTTTGATACAATTATTACAAATCTTGCTAGGGTTCTCCAAAACCCTAGCTACAACAAATGGTGGTGTCTTCAGTTGCGTCTCACTCCCAACAGAGTTGAGTGGGATTCTTGATATCCAATGTTGGGCCACTCCAGCTTAATCAACTATCCAATGCTTCTGGTATATTGTACAATATGCACACAAAGAAATACCAGAGAGTTAGTAATAATAATGAGGGCTCCACTATGTGAGCCCTCAAAAATCAAAACTAAAACCCTAGCTATAATAGTATGAAATGCGAATAGAATTAAACAATATGAAATGTAAAAAAATAAAATAGATTTACCTTACTCTTTACTTGATGTCTATTGATGGTCGGATCTGTTGCAGGTCAATGGTGAAGGTGTGTCCTAGCATTGCTTGAAGGCTAGGGGGCATTCAGAAAGGCTTACATAAAATACCCGTGGGTACCTGGAAGTTGTAGGAAATACCCGTGGGTACTTGGGACTGGTAGGGAGGCACCTAAAGGTGCTTGGCGATGATAGAAAGCACTTGAAGGTGTTCGAAATATGAGGTAAGATTTCACATAAGCATATCAAGCAAGGAGAAACATATGGTAACAATTGCGGGGGTTACAACGAGCGTGGATGGAGGTGGAAGTACCCAGATATTCCAAAAGGGAGATGAATATCAAGGAATCTTAGGCAATAAAAAATTAGGAAACTCAGGCACTTAGGGATTCTAAAAACTCAGGACTTGAGCCATCAAAATGGCTCCTATTTATAATACAACCTAGGGCATGCTAGGGTTTCAATGACACTAATCATGTGGTTGAGATTAAAGCATATCTAAGGGTAGATATTAAATTTAGGGTGTGGCATGGATTGAGGTAAATGGATGGATGAGATTAAATGAAATCATATGGCTGGGATTAATTTATTTATATAAATATATATATTAAATATATATATAAATATAATATATATAATATTATTATTTATATATATATATATATATATAATAAATATATATAAATATATATAAATAATGGGCATAAAATGGTGGGAAAGCTAGGATAGAGGGCAAGTGACTATGTTTTGATGGTGGAAATGGCGAGAAAGCATGGGTGGCAGATAAATTACTAGATTGTGGTGTCTACAAACCTCTTTGTGGGCCGATGAAATTCTCTCTAGTTGGTTGTAGAAGATGTCTCTAGGAACAACTTCCCTATAAACCTCACTCTTTTGTAAGTTCTAGAGAAGGACTTAAAGAGTAAAGGTTCATATGGAGGCCATGATAGAAGCAACTGTTGATATGCTTTAGAATTGTGTGAAAGTATATTCCTTTATAGACTTGGTCAAAAAGATGTCATTCCACCTCTAAATTTTGCTTCACAGCTTTTACATGCCTAGGCAAGCTCATGCTTCTTTTGCTACCCTCTGACATTGTTAGATTAAAATGCTTACAAAAGTGCATTTACAACTATTCCACCAACTATAGAATTCAAAATATTTTGCTATTTTACATTAAAATTTTGGCACTCTCATGCCTTTACTGTTGGTCTTACTCCTGTCTATCTTGGAAATTTGTAGTATCCTCTGCCTCTTTATCTTCTTTCTCACCCTCTTCATTTTCTTCTTATGGGTGTACCTCCTTTTCATTCCTTTCACCTTATTTTTCTACCTCCTCTTTGTCTCCTTCACATTCTTTTTCTTCTTCCGGCATCTCTTCTTCTGAATATTTATTAGTATCCTCCCGTTCTTCATCATCCTCAAATTACTTTTGTTCTACATATTCCTTTAAGATCTGAGTAGCCTGGTTCAAGGTATTCATAGCCTTGTTCCAATATGCTTGAGAAGGATTATTTATTTCCAAAAATTGTTTATGGATGTAATGCAATTTAATAGACTTATCATATGATATTGAAGTCCCCCAGTCTGCTAGATCTTCCATTAAGTCTTTAAGTCTGGTTAAGTATTTGATTAATCGTGTTACTTTATCCTAGTCAATCGATTCTTGCCATGCATATACTTCTAATTCATCTTCAATCATTGCTTGTATTTTGTTTTCAAGATCCTATTCCAATACCAATATATTGTTGTCATCCTAAAATATTTTGAAGCCATATTGAACCATTTCCTAGTTGGTGTCTATAATTTTCTAAAGCTTATCATCTAATTTGTCAATCAACAACCATACATTCTAAAGTAAACCACTCTTCTTGAGGATAATTCTAGTTGTGATCCTTGAGGTGCTCTAGTCATTTTTGGGGATGAGCTTGCCCAGCTGATTACACTTAGCCTCAGAAAGAATGAGGATTTTGCTAGCCTGAGGAGCTATTGGGTGTATTTGCTTGGTGATGGTCTCTATATCCTCCTTGGTCTTCTACAACACATGGCTAGCCTCATACATGAAATCAAGGATGGGTTGAATCTCAAAGAACTTTTATAATATGTCAAACATGATTTTTTTTTTGACTTGTTTCACTTTAATCCTAGAGAATCCTATGGCCCTAGTACTCTCAATTTGGAGTTGCTGTTGTAAAACCTGTATCTGCTTTACATATCCTTTATTTTACTCCTACAACTACTGGACTTGATATTTGAAGTCGACCAGCTTCTTAAATATATTTTACCATTTTTTAGCCCCATTTTACAAATATTACACTATCATATCTTCTTTTGGTTTGTCAACCAAGGAGATCATATTGAATTTTATCCTCTCTCTAGACACAGGGCAATCATTACTGATTTTCTCACCCTGGCAGCCCCCTTTGACAATTGAGCCAATTTATTGCTCCATAAGCTTTGTGCTCTTAGTAAAGTACTCTTGACATTTTGCAACGATGTTATTGTAGGGTGATCCATGGGGGTGGATGGAGTGAAATTTGCAAAAAAAAAGGACCACCATGGTTTGGAGGGGAGTGGTGATGATGATGGTGGACTATGTATCCACAGTGAGAGTAGTAGCTATAATGGAACTGATAGCTACAAATGATGGAAGAGTTAACAATAGTAATATTTCCACTATTGACGTGGGTAGTTATAGTGTAAGATATGTATTTATGGAAGTTGGATGTGAATATGATACTAGAATTTGTGGTGAATGAAGGGGTGGTGATGGTTTTGGACTCTCAACTGTATAAAATGGAGAGGAATCTGGATGAGGAGATGAATGCAAATGGGATGGAGATGGTTGTGGGGAATTACGCACAGGTGATGATATTCCTGATACCTATTGAAATTTAGAAGGGGAGGGATATTTCCTTAGGGAATAAGTAGGATAAGAATAAGGAGAGGGACTAGCAATCATACCTAAGTCTGCAAAAGTAGAATGTCTAAAAATTTCATCAGCACTTAGCTACTACTTTTACTGAACTTTATGCTCCCCTTATGTAGAAAAAACTTGTGTTGATAATTCTACTTCACTCAAATTTTATTTCTTAGAAACTAAGGTTTCAATTTCCCACACCACACCTTCTACCTTCCTCTTGAATATTATAGTTTACTATGGTTTTTGTTGAGGAAGTGATATTGTAGATTCCATAATAGGGACCAGTTTATCTTTCTTTTCAGAGGAGGTTGTAGTTGAGAGGTCTACTACTTTAACCTTATTTTTTCTTACCACATTTGAATAGGTCTTCACTTTAGTAGCTTTATGCTCAGACCTTATCCTCCTTGGGTTACTTTCTACCACACCCATTTCCTTTATGGTGGATACAACAAATTTGATATCTTCCTTTTGATAAGTGAGTGAAGGAGTAGAGGATGGTGGTGTTGAATCTTGCTACTTCTTAGCCACTTCAGACTTCTTGCTTTTAGCTTTGCTCTTTCTAGATTTGCTTGCTTTTTCCTTTCCAAGACTCAATGCCAAGCTCTTCTTCCCCTTGGCCTTCCAATTTGCAAAGTACTTTTCATACCTCTCTTCAAAATCAGTATCGATTTGCTTGGGATATTTGGATTTCATTGCATTCCTTTCTACCTTCATCTTCCACCATTCCAAGATTTTTCCCTCTAGCCATTTATAAGTCTCTTCCATATCTTTTATTCAGGTGTCACCAAGCTGATGAGAACTTTTGGTTGGATCATAATATTGTACATACTCATAGTAATATCTCTAGGGTGTAAGTGTTTCCATGGAGTTCACATTCCATTAGAGGGGAGACTATTCTCTATTATTTCTATGCTTTTCCATATGCGGGTGCTTCGATTTTACAAATTTATCCACTTTTTCTCCATGCAACTCCTTAATAATTTCTATAAATAGATCATATGATCCATATCCCCATCCCTTATGGAGTTGAAAAAGGCCCATCCTTTTGAGGATTGCATTAATTTAATCGTATTGTACCCTTATCCATACAATGATATCACCTTCCTTGAAACTATAAGTTACCATCATCCTTATTTTGTTTCTGAAGCTAAAATTATAGTTTATATAGTCCACATGCTTGTAATATTCTAGTGCAAATATATGGTGGGTGATATAATGAGATAACATGAATAGCTTCTCTGTGAAACCATATAGTTTGATGATCATGCCTTTCATCAAGAGGTACCAGTCTCCCTCTTCAACCCCTTTGACACTTATCTTCTTTTCTATTTCTAGGGCTAGTCTAGGGTAACTACTGTACATAATTTTCAAATTCAGTCTTAGGAACTCCATGTTGAAAGTGTAGTAAGACTTTGCCATGCTCAGAACCCTAGTCCAATAATAGACTGACAATAAATTTCCTTCTACATATTTTTCCACCACTGATATCTAGGGGTTATCATTTCTAGTAGCGCTAAGAAACATTTAAACTAGATTAGAACAATACTTGAATATTGAATTCTCTTCACTTTTCATGGCTACCAATTATTCATGCATTCGCCTTACAAGGAATACGAGCTAATTGAAGTAAATTAAGGCATTATCATCATCCTATAGCGATGCTATATACATTTTAGTATTGGAGATGCAATATGCAGTGGCCAATTGCTAGTCCCTTACATCCATGTCAGGCTCTAGACTGACTATCATAGCTAACATGGAAAATTACTCAGGATATGCAAATTCCTCAATGGTAATTGGAGTTTTTGGTAGGGTTTCTCTGGAATTTATGGTTTTAAATTGACTATATACCCAAGTCCTAAACTAGCTTCCATTTTGATTGTGGTTCTTCAAGGTATAGTACTTGGACTATTGCTCTAAGCTAAATTATTTGGGAGTCACAAGGAATTTCTATCCCATTGCAAATAAGTCTCAACAAGATTTCTCAGTTATATGAAATAGGACCTTTCCATGGGATGTCCTTACTGACCTAGTTGCAGGGTCATAAAACTTGGCTATAGAAAAAATTAGATTTGGGTAAGGATGGACTGCATCACAAATGTAATAAGAGAGTAGAGAGTACATAACACCAATACCTTGATCTGGAAGAGGCTCACCCTTGAAGAACTTGACTTCATACCCCCTCCTAAGGTGATATCTGATTATATACATAATTTTCATATCCACAACCCCTGACTTCTTGTTAGTGTAAGTCAGTATTTCAAAATTGCTTGATTACCCAAGTTGCCTTACTATAGTGGATGCCATTTCAAATTTTTAGTGGCATTTTCTTTACAAATTATTGTCTCCAAAATTTGCAAAAAACTTTCTCAACAACGATCTGGTTCTTCAGCCAAACTTGTTCGAAAATGAATGATTTTTGAATTTCCTCATTTAAATAGATCTTCAAGAACTCCTTCACCATTAATGAAGATGAACGAGTAGTTACTTCTCATGATTTAAAACAAGTGAATCAAATGTTGTAAAGCATAACTTTTCAGTGAAGTCTGCATTTCTAATTAGTGGAATTCATAGCACATGGTAACAAACTATTCATTTGCACACTTCTTAAGGCACATTTACTCCTATATTTTCATGGTGGAATCTAGTACTCAGTGGATTTTAACACTATGTTTTAGTTTTTCCAATTTCACTCATCAAGATTTGCATGTTCCTTTTAGGTGTTTCTCTCAAAATTCCACTAGTTGTATTTCCGCAGTGATAACTTTGACCAAGTTGACCATAAATTTTGAAACTACATCTATTTCGAGAACTGTCGGTGAGTTCACTATCTTTTAAAATTTTTGTTGGACTCAAAATTATGTTCCTTTAATTTCCATTGACCTATTTGATCGTGTTGATTGTGGATTTTGCACCTTGGTATATTTTAACACTGCAAAACTTTCAACACGGAAGCTAACCTTAAGTTGAATTTGCCCCCCCTACATTTTTCTCCTTCAATTTTTATTGGGCATTGTTTGACCAAATGACCATGGATTTTGAATTTGCTTTTATATTAGGTATCACCAGGAATCTTGTTCTCTTTGGAAGATTGTGCTGGGCTCGAAAGTCTATTGGATGGATTTATGTGATAGCAATTTTGACCAAGTTGACCATGAAAATTTTAACAATTGACTCATCTTGGAGACTGCAAAAAGGTTCACCGCCTTTGGAAATTCCATCAGGTTCAAAATTTTGTTGGTTGGATTTCTGCTAGATCTATTATGACTCTTTTTATCACGAAAATTTCATTGTATTACCTCCTCAAAAAATATAGTGCAGTCTCACTTTGAAAGCGAAAAATAACACTTTTCTCTCTTTTCTTAATAAATACAACAAAGAAAATATAATACAAAATATGTACATATATTGTAACAAGAAGGATTCTCTAACTAAAATATAGTTTGAGATGATACCCATTGACTGGAATGGGCTATATATTTTCCTCCTCATCTTGAAGTTGAAAGGTATTGTTCTTTTTTACTTCAACGATCTTGAAGGGTCCCTCCTAGAAGGAATCAAATTTTTGATGGTTGCCTAGTTTAGCCTTTTCTACATTCCACCTTAACACTGAATCCCCTTCCTTAAGGTTCTTGAATTTTGATTTCTTGTTAAACCATTCTTTTGTATTCATGGAGTATTTCTAAAAATTCTCATATTCCTGAGTTCTTTGTTCTTCCAACTGTAGAAGGTGCATCAACCTGACTTCTAGTGGATTTTGATCTAGCTCTTGATCCTGACTAGCCCACTTTAAGGCTGGTATTTCAAGATGGATAGGCAGAGAAAATTTCTTACCATAAACTAATGCATAAGGGGATGTCTTCACGGATCTCCTGATAGTGATTCTATCTACCCATCAAACTTGATCTAGCAAAAGATGCCAACTTATTTTGTTCTCTTCTAGTGCCATTTTTAAAATTCTAAGGAAGATTTTATTGGTGGATTCCACAAATCGATTTCCCTAAGGGTAATTTTTAGAATAAGTATTTATATTTATGCTATACTTTCTTGCAAATTTAATATATTTTGCACCTATGAAAGTTGGGTCATTGTCACTCACTAGTGCCTCTGGAATTCCAAACCTTGTGATTATATTTTCCACAAATTCAATTACTACTTCTTAGTATGTATTCTTGGTTGGGATAAACTCAAACCATATAGTGAAGTAATCAGTGGTAGTAAGAATGAAATTATGACTAGTCAATGAATTTGGGTTAATTACTCCAATAAAGTCAAGCCTCCATTGCTGAAAAGGCTCCTCCACTTGAATTGGTTTGAGTGGAAAAGTTGTATTCATGGCCCTTCCCACATACCTCTAGCACTTATCACATGATATAGTTGTTTTGAAAGAATATGCAAAGATAGTTGGCTAGTAGTATCCTTCCCTTATTATTTTCATAGCAGTTATTCTTCCTAAAAAGTGATATCCTAATAGGCCTCCATGAAATTCTTCAATGACCTTTTATTTTTCATTATCTCCTAGACATCTTAGAAGTACTCCACCTAGGTTCCTTTTGTATAATCCTCTAGGAAGTAATACATATTTCAAAGCTTGCAGTACTTCTCCTCTATGAAGGATTGAGTCCTTGAGGACATACTCCTATTCAAAAGTAGGTCATAAATTGATCTACCCAATATGAACTTTTTAGAAAACTATCATTGTGATCATCCTTTGCTCCCTGATAGGCAACTCTCTATTTTGAATTTGCTTTAGCTACAAGTTCCTAGCACAATGCCCTTCCTCTAACCATATTAGTGGGATATATCTCTACATCATACTCTTGTATCTTAGTAATCCAACCAACTCTTTTATCACCCAGTTCTCCTTGAAGGATAAAATTTCTCAAATTTGGATGTACTACATAGACAAGAGTCTTGATTTGAACCAAATACCACCTAAACTTTCTTAAGGATTTCATCACTACAAATACTTACCTCTTAATGAAAGTATACTTAGTATGATACTCATGCAAAGTTTATATCCACAAGAATATGGGGTATTCCTCCTCATTCTCATCCTTTTATATGAGCATTGATGCATAGCTTTCCTCAGCTCCATAGGCATATAAAATAAAGTCTTTGCTAAAATCAGGGTTTATCAATACCAAAGCAGATGCAATTACTTACTTTATAGCCTCAAAGGTTTTTTTTCTTTTCTCAGTCCATTTGAACTTGATGTCCTTCTTGAGTAATTCTAATATGGACCTAACTACTTGAGAAAAATTTGAGATGAACTTCCTCACAAATATAATTTACCCAAAGAAGAACTGTAGGCCTTTCTTATTTTTTGGGAGAGGAAGATCCAAAATTGAATTTATTCAATTAGGGTCTATTTCCATTCCTTATTTGGAGACTACATGCCCCAATAACTTACCTTCATGGATAATAACAAATAATTTCTTTGGGTTGAGGGAGATGTTGAACTCTCTACACTTTTGAAAAACTTTCTCTAGTTGTTAAGGATATGATTCCTTTCTATGAGAAAACACAGTCATGTCATCAAGATAAATCAAAATTATTTTGCTGATCATATCACTAAAAGAATAATCCATTACCCTTTGGAATGTAGCTCTTGCATTGGATAGACCAAATGACCTTCTTTGATAGGAGAATTTGCCCTACTTAGTGGTGAAGGTTGTTTTGAATTGGTCTTCATCCTTGATATAAATTTGGTTGTATCCAAAGAATCTATCCAATAAGGAGTATCTTTCTACCCCTGCTACCATCTGCAAAATTTGATCAATCTAGGGAAGCGGATAATGATATTTTAGTGATGCTCTGTTCAGGTTCTTGAAATCCACACATAATTATATGTCTCCATTCTTTTTCCTTACTAGAACTAAATTAGCAACCCATTTGGAATGCTTGATCAGATAAATTATCTTTAATTTAAGAATCTTGAGCAATTCCTATCTCATTATAGCTTCAATTTTAGGATTCACAGGTTTTTGTCTCTATCTAAAAGGTTTTGCATTAGGCTCTAGCTCAATGGTATGCTAAATGATCTTCTTATCATAAATATTGAGATCCTCATATGACTAAGAAATACTATCTGGGTACTTAAAATACCTTGATGCTTTTGACTTCTTCTAGGGAGCACCTTACTCCAATAATGATCTTGTTTTTCTCTTCAATTTTGATCTCACTACATATTTTATCTTCTACTTTCATAGACTTTGCTCTTTTTCTATCCTTGTTGTCAAACAAACTCTCCAACGTGATCAAGACTTTAGGAATATGATTATTATTCAACTAAATGATATCTTACTAATCTATCTCCTGATACAACTCTTCTTGTACATTGGCTAAGTAAGATTATTTTACTAGAAAGTCAATTATTTGATCATAACTTTCAAAGACCTGCTAGAAGATTTGCCTATCCAAAACTACCAGTATGAAGACTAATTTGACTATTTTATTTGCAATTTATCCAAGGTCTAAGGAGGGTTTAGAGCCATTAACTACCAAAGCATCAACCAATATATTCTATTTTCTGGGGACAAAGTGGAGATTTAGAGTATAAAACGATCCATTAAGTCCCATACCCTATTATTGTATGTATTCAGATAGTGATATTTACTGCTTCACTTCTCTATAACTTGGTTGACCACTAGCTTTGAGTCACCATAAATATCTAACATCTTGATTCTCATTATTTTGCTTGTATCAATCCCAAGAACTGAGCTTCATATTTAGAAGCATTGTTTGTACAAGCCCAAGTTAGTCTAGAAGAAAAAATCTTCACCCCTTCTGAAGGATACTTTAACACTACACTGAATCTGGCTCTATTTTTGCACCTCACTGTATCAAAATACATTGTCCAAACTTTTGATTGCCTGAGTGACTGGTTAGATATGGTGGGGATATTCTTCTCTATATTTGAGGAAATATTGTATGTACCCAACCCTATTTTTGAAAGGTTATAATCATACTTAAAGGACAATTCATCTTCAATTTCTAAATCTTCCAGAACTTCTACTAACTTTGGCTCTTCCATTACTGAATGGTTATAAAAATCTTCTTCATTTTTTTCAATATGGAAAAATACAAAATTTTTTGGGGTTATCCTTATTATCTTAACTTTATAGGGAACTATCATAGTAGAGTAGTATAAATACATATATCCTCTCATCTTGGAAGTAAACTCTATTGAAAGGCATATGCCAAAATAAGGTTTGATATCAACCACCATGATTTCTTGGACAATGGTAACCTTCAGAGATCTATGCAACCTCATAAATACATCCTTTATAACTCCTATAGTCTTAATCGAGGTACTGTTGAGTTGCAAGACCCCCTAACATGATCGTGAGTACTCCATACCCATCTCATTGCAAAATAATTTTGGTATAGTAGTCGTTGAAGCCTTTAAGTCTATCATACAATTGTGAACTATCCATCCTTCCATCCTAAGAGAGATATAGAATGAAGGAAATTTGTTCTTCATGGTGGCAGGAGACATATTTTATTTATCTTTTTCCAAATTGAAAATTGTGGTAGTTTCTTTTCCTTGGGGTTTTTAATGCAGAGAAGCTTTCAACAAATCTAATTAAGTAGGGAGAAAAAGTGTACTATACAGGCTTGCTCTAGATGGAATATTTTCAATTCATCCATAATATTATATTCAGACTGAACTGGTGGAAGTCTTTCATATATTTTTTTGGTTCCCCATAATTTCTTTTGTACTGATAAGTAGTCTCTATTCTCTGACCCTTTTTAATGGAGGGAAGCCTCAGTTTTTCTTGGGCTTCCGTTTTAGTACTTTCTTGTTCTTTTCCCTTCTCCTTTTCACCTTCTCTTGGAGATTTCACCTTTTCTTCTTATCTTCTAAGTACTACATTACTTTTGTTAGCATCTTGTAGAATGGGAAACTTGTCATTGCTTTGTGGTGATGGCTCTATTTTCTTATGAGAAGGCACCTGGAAACCACCTATTTTTTTCTGGTCTACTTGCAAAGACTTCTATCTGAACCTGGTCATAACAAAGACTTGTTCTTCCTCCAAAAAATCTTGTCTAATCATAACTTGATCATGTTACCATAATATGTTAACTCTTCCCTTCTCATTCCTCTATACCTTTTTCCATAGCTTGTTGCACATGATGTTGGTACATCATACAAGTTTTAGAATTACGTTGATCATTGCAAACTAAGCACCAAACATTGACCAAACTAGTTTCAGGTGCATATTCTTGCTGTACTTGATTTACATTGACCCTGGATCCTGTACTATCACTTGTACTCAACTTCTGCTCCTTATTAATATAGGGGAATATTCTTGGTTGAAATCTCTCTATTTCCCTCTTTTCAATTGCATTTGCCTTGTTATTGAGCATTTTTAGAGTGCTCTGGATGTCCAGTAATACAGATGTTTCTTGGGAGTTTTGAGATGGAAGAGGAGGGAAAGGGACAATAGGGGTTATTTTGGGAGGAAATGGTAGATATTATTATGGGGTTGATGGAGGATCCATATATGAAGGAGAGACTAATTTTGGTGGAAACTAAGAAATATCAGAGTAGTAAGGCATTACCATTTTTGGTGAAAGTCTTCGTACAATAATTAATATATTTTTTGCTTGTACAGTTGTCTGGTAAACTTGTGGGACGGTGTTTATGCATGATTGTTGAGTTTGCAGCCCCAGGTCTAACCCAAGGGCTCTGATGTAATACATATATGCTAGAGATACCTTTGGTCTGGATTTAGGGGTAATACTCTTCCACATCCTAATAAACCTCAAGTTAAAATCAAAGACTAGCTCATGCTGATGTTTTTGCATAGTTGTAAATTGATTTAATAGGGAAAAGGGGTTAGATGAATTATTGAATTCTTCTACAAAAGGGCCAACTAAATTTTCCCACAAGGTGATGGTTTATCTTCTAAGGTTCTAAAACAGTGCATGATATTTCCTCTAAAATAAAGGGCTAGAAGTCTGACTATAACATCTTCATTCTTGATATTGTAAACAGTTACTAAGTTCAGTATGTCTTGGCAATGCTCATATGCAGTATTTCTAGTACCATCAAATGTGGGTATGAATTTCGTAATAGCCTGGGGGATGTCATGCATATTAGCAAGTCCAAGAGGTCTAGAAGTATCCCAACTAGGATAATTATGTGGGGGTTGATTCTGATTGGAATTTTGGTTAACATTCAGATTGACATTCTAATGTTGAGCCATTGTAGGTGGTATTTGTGATGGCACTAGTATTGGTGGTACCATAGGGGGTATTTCAACCGAGACCTCTTCCAACTATGAGTCTGGGAATAAAATTCTTATGATATTGGATCCTCTTAAGGGTAGCTCATAAAATATAATAGGGTCTTGACTATTTTTAATAGATGACCTAGTATTCATGAAAAATATGATCTACTAGGATGGCTTTTTTGGCTTATTTTACTCAAGGAGTCACCAAGTGAATTTATTTTTGTCACTGAATGAGGTTAAGAAAACTCACTAAATATTGATTCCTCCAATAATTATCAACAAAAAAATGGGTGGGGGAAAGACAATGTGTCTTTGGGGTCCCATCGAGAGTGCAAAAACTATTGGGGTCTGAATTGACATCAAGGAAAACTTGAACAATGACTATGAATCTATGAATTTCTTAGAAGATGCACACCTGTTAATCACAACTCAAACCTCGATATTGGATGGATTAAATATTACTTCAATCCAACCTCCAGAGTAGGTTGGTATACCTTGTCAACTAATTGGTGTTGACTCAATTAATCTTAGTTTAAAGTATAAGAATAGGGATAGAAATAGAGTAAGGGTTAGAAACAATTGAATTAATAATGGTCGAATAAAGCTAACAATATTGAAAAACATTAGTAATCCTCTAATTAATTACATTTCTAGTATGCCACACTTAAGACTAACAAAATTCAAAACCAGTAATCTTCACCTTTAAAGAATAATAAACACTTAGAGAACTATTTCAAACATCTGAAACGTTAATAACCTAAATAGTAGAATTAGATCAACCTTTAGACTAATAGAAAAAGAAGCTCTCTATAACATTTGTTTAAGAATGAAGTATTCCAATTTACCCCAAGTTAGCAACCCAATATCAGTAGAATTGACTAATCATAACAACAGTAACATAAATGAATTCACAAAATAAACTCACAAAATATGAAGACACAAGTTTGAGATAAACATCCAAGTAATGCTCCTTATATTGATTTATCAAAAAAATTACAGTAATATGACAGGTAAACACTCAAGAGTCGATCCTTCAAACTAAGGGTTTGACCTCTTTATATAGATTTTACAATTAAAATAGAAGAAATAGGAACATTACAAAGATTTTCATGCCATATTAGTAGGGTGCTGATATGGCAGTATCTTATTTGCTTACAAGAAGGAAGAAAAGAGTTGCACTCCATGAAACTCTGTAATTATGAGTTTTGAAGGTTGCTCAGTCCTCAACAGAATCTGATGGCTGCACTAGTTTTCGATTGATCTGGTCCATCCCCTGTTCTTGATGAAGATTCTAGTACATAGATTTATAGCTGAAAACTTAGGTGGATCTTGATTCCAATGATGCTTGGTCTTCCCTGGTTCTTCCTGCTTATGCTCCTTAGATTCTTCTCTAGTTAGATGCATACTCTTCAATTTTAGAATCCGCTCCTTTGAATTCTGCTAGATCAGATTTAACCGTGTTGAACACAGAATGAGAGTCTAGAAGCAACCCACATTATTTTTAGAATCTTCTCCTTCAAATTCCACTAGGTCAAGTTTGATCATGTTGATCGTGGAATGAGAGTTCGGTAGTGCCTCACCTCATTTAAACTCTAGCGATGTCATTTGTCTTGGAAAATCCCCATTACTGGTTGTCTTCTTTTCAAAATCTGCTCTTCCAATTTCTATTGAGCATTGTTTGATCATGTTGACTATAGAATTTTGATATTGTGTTGGTTCTTTGTGGACTTTAACATTGCATTACCTCTTCCTTATTAAAAATCTGCTCCTCAAGTTTTTTCTAGGCACTGTTTGACTGTGTTGACCACAAATTTTATTGTGATTAATATTTGATCCTAGAAAAGGGACCTATAAGATAATCTGGGAGAATTTTTAATAGTGATATCAGAGTTGCACTCTAGCCATATAATAAGTTTGAATAATTTAGAAGAATTTAAGAAGAAGATTATTATTGTGAGAAGAAGAGGAGATTGAATGATTGACTAAGAAGAGCTGAAATATTGAAGTTGAAGATGTAAGTAAAGGTTTATTGAAGGTCTTTGATATTTGGAGAGGAATATTTAAGTTGAAGAACGAAGATATTGCTGTGAGGAGAATATTTGGATATTGTTGCGAGTCCCAAAAGATTACAAAGTGGTGAAGACAATTGTTGAGAATAATATTGAAGATGTGAGGCATAGCATATTGGATATGCTTGATATTCAAAGAATACAAATTAAAAGAAAAATGAAAAAAATAGAATATTGAGAAAGTGGATTGCGATTACAAGAAATGTACTAACTATAAGCTAAGAAACTTGTGAAGTCATGAGGAGTGAAGATCCTATGTAAAGTGAAAATACTGTGTGAAGTTGGTGAAGTGAAGAACCTACATACAAAATCCAAAGAAGCATTAGAGGAGTGTTGAGCATTGAGAAACTAGAAGAAGAGCACCCAAATAATATTATTGAGTACCAATAAGCAAAAGCAGAAGAGAAGGATCAAAACAAAGAGACAAAGTGTTGAGGAGCACTAGAGAGAATATACAGAGCAAGAGAGTTAGATAGAAAGGAGTGTAAAGAGGGTACGTTTTATTTTCCAATGTTACATCTGACAATGACTACAAATACACCTCTACCCTATCACATCAAAAGATATTTGAAGACATCAAAATATTAAGCAACATAATTTTAGGCATGAATTTAAGAGAATTATTTGGGGTGATTTTATTTTGGGCAAACACTTTATAATTTTGGAGTTACAAGGTTTGAAAGTGAATTTGAAATTTTATTTTATAAGGTTTAACTTTAAAAGAATTAATTGATGAATGGGAGTTATAAGGGAACACATTATTTAAAATTTGAATTGAAATTGGAATTTATTGGAGTAAGGGTGAAATTGAAATTTAAAGGAAAATTTGAGAAGTTATGAATTGAATTTGATAGGTACAAGAATAACTAATTTGGGAGATATACAAATTGAATGGATGAATATGGAGAATGAATGATTGAAAGCTGATTTATTGATTGAAGAAAGGATTGTAAATTTTTTGAAATTAAAATTTGAAATTTGAGAATTTGATTTGATAAAAGAAGGGGTTTCGAAAGGGTCCCCAAAAATTTTACAAAAGTGAAACTGAGAGAGTCCACGAACAATCTCAAGAGGCCCTAAAAAAAAGACAACATAAGAGCACCAACTTGCCTTTGCCAACCTACCACCCTACAAGAAGAAGGATCCTCCATAGGATATGATCTCCAAAACCAGTAGAGAAAAAGAACCACAGGACCACGATTTGAAATTGAAAAGGCACAAAAAACTACCATAAAAATTAGTAATTAAGCTTTGGGGGATGCTTTTCCATAGTCCTCCATGTCCTTTTTAGAAGTTACTGGTTCACCTCACTGAAGATGCATGATACCTTGGATCTCTTCAACAAATGTAATTGCCACTTGGAGAGTCCCAATTAGGGCCTGATGTTTCTCTTACATATTACTAAGGAAGGACACAAATTTATTGGGGGAAACTAACACAGAAATGGGTGAATCCATTTTAACTTCATCCAAATCCTTCGAAATATTTTCTTTCTTCTTCGTTGGAATTGATCCTTAGAATCCAACATCTCCACATTGATAGGGAAAGTTTAAGCTTTGATTTATTTAGTTAATAGATGATTGTAGCATGTAGAACTCCCTCCTATGATTCCTCTGGGTAACATTGAGACACCACTAGAGTCCTTGACTTCCTCCATAGATTTAGCATAGATAATGGGACTCTTAATATCTTTAGATTTAGACTTTGAGGAGTCATTTGATGAAGAATTGGAGGATTAAATATGAGATGGACTTTATAACTCTCAATTTAGGACAAGGTCTTATTCACCACCACCTCTTTGGCCTTATCCACATATTAAAAAATCAATAGAGCTAGGCCCTAGTGGATAGGGTATGACCCTTTCCCACCCCTATCATCCATCATGGATTTTTCTAGCAAACTGAATAGAAATGATGAAATGTTCATTAGCCACTTTTAACTCAATTGGTTTAGGAACATAACATAAAGACTACACAACATATCTCTATTAGAGTCCATCATGAAATAGTCCATGATCATTGCAATAACTTGATTCCATGGTGCCTTGAGGATCTTGGTGTTGTAACTGTTCTGCAACATTGACAAATACTCATCCCCATCAAGAAAGAAGCTTAGTTCCCTAATTAGGGAGTGATTCTTCCTCTTATGGAAGGCACTATCCATAAGGAGTCCCATCACCTCCCCAACCAAGACCACCATCACTTTGAACTCCAATCCACTAAAATTAACACAACCTTACCTCCAAGAGTGTGCCATTTACCTAGAAAACCCTATATGATGATCATGGAAATATTGAATACAAACCAGTAAACCTCCTTTGCACAGAATATTTTTGATGTCACCATCCACCTCCAGGGATTTTGGTTCTAGTATAATATTCCAAACCTTATAAAATTTGGGAGATATAAGTAGAAATTAAAAATTGAATTTGGGAGATAAAAGGAGTGAATTTACAATTTGAAAAATTGATGAATTTGAATGATTTGAATGAATGAAGAAAATTATTAAATGAGTTTCATTATGGAAAATTGTGAAATTTTCCTTTCTGAATCACAACTTCTAAAAGGATCAAACTTTGCATCATGGAAAAATAAAATGAAATCAATTCTCATTGTTGATATAGTGAATGGAGCAAAGAACATGCTAGAAGATGAAAGAGACAAATAGAAATTCATAGAAGATGATGGAAAATATGTTATGCTAATTAAATTTGGTATAATAGATGATATTCAACATATACAAGTGAAGTAGATACTTCAAAAACTGCTTGGGAAAAATTATGTAAAATATTTGAAGGGAAGAACAAAGCAACTATCTTGCATTTATAGTCATAGTTGTATTCATTAAAAGTTAATAGTGGAGAGAGTATATAATATTTTATTTGAAGGATAATGGAATTAAAGGATAATTTATTAACTTTGGAAAAAAAAGTAGAATATAAACTCCTTTTCCAATACATTAAGAGCACTCCTAGAGACATTCAAAGATATAGTCACTTCTCTTCAAGTGTTAAATAAAACCATATCCTTTAATGAGTTAGTCAATATTCTTCAAGAATATGAAGTGAAATATTTAGTCAAATATGAGATGACTAATAATGCTTTAATATCAAAGAAAATGTATCAAGTAACATTGCAACATAATTACAATATCAACTTGAATGGAGATGAAGATACTGTTACATATGCAATATAGGTGGTCATACTACAAGTATTTATAGATATAATTCTTTGAATCAAAGAAATAAAATTAATAGACCTTTTCAAAGGCACCAATCTATGCAATATCAGCCTCGATATCAACATGTGTAACAATAATGACCAAACAAAGAAACTCAAAAAGGAAATTTAGTTCAAGAAGTTCAAGAAATAGAAAATAAGAATGAAAATGAAATAGGAGCCCTTACAAGTAAAATTGTAGACACTGAAGATGAAGATCAAAATGAAAATGATTATGATAAAAATGAAAATAAAATTTCTAAAGGCACTGATGTTTTAGATGATGAAATAAAAGTAATTGAAAATAAAACAATAGAAATAGATACAAGGTGCAAATTAAAATCAAGATCATCCAATAATTGTAATATTTATAAGAAGACCAAACCAAAAATGGATCACAAAAAAATTGAAATACATTATTGATGGATTAGGATTATGGACATGTTACAATATTTTGTATGGACATAATGAAAATCTGACAAATATTTCAAGGAACAGGTTGGCAAATCAGTGTTAGAACTTCAAGCAATGCAAGAGTTAGAGCTAAAGAACAAAGACCAGAATCAGAGATTGAAGACTGAAAGTCTTCACACCAAATAATGTAAACCAGAGGGTGTTGGAGATATTACATTATTTGGTAGCATGTGGTACATTTGTAAAATTTAGTTTTGACTATATGTTTATATTTTGTCTAATGTATATGTAAATGTGTGAGAAGTGTCTAAGTGTTATATAATAAACATTGCAAGTGTTAAAGTGTGCAATATGTGAGGTGTAAGTTGTGAGAGTGCAAAGTGTCAAGTGTTATAGGAGTTAGGTTTCAAGTGAGAAAGTGAATATTCACATGATATATGACAAGATGTAAAGTGAAGATTCATGAGATGTTTGTCATATGTGAGGAATGTGAAAGGATGCATCTTCTAGATGTTTGAGAAGAGCAATAGTTGAGTGTTGAAAAGTAATTTGTAAGGTTAATTAATGTAGACAAATCTCCATGTAATGTAACTTGAAATTTAATAATGATATTGTGATTATGTGAATGAGATTCAATGATATTGATAATATGTAATGCATTCTACTACGATTAATATTTTATCCTAGAAAAGGGACCTATGAGAAAATCTAGGAGAAATCCCAAAATTGACTATTTATTATTGGAGAAATGCTTTTATATATTAAAAATATGGTTTTGGTGGTAATAAATATTTCCACATTGATCACTTTATTAGCCCAAATACATTAAATCTTTGAAAGCACCAACCAAACCTTCCATAGGATTCAAACACAAGCTTCCATCCACCCAAAAACCTTGGGCTATCCAAGGCACCGATTTGTCACTTGAGGCACTAAAATTACTTTCACACATATACCATTAGCCTAGAAGAAATAAGGAAAAAAATAAAATGGGTGGGATTTGACCCCCTGATCTCCATGCACTTAACTCTTTACATAACCAAATATGCATGGGATTATACTATATAAAAGTAGTAGAATTTCCATAGAAGAGTTAAATTGCCATGTTGTCTCCATAAAACGGCCACCGTAGAGGATTGAATAGATGACCTCTATCCTCTCATGTAATAGACAAATTATGTGTATGTCCATGCACCATGTAAAATATTGAAAGTTAGGAGGACAAGTCCTACTTATCCCTCCATTTTTGTTAAGGTAGATAAAACAAGGGGTTGCATACCATTTTGAACCAAGGATTCCCTAGATGCCATACCTACTTCATAACCAACTCGCTAGAATACCAATATGGATTGAATAGTCCAACAAACCTATAGGAATATTGTAAAGCATGTGTACAACCCAAAAGAAGGTTTAGATCATGCACGTGTGCTCACAAGCAAAAAATTCATTTTTTTCCATTACTCATATTCCTTATTGCATTAGGAAAGTGAAGGAATAGAGTGGCCATATAAACTAAAATTTATTTTTTTGATCAAGTAATCAAAGAAACTTTGGTAACAATGAAGTGAGAAGGATTTTTGATAAAAACATTTCAATATTCTAAGGAACTTGGATAACTATTTTTCACTTTGTCCAGCAAAATATAAGAAGTATTGGAGGACTTGAAGAAATATTTTGTATGACCAAGTGATACTACTCCATACCCACTCTAATACCATGTTGAAATTCACAATATTTCTAAATATAAACATAAGCAAATCATCCACTCAAATCTTATATAGAAAGCATAAAAATAAGAAAAAAGAAAAGAATGACAGGAATTTGTGGGCACCCGTAGATACCATAAATAATTATTATAGAATCCATATATTATATTACATAACATTCTAATAATAATATGAGAAGTCTGAGGGGGGTATTTATAGAAATATCAAAAACCAAAATTACATCATAAAGTTTAACCTAAGCTGACATAACAAGAGATATTTAGGTTAATTACATGCCATAAATAAGGTTTAACCATAACGAGGTTAACCTCAACCCATAGGGATTACATGATAAAATATTATAAAATAATTAATACATTATAAAAGGAAACACCCTTATGCCTATCCAATACATTGCATAATATTGGCTCTTGGCTACGAATCAGATTGCAATTTCAAAAACTTTCATATCAAAAAAGTGATACTAGTTATTTAGTATATTGGTTGTTGTATTTGTGAAAGATTTAATTCTAAGAGAAGAATTAGTATTGTTATTATTGATGTTTTGATATTGTTATGTATGAATATGCACCCTAGACCAAAGTCAAGATTGGATGGCTTAGAAGTGCTTCTAAGCCAACCTTTGGATAAGGTTGGTTTCTTGTGAAAATGTTGTTGGACAAAGACTAAAAAGAGAAAAGAAAAAGGGACAAGAGAGAAAATGGTTAGAAATATTGATTTAAATATAGCTAGATCTTAGCTAACAATATTTATTTAATATGCATGAGCAATGACCAACTAGTGCAAGAAAATCCTAACAGACTATACAATTAACACTATGCAAAAAATACATTCAGCTTAGGTCTTACAACATTCAACATCACAAGTGCTTCAACCAAAGAAAACCAAAAAAATTAAGCCTAATAGATAGACAAGAGGAATACCAAACAACATTATACCTAACAAAAATACTTTGATTATAGCAAATAAGAAATGTTGGAAGTGTACATATTATATTTGTTTAGAGATTTGCAAATATTAGTTGGGGTAAGTCAAACATCTTTTGATTGTATTCCAAAGTAGCATAAACATACAAATTGTAATAGGAAAACACTAAAACATCTGATCCATTATAATGAGGGGTATTTCCCTATTTATAGTTTTTGCTAAGTTATGACAAAGCTAACTTCTATGTATAGTTATGAGTAAAAATGGCTTTGACATGACTAGGGATGAGATGGTACCAGTCAACATCTTTTGCACGTCTTCTACCAAGCTTCAAGTAGTTATAACTATGGGATATTCCATTATGTTGTGTTGAGAAGGTAATCACTTTTTTGCTTTGACAACTAACATGTGGAACTAACCAGTTTCTTTCAAGAGTTTACCTTCTATTTGAGCTATGTTGCTTTATAAGTATTCCAGACATTCTTGATGTTGCCTTCATCCTTCTTGCAAATAAATTCCATTCTATGATGCACGTCCCTTTTTATTTCCTTCCAGATTGTTTTTCATGCTTTAATATAAGCTTTCTCCCTTGGCCATAACCTTTTGGAAGCTTAATCTGATCTTATTACTTATCAAGTTTGTACTATATTGAAATTTTTGGAAGCCCATACTGACATCAATGTTTGAAAGTTTCAACGTGCTATCTTTTAGACTAAAATACTCCGTTCTATACACTTTTTCCTTTGTCGAAGGTTTGGAAACACACTACTAATGTTAGGAATAATTTTTTTTGGTTTGAATCCTTTGTAGGTCTGAATTCAAAGAATAATTAAAATCATTTGAACAAAAGCTTTCAACTTAGTGTATAAGTGCCTTTTAAGTAGATTCATTACTTGGAATTCCTCCCTTAAGCTCCAAATAAAGGATTCATGAGAGTGTTAAGTTTAGAAATATTTCCTTTTATTTCTCACCATGACAAGGGTGACCATTATATGGATCGATAAGTTTATATGATATACAAAAATTTGAAAACTTAAAACACACAATATGCTTGTATTGTAAATTACAAGCTCTTGTGGATGATAGCAATTCCTTATCTAGCCACCTGGAGTTACCAGTTCTTCCTTTATTTTTCTTGGGTTTTGTTTCCTAGTATCCTTTACTACTATTGCCTTGGTAATTACACCAGGGATTAGTGACTTATTGGATAGTCACTATAAACCAAATCATGAGTGGAGAATAATTTGGTTTTTTATCTTACCCCTCTGGATGATGAGCAACTTTATAACCTTTATATGGGAAGAGGTCTCGCCAAGGGTATTATTTTTAGCTATCACCGAAAAGGATCTAAGACTCTTACCAATATTGAGGTTTTGATTAGCTACCATTGGAAAGGCTATGGGACCTTGTCTATTTGGTCCAATTGGTTATGATTGCCTTATGGTGCAAGGATTTTAGAATATGCTAGTATATTTTATAGAAGACCTTCCCTTGTTAGTATTTTAGGACTTTTACAACATTAGATACTTGATATATCACTAAAGATTTAGGTCCTCTCATATCACTTAGCTCTAGGTGTCAATTTTGCTTAAAGTTCCTCCTTCCATAAATATTTGCCAAGTGTAGTGAAATTTTACTAGGTCTGTGTGGATTATTGCATTAAAATAAAGCATGGAAAAGTCTTATTACATCATCACTTGGGGGTATTTGGGATTATCTTCAACCAAATAAATGCTTTTCTCCCTGAGCCTCTCTATGTAGTATGGGCTATGCTTCTCCATATAGAGCCAAAACTTCCTTCCCTTATAGGGAATCACAATGTGAGTGTAGTCTAGGGATAGGTACCCCCTAAAATTTGTTATAAAATCCCTTGAAAATCATAATACAAACAAAGGTGGAAGATCCACCACTATTACATCATGAATTATCGAGTCATCTAAAATCTTATGCAGTACCATCAAAATATGCTTCAATACTTCTACCATCTAGACTGGGATCCTGTCTAGTTGTGGTACACCATAACTAGTTTGAGTGTACTCCATATTTATAGCATCACAATAAAACTTAGGCATGACTATTATGGCAGCTCTAGAATTGACCATACAATTATGCATAGTTAAAACTTCCACACAAAAATATATATAGAAGGGAGGAGGGTTAATCTTACCCATGATAGAAGCTTCTTTATTTTGTGTCATATTCAGGTTTGGAGAGGTGATTCTTCATAATGATGGGATCTTGAGGGTTGATTTTAATATATTAATCTACTTGGAAGATCATTGTACATGCTAGTCCTTAAAGGGATCCCTTTTAGTTCTTCAATGATGTTGAATCTAGAAGCTTTTGGCATCCTATATTCTTTCCAAGTTGGCTCTTCAAACATCCTTTGGTACTACTAAATTGCCTCCAACATTTGTTTCGTAGTGACAAAATGGTATCATTGCTTCCTTAATATTTTCTCTTTTGACTCTTACTAGGTGGATTTAGGATCTTTTGACTTAGTCTACTCCTTAGGTTACTCCATTTTCTAATTCTTTTGAGGTTGAGACAAGGCTTCTAGACCATCGATCTTCCTTGGTTCTATTAAAAGAGGTATTTTACTATATTTACTTAATATGTAGATTGGATCAAAATTTGAAGGTCCTTTAGTAATGATAATTGGCTCTAGATAAATTAGCATACCCACAATCACTTTTGAATTAATTTTTGCTTTATGGGTTGTGACCAACTGACATTGGTGCTAATAGACTATGCAAGTGTCAGTATTGTGTAGATTGGTGTAGTATAGGTACCAATAATCATTTTAGGTGGTGGATGTTCCTTCTTCTTGGCTTTTGGAAATGATAATTTGCTTTTTGATAGTGTTTCTAGTTGAAACCCCTCGGTATTTTATGACATATGGGTATCTTTTTTGCTGATAGACTTCAAACCTCCTTTCAATATTTTATTGCTCCAACATAGTGAGCTTATTTTTTAGGTTCTTGACCATGACTATGAGATCTTACATTTTTTTATTCTTTAGGATCCAAAGAAAGCAAGGTTGATATGAGAATGACTAAAATAGTATGCTAAGGATAGGGCTTGGGTGTTGATAAAGTAGCCAATGAAGGAGATGCCATAGTTGGAAATAAGGCTTATTGGATTTAATGAGGGATCTTTGAGAAATATGGTATTATAACTTTCAAAGGAAGCTTTACAAGTAAGATGAGTTCATTAGTTCATTATCTACTACAAAAAATTGAAAGATCTGAGGAAATTTCATCTCATTGGACTACCATATCTACATGCTTAGGGCTAGAACAAAAGCTCTAAGGTAGTAGATGTAAACATGGGCATGGGACGGACTTATTTCCTAAGATATTCTTCTCCAAGTCTTACTGAATCAAATGTTGAAACCCATGATGTTCTCCTAGGGATGCCTTTGTATAGAAGTAAATTGCATGAGAAGCAAAAAATAATCCTCTAGATAATTAAAATCTAGGATGAAAGGTTTAGCCAAGAAACCCAAGTGTTGATGTTAATTTATTTTAAAGAGCAATACTAGACCAACAACTTTCATCCAAAAGATAAATCTAACAACCTCATGATTACATATTCATGAAAAATATTATGCATAGTAGCTAAAGCGACTATTTCTTGATAATGTTCATAGGTTATCTTTTCACTACCATCATAGGAGAGCAAATATTTTAGGGTAGCTTGAGTAATATCATGGAGATCTATGAGATTGAGGGATTCAAAACTATTCTAGCTAGGGTATATGCATACAACCATATTTCTAGGAAGGGATTTGGTTATATATTGCAAGGATATGGCCTAAAATGGAGCAAGAATTTGGATGGAAGAAGCTTGGATAGGTAAAAGAGATTTACCTTTCCTATATTTCCTAAAGACTAAGAGCTCAAAAAATTAGAGGGATTCTCTTTTTTTCTTGGATTTTGATCATGTAATCATGCAATTCTAGGGTTGCATCCTATAATGAAGTTGTCAATTTCTAGTTCTTTTAATAGTGGAGTCACTAGGTGAATAAATGTCCTATTTAATTTATGAGACAAAGATCTTCACCATAATATTGATCATTTGGATATGCGGGCATGCCAAATGCTCTTGTGCACATAGTGGCTTTGTCTTTTGATTAAACAATTATTGTGCTTTCACTCCATCAATGATTATTTTTCTTGATATTTTTGTAAATATTTTGGATGTGAGATGAATTGATGAATTTCTATCCCATCTAGCATGCCAAAAACTCTTGACACTTCAATTTTTTTAAGTATGAATTTGCAACCTCGACCAAAGTCAAGATTGCATGGTTCAAAATTGCTTCTAATCCAACCTTTAGAGAAGATCAATTCATGAAATTGTTTTGGAATAAGACTAAAGAGAGATAAAAGGAAAAGGGATGAAAGGGGAAAGGGTTAGAAATATTGATTTAAATGTGGTTAGACCTCAGCTAATAACATTGCTTTAAGTTGCATGAGCATTGGCCACCTGGTGCATGCAAAACCTAATAGACTATACAATTAACACTATGTAGAAAATACATTTAGCTCAGGTCTTATTTAAGCCAAACAATTTAAGCCTAACATATAGACTAGAGGAATACCAAACAATGTTAAACTTAAAAAAAAAATTATTTAAAGAAAACAAGAAATATCAAAAGTGTAAATGTTACATCATTTAGAGATCTACAAACATTAATTAGGGTAAGTCAATTAGCTCTTGATTACATTCCCAAGTAGCATAAAAATATAATTTTCGATAGGCAAACACTAAAACATACGACCCCTTATAATGAGGAGTATTCCTTTATTTATACTTTTTTCTAAGCTAAGACAAAGCTACCTATTATGTACAATTATGAGAAAAAATGACTCTAACATGATTAGGGATGAGCTGGCATCACTCAACATATTTTTCATATTTTTTTAGGATTCAAGTATTTTATCAAGATTCAAGTTGTTATGACTACGGGATCTTCCATTATGCTTCATTGATATGGTGATCGCTTTCCTACTCTAAAACTGCCATGTGGGATTAACCACTTTCATCTAAGAGCTTGTCTTCTTTGAGCTATGTTGCTTTATAGGTATGTTAAATATTGTTGATGCTGACTTTATCATTCTTGCTAATAAACTATAGTCAAGGGTTCTCCCTCTTTTTGTTACCTTCTAGATTGCTCTTCATGCTTTAATACAAACTTTCTCACCAGGGCAAAATATTTTGGAAGCTTAAGCCGATATTATTGCTTATAAGCTTTGTATTGTGCTAAAAATTTTGGAAGCCCATGTTGACATCAATGTTTGAAAGTTCCAGCATGCTACCTTTTGGACTTGAATACTCTGCTCTATGCAATTTTTTCTTTGTTGGCATTGTTGACATCAGGATACAACTTTTTTGGCTTGACTCTTTTGTAGGTCCAACTTCAAAGAATACTTAAAATAATTTTGGAAAAAAGCTTTTGGCGTAGTGTATGAATTTATTTTAAGCAGATTCATTACCTAAAATTTTTTTCTTAAGCTTCAGACGAAATATTTATTAGAAGGTTAAGTCTAGAAAGCTTTCCTTTTATTTCTCACCATGATGAGGGTGACCTTTATATGGATCGACAAGGCTATACGATATGTGAAAATTTGACAACTTGAAACACCTAGGATGCTTTTATTTTTGCAAATTGCAAGCTCTTATGGATGATGCCAATTCCTTATCTAGTCACCTTAGGTTCACTATTATTCCTACATTATTCCTAGTTTTATTTCTCAAGGTCCTTTACTGATACTACCTTGGTAATTGTACTAGGGATCAATGACTTGTTGGATAGTCACTATAAACCTGTCATGGCCCGTCCCCATGGATACTTTACAAAATGCTACTAAATAATTAGTGGGATGATTTATTGATTAACAAAAGGGAGTATAAACCCTAAAGAATACTACAAAATTCCAGTTAGGAAATTTTGTAAAATTTAGAGAAAGATTTATTATATTTCAAAAATAGATAATATAAAGTGATTTTATTAGAAAATAAATAAAGCCTTGGTGAAAAATGAAATAGAAAATAACCTTTTACCAAAATTTACTACAATATAGTAAATTGGGTGTAAATAACCTAATTATGTTACAATTAGGTACTCACCAAACTTGTCCAATTTTAATTGGACTAAAAATAATTCTGGAATTTTCAAACAATATATGAATTTCCCTATTTTCTACATGGCCTATTTTTAAAAATAGGTGGAGATTCTTTTCTTTGTCACTATTAGTCCTAATTATACAACTAACCTATTCTCTAATAGTGTTAGTTGGTAATTATCTCTAGAAAACAAGGCCACCTACTTTTGGTGGACTTTTTTCTACTCTTTGAATTTTCCCTCCACAAGAAATGTCTTATTTGAATGAAGGCATATTTTAATATTAAAATAATATGGCCACTATTTGGCTCATGAGTGGAAAAGTTTCCTATATGTAACAAACCTCCAAAAATCTAGTTTTGTTTTACTTATATTATTGCAAGAATGAGATACTGCTAATATATCTATGGATGCAAGAGCAGGTGTGAATCATAGGAGAAAGCAACTCTTGGTCAGGACCCGTGCTTTGGATTTTGAAAAAAGGGGAAAAGTTATTCGGCTTAAGGTGAGTCCAAAGAAAGAATGAGCGGTGGAGTATTTGCCGTAATTGGATCTATGAGTCCAAAGGCAATGCAACCACCAGTGGTTCATGTAGTTGCATTTCATTTAGAATGCATATTTAGGTTGCTGGCTTGAATATAAAATATAAAAATAATAATAAATAAAACAAAATATTATAATTAAAAAAAAATATAATTAATCATATATTTAATACTTTAAAAAGAATATATAAATACAAGTGAAGTGTTTAACAATAAATAATGTTAAATAAAATATTTATGTTTAAAAATAATAAAAATATAATAAAATACAATATATAAAAGAAAATAATAAAATATATACATTATAAGCGTATGTCTCTTCCATTCATAACAAAACAAAATTATATATATATATATATATATATATATATATATATATATATATATATATATATATAAATAAAAGCAAGTAAATACTATAAAGGAAATATTAAAATTGTAAATGACGAAGCCAATTCCATACCATCTAGCATGCCTTCACGGAAGACTCGCATGTAACTCAACAGATGTTAGACTTGGCAGTTTGGAAATTCTCTTTATATAACGAGGAATTAGTGAAAGGCGAAGGGTGTGTGGGAAAAGTGCAAAAGGAGAAATTAGAGTCGAGTAAACGTTCAGGATTTGAACTGTGAGTCATTTTCTATCTGGAACTTATGTTTTAAATTGCTTGTTTTATTTTGAAAAAAGAAAAGGAATGTGGTCATGCTAGATGTATGTGTTTTTTTTTTCTTTTTTTTGACAGAATTAGGTTTAAAGGAAACTTTGCATTTTTGTATGATTTTATCTCAGCCTTTGAAGCGGTAAAAGAAAACAAGCTTTCATGTTATCTTAAAAAAAAATGGCTCTGAGAATTCGTTTGAGCTGATAGATTTTAAATAATATAGGTTTAAATTTTGCATTGTGGAATGTTTGGAATGGTCTTCTTCGGTGCATATTTTTTACTATAATTAGGAAGTAGAATGCATTTCAATTATAGGAGACCGCTCTGATCTCTGGGGTGGTTGAATAGCTGCCATGGAGTACCTATTTTGCTGTGTAAACGTCAACAACAGAAATATTTGTAGGAAGAGTTTTCTCTGTTTTAAACCACATAAAAAAAATAGCAACGATTTGCCATTGATAGGTTGAAGTGGCGAAGATTGTAATTTGGATATCTGGTTTTGAATGTATAATTTTATATTTTAAATTATTTTTTTCCTGAACAACGACGTATCTTTATATCTTCATTATGAAATTTAAATTACATTTATTTGGTTGTAAATTGTATATGATTCTGGTTTAGGATAAGTTCTCAGGAATTATATTAGTAAGTAGACATATCTTTTGACATGGGCTACTTAGCATTGGATTGGTATGTGAAATATGAATATTTTGGCTAATCTGAGTGTGAAAGAACGGAGTAATACAATAACTTCACTTGTAGACTGAACATTCTGGAAAAGCATCAACGCAAACATAGGAGGTATTCCTTAAAAACAATACACTGTACTTAAGAATTCAATGAAGTTTGAAGGAAAACATAATAAAACTCTGATTGAAAGCCTCTTGTGAACCCCTATCAGAATTTAGAAAAATAAAATTGAATTTTAAAAGGTTTGTTTGGGAAACTGGAAAACACCTTAAAGGAGTTTGGCTGTGTATATCGTGTGTTTTCCTTATAAACCTTATTTATTTATAGAATATATTCATCATCTGAGATGGGTGCTGAAATGCATGCCAATAGTTGCGTCCGGTTATTGTAGTGAAGGGCGTGAGTATCCATGATGAACAACCATAGCGCAACTAAGTTTTCACTGTAAAATTTCAGAGAGCCTGGGGCTTTATAAGTTTCTTTATCATGTTAGAATTGATTGAATGAGAGTAGCAACATTGTACACCCAGAATTAGGGTTACCATAATTAATGGTAGGAAATCGAAACTTCTTTAAACATTAGGCTTCGAAGAATGGCCTAAAGTTACATTTTAGAATATTGCACTAACAATGAACGTTTTATATTAACAAAAGATATCCTTATATGTTAGTAAGAATAGTTGAGGACTGCTTTATATTAATGTTTGTAAGGCTTTAATGGTAATATATATAAAAGAAAAGAAATAGTTAGCATTATATCCTATTGGCATAGTGTTATCATTTTTATATTTTTTTTTTATTATTTTTATTTAATTTTATAAAAATGAAAATGGATACGAGGATTTTTGTTATTTAAATGGATAGAAATATTGATTTAAATATGTTATTGCTTCATTATCCTTTACTATATAAAAATAAGAATAATATTCGTTGCTTAAGTTATTCTAAACCAAAACTTTACATCTAAACTTTAAAACTAGGAAAATATTTAAGAGTTTGAAAATTGATGACTTAAGGTTGTGGGTAGACAACCTAAGTTTAAAGACTTATGGTTGCGGGTAGACAACCTAATCTTAATGATTGTGGGTAGACATTCATCCAAATTTCAGGAATAAGGGGAAAGATGCCTACGTCTTGAAAAAGGTTTACCGAAACTTTAAGAAAGGAGTAGGAAAAGTAGGGATTGTGATATGGGCACAATTCCTAGGTGAACCCCTTCCTAGTACGAGAGCAGAAGATCTTATGGGGGCTTGTGTGATGAAATGGGCATCATACAAATAAGACTTTCGGGGTGCTATCAGGATAGTAATTGACCCAAGATAATATTCAGGGAAGTGAATATATGTCATCTCTGGTATGCACACACTAATATCATTATACATGATAGGGGAAGTAAACCATTCGTCTTCCAGGTGAAATGGGCCCTCGAAGTGAAAAATCCTACCAATACTTGGGATCTTGGGTTAGGAGAGGAAGTATAAGGCTTTACACCGAGAAATGGCCAATCTTGACCTTATGGGAATTTTGACTATAGCAAAATGGCTTCCATGAAGGTTTGGCATGCTTGTACTAGATAAATTGTTGGATAATTTTTTTTAAAATTACACTATTTTGTGCCTTGAAACCAAGTTGGGTGACTTGGGTTGAAAAGTAGGGATTGTGATATGGGCATAATTCCTAGGTGAACCCCTTTCTAGTACGAGAGCAAAAGATCTTATGGGGGCTTGTGTGATGAAATGGGCATCATACAGATAAGACTTCTAGGGTGCTATCAGGATAGTAATAGACCCAAGACAATATTCAGGGAAGTGAATATATGTCATCTTTAGCATGCACACGCTAATATCATTATACATGATAGGGGAAGTAAAACGTTCGTCTTCCAAGTGAAATGGGCCTTGGAAGTGAAAACCCATGCCAATACTTGGGATCTCGGGTCAAGAGAGGAAGTATAAGGCTTTACAGCAATAAATGCCCAATCTCGACCTCATGGGAATTTCGATTGCAGTGAAATGACTTCCATGAAAGTTTGGTATGCTTGTACTAGATAAATTGTTGGATATTTTTTTTAAAATTACACTATTTTGTGCCTTGAAACCAAGTGGGGTGACTTGGGTTTTTACAGTTGGTATCCAAGAAAATGAATTCTTAGATAAACAAAACCTTGTAAAAACTATACAAAAATCAAAACAAAACCAAAATTTATCAACAAAGCTCTTTTCTACAAATAGACAATGGCATCCGAATTAAGAGCTAGTTCCTCAAAGAGACCCGTAGGGGTGCAACGGGAAGGGTTGGTCGAGAACCCTAAGCGGGTCCTTAGAAAATTTATAAGGACAAGAGTTACAAAGGAAACTACAGAACCCCCTCGATTGGTAAGAATGAAAAATGAGCCTATGTTGAAGGAAGATAAAATGACTCGAATAATTCAATTAATGCAAGAACAAATGAGTCAACAAAAAGAGCAGATGGATCAACAAAGAGCCCAGATGATGGAGCACATGGCTCAACAAAGGTCACAAATGCTAGAACATATGGAACAACAAAAATCTCAATTAACCTAGCAATACGAAATGATTTCACAACAACAAAAGATAATAGAAAACTTGTCTAAAGGAAAGGAGACAATGGTTGTTGGGGATGAATCATCTGTGGATCCTGGAAGGAAGCAAGTAGGATCTGAGCTTGAAAAAGATATGTGTAGAATTTATATAGCTAAGTTTGATGGCAAGGAGGATGGAGAAGAGACTAAAAGGTGGCTGAACAATTTGAAAGTATACTTTGCTGTCAGGACTCTTTCTTCCAAATCTAAAACTTCCTATGCAGTCTTCCATTTGATGGGGGCTGCTGCTGACTGGTGGGATACGTACATGAAAACACATAATGTAGAAGCTACAGATGTGATTTGGGAGGATTTTGTGATGGTATTTAAAGAAATGTATCTATCTCCTCAATTATATCTTGAGAGAACCGTAAAATTTGCTAGGCTGATTCAGGGCAATACGACTGTCATCGAATATTATCAACAATTTGTGCAGTTGCTTAAATATATGCCTGAATATGAGCAAAGGACTAAAGTCAAAGTTCAAAATTTTTTGTTAGGACTTCATCCAAAAATTGAAAACCTACTTCTTTTGCTTAAGCCAATATCTTTAACTGCTACCTGTGATTTGGCCAATCAGCATGAAGAAAATTACAAGGTCAAAATGGCTTATTACCAAAAGGTCTATGATAGGGAGGAACTGTCAAAGAAGAAGAATGCTAGCTCAGTTAGATGGTAAAATAACAGGGGTAATAAGGGGTAAAATGAGAACAAGAATAGATTTGACAAAGGTAAGAATAAATTTCAAGGGAACATAAATCAGAACAACCGTGGAGGTCAGGATAGGGGGTATTACAACAAATATGATCAAAAGGTTAAAGATGACCCTTAGGAAGGTAATAACAAGGACAAGAGAGAAAATGCACCTTGAACTGGGTGTTGGATCTATAAGCAGCCGTATTATGCCAAAAAATGCCCTATGAGAGCAGATAAGAGGAAAGAGCTGGCTGAGCCAACCCATAAAATTTACGCTGCAACAGGTAACCCTAAACTTAGTGGTCAAGCCATACCTTTTCTGTTGAATGGAAAAATTTACAATAAGAATGTAAGGATTTTAATTGATTCAGGAGCCACTGATAGTTTTATTTCACCAAATGTATTGAGAGACATACCAAAAAAAATTGGATTTATGGCTAACGATTGGAAGGTTGAATATGGTTCTGGGCAAAACCATATCGTAGAATAGTGTTTATTTGACCCTCAGATAACTTTTCCTCAGGGGAAGACTAGTTGGCATCTATATGTAGCACCATTGCATGCTTTTGATATAATTTTAGGGGTTGATTGGCTCAAGGCTCATAAGGCACTACTAAATTTTGAAGAAATATGGATGGATTACACTAACAACTCCAAACATAAAACTCAAATTTATTGTGGATGTAAGTCAGTGGAACCATACTTTTTGTCAGCTATGCAAGTTAAAAGAGCCATCAGGAGAAGAAGTAGGGTCAAACTAAAATAAGAAAGAGGAAATTGAGTTAGAAACAACTATTTTGCAAACCTATCCAATGCTAAATGACTTTCGAGATGTTTTTCTTGAAGATCTACCTGGATTACATCCAAAAAGAGAATTTAATTTTTCAATAGAACTTCTTTTTGGAGCTACGCCAATAGCCCGAGCACCCTATAGAATGACTACAATAGAATTACAAGAACTCAAAACTCAATTTCAATTTCTGTTATAAAAAGGACACATAAAGCCAAGTGTCTCACCATGGGGTGCACTGATCTTGTTTGTGAAAAAGAAATATGGGATTTTGAGACTCTGTATTGATTACAAGATGCTCAATAATATGACTATTAAGAACAAATACTCTTTACCCAGAATAGATGATTTGTTTGACTAGTTGAAGGGAGCTACAATATTCTTGAAAATTGATCTTAGGTCTGGCTATCATAAGTTAAGAATTTGGGAAGAAGACACTCACAAAACAACTTTTCGAACTAGATATCACCACTATGAATTCACAGTCTTAACTTTTGGATTAACTAATGCTCCAACAACTTTTATGAATCTCATGAATAGTGTTTTTCGAGAACAGCTGGATCGGTTTGTGCTAATATTCCTAGATGATATATTGATTTACTCTAAAAACAAAGAAGAGTAGGATCAACATATGAGGATTGTTCTTGAAGTACTAAGAAAAAACCAATTATATGGAAAGTTATCCAAGTGTGAATTTTATACTCCTCAAGTACGGTACTTAGGACATGTGATTTCAGCTAAAGGAGTACCTATAGACCTGAAGAAAATAGAAGCTATAATTTGCTGGCCTACCCCAAAAAATGTATCTGAGGTACAAAGTTTTATGGGTATGGCTGGGTATTATCGATGCGTTATCAAGAATTTTTCCAAGGTAGCCTATCCCATAATGAATATGCAAAAGAAGGAAAAAGTTTTTAATTGGTTTGAACGTTGTGAGGAAGCTTTCAAAAAAATAAAAGAAAAGTTTACCATGACACCAATTCCCAGGATACCTGATCCTAAAATACCTTTCACTGTTTGCATTGATGCCTCCATTGAGGGAATAGGAGGAATACTCATGCAAGAAGAAGGTGTAATAGCCTATGAGTCCCGAAAACTTAAGAAGCATGAGCTGAAATACACCACACATGACCTGGAGTTAGAAGCAGTGGTACGTGATCTTAAGATGTGGTGTCACTACTTGTTGGGCAAACCTTTTGAGTTATGAACTAATCATCAAAGCCTGAGGTACATCTTCACTCAACCAATGCTTAATGCTAGGCAAAGACATTGGATGGAGTTTTTAGCAGAATATGACTTTGGCATTGAGTATATTAAGGGAAAGGAAAATAAGTTGGCAAACGCTCTGAGTGGAAGACATATTTTTGCCATGGCACAATATCAATTTGATTTAGTTGAAAAAATAAGAAACCTACAACTTCAAGATGAATTCTCTCAAAAATGTCGTGTGTTACTGCAACAAGGATATGAAAAAGCCAAGGAATTTAAAATCAAAGAAGACACCCTATTTTTTTGAAACCGGATGGTGGTACCTAATGATCAAAAACTTAAAGGTAAAATACTACAAGAAGCACATTATGCTTCATCCTTTGCCCACCCAGGCTATGTAAAAATGTATGAAAATCTAAAAAGGGATTACTATTGGCCGAGGATGAAGCGAGATGTTGCTGAATATGTGGCAAAGTGTTTAGGGTGTTAGAAAGTAAAGGTAGAACATTTGCATCATGTCAGACGTTTGCAATCTCATACAATTTCGCAATATAAATGGTAAGTGGTGACTATGGATTTCATAGTTGGGTTGCCTAAAAATCACTTCCAGCATGATGCTATCCTAGTGGTAGTTGACAAATTGACTAAGGTAGCACATTTTATACCCGAGAACGTTAAATATGGAGCGCCTGCTTTAGTCCAAAATTCACCAGGGAAGTGGTACGACTACACGGTTTTCCTGAAACCATTATATCAGACAGGGATTCCTGATTCACATCTAAGTTTTGGCGAGCATTGCATCAAGCTTGGGGAACAAAACTTAACATCAACATTGCATACCATCTTGAGACTAATGGAAAAACTGAAAGGGTTAACCAATTTTTAAAGGATATGTTGTGATTGTATTGTATGGATCACCAAACCAAGTGGGAAAAATACCTATTCCTGGTGGAATTCACCTAGAATAATGGGTATCATGCTTCATTAAAAATGGCACCTTTTGAGGCAATTTATGGGAGAAGGTGTAGGACACCTTTGTATTGGATCAATCTGGAGGATCGGGTGATGATCAGGCTAGATATGCTAAAGTAAATGGAGGAAAAGTTAAATGAAATTTGAATTAGAATTAAGGAGGCCTCTGATAAATAGAAAAGTTATTCTGATTTGAAATGAACTCTGAGGGAATTCGCTATGGGAGACAGGGTATTCCTAAGAGTTAAACCCACTAAAATTTCCATTAAATCCTCCAAACTTAGTTCAAGATTTGTAGGACCATTTGCCATTGTTGACAAGATCAGCCCAGTAGCTTATAAACTAACCTTACCTCCCAATTTGTCCAAAATCCATGATACTTTCCATGTGTCTCTATTTAAGAAATACGTACCATATCCTTCTCATATTTTGAATGTTGACCATTTACAGATGACAGATCCCCTGCACATTGAGGTACAACTAGTCAGAATACTTGGATACAAAACAAAGCAGTTAAGGAAAAGACATATTGATCAATGTAAGGTCCAATGAGACTAATACTAAGAGAAAAATGCCACATAAGAAGATGTGGAAATGATAAAAAGACAATTTTACTTTTTGTTTGAGCTATGATAGGAATATATCTTTGTGTAACAAAAAATGATTGATATAAATTTTGTTGTGAAATAATAATATATCATGTTATTTTTGAACCACTGCTATGTATGACATTATGAACTATTTTTCAAAAGTTTAAAAATATTTATGATGATTTATATTGCAAACACAGGGACTGTGTTTAATCTTAGGGGGAAAGTATGTAACAACCCTCCAAAAATCTAGTTTTGTTTTACTTATGTTATTGCAAGAATGAGATACTGCTAATATATCTATGGATGCATGAGCAGGTGTGAATCATAGGAGAAATCAACTCTTGGTCAGGACACGTGCTTTGGATTTTGAAAAAAGGGGAAAAGCTATTCGGCTTAAGGTGAGTCCAGAGAAAGGATGAGCGGTGGAGTATTTGTTGTAATTGGATCTATGAGTCCTAAAGGCAATGCAACCACCAACGGTTCATGTAGTTGCATTTCATTTAGAATGCATCTTTAAGTTGCTGGCTTGAATATAAAATATAAAAATAATAATAAATAAAACAGAATATTATAAGTAAAAAAATATTTATATATAATTAATCATATATTTAATACATTAAAAAGAATATATAAATATACAACAAATAATGTTAAAAAAAATATTTATGTTTAAAAATAATAAAAATATAACAAAAAATAATAAAATATATACATTATAAGCATATGTCTCTTTATATGAATGGAAGCAAAACAAAATAAAACTATATATATATATAAATATATAAAAGCAAAGTAGGTAAATACTATAAAGGAAATATTAAAATTGTAAATGACGAAGCCACTTCCATTCCACCTGGCATGCCTTCGTGGAAGACTCGCATGTAACTCGACAGATGTTAGACTTGGCAGTTTGGAAATTCTCTTTATATAATGAGGAAGTAGTGAAAGGCGAAGGGTGTGTGGGAAAAGTGTAAAAGGAGAAATTAGAGCCGAGTAAATGTTCAGGATGAGTCGTTTTCTATCTGGAACTTATGTTTTAAATTATTTGTTTTCTTTTGAACAAAGAAAAGTAATGTGGTCGTGCTGGATGTATGTGTTTATTTTTATTTTCTGACATAATTAGGTTTAAAGGAAACTTTGCATTTTTGTATGATTTTGTCTTAGCCTTTGAAGCGGTAAAAGAAAACAAGCTTTCATGTTATCTTAAAAAAAAAATGGCTTTGAGAATTCGTTTGAGCTGATAGAACTTAAATAATATAGGTTTAGATTTTGCATTGTGGAATGTTAGGAATGGTCTTCTTCAGTGCATATTTATGATTGCAATTAGGAAGTAGAATGCATTGCAATTATAGGAGACCACTCTGATCTCTGGGGTGGCCGAATAGCTGCCATGGAGTACCTATTTCGCCGTGTAAACGTTAGCAGTAGAGGAGCGCGTCCAAGAAATATTTGTAGGAAGAGTTTGCTCTATTTCAAACCACATAAAAAAAATAGCAACGATTTGCCATTGATAGGTTGAAGTGGCAAATATTGTAATTTGGGTATCTGGTTTTGAATGTATAATTTTATATTTTAAATTATTTTTTGTCTGAACAAGGATGTATCTTTATATCTTTATTATGAAATTTAAATTACATTTCTTTGGTTGTAAATTGTATATGATTTTGGTTTAGGATAAGTTCTCAGGAATTATATCAGTAAGTAGATATATCTTTTGATGTGGGCTACTTAGCATTGGATTGGTATGTGAAATATGAATTTGTTGGGTAATATGAGTGTGAAAGAACACAGTAATATAATAACTTCACTTGTAGACTGAACATTCTGGAAAAGCATCAACGCAAACATAGGAGGTATTCCTTAAAAAAAAATGCATTGTACTTAAGAATACAATGAAGTCTGAAGGAAAACGTAATAAAGCTCTGATTGAAAGCCTCCTGTGAACCCCTATTAGAGTTTAGAAAAATGAAATTGAAATTTAAAAGGTTTTTTTGGGAAACTGGCAAACGCCTTAAAGGAGTTCGGTTGTGTATATCGCGTATTTTCCTTATAAACCTTATTTCTTTATAGAATGTATTCGTCATATGAAACGGATGCTAAAATGCGTGCCAATAGTTGTGTCCAGTTATGGTAGTGAAGGGTGTGAGTATCCATGATGAACAACCATAGCGCAACTAAGTTTTCGCTGTAAAATTCCAGAGAGCCTGGGGCTTTATAAGTTCCTTTATCATGTTAGAATTGATTGAATAAGAGTAGTAGCATTGTACACCCAGAATTAGAGTTAGCATAATTAATGATAGGAAATCCAAACATCTTTAAACATTAGGCTTAGGAGAATGGCCTAAAGTTATGTTTTAGAATATTGCACTAACAATGAACATTTTATATTAACAAAAGATATCCTTATATGTTAGTAATAATAGTTGAGGATTGCTTTATAATAATTTTTGGAAGGCTTTAATGGGAACCTTGGTTATATATAAAAGAAAATAAATAGTTAGCATTATATCATTTTGGCTTAGTGTTATCGTTTTTATATTCTTTTATTATTATTTTTATTTAATTTTATATTATTATTTTTATTTAATTTTATAAAAATGAAAATGGATATGAGGATTTTTGTTATTTACAAAATAAAATAAATGGATAGTGATGTTAGTCTAATTATGTTATTGCTTAAGTATCTTTTATTTTATTAAAAGGAAAAGAAATGGATAGAAATATTGATTAAATATGTTATTGTTTTATTATCCTTTACTATATAAAAATAAGAATAATATTCGTTGATTAAGTTAATGTAAACCATAACCTTACATCTAAACTTTAAAAACTAGGAAAAAATTTAAGAGTTTGAAAAAATTTAAGAGTTTGAAACCTGATGACTTATGGTTGTGGGTAGACAACCTAATTTTAAAGACTTATGGTTGTGGGTAGACAACCTAAGCTTAATGATTGTGGGCAGACATTCATCCAACTTTCAATAATAAGGGGAAAGGTGTCTACATCCTAAAAAAGGTTTACCAAAACAGGGATTGTGATATGGGCATAATTCCTAGGTGAACCCCTTTCTAGTACGAGAGCAAAAGATCTTATGGGGGATTGTGTGATGAAATGGGCATCATACATATAAGACTTCTAGGGTGCTATCAAGATAGTAATAGAACCAAGAAAATATTTAGGGAAGTGAATATATGTCATCTTTGGCATGCATACGGTAATATAATTATACATGATAGGGGAAGTAAAGCATTCGTCTTCTAGGTGAAATAGTCCTTGGAAGTGAAAACCCTTGTAAATACTGATAGGGGAAGTAAAGCATTCGTCTTCTAGGTGAAATAGTCCTTGGAAGTGAAAACCCTTGTAAATACTTGGGACAGGAGAGGAAGTATAAGGCTTTACATCGAGAAATGGCCAATCTCGACCTCATGGGAATTTTGACTGCAACGAAATGGCTTTCATGAAGGTTTGGCATGCTTGTATTGGATAAATTGTTGGATAATTGTTTTTAAAATTACACTATTTTGTGCCTTGAAACCAAGTGGGGTGACTTGGGTTTTTACACTATAAATAGAGGGCATATTGGAATAAATAAGAGGGGGCATATTGGAATAAATAAGAGGGAAGGAAATATTGGAGGCCTAGGGAGTATGCTCTTTAGTTTAGTGGATCAGAAACCAAAAGGCTTGAGAGATTTCTTAGTTGAAAAAGAGGTACTTTTGGAAGAATAAAAGAAGTCAAGCAAGAAGGAGCTAGAGAGATCAACCTTACATGAATTTAGGTTGGTGGTTTCCTATTCCTTACTGGAATATGCTTTAGTAGTTGTAAGATTGTATGCAACTTCATTTATTATTTAAACTAGAAGGCCATAGTTTCATTCAAAAGCTTAAGAAGGAGCTAGAGAGATCAACCTTACATGAGTTTAGGTTGGTGGTTTCCTATTCCTTACTGGAATATGCTTTAGTAGTTGTAAGATTGTATGCAACTTCATTTATTATTTAAACTAGAAGGCCATAGTTTCATTCAAAAGCTTATTTGAAACTTAATGAAGGAATTGCATTATTTATAATTCTATATGGATTATATAGCTTCAATTATTTAAATGAGGGGTTAAAAAATTTACCTTTAAAAATTTACACATTTATTTAACCTAAGATATTATAGGTTTTCCATTAAAGGTTTGTGTGAAACCTAGTGTATAAGCTTTATATGCTATCTATTTTATATGTTGGAGGCCATAACTTAGATTTAATACAAGTAACAAGTCTTCCGAGGGAAGGAATTATATGGATTATATAGCTTCAATTATTTAAATGAGGGGTTAAAAAATTTACCTTTAAAAATTTACACATTTATTTAACCTAAGATATTATAGGTTTTCCATTAAAGGTTTGTGTGAAACCTAGTGTATAAGCTTTATATGCTATCTATTTTATATGTTGGAGGCCATAACTTAGATTTAATACAAGTAATAAGTCTTCCGAGGGAAGGTAACCATCTATGAGTCACCCGGAGGGAAGGTAACCATCTATGAGTCACCCGGAGTCAAGTCGGATAGACTAAAGTTAGAATAGTATACCATTATAAAATATGGTTCAGACAAGATAAGTCGAACCGAGGTAGAAGAGTACTATCGAGGTCAAATTTTTACCTAACGAGTGTAATTTAAGCCAAACAACATTAATGAAACCAAATCATACCATTAAGTTAAATGTGGACTCCACAACCATCGAGATGTGGATATTTATCTTAGATCATGGATATGGTTTTAAAAAGCAATACAACCCCTGCAATGCGCATGCAAAATATTTATCCCCATGTCATTTGACTTAATCCTCGCGTTTACCTCTAAAGCTTGAAAGGAACACTCGACTTCAAGTAGGGTAAAAGGGAAAGGTAACTCTGTCAAACCCAATGATGATGTCTACTATTGGTTCCATGCTAAAGTGAGCAAATAGGATGATAGGTTTGTTTAATTGGAATATTGCATAACGAAAAATCTGCTATTTGTGTTGTGTTACACATCTCTTTCAAATACTGTGAAGTGACTTTGACAGGTTTCTCTATGATTACCCTACAAGATTTCATCCTTGTTGATTGAATCAAAACACTGCAAATATCTTCTAGAACTAACCAATAAATTTTACTATATTATTCGATACGTAGGATTGATCACTGCAATGGTAGCTAGGAGTCCAGTTGGAAGTCTACGGTGATCGATTTATCGAATAATTTTCCAAAGTAATTGGATGCTACGAACTACTTTAACCAGAACCCCTATCATGTTTTAATAAACATAATGGTGGTCTGCTATGACGATCATCGTAGAATGAGAAGTATGGACGAAGGTATTCATCTGGACACAGGAGGTAAACTTAGGGTTTAAGGATTTATGACATCCTTCGAACATTTATATCGCTGGATACTACTGCCTGATCAATAGATATCATCAGCCATATTACCACATTGGCGCATATGAGTTTACCTAATTATGTTTACTATTCAACAGTCTATATGTTGAAATTTCATTCCACTTTAGTACCTCTGCTCCTTGTACTTGAATTATTAAATGAAACTCATGATTTGCCATTCTGTAATAGAGATTTTATGAGATCTTTGGAATTTTCCAAAGAATGATTCTTTTTCTTCGATTTAATCCCTACTTCTTACAACCTCCGGAGAAGTCCTTATAGCATTGTTGTTACACAACCATCTATAGTTACTTAGAAATTAATTTTTGCTTAAAGATCTCATAAAGATAGTGGTAAACCATCACCGTATTTGATCAAAGCGCCTGTGCTTGGAAGGGGGTGAACGAGAACAGGATCTCCCAGACCCTTCTCCTTGATGTCCCACATTGACTATGTAGGGATGTCAAGAGTGTTAAAATAAAGCTGGCCCACTAAAACAATATCCAAGAATTGGTAGACAAGTCCATACCTCACGCTAGTGGCTGGCATCCAAGAATTGGTAGACAAGTCTTGTTTCATAGTCCATATGAGCTATATTGTAAAGCTAATGTGGTACCAAAGAGACTTATGCTCGCTCACCATCAATTTTGAGCAAGGTTGATAAGTACTTACTAATCATGGTCATTATAAGTTATTTTAGAAACAAATAAATCTTCTTTTAATATGGTCACTAGATAACTAATCCTACATATATCTGGTGAACTTCTAATAAATATATACTTAGGTACATCATGGACCGAGAGAAGTACATACATCGAGAATAGTTCATTGGGATATTAGAGAAAAGTGTTGCACTCCTATGCTACTGAGTTAAAGGAGTCAGTGATAGAAAGTAATGAAGGATGATTTTTAAAATAATAAATTACATAAGGGAATTTTTAGTAGAAATTTGTAGTTAAGGGACTTTCGGAACCCGAGCTACACTCATAGAGCAGAGTCATGGTAATTTAATGAAATATTTGTATACTTTCCAAGAAATAGATTTTGGGTATATTAATGAAGATCAAAGTTTTGGACATGTTTCATTTTTGATTAAGATATAATCACATTGTAAGTAAGTGCATGAATTATTTTAAAAAGGAAGTAGTTGTAGATTAATAAAAATGGTTTTTTTTTTTAATTAAGGGTTTGAGAACTTTATTCATTGAATGAATGATTGATTGGGCATCAATCATGAAGAATGAATATGGAATTCAATTCATTTTCGAGGGAAGTATGGGATTCCCTCTTAAAATATGATTCTCCAAAATATGAATCCGATGATCATCATAAACATATGTAAGAATTTGTAAAATTCTTAAGATGGCTTAGAGAAAAGAATTAGGAAATTTTTTAATTGCATCATGAGTTTTAAAGGAACAGATGGATTCCTTAATTGTATGAGAAATAATTTAATGTTAAAATTATGGCTTAGATAAAGGAATTAGGAAATTCCTTAATTGCATCATGATATTTAAAAAGGAACAATTGGGTTCCTTTAATTGTATAATTGATTGAAAGGGATCCGTAGATGCCCTTCTATACTTGTATTATTTGACATCTTAAGTTTATGAATGAGAGGAAAAGACATATTTTGGAGGTTGGGTTTATTCCCCATGAGGGTTCCTAGGATAAATATGTGTCACTACATTTGTGGTTTGATTTGATATTTTTTGTGAATGTTGCATTTACTTTCAATATGTCATTGATTACATAAATTGTGAATGTCATAAATTGATGTTAATGAGATGTTATTTAATTTGATGTAACAAATATGCAATATTTTAGATCAATATAATAATGTTTATCATTTGTTAATTACTATTCAATTTGTAGTCAAGTTATGATGCAAAGAATGTATGTTTTTCTCTAATATGTTGTTGATTTAATAGATTATAAATATACAATCTGAAATGCTATTGATTAAATGAATTGTGAATGAGCTAATTTAGCTAGATTTACCTTTCAATGAGTAGTAAATTCAATTTTTTGGTAGATTCAGAAAGTATGATGTAATGAAATAAATGCCTTGATCAAATGGTTATCCCATGTTATTTACCTTTCATTGAGATGTTTTAGTAAATAATCCCAAGGATTGAAATGTAATGGGTTCTATACTTTAATGGTTAATTATTTTGTGATAATAAATTCATAATAATCATGGAAGATTTAACCAAAAACAATAATATAATTAAATTATATATAATTTTGAATAATCCGAGTTGGAGCTCGGAGTGGGTTGGAGCCCATAAAAGTAATTTGGACTTGAGTTGCAGCTCAAGTTAGGCCTTACATTCTGAGTTGATGCTCGAATGTATATGTGGATTAGGTGCTCCCATGATGATGAAAGCATATCCTTTTTGTAATAAACATAATGAATTCATATATTTAACAAAAGGGATGCCTTAAATAAAAAATATGATCAAATAAATTCCGAGAGGTGTAAGGGAAAATAATTATGCTTAAGATGTCAATTCCAAGGATTGTGTAAGTTTGATCACATGTAGTGATTCTATTATCTTAGTGGCCCCATCAAAGATATGTGGGTAGAAACTAAGATTGATGATTAACCATTGGTGTGGTTATTTCATCTATGATGGTTTTTCATTGGTGTGGTTCTCCATATTCAAGGCATATGCCTACATACTAGTCTTGATGGATAGTATGATGAAGGGTGATTCCCTTTGGTGAGGGATAAAAACCTAATGTTTTGGTGAGAATTCTCATACCCTAGTGGTATGAGGATTTTGTATAAGTTGGTCACTTCTACTCAAGAGTGAATCTGACCAATTTTTAATATCCCTTGATGATGATTGCCTTGGAAACTTACAATCCAATTGGAATAATTCTATCTTAGATCATGATTATGTCTCTTACTCTTGGAAGATAAATAAATGATCAAATATATATATTTTTAGATGAATAGTAGTAACAATTGGGGTTGTTACAGTTGGTAGATCTAGGTTAGCAAAATATTTGGGCAAGAAGAACCATAAGTTGGCTCAAATCCACCAAAAGATCACTTGAACTATGGTTGTCAAATTATTATGTTAACTCCTTAACTATTAAAATTCTAGGTTAAATGGCTATAATATTACCTAGAATATGGCCTAAGGGAGATAAATATATTTTATTCCAAAGTAATTTTAATACAGTTGAAAGAGCAAAGTTGCAGAACTACCAATCATCGGACTATAGATATTCTTGGACTAAATTTGGCATAATGTAGAATGCAAAACAAACTAAAAGAATGTTTTCTTTAATTAATTATTATTACAATTTGACCTTTGATCAAGAAGCTAAACATATCAACCACAATGAACTCTGGTGGATTACTATTTCATTTAGCAATAGTTCCCCCAAAGATAGATGCAACCTAAATCTTTACCATGGTTGAAAATATCATCTTTCTTTGTCATAATCTAGTAGATGTTCTTGACGCTATTTAAGCATTAAAATATGTTGTAAAGCGACACATGTGGTTTTAATATTTGTGCATAAGAACCCGATGATAAAACCAAAAAGACAAAACTCTAGCTATGAACGACTAAGCTTAGTTCAAAGTCATTAAAGATAATAATCATAGTGTGTGAATACAAGTTTTTTTTAGTAGATAAGATATTATAGTGTGTGAATACAAGTTAGTTGATTACTAACTACTATAAATTTAAGATCAAAAGATAAAAAAGAAATGTTTTATTTATTTAGATTTTTGATCAATGTTACAATACACCTTGGGTTTTTCCAATAAGAGGCTATGGTGTAGGAAATGGCAGAACCCTTGTACACTCAACATAGTTGAATAGGGAAGCCATCCAACAACACTAGAACCTAAAAACCCTAGTATGGAGAAACAAAGAAAAGATACATTTAAGCATGGAAATTGCCCCCAAATTTCACCAAAACTATTTTCTTGACATTAAATTTTGGGGTGAATTATATCAAAAATCTGCCAAATAGCTTCAATAATCTGAGTATCCTAGCTCAATAGTAAAGTATGCCACATGACTACTCGAGTGGTGGTTGAATGTATTGAGGTGTGCTATGTTATTTAAATCAGGAACTACCCATTATACCATACATGTGGTATTATTTTTATAAGAAAACGAGAGCAAAACTTACAACAATTGGATGAAACACAGAAAAATAACAACTAAATATTTTATTGATGGAAGAAATTAAGTAGTTTCTAAATATAAATATGGTCATTGGCTAGAACTAGGAGTTGGACATATTAGTGATGGTAAGAGGAAAACCATCATGTCCTCAGTCAGAATCTAAGCTATCATAATATTCAACTAGAGATAAATCATGCTCTAAATAGATAAATGGAGGTGGAACATTGTAAAATTTTAATTATTCTATCAAATACATAATATGGCCAAGGAGTACCATGATGTCCATAAAATATAAGATTCATTCCTGTTAGATACCGAGTCTTAGAGAGTCTATTCTAAATTTCCCATGATGAGTGATTCTGCACATATCTTTGATAAAGAAGATTCTAATAAAGATCACTATTAAAAGCAACCTTTCCAGTGGGAACATACTTCTTGACAACACCCAGATAACACCAAGGCAAAAACTCAAAGGAAATATTTAAAGGATATCGTATAGGAGATAACCAAGAATCTCCAAATTGGACATGAAAGGTCTAATTTGGCCAACTAAAGAATCTGTCAAACCATTCAAAATGACTTAAAGGACTTTCAATAGCAAAATAATTATGTGAATTATTTCTTAGCCAAACATCACAGTGTGAATCTTGAATAGAGGTTTCACAATATATCTGATCCATGGATATGAGAGCGTTACGAGCTTCGATAGCTTGGCCTTGAAGGGAATTTTACAACTCTTCTTTCTATCAAAGCAGATTTTAGGGAATCTAGACAAAAGAATCATAAAACTCATGTTGATCCTCTTCATAACGAAATATGTTGGCTACTCTGAAATTATTTTCTACCGAAATGAAATTATGCAAATATTTCTTTCTTTTTGGTAATGTGCTTGATGTCAATAAGTACTTATGGCTAGATTTGAAAATGGTACCTAAAGATAAGACTCCGGAATAAGTGTGCATGAAATCAACTAATCAAACCATTTAAGGGGTAATAATGGGAATTTACGTAAATATTAAATGACACGTGCTACCTCAAGAATTGAAGAGGTATAATGAGCCCTTGATTAGTCAAAATAGAATCATCAGTAGGACAATCAAGCAGAATAATAAATTCATCATGGAAGTTGAATGATCCACCTTGGAATCATCAAGATGCGATCGGTTAAATGAATGTACAAGATCGATATGTTGAAAATTGAACTAGATAATCACTTTGATCAATGGCAAAATTCTAGAAATGGATTGTATGCAATAAATTATAGGATTTTAATCCTTTCAACTACTCATGACATCCAATAAAATTATATTTATGGCAAGATTTACTTGTATGATATTAGTTATAAGTGGAGTAAATCCTATTGTGTGTTTAATGAGGCTTTTTATTTTGATTACCAATCTATTGATGCATATTCTTTAAAAGAAGGAATTGATTTCTAGTAGTACTAGATCTATTCAGACCGCTATAGAAGAAAATATAGTTATGATAAAATATAGGAGAGCAGTTGAAGAAACAATGAGGGAATCTCCTGTGCAACACACCCAAGAAGATATATGGGCACAAGAAATAATAAGGTTAGAGGTAGAGAGATATGGTACCATAGCAGAGCGAGATAGGCTCAGATTAAAGATAATACAAATAAATAATTGGAGAGCAACAAAAATGGTAGCCTTATATAAATTTGCCCAAGAAATAATAAGGTTAGAGGTAGAGAGATATGGTACCATAGCAGAGCGAGATAGGATCAGATTAAAGATAATACAAATAAATAATTGGAGAGCAACAACAATGGTAGCCTTATATACATAAAATCCACAATTTTGCCAAGCAAGGGAAGAATTTAATGTTGCATTCTTGGAATCCTATTTTGTTACATTATTGAACCACTGTTTGCTCCTCCACCACAACCAACTGTTAATACACAATGTGGGAGAAGAAGAACCACTCATGCAACTTAGAGAACAACCTGAGGTAGAGATCAAGCAATCATTGGAACAATTGCTCCACCACCCTCTCTAGCTGAAAGTATTGGTACAATACGGAGTGAGGAACGGACCAAGGAGCACCAACCCTAAGATACATTCAGCCACCACTTTGTAGGCCACCACTTTGAATTAGGGTATGTATGCCAAGGAATGTGGCATAAATGTAAACAACAAACCTTTGAAATTATATATTTTTGTATGTAGAAATAGAAAATAAATACGGTTTATAGATTTTTGTTTATATGTTTTTGTAATCACGAGAAGTGAAATTATTTAATTAGAATAAAACTAAATGAATTTTAAGGATGGATTGGTGTCCATTCGTGGATAAGGTATGGGACTTCTCCATGATTTTATGATGATAAAAACTAAGAAACATCTAGGTAGATGCTCTGGTGATGGCAAATAAGTTGCCAAAATGAATTTTATGATATGTGAATATCCTAAATTGAGATTCTAAAATTATGGTTTGTCTTTGATGAAATCAAAATTTATCAGGTTAACTCATGGTAAGGGTTAACTAATTACACTGTGATACTCCTTGGTGAGATTTTTGATAAAATTAATTAGGCTTTTTATGTCTAATATAGTACAAAAGCATAATTTCATGATATCTCTGTAACACCATTTTGCAAATTCTATTATTGCAGTTCTCTAGATTCAGTAATTGTGCAATAATAGATGATTTGAAGCTATAATTTTGTAATGCAATTTGTATATTGATGATGTTTTCAATACCTATTTTTATGCAAAATGGATATTTTATTACTTGAACATGGTACTGCTGATATTTTACATTTTTGCAAGTCCAGGTACTCTCATAGATGGAAGATACAACTTACCATCAAGAATGAGATGCTGAAAGTAAAGAAAAATCTGATGATTCAAATTGTAAAATAGAGGGATTAATACTAGTTTTGTAATTTTTATGTACTCACTAAGGTAATTATTCAAAATATAGAGGGATGTGTTTAATCCAGGGGGTGTATGTCATGACCCATTCCCATGGATCCTTTCCAAAAGGCTACTTGTTAATTAGTGGGATTATTTAATGATTAACAAAAGGAGTATAAACCCTAAAGAATACTACAAAATTCCAATTAGGGAATTTTCTAAAAATTAGAGAAGGATTTATTTAATTGGAATTTTGTAAAAATTAGAGAAGGATTTATTATCTTTCAAAAATAGATAATTTAAAGTAATTTAATTAGAAAATAAATAAAGCCTTGGTGAAAGATGAAATAGAAAATAACCTTTTACCAAAATTTACTACAATATAGTAAATTGGGTGTAAATAACCTAATTATGTTACAATTAGGTTATCACCAAACTTGTTCAATTTTAATTGGACCAAAAAGAATTATGGATTTTTCAAACAATATATAAATTTCTCTATTTTCTACATGGCCTATTTTAATAGGTGGAGATTCTTTTATTTATCACTATTAGTCCTAATTCTACAACTAACCTAATATCTAATAGTGTTAGTTGGTAATTGTCTCTAGAAAACAAGGCCACCTACTCTTGGTGGACTCTTTTCTACTCTTTGAATTTTCCCTCCACAAGAAATGTCTTATTTGAATGAAGGCATATTTTAATATTAAAATAATAAGGCCACAATTTGGCTCACGAGTGGAGAAGTTTCCTATAAATAGAGGGCATTTTGGAAGAAATAAGGGGAGGAAATCTTGGAGGCCTAGGGAGTATGCTCTCCACTTTGGTGGATCAGAAACCAGAAGGCTTGAGAGATTTCTTAGATGAAAAAGAGGTACTTTTGGAAGAATAGAAGAAGTCAAGCAAGAAGGAGCTAGAGGAGATCAACCTTATAGGAGTTTAGGTTGGTGGTTTACTATTCCTTACTGTAAGATGATTTAGTAGTTGTAAGCTTGTATGCAGCTTCATTTATTATTTAAACTAGAAGTCCATAGTTTCATTCAAAAGCTTGTTTGAAACTTAATGAAGGAACTGCATTATTTATCATTCTATATGGGTTTTGTAGCTTCAATTATTTAAATGTGGGGTTAAAAAATTTACCTTTTAAAGTTTAAAAATATATTTAACCTAAGATATTATAGGTTTTCCTTTAAAGGTTTGTGTGAAACCTAGGGGATAAGATTTATATGCTATCTATTTTATATGTTGGAGGTCGTAACTTAGATTTAATACAAGTAATAAGCCTCCCGAGGGAAGGTAACCATCTATGAGTCAGTCGAAGTCAATCCGAATAGACTAAATTTAGAATAGTATACCATTATAAAATATGGTTCGGATAGACTAAGTCGAACCGAGGTAGAAGAGTACTATCGACGTCAAATTGTCACCTAACGAGTGTAATTTAAGCCAAACAACCTTAATAAAACCAAATCACATCAATAAGTTAAATGTGGAATCCACAACCATCGAGAGTTGGATATTTATCTTAGGGCATGGATACGGTTTTAATAAGCAATACACCCCATACAATATGCATGCAGGATATTTACCCCCATGTTGTTTGAATCAATCCTCACTTATGCCTCTAAAGCTTGAAAGGATCGAACCCAATGATTATATCTACTATTGGTTTCATGCTAAAGCGAGTAGACAAGATGATAGGTTTGTTTAATTGAAATATTGCATAACGAAGAATCTGCTATTTGTGTTGTGTACACATATCTTTGAAATATTGTGAAGTGACTTTGATAGGTTTCTTAATGATTACTCTACAAGAATTTATCCTTGTTGATTGACTCAAAATGCTGCAAATATCTTCTAGAACTAGCCAATAAATTTCACTGCATTATTCGATACATAGGATTGATCATTGCAATGGTAGCTAGGATTCCAATTTGAAAAATGGAAAGGCAACTCTGTCGAATCCAATGATTATATCTACTATTGGTTTCATGCTAAAGCGAGCAGACAATATGATAGGTTTTTTTAATTGAAATATTGCATAACAAAGAATCTGCTATTTGTGTTGTGTTACACATATCTTTGAAATATTGTGAAGTGACTTTGATAGGTTTCTTAATGATTACCCTACAAGACTTTATCCTTGTTTATTGACTCAAAATGCTGCAAATATCTTCTAGAACTAGCCAATAAATTTCATTGCATTATTCGATACATAGGATTGATCACTGCAATGGTAGCTAGGAGTCCAATTTGAAGTCTACGATGATCCATTTATAGAAGAATTTTCCAAAGTCATTTGCTGCTATGAACTACTTTAACCAGAACCCCTATCATGTTTTAATAAACATAATGGTGGTCTACAATGACGATCACCATAGAATAAGAAGGATGGATGAAGGTATTGATTTGGACATAGGAGATAAACTTAGGGTTTAAGGATTTACGATATCCTTCAGATATTTATATTTTAGGATACTACTGCCTGATCAACAGATGTCATAGACCATATTACCACATTGACGCATATGATTTTACCTAATAATGTTTGTTATTCAGCAGTCTATACGTTGAATTTTGTTCCACTTTAGTACCTCTACTCCTTGTACTTGAATTATTAAATGAAAATAATGATATGCCATTTTGTAACGTAGAATTCATGAGATTTGTTGAATTTTCCAAAGAAGAATTATTTTCCTTCGATTTAATCCCTACTTCTTACAACATCCAAAGAAGTAAGTGTAGCATCACTGTTATACAACCATCTATAATTACTTAGGGATTAATTTTTGCTTAAAGATCTCATAATGATAGTGGTAAACCATCACCATCTCTGATCGATGCGCTTGTGCTTAGAATGGGGTGAACGAGAATAGGATCTCCTAAACCCTTCTCCTCGATGTCCCACATTGACTATGTAGGGATGTCGAGAGGGTTAAAATAAAGCTAGCCCCACTAAAATAGTATCCAAGAATTGGTAGACAAGTCTATACCTTACGCTAGTGGCTAGCGTCCTTTTGGTTTTATAATGAAATTTGATAAGCCACGTTTCATAGTCCATATGAGCTATATTGTAAAGCTAGTGTGGTACAAAAGAGACTTACACTCACTCACCATCAGTTTTGAATGACGTTGATAAGTACTTACTAATCATGGTCATTATAAGTGATTCTAGAAATAAATAAAGCCTCTTTTAATATGGCCACTAGATAACTAATCCTACATAAATCTGGTGAACCTCTAATAAATATATACTTAGATACATCGTGGACAATGAGAAGTACATACATCGAGAATAGTTCATTGGGATGTTAGAGAAAAATATTACACTCCTATGAAACTGAGTTAAAGGAGTCAGTGATGGAAAATAATGAAAAATTATTATTAAAATAATAAATTATACAAGGGAATTTTTAGTAGAAATTAGTTAAGGGACTTTAGGAACCCGAGCTACACTCATAGATTAGAGTGATGGTAAGTTAATAAAATATTTGTATACTTTCCAAGAAGTATATTTTGGGTATATTAATAAAGATATCAAAGTTTTAGATATGTTTCATTTTTGATTAAGATATAATTACATTGTAAGTGCATGACTTATCCTAAAAAGGAAGTAGTTGTAGATTGATAAAAATGGTTGTTTCATGAATTAAGGGTTTGAGAATTTATTTCATTGAATGAATGATTGATTGGGCATCAATCATGGAGAATGAATGTGGAATTCGTTCTCTAGGGAAGTATGGGATTCTCTCTTAAAATACGATTCTCCAAAATATGAATTTGATGATCATCATAAACATATGTAAGAATTTATAAAATTCTTAAGATGGCTTAGAGAAAGGAATTAGGAAATTCCTTAATTGCATCATGAGTTTTAAAGGAACAGATGGATTCCTTAATTGTATGAGAAATACTTTAATGTTAAAATGATGGCTTAGAGAAAGGAATTAGAAAATTCCTTAATTGCATCATGATATTTAAAAGGAACAATTGGGTTCCTTTAATTGTATAATTGATTGAAAGGGATCCGTAGATGCCCTTCTATACTTGTATTATTTGACATATTAAGTTTATGAATGAGAGGAAAAGATATATTTTGGAGGTTGGGTTTATTCCCCATGAGGGTTCCTAGGATAAATATGTGTCACTATATTTGTGGTTTGATTTGATATTTCTTGTGAATGTTGCCATTGCTTTTAATGTCATTGATCACATAAATTGTAAATGTCATAAATTGGTGTTAATGAGATGTTATTTAATTTAATGTAACAAATATGGAATATTTTAGATCAATATGACAATGTTTATCATTTTCTAATAACTATCCAATTTGTAGTCAGGTTATGATGTAAGAAATGTATGTTTTTCTCTAATATGTTGTTGATTTAATAGATTATGAACATACTTTCTGAAATGTTATTGATTATGAATTGTGAATGATGTAATTTAGCTAGATTTACCTTTCAATGAGTAGTAAATTCAATTGCTGAGTAGATTCAAAAAGTATGATGTAATGAAATAAATGCCTTGCTCAAATGGTTATCTCATGTTTTTTACCTTTCATTGAGATGTTTTAGTAAATAATCCCAAGGATTGAAATGTAATGGATTCTATACTTTAATGGTTAATTATGTTGTGCTAATCACTTCATAATACTTATGGAATATTTAACCAAAAATACTATAATAATTAAATTATATCTAATTTTGAATAATCTGAGTTGGAGCTCGGAGAGGGTTGGAGCCTCCAAAAGGCAATTTGGAATTGAGTTGCAGCTCAAGTCAGGCCTTACATTCTGAGTTTATGCTTGATTGTATATGTGGAGTAGGTTCTTCCATGATGATGAAATCATATCCTTTTTGTAATGAATATAATCAATTCATATATTTAACAAAAGGGATGCCTTAAATGAAAAATGTGATCAAATAAATTTTGAGAGGTATAAGAAAAATAATCATACTTAAGATGTCAATTCCAAGGATTGTGTAAGTTTTATCATGTGTAGTGATTATGTTATCTTAGTGGACCCATAGAGGAGATGTGGGTAGGAACTAAGATTTATGATTAACCATTGGTGTGGTTATTTCATCTATGATGGTTTTCCATTGGTGTGGTTATTCATCTTCAAGGCATATGCCTACATACTAGTCTTGATGGATAGTATGCTGAAGAGTGATTCCCTTTGGTGAGGGATAAAAACCTAACACTTTGGTGAGCATTCTCATGCCCTAGTGGTATGAGGGTTTTGTAGAAGTTTGTCACTTCTACTCAAGAGTGACTCTGACCAAGTCTTAATATCTCTTGATGATGATTGCCTTGGAAACTTATAGTCCAGTTGGAATTATTCTATCTTAGATCATGATTATATCTCTTACTCTTGGAAGATAAATAAATGATAAAGTATAAATTAAAAAAAAATAAAATTGTTGGATTTGTAGTAGTAACAATTGGGGTTGTTACAAAATCCAATCATGAGTGGATGATAGTTTAGTTTTTATCTTACCCTTATGGATGATGGAAAATTTCATAACCATTGTATGGTGGAAAATTTCATAACCATTGTATGGGAAAAGGTCTTGCCAAAGGTAGAGTCCTTTTAGATATCACCAGAAAGGCTCGAGGACTCTTACCAATAGTAATTTTTGACTTATCTATCACAAAAAAGGCTATGGGATCTCATATGTTTGCTTTGGTTAGTTAGCATTGCCTCGTGGTGCAGGGAATTTAGAATATATTAGTAGCTTTTGGAGAATACCTTCTCTTGTCAAAATATTTGGCACTTTACAACATCAACTACTTGATATATTGATGAATATTTAGGTCCTTTCATATTGTTCATATTTGTACGTTAATTCTGTTTGAAGTTCCTCCTTTTGAAGGGATTTTTCTAGTGTAGTGAAATATCACTATAATGCTTATATCAAGTTTTTATATTTAGTGTACATTCCAATTGAACTCTTTCTCTCCAAGTTGTTTACTTGAGTAAATATCTATTCCTTTGAATAACCTTGTGGATACTCATAGAATCTCACTAGGGAGGAATAATTGGGATTTAAGGTTTGATCAAATAGGACAAATTTCAATTTTAAATTTGAAGAGAGACCATAATAGAAAAGGTCATTAGAGGAAGATTTGAAAATAAAAATGTATGAATTTTACCCTTACATTCCCTCTTTATTTACCTAGTTGAAAAAGCATAAACTTGGGACGTATTTTCTAATGGTAGTGATAAATCACTACACCTTTTGAAAGTGAAAGTTTGAGTCATGGACAAGCACATGATAAAATCCCGATCAAAAGGTCTGATGATCGGAGGCTAGATATCACGAGCAAAGAATGTTTGAAAGTTAGAAGTTTTTAAGTCATGGATGGAATAAAAGGAGCAAAAGTCTCAACAAAGGTACAAAAGGTAAAAGTCTATAAGATCTAAAGTCAAGTGGTCCCAAGTGATAAAGTAAAACTCCTGAAGAAGACAACATCGATGTCTTGAAAGTCAAAATTTATGAGAAGCAAATTTTTCAAGGAAGATTATCCTTTCCTACAAAATAATATCTCGTATCTTTAAAAAAAGACACCATAAATATGGAAGCCACAATAGAAGCAACTCAAAGATCCAAAGTATTAATTAAAGTAATCTCTTGCACCCAGGTTATGGGAACTCCCAAAAATGGATAGATGGAAATAAATATGATAGTTTCTCATCCAAGAGCTTAGATCAATTGATATTCATAACTTCAAATCTAGAGGATATCAAAGTGATAAATAAAAATATGAGACATAAATTAGTATCGAAAATGACAGCCACCTAAAAATCTCTACATGAGTTTTGGAGAGAAAACCCTCCCTTTGTAATCAATAAATAGGAGTAGCAATATATTTGTAAAGGATCAACATGTTTGTAGTTGTAACATTTGTAGGCTTTCCTTTCATTTATTTGTGTAAAAAAATTAAGCTCTTGAGTAGCTTGTGGGTAATCTCGAACCCCTACTTTTGGCACAATATATGTAAAATCTAGCTTGTGGGTAATCTCGAACCTCTACTTTTGGCACAATATATGTAAAATCTTGCTTGCTTATATACATACATGGGAGCATGTCTATTTTTTGGCATAACATATATAAAAATTTCTATGTGTCTATATTTTTTTGTGATTTTTTGATTGAATATTGGGTTTTATTAAGTGTATGCGTGTGTGTGGGAACTGAATCTAGTTTTGAACTGAGTCATTTGATTGGCTCTCCAATGGAACTTGCATTATTATGCTACGTATAACTGGTAGCTCTCATCTATGCTTCATTGTGTTGAGGAGAGGATGTTGGAACATAGCATTCAAACCTATTTTTGTAAGAAGATCTTAGCGGATCTCTCAGTGCATCTCCCCCTTTTAATTTTGTTGAGTTGTTTGTTTTCTCACTTTTACTTTCTTGCATTACTTTTTCCTTTTGTTGAGTGACTAACACGCCTTGAAGATCACATCCTAACAAGGATTTTACCTTATAAAAAACTCTTTAAGGCCCTCATCCAAACCCCATGCTCTCAGTTGCAACCCCACTGTATCACTCTTTGAAGGCTCTCATCCAAACCCCATGCTCTCAGTTGCAACCCCATTGTATCACTCTTCGCAAGGTGTGATTGTCCTAGGTGAGGATAATTGAAGACAACAATACTTATAATTAAAGCCACAACTCTCTCCTTTTTTTTTTTGAATTTACATGGTGGAATCTATAGCCGCCACGAATCCGGGCAGGCTGTCCAACTTTTATGGCTGCTACAGTATTCTACGCTGTCCGCCCTAGAAGCCGCCACATAGATCTTCACGCATTCTGCCCCTATAACCACCATGCCACAATAATTTTAAACCTTTTACGCCACTAAAAGCACCAGGAAAGGGACAAGCGTTCAGTCCAGCGAGGCTTGAGATTTGAACCTTGGACCTCCGCCCCCCTTATGGGGTTTGGATGAACCAATTGGTCTACAACTCGGACCTAACTCTCTCCTTTAGAGCTTGAGAGTTTACAAATAAATTCAATTCTCATCTCAATTGAGATGAATATATAGATACCTACATCATTTTTCATAAAATTTTTGAATTCTTGATCTTCTTCAATTTTCTTTTTTGTGTGAATACAAATATTCTAAAATTTAGCATCCTTGACATTTTCTGAAAACAACATTCACTATACCTGTCACAACCCATTTCCCTTAAACCCTTTCAAGGTATAGTAATTGATCACGAGGATCAATTAATACCCATCTAAGGGGTTGTTAACCCTAAATATTACTACAAAAATCTAATATAGGGATTTTTAAGGGTTTGGAAAAATAGTAGTTATTATGAAAATTAGTTAATCGTGACTAATAAGTCTAATTAAATAGGTTTTTGAAAATAATTAGGTGGAATTTGTCTTCACCTACAATGTCTAATTTGACGGGACTAAAATGGATTAATACTCCATGAATGGGGTTAATAATATCTTAATTATAGTGCCCCGTAGGTGTCATGCATTTAAGGAAAGAAGGTGTTATTTTAAATCCATAGTGGATGGGCTATTTGTCCACTCAAAGGGGCATATAATATTTAAATAAGAGAATATTATAGTATCTACACCATTTTCCTTAGTGGAGATTAGATCTATTCACCCTTTATTCCCACTTAGAATTTAAAATTATTAAATTATATTTACCCTGCATTAGTGGAAGGATTGTTTAATAGAGGAAATATTACCTTTATTGAGAATTTACACCTAGAAATAGAGAGCCTACTCAGAAGAAAGGGAGGGATAGGAAGTCTTAATGCCTAGGGAGTATGCTCTCCACCTTGGTGGATCAGAAACTAGAAGGCTTGAGAGATTTCTTAGTTGAAGAATGAAGCATTATTGGAGAGTAGAAGAAGGCAAACAAGAAGGAGCTTGAGGATATCAACCCTATAAGAGTTTTAGGTTGGTGGTTTCTTGTTTCTCTTGTTGGAGTATGCTCCATTTGAATGAATCACTATTCTAGAAAAAACTCTGTTTGTAGCTTCCTATGTATTTAATTAAGGGGCATAATTTCCTCATTAAAACTTTTTGATAAAATTTATTGCTATCGATCTTATATTATTTTATCAATACTTATATTTTGATTTTCAATACTTTAAAATAAAATTATGATTGTCATTTAATTACACATATCACAAGTACTCATTGTTAAAATATGGACCTAGGATATAGGTCCTTATGGGTTGTAATGAACCTTGGAATTAAATGTCAAAATTTTTGACATTGGAGTTAATCAAATATCCATGTCTATAGATAGCACGATATGTGTTAGGCCACACCAATACTTAGATTGCTAGGAAACCATTCAATGATTTAAACTAATCGATCCCTCTGTTATAGAGATAAACCATAACCATTATCAAGGCCTCTACTACCACCACAAGGGGAATATATATTATAACACGCATGAGTGTCTTTATTAAAAATTGGCTTCCCTACACAACACTAGTGTAATTTATACCAAGGATTATAAGCCTGAATAGATTGAAAACCCCTTATTGATCACCACTTGTGATTGATGGTTTGATAGTAGCATTGTCTAATGAAATTCATCTTACAGAACAGTAATTAAAGCCATTGAATCGGGTATCCCCTGCACATATTAGCGACTAGAAGGGTCTTTCGATCTGCCAACATCCATGGAATCATAATTGTTTGGGTAGACATAAGAGAAAGGTCAAAATTATCCATATAATAATTTTTTGATGCATGGATGACCCTATTAAATGTCCATAACTAAATTGGAATCCTCAAATGGCTGACCCTATGCTAAATACGCGATCTATCATAAAATAACTTTGAAAACCCATTGATTTTCTAGTTGGATACTTGTTAGGTCAACTTGTTTGAGTCTAAGATGTCTCCAAGTTTGGTTTAGATGAAAGACTTCCTTTATATCATTCTAAAAATCTTGAGAGCCTCTCGGTGACAACCTGTCGCGAACCCTCTACAAAACCAGTAGATAAAAGAGCTATTAAATTGACTAAAGATCAGAATAGATGTGTTAAAGTAGTTTTATAAGGGGCTTAGGTGGTATTCCTTGGGATTTCATGCACCTACGAATCCTCTTTGGGAAACCATAGCAATCTGGATCATGATTATTATGCTAAGGTGAAAGCTGTCGAAATGGGTTCTCGAGCAATATCCCGTAGGGGATAAGATCGGGGTATAAATCCCCTTAAAGGAAGTAATAAGCCCATAGGATATCAACTACAAGTAGTGGTCATGTGATAGACCACTTGGTGGTCGACATGGCCTTAGTTAGAGGTACACATGTGGTCGATGTGGCCTCAGTTGGAGGCACACATACTATAGACTAGTGATACCATTTGGCAATTAACCTTCATGCGATGTTTTTTCTTGTTCGCTCGTAGGCTTCTGCATAGTGGTGGGAGAGATTTAAACCTTTTTTTTGACCAAGGGATTGAATAATACTACATTGACTATATGGGGAGCATAATGGTGTTTATAAGGGAAAAGTATTTCCTTAGACAGTGATCACCACTTGGTGATCATTGGGGTACTGTTCGGTAGTCACAGTACCAGTTGTTGATGCTCGACCACATGGAAGTGGTCTGCTTAGCTACAAGGCTAGGGTGTTAGTTGTCGACACTGCCACGTGGTGGCCACTATTAGATTCCACCCCACCCGTTGATTGACCCTTGGATTATATGAGTGTTTTTTTTGGAAGTATATGACTATTGGAATTTATTAAAGGATGCCATTTGGATTTATTCGAAACATGATTGTTGCTATGATAAACCCACATTTTGATTTTGTAAATTAAATATCTAATTATTAATATTAATTATTTTTGTTACTATATCCAAAGTAAATGATGTATAAAGGGATTGCTTAATAAGGTTCAGTTAGACCTTGGACTTGGTCAAACAATTGGAAGAAGTAATTGATCATTGGAGATGATAGCTATGAGCTTTAGCCCATAAATAATGGATTTAATTCCTTCAATCAATTGGTGGTAATTAGAAAATTAAGGACCTATTTTTGATATGGAAATATTTATAAATTAACAGGGATTTAATTTATAAAGATATGAAGATTTATTAAAGACATTTGCTTTGAATTATAGCAAAAGACTTTGGTTTACGAATTAAAACAAAAGATATTGAAATAATTTGGTGGTAGTACATTCCAATTAGATTGAAATTTATAGATCCAATTTTGATAAGGAAAATTATGTCAAATAATTGGAAACTCTCTAATAAAATTATTGATTAGATGTGATGATATTGAAGGTTTATTTTGGAATAATGTTTGCCATCAAACGACCAACCTAGTAGCAACTCGATTACTATATGAAGATAACTTTGGTAGATAAATGGATGAAAAATCTAATCCAATTGGTAGTTAAAGTATGACAAAGTTATAGACTAACTTATAAACCATTTATCAATCCGTGAGAGACTGAGGAAATAGGTTTATGTATAATTGATATTTAGAAACATTCTTGGAAGAAAGATATTGTAGCCAAGAGGAGAATGAATGGGAATTCATTCTCGAGGGAATTTATGGGGTTCCATATAATGCCAATATGATTCTCCTTAATATATATACAATGATCATTCATAAACATATAAAGAATTTGTAATATTATTAAGTTAGATTGATGAATTAGAGAAAGGAAATGGGGTTTTCCCTTAATTGCATCTTGATCTAAATAGGAACAGTGGGTTCCTTAATTGTACTATTACTTAGAAAGGATTTGTGGGATACCTTATACTTTGTATCTAAGATATTCTAGTTTATGAAATAGGAGGAAAAACATATTTTGGAGGTTGGATTTATTCCCCTTGACGGTTCCCAGGATATATGTTGTGTCTACATTTTGTGATTTGAAAATGATCTTGATTAAATGTTATGGATTACTTTCAATGCTATGTATGAATGCTGTATTTGGTTTATCATGAGATGATGTTTAAATGTTAATTTATTATGATGGAATTTACTATGCAAACATGAAATGTTAATGGAATAATGTTACAAGTAAATACAATTGTTTTACTTATTGCTTTATGGATAAGAGCTATAGATTTATATTGTTAATCTTATCTATTTTTTTTGGTAGATAAGATACTATAGCATTAATACCGAGTTTTACAGGTTGAACCAAAACCTTTTACAAAAATCAGCCCAGGCCTGTTGATGAACATGTCCTTACTAAGGATTATATATATGTAAAATCTATATGTCACCAAAGCCATTACATCTGGTAAGGTACATAGTATGTTATCAAAAAGAAACTCCCCATAAAACATTTTGGGTATATCCCAAGAAAACACACCTGCATCATAATTACAAAAAAAGAAATAGACACATATCCCTTCCTTGAAACAGTGGAGAAACAAAAAATGCAGACACACATAGCAAAGTACTGAAAAAACTCCCACAAGCTTTGTATTGATAGTTACTCTTAATAATTCTTTGGTAATTACTTTCTTCCGTATATGACATGCTTTGGGACCACATCCTATATTGGCCAATCAGCCTTGGAGAAGTGAACCTGCTAGCTAGATTTATGGCGGTTGCTATCTAGTGGTCCACGTGGCTCTGGTTTGAAGTCTTATATTGCCATTTATTTCCTACCCTGTGATTATCAACTGACCTCAAATTACTAAGATTACTAGGAGCCATGTTGTATGATATGTGACTATACCCATTAGTCTTTGTGGTATTTCCAAGCAGCATCCACCAAGACTGACAACTCGAATAATTTTTATTGTGAGTCCATTTCAAAAAAGAGACGGGAATACTCATAGCCTTAGAACTTATAGTGCCTTCCCTGTTGGTAAATTTGACTATCATTCTTGGCATTCTTATTGAATAAGCTCCTCTACTTTGCTCGGGACACCGTGTTCCCATTTGAAAAGTCTGTCACCATCGACACCCAAATTGGCCAGCTTATCAGCAACTTTGTTAGCTTCCCGAAAGACATGTTGGGATTTTCTGTCTTGTCTTCCCTGGAAAAGGATCCTAGCCTCTTCAACAATTGTTTTAATCCTCCAAGGATGTGTTTTCCAATTATTGAGGAGATTTATAACATGCATAGAGTCTCCTTCTATGATAAAATTGCCTTCTAAGTCTTGAGTCATTTGAAGGCCTCTCCACATAGCTCTAGCTTCAACTTCGTTGTTTGTCCTTGTTCCCAAATATTTAGAAAATGCAAGCATCATATTCCCATTATGATCTCACACAATGCCGTCAGTGCCAGATTTTCTAGGATTGTCCTTAGTTGCTCCATAAAAATTAAGCTTAAACCAACCCATAGGAGGTGGGGACCACTTAACATTGGCTTTGGGGTTAACTACCCTAGGCACAGACTCATCTAACAATGTTAAGCTTAAATATTGAGCAATCGTGGTCTCCTGTAGATGAGGTTTACGACTATAAAAAGGGATAAGGTTCACATTCTTGTTGGCAAAGGATAGGATCCTGGAAATGATAGTTTGATGATCATGGATAGACTCATTAAAGACTTTATGGTTCCTTTATAACCACACATACCAAAGAGAGTGATTGAGACAAATTTTCCACATGTATCTAAGTCTTTGGATTGAAAAGGGGCAAGGCCATTGGATGAACAAATCAAGTACGGTGGCTGGTTTAACACAAGAAATATTGAAGGCCTGAAAAACCCCACTTAGGATAGTCAAGGAAAAAATGCACTCAAGGAAAATATGATAAATGGTCTCCCAATTAGCCTTGCATAGATAACAACTATTAGTGATACAAATACATTTACGCATCATATTATCAATGGTTAGAATTCTTTCTTGGATAACCAGCCATGAAAAGACTACAATTTTTGGAATTAAATTTTTTATCCAAACTAAGTCCTTTTGGAGGACAAAATCCTTGTCATCAAGCAGAAGCTTGTAAGCTGATTTAACAGTGAACTGCCCATTTTCCATAGGAGCCCAGGTCACTTGATCTTCCTTGGGTCTCATGGGGATAAAATGTTTCCCGATAATGTTACAAAGATCATTTTATTCTACTTGAAATCCTTGAATCCTTATTTGTTTCCACTTCATTCGGCCTCTGTCCTCAACCATATAATCGGAGACTTTTCTGCCAATGAGTTCTTCCATGATATCTCTGATTCGAGATAAGTTAGGATATTGCGTCGATGGTTTGTCCTTAGCCCACCTATAATTCCAACAATTTATCCTCTCACCATTGCTTAAAACTCATCTTAAACCTTTTTTGATGATTTTCTTACAATTGAGAATTGCTTTCCAAAAAGCAAAACCTTTGATTGGAACTGATTCACTTAGAAATTCCATATTTTGAAGATACTTTCATTTGATGATAGTTGTCCATTCATTTTCTTCACCAGAAATGAGGTGCCATGCCTGCTTAACTAGTAAAGCTAAATTCATATGAGCAATTATCCTTAGACCTAAGCCCCCATTTTCCCTGGGTCTGCAAACTTTGGTCCATCCTACAAGGTGTATCCTTTTTTTCTCCTCTGATCCAGTCCATAAAAATTCTTTTTGGAGTTTCTTAATTTTTTGGAAAACCTTCACAAGGTCTTTGAAAATGGAGAGGAAATAGACTGGAATGCTCTGAAGAGAGGCCTTAGTGAGGGTCAAATTTCCTGCTTGAGATAGAAGATGACCTTTCCATCCAAAAAGTTTTTTTTGAATTCTTTCAATAAACCTATCCCACATTGACTCTCTTGGAGAACCAATGAAAAGAGGGAGACCAAGAAATGAAGTGGGGAGGTTCGCTATATCACACCCTAAAATTTTTGCAATCTTTCCTTGCCTTTGAATGGGGGTGTTCAAGAAATATAACTTGCTTTTACTAAAATTAACTTTCTGACCAACAACGTCCTCGTAGAGTTGCAGGATGTATTTAATTCTTTTGGCCTCAACCATCGATACCTTAGTCAATAGAAGGGTATCATCGATGAATTATTGGTGAGAAACAACCCTAGTGAGAGATGTTGCCTTGATTCCCGATATTAGCCTTGAACTGCAAGTATTTTTGATGGTTTTACCTAAAGCTTCTGCTATAATGATGAATAACATGGGGCTGATAGGGTCCCCCTGTCGAATTATTCTGCGACTTTGAAAGTAACCAGCAGTTGTTCCATTAACCAGAATTGAGAACCATGCTTTAGAAATGTATTCTTTGATAAAATTAACCCATTGGTGGTGAAAACCAAACTTAAGGAGGACAACAATCAAAAAGTCCCAATTTAGTCTGTCAAATGCTTTGTTCATATCAAGCTTGAGGGAAAAGACAAATCTGTTAGTCTTATGAGTAGAGTGCAAGCTTCTTGAATTGTGATAACTCCATCCAAGATTGACCTGCCCTAGACAGAGCTTCCTTGGCACTGATCTATGATGCGGGGCAGAACATCTCTCATTATATTTGCAATGGATTTAGTTAAGATATTGTAAGAAACATTACACAGACTGATTGGCCTGAAGTCAGGCATAGATTCAGGGGTTTGCTTCTTAGGAATTAGAGAAATAAAAGTAGACTTGATATTGTAATTAGATGATGATTAACTCTGATTGGTTTGTAAGTAAACTTAACTAATGCCTTAATAAAAAAACTAAATGGAAAATTTAACATTCAATTAAAGGTATGGGATTTTAGTTAGTTGATGAAGGAAATTTACTTATCCATTAAAATATCTTCATCTAAGATGTCTTTCACTAATGATTGACTAGTGAGAGATTATTTAAAAAAAAATTGAACAGGTTGAGTAGTGATAACGAGGGTTGTTACAGTTGGTATTAGATCCCATGATAAGTAGTGGATTCTTTTTAGATCCAGGTTAGAAAAGATATGGATGAAGAAGAACCATAGTATTTGTTCAAACTACTGATTGGTCACTTGAGCAATGGTGGATTAAAACCATTAATTTAACAATAAATTAATTACTAAAATTTTCTAGGGTAAATGACTATAAGCATACCTATAAATTGAACAATACATGAATTGGTGAAATATTGATATTATCTAGGGAAGATAATATATTTGATAAATAATGGGTAGTAAGTAAATTAAACTCATTTGGAAACATTAATTTCCTGCTATATGGCAAGAGTAGGATTGTCAAAAGTTGATTGTAATAATGTTTGTTTCAAAGGCATATCATTGTAGAATATGATATGATATGAAATTGGATTTTCCATCTTAGGAAATTATGCAATTTCCTTCCTTTGAATGGTGAATACTTTAGACAATTACATTATGCAGAATGTATTGTGTCTAGTTGCATTCAGTTGGAAAATTATTACATATCAATGCTACCTAGAATAATCATGAGGAAAAATGAGAATGTTAATCTCTTTTCATGGAGATTATAGTTGAATAAATCAAGTAAGGTATAATGGTAGACATTCAAAAGTCTATGTGGGTTTGTGTGATAATCCCCTTATATTAATATGGTTGATATGGTATAGCTAAGCATGGAAATTATTATTGTTCTATCCTTAAGGTAGAGCAAGCTAATTTTCAAGGCATACACCTAATGTACGGGTTGAAAGAGACCTAACTTTTGGACTAGTTTAAACTAGTAGGAAAAAGGGAGTTTCTGTTGAAATAGATGAAAAAATTCCCAATTGCAAGGTAAAGAAACCTTACCTACAGATCATTATAGGGGTTGGCCACTCCTATCCATAGGATAGACACTGATCATGTTGGATTCTTGTGAAGTGCAGCCTTGAAATTACTTGGATACTCATCTATAAGAGACCCACATGAAGATACATTCAATTTAACCATGCATTAGTCACATTGATAAGAGTATTAAAAATTCTTAAGATTGGTTGGCTTGACATATGGACTAAAGTAAATAAGAATGAATGATAAAACTAGGCAAGTTGAAATATAACCATTAGAGATGGCTTAATGGAGATAACAATCTCCTCTAAAAAAATAATGTTGATATAGTCAAAGGACGTAGTCACGAAACTACTAATCTATAGATGTTCTTGGACTAAATTTTGGTTATATCCAAATTTGGCATATTATGGACACAAGACATACTAAAATAATGTTTTATTTAATTGAATCTTGTTACAATCTGGCTTTTGAAAAAGAAATTGAACATATCAACCATGCCAAATTTTGATGAATTACTAATTTGTGTAAACAACAGTTCACCCAGGGATAGCCGCAACCTGAACCTTTACCATGATTAAAGATACCCACTTACTTTGTCATAATTTAGTAGTTGTGATCTTAAGTATTTAAGCATAACAAATTGGGGTGAAGTGATGCCAGTGGTATTAAGAAAAACCGATGATAAAAGCAAAAAAATAAAACTCTAGTTAAGAACGACTAAATTCAATTTAGAATCATAATCTTGTGAGGAAAATACTAAGGAAAAATTAATGGAAAATTGTGGATCTAGTTCCTTCATGGAACCAAGGAACAAATTGATCAAGTAGAAATTTCATAATAAGGCTTGCATTTGTGGAATCATGGGGTCGTGATGTGCATATTAACTACTATCAATAGGATGGATAGTTAAGTTCCATGTTAAACTACCATCAAGAGGATGAAAATAATTAAACATTATGCCTAAAATTTGGTTGGTATGACCTAAGTTGGAATATAACTTAAGTTAGGGTTATATTATTATTATAGCATTGTGGTCAAGAATTTCTAACATTCAAGTGAATGGAAGAAATAGAGGGTGACCACTAAAGGTATCCTTATACCAGGATGGTAATAAGGTAAACCCACAAATTGAAATAGAAGGGTTACTCCTATTCACTATTTATCGTGAAAGTAGCCTTCTTTAGTTATGAATGGAAATTCATTTTACAAGATCCTTAATTAATCTCTAAATGATTCTTGATTGTTGAGGCTAAGTTTGGCTAAAGTTAGAGTTAGCCTAGAATTCATATCAAGATTTGGATTGAACACCAAAATAATATTTTATATTATTAATCATTAGATTGAAGAGACCGGGTAATATCTTGAATACAAATGTGGCCTTTGGCTAGAGGAAGAATTGAACATCTCAGAAATGACGAAGGAATGTAAGATGAAGAACCACCACATCTAACTCATGGTCATCATCCAAATGTCATCATTTTAAATATCACCATTGTTAACTTCCTCAAATATCTCGATTCTGCACGAATATATATCCCAGGTGATTGCCAAGTTTATTAGTGCGATATATGCTATATGAATACCAAACAATACCACTACAAGGTATATGTGGTATAAATATCTAATAAGAGTAAAGTGGTATCAGAATGGGTATAGATGATAAGTTAAGTTAATCCAGAATGATAAAGGACTAACTGTATATAACTGACTTTACTTTATGCTAAGACATTATTGTATTATTAATAACACATGAAAATATGAAAAGACATTCTTTAGATAGACATGTGCAATAGTGATACTTACCATTAAAGGCAATATATAATGATGAGATGGGTGAGGATATTAAAATTATGTATGAAATGACTGATGGAGTCATCCAAAGGGTAAAATTAGGTAACTTGTATGAATCATACTGATTAAGGCACGAAATAATATCTCAAGTATGGAGATTTTAGTGGTTCAAAAATTGAAAAAGTGAAATAGTAAATGACTTAGAGTCGATCGAAATATGATCTATGAAGAGTGATTGATTGGACAGTTGGATCAAGACTGGTTTGATGGTCGAATAAAATATCTATTAGGTAGTGCAAGATCTAGAACTAGGTCAATATTGAAGGAACTTTACAGCAAAAAAAATCAAATTATGAAGATAAACGAGATTATACTTGCATTTGGACTATTATTACTTATAACAATCCTATTCAGAGCAAGTCCCATAGTGAAATTCTTAATTCTATTACTCTTGATCATTGATCTACTACTACATACATTTTAAAGAGAAAATAAGATGGTCTCGAATAATGTCAAAACAAGTAATGTGGATGGGACAAAAGAAACATAACCATTAAAGGTTATTAGACCTCATTCTACCTATAAGCCAATCTTTCAAGGAGCAAGGAGTGCATTGGATGCCAGTGACTAGAAATAGTTAGGTGAAATAGGTTTAGTAGTGTGTTTCCTATTTAGAACCTATACAAAATGACAGAGGGTATCTATCATATTTGATTGAAATATGGGATCCATATAGGGGAACTTTTTAGCTGCCTACTGGATAAATGACTGTTACTCTATAGGATGTGTACAAAATTTATCGACTGCCAGTCGAGGGATGCGCAATAATAGTCACTGATGACTCAAAAAAGGGACTTATTCTAGAGAGAGTATTAAAGTATGAATGGAAAGATGTAAATATTGTTAATGGTTAGATTTTGTATGAATCAATTTTTATGTTTGGTATAATATCATCTAGACAAGCCATGGTGATGGTACTAATATCAAATGTTATTCTACATGATATAACGGGTGCAAGATTTTCTTTGAATATGCTAGGCATAGTACATGACTTGATAGAATATTAAATTATGTTTGCTTGGGCACTAGATATATTAGCCCAAATATATAGGGAGTTGTTTGAGGTACGAGCATCAAAGCGATCAGGGTTATGCTATAACCACCCTAAAATATGACTAGTGGTGGTCCGCTTAGCAAGAAAAATATGAGGAAAGTTTGAAAGGAGAGGAGCACCAAAAACTAGGTGTAAAAGTAGGTCCTTAAATCTATCAATAAAATGATAATGTATATTTCGATTTAGAGTCCTTGAGGCAGCAAATTCAACAATTAGAGTCGAAAAGGGATATTGCTAGAGCTGAATGAGATGTACTCCAATAGGAACTAACTCAAAGGAATAGTGGAAGATCCACAATAGCCATTCAGGCTAAGAATTCACTGCCTCTATAGGCAAGGGACAAATTCAAAACCACCTACTTACCTTCAAGCTTCAACATGTTCACAATTAACATGCCCCATGGGTGTAGGAGTATTACTAGGCAAGTTAGACCTCGAGCAACTTATCTACATGAATTAATATAAATGTATATTATATTTGACTAAAAATTTAGCAAACACGTAATCATTAAATATTGGATTATATACTTTGTTTGTATTTCTCTATGATTTTGAGTAGAAATAACTAATGAGTTATTCTGTGTCTATGATAAATTGTTAAACAAATCTTCTAGATATGGAAGAATGGGCAGGGAGTCCATTCTGGAGAAGGTATGGGAATTATCACTTGTTTTATGTTCACTAAGAGGGCATAAAAGGTGATGCACTGGCAATGGCAAATAGGTTTGACATAATGAACTCTAGGATATATCAGTATACTAAAGTGAAGATTTATGATAGTATATTGACACCTAAGTCTAATGATATGTCTCAATGAATGATGTATAAATAATATTTATGATGCAATGGTTTATATGCTTTGATGGTATGATTATGCATAATATTTCATTAATATGGAATTAAAAATAAGATGATATGTAAGCACTAATGAATTCTTTAATCCATGTTTGAGTTGGAGCTCAAACATTTTTTTTACATTCCGAGTTGTAGCGCGAATGTACATGTAGGATGTAGCCTGTAAAGTTTGGGTTGTTGCCCAAAGGAAAAGAATTTTAAACTTGCTTTGTGAGAAGAATTTGTAATTCTTTAACTAAAATATTCTATTGTAGTTAGTTTGCATTGAAATATATTTCAATAACTTGAATTTTGGATAAAATTTCATGTATTGATGGTATTTCAGTACTTATTGTTTATACAATATGGATGTTTTATTGCTATAAGGACATGGTATAAATGATATTTTGTATTTTTGTAGGACCAGGTTCACTCGTGGATGGAAGGCTATGTTTACCATGAGGAATGAGATACTGGGAACAAGAAAAATGTTGATGATTTTGATCATTTTGTAAATAATTATTATTAGCTATATTTCCTTGATGCATTAACCCAACTAAAAACAACAAGAAACACAGAGGACTATGTTATTCTAAGGGGGGTGTATGTCACAACCCGTTTCCCTTAAACCCTTTCAAGGTATAGTAATTGATCATGGGGATCAATTAATACCCATCTAAGGGGTTGTTAACCCTAAATATTACTACAAAACTCTAATTTAGGGATTTTGAAGGGTTTGGAAAATAGTAATTATTATGAAAATTAGTTAATCATGACTAATAAGTCTAATTGCATAGGTTTTGGAAAATAATTAGGTGGAATTTATCTTCACCTAAAGTGTCTAATTTGATGGGACATATGGATTAATGATCCATGAATGGGGTTAATAATATCTTAATTGTAGTGCCCCGAAGGTGTCATGCATTTAAGGAAAGATGGTGTTATTTCAAATCCATAGTGGATGGGCTATTTGTCCACACAAAGGGGAATATAATATTTAAACAAGAGAATATTATAGTATCTACACCACTGCCCTTAGTGGAGATTAAATATATTTACCCTTTATTCCCACTTAGGATTTAAAATTATTAAATTATCTTTACCTTGTATTAGTGGAAGGATTGAGTAATAGAGGGAATCTTGCCTTTCATGAGAATGTACACCTATAAATAGAGATCCTACTAAGAAGAAAGGGGGGGCTAGGAAGTTTTGATGCCTAGGTAATATGCTTTCCACCTTGATGGATAAAAAATAAGAAGGCTTGAGAGATTTCTTACTTGAAGAATGAAGCCTTTTTGGAGAGTAGGAGGCAAACAAGAAGGAGCTTGAGGAGATCAACCTTCCAGAAGTTTTAGGTTGGTGGTTTCTTATTTCTCTTGTTGGAGTATGCTCCATTTGAATGAATCACTATGCTAGACAAAAATTCATTTGTAGCTTCCTATGTATTTAATTAAGGGGCATAATTTCCTCATTAAAACTTATTGATAAACTTTATTGCTATCGATATTATATTTGTTTATCAATACTTATATTTTGATTGTCAATACTTTAAAATCAAATTATGATTCTGATTTAATTACACATATTACAAGTACTCATTGTTAGAATATGGACCTAGGATATATGTCCTTATGGGTTGTAATGAACCTTGGAATTAAATGTCAAAATTTTGATATTGGAGTTAATCAAATCTCCATGTCTATAGATTGTACGGTCTGTGTTAGGCCACACCATTAACTGACATTATAATCCTTCAATTGGTAGGATATATTTCAATGATTGAAACTAATTGACCCCTCTATTACAGAGGTAAACCATCACCATTATCAATGCGTCTACAACCATTGTGAGGTGAATATGTCTTATAACACACGGGAGTGTCTTTATTAAACATTGGCTTCCCTACAAAACACTAGTGGGATTTATACCAGGGTTTATAATCTTGAATAGATTAAAAACCCTTATTTATTGTCACCTATGATTAATGATTTGATAGTAGCATTGTTTAATAAAAATATTATTGCAAAATAGTAATCAAAGCCATTGAACCGGGTATCCCCTACACATATTAGCGGCTAGAAGGGTATTTCGATCTACCAATATCTATGGAATCATGATTGTCTGGGTAGACCTAAGAGAAAGGTCAAACTCCTCCATCTAATAATCATTTGATGCATGGAATACCAAATGGCTGACCCTGCAGTAAATACGCGATCTATCATAAAATAACTTTGAAAACCAATTAATTTTCCAGTTGGATACTTGTTATGTTGACTTGTTTGAGTCTAAGATGTATTTGAGTTTGGTTTGGATGAAAGTCTTACTTTATGTAATTCTAAAACTCTTGAGAGCATCTCAGTGACAACCTGTCGTGAAACCTCTATAAAACTAGTAGACAAAAGAGCTATTCAATCAACTAAAGAGCTGAATATATGTATTGAAGTAGTTTTATAAGGAACTTAGGTGGTATTACTTCATATTTCATGCACCTGTGAACTCTCTTTGGGAAACCATGGCAATCTGGATTGTGATTATTATGCTCAAGAAAAGGTCACTGAAATGGGTTCTCAAGGAATATCCCATAGGGGATAAGCTCGGGGTATAAATCCCTTTAAAGGAAGTAATAAGCCCATAGACTATAGACCACAAGTGGTGGTCGTGTGATAGACCACTTGGTGGTCAACGTGACCTCAGTTAGACATACACATGTGGTCGACGTGGCCTTAGTTGGAGGCATGCATACTATAGACTAGTGATGCCACTTGGCAGTTAACCTTCCTACGATGTTGCCACTTGTTTGCTCGTCGATTTTTGCATAGTGGTGGGAGATATTTATAAGCACAGTGGTGTTTATAAGGGAAAAGTATTTCCTTAGATAGTGATCACCCCTTGGTGATCATAGGGGCACTGGTCAACGATCACAACACCAGTTGGTGATGCTCAACCACATGGAGGTGGTCTGCCTAGCTACAAGGCTAGGGATGTAATTTTTAGCACTACCACATGGTGGCCACTATTTAATTCCACCCCGCCCATTGAATGATCATTTGCTTATATGGGTATTTTTTGAAAGTATATGACTATTGGAATTTATTAAAGGGTGCCAGTTGTATTTATTCGAAATATGATTATTGTTATGATAAACCCACATTTTGATTTTGTAAATTAAATGTCTAACTATTAAGATTAATTATTGTTGTTACTATATCCAAAGTAAATTATGTATTAAGGAATTGCTTAAAAAGGTTTAGTTAGACCTTGGACTTGTTCAAACAATTGGAATAAGTAATTGATCATTGGAGATGATGGCTATGACCTTTAAATCATAAATAATATATTTCATTCCTTCAATCAATTGGTGGTAATTTGAAAATTAAGGACCTATTTTTGATAGGGAAATATGTATAAATTAATAGGGATTTAATTTATAAATGTAAGAAGATTTATTAAAGACATTTGCTTATGAATTATAGCAAAAGACTTTGGTTTATGAATTAAAACAAAAGATATTGAAACCATTTGGTGGTAGTACATTCCAATTAGATTTAAAGTTATAGATCCAATTTCAATAAGGAAAATTATGTCAAATAATTGGAAACACTCTAATCAAATTATTGATTAGATGTGATGATATTGAAGTTTTATTTTGGAATAATATTTGCCATCAAAGGAACAATGTAGTAGCAATTCAATTACTATATGAAGATAACTTTGGTAGAGAAATGGATGACAACTCTAATCCAATTGGTAGTTAAAGTATGGCAAAGTTATAGACTACCTTATAAACCATTTATCAATCTGTGAGAGACAAAAAATAGGTTCATGTATAATTGAGATTTAGAAACACTCTTGGAAGAAAGGGATTGTAGCCAAGAGGACAATGAATGGGAATTTATTCTCGAAGAAAATTATGGGTTTCCCTCTAATGATGATAATATTCTCCTTAATATGTATTCAATGATCATTCATAAATATATATAAGAATTTGTAATATTCTTAAGTTTTATATTGATGACTTAGAGAAAGGAAATGGGGAATTCCTTAATTGCATCATGATCTAAAAAGGAACAGTGGGTTCCTTAATTGTATTATTGATTTAGAAAGGATCCGTGGGATGCCCTTCTATAATTGTAATCTTGATATCTTAAGTTTATGAATATGAGAGGAGAAACATATTTTGGAGGTTGGGTTTATTCCCCATGAGGGTTCCCAAGATATATGTTGTGTCTACATTTTGTGGTTTGCAAATGATCTTGATTAAATGTTATGGATTACTTTCAATGCTATGTATGAATGTTGTATTTGGTTTATCATGAGATGATGTTTAAATGTTAATTGCTTATGATGGAATATGCTATGCAAACATGAAATGTTAATGGAATAATGTTACAAGTAAATGCAATTGTGTTACTTATTGCTTTATGGATAAGAGCTATGAATTAAGATTGTTACTCTTATCTCATGATATTGTAATTAGATGATGATGCTATTATGGATAATGGGTTGATTAAATATGTATGATGATTAACTCTGATTGGTTTATAAGTAAACCTAACCAATGCCTTAATGAATAAACTAAATGGCAAATTGAACATTCAATTAACTAAAGGTATGGGACTTTAGTTAGTTGATGAAGGAAACTTACTTATCCATTGAAATATCTTCATCTAAGATGTCCTTCACTCATGATTGACTAGTGAGAGATGATTGATATAAAAAAAATTGAATGGTTGAGTAGTGACAATGGGGGTTGTTACAGTTGGTATCAGAGCCCAGGCTAACTAGTGGATTCTTTTTAGATCTAGGTTAGCAAAGATATGGGCAAGGAAAAACCATAGGATTGGTTCAAACTATTGATTGCTCACTTGAGCTATGGTGGATTAAAACCATTAATTAACAATATGTTAATTACTAAAATTTTCTAGGCTAAATGGCTATAAGCATACCTAGAAATTGAACAATGCATGAATTGGTGCAACATTGATATTATCTAGGGAAGATAATATATTTGATAAATCATGGGGAGTAAGTAAATTAACCCCATTTGGAAATATTATTTCTTGCTATATGGCAAGAGTATGATTGGCAAAAGTTGATTGTAATAATATTTGTTTCAAAGGCATATCATTGTGGAAGATGATATGAGATGAAATGGGATTTTCAGTCTTAGGAAAGTATGGGATTTCCTTCCTTTGAATGGTGAATACTTTAGACAATTACATTATGTGGAATGTATTGTGTCTAGTTGCATTCAGTTGGAAAAATTATTACATATCATTACTTGCCTAGAATAATCATGAGGAAAAATAAGAATGTTATCTCATTTCATGGAGATTATAGTTGAATAAATCAAGGTATAATGGTAGACATTCACAAGTCTATGTGGGTTTGTGTGATAACCCCCTTAGCTTACTATTGTTGATATGGTATAGCTAAGCATTGCAATGATTGTTGTTCTATCCTTAAGGTAGAGCAAGCTAATCTTCAAGGCATACGCCTAATGTACAGGTTGAAAGAGACCTAACATATGGACTAGTTTAATGTTTGATTTAAACTAGTAGGGAAAAGGGTATTTTCATTGAAATAGATGGGAGAATTTCCAATTGCAAGGTAAAGAAACCTTACCTACAGATCATTATAGGGGTTGGCCACTCCTATCCATGGGATAGACACTGATCATGTTGGATTCCTGTGAAGTGCAACCTTGGACTTACTTGGATACTCATCTATAAGAGACCCACATGAAGATACTTTCAATTTACTCATGCATTAGCCACATTGACAAGAATTTAAAATCTTTATAAGTTTCTATTATATACAAATTTGGCATATTATGGATACAAGCCAAACTAAAAGAATATTTTCTTTAATTAATTCTTGTTACAATTTGGCCTTTGGCCAAGAAATTGAACATATCAACCATGACGAATTTTTATGGATTACTAATTTTTTTAAGCAGCAGTTCACCTAGATATAGTTGTAACCTGAACCTTTACCATGGTTAAATATATCCACTTGCTTTGTCGTAATTTAGTAGTTGCACTTTGTGGTATTTAAGCATAACAAATTGGGGTGAAGCGATGCATGTGGTATTAATAAAAACTGATGATAAAAGCAAAAAGACAAAACTCTAGTTGAGAACGACTAAATTCAGTTCGGAGTCATTAAAGATCAAGCATAACCTTGTGAGGAAAATGCTAAGGAAAATCAATGAAAAATTATGGATCTAGTTCCTTCATGGAACCAAGGAATGAATTGCTCAAGTAGAATTTCATAATAAGGCTTGCATTTGTGGAATCACGAGATCGTGATGACCATATTAACTACCATCGAGAGGATGGAATAGTTAAGTTTCATGTTTAAACTACCATCGAGAGGATGGGGATAATTAAACATTATGCCTAAACTTTGGTCTGTAAGACCTAAGTTGAAATATAACTTAAGTTAGATATTAATGGTGGCAAAATCAACATTCAAGTGAATGGAAGAAATAGAGGGTGACCACTGATGACATCCTTATACCAGGATGGTAATAAGGTAAACCCACAATTTGAAATAGGAGGGTTACTCCTATTCACTATTTATAGTGAAAGCAACCTTGAAATACATTTGAGTAAACTCTTCCTTAGTTATGAATGGAAATTCATTTTATAAGATCCTTAATTACTCTCTAAATGATTTTTGATTATTGAGGCTAAGTTTCGGCTAAAGTTAGAGTTAGCCTAGAACTTGGAACATATCAAGTAAATCCAATTAATTTGGACTGAACACCCAAAAGAATATTTTATATTATTAATTATTGGATTGAAGAGACCAAGTAGTCTCTTGAATACAAATGTGGCCATTGGCCAGAGGAAGAATTGAACACCTCAGCTATGGCGAAGGAATGTAAGACGGAGAACCACCATATCTGACTCATGGTCACCATCCAACTATCATCATCTGAAACATCACCATCGCTAACTTCCTCAAATATCCCGACTCTACAGAAATGTATATCCCGGATGATTGCCAAGTCTATTAGTGCGGTATACACTATATAAATACAAGATAATCCCATTGCATGGTGCATGTGGTATCAATATCTAATAAGAGTAAAGTGGTATCAGAATGGATACAGATGATAGTTAAGTTAATCCAGAATGATAAAGGACTAACTGCATATAACTGACTTCACTTTATGCTAAGACATTATTGCATTATTAATAACACGTAAAACTATGAAAATATATTCTTTGGATAGACACGTGCAATAGTGATCCTTACCATTAAAGGCAATATATAATGATGAGATGTGTGAGGATATTAAAATTATGTACGAAATGACTGATGGAGTCATCCAAAGGGTAAAAATGAGGCAACTTGTATGAGCCCATACTAATTAAGGCATGGAATAATATCTCAAGCATGGAGATGTTAGTGCCTCAAAAATTGAAAAAGTACAATAGTAAATGACTTAGAGTCAATCGAAAAATGATCTACGAAGAGTGATTGATTGGACAATTGGATCAGGACCGGTTTGATGGTCGAATAAAATAACTATTGAACACTGTAAGATCTAGAACCAGGTCAAGTTTGAATGAACTTTACAACAAATAAAATCAAATTATGAAGATCAACAAGATTATACTTGCGTTTGGATTATTATTACTTATAGCAATCCTGTTCGGAGCAAGTCCCATAGTGAAATTCTTAATTCTGTTATTCTTGATCATTGATCTGCTAGTGCATACCTTGTAAAGAGAAAAGAATATGGCCTCGAACAATGTCGGAACAAGTCATGGGGGTAGGATAGAAGAAATAGAGCCATTAAAGGTTATTAGACCTCGTTCTGCCTCTAGGCCAATATTTCAAGGAGCAAGGAGTGCATTGGATGCCAGTGACTGGCAATGGTTAGGTGAAATAGGTTTAGCAGGTGTTGCCTATTTAGAACTAGTATAGACTGATAGAGGGTATCTATCAGCTTTGATTGAAATATGGGATCCAGATAGGGGAACTTTTTAGCTACCTACTGGAGAAATGACTATCACTCTAGAGGATGTGTACAGAATCTATCGACTACCAGTCGAGGGATGTGCAATAACAGTTGCTAATGATTCAAAAAAGGGGCTGATTCTAGAGAGAGTATTCAAATATGAGTGGAAATATGTAAATATTGTTAAGGGTTGCATTTTGTATGAATTACTTTTTATGTTTGGTATAATATCATCTAGACAAGCCATGGTGATGGCACTAATATCAAACGTTATTCTACCTGATACAATGGGTGTAAGGTTTCCTTGGAATCTGCTAGGTATAGTACAGGACTTGATAGAGTATTCAATTATGTTTTCTTGGGCACCAGCTCTATTAGCCCAAACATATAGGGAGTTTTTTGAGGTACGAGCATCAAAGCGATCAGGGTTAAGTTGTAACCTACTATTGCAGGTATGGGCATGGGAACATATAGCTATAAGGAGACCTCAAGGTCTGCCTTATGATGTTCATAATTTGATAGATCCAGAAGCCCCTTATGTATTAAGGTGGCAAAGGGAGAAAGAGTTGTGGTTAAAAAGACCATGGGAAAGTAGTTGGGAGTTGTATCGCTCTATATGGGAAAATTTGAAGCCCCAAGATGTGATCTGGAGACCATGGAGGCTAGGTCCAATATGGGTAGAAGATAGTTTTCATCTAGCTCGTGTGCGACATGCAAGGTGGATGATAGGACGAATAAGCACACAATACGAGTATTTTTAGTATACTCGAGTACTACGATAATTTGGTATTAGACAAGGAATACCGGATCCTCCTATGATTTATCCAAGGATAGGGAGGAAAAAGCTTGTACCACCACTTATGGAACCATTGACCTTAGAAATTGATGAAGTTATAGATATTCCCGATGTCGATGATGTTGGTACCACCCTAGAATATGACCAGTGGTGGTCCGCTCAGCAAGGACAAGATGAGGAAATTTTAGAAGGAGAGGAGCACCAACAACTAGGTGCAAAAGTAGGTCCTTCAAACTATCAAGAAAATGATAATGTATATTCTGAGTTAGAGTCCTTGAGGCAACAAATTCGACAATTAGAGTTGGAAAGGGATATTTCTAGAGCTGAACGGGATGTACTCCAATAGGAACTAACTCAAAGGAATAGTGGAAGATCCACAATAGCCATTCAGGCTAAGAATTCACCACCTCTATAGGCAAGGGATGAATTTAGAACCACCTACTTACCTTCACGCTTCGGCATGTTCACAGTTAATATACCCCATGGGTGTAGGAGTATTACTAGGCAAGTTAGACCTCGAACCACTTCTCTACGGGAATTAATGTAAACTTTATGAATGTATATTATGTTTGACTAAAAATTTAGCAAACACGTAATCAATAAACATTGGATTATATACTTTGTTTGTATTTCTCTATGATTTTGAGTAGAAATAACTAATGAGTTATTCTGTGTCTATGATGAAATTGTTAAATAAATATTCTAGATATGGAAGAATGGGCGGGGAGTCCATTCTGGAGAAGGTATGGGACTTCTCCATGATTTTATGTTCACTAAGAGGGCATCAAGGGTGATGCACTGGTAATGGCAAATAGGTTTGCCATAGTGAACTCTAGGATATATGAGTATCCTAAAGTGAAGATTTATGATAGTATATTGACACCTAATTCTAATGATATGTCTCAATGGATGATGTATAAATAATATTTATGATGTAATGGTTTATATGCTTTGCTTTTATGATTATGCATAGTCTTTCATTAAGATGGAATTATGAAAGAAGCTGATATATAAGCACTGGTGAATGCTTTAATCCATGTTTGAGTTGGAGCTCAAACAAAGTTTTTACATTCTGAGTTGTAGCCTGAATGTACATGCGGGTTGTAGCCTGCATATGTTTGGGTTGTTGCCCAAAGGACAAGAATTTTAAACTTTCTCTGTGAGAATAATTTGTAATTCTTTAACTACAAGATACTATTGTAGTGAGTTTGCATTGAAAGATGTTTCAATAATCTAATTTTTGGATGAAAATTTCATGTATTGATGGTATTTCAGTACTTATTGTTTATGCAATATAGATGTTTTATTGCTATAAGGACATGGTACTGCTGATGTTTTGTATTTTTGCAGGACCAGGTACACTCATGGATGGAAGGCGTTGCTTACCATCAGGAATGAGATACTGGGAACAAGGAAAATATTGATGATTCTGATCATTTTGTAAATAATTATTATTAGCTATATTTCCTTTATGCATTAACCCAACTAAAAATAGCAAGAAACATAGAGGACTGTGTTATTCTAAGGGGGGTGTATGTCACAACCCATTTCCCTTAAACCCTTTCAAGGTATATTAATTGATCATGGGGATCAATTAATACCCATCTAAGGGGTTGTTAACCCTAAATATTACTACAAAACTCTAATTTAGGGATTTTGAAGGGTTTGGAAAAATAGTAATTATTATGAAAATTAGTTAATCGTGACTAATAAGTCTAATTGCATAGGTTTTGGAAAATAAATAGGTGGAATTTATCTTCACCTAAAGTGTCTAATTTGACGGGACTAAAATGGATTAATGCTCCATGAATGGGGTTAATAATATCTTAATTATAGTACCTCGTAGGTGTCATGCATTTAAGGAAAGAAGGTGTTATTTTAAATCCATAGTGGATGGGCTATTTTTCCACTCAAAGGGGCATATAATATTTAAACAAGAGAATATTATAGTGTCTACATCATTGCCCTTAGTGGAGATTAAATATATTCACCCTTTATTCCCACTTAGGATTTAAAATTATTAAATTATCTTTACCCTGCATTAGTGGAAGGATTGTTTAATAGAGGGAATATTGCCTTTCGAGAGAATGTACACCTATAAATAGAGAGCCTATTGAGAAGAAAGGGGGATCTAGGAAGTCTTGGAAATGCCTAGGGAGTATGCTCTCCACCTTGGTGGATCAGAAACTAGAAGGTTTGAGAGATTTCCTAGTTGAAGAAAGAAGCATTCTTGGAATATTAGAAGGAACCAAGCAAGAAGGAGCCAAGCAAGAAGGGTTTTGGAGGAAATCAACCTCACAGGAGTTTAGGTTGGTGATTTCTTATTCCTCTTGTTGAGAATGCTTCATTGAGATGAATTCACCATGCTAGAAAAAACTCTGTTTGTAGCTTCCTATGTATTTAATTAAGGGGCATAATTTCCTCATTAAAACTTATTGATAAAATTTATTGCTATCGATCATATATTTGTTTATCAATACTTATATTTTTATTTTCAATACATTAAAATAAAATTATGGTTTTGATTTAATTATGCATATTGTAAGTACTCATTGTTAGAATATGGACCTAGGATATAGGTCCTTATGGGTTGGAATAAACCTTGGAATTAAATGTCAATTAAATGTCAAAATTTTGACATTGGGGTTAATAAAATCTCCATGTCTATAGATAGTATGGTCTGTGTTAGGCCACACCATTAACTAGCATCATAATACTTTGATTGCTAGGACACCATTCAATGATTTAAACTAATTGATCCCTCTATTACAAAGGTAAACCATCACCATTATCAAGGCCTCTACTACCATTGCGAGGGGAATATTTATTATAACGTGTGGGAGTGTCTTTATTAAACACTAGCTTCCCTGTGCAACACTAGTGGGATTTACACCAAGGCTTATAAGCCTGAATAAATTGAAAATCCCTTGTTGATCATCACCTGTGATTGATGGTTTGACAATAGCATTGTATAATGAAATTCTTCTTGCATAACAGTAATCAAAGCCATTGAACTGGGTATCCCCTACACATATTAACAACTAGAAGGGTCTTTTGATTTGCCAATATCCATGGAATCACAATTATTTGGGTAGTTCTAAGAGAAAGGTCAAAATACTCCATCTAATAATCATTTGATGTGTATTACCCTATGAAAAATCCATAACTAAACTAGAATCCCCAAATGGCTGACCCTACATTAAATACGTGATCTATCATAAATTAACTTTGAAAACCAATTGATTTTTCGGTTGGATACTTGGTATGTCGACTTGTTTGAGTCTAATATGTCTTCGAGTTTGGTTTTGATGAAAGACTTCCTTTATGTAATTCTAAAACTCCTAAGAGCCTCTCGATGACAACCTATCGTGAACCCTCTACAAAACCAGTAGATAAAAAAGCTATTCAATCGGCTAAAGAGAAAAATAGATGTGTTGAAGTAGTTTTATAAGGGGCTTAGGTGTTTTTTCTTGGCATTTCATGCACCTGCGAAACCTATTTGGGTAACCATGGCAATATGGATCATGATTATTATGCTTAGGAAAATTTTTTTGAAACGGGTTCTCGAGTAATATCCCACAGGGGATAAGCTCAAGGTATACAGTCCTTTAAAGGAAGTAGTAAGCCTATAGGCTATTGAACACAAGTGGTGGTCGTATGACAGACAACTTGGTGGTCAACGTGGCCTCAGTTAGAGGTATGCATATGGTTGACATGAACTTAGTTGGAGGCATGCATACTATAGACTAGTGATGCCACTTGACAGTTAACCTTCTTGCGATGTTGCCGCTTGTTTGCTCATCAGATTCTACATAGTGGTGGGAGAGATTTAAACCGTTTTGTTGTCCAAGGGATTCAATAATCCCACATCAACTATACGGGGAGCATAGTGGTGTTTATAAGGGAAAAGTATTTCCTTAGACAGTGATCACCACTCGATGATCATAGGGGTACTGTTTGGTGGTCACAACACCAGTTGGTGATGCTCGACCACATGGAGGTGGTCTCCTAGCTACAAGGCTAGGGTGCCAATTTTTGCTACTACCATGTGGTGGGCACTATTAGATTCCACCCCGCCCATTGACTGACTGTTGGCTTATATGGATGTTTTTGAAAGTATATGACTATTAGAATTTATTAAATGGTGCCAGTTGGATTTATTCAAAACATGATTGTTACTATGATAAACCCACCTTTTGATTTTGTAAATTAAATGTCTAATTATTAAGATTAATTATTGTTGTTACTATATCCAAAGTAAATTATGTATTAAGGGATTACTTAATAAGGTTCAGTTAGACCTTGGACTTGGTCAAACAATTGGAAGAAGTAATTGATCATTAGAGATGATGGCTATGACCTTTAGCCCATAAATAATGGATTTAATTCCTTCAATAAATTGGTGGTATTTGGAAAATTAAGGACCTATTTTTGATGTAAAAATATTTATAAATTAACAAGGATTTAATTTTTAAAGGTAAGAAGATTTATTAAAGACATTCACTTATGAATTATAGCAAAAGACTTTGGTTTATGAATTAAAATAAAATATCTTGAAACCATTTGGTGGTAGTACATTCCAATTAGATTGAAAGTTATAGATCCAATTTCGATAAGGAAAATTATGTCAAATAATTGGAAACTCTCTAATCAAATTTTTGATTAGATGTTATGATATTAAGGTTTATTTTGGAATAATGTTTACCATCAAAGGACCAACGTAATAGCAACTCAATTACTATATGAACATAACCTTGATAGATAAATGGATGACAACTCTAATCCAATCCATAGTTAAATTATGGTAAAATTATAGACTACCTTATAAACCATTTATCAAGCTGTGAGAGATTGAGGAAATAGGTTTATGTATAATTAAGATTTAGAAACACTCTTGGAAGAAAGGGATTGTATCCAAGAGGATAATGAATGGGAATTCATTTTCGATGGAATTTATGGGGTTCCCTCTAATGCCAGTAAGATTCTCCTTAATATGTATCCAATGATCATTCATAAACATATAAAGAATTTGTAATATTCTTAAGTTAGATTGATGAATTAGAGAAAGGAAATGGGGTTTTCCCTTAATTGCATCTTGATCTAAATAGGAACAATGGGTTTATTAATTGTATTATTGCTTAGAAAGGATCCGTGGGATGCCTTCTAATTTATATCTAAGATATTCTAGTTTATGAAATAAGAGGAGAAACATATTTTGGAGGCTGGGTTTATTCCCCATGAGGGTTCCCAGGATATATGTTGTGTCTACATTTTGTGGTTTGCAAATGATCTTGATTAAATATTATGGATTACTTTCAATGCTATGTATGAATGTTGTATTTGGTTTATCATGAGATGATGTTTAAATGTTAATTGCTTATGATGGAATATGCTATGCAAACATGAAATGTTAATGGAATAATGTTACAAGTAAATACAATTGTGTTACTTATTACTTTATGGATAAGAGCTATGAATTAAGATTTTTACTCTTATCTCTTGATATTGTAATTAGATGATGATTTACTTTGATTGGTTTATAAGTAAACTTAACCAATGCCTTAATGAATAAACTAAATGGCAAATTAAAAATTCAATTAAAGGTATGGTACTTTAGTTAGGTGATGAAGGAAATTTACTTATCCATTGAAATATCTTCATCTAAGATGTCTTTCACTCGTGATTGACTAGTGAGAGATGATTTAAAAAAAAATTGAACAAGTTGAGTAGTGACAACGGGGGTTGTTACAATACCAAAAATTCACCTCTATTATCTATGCATTGCATATTTTAGTAGAGTAATATTTCTAAGACAAAATTTGATTCTGAGACAAAAGTTGCAGAGTTTGATCCAAATGGGCGAGGCATTCCTTCCAAGAGTGACTATAGATCAAAATATCATAAAAAATAAGAATATATCTGTGAAGGAATGGGTAGAAAATGTTATTCATGAGGCTCTAAAATATGAAAGGTGCATTTTATAAGCTAAATGGCATAACCAAAAATTCATAATGGCCCTCATGAGTTAAAAATGCTATTTTGGGAATATCCTCCTCCTTAAGCCTTATCTGATGATAACCTGAATGCAGATCTAACTTGGATAAAAATATAGCACCATGCAATCCATCCAACAACTCATCGACCACTAGGATAGGAAAGATATCCTTAATGGTGAGCTTATTGAGCTCACAAAAATCTATACTCAAGAACCATAACCCATATTTATTTTGAATCAATAGTAGAGAAGAATAAGGACTGTTACTAGGTCAAATAACTCTTGCTTGTTAAAATTATTGTACCAATTTCTTGATTTTTGACTTTAGTGCATAGGGATACCAATAACATCAGATGTTAGGGGGTATACTACTAGGTACCAAAGATATTGCATGATCATGGGAATGACATGGAGGTAATTCTATTGGTTTTGAAAAAACTACATCATGCTTAGTCATAACGAGTTTAAAATCTTTAGGGGTATGTCTTCGCTTGAAGTTTGTGGTTGAATTGAAAATAACTAAGCTACTACCCCATGGAAAATTTTATAATAGCTTCTCTATATGGATTGAACTAATAATCTATGGAGATCCTACTAGTGAACCACAAAGAGTGTAGGACCTACCATTCTTTTAAAACTACATCCATAACTCTACAAAGTTCCATGCTATTATTTCTAGGATATCGAGCCATTGAACTCCTAGAACAACATCACATCATCCCAGTTGAAGAGCAAATATATTAGTTTTAAGTTCATAATCCTCTATATTCAACTTACCATTATGAAATTTACCTTTACAAGGAAATGTTCCACCATTTTACACCATAACCTCAAAGGAGTTGCACACATGTATGAAGCAATTGGCTTGCTTGGTGACTTAAGAATCAATAAAGTTACTTCTTGAATCAGTGAGAATTGTAATATGTACTTTTTAGAATCCAACTACCTCTATTGTTTGAAGGGTAGTAATTCCTAAAAGTGTATGACAAAATTTTTTAGCGATAGTTCTTCTTGGGCTTCACCCTAATCCTTAAGTGGTTCCTCTGATGGTTCTACATAATCATCAAGCGGTTCACTACTTACTAATTTCTCCACATCCACTAAAATAACTTCTTTTAGATGTATTTATACCCTGGTGAATACTTCTCATCACAAGTATAATATAGGTCTTGTTCTTTATGGACATCCATATGTTTTGTAGTCAAATGCTTGTATAGGGTAGATTTATTACCAAAATTTGGTGTGAACTTGGAAGAGAATGAGGGTTTGGCTTGTGGAAATTAAGGTGGTCTCCTATGGCTTGCATCATAGACTATGGTTTGAACATTTTGACCTCATCCTTGATATCATATTTCAAGCCACTGATAAAATAACTCTAAAAAAAGCCTTCATTCAATCCCTTGGTCCTATTAGCTAGTTTCTTGAATTGGGTCTAATAGTCATAAATTGTAGAGGTTTGTTTCAATTTGGTAAATTCTTGTGTAAAATTCTCATATTAACTTGGTCCAAAATGAGTAAGTAATTGTGACTCAAAATCTTCCCAAGAAGGGTTAATAGATTTGTTTTGTAACCATTGGTACCAATGTAAAGCTTCAAATTCAAATATGAAAGAAACCATAGTGACCCACAAATATCTAGGGACATTATGAAGTTTGAAGAACTTATATGCTCAACATAACCATCCATCAATGTCCTTTTTGTTGAACTTAGGAAAGTCTAATTTAGGCATATTAAATTGAGTATCTATGTCAAAAAGTGTATGATAGCTTTCCCTCTCCATATGGATTCTCCTCTTTATTTTTGGCACTACCACCTAGTGTGTTAATGTTAAGATCCTCAAACACCTTTTGGTTATCCCTAAAGTTTTCATCCACTATTATAACTTTTTCTTCAAATTAATCTTTGGATTTCATTTGTTCACCTCTTAAAATTGATACTTCATCCCTCGCATGTTGAAAGTTACTGGTAATATTTGCAATTATGGTATTCAAGTGCTCTAGAAGGTTTTTTTTGGTGTTTCTATCTCCTTTTGATGTCCTCTAGTTCCTGTAGCTATTTAGGTACATGTTGAACCACTCCATTGACTTACTAAAAATAGAAGTATTGTTCTAAAAACTACTAATGATCCAAAAAAAGTGTTTGGGTGTTATATATATTAATTATCACCTTGGAAAGACAATTGTAATGGACTAGGTCCCACAATGAAATTTTTTGGCACCCCTAAAAAGGTATATGGAGGCTATATGCCAAACTAATCAACTCGACGAGATGGTCACAATGAGCTATATACCATAACACTATTTTTTGGAACCCTCGACTTATTTAAGGGAAGTTTTTTTAGTTTTTCTCCTAGATTCTTGGTTCACTCATAAATTTAGTTTTTTGTTAGATAACTCATTATGAGACTCCACTATTTGTTATTGATATTATTTTATCATTGAAACTATAGCTCACTGTTCTATTACAAACATTATCTTTTATTGACACTATAGCTTGCTATTATATTATTGACATTGTTCTATCACTAACAAACTCCTTATCTATTATGATTTTTTAATGTCATAAATAATTGTTATTAATGTTGGTAGACTCTATCTTGACTATTACTAACACTGACTAAATTTATACCTAATTGTTCTAACTATTCTTGATAGACCTGTATTTACCATTACGTTCATCACCAAATGCTTTTCTCTATTTCATGTAGTAATTATAGGATAGTGAAGTCTCCTTAGTATGCTCAATGTTTTGTGGTAGGATTTTTGTTTACAAATTTAACATTCAACATAACAAGGTACTCTATGCCAAGGTGTTTGTATTGCCCATAGGACCCCTGTTATATTGTAGTAATGAATGATAATAATCATATAAATATTTTAGGCCACTACTAAAGGAGGATTTTATGCATATCCTTGAGCACACTACCGACCTCTTTGATAGTACGAGAGAGTGATATTTCTAGATGTTGTATCTGGTGTATATGGAGAATAAAAAGCCAAAAATATTTCTAGGGATAAAAGTTTATCCTAATACTAGGGGGTATTATGATATACCTAAAGATATGTGGGAGCTCAATTTCGTAGACGAGTGTTGTCTGAGGCCTGGGTATTAGAGCTTGATTACCCCTTACTTCATTAGATTCTTTATGGATAATCTAGCTTAGCCAATAATGAAAATTCCTCCATGATATTTTAAAACAACGACATAGGGTTTCTAACCTAATAAACTAATGCAGAAAAATAGCTTATTTTTTAATTAGAAAATTGGAAAAAAATCAAAAAACAAGAAATTTATACCTAGCAATCAAAATGGTAGGGTAAGAACTATTATAGTCGTAGTGGAAGTCAACCCTAGAAAGTTTTTAGATACCTCTTGTTAAGAACCTTCTAATAAAAATAAACTCAGTCACATAAATATTGCAATAAAAACAAGATTTTATGAAAAAGTATTGCAATACAAAATGGAAATGCAAAATTATAACAATCTCACAAATCACAATACAAAATCACAAGTCTCTTTGAGGGGAAACCTCATTCAATACTTTCATTAATATGCAAAAAGATACATTCGTTTGTCTCCTAGAATTTTAAAGAAACACTTCATGCAATCCTAACCTAATGCTCAAGAGTTGGCTTATATGCAAGGTGCCACTTGAGCTATAATATTCTACCAAATATCTGTTACATGAAATAGCCCCACTTGTCTAGGTACCTCAGTTACCACATACCATTACAAACATTACAAAATATGATTATAAGGGGATCCCCACGTTGGAAAGGGGTCATTACATAATAATATGATAATTACAAAATAATGTTAGAATGGGGTCCTAAAAGAGAGTGAAGAGTAACATAATATGTGGCAAGATGTAAAGTTAAGAGTCATGAGAGTTTTTTCATATGTGAGGAATGTGAAAGGATGCATTTCCGAAGAGAAATAGTTGAGTATTGAAGAGTCATTTGTAAGGTTATTTAATGGAGATAAAACTCCATGCAATGTAACTTGAACTTGATGATTTGTGAATGATATTGTGAGATTTTATATTGTGAAATATTTTTGTGATTATGTGAATGAGATTCATTGATATTGATGATATGTGAATGCATTTTATTGTGATTAATATTTGATCCTAGATAAAGGACCTATAAGATAATCTGAGAGAATTTTTTATAGTGATATCAAATTTGCACTCTAGCCATATGAGAAGTTTGAAGAATTGAGAAGAAATTGAGGAGAAGATTATTACTGTTATAAGAAGAGGATATTGAATGATTGACTAAGAAGAGCTGAAATATTGGAGTTCAAGATGTGAGTAAAATTTTATTGAAGGTCTTTGATATTTGGAGAGGAAGATTTAAGTTGAAGAATGAAGATATTGCTGTGAGGAGAATATTTGGATATTGTTGTGAGTCCCAAAATATTACAAAGTGGTGAAGATAATTGTTGAGAAGAATATTGAAGATGTGAGGCATAGCGTATTGGATATGCTTGATATTCAAAGAAGACAAGTTGAAAGAACAATGACAAAATTAGAATATTGAGAAAGTGAATTGTGATTACAAGAAGTGTACTGACTATGAGCTAAGAAACTTGTGAAGCCATGAGGAGTGAAGATCCTATGTAAAGTGAAAATCTTGTGTGAAGTGAAGAGTCAGTGAAGTGAAGAACCTACATACAAAATCTAAAGAAACATTAAAGGAGTGTTGAGCATTGAGAAACTATAAGAGGAGCACCCAAAGAATATTATAGAGTGACAAGAAGCAAAATCAGAAGAGAGGCATAAAAACAAAGAGAAAAAGTGTTGAGGAGCACTAGAGAGAATATACTGAGCAAGAGAGTTAGATAGAAAGGAGTGTAAATAGGGCATATTTTATTTTCCAGTGTTACATCTGAAAAAGACTACAAATACACCTCTGCCCTATCACACCAAAAGATATCTGAAGACATCAAAAGACTAAAATAATTTTAGGCATTAATTGAAATTAGAGAATTATTTGGGGTGACTTTATTTTGAGCAAAAAAAATATAATTTTGGAGTTATAAGGATCGAAAGTGAATTTAAAATTTTATTTTATAAGTTATAACTTTGAAAGAATGAATTGATGAATAGGATTTATAAGGGAGAAAATTATTTAAAATTTGAATTGAAATTGGAATTTATTGGAGTAAGGGTGAAATTGAAATTTAAAGGAAAATTTGAGAAGTTATGAATTGAATTTGAGAGGTACAAGAAGAATTAATTTAGGAGATATACGAATTGAATGCATGAACATGGAGAATGAATGCTTGAAATTTAATTTATTAATTGAAGGAAGGATTGTAAATTTTTTTAAATTAAAATTTGAAATTTGAGAGATATTTTTTATTTGATTTGATAAAATAAGGGGTTTTGAAAGGGTCCCTAAAAATTTTACAAAGGTGAAGCTGAGAGAGTCCATGACCAAGCTCAAGAGGCCCTCACAAAAAAATAAAACAACATAAGAGCATTAACTTGCCTTTACCAACCTACCACTTAGCAAGAAGAAGGATCCTCCACAGGACAAGATCTCTAAAAACAATAGAGGGAAAGAACCGCAGGACCACGATTTGACATTGACAAGGCACAATAAAACTACTATAAAAATCAATAATTAGGCTTTGGGGGATGATTTTCCATAGTACTCCATGTACTTTTTGGAAGTTACCAGTGTGCCTCACTGAAGATGCATGATACCTTGGATCTCTTCAATGAACACAATTGCCACTTGAAGAGTCCCAATTAGGGCCTAATGTTTCTCTTCCATATTACTAAGGAAGGACAAGAGTTTATTGGGGGAAACTAACACAAATATGGGTGAATCCATTTTACCTTCATCTAAATCCTTCAAAATCTTTTCTTCTTCTTTGTTTGAGATTGATCCTTATAATCCAACATCTCCACATTGATAGGGGAAGTTTAAGCTTTAATTGATTTAGTGAATAGATGATTGTAGAACCTAGCACACCCTCCTATGATTCCTCTGGGTGACATCGAGATATTACTAGAGCCCTTGAATTTTTCCATAGGTTTAGCAAAGATAATAGTATTCTTAATATCTTTAGATTCAAACTTTGAGGAGTCATTGGATGAATAATTGGAGGAGATCGATGGAGGATTAAATATGAGAGGGAATTTTTGACTCTCAATTTGGAACAAGGTCTCATTCACCACCATATATTTAGCCTTAGACACACATTCAAAAATAAATAGAGCTAGGCCCTAGTGGACATGGTATGACCCTTTCCCACCCCTAACATTTATCATGGATTTTTATAGCAAATTGAATAGAAATTATGAAATGTTCATTAGCCACCTTCAGATCAATTGGTTTAGGAACATAACATAAATAATACAATACATATATCTATTAGAGTCCATCATGAAATAGTCCATGATCAATTCAATAACCTAATTCCATGGGGCCTTGAGGATCTTGGCATTGTAATCGTTCTACAACTTTGAAAAGTACTCATCCCCATTGAGAAAGAATCTTAGTTCCATAATTAGGGAGTGCTTATTCCTATTATGGAAGGCACTATCCATAAGGAGTCCCATCACTTCCCCAACCAAGGCCACCATCACTTTGAAATGCAATCCACCAACCATAATACAACCTTTCCTCCAAGAGTGCGCCATTTACCTAGAAAGCCCTCTATGACGATCATGGAAATATTGAATACAATCTAGTAAACCTCCTTTCCACAGAATATTTTTGATGTCACCATCCACATTTGGAGAGTTTGGTTCTAGTATAATCTTCTAAACCTTCTAAAATTAGGTAGATATAAGTAGAAATTAAAAATTGAATTTGGGAGATAAAAGGAGTGAAATTGAAATTTGAAAAATTTATGAATTTGAATGATTTGAATGAATGAAGGAAATTATTGAATGAGTTCATTATGTAAAATTGTGAAATTTTCCTTTCTGAATCACTTCTAAAAGGATCAAACTTTGTATCATGGAAAAATAAAATGAAATCAATTCTCATTGTTGAAAAACTTTGGGATATAGTGAATGGAACAAAGAACATGCTAGAAGATGAAAGAGAAAAATAGAAATTCATAGAATATTATGTAAAATATGTTATGCTAATTAAATTTGGTATAATAGATGATATTAAACATATATATTTGAAGCAGATACTTCAAAAATAGCTTGGAAAAAATTATGTAAAATATTTGAAGGGAAGAACAAAGCAACTATCTTGCATTTATAGTCATAGTTGTATTCATTAAAGGTTAATAGTGGAGAGAGTATAGAACATTTTATCTGAAGGATAATAGAAATAAAGGATAATTTATTAAATTTTGGGAAAAAAGTAGAAAATAAACTCCTTGTCCAATACATTAAGAGCACTCCTAAAGACATTCAAATATATAGTCACTTCTCCTCAAGTGTTAAATAAAACCATAGCTTTTAATGAGTTAGTCAATATTATTCAAGAATATGAAGTGAAATTTTTTTGTCAAATATGAGATGACTAATAATAATTTAATATCAAAGAAAAATATATCAAGTAACATTGCAACATCATCACAATATCAACATAAATGGAGATGAATATATTGTCACATATGCAATATAGGTGGTCATACTACAAGTATTTATAGATATAATTATTTGAATCAAAGAAATAAAATTAATAGACCTTTTCAAAGGTACCAATATAGGCAATATCAACCTCGATATCAACATGTGTAACAACAATGACCAAAATAAGAAAATCAAAAAGGAAATTTAGTTCAAGAAGTTCAAGAAATATAAAATAAAGATGAAAATGAAATAGGAGCCCTTACAAGTAAAATTGTAAACATTGAAGATGATTATGATAAAAAATGAAAATAAAATTTCTAAAGGCACTGATGTTTTAGATGATGAGATAAAATTAGTTGAAAATAAGACAATATAAATGGATACAAGGTGCAAATTAAAATCAAGATAATCCAAGAATTGTAAGATTTATAAGAAGACAAAACCAAAAATGGATCACAAAAAAATTGAAATACATTATGATTGGAATAGGATTATGGACATGTTACAATATTTTGTATGGACATAAAGCAAATCTTTCAAATATTTCAAGGAACAGGTTGACAGATTAGTGTTAGAACTTCAAGCAATGCAAGAGTCAAAACTAAAGAACAAAGACCATAATCAAATATTGAAGACTAAAAGTCTTCACACTAAATAATGTAATACAGGGGATGTTGGAGATATTACATTATTTGGTAGCATGTGGTACATTTGTAAATTTTAATTTTGAGTGTATGTTTATATTTTGTCTAATGTATATGTAAATGTGTGAGAAGTGTCCAGGTGTTATATAATAAGGTGTGCAAGTGTTAAAGTTTCCAAGGTGTGAGGTGTAAGTTGTGAGAGTGCAAAGTGTCAAGTAAGTCAAGTGTTATAGGAGTTAGGTGTCAAGTGAGAGAGTGAATATTCACATGATATATGGTTAGATGTAAAGTGAAGAGTCATGAGATTTTTGTCATATGTGAGGAATGTGAAAGGATGCATCTTCTAGACGTTTGAGAAGAGAAATAGTTGAGTTTTGAAAAGTAATTTTTAAGATTAATTAATGTAGACAAAGCTCCATGTAATGTAACTTGAACTTTATGATTTAATAATAATATTGTGTTTATGTAAATGAGATTCATTGATATTGATGATATGTGAATGCATTTTATTGTGATTAATATTTGATCCTAGATAAGGGACCTATGAGATAATCTAGGATAATTCCCAATATTGACTATTTATTATTGGAGAAATGCTTTTATATAGTAGAAATATGGTTTTGGTGGTAATCAATATTTCCATATTGATCACTTTATTAGCCCAAGTCCATTAAATATTTGAAAGCACCAACCAAACCTTCCATAGGATTCAAACATGAGCTACCATCCACCCAAAACCCTTGGGCTATCCAAGGCACCAATTTTCCACTTGAGGTACTAAAATTACTTTCACACATATACCATTAGCCTCAAAGAAAGAAGAGAAAAAATAAAATGGGTGGGATTTGACCCCCTGGTCTCCATGCACTTAAATATTTACATAACCAACTATGCATGGGATTATACTATATAAAAGTAGTAGAATTTCCATAGAAGAGTCAAATTGCCATGTTGTCTCCATAAAACGACCATCATAGAGGATTGAATAGATGACCTCTACCATATCATGCAATAGAAAATTATGTGCATGTCCTTGCACCATGTAAACTATTGAAATTTAGGAGGACAAGTACTACTTATCCCTTCATTTTTGTTAAGGTCCATAAAACAAGGGGTTGCATACCATTTTGAACCAAGGATTTCCTAGATGTCATACCTCCTCCATAACCAACTTGCTAGAGTACCAACATGGATTTAATAGTCCACACACCTATAGGAATATTGTAAAGCCTGTGTACAACCCAAAATCAAGTTTAGATCATGCATGTGTGCTCACAAGCAAAGTAAAAATGGTGCCAAACCTACAATATTCAAATATATATTTTCCCATAAATCATATTCCTTCTTGTAATAGCCAAGTGAGAGAATAGAGTGACCATCTAAACTAAAATTTACTTTTTTTATCAAGTAATCAAAGAAACTTTGGTAACAATGAAGTGAGAAGGATTTTTGACAAAAACATTTCAAGATTCTAAGGAACTTGGATAACTCTTTTTCACTTTGTCCAGAAAAATAGAAGAAGTATTGGAGGAATTGAAGAAAGCTTTTGTATGACCAAGTGAAACTACTCCATACCTGCTCTAATACCATGTTGAAATTCACAATATTCATAAAAATAAACATAAGCAAATCATCCACTCAAATCTTATATAGAAAGCATAAAAAGAACAAAAAATAAAATAATGACATAGGAATTTGTGGGCACCCGTAGACACCATAAATAATCATTATAGACTTCATATATTATATTACATAACACTCTAATAATAATATGAGAAGTATGAGGGGGTATTTATAGCAATATCAAAAACCAAAATTACATCATAAAGTTTAACCTAAGTCGATATAACAAGATATATTTAGGTTAATTACATGCCATAAATAAGGTTTAACCATAAAAAGGTTAAACTCAACCCATAAGGATTACATGATAAAATATTATAAAATAATTAATACATTATACAAGGAAATGCTCTTATGCCTATCCAATACATGATACTTGTTATTTAGTAGATTGGTTGTGTTTGTGAAATATCCAATTTTGAGAGAATAATTAGTATTGTGCTTATTGATGCTTTAATATTCTTATGTATGAATATGAACCCTAGACCGAAGTCAATATTTGATGGCTTAGAATTTCTTCTACGTAAAACTTTGGAGAGGGTTGGTTTCTTGTAAAAATTTTGCTATAAAAAGACTAAAGAGATTGAAAATAAAAAGGGATAAGATAGGAAATGGTTAGAAATATTGATTTAAATGTAGCTAGATCTTAGCTAACAATATTTATTTAATATGCATGAGCATTGGTCAACTAATGCAAGCAAATCCTATCAGACTATACAATTAACACTGCAAAAAATACATTCAGCTTAGGTCTTACAACATTCAACATCACAAGTGCTTCAACCAAAGAAATCCAAAAAATTTAAGCCTAATAGATAGACAAGAGAAATACCAAAAAACATTATACCTAACAAAAATACTTTGATTATAGCAAATAAGAAATGTTGGAAGTGTAAATATTATATTTGTTTAGAGATCTGTAAATAATAGTTGGGGTAATTCAAACAAATCTTGATTGCATTCCAGAGTAGCATAAACATACAAATTGTAATTGGCAAACACTAAAACATCTGATCCATTATAATGAGGGGTATTCCCCTATTTATAGTTTTTGCTAAGCTATGACAAAGCTAACTTCTATGTATAGTTATGGGAAAAAATAACTTTGACATGACTAGGGATGATATGGCACCACTCAACATCTTTTGCACATCTTCTACCAAGCTTCAAGTAGTTATAGATATGGGACCTTCCATTATGCTGTGTTGAGGAGGTAATCACTTTTTTGCTCTAACAAATGACATGTGAAACTAACTAATTTCTTTCAAGAGTTTACCTTCTCTTTGAGATATGTTTCTTTATAGGGATGCCAAACATTGTTGATGTTGCCTTCATCCTTCTTGCCAATAAATTCCAATCTGGGGTGCTCCTCCATTTTTCTTTCCTTCTAGATTATTTTTCATGCTTTAATATAAGCTTTCTCCCTTGGCCATAACCTTTTGAAATCTTAATATGACCTTATTACTTATCAACTTTGTACTATGTTGAAATTTTTAGAAGTCCATATTGACATCAATTTTTGAAAGTTTCAACATGCTACCTTTTAGACTAAAATACTCCACTCAACACACTTTTTATTTTGTCGAAGGTTTGGAAACACACTACTAATGTTAGAAATAAAGGTTTTGGTTTGACTTCTTTGTAGGTCTAACTTCAAAGAATACTTAAAATCATTTGAACAAAAGCTTTTATCTTAGTGTATAAGTACCTTTTAAGTAGATTCATTACTTGGAATTCCTCCCTTAAGCTCCAAATAAAGGATTCATGAGAGTGTTAAGTTTAGAAAGCTTTCCTATTATTTCTCACCATGACAAGAGTGACCATTATATGGATTGATAAGTTTATATTATATACAAAAATTTGACAAAAAAAACACAATATGCTTGTATTATAAATTACAAGCTCTTGTGGATGATTTCAATTCCTTATCTGGCCACCTCGATTTCCTAGTTCTTCCTCCATTGTTCTTGGGTTTTATTTCATAGGATCCTTTACTACTATTGCCTTGGTAATTACACCAGGGATTAGTGACTTATTGGATAGTCACTATAAACCAAATCATGAGTGGAGGATAATTTGGTTTTTTATCTTACCTCTCTGGATGATGAGAAACTTTATAACATTTGTATGGGAAGAGGTCTCAACAAGGGTCATCTTTTTAGCTATCACCAAAAAGGATCTAAGAATCTTACCAATAGTGAAGTTTGGATTAGCTACCATTGGAAAGGCTATGGACCCTTGTATATTTGGTCTATTTGGTTAGGATTGCCTTATGGTGTAGGGAGTTTAGAATATGCTAGTAGCTTTTATAGAAGACATTCCATTGTTAGTGTTTTTAGCACTTTTACAACATTGGATACTTGATAGATCACCAAATATTTGTCCTCTCATCTCTCTTAGCTCTAGGTATCAATTATGCTTGAAGTTCCTCCTTCCATCAATATTTTCCTAGTGTAGTGAAATTTTACTATAGTTTGATGACTTATAGAGGGCTTCTTCTTGCAAGAGGCAAAGAACCAAAAAATAATAGCATTTTCTATTGGGAACAAAGTCTATGGAGGAAAATTCTTGAGAAATTTAGGGCTTAAGAAGGTAAGATGCAAATTTCTTACTCAAAGAGAAGCTTTGCTTGGGAGATCATGAGGTACTAAGAAGGAAGCTCTTTTTATAGACCTCTCATACTCAGAAAGTTATTGAAGTCCCTCATGTACTTAGTCCTTACTTCCATCAATTCTTCTCTAGTAAGCCTATATGAAAGGACTTTTCCCATGTAATAGGGTCAAAAAAATCATGATAATTGACTATCTTACCTTGTATTTAGTCATAGCAAGTATCTCTTACTTAATCCAATGTTTTTCCTTAGCCATTTTGTTGTCTTAGGCCTTATGATTTGTGTGAATCTCATTCAAACATGCATGTGAATATCCTAGTTTGTTTTCCCAAAAAATGTTCCATGTCGGTGCTTTCCTCTTTCATTCCATTGCCTACCTTAGCCTATAATTATTTAACAACTTAGCTTTTATCAACTTAATTTAAATGCTACTTATTTACAAAAAAATTTGGCATGCTATCCTATGACATTTTTTTCACATTTTACTCCATCATTAGAGTCAACAATATCTAAACCAAAGTGACCCAATAATTCATTGATCCCACCTATCTATTGTTTGGAACATGTCACTTGTAGTTGGAAGTTGATGGCTAGTTGGCTCTAGTGAGTGATGAGTTCCTAAGTCAGTGTGGATTATTGCATTAAAATCAAGCATGGAAAAGTCTTCTTACAGGGCATTTGGGATTATCTTCAACCAAATCAATGCTTTTCTCCCTGAGCCTCTCTATGTAGTATGGTCTAGGATTCTCCACATAGAGCTAAAACTTCCTTCCCTTGTAGGGAATCACTATGTGAGGGTAGTCTAGGGATAGGTACCCCCTAATATTTGTTGTAAACTCCCTTGAAAATCACAATCCAAAAAAATGTGGAAGATCCACCATGATTATATCCTAAATTTTCGAGTCATTTGAAATATTATACAGTACTATCAAAATATGCTTCAATACTTCTACGATCTAGACTGGGACCTTATCTAGTTATGGTACACCATAACTAGTTTGAGTGTGCTCCATACCCATAGAATCACAATCAAACTTAGGCATTACTATTATGGAAACTCTATAATTGACCATACAAATATGCATAATTCAAAATTCCACACAAAAATACATATAGAAGGGAGGAGGCTTAATCTTACCCATGCTAGAAGCTTGCTGATTTTATATCATATTCAGGTTTGAAGAGGTGATTCTTCCTAATGATGGGATCTTGAGAGCTGCTTTTAATAGATTAATTTTATTGGAAATCAAAAGAGCATTGTACATGCTAGTCCTTAAATGAACCCTCTTTAGTTCTTCAATGATGTTGAATATAGAGGTTTTTGGTATTCTATCTTCTTTCCAAGTTGGCTCTTCAAACATCCTTTGGTATTACTGAATTTCCTCCAGCCTTTGTTTCTTAGTGACAGAATGGTATTATTGATTCCTTAAAATTTTCTCTTTTGACTCTTACTAGGTATATTTAGGATATTTTGACTTGGTCTACTCCTTAGGTTACTCCCTTTTCTACTTATTTTGAGGCTGAGACAAGGCTTCTAGACCATCGATCTTCCTTGGTTCTATCGAGAGAGGTATTTTCCTATATCTATTTAATATGTGGATTGGATCAAAATTTGAAGGCCCTTTAGTAATTAGAATTGTCTCTAGATCAATTAACATACCCATAATCACTTTTGAATTAATTTTTGCTTTATGGGTTGTGACCAACTGAAATTGGTGCTAATAGACCATGCAAGTGTAAAATGTTAGAATTTCCCAAATATAGACATGCAAAGCATCACAAAAACAATGAAGAGAAGAGTAGAACTGATTGATTTATTTCATGTATTAAATTTGTATAAATAGCAAAGTTTATCATTGAGATCCGTTGGATTACAACAACTCATTAAATCTAAACTAGTCTAAACCAAGAGTTCACCTGACTCATGGAAGAGTGGTAACTCAAGTAAGTATATCCTAGTAGAACTTAAGAGAATAATTATTTATTCTAACACCCCCCCTTAAGTGATACTAGGGGTGAATGTAACAAATGAGTCCCGACAATAGGGCCTGATGAGGTACTCATGTACAATATTTCTTATGAAGAGATGGTAAAACCACATGGGAAAAAACCATATTTCAAAAAAGAAAAGAAAAAAAGGAAGATGCATGTCTTCGAATGGCGAAGATTGTCCTCATTGAACAAAAAAATAAATGAGTCTCGACAACTAGGCCTGATGAGGTACTCATGTACAATGATTCTTATGAAGAGATGGTAAAACCACATGGGAAAAAACCATCTAAAAAGAAAAAAGAAGAGGCATGTCTTCGGATGGCAAATATTGTCCTCATTGAACATAAAAGAAATGAGTCCCGACAACTAGGCCTGATGAGGTACTCATGTACAATGTTAATACATAGAAGAGAGATGGTGAAAAAACCACATGGGAAAAAGCCATCTTCCAAAGAGAAAAAAAATATTAAGAAGAAAGGAGATGTGAAAACCTCTTTTGTATCAATCTAGTCCATATGCCTTATCCCAAGTTTCTCTCGCAACTGAATGTAACGCGGATAAGGAAAGGGTTTGGTGAAAATGTTTGCAATTTTATTTTCTATGGGAATATAGTCTAAGTGAATTTCCCCTATCTGAATATGCTACCGAATGAAGTGCATGTGAATTTCAATGTGCTTTATACGCTGATGCTCAACTGGATTATGGGAAATATGAATTGTGCTCTGATTATCACACCAAAGAGTAATAGGTTTTTCATGGAAAAAACCAAATTATCTTAGTATTTGACGAAGCAAAAGAGCTTCCTAACTTGCTAAAAATTTTGCCCTGTATTCTACCTCTATAGATGACAATGCTACTGCTTGTTGTAGTCTTTTCCAACATTTGTTCATAGAATGACCATTATTTTTGCTATGAGTACAAGTTATGAGACTCCTTTCTTTCTTTTTGAATTTTTATTTAGTAGAGGTTGATGCTACTAAGGGTTTTTATGAAGAGGGAGATATCTCATATTTTGCAAGTTTTGTTTCCTCTTTAGTTAGCCTATCAACAAACTCCTCTAAAGAGGGCATTTTAAAACTTGTACCCAGTGCATATTTTGTAGACAAAAAGGTGGTAGTAAAAATTTGAAACACTCCATTTAAATTAGAAAGAATAAGATAGATGCATCTTCTTATGATTTATCCTTGACACTACCTTTTAGTTGAGTGAGGACTTATTTAAATTTTATGAGAAAGTCAATAATATTGCTGAAGTCGTCAGGAGATAATGTTGTTAACTCTGCCTCTAGATGCATTGACCTTATTTTATCCACTTTGCCAAACAAGTTTTTTAGCTTTTCCCAAATTTCAAATGGGTTTTTACATTCAAAAATGTGAAACCATAAGCTCTCAATCATATTTGTGCTTATGATGCCCATTATTTCATACATCTTCCCTTTATAAACAAATATTTCATATTCCTTTTCAAATTCAAGTTGCTTCTCTTCTAGCAAGTGTGTGAGCCATTTTTGAGAAATGAGATTTAATATTTTGGGTTTCCATGTGTGATAGTTATGAGGGGTGAGTGGATCAATTGTATTAATTTTTTCAAAGAAAGTTGAAGTGAACCAATAATCCCCCCTTTAACTTCAAGAACTTTTTAGAGAATACAATGATGCTCTTGTAGAAACAATTTTAAGGGAGGCTGTAGAAACCCGACATTTATACCAATTTCCTTGAATTACCCGCCCTTACATGAGAGAAACTATAAGTAAATTAGGAGTTTGATAGTGGAAAATAGCCTTATGAAGCAAGAATAGTTAGTCAAACCTTTATACCATGTTTCTCAATTACTCGCTCTTACATGAGGGAAACTATAAGTAAATGAGAATAACGATACATGGAACACAGGCATATGAAGAAAAAATTTAATCAGCCAGACCTTTATACCCTACTTCTCAAATATTCACCCTTACATGAGGGTAACTATAAGTAAATGAGAAGTCTAGTACATGGAACATAGGTGATTAAAAAATTAGTAAGTGGTTTCTTTGAAAAGATTTTTGAGTTTCTTGTTGAGTTAACAAATGTGTAGTGTTTTTATAAAAAATAGTTATATTTTATGAAATTTTAGATGTTGAAATGAGATTGAAGCAACATAACTTAGTGGCCAAGAAAAAACTACCACACTTAGGCTCCACCACCAAAATTTCCTCCTATATCTGCTTACCTAAAAGGATAGCAGCAAAATTGAGAAAAATAAGGAAGGGACCATTAGAAATGATGCAAGGACCAACAATAACAACCCCCCTGAAGTATTGAGAATATGTGCAAGAAGAGGCACCCCAAAAAAAACCCCTAAAAAGATATTTTATTGATATTTTACAAGGGGACCCATCACTCTCTTGCCTTTATATATTAGGGAGAGAAAAAGTGAGAGGGGTTATAATTGATGCATGCTTTTACAAATATTTTGGAAAAATATAAAAAAAAGTTAATACAATAACTTGTGAATGTATATCAATGCAAAGCATGATTTAATAGCTCACTGAGATGGCTCCCATTGACCTACGAATTCAATGGTTTAGAAACCACTTTAGTGCATACGCTGTCCACAAACGCTGTCCTTTTGAATGTTGTCTTCAATGTAGTCCACGAATGAATGTAGTCCTCTAGAATGCAGTCGTAAACACAACCACAAATGTTGTGGAGCAACACAGTCTTCTGGAACATAGTACTCAATTAATACAGTCATCAACTCAGCCACGAATGCTGTGGAGCAATGCAGTCTTCAACACAATACTCACGAATGATGTCTTAACAAACACAGTCCTCAATGCTTTCCATGAACGCAGTCCACAAATGCAGTCCACAAACAAACACAGTCCTCTAGAATACAGTCATCAACGCAACCACGATTGCTATGGATCAATGCAATCTTCTAGAATGTAGTCCTCATGAATGCAGTCCTCAACGAACACAGTCTGTCCATATTTGAATAGCAAATAAAGGAACTATTTCTCTCAGCACTTTTAATTTCGTCAGTAGATAGCTGCCAAGATTTTTGAATGGAAGGAAAAAGCAAGGATTTTATCTTATAAAAAATTTATACGTTAGCAAAATTCCGACTTTGATATATTGGAGTGAAATATATTTTACGAAGATAGAACGCCAACCAAAGTGCAGTTAAGACATTTAAATCTCAAAGAGAATCGATTAATATTTATTGAAATTTTGAGAAGGGAACAAGATATCACAAAATAAATTTGCTCCAACGTTCAAGAGAAGAGGATGTCGAGGATTGGATCTTTCAAATTGACACGTAGGCACTATCAAAACCGAATTGGACACATTGGTTTTGGCCAGCGTGTATGATTTTTAGAACGTTGGCACCCTCGACGGTCTCAATAAATGATATGAACACTTTGTTGCTACGAGAATGATGCTGCTTCTCCTTCAATGGTGGCACCTTCTATTGGATTGCTTGAGGTGGAGAACATAGGATGTTGTATTCTCCTTGGATAGGAGAGAAGGAAAAGCTTGGGCATCAAGGTTACAAGAAAACCTTGAGATTTTTTAGAAAAAAAAATTAGAGATGTAAAAGTAAAAAATTTCAAAGCCAAGATTGCGATAGCAATATTTGGCTAAAATTTTTTGATTTCACTAAAACAGTAATGAATTTTTCCTACAGATTATTGAAGAAGACAATATCATTTAGAAGAAACCTTTTACATATATCTAAAAAAAATATAGTTAGAAATAACTATATATAAAACTTTTGTAGACTTGAACAATGCAATGAGTAGTCTACAAGAGATATAAAGAACCAGCTCCTAGAATATTCAAGAGAGAATGCTAGCAAAATCTATCTTGCTTTGGTACCATGTTAGAATTTCCCAAAAATAGACATGCAAAGCATCATAGAAACAATGAAGACAAGATTAGACCTGATTGATTTATTCCATGGATAAACTTTGTATAAATAGCAAAGTTGACCATTGAGAGCCGTTGGATTACAACAACTCATCAAATCTAAACTAGTCTAAACTGAGAGTTCGCCTGACTCATGGAAGAGTGGTAACTCAAGTAAGTATATCCTAGTAGAACTTAAGAGAATAATTATTTATTCTAACATAAACATTGTGTAGGTCATTGTAGGCTAGGAACCAATAATCATTTTCGGTGGTGGATGTTCCTCTTCTTGGCTTTTTGAAATGGTAATTTACTTTTTGATAGTGTTTCTAGTTGAAACCCCTTGGTATTTTGTGACATAGGGGTATATTTTTTGCCGATAGACTTCAAACCTCCTTTCAAAATTTTATTGCTTCAACATAGTGAGCTTATTTGTTAGGTTCTTGACCATGAATATGAGCTCTTGCATTTTGTGCATTCTTTAGGATCCAAAGCAAGTAGGGTTGATATGAGAATGACTAAAATAGTATGCTAAGTATGGGCTTGGGTGTTGATAAAGCAACCAATGAAGAAGATGCCATAGTTGGAAATGAGGCTTATTGTATTTAATGAGAGATATCTAAGAAATATGGTATTATAACTTTCAAAGGAAGCTTTCCAAGTAAGATAAGTTCATTCTCTACTACAACAACATGAAATATTTGAGGAAATTTCATCACATTGGACTACGAGATCTACATGCTTAAGTTTGGAACAAAATTGCTAAGATAGTAGATGTAAACTTGGGCATGGTATGACCTTATGTCCTAAGGTATTCTTCTCAAAGTCTTACCGAATAAAATATTGAAATCCATGATGTTCTCCTAGGGATGCCTTCGTATAGAAGTAAATTGCATGAGAAGTGAAAAGCAATCCTCTAGATCATTAAAATCTAGGATGAAAGGTTTAGCCAAGTCAACCCAAGTGTTGATGTTGATTTCTTCTAAAGAGTGGTACTAGACCAACACCTTGCCTCCAAAAGATAAAGCTACCAACCTCATGATTATATATTCATGAGAAATATTATGCATAGTAGCTAAAGCGAATTTATCTTGACAATATTCACAGGTGGTCTTTTTACTACCATAATAGGAGAGCAAATATTTTAGGATAGCTTGAGGAATATCATGGATATATAGGAGATTGAGGGATCCAACACTATTATAGCTAGGGTATATGTATCCAACCATATTTCTAGGAAGGGATTTTGTTTTATATTGCAAGGATATGGCCTAAAATGGAGAGGGGATTTGGATGGAAGAAGCTTGGATAGGTAAAAGAGATTTACCTTTCCTTGATTTCATAAAGACTAAGAGCTCAACAAATTGGAGGGATTCTATTTGTTTCTTGGCTTTTGATCATGTAATCATGCATTTCTAAGGTTGCATCCTCTAATGAAGTTGTCGATGTCTAGTTCCTTTAATAGTGGAGTCACCAAGTGAATAAATGTTCTATTTAATTTATGATACCAAGATATTCACCATAATCTTGATCATTTGGATATGTGGGCATGTCAAATGCTCTTGTACACATAGTGGTTTTATCTTTTGATTAAACAATTATTGTGCTTTCACCCCATAAATAATTATTTTTTTGATATTTTTATAATATATTTTGAATGTGAGATGAATTAATGAATTTCTATCCCATCAGGCATGCCAAAAATTCTTGACACTTCAATTTTCCTAAGTATGAATTTGCAACCTAGGCCAAAGTCAAGATTGCAAGGCTCAAAATTGCTTCTAATCCAACCTTCAGATAAGATCAATTCATGAAAATATTGTTGGAATAAGACTAAAGAGAGAGAAAAGGAAAAGGGATGAGAGGGAAAAGGGTTAGAAATATTGATTTAAATGTGGTTAGACCTAAAATAATAACATTACTTTAAGTTGCATGAGCATTGACCACCTGGTGCATGCAAAGCCTAATAGACTATACAATTAACACTATGTAGAAAATACATTTAGCATAGGTCTTACAACATTCAACATTGTAAGTCCTTCAACCAAAGAAAGCCAAACAATTTAAGCCTAACATATAGACTAGAGGAATACTAAATAGAATTAAACTTAACAAAAAGAATTTGTTTAAAGAAAACAAGAAATATCAAAAGTGTAAATGTTACATCATTTAGATATCTACAAACATTAATTAGGTTAATTCAATTAGCTCTTGATTACATTCCAAAGTAGAATAAAAATATAATTTTCAATAGGAAAACACTAAAAAATCCAACTCCTTATAATGATGGGTATTCCCCTATTTATAGTTTTTTCTAAGCTAAGACAAAGCTAGCTATTATGTACAATTATGAGAAAAAATGACTCTAACATGATTAGGGATGAGCTGGCATCACTCAACATATTTTTCATTTTTTTTTTAGGATTCAAGTCTTTTGTCAGGATTCAAGCTATTATGACTACAGGATCTTCCATTATGATTCATTGAGACTGTTATTGCTTTCCTACTCTAAAAACTGCCATGTGGGCTTAACCGCTTTCATCCAAGAGCTTGTCTTCTTTGAGCTATGTTGCTTTATAGGCATGTTAAACATTGTTGATGCTGACTTTATCCTTATTTCTAATAAACTCTACTCAAGGGTTCTCCATGTTTGTATTACCTTCTAGATTGTTCTTTAGGATTTAATACAAGCTTTCTCACTAGGGTAAAACATTTTGGAACCTTGAGCCTATCTTATTTCTTATAAGCTTTGTATTGTGCTAAAATTTTTGGAAGCCCATGTTGACATCAATGTTTGAAAGTTCCAGCATGCTACCTTTTTGACTTGAATACTCCGCTTGTGTAATTTTTTCTTTGTTGGAATATTGGAAATGCATTGTTGACATTAGGATAAAAAATTTCTAGCTTGACTCTTTTGTAGGTCCAAATTCAAAGAATACTTAAATTTTTTTGAACAAAAGCTTTTGGCTTAGTGTATGAATGTCTTTTAAGCAGATTCATTGCCTATAATTTTTTTCTTAAGCTTCAGACAAAATATTTGTGAGAAGGTTAAGTCTAGAAAGCTTTCCTTTTATTTATTACCATGACAAGGGTGACCTTTATATGGACCGACAAGGCTATACAATATGTGAAACTTTGACAACTTGAAACACCTAGGATGCTTTTATTTTTGCAAATTGCAAGCTCTTATGGATGATGCCAATTTCTTATCTAGTCACCTTAGGTTCACTATTATTCCTCCATTATTCGTAGTTTTATTTCTCGAGGTCCTTTACTGATGCTACCTTGGTAATTGCACTAGGGATCAATGACTTGTTGGATAGTCACTATAAACCCAATCATGAGTGGAGGATAGTTTAGTTTTTTATCTTACCCCTATGGATGATGGAAAATTTCATAACTATTGTATGGGAATAGGTCTTGCCAAAGGTAAAGTACTTTTAGCTATCACCAGAAAGGCTCTAAGAATTTTACCAATAGTAAGTTTTTACTTATCTATCACCAAAAAGGCTATGGGCTATCATTTTTTTGCTTTGGTTGGTTAGCATTTCCTCATGGTGTATGGAGTTTAGAATCTATTAGTAGCTTTTGGATCTTGTCAACATCTTTGACACTTTACAACATCAACTACTTGATATATTTATGAAGTGTTAGGTACTCTCATCTTGTTCATATTTGGACGTTAATTTTGTTTGAATTTCCTCCCTTTGAAGGGATTTTTCCAGTGTAGTGAAATATCACTATAATGCTCATATCAAGTTTTTATATTTAGTTTGCATTCCAATTGAACTCTTTCTATCCAAGTTGTTCAATTGAGTAAATATCTATTGCTTTTAATAACCTTGTGGATACTAATAGAATCTCTCTAGGGAGGAATTATTGGGATTGAAGGTTTGATCAAATAGGACAAATTTCAATTTTAAATTTGAAGAGAGACAAAAATATGAAAGGTCACTAGAGGAAGATTTGAAAAGGAAAAGGCATGAATTTTATCCTTCCATTACTTCTTTATTTACCTTGTTGAAAAAACATAAACTAGGGATGTTGTATTTTCTAACTGTAGTGATAAATCACTACACCTTTTGAAAGCGAAAGTTTGAGTCACAAACAAGCACATGAGAAAATCCCGATCAAAAGGTCTGATGATCAAAGGCTAGATCTCACAAGCAAAGAATATTTGAAATTTAGAAGTTCCTAATTCATGGATGGAAGACAAGGAGCAAAAGTCTCAACAAGGGTACAAAAGGTAAAAGTCTCAAAGATCTAAATTCAAGTGGTCCCAAGTGATTAAGTAAAACTCCTGAAGAAGACAACATCGATGCCTTGAAATTCAAATTGATGAGGTGTAGATTTTTCAAGGAGGATTATCCTTTCTTACAAAAGAATATCTCGTATTTAAAAAAAAAACCATCAACATGGAAGCCATAATAGAAGCAACTCAAAGATCCAAAGTATTAATTAAAGCAATCTTCTACATTTAGGTTATGGAAATTTCCAAAAAATGGGTAGATGAAAATAAAGATGATAGTTTCTTATCCAAGAGCTTAGATCAATTGACATTCATAACTTAAAATCTAGAGGATCTCGAAGGGATAAATAATAATATGAGACATGACTTAGTATCTAAAATGGCAACCACCTAAAAATCTCTACATGAGTTTTGAAGAGAAAATCCTCCCTTTGTAATCTATAAATAGGAGTAGCAATAGCTTTGTAAAGGATCAACAAGTTTGTAGTTGTAACATTTGTAGGATTTCCTTTTATTTATTTGTGTAAAAACATTAAGCTCTTGAGTAGCTTGTAAGTAATCTCGAATCCCTATTTTTGGCACAATCTATGTAAAATATTGCTTGCTTATATATATACATGGGAGCATGTCTATTTTTTGGCATAACCTGTATAACTATTTCTGTGTATGTATTTGTTTGTGACCTTTTGCTTGAATATTGGGTTTTATTAAGTGTATGTGTGTGTGAGGGATCTACATCTATTTTTGGACCGAGTCATTTGATTGGCTCTTCAGTGGGACTTGCCTTATTATGTTATGTATAAATAGTAGCTCTCATCTATGCTTTACTGTGTTGAGAAGAGGAAATGTTCACCATTGGCACATAGCATTCAAGTCTATTTTTGTAAGATCTTAGTAGATCTCTTGGTGCATCTCCCCCTTTTGCTTTTGTTGAGTTTTTTTTTTTCACTTTTACTTTCTCGCATTCCTTTTTGCTTTTGTTGAGCAACTAACACGCCTTGAAGATCACATCCTAACAAGGAGTTGACCTTGTAAAAAAACTCTTGAAGGACCTCAATTGATACAAACCCCATGCTCTCAGTTGCAACCCCATTGTATAACTCCTTGCAAGGCATGATTATCCTGGGCAAGGACAATTGGAGACAACAACACTTACAATTAGCAAAGGAAACTTTTTTGGAAATTTGAAGTTATATGAGTTTTTGTGTGCTCTTATTTTTAGTCTAGAAGACATTTTGTTCAACTTATACATAGTATATTCCCCTTTTTAGAAAAGTTGTAATGTTTTAGTTGTATGAGCTTTGTATGCTCTCCTTTTTCCATGAGAAGCTTTGTTCAGCTCATCCACATTGTTTTCCTTTAGTTTTTCCATCTCAATAAGATGTAGCAATAATTTTATGGGTTTTGTTATCCTAAATTTTTTCTCATTATTTCATTTATAAATCAATTTTTATAATGTTATTATGTTTTTAAACAAATTTTCTTTAATTCTAATCTATTAAAAAAAAATATAATATTATTTTTTATTTTTATTGGAAAATATAAATAAAGCTAAACCAATAGAGAACTATCACTAATAAAAAATATATTGTTTTATTTACTAGAGAACAAGGGATTGTACTTGGGTCCCTCACCCATGACAAGCCATAAATATATCATTTATATCTTGAGAGTTAACAAATAGATTCATTTCCCATCTCAATTGAGATGCTATAGCTAGATACCTACATCATTTTTCATAAAATTTTTGAATTCTTGATCTTCTTAAATTTTCTTTTTTGTGTGAATACAAATATTCTAAAATTTAGCATCCTTGACATTTTCCTAAAACAACATTCACTATACCAAAACTTCACCTCTATTATCTATGCATTGCATCTTAGTAGAGTAATATTTCCAAAACATCACACTATCATAGTCCACTTTACCAAATCTAGATTGCTAGTTTCCTTCCTAAAGCATAAGTGCAACCACAAAATTGTAATAAATAGTTTATATAAAAACACATTAATGTTATAAAATAAAGCAAATATTACCAATGAAAAACATTAAAGTAAATCCTAATCATTATTTGATTCAGACAATCAACATTTTCTTATCAGCTTTAGCTAAACTTACCACTTCCTCTAACAATGGAAAAAAGAATTTAACTTCACAATCCTCAATTAAAACTCCTCTATTGGCTAGCCTATTTGCACATTTGTTTCCTTCCCTTAATGTATATGTAAAATTTATTTCTTCAAACTCTATAACAAGGTCTTGAATTTCCACAATTATCTCTTGTATGTTCCATGAAGCCTTTGCTTTCCTCAAAATTGCATTTATTACTAAGTGAATCACCTTGCATCTATACTTTGTTCCATTTTATTTATTTGCATATTTTTTACCCTTCCAAAGCTGCCCAAGTTTCAACTTCATTATTTGTCTTTTATCCAATATTGAAAGCATAATGAGACAATATATCTCCTTTATTATTTCTAATTATTCCTCCTCCTATTGGTCCTGGATTTCCTTTAGATGCTCCATCAAAATTCAATTTGACCAACTCCATATCTGGTGGTTTTTACTTTATATTTTTTGCCTTTTTTTGTTTCTTCTATACCAACCATAATTCCATTTGATGACTTGAATCCATCTATTAATGCTCTATGTTTCAAGATTAGGGATTGGATGAGTTGATAGGATTAATTTATACTTCTTTGTAACTAAACAAATCCTCCTTTTCATTACCTCGAAACAACTTTTCTTTCCTTTAAATATTCTTCTATTCCTTTCTAACCATAAAAAATATACCTTTTTACCTTATTAATTTTTTTAAAGCATCTATTATATTCTCTTATAGACTAAAGAGGAGTTTTAATAGTTTCTTGTTCTAAAGCTACATATTCCATCAATCTTCTTCCATCCAATAAACCAACGTAAAGAACATTCTTACAATTTTGATTTCACAATTGTTTAAAGATGATTAATGTATAATGGTTTGTTTAGGATATCATAGTGGTAAGGGTTTTGGGTTCTCTTTTAGGAGACTCTAGGTTCAAACCATGTTGTAGTTAGAAGGAAATAAGTCAGTTTTATATTGGTGATAGAACATCTTGATTTTGGATCCCTTATATTGGTGATAGAACATCTTGATTTTGGATCCCACCCTGTATCAGATAAAAATGTTATTGATTTTTATATGTACATATATTTATTTATTTGTCGATTAACTGTTCCAGATCAATTCCTTAAAAGGTTGAAATCGTGTTAACTTCCTTTTATATATATAAAAAAAAGTTTGATTTTGATTTGAAACCCTACCCTAAATCAAACAAAAGTGTTTCTTATTCTATATAATAAAAAATTGAATCTTGCTTATTTGGTGGACTTTGATATTGAAGCCCTTATCATAATTTCAAGCTACCAAACAATATCAAAAATTGATTGTCCTATGGGATAGCAATTATGGACCATGTTTCTAAGCTTCATCGTATAAAAAATTAAGAACCGGTACACTCAATACGTACAATAAGACTCTTAACCAACTCAACGACCCCCACAAACTTAGGAGGTCATTAACATCTCTTCTATCTCTTCTCAATGACCTCCACAAACTTAGGAGGTCATTACTATCTCTTCTATCTCTTCTACCTCTTAAGGATAAGTGTTCTGAACCGTATTCTACGTTACGACATCACAATGTTTTTAAGAGTCTACCTTATCTACTTGACTCTACACTTGTTTACACAGAACTCATTATCTGTCTACGAACCTCTCCACAAAAGATTAGCAAGTTGTTAAGAAGAGATAGAAGAGATGGTCCATAATTGCCCTACGGGATGGCAATTATGGACCATGCGGTTGTCGACTTTTACTCTTTTTTAAGCTCCATCATATAAAAAATTAAGAACCGGTTCACTCAATACGTGCAATAAAACTCTTAACCAACTCAACGACTCTCACAAACTTAAGAAGTCACTCACATCTCTTCTATCTCTTCTCTACGACCTCCACAAACTTAAGAGGTCATTAACATCTCTTCTATCTCTACTCAACTACCTCCACAAAGTTAGGAGGTCATTACTATCTCTTCTACATCTTAAGGATAAGTGTTCTGAACCGTATTCTACGTTACGGCATCACAATGTTTTTAAGAGTCTACCTTATCTACTTGACTCTACACTTGTTTACACAAAACTCATTATCTTTCTACCAACAAGTCACGAACCTCTCCATAGAAGTTTAGCAGGTTGTTTACTCAATAGCCTTAGAAATGAAGAATGCCAGTATGAAAGTGGTAACAATTTCACTGCTGATGTTATTGATGATGGCAAATGCGGCAGAGAAAACCATTGTGTTTTACATGCACGACGTGGTCACGGGACAAGGGCAAACGGCGCTGCCGGTTTTCATTCCCAAGGGAGCCACCAACAACCTGGTCATCGACGACCACAGTGGTGGGAAGAGCGCAGGGCATGTACGTTGCGGCATCCCAGGATAACTCCAATTTTCTGGTGGTTTTCTCTGTCATTCTGAGCAGTCCAGAGTATAAGAACAACACTATAAACTTCCAGGGGGTAGACAGATTTGTAGAGGCGAAGAGATACGTGAGTGTCGTTGGCGGCACAGGCATGTTTGAATCTGCACAGGGCCACGCCACCATTGAGAGTGTCAGTCTCAGCGGACTTAATGCAATTCTTAAATATACGGTGGTCTTGCATTATTAAGCAAATTCTTATACGGGTATCTGTATGATGTGTGTATTAATTTGAATAAGATGTCTGGCACAGAAGTGGAGGGCATATGGTATACAATAACATGATGAATTTGATGAATAATCTAGACGTGGTCGTTGTCTATGAAGTTGTTTCTTATTTTCTAATAATATTATTATATGTTATGCATGTATATTGGGCTTAAAATGATATTGTGAAGTTTTAAGGTGTCAAGGGTATTTAAAATTTTTGATCTTTATATAACAAATTACTTTCTTAACTAAAAAGGACCATCTTTCTTACCACTAAAATACTGTTGGTCCTTGTCTATCAAGTGGTTTGCAACAACAATCTACAAATAATAAGAAAATATTACACATATTATTGATGAATAATGTTTTTTTTGGAATATTGCAGTGATATGTTTTTAGTTTTTCATCTAGGAAACCCAAGTTCAAACTATTCCAATTTTTGTTGGAATATTGCAGTGATATGTCTTTAGTTTTTCAGATAGGAAACCCAAGTTCAAACTATTGCATAAGGCATAAGAACCTGTTAAAAAAACCCATGTTTTATCATAAAATTTAGTTTGTGAGGGATACCATAGTGATAAGTTCTTGAATTTTCATCCATGAGACCCAAGTTCAAACCCTGGTAAAGGGGACAAGGACCCCCCATAAATACTTGTAATTTACCCTAACATTTTTCCCAAGTTCATCCTAAAATTTTGTTTGTGAGGGATAGCATAATGATAAGTTCTTGAATTTTCATCCATGAGACCCAAGTTCAAACCTCGATAAAGGGGACTAGGACCCCCCATAAATACTTGTACTTTACCCTAACATTTTTTCCAAATTCAAACCTCAGTACGATAGGATTGGAACCCCTCATAAAAACCCATGCTTTACCTTAACATTTTTCCAAGTTCAAACCCCAATACAAGGGGACTAGGACCCCCCATAAAAAATTACACTTTACCCTAATATTTTTGTCCCACAAGGATACCGTAGTATTAAGTTCTTGGGTTTTCTTCCAAGAGACCCAAGTTCAAGCCCCGATACAAAGGGACTAAGACACCTCATAAAAACCCACACTTTACCCTAACATTTTCTTAGGAGGGATACCATAGTGGTATGTTCTTGGGTTTTCATCTAGGAGACCCAATTTCAAACCTTAATACAAGGGAATCGAGACCCCTCATAAAAACTTGTGCTTTACCCTACCATTTTAGTCTGTGAGGTATATCATAGTGGTATGTCTTTGGGTTTTCATTTAGGAGACCTAAGTTCAAACCCTGGTATGAGGGGACTAGGACCCCTCGTAGAAACACATATTTTTAATTTAAAATTATGATCCGTTATGGAGTGGATCACTAGATAAATTTTAGAAGAAGATGCTAGGCTAGAAAAATAGAATTGGTGAAGAGCACATTACAAGCCATCCTAGTATATCAGATGTTAGTTTTTAAAATACCATTCAAACTAGTTAATATTGTGGAAGGAATCCAAAAATGATTAATATGGACTGCTTTAGAAGAAAGGAGTAGATTATATCTAATATAATAAGAGAATGTTGTAGGGTCAGGGTCTCCACTTCGTGGCCCATAACTAACCACCATGTTTCGACCACCTCACCTACACGACATCCCTACTTCTGGCCAACTGCCAGTTAGTGGGGACTATGCTTTACTTGTCAAGAGCCCTGCAACAAAGACAACTTAGAGCATACATATATGATAGCGAAAGCTTAGCACAAGGTTAGCCAAAACAAGACAAAGCGCCCATACACTAAGTCGACCAACACAAGGCATATTTACACAATGTACAACTGACATTTATATTAATAACATCCGCACAATGATTACATATTTGGCACAATGGCCTGGCACTTAGCCATTACAATCTGGCACAATGGCCATACACTTAACCCTGGCACAAAGGCCTTACAAAATGGCAGCACGGTGGTACACCTTCCTTACAATCTCTACACATGCCAGCAAGCACACTCAAGATGAGCCCCCAATGGCTCAGTACCTTCGCAAGCCAACACCCTTCTCCCTCCTTGGTCCTTTAGGTGCTATTCTAGCCTCTAGCTTTGGCTACTAAGTCCCAAAAACAAGCACACTTGATGACACAACAACACTGACTTGTCTAACACCAACACCGACCCCAACAACAACCTGCGATATACTGAACACCAAACACCTTTCACCCGATGCCCTCCTAGCTTCTCACAGCTCCCCGTAAGCTCACGATAACCTGAATCCCTTGGCAAATAGACTTATCCATATTTTAGCACATGGCGGTACAAAGAACCTCTTGACAACATGCGACCTGGCCGAACTCAGCACTTACAATCTCTCACAATGCTACCAACCTTCCAGTCTAGCTGGTGACGACAAACCAATAGATCGCTCGGCCTAACATAACACCCAGGCATAAGAGAACCTGCGATGAAGTAGACACGAGGACCTTCCTGGCACATGCCTTCGACCAACTTGCTGACTAGCCCACCCACTGCATGATAATTAACTCATCGACAGACGAACGCCCCTCCTTAGGTCCAATAGGTTACCTTGGTACACGCCGAACTCATACGACCTGCTTAATGGTAGATCTTGCTCCCTTGCTTTGGCCATGGTAACCTTCACCATGACCCATTAAACTCAGTGACACTCAATCCATACTCGAACGGAGGCACAACCCGCACGACGATGGCAAGCAAGGAGCAACTTGGACGTGGATAGGAGGTGAGGAGAACCATCCTACCATATACTCCCACACTTAAAGTGGTGATGCTCTCATCAGCATAGGCAGGTGTTCCTCGCTGAACAGGTCCCTCTGAAAACTTTTAGGATGCCTTGCCAACAACAAACTTGTGCATGTTGAGGGTGATCAATCCTTACCTACACACTTTCTTTCACGATGGAGGCTTCCACACTTAGGTTCAAAATCCACTTTCCACAAGGTATTGTTTATGTTCCCAACTGACTGAAGTAGCAACATTCTCAACTGATCAAGAACTCCTTGACATCTCTTACCTTGGCCAACTGACTTGGCATCCACCATCTCCACTTTACCTCTACAGATGACGACTGAGTTGCCTTTGATACTTATGCAACCAACTCTCTACTCTTCTCTAGGATAAATGTCGTTGCACTTGACATACCTCCCAAAGCACAACCCATAGAGAATCAAAACCTTGAAGACCAACTCACTGAACCACACCTAACACTCTTCGCATTAGTGCTTCGGCCTTATGAGTGTCCTCCCTCGCGACCAATTCTTTCCTTTGAAGTAATATGATGATCTGGTAACTATGTAACTGGTTGAACCTACATTCCATCATGCAACTTTCCTTTTTGTAACTGATCCTCTACTCTTCTCCAGGTAACTGCCACTACAATGACATACCTCTTGAAGCACAGTACATAGAGAATCAAAATGAACTTACTCTGAAGAACAACTCACCAAATCACATCTAATGAACTCTTCGCATTAGTGCCTCGGCTCACGAGTGATCTCCCTCATGATTGATTATTTCCTTTGAAGTCACATGATGATCTGGTAACTATGTCCATTGCTGAACTTGCATTCCATCATGCAACTTTCCTTTTTGTAACTGACTCTCTACTCTTCTCTAGGATAACTGTTGTTGCACTGAAATACCTCCTGAAGCACAACACATAGAGAATAAAACCAAACTTGCATCGAAGAACAACTCATGAAATCACATCTAATGTACTCTTTGCATTAGTGCTTCAACTCACGAGTGTCCCCCCTCGTGACCGACCCTTCCTCTAAAATCATCTGATCTAGCAACTATGCTTCTAGCTGAAATTTGCATCACATCATACAATTTATCCACTCACAATTGACCCTCTACTCTTCTCTAAGATAACTACCACTGCAATGACATACCTCTTGAAGCACAACATACAGAGAATCAAGTTATCAACTAAACTTGCATCCTATCCTTTTGTGGTATTCTTCAAACTTTTGCGGTCTCTCCAAGAAAATACTGTGGTGAGCTTGACTCCCACCAACTCAACAAGAGCCCTTTTTCCATCAAAATTCGGTGGTCTCTCCAAGAGAAGACCATGGTGAGCTCGACTCCCACCAACTCAACATGAGCCCTTTTTGCATCGAACTTCGACGGTCTCTCCAAGACAGGACCATGGTGAGCTCGACTCCCACCAACTCGACATGAGACATTTCATTCTAGTTTACCACTCAATGCTATTGGAATTAACCTTACATTTCCTTGATGCAAGACTTCTACCAAACCATCTTCAACAACCAACTTACCCCTCATTCCAGCAACAACTTTAAGAAAACACACAAGATGACAACATGAACCAAGGTTGGTCACATGGTTGCAGCAGAACGATGGGCACAAAGCAACCCAACCACTCAACAAACCCTTGTGACATCCCTGTCAACATCCAAACCATCTTGGCGAACTCCCATGGTAAGTCTTTAGCCTTCACGCTTTAATTCATGCCATGGCGCACACCAACCAGGACACTACCCATCTAATCACTACTCCACAAAGAATTGCTTAACTTTTAGAAAAACACTGAAATGAGCACACTAAAACTCCAAACGAGCCAACCCACTATCTCTTCCCATCGCCACGGGACATCTGCCCATTTTTGGCACATGATCTTTACAACTTGGCAACTCGGTGTGCAAAATTTTTCCAACTTGGGCACACTTCAGCACATGGTAAAATTTCCAACCTTCTCCACACTTAGAAGGATTTTTTAGCACTTAAGATCCTTGGCCAACCTTCCAAACTCTTAGAAGGTTGCCAACCTTGGGTACATTTCCATCACAAATCTAGACCAACCTAAAGCACGACTCTCCGATTACGGAGGCAACAACAAAGACATTTCAGTTGCGAAACACCCTGTTCTTTGATTGTGGAGGATGACCAACATTTAGACATAATCGGTGCAGACACTTTGCTCAGACTACTTGACAAACAACGAACCTTAGCCAAAATGGCTCTGATACCAACTGTTGTAGAGATCACGTTACACAAGCAACACCGAACAAATGATACACAAGTGTTTCTCCTTTGAACAACTCAGAGAATCAAACCTTTCCTTACTTTCATGCCAGAAATGAGGATACAAAAAAATCCCTTTTACAATTTCAAAAATTCCCTCAAATACCCCATTTTTTCCTTTTCCTGCCTAAAACCATCTATTTCAAATTTGAAATTTGGGGGTAACTTGTCGAGGTCGTAACTTCACGATCGTTGAATCGGTTGACTATTACAACATATTTTAGGAAATGGCATGAAACGAGCTAAGTAGGGTGAGGCTCTTCACGCCAAGTCTCGCGTCTAGCCAAAAATCCTCAAATTCGACCTCTAAGACATTCAAAAATCTCCTGCAAGTTAAACTAGTTTTACAAAATTAAACAATTACAATTTTTTTGGGTGATGCAAGATCACTCTTACACCACTAGATGCTCTTGCATCAGAGAAGGTATGGTAGCCCAAGACACAAGAGATATTGGGCCTTTTAAGAATTAGAAACATAAAACTAGCAATGACTACAAAAGTAGGGTGCAGAGTTATGAAGGAGGGATAGTCAATGAGGGCTAAAATGTTGAAGGAAAAATATTTAGACAGTGTGGAAGATGTTAGACTAGATCCATGTTTGGGGTCTTCATTATGAAATCACATTATGAAGGCAAGGAAGTTATTATGGATAGGAGTGCAATGGAAAGTAGGGAATGGTAGATCCATTAGCATCTAGGAGGATACATGGTTAGACATTAGACCACTAACCATGGATGAAGAGATTCATAGACTACGAGAAGATCTGGAAGCAAGATATGGCAAGTTAGTAATTGACTATATGGTGATGGCAGGAGGTCGATTAATATGGGAAGCATTGAATATGAGCCTATAGAATAGTGAAGCATTGAGTAAAATAAAGATAAAACTTAGATCATATTATTTATGTTTAGAGATACAACAAGATTCATTAATGTGGGGAGCCACCCAATATGGTGAATTTAATATCAAATCAACTCATGAATTGATTGACCTAGCTATCGAATATGGTTTTTCATGGAAGAGAATATGACAAGAGGTCTTCTTATAGCTAGCTATATAAGGTAAGATATTGCCTTAGATAATTTATAGAAGAGAGAAATTCACTACTCAAATAGATGCTTCCTCTGCAAGCATAGAGAGGAGTCGGTTCAACATATCTTCCTAGAAGTTGACTATTCATTGAATATATTTAAGGCACTAATAAATAAGGTGGGGGTAGCGTTGGATTTACCAAATACCATGCTAGCTTGATTAGAGCAATGGGATAAACCTTTCTCTACTACAATAACTTGAAATATCTAAGGAATTTTCATCTCATTGGACTACCATATCTACATGCTTAAGTATGGAACAAAAGCTCTAAGATAGTAGATGTAAACTTGGGCATGGGATGGCCTTATGTCCTAAGGAATTCTTCTCTAGGTCTTACCGAATCAAATATTGAAACCCATAATGTTCTCCTAGATATGACTTTGTATAGAAGTAAATTGCATGAGAAGTGAAAAGCAATCCTCTAAATCATTAAAATCTATGATGAAAGGTTTAGCCAAGTCAACCCAAGTGTTGATGTTGATTTCTTCTAAAGAGCAGTACTAGACCAAAACATTGCCTCCAAAATATAAAGCTAACAATATCATGATTACATATTCATGAAAAATATAATGCATAGTAGCTAAAGCGACTATATCTAGACAATTTTCATAGGTTGTCTTTTTACTACCATCATAAAAGAGAAAATATTTTAGGGTAGCTTAAGGAATATCATAGAGATCTAGGAGATTGAGGGATCCAAAATTATTCTAGATAGAGTATATGCATCCAACCATATTCCTAGGAAGGGATTTGGTAGTATATTACGAGGATATGGCCTAAAATGGAGTGGGGATTTGGATGGAAGAAGCTTGGATAGGTAAAAGAGATTTACCTTTTCTAGATTTCCTAAAGATTAAGATCTCAACAAATTGGAGGGGTTCTCTTTATTTCTTTGCTTTTGATCATGTAATCATGCAATTCCAGGGTTGCATCCTCTAATGAAGTTGTCGATTTCTAGTTCTTTTAATAGTGGAGTCATCAGGTGAATAAATGTGCTATTTAATTGATGAGACTAATATATTCACTATAATATTGATCGTTTGGATATGTGAGCATGCCAAATGCTCTTGTGCACATAGTGGATTTGTATTTTGATTAAAAAATTATTGTGCTTTCACCCCATCAATGATTATTTTTCTTGATATTTTTGTGAAATATTTTGAATTTGAGATGAATTGATGAATTTCTAACCCATTGGGCATGCCAAAAACTCTTGATACGTCAATTTTCCTAAGTATGAATTTACAACCTAGGCCAAAGTCAAGATTGCATGGCTAAAAATTGTTTGTAATCCACCCTTTAGATAAGATCAATTCATGAAGATGTTATTGGAATAATATTAAAGAGAGAGAAAAGGAAAATAGATGAGAGGGGAAGGGTTAAAAATATTGATTTAAATTTGGTTAGACCTCATCTAATAATATTGCTTTAAGTTGCATGAGCATTGGTCACCTGGTGCATACAAATCATGATCAACTATACAATTAACACTATGTAGAAAATACAATTAGATTAGGTCTTACAACATTCAACATCATAAGTGCTTCAATCAAAGAAAGCCAAACAATTTAAGCCTAACATATAGACTAGAGGAATAGAAAAAAACATTAAACCTAACAAAAAGGTTATGTTTAAAGAAAACAAAAAATGTCAAAAGTGTAAATGTTACATCATTTAGAGATCTACAAACATTAATTATGGTAAGTGAATTAGCTCTTGATTACATTCCAAAGTAGCATAAAATATAATTTTTGATAGGAAAACACTAAAACATACAACCTTTTATAATGAGTGATATTCCCATATTTATAGTTTTTCTAAGCTAAGACAAAGATAACTATTATGTACAATTATGAGAAAAAGTGAGTCTAACATGATTAGGGATGAAATGGAATCACTCAACATATTTTTCATATTTTTTTTACGATTCAAGTCTTTTGTCGGGATTCAAGCTATTATGACTATGGGATCTTCCATTATGCTTCATTGATATGGTGATCACTTTCCTACTCCGACAATTGCCATGTGGGCTTAACTACTTTCATCCAAGAGATTGTATTCTTTGAGATATGTTGCTTTATAGGAATGTTAAACATTGTTGATGCTGAATTTATCCTTCTTGCTAATAAACTCTAGTCAAGGGTGCTCCCTCTTTTTCTTACCTTCTAGATTGCTCTTCATGCTTTAGTATAAGCTTTCTCACCAGGGAATTTTTTTTTGTAAGCTTGAGCCGATATTATTTCCTATAAGATTTGTATTATGCTAAAACTTTCGGAAGCCCATGTTGACATCAATGTTTGAAAGTTCCAACATGCTACCTTTTGGACTTGAATACTCTGCTCTATGCAATTTTTTCTTTATTGGAAGACTAGAAATGCATTGTTGACATAAGGATAAATTTTTTTTGGCTTGACTCTTTTGTAGGTCCAAATTCAAAGAATACTTAAAATAATTTTGGACGAAATCTTTTGGCTTAGTGTATGAATTTATTTTAAGCAGATTCATTACCTAGAAAGTTATTCTTAAGCTTCAGACGACAGGCTTTTTAGAAGGTTAAGTCTAGAAAGCTTTCATTTTATTTCTCACCATGACGGGGGTGATCTTTATATGGACTGACAAGGCTATATGATATGTGAAACTTTGAAAACTTGAAACACCTAGGATGCTTTTATTCTTTCCAATTGCAAGCTCTTATGGATGATGCCAATTCCTTATCTAGTCACCTCAGGTTCACTATTATTCCTCAATTGTTCCTAGTTTTATTTCTTGAGGTCCTTTACTGATGCTACCTTGGTAATTGCACTAGCGATCACCGACTTGTTGGATAGTCACTATAAACCCAATAATGAGTGGAGGACAGTTTAGTTTTTTATCTTACCCCTACGGATGATGGGAAATTTTATAACTGTTGTATGGGAAGAGGAAATTTTATAACCGTTGTCGGCTTTTACTCTTTTCTAAGATCCATCTTATAAAAAATTAAGAACCGGTACACTCAATACATGCAATAAGACTCTTAAGCAACTCAATGATCCCCATAAATATAGGAGGTCATTAACATCTCTTCTCAATGACCTCCACAAACTTAAGGGTCATTACTATCTCTTCTATCTCTTATACCTCTTAAGGATAAGTGTTCTGAACCATATTCTACATTACAACATCACAATGTTTTTAAGAGTCTACCTTATCTACTTGAATCTACACTTGTTTACATAGAACTCATTATCTTTCTATCAAAAAGTCACGAAACTCTCCACAAAAGTTTAGCAGGTTGTTTACTCAATAGCCTTAGAAATGAAGAATGCCAGTATGAAAGTGGTAACAATTTAACTGTTGATGTTATTGATGATGGAAAATGCGGTAGAGAAAACCATTATGTTTTACATGCACAACGTGGTCATGGGACAAGGGAAAACGTGTCACAACCCCGCAACTTGTAATTATTTTACTTGAAAGAATATGATTCTACACCAAGTTTTTGTATTGCAGGTGCATGTTCACGAGCAGTGGTGGAAGAGAACACTTATTCCCTAGTGGAGATAGAGTTGGGAGACGTCAGGTGAGTGGGACATGATGTTGTGCCTCGTGCATCTTGGTCCGTGGGTACATTGAAGCCCACCATAGGATTTGCATATGAAAATAATTCTGCTTGCCTTTGCATCCAATACATATGTGTAATCACATGTCATGTATGTCTGCTATTGCATTTATTTCTTGATGTTTGTTACAAATCACAATATGTTTAAAAAAAAAACAACAAATATAATAGAAATAATAAAATAATAATTAATAATAATTAATAATTATATATATATATATATAAATAATATTAAAAATTTAAATATATAATAATATATTGTATAATTTATATGATGCAAATATCCTTTGCTTTTTCATTAAATAAAAATCCAAGAACCATAGATGAGGAGCGGTGGAGGAAGCGGAGGAGGAGCAAAAACGACAGGCATAAATTTTGAACCAATGGAAGGAGAAGATCCAGAGGAGGGCAGAATGCTATAGCTGGAAAGGAAAAGGATTCCCTGTTAGCTCAGTTCAAAAAGGCTAAAGGTATTGATCCTCCAGATAAACCCTCAGACAAAGGTTCCCACTGGGGTTCGGGAGCTGGCAACAAGGGCCCAACCTTTTTGGAAATGCTGAAAGGGAAAAAGAAGGAGCCAATCAGTGAACTACCACCCCTAATACCAAACAATAACAGGTTAACTGCGCAAGTGGAGATTATGGAAAGATTCTTGGATATGGAGGCATCATCCTTAGTTGGCAAGTTTTTGGGAGGAAGACCGGACATTAAGACTATTCGCTCATGGGCCGTGGAAAAGTGGAAAATTTTAGGAAGCTTAGAAATCGTAGCCATGTCAAGAGGTTTTTTTATGATAAGAATCAACAACAAAGATGATGCAAAGCGCATCTTGACAGGAGGACCCTGGTTTCTAGGAAGGCGTAGCCTCTTTCTGAGGAAGTGGGGGGAGGATTTCAACCCTGAGAAGCAAAAAATTAATATAGCACCCATTTGGGTCCGCTTACCAAACCTCCCAGCCCAGTTTGTTAATGAGTACTGGCTTAGTGGCATAGCAAAGATGATAGGAGAGCTCGTGGCAATAGACCATTCAACCCGGGAAAGGACTAGACTGATGCATGCCAGTATCTGTGTAAATGCAAACTTGGATTCTGATCTACCTTCTCAGGTGGAACTAGCATATGGAGAGTTTCTAAGGATTCAGCTTGTGGAGTATAAAAACAAGCTAGAATTTTGTAGCGTGTGCAAAACCCTGGGCCACCTTCAAGCCCAATTTTTGACAATAACTGCAAACAAGGAAGCCACAAGCGAAAGTTTTCTGGGGAAAGCTAATGGGAGAGGGATCCCAAAGTTTCAAGGACCGTGTCTTAACTTGGAATGATACAGACAAGTTAAGAATAACCAACCTGACCAAGCCAACATAGAACTGGCAAAAATATAGGAGAAAGGAAATCAACATAATGAGGGAGGCAAAAATCATAAGGTATGTAATAAAGATCCCATCTTGAACATGTTTGATATCCTAGCAAATCTAGAAGTTGAATACCATCAGTGTCAAGTTTCCTAAAACCCTAGACTCCCCATCCAAATCGGGACCATCGACAGTTATGACAAAAAGCCCCAAAAGCTATGCTCAAAATGAAGAAAAATTGCCAGGTCATTTCAGTTTAAACATGGAAAAAATAGAGTCAAGAGTCAAAGTTGTGGAAATAAGAGGCAGGAATGTAGCTCCTAATCCGGTAGTGGAGCAAATTATCCCTTATCAGACGAGCCCAATGGTAAAAGGTTCCTTGAAGGAAAGCCCCCTATTTAGGAACCAGATAGGAGAGGTGAACCAAAACAAGGCTGAGGATGAAGAGGGAATTGAAAACCCCCAAAATGAGGAAGAAGGTTCAAGCCCTAGACTATCACAGTATATGCCCCCTCATTTTAGTACAAAACAGACTAGAAGCACCACCAAGCTTCTGATAGATTATGGAAGTGAAAGAAAGAAAGGGAGAATATCTACAACAAAGCACTATAGAATGAGAATCAATGAAGAAATTGCAAATAGAAAGCAAAGAACATTGGTACAGTAAGCTATTCCTGTCCAGGATAATAGCAAAATTGACAAACCCCCTTTGGCTCAGGCAAGGGGACGGGGAAAAAATATCAAACAGTCTAAATGAAGGTTCTCTCATGGAATGTGAGAGGCCTAAACGGCCCACCAAAACAAAGGATGGTTAAGTCTATCAGGAAGTATTGGAATCCTACTATCATTTTTCTTCAAGAAACCAAAACAGATGCGGTACAATCATCACTTATAGCTAGAAGGATTTGGAAGCAAGGGGGAGTGGCCTTTCAACAGGCGAGAGGAGCATCTGGGGGCCTCATGATCTTATGGGATCCTATTAAAATAGAAGGAAGTATTATTTAGGCAAATGAAAGAGTCTTAAGCATATTATTTCATGATTTTGATACTAATAAGAATTGGATTATGTCAAATGTTTATGCCCCCACCTCTATCCAAGGGCAATCTAAACTGTGGGAGTTTTTGGGGCATTTGAGTAAAGCTTTTAAAGACATTCCTTGGGTGATTGGGGGAGATTTCAATACCTCCCTTTACCCATCTGATAAGAAGGGAGGATATGGGTTACCCTCAAGGAGTATGGAGGACTTCAATGAATTCATTAACACAAATGAATTAATGGATGTAAGACTAAAAGGAGCCAAATTTACATGGAGTAACAAGAGGATAGGAAGTTAGCTGATTCAAGAAAGGTTGGAGAGTTTTTTTTTATCCAAGGAAGCTACAACAATGTTTGGTGATTCAAAATTACAAGCCCTTCCTAAATGCACTTCAGACCATAATCTTATTCTATGGGAGGCATTTTAGGCTAACTCCTTTAAAAAGCCATTTAGATTTCTGTCAATGTGGGTTAAACATCCGAACTTCAAGAAACGAATATAGGAATGGTGGCATCAGCCTATCCAGGGAAGTGCTTCCTTCAAACTATCTCAAAAACTTAAGATGGTGAAAAACAACCTTAGAATATGGAATAAAGAATTCTTTGGAAATATTTTTGAGAATAAGAGAGCAGTGGGGGAAAAACTGAAAATAATAGAAAGCAAAATCCAAAATGGAACCTATGATGAGGTGACAAGGACTAAAGAGAAGGAAACCCTTTGTGAGTTTTATAATATTTTAGCTTGTGAGGAGATGTATTGGAGGCAAAAATCAAGGGCATTATGGCTAAAGGAAGGGGACTCTAATTCAATTTTTTTCCATGTTACCACATTGAGCAATAGAAGCAAAAATAATATTAGAAATTTAACTAAGGTGGATGGATCCTCAACTCAAAACATTCAAGAGATTAGGGACGAGGCTGTTAATTTTTTCAGTTCATTATTGGGTGAAGAACGAGCCTGTAATACCCAAGCAAAGGACTCTCTCCTTCAATTCATTCCACAACTCATTGATGAAATGATTAACAAGTCTCTTACAACAACTTTTTTAGACGAAGAGATCAAGGAGGCTTTGTTTAACATGGATCTTGACAAAGCTCCTGGGCCGGATGGGTTTTCACCGTGGTTTTTCCAAGTTTTTTGGGATATTGTTGGAGCAAAAGTTATTGCTACAATCAAGGAGTTCCAAAGTTCAAATCATATTCCAAGGAGTTTCAATTCAACTTTAATTGCTTTGATCTCTAAAGGCCCTAACCCCAAGACTATGGCTGACTTTAGGCCGGTTAGCCTGTGTAATATATCCTATAAAATTCTGTCCAAATTTTTAGCCAACCGTTTGAAGAAAGTTCTATCGATTATCATTGATTCAAGTCAAGGAAGTTCTGTACAAGGAAGATCAATCTTAGATGGAGTTATTATGGTTCATGAGGCTCTTCATACGGCTGCTTAGACCAAAAAAGTAGTCATGGATTTAAAGTTAGACATGAACAAAGCTTATGACAAGATAAATTGGGAATTCCTAGAGGCAGTTTTATTAAAATTTGGCTTCAACATGAAATGGGTCAAGTTAATAAGAGAGTGTATTTCTAAGCCTTGTTTTTCAATTTTGGTTAATGGGTCTACTACAGGTTTTTTTCAAAGCAAATGTGGTATAAGACAAGGATATCCCATAAGTCCTATGTTGTTAATCATCGTTGCTGAGGCCTTGGGAAGAACCATTAAGGCAGCAGCGATAGCTGGACTCATATCTGGTATCAAGGCCACGTCGCTAACTACCCCGGTGACACATCAACAATTTTTTGATGATACATTGCTACTGAATTTGGCTTCTGTGGTTGAGGCAAGAAGGATTAAAAATATTCTCACAATGTATGAAGAAGCGACTGGACAGAAAGTGAATTTTAATAAGAGCAAACTTTATTTCATCAATAACCCCATTCCTAGGCAAAATATCATAGCAAGGATCATGGAATGTCATATTGCATCCCTTCCCACCTCCTATTTAGGTCTTCCCCTATTTACGGGGAAACCTGAAGGATCAATGTGGAACATAGTTCTGGAGAGGATCCAAAAAAAGCTACCAGGTTGGAAAGGACATCTGTTATCTCAAGCAGGCAAAGCAGTTTTAACTATGGCTTCACTTCAAAGTATACCCGTTTACTTCCTTTAAGTGTTCAAAGCTCCCAACAAGGTGTATCACAAAATTGAGCAGCTTCAAAAAAAAATTCTCTGGTCAGGGACTGAGGATAAGAAAAGGATCCATTTAGTAGGTTGGAACAAGGTTTGCAAACCTAGAGCTGATGGGGGGTTAGGATTGAGGAGATTTGATCATCTCAATATAGTTCTGTTAGCCAAACAAGCATGGCAGTTATTGACTAAGGTCGATAATGAATGGACTGCCATAGTTAGGAGGAAATACCTCTAAGGTGTGAACTTCCTTAATGACAACTTAGCAAGCAGGGGGTCTACTTTTTGGAAGGCAATCCTCACGAGAAGGGATCTTGTCAAGAAAGGTCTTAGATGGATTCTAGGAAATGGGCAAACAATAGACTTTTGGAAGGATCAGTGGGTGAGAGCTGAGGAGTTATCCCAGAATCCTTGTTTGGCTAGGATTCAAGAGCATATGGAGCATCATATTGGGAAGAAGGTTGCAAATTATATGTGGCAGGATATAAATATCAACAGGTGGAAACACATCAGAGTAGAGGGTTTTGAAGTGGAGTCTGAAGAGCTTTATAACATTTTAACTCAACAAATTATTCCCTCTAGAGAGGATGAAGATCACATTGTTTGGGCTGAGACTGAAAGTGGTGACTTCATAGTTAATTTTGCCTATAATTTGCTTCTCAATGTGGAAGGTCAACAATTTCAACCGAGTTTGGTTTGGATCAAAGGCTTAATTCCTAAAATATCCTTTTTTTCATGGTTGGTGATTCAAGGAAAAATCCTCACTATGGACAATATGTTATCCAAAGGTATGGTTATTTCTAACCATTGCTACATGTGCAGGGTAGGATGAGAGACAACCCAACACTTGTTTCTGGAGTGTTCGGTAGCGGAGTTCATCCTGGATGAACTTTTCCAAGCCTTTAGGATCTTGTGGGTTAAGCCTGCTCTTATATCCGAAGTGTTCCATCAATGGCCTCAACCCTTTGTTAGCCTAAAACTTAAGTACCTATGGAAAATCTATTGGCATCATTTTCTCTGATAGATTTGGCTAGAAAGGAACCATAGAGCCTTTAAGGATACCATTCACAACCCAAAAACCATCCTTAACAGGATTATTGTCTTTGCGAAAGAAAACCTTAGCACCTTAGTGGATGAGAACCACTCAATTATTCCCCAAGAAAAACAATTAGCTTGGGCCTTGGGTATTGAGGACGAACCTTCCATTACTTTGCCCAATCCTAGAAATGGGATTTCTTGGGAGCCACCCACCAGGGTTGGTTTAAACTAAATTTTGATGGTGCAGCAAAGGAGAACCCGGGAAGAGCTGGAGCTGGAGGAATAATCAGGGATCATCAAGGAAATCTAGTCAAGGCCTTCGCTGAACCATTGGTAATCAGAACTAATAACGAAGCAGAAGCTAGAGCCATTTGGATAGGGTTGCAAGTAGCCCAAGCAACTCAAGGTAACTTGATGATTGAAGGTGATTCGATGAACATCATCAACCTATTAACCAATGGCAAAAAACCTCCATGGAGAATCGAGGGAGTCATCCATGAAGTGAGAATCCTTTTTACGGCAAGATAGAACAAGAGGGATCGTCACGTGTATCATGAGGCCAACAGGCCAGATGACAAATTAGCCAACATAGGTGTTGATGTTGGTAGTTTGGTGACATGGACACAAGGTGTGCCACGTGAAGTGGAAAAAATTATTAGTCATGAAAAGAAACCTACTCGTTAAGGAGAAATATGAATGGTTGTTCTTTCCCCATGGAGTCGGTAATAACTATGGGGTTTCCCTCTAAATCATACCAAATTGGAAATGAAGGTAACGAGGTGTAAGCGTTGGAGGATTCCGACGAGAGAATAGGAAATGGGCAAGTAACAGGTTTCACAAGTGCAAAGTTCCAAACTTCAATTTCCTCTCAATGTAAGTAATGTTTACGATTATGTTTAGGTATGGGTGTGCCTTGTTAGTAAGGTGTTGTAGGGGATTCAACACAAGTTCTGGTAAGAAATTTTCAAGGATGACTAGGATATACAATCTCAACAGAAGGCTGGATATTGTAATAGGTTTTGGGTTAACTGCAAAACCCGGTAATTAATGAAGACTTTTATTTACCAAAAAAAAAAGAACCATAGAGTGCAAAGCGCTATAAAGTAAACAAAAATTAATATATGTAGAAGCTATATGAAAGTATGGTGGAGAGGAGCACATCAACAATGTTATGAAATAATAAAAAATAATATAATAATATATGTAATTTTTATAACCAAGGGGAGTATTATTTAAAAATTACAATATTAAAGTAATACATAATTATTTTATTAATCTGCCATCTGGATGATGGACGCCTTGTCTTCCTCCACCCAGATGATGGATGCACTTTCCACATGGCTAGCATAGTAAGGTTTTATCTGGCAATATAAAAAAGAGGTGTCATGTTCCTATCACACGAATTTTCTATATAAACCAGGGACTAAATGTAAAAAAGGTCTTCGGATTGCTGAAGTGGAATTCCAGAAGCTGACAGTTTTGTTGTGGAAAAGTGAAGTCTATTGGTTCTTCAATCATCGTTGCGTTTTCAGGTTAGGTTGGTCACTAACTTGACGTCATAAGAAACAATGTTGTATTTTCCTTGTGTATTCTTGATGGGATCTGAATTTTCACGATATTAAAATATAAGATATCGTTGTAGGTTTTTTATTTGGAATTATTGTTTTGTTTAAGAAATGCTCTGATATAATTGACTTTTTATAATATAAAAATAATTTATATATGTCCTGCTGCACATCTACATGAAGCTTTTCGTTTGGCAATATTGTTGATTTTATCATATTAGAATCATGAAACCTTTGTTCGGTATTACTACATGGATGATTGATTGAGAACATGTAGTTGCATTTAGAGGGCCAAGATAACCCTATTTACCCTTATGCTATCCAAAACTCTAGTCTCCTTTAGTGAATGGGCAGACATCGAGAAGATACATTGCCAAAAGCTACCAGTTGCGGCTACGCTACTGTTCAAACACACATTGATGGTGCTGATGAGATGTTTTCCTGGAGACTAAGGTGGAGTTGTATTTTAAATTTAGGTTGCATCATCCTAATTTTATTAGTCTACGTCCAATGATAGAAAGACCAAAATATTAAAAGAAAAATCTCATGAAAGCTTAAGTGTGTATAATATTATTGTTGTATTACTTGAACATCTGTGTATACAGTAATAGTACGATTAAATAATGTTTTAACTGGAGGTATTGAACCTTGGCGAAATCCCTATGAAAATGATAATAATGTTTATATGAGTATGGAATTCCAATTTATGTTGGTAGAAGATTTGACTCGTAAAACAAAATTAAAATATATTTATAAGAAGTAAATTGAAGGACATAACGTGGTAAACATTTTTCAAATAGAGGTTAATGGAAGATGTAGGGAATATTTATGTTTATAGTTTTGTTTTCAGTTTGGTGTAGGACTGCAAGTTTAGTATGAAAAGATATATGGTATTCTATTTGGATAACTATATGGTGATTTGCTGCCTTTAATGAGGCATTTTTGACGTAGAAAAATTTAGTTTTTGATTTTATTTTATTAGGCACAAAAACTAATAATGAATGCTCATGAAAATACAATAGAGCTATCATGTCGAGAAATATTTAATTCATCCTTGCTGTAGGAAATGAATTGGTAATAGAACCATTGACCACTGAATAGAGGTTATCTGGAGTACTGAACTGGTTGTTATATATATATATATATAGAAGACCTTAGTTTCCATAAAGTCTAAAGTCGTGTCTTCGAATGCAAGAGCTTTTTGAAAATTTTTAATTTTTTTAAAAATGGATTTGCTAGTTAGGCTTAACCAAAGCTAGGTTCTTGTTAAGTATATTTTTATGGGAAACAAGTATTAATATATTATCCTTTTATCGTTTATATGAACAACTCTTATTTTATTTATTCTAAAATGGTTATGTTTCTTACGTTAATCATATTGCTTGGCTAAAGAGTTTTAGAAAATATGTTAGCTGTTTATAAGGCTCTATCATAAAATATGCTCATGTTATGTCTTTCCTAATTCTGAAAGTGTGTTAGCTATTTTTAAAGAGTACTTTTTAAAATATAGACATGGTATAGGAGATTTAAACTTACTTATAAGGAAATTTTAGAGTAATGAAAGTTGATTTTAATGTTCTTTTGAGAATAAACATATGAGATTTAAATTATGATGTTCTAGTTTAGTTATATAATTAGAGTAATGAAAGTTTTTTATAATGTTATTTTGAGAATAGATATATGAGATTTAAATTATAAAGTTCTTTTAAACCATAGGTTTAATGAAATTAAAGATAGTTAATTATAAGAAAATTTGTAAAAACAAAATATATAATAATTGGATCAAAACAACCAGAACCTTGAGAATAAAGAAAATGAAAAAGAGCAATTATACGAGAGCCAGTGTCTATTAAGTACGATGGCACTAACACCCGGCTAGAAGTTCGTAATGGTGGCTTCTTGAGAACTTGTGCATCTAGTCAAGCGTATGAACGAAGTTCAACGTAAGGTATGGAAAGAGACAGTGGTATGGGACACTGCCTCTAGATAGCACAAATACTATACATGAGGTCTCTCATGTGCCTGCTTGGATGGGAAATAACCAATAGTCCTGTAACCAAAGCACTCGATTACGAAGTTGGAAGGTCCAAAGGTAGATGGTATGGGAAACATTACAGTCATTCGATGATCAGAAATGAGAAGTCCAATCTAGAACCATGTTATGGGGTCCTGTCCGTACCTTAGTAGGTCATTAGCCAGTCATAGGCATATTGACACTAGTTACAAAGCAAAAAAACAATAAGTTTCTACTAGGGTTGTTGAGATTGGAGTTTTCTCAGGCTTTGTAACAAGGGAGTTACTTTGTTCCCTCATCTAGGTGATATGGGCCCTGGATGGGAAAACCCTCACCAAGATCATAAATATCCCAAGTATGGGATAGAAAGGTCTTAGAAACGGTGAACTTTGCGAGAAACTAGCCAGTCTTGAGCACTTAAGTCACTAGTTGCAGTGGTAGGAACACTTGAAGTGTGAATAGTCTATACCTTATACATGTGATATGGGTAAATTTGAAGTAAGCTCTTTACAAAATTTTTATGTAGTGAAATTGACAACTGGATGTGTAGATATGGGTTGTGATAGTTGGTATCAAAGCCTAGGTTTGTGAAATCTTGGCTAACATAGTTGTTTTTTTGTTGGTAATTCCAGGTATGGATGGTACCTCATGGAGGACTAGTATTAATATGCAAGAGGGTATTGCAGAGGTTCCAAGGAAGGGACCAAGATGAATCATAAAAGAGTTAGAGAGGGTGAAAACTACTGAAACACCATGGTGAGTGGTAAGAAAAGAAATAGATCTTGTAGCCATAAGAGCTACTCATAATGACAAAAATATGGCCTGTATGATTCAAATCATGCAAGATCAACTAAATCAACAACATGAGCAGATGGAGATCCATAGAGCTCATATGAGTGAGCATATGGATCAGAAACGGGAACAGATGGCTCAGCAGTAGGAAATGATTACCCAAAAACAAAAGGTTATTGAAAATCTAACTCAAAGAAAAGCAAACAGTAATGTGAGTCAATTTCCAAAAGAATCCTCAAGAAGACAAGTGGGTGAGGAACTGCAAAAAGAACTAAATAAATTAGATATTTCTAACTTTAATGGATGTGGTGATGGGAAAATCATCGTTAATTGTCTTAGTGAAGCTGAAGGGTATTTTGCCATCCAACCCCTTTGTTCTGAGGTAAAAACTACATGGGCAGTTGCTCATTTAGAAGGTCCTGCCAAAACCTGGTGGACCACATACAAGAAAGCTACTCAAAAGTAAGAAGCAGACATACCTTGGGAGGAATTTTTAAGGGAATTCAAAAGTCATTTTCTCACAGAGCAGTTTTATATTGATAAGCATGGTGAATTTACAAACTTACGTCAAGGCAACATGACAGTAGTTGAGTATTATCAAAAGTTTGTGCAATTACAAAAGTATGCTCTAGAGTTTGATGGGCAAGAGAAGTTTAAGGCACACAAATTTTTCATTGGACTACACCCACAGATTAGTCAGCCTATAGGAGGGAAGTTACCGTAGACCTTATCCGTTGCTTATGATGCAACTTGTTACAAGGAAACAAGCCAAAAAGAAGTTAGAGCCTTTCACCAACAAGAAAGAGATAACTCAAAGAAAAGAAGGTACCCTGAGAAGAACCGAGGTACGGATCAAAACAAGAAATTTAGAGATAGGGGTTGTTACTAGAATAAAAATAGGAATAAGAATAGAAAATATGGATACAAAGGGTAGTCATATCGAAGGAATTATCAAGAAAATAAAAATGTTGATAGAGAGCAAGGCAAAAATAACAATTAGAATAAAGAAGGTGGAAAACCCAAGAGTGATGAACCAAATGCCTGCTACGTGTGTGGGGCACTTGATCGTTTTGCTCGACAATGTCCAAATAGATATGATCGTAGAAATCCAGCTAAGGAAACACCACACAAAATTTTTGATGCCACAGGTAACCCTAACCTTATAGGGTAAAGTTCTCCCTTCTTGATTAAAAGAAAGTTAGGCAAAAAATATGTAAAAAATTTAATTGATAGTGGTGCTACAGAGAGTTTCATTTCACATAGTATTTTGAAGGAGATACCTAAAAAACTTGGGATAATGACAAAAGGGTGGCATGTCAAGTATGGTTCCGGGTAAACCTACTTAGTCAATCAATGTATGTTTGATCCACAAATAGAGATACCTCAAGGGAAAATTAACTGGCATCTGTATGTGGCACCATTGCATGCATTTGACATAGTATTATGAGTAGATTGGCTAAAAGCCCATAAGGCATTATTGAAATTTGAAGAAAGGTGGTTGGATTATTCAGATAACACTAATAGAAGAATTTGTATCCACTACAACCGAAAATCTCTTGAGCCTCATATAATAATCACCATGTGAGTCAAGAGAGCTTGGAGAAGAGGATGTAGGTTATATATGGTTAAGATGAACAAGGAGGAAACTGATTCAAGTTCAGCAATATTCCTACAATATCTAATATTAGGTGAATTTAAGGATGTCTTTTCGAAAGACCTGCTTGGACTACCTTCGAAAAGGGAATTTGATTTCTCAATTGAGCTTATGCCAGGAGCAACTCTTGTAGTCTGAACCCCTTATCGGATGACACCCCTTGAGTTGCAAGAACTTAAAACTCAACTTCAGGACTTACTAGAAAAGGGACATATCAAACCCAGTGTGTCACCATGGGGAGCACCAGTTCTATTTGTTAAAAATAAGGATGGTTATTTAAGATTATGCATCGATTATAGAATGCTTAATAATATGACCATCAAAAATAAGTATCCATTGCCTAGAATTGATGACTTGTTTGATCAGCTAAAGGGAGCTACAATATTTTCTAAAATTGACCTTCGGTCAGGATACCATCAATTGAGAATTCAGGAAGAAGATACTTATAAGACTACTTTTCAAACTTGGTACGGACACTATGAGTTCACGGTATTACCATTTGGGTTAACTAATGCACCAGCCACATTCATAAATCTAATGAACAGTGTGTTTCGAGAACAGTTAGATTAGTTTTTGCTTATATTTTTAGATGATAGATTGATATATTCCTAGAACAGAGAGGAACATGATAAGCATATGAGAATAGTGTTATAAATTCTTAGGAAAAATCAAGTATATGGTAAATTATCCAAATGTGAGTTCTATACACCACAAGTGCAGTATTTGGGACATATCATCTCAATAGAGAGTATAGCTATAGATTCTAATAAAATTGAAGCCATAATAGAGAGGCCAACACCGACTAATGTGTCAGGTAAGAAGTTTTATGGGAATCACTGGATACTATCGATGGTTTTTCAAAGGGTTTTCAAAAATAGCATAACCCATTACCAATTTTTAAAATAAAGGAAAATTATTTAAATGGACTGCTTAGTGTGAGGAGGCCTTCAGAACCCTTAAGGAAAAATTGACAACTGCACCAATATTAAAAATACTCGATCTAAGCAAACCATTTACAGTTTGCACTGATGCCTCATTGGAAGGATTAGGTGGTGTGTTGATGCAATATGAGGCCGTGGTGGCATACGAGTCCAAAAAACTCAAGAAACATGAAATAAATTATGCTACACATGATTTGGAATTAGAAGTGGTAGTTCATGCCCCTAAAATCTGGAGGCATTATCTGTTAGGAAAGCCCTTTGATCACCAGAGTTTGAGGTATATCTTTACTCAACCATTACTGAATGCTTGGCAATGCAGGTGGATGGAATTTTTGGCTGAATATGATTTTGGCATTGAATATATCAAGGAAAAATAAAATAAGCTGGTAGACGCTCTCAGTAGAAGAAGACATATAACTGCTCTCACAACATGTCAGTATGGGCTGAAGGAACAAATCATGGAGATGCAGAAGGATGATGAGTTCTGCAAACTATGTCGTAACAAGGTTGAGCATGAACCAAATCGGCATAGAGACTATAGTGTCTAGAAAAAATTGGTATATTTTTGAGATGGAATAGTGGTACCCAATAATGAAGGGCTTAAAAGAACTATTTGACAAGAATCTCATTACGATCCTTATTCTACACATACGGGGGTGGTCAAAATACGAGAAAACTTGAAGAAAAATTATTTTTGGCCTAGGATGAAGAAAAATATAGTACAATTTATTGCAAGATGCCTCGAATGTCAGAAGGTCAAGGTAGAACATCAACATCTTGGGGAAAATTATATCTGTATGAAGTACCAGAACACAAATGGCAAGTAATATTAATGGACTTTATTGTGGGTCTTCCAAAAACCCATTTTTATCATGATGCAATATTTATTATCATGGATAAGCTAAAAAATGTAACACATTTTATACCGGGTAGTGTCCATGATGATGCTTCTGCTATAGCACAAAATTTTGCACGAGAAATTGTAAGATTACATGGATTTCCTGAGGTAATCATATCAGACAAGGACTCACGATTTACTTTTGAGTTTTGGTAAGCTTTGCACTGAGCTTGGGGAACTAGGCTCAACATTAGCACTGCTTATTATCCAAATATGGATGGAAAGACCGAGTGGGTCAATCAATTGCTTGAGGATATGCTATGCATGTATTTTATGGACCACCAAAGCAGGTGGGAAGATTATCTTTACCTGGTGGATTTTTCTTATAATAAAAACTATCATACCATGTTGGGTATGACCCCTTTTGAGGCCCTCCATGGGCAGAGGTGCAAGACACCGTTAATGTGGGATAACCTAGAATATTAAGAAGTGATCGGTCATGAAGTTTTAAAGCAAAATTAAAATCAACAATTAAAATTTGCCAATGACTACGTGAAGTCGTTGATCGCCAGAAAAGTTATGCTAACCTTAAAATAACACCCCGTAAATTTATCGTAGGTGATAAGTTTTTTCTTAGAATTAGGCCTACCAAAAGTTCCATCAAATCTACCAAATTAAGCCCTAGGTTTTTTGGTCCTTTTGACATTATTGCCAAAATCAACCCTATTGCCTACCAACTCGCACTACCACCAAACCTGTCAAAATTCCACAGTGTTTTTCATTTGTCTCTACTTTGTAAGTATATAGCTGATCCAACCCATGTCCTGGATGTGTCTCACCTACATAAAATAGACCCACAACTCATTGAGGTATGACCAGTTAAGATTTGGGTTTCAAAACCAAGCAGTTAAGAAAAAAGACTGTGGAGCAGTGCAGGGTCAAGTGAGACCATTATTCTGAGAATAATACCACCTGGGAGGATGCTACTGCCATAAGAAATCAGTTTCCTTATTTTTTTAAAATTTAATAGCCAAAATATAATTCGTATATTTGTAAATGAAATGAACTATGTGTATTGTTTTTTAAAATATGCATATTTGTGATAAGATATTATATGATTATGTGATGTCGGTTATTATCAAAAATTATGGTTTTGAATTTTCTAGATAACACAAGGACTCTGTTAATTTTCAGAGAAGTATGTCACAACCCCACCACTTGCAATTATTTTACTTTAAATAATATGATTTTACGCAAACTTTTTGTATTGCAGGTGCAGGTTCACGAGCAGTGGCAAAAGAGAACACTTATTCCCTAGAGAAGACAGAGTTAGGAGACATCAGGTGAGTGGGACATGATGTTGTGCCTCGTGCACCTTGGCCCGTGGGTACATGGAATCCCACCGTAGGATTTGCATATGAAAATAATTTTGCTTGCCCTTGCATCCAATACATCTGTGAAATCGCATGTCATGTATGTCTGCTATTGCATTTCTTGCTTGATTTTTGTTACAAATCACAATATGTTTAAAAAAAACAACAAATATAATAGAAATAATAAAATAATAATTAATAATTATATATATAAATAATATTAAAAATTAAAATATACAATAATATATTGTATAATTTATATGATGCAAATATCCTTTGTTTTTTCATTAAATAAAAATCCAAGTAAGAACCATAGAGTGCAAAGCGTTATAAAGTAAAGACAAATTATTATATGTAGAAGCTATATGAAAGTATGGTGGAAAGGAGCACATCAAAATGTTATGAAATAATAAAAAATAATATAATAATATATGTAATTTTTCTAACCAAGGGGAGTACTATTTAAAAATTACAATATTAAAGTAATACATAATTATTTTATTAACCTGCCACCTGGATGATGGACGTCTTGTCTTCCTCCACCCGGATGATGGACGCAGTTTCCACATGGCTTGCATAGTAAGGTTTTATCTGGCAATATAAAAAAAGAGGTGTCATGTTCCTATCGCACATATTTTCTATACAAACTAGGGACTAAATGTAAAAAAAAAGGTCTTCAGATTGCTGAAGTGGAATTCCAAAAGTTGACAGTTTTGTTGTGGAAAAGTGAAGTCTATTGGTTCTTCAAGCATCCTTGCGTGTTTAGGTTAGGTTGTGTTAGGAATGGAGCCTAATTATGAGGAGGCTAAACAGTGAAAGTTTCTGGATTTACTACAAGACGGGCAGGGAAATTTTCCAGATTTACAGTCTGTTAGTCTACAAGAGAAAGTTTCCGGATTTACAACAGGACGACCAGGGAAAGTTTTTTTGTTTTTATCCCAAAATTAGATGCTGGGAACTCAGTGTTAATCTTGGAATGTATTAAGAAAAGCAGTTTGTTTTTCTATTTTTTTCTTATATATAGTTGTGAGGAAAAACAAAGAATACTATGACAATGAAAAGTACTGTGTTGATTCCTTGTAAATATAGAGAGGAAATTACAGCATATGTTTGCTGTAGGTTGTAACCCTCTATTGCTTGGGTTGAAAAAGAAAGGACTGAAAATTCTTGGTGGATGTAGCCCACATTGGGTGAACCATGCTAAAATCGTTGTCTCTTCTGCTATATGTTTGTCTTATTTTGTTAATTCTGCTATTAAAGTTTGAAACACTATAATTGCTTTTCTATATTTTATATAGTGATTTACTCTAACAAGTGGTATTAGAGCAGTTGTTTTGTTGGTTGCACTTGACAGAAGGAGAATTTCTGGATCAAGTGGGAGCAATGGTGGAAGAAGGGAGGTTTAGAGTTCAAAAATTCAATGGCCGAAACTTTCAATTCTAGAAGATGTAGATGGAGGATTACTTGTACCAAAAGGATCTTTACTTACCTCTTGAGGGGGAAACATAGAGACCTTCATCTATGTTTGAAGAGGAGTGGATTCTCCTTGATAGAAAGGCATTGGGTACTGTGAGGCTGTGCTTGAGAGCCACTGTAGCCTTCAACATCTCTGATGAAAAGACTACCAAGGGAGTCATGGATAAGTTGGCCAAGATGTATGAGAAACCATTAGCATCAAATAAGGTATTCTTAATGAAAAGGTTATTTAACATGAAAATGAGTGAAGGAGTATCTGTGCATGATCATTTAAATGAATTTAATACTGTCACTAATCAATTGCATTCAGTAGGATTGGATTTTGATGATGAGCTTAGGGCCTTACTAATCTTATGCTCTCTTTCGAAAAGTTGGAACAATTTGGTAATGGCAGTAAGTAACTCTGCTTTGAGTTCAAATAAATTAGAATTTGATGATGTGGTTGGTGTGATACTCAGTGAGGACATGAGAAGAAAAACCACAAGAGAATCATCTAGCACCACCTTAACTGTTGAGAATAGAGGAAGAGGAAGAGAAAGAGGTAAGAGTTCACATCATGGCAAATCCAAAGGCAGATCCAAATCACATGGAAAAGGAAAGCTACAGTGTTGGCACTGTGGCAAAAAGGGTCATCTCAAGAAGGACTGTTGACAAAGAAGGGGTGATGGAAATGAAGGTAATGATAATAATTGTAACACTTTAGAAGCCAATATTACTGGACAAATTCTACAAGATGCTTTAATATTATATCTTGATAGAAATAGTGATTATTGGGTAATTGATAGTGGTGCTTCATTCCATGCTACCTCACATAAGGAATACTTCATAGATTATGTTTCTGGAGATTATGGACAAGTTATGTTGGGAAATGACCAACCATGTAAAATCATGGGTATTGGAAAGATTTTGATTAAATCCCCAAATGGATGTCAATGGGCTCTTAAAGAGGTGAGACACATACCAGATTTAAAGAGAAATCTTATATCGTAAAGTAAGCTTGATGGTGAAGGATACATGGTTGCATTCGAAGAAAATGCTTGGAAAGTTACTAAAGGTTCATTGATAGTAGCTAGAGGTAAATTGGTGGGTACTCTTTATTTACTTACTGATTTTTCTCACTGCTCCATGAATTTAGTTTCTACAAGTGAGAGTGCATCTTTGTGGCACCAAATACTTGGCCATATGAGTGGAAAAGGTATGGAAATTTTACATTCAAGAAAGTTATTGCCTAAGTTAAAAGAAATTGATTTGGAATTCTGTGAGGATTGTGTTTATGGTAAAGCAAAGAGAGTTAGATTTCTCAAGGATGGCAAGGAAAGGAAGAAAGAGAAATTGGAGCTTGTGCACTCAGATGTTTGGGGCCCAGCTCAGGTAACTTCTCTTGGAGGTTCCTATTACTATGTACTTTTTATTGATGATGCAACAAGGAAAACATGGATATATTGCATTAAGAATAAAAGTGATGATTTTAATACCTTCAAGAATTGGAAAGCATTAGTTGAAAATGAAACTGGAAAAAGGTTAAAGTGTCTAAAGTCGGATAATGGTGGAGTATATTGTAGTAGAGAATTTGATGTGTTTTGTTCTAAAAATGGAATTAGAAGAATCAAGGTAGTTCCAAGAACACCTCAAGAAAATGGGGTTGCTGAAAGAATGAATAGAACCATCATGGAGCATGCTAGGAGCATGAGAATACATGCAGGCTTACCATTATTTTTATGGGCTCATGCTGTTGATACTGTAGTATATCTGATTAATAGAGGACCGTCTAGTGCCTTGGATGGAGGAATTTCGAAAGAGCTTTGGATAGGTAAACCAGTAAATTATTCTTTCCTTAAGGTATTTGGATGTGAGGCTTTTATGCATATAGACAAAGAGAACAAAAATAAGTTAGATGCTAAGGCCCAAAAGTGCTATTTTATTGGTTACGGTATTGATGGCTTGGGTTACAGATTATGGGATTGTGATAACCGAAAAGTCATTAGAAGTAGGGATGTCATATTTAATGAAAAAAACTTGTATAAAGATCGGTTGCAGGGAAAGAAACGAAAAGAGGAAATTGCTGAATACATAGACCTTGATGGACACATAGAAAAGGTAACTCCAAAAGTGGTAGAAGATAAAAATGTACAGCAGCAGCAACAAGCACCTCAATCTCCAGAAAGTCTTGTTAGACGATCTACCAGGATAAGTAAAATTCCTCAATGTTTCTCTGATTGTGTTTTGTATACTAATGTTGGTGAGCCAAAATGTTTTCAGGAAGAATTACATATGGATACCAGGAATAAGTGGGAGCTTGCAATGAATGAAGAAATGGACTCTTTATTCCACAACCAAACTTGGGATTTGGTTGAGCTACCCAAAGGTAAAAGAGCTTTGACCAATAAATGGGTGTACAAGATTAAAGAGGAGAATGAAGGGCATAAGAGATACAAAGCAAGACTAGTGGTCAAGGGATTCGCTCGAGAAAAAGGTATTGATTTTGATGAGATTTTTTCTCCAATTGTAAAAATGACCTCTATTAGAGCTATTTTGAGTCTTATAGCTATAGAAAATTTGTATCTGGAGCAATTGGATGTGAAGATAGCATTTCTTCATGGTGATTTGGAGGAGGAAATTTATATGCACCAACCAGAAGGCTTTCAAGTGAAAGGTAAAGAGGATTGGGTATGTAAACTGAAAAAGAGCTTGTATCGGTTAAAACAAGATCCTAGACAGTGGTATTTAAAATTTGATAAGTTCATGACTAATCAAAGGTTTGAAAGATGTCAAAGTGATCACTGTGTATATTTTAAGCAAACTGGAAATGGTAACTATGTTATTTTGCTATTGTATGTGGATGACATGTTAGTTGCAGGTACAAATATGCAAGATATAAACATGCTCAAGAAGAAGTTGGCTAAATCCTTTGCCATGAAGGATTTGGGAGAAGCCAAACAAATCCTTGGTATGAGGATAACAAGAGACAAGGAAAGTCACACTCTGAAATTATCACAAGCAAAATACATTGAAAAAGTGCTTAAGAGATTCAACATGAACAATGCAAAGTCTGTTGCTACTCCATTGGCAAAGCATTTCAAACTCACCAAAGATTTGTGTCCCAAAACACAAAAGGAACAAGAGCATATGGCTAAGGTTCCCTATGCATCAGTGGTCGAAGCTTGATGTATGCAATGGTTTGTACAAGACCAGACATTGCCCATGCAGTGGGAGTAGTGAGTAGATTTATGAGTAATCCGAGAAAAGGACATTGGCAAGCGATAAAATGGATACTCAGGTACTTGAGAGGAACTTCAAATTATTCTTTGAATTTTGGAGGCTCTAATATATGCTTGAAAGGTTTTGTAGATTCTGATATGGTAGGTGATCTTGATGGTGGAAGGAGCACTACTGGATACATATTTACTATAGGATGAGGAGCGGTTAGTTGGATTTCTAAACTCCAACACGTAGTTGCCCTTTCAACCACTGAAGTTGAATATGTTGCTGCTACAGAAGCAAGCAAAGAAATGGTTTGGTTGCAAAGACTAATGGAATAACTGGGGAAGAAGCAAGAGGATAATAGGTTGTGGAGTGATAGCCAAAGTGCTATACACCTTGAGAAGAATTCGGCATTCCATTCAAAAACTAAACACATCAAACTCAGGTATCATTTCATTAGATTAGTAGTGGAAGATGGATCTTTGAAATTAGGGAAAGTTCACACATCACAAAATCCTGCTGACATGCTTACAAAAGTGGTGTCAAGAGAAAAGTTGAGCTTTTGCTCAACTTTAGTTGGCCTTAAGGAATAAGAGGCCATGATGAGAATTTTTTAGTCCTTGGTTGCAGTATGGTGCAATGGAATTAGTCTCCAAGTGGGAGATTGTTAGGAATGGAGCCTAATTATGAGGAGGCTAAACGGAGAAAGTTTTTGGATTTACTTGCGGGACGGGCGGGGAAAGTTTCCAGATTTACGATCGTTAGTCTAACAGAGAAAGTTTTTGGATTTACAATAGGACAGCCAGGGAAAGTTTTTTTGTTTTTATCCCAAAATTAGATGCTGGGAACTTAGTGTTAATCTTGGAATGTATTAAGAAAAGCAGTTTGTTTTTTTATTTTTTTCTTATATATAGTTGTGAGGAAAAACAGAGAATACTATGACAATGAAAAGTACTATGTTGATTCCTTGTAAATATAGAGAGGAAATTACAGCAGATGTTTGTTGTAGGTTGTAACCCTCTATTGCTTGGATTGAGAAAGAAAGGACTGAAAATTCTCAGTGGATGTAACCCACATTGAGTGAACCATGCTAAAATTGTTGTCTCTTCTGCTGTGTGTTTGTCTTATTTTGTTAATTTTGCTATTAAAGTTTGAAACACTATAATTGCTTTTCTATATTTTATATAGTGATTTACTCTAATAGGTTGGTCGCTAACTTGACGTCATAAGAAACAATGATTTGATTTCCTTGTATATTCTTTATGGGATCTAAATTTTCACGAGATTAAAATATAAGATATTGTCATAGGTTTTTCATTTGGAATTATTATTTTGTTTAAGAAATGCTCTGAGATGACTGAATTTTGATAATATAAAAATAATTTATATATGTCCTACTGCACATCTGCATGAAGCTTTTCGTTTGGCAATATCGTTGATTTTATCATATTAGAAGCATGAAATCTTTGTTTGGTATTACTGCATGGCTTCTTTATTGAGAAAATGTAGCTACATTTAGATGGCCAAGATGACCCTATTTACCCTTATGCTATCCAAAACTCTAGTCTCCGTAGGTGAATGGACGAACGTTGGGAAGATGCATTGCCAGAATCCGCCAGTTGTGGCTACGCTACTGTTCAAACACCCATTGACAATGCTGATGAGATGTTTTCCTGAGACTAAGGTGGCATTGTATTTTAAATTTAGGCTGCATCATCCTAATTTTATCAGTATTCATCCAATGATAGAAATACTGAAATATTAAAATAAAAACCTCATGAAAGCTTAAGTGTGTATAATATTATTGTTGAATTACTTGAACAGTTCTGTATACAGTAATAGTATGATTAAATAATATTTTAGCTGGAGGTATTGAACCTTGGCGAAACCCCTATGAAAATGATAATAATGTTTATATGAGTATGGAATTCTAATTTTTGCTGGCGGAAGATTTGACCCGTAAAACAGGATTAAAATGCATGTATAAGAAGTAAATTGAAGGACATAGCATGGTGCACATTTTTCAAATAGAGGTTAATGGAAGACGTAGGAAATATTTATGTTTATGTTTATATTTATATTTTTGTTTTCAATTTGGTGTAGGACTACAAGTTTAGTATGAAAAGATAGATGGTATTCCATTTGGATAACTATATGGTGATTTTCCACCTTTAATGAGGCATTTTTGACGTAGGAAAATTTAGTTTTTGATTTTCTTTTATTAGTCTCAGAAACTAATAATGAATGCTTATGAAAATGCAATAGAGTTGTCGTGCCAAGAAATATTAAATTAATCATTGTTATAGTAAATGAATTGGTAATAGAACCATTGACCACTAAATAGAGGTTATCTGGATTACTGAACTGGTTGTTATATATATATATATATATATATATATATATATATATATAAATAAATAAATAAAAAAAAGACCTTAGTTGCCATAAAGTCTAAAGTCGTATCTTCGAATGCAAGAGTTTTTTGAAAATTTTTAACTGTTTTAAAAATGGATTTGCTAGTTAGGCTTAACCAAAGCTAGGTTCTTGTTAAGTATGTTTTTATGGGAAAACAATTATTAATATATTGTCCTTTTGTCATTTATAAGAATAGCACTTATTTTATTTATTCTAAAATGGTTATGTTGCTTACTTTAATCATATTGCTTGGTTAAAGATTTTTAGAAAATATGTTAGATGTTTATAAGGCTCTATCATAAAATATGCTCATGTTATGTCTTTCATAATCCTGAAAGTGTGTTAGCTATTTTTAAAGAGTACTTTTTAAAATATAGACATGATATAGGAGCTTTAAAATTACTTATAAGGAAATTTTAGAGTAATGAAAGTTGATTTTAAAGTTCTTTTGAGAATAAGCATATGATATTTAAATTATGATGTTCTATTTTAGTTATATAATTAGAGTAATGAAAGTTGTTTATAATGTTCTTTTGAGAATATATATATCAGATTTAGATTATGAAGTTATTTTAAACCATAAGTTTAATGAAATTAAAGACAGTTAATTATAAAAAAATTTGCAAAAACAAAACATATAATACTTGGATCAAAACAACCAGAACCTTGAGAATAAAGAAAACCAAAAAGAGTAAAAATACAAGAGCTAGTGTCTATCGAGTAGGATGGTACTAACACTGAACTAGAAGTTCCCAATGGTAGCTTCTTGAGAACTTGTGCATCCAGTCAAGCGTATGAATGAGGTTCAATGTAAGGGATGACAAGAAACAATGGTATGGGACACTGCCTTTGGATAGAACAAATATTGTACATGAGGTCTCTCATGTGCCTGCCTAGATGGGGAATCGCCAATAGTACCATAACCAGAGTACTGGATTATGGAGTTGGAAGGTCTAGCGGTAGATGGTATGGGCATCATTACCATCATCCGATGTTCAAAAATAGGAAGTCCGGTCCAGAACCATGTGATGGGGACCCTGTTATTACCTTAGTAGAACCTCATTAGCCAATCACAGGTATATTGACACTAGTTCCAAAGCACAGAAACAATAAGTTTCTACTAGGGCTGTTGAGATTAGAGTTTTATCAGGATTTGGAACAAGGGAGTTACTACATTCCCTCATCTAGGTGATATGGGCCCTGGATGACCAAAACCTCGCCAAGATCATAAATATCTCGAGTAAGGGATAGAAAGGTCTTAGAAATGGTAAACTTTATGGGAAACTGGATAGTCCCGAGCACTTAAGTCACCACTTAAGTCACCAGATGCAGTGGTAGAAACACTTGAAGTACAAATCCTCTATGCCTTGTACATGTGATATGGGTAACTTTTAAGTAAGCTCTTTACAAAATTTTTATGTAATAAAATTGACAACCGGATTTGTAGATATGGGTTGTGACAAAACGATGCTACCAGTTTTCATTCCCAAGGGAGCTGCCAACAACTTGGGCTTCGGCTCCATCACGGTCATCGATGACCTGCTGATGGAATCAGTGGATCCGTCGTCCACAGTTTTGGGAAGAGTGCAGGGCATGTACGTTGCAGCGTCCTAGGATAAATCCTATTTTTTGGTGGTTTTCTCTGTCATTTTGAGCAATCCAGAGTATAATAACAACACTATAAAATTCTAGGGGGTAGACATATTTGTAGAAGCAAAGAGAGACATGAGTGTCGTTGGTAGCACATGTATGTTTGAATCTGCACATGGCCACACCACCATTGAGAGTGTCAGTCTTGGTGGACTTAATACAATTCTTAAATATACGGTGGTCTTGCATTATTAAGCAGATTCTTAGCCTTTGCATGTTGGGTATCTGTATGATGTGTGTATTAATTTTAATAAGATGTCTGGCACAACCATTTGTACTGAAAGGGAGGGCATCTGGTATACAATAACATGATGAAGTTGATGAATAATCTAGATATGGTCATTGTCTATGAAGTTGTTTCTTATTTTATAATAATATTATTATATGTTATGCATGTATATTGGGCTTAAAATGATATTGTGAAGTTTTAAGGTTTTAATGGTATTTAAAATTTTTGATATTTTAATAATAAATTACTTTCTTAACTAAAAAGGACCATCTTACTTACCACTAAAATACTGTTGGTCCTTGTCTATCAAGTTGTTTGCAACAAAAATCTACAAATAATAAGAAAATATTACGCATATTAATGATGAACATTTTTTGTTGGAACATTGCAATGATATATCTTTAGTTTTTCATCTAGGAAACCCAAGTTCAAACTATTACATAAGGCATAAGGACCTATTAAAAAAACCCATGTTTTATCTTAAAATTTAGTTTGTGAGGGATACCATAGTGATAAGTTATTGAATTTTCATCCATAATACCCAAGTTCAAACCCCGATAAATGGGATTAGGACCCCCCATAAATACTTGTACTTTACCCTAACATTTTTTCCAAATTCATCCTAAAATTTTGTTTGTGAGGGATACCATAGTGATAAGTTCTTGAATTTTCATCCATAAGATCCAAGTTCAAACCCTGGTAAAGGGGACTAGGACCCCTCATAAATACTTGTACTTTACCTTAACATTTTTTCCAAATTCAAACCTTGGTACAAGAGGATTGGAACCCCTCATAAAAACCCATGCTTTACCTTAACATTTTTCCAAGTTCAAACCCCAATACAAGGGGACTAGGACCCCCCATAAAAAATTGCACTTTACCCTAATATTTTTATCCCACAAGGATACCATTAGTATTAAGTTCTTGGGTTTTCATCCAAGAGACCCAAGTTCAAAACCCGATACAAGGGGATCGAGACCCCTCATAAAAACCCACACTTTACCCTAACATTTTCTTAGGAGGGATACCATAGTGGTATGTTCTTGGGTTTTCATCTAGGAGAGCCAAGTTCAAACCTTAATACAAGGGGATCGAGACCCCTCATAAAAAATGTGCTTTACCCTAACATTTTAGTCTATGAGGGATATCATAGTGGTATGTCTTTGGGTCTTCATTTAGGAGACCTAAGTTCAAACCCTGGTATGAAGGGACCAGGACGCCTCGTAGAAACACATATTTTTAATTTAAAATTTATGATCCATGAGGGATACTGTAGTGGTAAGTTCTTGGGTTTTCATCTAGGATACCCAAGTTCAAAACTCGATATGAGAAGACCAAGACCCCTCATAAAATCCCATGCTTTACCCTACCATTTTAATAGGATATTGTAAAGAGTCATTATGGAATGGATCACCAGATAAATTTTAGAAGAAGATGCTAGGCTAGAAAAATACAATTGGTGAAGAGCACATTACAAGCCATCCTAGTATATTAGATGTCAGTTTTTAAAATGCCATTCAAAGTGGTTAATATCATGGAAGGAATCCAAAAATGATTAATATGGACTGCTTTAGAAGAAAGGAGTAGATTATCTCTAATCTCATAAGAGAAGGTATGCTAGCCCAAGACACAAGAGATATTGGGCCTTTGAAGAATTAGAAACATAAACCTAGTAATGGCTACAAAGTTAGGGTGCAAAGTTATAAATGAGGGATAGTCAATGTGGGCTAAAATGTTGAAGGAAAAATATTTAGACAATATGGAAGATGTTAGACTACTTACTACATGGGATCCATGTTTGGGGTCTTCATTATGAAATCATATTGTGAAGGCAAGGATGTTATTGTGGATGGGAGTGCAATGGAAAGTAGGGGATGGTATATCCATTAGCATCTGGGAAGACACATGGTTAGACATTAGACCACTAACCATGGATGAAGATATTCATAGACTATGAGAAGATCTAGAAGCAAGATATGACATGTTAGTAATTGACTATATGGTGATGGTAGGAGGTCAATTAATATGGAAAGCATTGAACATGAGCCAAGAGAATAGTGAAGCATTGAGTAAGCTGAAGATAAAACTTAGATTATATTATATAAGTTTAGAGATGCAACAAGATTCATTAATGTGGGGAGCCACCCAAGATGGTGAATTTAATATCAAATCAACTCATGAATTGATTGACCTAGCTATAGAATATGGTTTTTCATGGAAGAGAATATGACAAGAGGTCTTCTTAAAGCTAGCTATATAAGTTAAGCTACTGACTATAGATAATTTATAGAAGAGATAAATTCACTAATCAAATAGATGCTTCCTCTGCGAGCATAGAGAGGAGTCAGTTCAACATATCTTCCTAGAAATTGACTATTCATTGAAGATACTTAAGGCACTAATAAATAATATGGGGGTAGCGTTGGATTTACCAAATACCATGCTATCTTGATTAGAGAAATGGGATAAGCCTTTCACTAGCCCTAGGTTCAATGGAATTTGGAATCTAATTTCTTTCCATTATGCTTGGGGAATATGGTTGGAAATAAATAGAAGAATATTTAAGGAGGAGAATGGAACAACGAGGAGAAATGTACAAGTTATTGTATGAGAAATTGAGGAAAATGAAAAGATAATAAAGTTTTCAACCAAATTTGAAACAAGAGATGAGGCTAGACTGAGCAGAACCTGGAACTTAGACCGAATTGATATATTGAATAGTACTTAGAATCAGTCAAGGGCCAAGACTAAATAGCTACCATATTAAGAAGGGTGGATGCATATGAACATTGATGGAGCCTCAAAAGGGAACATAGGGAAGGTAGGAGTAGGTGCTATTGTTTGAATAAACAAGAGAGGATAAAGGGTGCAATCTATGAATATTTAGGAATCACTACAAGCCACCAAGGAGAAGCTCAAGATCAATTGAAAGGGGTATAAATAGCAAGAGAATTGAGAGTTAGAAAGTTATTAGTAGAAAGAGATTCTCTGAATATCATTAACTATCTTAAGCAAGAAGTAAAGATAAATTGGAAAATAAGTAATATTTTTCAAGATATTGGGAATACTCTCCAAGCCTTTGTTGAGGTGGAAGTAGTCCATATAGGGAAGGAAATATGGTAGCAGACATGTTAGCTAATAGGGGAGCACTATGAGAGGAGGATAAAATGTGGATACCCTAAAGGGAAATCAACCTAGATATTTTCATATTAGTTTAGAAAGAGTAGCTTCTGGACAATACATAGTCCTTGAGGTTTTTTTCTCCATAGGGATCAAAGCAAAGGGATGACAATTTATAGAAGGTGATCCTATGGATTTGTTGGTGGTCAACCAGAAGCATTAATTTCATTACATCTATAGAGATGGATACTTCCGTCATAGTTTTTAAGTATTTCACCTTCACAGATAAACTCTTTTTACTATAGGTTTTTTTTTGGGTTTGGTTCTCCATAAGGATTAGATCCAATGTTTTTTGGATGGTAATTGGAGCCAAGGATTTTTTGTTAGCGTACTGTTTCCTATTTTGTTTTATTGCACGCATTTGTTATTCCTGTTGTAACAAATGCTATTGTTGCTACACTGTTACAACGTAACAGTTCAGTTACGCCGGATGTTCTATTCCCGGCACTGTAACATATTATTTAAACTCTGATGAATAATACAATAGCTAGTTCGAATTCTTACATGGCATCAGAGCCACTCGGAAATTCTGGGCGAGAAGATTGCAGGGAGCGGTGAAAGGTGGCTGTGTTGCGACGGGATTATTTTTTTTTCTTCACGCCATTGCGTGATTTAAAAAAAAAAAAAAAAAAACACCCGCGGACGCGTAGGTCGCTGGAAGCTCCTTGGCGGTCCGTGGCCGCAGAAGCGCAGGAAGGGGACGTCCGCGCAGGAGGCGCGGCAATCGCTCCCCCCCGCCCGAAGAGGACGCTACAGGCCCGCGCGACAGCAACTGTCGCATTACGCGACAGTGCGCGCAGGGCCGTGCGACAGAGCGCGCGAGCAGGCCTGCCGGGCCGGACCCGCGCGCGGCAGTCGAGGAGGGGAGAACCCCCCCCAATACCCCCGCGTAGCGCAAACGTTGCGCGTTGGAGGGAGGACGCGTCACGCGTCAACGGACGCGCGCGCGCGCTCCCCGAGGTGGCCCCGCCCCCCCCACCCCTCCCCACCCACGCGCGACGCGCGATCTACGCGCGCGCGCTCCCCGAGGTGGCCGTGCCCCCCCCCCACCCCTCCCCACCCACGCGCGACGCGCGATCTACGCGCGCGCGCTCCCCGAGGTGGCCCCCCCCGTCCCCACCCCCACTCCCCGCCCGCGGAGCGGGAATTCAAATTCCCGCCCGCGCGGGAAATCGGAGGGGGTATAAACCCCCGCGGGAGCTGCGTCCGTGAGACGCGATCATTGCGCAGAAGGGCCGAGGGCCCTCTAGCCCGAATCCCTGCGCGCGGGGCTGGCCCCGATTTAAAAAAAAAAAAAAAAAAAAAAAAAAACAACGGGCAGAGAGCGGAAAAGGGCGGTTAGACGTAAGCCCCCCGGGCCGAGAAAAAAAAAAAAAAAAAAATTTCTCGCTGCGACTTGCAGAGAGGAAGCCGAGCCGGAGGCTGCTGCAGAGGGTGTTGAAAAGGGAGGTGACTTGCTGATCTTTTCGGATCAGCCCGCTGGCTCACGTGGTCGTGAGCCGTGCGGTAAGGCTCAGGGAGCCTACAGGTCGGGGGTTCGAATCCCGCCGACTCCCCCAAGGTATAATTTTTTTTTGTCAAAGTCATTTTTTTTATTATTATTATTTTTAATTAAAATTTTTAATTTTAATTTTTTTTAATATAGTTTTTAAACTTTAATAAATTAAATTTAATTTTAATTTATTTTTTCTAAAGTTTAAAACTATAGAAATTAAAATTATTTATTTTAATTTTAAAATTGATAATAATTATAAAAATGCTTTGTTAAAGAAAGCCTTTTAAGGGGGGATTTTTTTTCAAAAAAATCAAAGGGGGATTGAGAGTAATTTTTATGAAAAATAGCAATTTGGCATTGTAAAAGGTGCATTTTCGAGTGTGACCGACACCTTGTGGGTTATTCTAGTGGGCATTTTTTTTGTTGTATGTTGCATATTTCATTTTTGCACTATAACATTAAAAATTAAAATCAAACACTCCCTAAAGTCCCCGGAATATAAAACCCATCTGTGCAATTTATTTGCACTGCAGAGTTCGGTATTTGCGATACCTCTGGCCAGCACTTACGAGTAAAGTCGTCGTGATTTGGCTACTCGTATCCGCCGCCTAATATAGCTGCTATAACGACGTCTGAGCTTGTTCTCTATAAATCGTCGGGGAGGAATAAGTACGCCATTTTTGCATTTTTTACTCCATCCACTACCCTTTATCGCACTTGTGTTTAGGCGTAAATCTTGACGAAGTATTCTTCATAGTGTTTAGGGGAAGTTACGCCCCACGCATGAGAAGAATCTTCTATGGTAGGTGCCATCAACAAGGCGATTCCCTTTCAGTACCGCTTATGTTCCACGTATCGTATGATCTCTAAATTTCACCTATAGTCTCCCTCACGTAAGGGCGGGTGATTTTTTGTTGATCTTTCTAAATACCTATAGTTTCCCTCACGTAAGGGCGGGTATTTTGTACGGTATATTGGCCTAGAAAAAGGTATATCGAAAGGGGGACCAATTTGGTGATATAAGGAACCTTCACTATGGCCGCTGTTGCAAAATTGATGACTGATCCGCATCAGTTATTGAAAGGTCCAAATTATACACCATGGAAACATAAGATGAAGGCTATTCTCCAAATGGAAGATTTGTGGGATATTGTTACTGGAGTAGCAACAAGGCCTTCACCAACAGCAGGATCCACAGGTCCTTCAACGAGATCAGATTGCTTTTGACAAGAAAGACAGTAGAGCAAAGGTGCTCATTTTGTTTGCTTGTTTCGGATGAAGTGCAACCTCATATAGCTGATAAAGCAAGTGGTAAAGAGGCATGGGATGCCCTTAGAACCATCTATGAGGGGAAGAATGAATCCACCATTCTTCATCTTCAACAACAACTTCATAACCTGAGTTTGAGACAAGGTGAAACAGTTGAACTCTTTCTGTGCAGAGTGTCTGAGTTGAAAGAGAAATTGAGTTCTCTAGGAGATACTGTGGATGAAAAGCTTCTCATTTCACTTGTGATGAGAGCTTTACCTTCTTCATTTGACATGTTGATAACCTCCATCCAGGTGTCCCAACGACAAATTACCTACATCGAGTTGGTCAATCTGCTTCAACAACAGGAGGCACGCCAACTTCACAAGGATGATTCTTCCAATACAGCCCTATACACCAACGAGGCGGGGTTCTAGGAAGAAAGGTAATGGGCAAAAAGGAGGCAACTTTCGGAAAGGAGGAAATTCTCAACAGGATACGAAAGGAAAAGGCAAGCAACCTCAACGAGAAGAAGAGGTGGTGCAAGATCCGTGAGAAAGACAACCATGACACCAACAGGTGTTGGCATAAGAACAAGCAAAAAGGCCAAAACAAACCACAAAATAAAAACAAGCAACCCCGAGCGAATGTTGTCTGTTGAAGAATCCGACTCGAGATTCGAATGGGCACACAAGGTGCTCATGACTACCATAGATTCCACTCGAGAGGGATCCTATTTGGTATGTCGATTCCGGAGCTAGTAAACATATGATCGGCGACGGATCGTGGTTTGAATCATTTGTGGCCAAGGAGGGCAAACCTGTCACCATTGTCGATGATAAAACCTACGGGGTTCGGGGAGAGGGTACGGTTTCGAGTCACTCTTCCCGATGGCAAGTGTCGAGTTGACAAGGTCCTCTATGTTCCGGGATTGGCCAACAATTTGTTGTCGGTGACACAAATCCCGGACAGAAATATGGTTGTCAACTTTCGTGTTGAGAATGGAAAGAAGTGTTGTACAATTACCGGGAAGGGTAAGCAGATTGCAATGGCTTCATATAAGCATGGCTTATTTGCACTAGATGCTATCTCTACTCCACATGTTGCCATGACTTTCTCTACCAAGGAGGCAACTTCCCTATGGCACAAGAGATATGGGCATCTTAGTTCCGGCTACTTACTTGAGCTCAGCAAGTATGAGATGGTAAAGGGTCTTCCTTCCCTTTCTGCCACATTGCCGGTGTGCTCTGACTGCTTGGCAGGAAAGCAACATAGAGTACCATTTGAGAAGAGCTCTACAAGAGCACGAAAACCTCTGGAGCTAATTCACACCGATCTATGCGGTCCTTTCACACCCAACAGTGTTGGAGGGAAGAGGTACTTTCAGTTATTCGTAGATGACTACTCACGAAAGATGTGGGTTTTCTTTCTCAAACTGAAATCTGAAGCTTTTGCATTCTTCCAGCAATTCAAGAAATCCGTTGAGAAGGAGTCAGGGGCTTCTATCAAAACCCTCCGCTCAGATCGAGGGGGAGAGTTTACCTCTAATGAATTTTTTGCATTCCTAGATAAGCATGGGATCAAGATACAGTTAACAACTGCCTATACTCCTCGACGAGAATGGAGTTGCTTGAGAGAAGGAATCGTTCTATCATGGAAATGGTTCGTTGTATGCTCACGAGTGCAACTCTTGGGCAACAATATTGGGCGAGAAGCTGTCACCAGCTGCAGTGTATCTTTTGAATAGGGCACCCACAAAGGCCCTAAAAGGAATGACTCCACAGGAAGCATGGAGTGGTCAAAAACCCTCCATATCTCATCTACGTATTTTCGGGTGTCAAGCTTTCATGCACATACCGAAAGAAAAAAGGAAGAAGCTAGATGAGAAAACACTGAGATGTATTTTTCTTGGATATTCTAGAGCACTCTAAAGGATATCGGTTGATAGATCCTTTGACCAAGAAAATTCATATCAGCGGAGATGTTGTCTTTGATGAAGCTTTCACATCACAGAGCACATCTACGATACACCGAGGATATTGTGGAACCAAAGGAAGAGGAGATTCCTTCGTCAACACAGACAGGAGGTCCTTCTACATCTTCTTCACCACCACCGAAGCGGAATCCTAAATGGTGTACAAATACAATCAGAGATGCAAATTTATCCACTCCTCCCAATTTGAATTTGGATAGACCTCGTACACGCAGTGATGGCTCAACAGGAAAGAGAAGCCGAGAAACCGGTGAGGTTGATGATCTTTGTCAATCTTTTGAGGAACTTTCTGTGACTCCAAGTAGAGAAGTTGAGGATATGGATATTGATGATGACAGGGCATTCATGTCTACCATAGATAGTCTTGGACTTGCATCAGTGCAAGATGCTCTTAGTGAGCCTCAGTGGAAGGCCGCTATGGATACGGAGTATGAGTCTCCGATGAAGAATAAAACTTGGAAGCTTGTTGATCCGCCGCATGGAAAGAAACCTATTGGCTGCAAATGGGTATACAAAGTCAAGTACAAGGCAGATGGAACAATTGATAAGCATAAGGCCCGTCTTGTTGCAAAGGGCTATGCTCAAAAGGAAGGCATCGACTATGAAGAAACTTTTGCACCTCATTGCTCGGATGACCACAATTCGGGTTATGTGTGCTATGGCAGCACAATATGGGTGGAAAGTTCACCAAATGGATGTCAAAAGTGCCTTTCTTAATGGTGATCTCCAAGAAGAAGTCTATATGACTCAGCTCGAAGGATTTGAAGTGGAAGGCCAACAATAGAAAGTTTGCAAATTGGTTAAATCCTTGTATGGTCTGAAACAAGCTCCTCGAGCTTGGTATATAAAAATGGACAATCACCTAATGCAGCATGGATTTAAGAGATGTCCAGTCAGATGCAAACCTCTATTTCAAGAAACAGGGTTCTGAGATAGTGTTGCTTGTACTCTATGTGGATGATCTGCTCATTACAGGGAGTTCAGAAGATATGATCTCTACTGTCAAAAGAAACTTGTGCAAATCTTTTGAGATGACAGATCTCGGACTTCTCCATTACTGTCTTGGTCTGGAATTCAGCCAGAAGGAGCACACCATCAAAGTGTCTCAGAAAAAGTATGCCAAGACATTGCTCGATAAATATCGCATGATCGATCGCAAGCCAATGGCAACTCCTATGGAGAATGGACTTCGATTATCGCGATATGATGACTCACCCGGGTAGATGGCACTCTCTATCGACCGTTGATTGGGAGTCTCATATATCTGACCAATACTAGGCCAGATCTCGTATTTGTTGTAAACTATCTTTCGAGGTTCATGCAGGAGCCTAAGACTATTCATTGGAAAGCAGCAAAACGTGTTCTTCACTATGTCCGTGGTACTATAGAATATGGCCTAGAATACAAGAGGAACAACAAATTCTTCTTGCAAGGATACACGGACTCCGACTATGCCGGATCATTTGATGATCGCAAGTCAACTTCTGGATACATTTTTCATCTGGGATCCGGTCCTGTCTCTTGGCACGACAAGAAGCAACGGTGGTTGCTATTTCTTCAACAGAGGCAGAATATCGCGCCGCACGTGAAGTCGTGTGCGAAGTGATATGGTTACGTCGCATTCTGACAAGTATGGGCCATCCATCAAAATCTCCAATACACTTGTTTTGCGACAATCAGGGTGTTTTGAACCTCGTCAAGAATCCAGTCCATCATGAAAAAACAAAGCACATTGACACACAATGTCATTTCATTCGAGAGGAAGTTCCAAAGCACCGAATTCAGCTTCAGCACATTCCCACCGATGCCCAAGTTGCAGACATTTTCACTAAGGCACTTGGACGTGTCAAATTTGAATTGTTTCGCAGCTCACTTTGTATTGCAAAATAATGTAAGGGGATGTTAGTATAGCTATTAGTTATTACATTACCCAAATAATGTAATAAAGGGGGATGTTAGCGTACTGTTTCCTATTTTGTTTTATTGCACGCATTTGTTATTCCTGTTGTAACAAATGCTATTGTTGCTACACTGTTACAACGTAACAGTTCAGTTACACCGGATGTTCTATTCTCGGCACTGTAACATATTATTTAAACTCTGATGAATAATACAATAGCTAGTTCGAATTCTTACATTTTTTGGTTTGTTTCTCCATAGGAGTCAGAACTAGGGATTTTTGGGTTTGTTTCTTCATTGGGATCAAAGCAAAGGGGTGATAGTTTATATAAAATGATCTAGTGGATTTGTTGGTGGTTAGCCATAGGTGATGATTTCATTACATCTACAAAGCCAAGAATTAGAGCCAAGGTTGTCTGGGTTTGTTTCTTCATAAGAACTAGAACCAAGATTTTTTGGATCTACTTCTCCACAATAATCAAAGCCAAGATTTTTTGGATTTGGTTCTCCACAAGAATTGAAGCTAGGGTTTTATAGATTTTTTTCTCCACAAGAATTAGAGCTAAAGTTTTTATGGTTTGTTTATCTATAGGAATTAGAGACAAGGATTTTTTGGTTTTGCTTCTCAATATGATATGGAGCCATGGTTTTCTGGGTCTACTTCTTCATAGGAATTGGAATCAAGTTTTTTTTGCATTTGTTTCTCACAATAATTAGAGCCAAGATTTTTTTGGGTTTACTTCTCCATAGGAATTGGAGCTAGGGTTCTCTAGGTTTGTTTCTCCACATTAATTAAATCTAGGATTTTTTGGGTTTGTTTCTCCATAGGAACTAGATCCAAGATATTTCTAGGTCTGCTTCTCCATAGGAATCAAAGCTAGGATTTTTTGGGGGTTGCTTCTCCACAATAATTGCAGCCAAGATTTTTCTAAGGGTTTATTTCTTCACATGATTTGAAGCTAGGGTTTTTTTGGGTCTACTTCTTCCTAGGAATTGGATCTAGGGCTTTCTTGGTTTGTTTCTCCACAAGAATTGGAACCAAGGTTTTTGGGTTTATTTCACCACAAGAATCAAAGCTAGGGGTTTTATGGTTTTTTTGGGTGAGCTAAAACTCCATATATGCATGTGTTAGGAGGTATTACAAGACCTATGTTATGTTTAGTAAGGATTGGTATCTATAGTTTTACTTTTGTAAAATGGTTCGGGCCCTTTCATAATATTTTTTTTACCCTAATAAAAAAATAAGTTGATGGACAATCCATAATACACAAGAGTATAAACAAATTTTAATAACAATAGAAATGGAAGAGTGACACGATTTAATAGTATAAGTTTCTCACTGAAAATTAAAATTGGTATTGTGACCAAAAGGCAAGACTAATATAGTTATACAAATGAATATAATTGATTTTAAAAAGAACTATTAAAAAATATAAAGTCTAATCATTCATAAGAATGATATTAGTAGAAGAAAAAGAATTGTTTGCAATAAAATATTTTCTATTATGATAAAAGAGTTTAATATTATTTAAATTATATTTTTACAAATAATTATAACATTGAAGTGTATTAAATGAATTGTCAAAATTCAACTTTCTATATAGATAAGGTTCATTGAAAATTTTATATAAAGAAACATCCAATTTTTAACCAAGATAATGATTTATAAATGGACATATAAACACATACATAAATTTTATATAGTTTGGAAAAAACATATAAAATATTATATCTAGTCACAAAATTATTAAGGGTTATTTATAATATTTTAAATCCTTAATAAGTTTATTATTAATATTTTATTATAAATTAACATGTAATATAATTAGGGTTTTATTTATTTTAAACTATAAATGGAAGGAACCTACTCTATGTGTCCTTGCATCACTTACCAAAATGTAATAGTAGAGTCACATTTGATCCTCTTAAGTAATATTGGTTAGGTATGCAAGTGTGAGTCCACCATTGTTAGAATTCACAATATTTTACAAACACAATAGAAGGAAACCATTCACTCAAATATTATAAAGAAAACATAAAAGAATGAAAAGGATAACAAGAGACAAAAATTATAGGTGCCCTTAAGCACCATAAATAATCACTATATTATCCATGGATAAGGATCACAACATTTTAATCCAATGGATGAAGCGACGAGGGATATTTATACTATACCAAATCCCCAATTAGATAAATGATGTTAACCTAAACTGACATAACAAGAGGAATTTTAAGGTTAATTACAAGTTAGAAGATGGGTTTAACGATAATAATATTAACTATAACACATAGGGCTTACATAATAAAATATTAAAATAAATTAAATACAATTATATAATGATTATAGTTAGGCCTATACAATATTATTTTCTATAATGTAAGCCTTGTCCATAATTCATATTACAATTTTAACACCCCTTCATAATTTGGATGAAGGGGTAAAAAATAGAAGGCATTAGTGATAATAATATCTTCTTCCACCTTCCCCCTATAATGGATGCTCTAGTGGGCCTTTGCAATTGAGGAACATCCTTTTGAATCCCTCCATCATTTGGAAAACATCCACCTATCTTCATAAACTCAACTTTAATCCTTTTCAATTTCAATAAGCATTTCAATCCTTTGAAGACATTCTGGTCATTGGTCCTCTGTCTTAGCCCAGTTAGGTTTGAATTCCTTTTCATGATTCTATATTTATGAAGTACCACCAAAATTTCTCTAGGTACCTAAAAATGAACTAGGAGAGAAAAAAGTTGATCAAGAGAGGTTTTTTGTGTTTCCAAGAACATAGGAATCACATGAACCATGAGGTTCAACATCTAAAAAGAGGGAGAGACATCAAAAAGAAAAATTTCTAGATATTTTGCATCATCATTCTTTTTACCTCTATAATATGCAATATCTTCTCTCAATACCTTAAATCTCATAATACAGTCCTCAAAGTTATAAAAAATGGCCAATTTAGAAGAGGACAACTCTAGTTCTAAGTGGCTTAGTTTAGTTGTATTTATGTTGTCAAATAATTCATGCAATTTTTATCACACCTTGAAAGGTTCACTCTCTTATTTGTAATGGAAAAGTAATTATGGTTCAAACAACAAGGAAATAGGTCAAGATCTTCTTCTTGCTTATGTTGGTAAGTTTCTTGATCAAGAAATGTTGTTTTCTCCTCTTGCAATATGCGTCATAGATTCTTAATACATAATAAGTTGGTACTTTGAGTTGGCCATATGCTATAATTTTTCCCTGTGAGATGAGTAACATAGGACGAAAGATCCATCTTACACACTTTAGATTTTAATACTATATAAGGTCCTTCAACTTATGCCACTAATGCATAAATATAAAAAAAATATGTGATTGAAAAAAGGGGGTTCAAAATGCTCCTACATGCAAAAGTTATAGCCTCCATATGTTTTAACCTAACGAACTTCAAAAATGCAAAAATTAAAACCCCAAACATTCGCTATGCTTGTATCTATCATAAACATATAGAGAATAAAATCCTGTATCATATTACAATCCGAATAAACTAAAAATAGTGCTTGATAAGTAACTTGTTTGATATTCTACAATGCTTCTTTTTCATCTCCCTTCTACATGAAGTTAGTCTCACTCTTGAGAATTTTTGTTATCAATTAGATAAATTGAGCAAATTTGATGATGACCATTTTTATGAAGTTAAGTTGACCTAAGAAATATTGAGTGACCTTTTATAGAGTAGGCTTCAATAATTCTAGTATGACACTTATCTTATCTAGATCAATGATTAAACAATTTCTTGATATTAAATGTCATAGACTTTGCCCTCCTATATATCTCAAATACTACATGTAAATGATAGATGATATCTTTTTTGCTCTTAATTAATATAGCTAGATTATCAATATATACCAAAATATCTCATTGACCAATATTTTATTATGTACATAGCCTTGTAGAAGGTGGTACCCAATTTTTGAAACCTAAATGGCATCCTCTCATAGATAAATTCTCACTATGAAGGTGAATGCTATTTTATGTTGACCTTTATTCATCATCTATATCTAGTTGTACTCTTTGAGAATCCATATAGTTAGGACATCATATATTATTGTGCTACCATGTAAATAAATTGGTTCATAAATTGTGGGGGATACTATAGACATCCAAACTAGAGCCAAGCAGATCCAAATAATGCATGACAAATATAAATCATTTAGACCTTATCAAATCTCTTGAAATTAAATTCAAATTCAAAAGGAAACCTATGTTACACATCACTTACAACATGAATGATATATCAATAAATATTAATAAGGATAAACCTTAATAGAATCTTCAAATATTAGCAAACTCATCAAGTCCTTATGTTATCAATTATGTTTTGAATCATAAAAGAAAAATGATTATTTATCTACTCTATCAATAGTACTAGTTACAATATTGAGTGTCATTATTATTAGTGATGCTATTGATTAAAATTCAAATAATGTAAAGAAAGCAATTAACTGTGTTCACTTACCACATGCATATTAGCACTAAGCCATTCTCCAATGGGAATATATGAAAACATCTATTATCTCAAGAATTGGTGATACATTTGGAATGATTCTTATACTTCAACAATCAATCTACCAAAATCTTGACACATATGTAATAAGCCATGCCATAGTTACCATAAATTAGATCTGATTAGGATCACATAAGAATTATCAATTAAGAATTAATTTTTTTTAGATCTTGTGTATTTTATTTTTTATTTTAATATGTTTATTTGCAAACTACATTATTATAATTTAGTTAGAGAGGGAATCTATATTGAGTTTAGGTCTGAAAATATTGCATTGAGAGAAATTCATGTAAAATAATGGATTCAACTATGTTACCTAATCCATAGATACTATACGTTATAATGCATCTTTGGGACTTTGCCTTGCATCCATTTTAAGGCATGACATAAAATGTGACAATCTAGTCCTTCACATGGTTTTGAATTTGGATACTTTTATCTTATATATTGGATCTAGCAACTTGGAATCTAGTTACTAGATAAAAAATACTTAGATGAGCTTCTCTTAATTACCTTTATCATTTTTATTTTAGGCATAAGCTTTATGTTTATGACTTCTTATTTTTCTCATTCTCTTGTTAATTTATTTTTTATATTTGTATCTATTTGTTTGATTCTAAGACATTTTTCAAGGTTATAATAGGTTATAAGAGTTGATCTAGGCATCACATATAGATATCTATATTCATAGTTCATAGCACTAGAAAGTCTCACACATTTGATGTTAGTTCTAGTAGCTAGATACACTTTTAATAAACAACAAGTAAAATATTGTTTGAGAATAGTGATGCAAACTTTAACCTCTATATTGAGTCAATGAGTCCTTATCATGTATCCTTGAACTCTTATCATGCAACTTCAAGATCCCAACTTATAGTATTAGCCTTTGGCTTTAATTTTAACCTTCTATCTCTTAAGATTTCAATATTGTAATTGGGATATTATATTTTTTAGTTTCTATTATGGATTTTGTACTATAGTTTGTTAAGTTATCTAGTATTTTGCATAATGCTTGTTTTGTTTTAAACATTCTAATTTAGATATTAGCTTAAGATACTGATCAATATAGTCACTTCCTAAATTTTATATCTGGATATTTGTTTTCTATGTTGATTATTATATCTCTAGTGTATTTGTGTAGCCTCTATTGTCCTCTCTGATTGTGTCAGTCATCAGACATGGTGTGGACCAAGTAGGAAAGGTAGATCATGCCTTGAATGAAGTGACATAGTAGGGCTAGTCTCAAGAGCACATAGTTTGGCTTAGTCAAGGATCTTAGGTATTTTGAAAAAGGATGGATCCTTTATAAGAGGGGATATTTGATGCACTTTATAATCTAACAACTTGGGGGGGAAAGGGTAAGATAAAAAAAACAAAAACAACTATAAAAGTAAAAACCTAAGCTAAAAGGGTGGTGATGTGTCAAATATTAAATATCTCCTTACACAACAAGCCTAAACACAATGTGATGACATAAACGTTGTACTCTCCTTGATATAAATAAGCACAAAAATAATAAGATGCAAACACACACATAAGAGAAGTCGTTTCAGGCATGATATCCATAGATAAAATTCAAAGTAGATGTATGGCCTCTAATATATATACGTACATACATATATTTTGTGATACATTGTGCTTGTATATATATATGTATATATATGTATACAGACATATACATATATATACAAGCACAATGTATCACAAAATATTATACCCTGAGCAAGGGTTTGATTACCCATAAGGCCACTCAAAATTCCACAAACTACTATATAGAGGAAAATGAAGGGAAAGTTCTACAAATTTTCCAATTCTTTACAATGCTAAAACTACTATTGTATATAAGTTACAATAGGGAGAGTTTCCCTCCAAAAGTTTGTAGATTGCTTTTTACAATTTCAACTACCTCTTCTAGGGGTTCTAAAAATTTTATGAGGCACCTTCCATCATAATAGTTGTTAGATTCAATATTTAAACCAAAATGCCTATATTTAATTTCTTCTTTGTATTCTCACATGAGATGGCATTGGTAGGTGATCCTTATGTTTCTAGTAATGCCATGTTAATTCATCCCACCTAATTTTCCTAGAATATTGTGCATCATTGCTCCCTATTTATAATTTGATCTACCTCATCCTCTGAGTTGGTTGTTATAGCTTTTAAAATTTTGGCATATCCCTAATCCCTTTAGATATTAATGTATTCCTATTTTTTTTATTGAAACTTCTTGTTGTTGGCCTTTGTTAGATCTTGCAAAACTTTTGGTATTGAGAGTCACTTTGGAAGGAAACTTCAATCTTCAATAGGATTCCCTAGAATTCTATTTTTAGAATTTTTTTCCTTCTATTTCATTGATATTTCCAAAATATCAAATTATCAAAACCATTCTTGGCTTCCTACTCTCAATTCACATTTTGCACATGCTCAAGACTTTGGCCTATCTATTTCTTTTGGTATTTTTACAAAATTGCAACCACCTCTAATAAAAAATTTTGTGCCCCTTAGGATTTTGCCTTATTTTTTATTTATAAAGCACAATATAGTAGTGAGAAATCACTATAGTTTTGGTGGCTTACAGGAGCCTTCTAACTTTCTTAAAGGAGAACCCAACATATTTTCCTTCATCCTTGGATGCAGAGTCAAAATTTTATATAATTCCTACACTAGAATACATAAGAAGAAGAAAAAATAACAAAATCACATGGCCAACATCTTTTCTAGAGCTTGTTTAATTTTTATAATTCCTCCCCTAATGGGTGTAGAATCTACTTTATCTACTCAAACTGTACCTATGTTTGAGAGCCCCAAATAGACTCATAGGTAAATTTTAAGATGAATCTCATTCATAGGTATAGGGAGAATATCCCCTTCCATGGTATTTGGCTCAAATGAATTTTCATATTTACAATTGGATATGATATATGGCCCACTCTAGAATGAATCAAATTTGGTATGATTTCCAGGCTTACTTTAATGTTCATCCCATTTAAGGATTATGTCGCCAATTTTTAAAATTTTGTGGAGTAGCTCTTTTATCAAATCATATTTTGATTGCATCTTGATTCCTTAACAACTACTCTTTGGTTCCCCTTATTTGTTCTTCCAGTTTCAATAGCTCTCCCATTTTGATTATCTTAGCATCATTTTTCTATAGTTCAAGTTGGTGTAGTAGTTGAAGTGTTGGTAATTCTATGGAAATAAGTGACTTAGTTTCCTTTCCATATACCAAATTGTATGGGGAACATCCTAATGCCTTATTTGTGGTGATATGGTCTTCCCAAAGAGATATTTTGAGATGAATATGTCATTGTCATTAATTTTTTGATTCAAATCTTTTTAGGATTCTTAATAGGTTTTTATTTGTAATTTAGATAAACCATTACCTTGGGGATAATAATTTGAAGAGGCCTTTAAATAGATACCATGTTGGAATGTAAATTGAGTAATTTTTGAACCTATGAATGCCTTGGCATTGTCTATAATTATTGTGTTAGGAGTACCAAATCTAGTTATGATGTCTTCTAAAAGTTCTATGATCACATTTTTAGTGGCTTCTTTCAAAGGAACTACTTCAACCCATCTAGTGAAGTAGTCTGTAGCCATAAGAATCTATTTGTGTCCTTCACTAGAGGGTGGTTTAATCATTCCTATTAAATCCAATCCCCAGTGAACAAAAGGTCCATCTGTGGATATGGGTCTTAAGGGCATGGGAGCATTTATTTTTATTCCAGTAAAAAAATTATATTTATTACAATTCCTAACCCATTGGTGAGCATTCATAAACATGCTAGGACAATAATATTATGCTTTCATAATATTGTTGGTAGTTTTCTAGGCTAAGAAGTGTCCACTTGTAAATACTTGATGAAACTCTTACAAAAAAGACTATGATTGTTTATTATTAACATAATGGAGATGTACTCCATCAAAGTTTCTTTGGAATAGGGTTTCATAATTTATTTTGTAGTGAACATTCTTTAATTGAAAATTTATTTTCTGTTCCGTATCCAAATTTGAAGTTCCTATTTGCATATATTCAATCATTTTTTCTATCTAGTCTAAATGTGTTGGAATATGTAATGCAACATTGTGTAAATTATTCTCTAAAATATAAAGTCTAAAGAATAATATTTGAATTAGAATATAATTCTATATTATGTAAAATATTCCCACCCAATTAATAAATAAATTAAGGGTGCTAGGAATATTTAATTTCTTGGGAAAAAGTTATTTCCCTTTTATAACAAATATTAGAAAGTAACTAATCACTTTCTAATATTTGATAGATGCCACTTATCACATATCTCAAAGATTAGATTGTGATAAAATTAGAAAGCAACTAAAGCACTTTCTAATATTTGATAGATTGTGATAAGATTTAGGGTTGTTGTAGAAAAGCTTCTCTTTAAATAGGGGTGTTTTCTACTACATATGATCATATCTTGTCATATTGACTTGTGTTGTCATATCTTGGCATTGAGATTTTGGTGGAAGGTTTTTTGAGCCAAACGAACCCCATGGTTGCGTCCAGAAGACCCAAAAACCCCTATTTCCATATATAGTCATTTTTTTATAATTTTTTAAATAAAAAAACAGTCGGATATATATATAAATAAAAAACAGTTGGCTATATATATAAAAAAATAGTTGACTATATATATATATATAAAGTCGGTTATATATATAATAAAAAATAGTTTTGTAAAAACAGTTTTGTTTTTTAGAAAAAGTTTTGCTTTATAAAAATATTTAAACTTTTTCATGCCATTTTTTTTATTAATAAAATAAATTTTATTAATTTAATTGCATTTTTTTAAGAAATTTTTGTATTAAAATTTATTATTATTCTCCTTAAAATGCAATATTTTTTTTGTCTCACATTAACAATGGTTGTTTGTGAGTTTTCCTGTTTTGCAAGGTTATCCAAGTATGTTTTGGAGTATAAAAGGCAATTTCGAATCAACTTTTTCACTCTCTTCCCCTATTTTTATTAGTTTCTTCTAATATCTCTCCAGTATTTGCTTGAAGCATATTGTAAATTAATGTAACTTGTATCTCTCATTATGAAAGTAAAAGAGAATGAAAGTAGGAGAGAGAGAGAGAGAGAGAGAGAGAGAGAGAGAGAGAGAGAGAGTATTTGTGTTTTTCTTTGTGTCTCCACTATCTCTTGTTCATATTTCTTACATTTTGCATCTCAACTAATCTAACTACTAACTTGCTACTAAAAAAACTACTAACCAACTAAATTGTAATTTACTAATTTTTATATTAATCAAGAAAGTTAAAAATGAGTCAACTTCCTAACCACAACTTTAGTATTTGATTAAAATTTACTTAATCTTACAACACAATTTATATTTTCTAAACACTTATTGAATCCAAAATAATCTGCTCTATCGATAGCAAGTCCTTTTCGGGTCCTCGTACCCGTACCATTTTGGGTAGCTTGGTTGACCTTAGGTGAGATGAATTGGCAATTCATTAGGCTATAGCAAAACCTTAAAATGAACACTAACTTAAACTTATTGACTATCTAAAATTTAACAAATATTTTATGGTTCAATTCAAGTTAGTTTATTTTGTTGCAAGATGATTGTTATGGTTAGTTACCTTCTTATTGCAAGTTAATCTATTGCAATTTGATCTTGGTTTATTTCATTTATTCAATTGCAATATGGTTATAGTTGTTTATTGCAAGATGGTTATAGTAGTTCATGATGATGTTGATTATATTTCATGATGATGCTTATCTCTCTTAATGATGCTTAACTTTGATTATCTTTCATGATGTTTTATCTTTGATGATTGAAAAGTATATTACTTGGCATTTATGTTTTTTTTTTTTTATATATTCAAGTATGTTTATCTACTTTATTATTGCATCATTTATTTACTTTGTCAATGCATCTTATGTTTTGATTATGTTCACTTTCTAGAATGGTTGATCATGGAATCTCCTTCACACCTAAGCACATCCTTGATGGATAAAATTTTGGAATATGGGAACCAAGGATGAGGGCTGAATTTCAAGCAAGAACCATTGTGAATGGAGATGAAGCAATCCCAACCCAGGCAAGGACATTTGAGACATGCAACAACAGGAGTCACCTTGCACTACCCATGATTATCAATAGTGTGAGTGATGAGATATTGATTACTATAAGCCATTGTGAGCTTGCTAAATATGGATGGGATTTGCTAAAACAAGTCCATATAGGGTCCAACGCATCAAGGAAATTCACTTTATTGTCCATAATTCTTAGCACTATACAAGGTGAAGAAGAAAGTGCCTTGATCTTCCTCTCAAAGATGAAAGACATGAGAACTCAACTATTGGCTTGTAATTGTGATTGGATAAGTGAGAAGCTCTTAAGCTTTATCATTTTGAGGAACATGTCACGCAAGTTCAAGAATTTTGTCACCATTATTGAGACTAGGCTAGAGCAAGAAGAGGATGGCATTCCTCTCAACACTCTTTCACAATTATTGATTCACCATGAAGAGTCTCTTAATCAAGACAAAGTGAATGGTCAAGTTGTCAAGGAGAATAATGTTGCCTTGAGTGCCACAAAATCTTCCTTCAAGAAGAAATACAAAAAGAAGGAAAAATCAAAATTTCCAACCCAACAAGCCTAGAGTTGATTTCACTTGCAATTCGTACCCTCATGAAGGAAATTGGCTTTGAGAAATTTGGTCCTTCACATTTGCTCTCCGATAATCAATCAGCTATTACCTTGGCTAAAAATCCTATAATGCATCAAAGAACAAAGCATGTTGAAATCCAAGCCCATTTTATTAGAGAGAAGGTATTGGATGGGACTATTCAGTTGGAGTATTGCCCATCTAATTTTGTTGATTTGTTCACCAAACCTCTTCCCAAGGAGTAGTTTTTTAAGCTGAGGGACTCACTTGGTTTTGTGAATTTATCCTCAAGCGGGAATGAAGTGTAGTTACACTTGTGTGATGACAACTTCATCTTTATGAGGTGTTTTGTGCTATATATATGAGTTTATCTTTGGTGGTATAATTAATTTTTGCATCTCTTTTGAACATGGTACTTTCTTGTTTGCCTTGTGCAACTTTTGTACATGTTACTTTGTAGATGGCATTGTGCAATTATGGTATATGATGCAATTGCTTTATGTGACTCTTTTACATGGTAATTTCCTGTTGCATTGTGCATTTTATGTATTTGGCATTATGCAATTGGTTTATCATGGTACTTTCTTGTTAGTATTTATGATACTTTTGTACATGATATTTTATGGTTGGCTTTATGCAACCGGTGTGCACACTTTATTATTTTCATATACCTTATGCAACTCTTGTACATGGTACTTTAGAGTTTGCATTATCATGGTACTCCTTGTTTGCTTTATGCAACTTTGTACATGATATTTTTTGATCAAATATATAGCACATGACTATAAGTATGGCTTGGCATATTTTTGTGATGGCTTATAGTTCACTATTTGTTAGATCAATTTTGTTATCATATTTGGATATTCATATATGTTGTGGTGAATACATTTATGATGATGTATCTAACTGATCTTATGTTGAGATGCTTGTAGCTTGCAGGTACATCCGTTTGGGATTTTGCAGGCTTACTAAAGACACCCTTGTGATGTTTTCTTCTTGTCATTTGCAACCACTTGTGGTTGATGGATGGATTTGTAAGCTGCTTGTATCTGAAACTACTTCGTTGGGGGCTTTGTAGTCTCATTTTGGCCCATTTTGTATTGGTGCCTTATTGTAGACCATTCTTGGTCATCGAAGCTCACTGTAACTATATTACTCATTTGATTCTCATCCCCATTTGTATATTTAGGGGGAGAATGTTTCTTTGTCTCATAATTCCTTTCCCTAATATTGCATTAAGGGGGAGTGTTGGAATATGTAATGCAACATTGTGTAAATTATTCTTATACTAAAATATAAAGTCTAAAGAATAATATTTGAATTAGAATATAATTCTATCTTATGTAAAATATTACCACCCAATTAATAAATAAATTAAGGGTGCTAGGAATATTTAATTTCTTGGGAAAAAGTTATTTCTCTTTTGTAGCAAATATTATAAAGTAACTAATCACTTTCTAATATTTGATAGATACCACTTATCACATATCTCAGAGATTAGATTGTGATAAAATTAGAAAGTAACTAAAGCACTTTCTAATATTTGATAGATTGTGATAAGATTATATTGTGATAAGATTTAGGGTTGTAGTAGAAAAGATTCTCTTTAAATAGGGGTATTTTCTACTACATATGATCATATATTGTCATATTGACTTGTGTTGTAGTTTATGTTGATGCATATTGTTGCATAACATTGAAGCATTTTTGTACTGTTTCCCTTATTCATTTGAAGTAGGGTTTTACCACTCAATATTTGTGTTGTGGGTTTACCCCTTTTATGTGTGATTTATCTTGTGGAGCATTCTTCGATCTTGGGGAGACTTTGCTTGTCTCACAAAATGTTCATCCTCTTTGTTTGTCATGCATTTATCTGATTATGATTCCTTGTTATCATCTTCTAAATTGGTTTCTTCCTTGATTATATATTTATATAACTAATAAAAAAGTACTCATCCTTTGACCAATTTTGTAGGCTTTATCTCCATATCATATTCTATGACCATAGTAATCCATTAGGTCATTTTTCAATTATTTCTCTACCTATTATATATTCTCCGATGCTAGTGTGTATGAAATAACAATGATTTCATTATTTGAAACCATGTGTTTAAAATGTTTTAATCCTCTAACCAAAGCATATACCTATTTATCAACAAAATTATATTTATCCTCATCTTTTTAAGTCTAGCTAAAAAATTTCATTGGGTGTTCCTATTGGTTTTCATCCTTCTATGTCATTAAATTTTCTCTAATAAGCTCCTCTTTGTATGGATAGATGATAAAATCCTTGTTGAAATTTGGGTTGACCAATATCCGAGTGTCTGCAATGGTCCCTTTTATCCTTTCAAAGGCTTCATTTCCTTCTTTTTTCCATATAAAATGTCAATCATCTTTAAGTGTAAGTGTCATGGGTCTAACTATAGCTGCAAAATCTAGAATGAATTTTTTGAAGAAGTTAATTCACCAAAAAAATTGTAGCCCATTTTAATGCCTATGTAATTAGAGGTTTGCAATGGCTTCAATTTTGTATGGGTCTATAGTGATACAATAGTTTATTACAACATGCACTAGCAATTTTCCTTGTGGTACATAGAAAACATATTTCTTAGGGTTAAGGTATAAACCAAGTTCTTGACATCGCTGGAAGATCCATCTAAGTGTTCCAAATGGTTCTCTTATTTTTTAGAAAATACTATGAGATCAGCTAGATAGATCAATATTATCTTATTAATTAGGTCATGGAAGGCAATATCCATAGCTCTTAAAAATGTTGCTCCAACATTAAATAACCAAAAAGGTATTCTTTGATATGTAAAATTTCTCCATTTTGTAGTAAATTTGTTTTGTGTTGATCTGCATCCCTTATCCATACCTGATTAAAACTAGATAATCCATCTAACAGTAAAAATATTTCAAAATTAGCCACTATTTGGAGAATTTGTTCCATATAAGACAAAGAGTAACAATCCTTTAGCTAGGCCTTTTTAAAATCCCTAAAATCAATGCATGGTCTAATTTTGCTATTCTTATTTCTCGTAGGTAGTAGATTAGAAACTCATATGGTATGTTTGATTGGATATATAATTTTTTATTTGATTACCTTACACAACTATTTCTTCATGAGGGGTTCAAATTTAGGATTGACTAGCCTTTGTTTTTTCTTGACAATATTGGCCTCATGATCTAATTAAATTATTTGATGGATTATATCCTTGATGTGTACCTTAAGGTCTTCAAAGGTATAGGCCATTACCTCTTTCTATTTTTCACATAACTTTATAATTGATTTATTTTCCTTTTGGGTGGCTACCTTTCTTATTTTCAATATTTTTCCTAGAGATACTTATATTTCCTAAATAATATTCTTCATTACTGATGATTTCATTTTTATATTTGAATCCATCGTCAAGAATAAAGAGATATTCTAGGGTAATTAGTCCTTTTTGCAATTTTCTTGTGCTCAATTGGATGATATGGTCTCCATAATATTATTCAATTTGGAGATATTTATTTGGCATATTCATCTACTTGCTATCAAAACCCTACAGTTTTTTCACCATTCTCATTACTTGCTAATATTCATCATTATCAAGAACCATTGGCCTTATTACTATTACCACTAACTAATAATTTTTCAATATATCATTGATTGGATCAAACTATAAGACAACAATTTCCATTATATCTACATTCACATTATGAGCTCTTGGGATAAATTTTATATTAACAACATTAAAATATTCCATTAGATCCCAAATCCTATGTCTATAAGATCTCATCAACCTATTATTTTCTTGATATTGGGATCTTACCTATCTAATATTCAACTTAGTATCACCAAATATTTTAAGCATTTTGATGCTTATTATTTTGGCCATCTGAATTCCCAAGGTGAAAAACTCACATTCAACCTTATTTTTAGAACAAGTAAACTTAGACCATGCTTTTTACACAATTTTATCTTTCCACAATCAAAGGTAGAAAAGTTTTTGATAATCTTGAGCATGTTTGGACTGTCCTTTGCTACCTTCAACTCTAAAATGCTTCAACACAACCAACACCAATAAATTAGTAATACCAAAAAGTCCCACCTTATTTGGACCCAAGCCAAGAAAGATGTAAATAAAGAACTTAAAAGTTCTAATGGAATAACCCAAAATATATGCAAATGTTGTAAAAAATTTAAAAGCATAACAAATTTTACCTTTCTTCTCTTTCAATGGTTGAAATCTAAGGCAATCTGATCTATGGCCTATGACCATATCAAGGTGAGACAACCTCTTCTACAAACCATCTCTAGGTGATACGATGGTGACTATTGACCATATTGGGGTGAGATGATTGATATATATGATACTCAAGTGGTGATGAGATTTTGTGCAGGTCTCCTAGGGATTATGATGGGTCTCCAACGATAGCTTGGGGTCAATAGGAGACTCCATGTGTTGGAAGATTTAAAAGGGAGTTATGAGCATGTGGGGAATCATCACCATATTCATGTTTGTCTATGGATATATAGAGGGTGATGGTTGTGACTGGTGGCAAGGTGCACAAGGGAGGTGGCTAGAGAAAATTGGGAAGAGTATTGGCTAGGTAGTTGAGTGTTCTCCTAAATGGAGATAAAAGAGGGGGATTTGTAGAAATTTAGAAGGGAGAGGGGGAGGGTGAAAAGGCAATGACTTGGTATGAGGTGGCATCTAGGTGGTAGGTGCAAGGGCTAATGAAAATATATTTTCTTAGAGGGTTGAGAACCCTCCAAATTATACCTTAGGTAGAGTGAATTCTCACCCACCTAAGTGTCATAAATTGGTATTGGGGATGGGGCCCTTGGGTGGAGTAAAATAATATAATTTTTTAAATGCACATTGGATGAAGTGGAGGGGAATTTAAAATTCTTAAAAATGTAAGGTGGATGGTGGGAGGACATGTGGATTTATTAGGGGGAGTTGAATTGGAATTTTAGTGGAATTTTAAATTCACCTAAAAGTGGAGGGAAAAGTGTAGAGGGATTTGGGAATTTAATGGTGGAGATTTCCCAGGGATTGAGGGAGCAGATTTGGATTTTTAGGATTTGTATTAGGATTTTGGCATTTTAATGCATATTTTCCTTGGGATTGGATTTAGGGATTAGAAGGTGGTTAGTGGATTTAATTAGGGGTTTGATTAGGAAAATAAGGGCTAAATGAGGTTATGAAAATTTTGAGGAAAATTCAGGAGAGGAAAGAGGAATTTAAGAAGAATTTTGGGAATTTAAAAAAATTAGAGGAAATATAAAACTAGGACAAAAATAAAGATAAATAGGAGGAAATTTAAGAAAATTAAATACATTAGCAAGGAATAAAATAAATTAGACTAAATTATAGGGATTAGAGAAATTTAGGGGTAATTTAGAAGGATTTAAAGAATTAGAAGATAATTAAAAAGGAATTAGAAAAAATTAGAGAGGATTGGAAGGATTAGAGGGAATTATAAATATTCAAATGAATTAAAGGGGAAAATGAAGATTTTGGAGGATTTTACAAAATTAGACAAAATTGCTTTAGGCGACTACAAAATTGACACATTATAGATGCTCCTTTTTATATTGTATTGTGTGTAAATAGAATGTGGTATAAAAATATATGCCATGGGTTGCTGGATTGATGGTGGATAATAATGCATGGATGATAATGATTGGAAAGTAATAAAAATGGCTTTTGGTTTGAAGAGGGTGACACAAGATTACCTCAAATAAAGGATAATGTAGGATGACCCAATTATGTAATGGATAAATGCCCATGAATCTTTGCCTTTGATAGATTGATGAGATCATTTGATGTGGTGAATTGACCATTCATTGGCAAGGTGTCCTCATGACACTTTGATCAATTTATTGAAGCATAATGGGTGAGTAACCATACAATAATAGGTTGTAAGAATACCAAATTGGATGTGAGTGAATTTTTGATTTAAGGAGAGAAGTTTTTCTATTTCTCCCAGTAGAAGGGGTTTAATAATAGCCTTGAGAAAATATTCTTGAACACATATGACTCCAAAATTGGGTTTTTAGGTATAAGACTAATTTGAAATAGAATTTTGTGGATATTGTCTACCCCCTCAAGCAATGAGTTGATGAAGGAAGTAATGGACAACAATGGTAAATCACTTGACAAAATGGGGAATGGGCAAGAGAAGAATAAATATGATGCTGGAAGAAAAAAGCTTGAGATGGTGCACTATGGGTTTTCTGGATAACTACAACTGTCCTTATGGTAATCTACCATTCTACCAAATTACATGGATAACCCAACCACCAGGTGTACTAGAGTATATCACTAGGTATGATATTAACCCAAGAAGCTACACTAGGAAAGTGATAAAATCTAGTCTACAAAAGTGATAAACATTATTCTAAGAAAGCGATAAAAACTATGCTAGGAAAGTGATAAAATGGTATGCTAGAAAAGCGATAAAAACTATGCTAGGAAAGCAATAAAAACTATGCTAGGAAAGCGATAAAAGCTATGCTAAGAAAGCAATAAATGACATGAAAGTAAATCTAATCTAACGAAAGTAATAAAATACATGGAAGCAAATCTAATCTACAATGAGTGTCCTTAAGGTAATCTTCTCATCCTACGAGATTGCATGGATAACTAGTCATTGTAACCACCAGGTATACTAGAGTCGATCACTATGTACAAGGTTCACTTAAAAAGAAAGTAAATTACATGAAATACAATATAATTGTAGAGGAGGAAAACCATGCAATGATGTATGATTATCAAGGTTGTATCTATATAGAAGCCTTGAGTTGGACACGATGGCCATTATAACTCTACACTTAGTGTAAAGGGAGGATGTGTTCAAAAGGAATGGTTTTAGGAATCACTCCAAGTCTAGGGTGGAATGTTTTTGAATGTGTTCAATTAAGCATACACCTATGTTTGGTCTTTCTATACTAAACTATAAAAAATGAAAGAAAAATGCAAGATACAATATGCAAGAATACAAGAGCTAAGCCTAGTATGATTCTTTGGTTCAATTATATCTAACCATAGATTGCAAAATAAAAATTTTTGAACAATGGTCCAAGAGAATGCATAAAAAAAACCTAGATGCAAACTATATGCTCTTATTTATTCCAATACCTATGAAACTTAATCAAATATCTATACTTTGCTTATAATCTAAGTTGTCCATAAAAGTGGGTAGAAAGCAAACAACAATCAACCTAAATATCTATTAGGGAACTTATCTTATCCGATGGTTGATCCAAGATTTATCTTGCATCTTGAATATCCAATAGCTTCAATCCTACAAAATAGCTTCACAAAATCCTAGAAAATTTGATCAGTGTTTGAGGGCCTACTTAGGCCGCTATATAGCTAAGCTTGGAGACATATTAGTCAAGGCCCCTTGGTCCTTTTAACTGACCTATTTGAAAGTAAAATTATATTTAACCTTTTTATTATGCACAAATATAGTAAAAAATTTATACAATAGTAATGTGAAATGCAACAAATATAGACACAACAAAAAGCTTCAAAATAGGGTACAAATTAGGGTTTTAAAATGTAAATCTTACCTCCAAAACCTTAATTTTACCACATTCATGTCTTGTAACTAGGAGACAAGAATTATTTTGACCAAATTAATGCCTTGTATGGGTATGAAATGAATCTGGCTTAGATGCCCTTTTCGAGACCTAAAACAATGAAAAACATGGTATAAAATAGAGGAAACAAAGTTTTAAATGTTAACAAAATAAATGTAAAACCTAATGAGTTGATGGAGAAAGCAATAAAAAATGAAGATATGGAAGAAGCACTCCAAAATTATTGATATATATAATCATCAAGACTTCTTCACTCAATCCCCAAGGGCAGCAATCACCAAGCACCAAAATAACCAAAACAACTTGTAGCATGTTGAGTGGTAATTTTACCCAATTACAAAATCATATCATAGTGAGGGTATTGAAATGAAAACCTTATCTTGCAAAGAAATACAAAATTTATCCAAGGTTTATTCTAGCATAAACAAAGATGTGCTTGACAATATATGTAAATATGTAAGTCCATATAAACTTAATGCTAAAAATACCTTAGTGATTACAAGTAAACCGTTAACAAGGTGTTTGTGCTAGTCTTACTTTATTATGCTATGCTTTTATTGTTCATTAATTGAAAGGGCTTGATTTCCCTTATGTGCAGAAATAAAATGATGAATGAGTGCATGAAATTGATCTCTTATTCACTTTATTTCTTATTTTCCAAGGTGATTTAATTCATTTATCTTAGAGTGTTTTAGGTAGATTTTGCCTTCTTTTGTTAAGAAAATTTCAACAAGTTATATTTGTTAAACTTTGCTTTGTGCATGAAAGAAAAGACTAAATCTATCTCCTAAATGTGAACATTGAATAATGAATGGAGTTTATTTTATGTTGCTTTGAGCATGAAAATAAAATAATCTCCATGATTAACTTTAAAATGTAGTGCAATTGGTTTGACCAAACCCCGTAAGGGGGGTAGAGGTCCAAGGTTCAAATATCGAGCCTCATTAAACTGAACATTTCTCCCTTTCCTGGTGTTTTCAATGGTGTAAAATATTTTAAATTATTGTGGCATGGTGGTTATAGGGGCGGACTGCACGAAGATCTGTATCGTGGATTTTTGGATGGACAACACATAATATTGTGGTAGCCATAAAATGTCGGATAACCTACCTGAATTCGTGCCAGCTACTGATTCCACCATGTAAATTTAAAAAAAACTTTAAAATGTAGTTGCCTTTGCAAAGCCATACAAATTACCCCCTATTAATGAAATTGTAAATTTAATAAAGAGAAGTTAATTTATTGCTTGAAAAAAAAAGTGCAAATCTTGGAATTTGAAAATGTGAATTCATGCAAAACTTGAAATTACAAAATTCCTTTTAAAAACTAAACTTTATATAATTTTTAGGAATTTTGAATTTCCTTCAAAATAAAATCAAAATGGCTTAAAATGAAACATTAAAGCTTATTCTTGGTATATGTGCATCTCTTTTTGGAATTTTAATTTTTTTATATAGTTTAATTTAATTTGCAAAATCTTAAAAAAATGAAAAATATAAGGGTAGAGAAAAAAGAAATAAAAATTTGGAATATGGACCAAAATGCTAAAAATATTAAAAGACAAACTACTATCAGTATAATGCTATCCTATCCTACAAAACCATATATATGAGAATTTTTGAATGTAACCTAATTTAATCGAAGCTACATTTGCACAGTTTAAAATAAACTAGATGCAATATTCTAAGGAAATAAAAATAAATTCCATGTTTCTAAACATTCAATAGTGCAACCATTAAACTGCATTAAACACTATCTATAAGCCTAAAAAGCATGGAAGGGAAATATAAATAGTTAGCCCAAAACACTCAAAAAATTTCTCCTCCAATTCTGCTTACAAGGTGCAAGTTTTTGGAGTATTTTGCATTTACAACAAAAAAAGGTAATGTCTCTATGCTTTTCAAAAAAATTCCAGCCATTTTCCTGCATTTTCATGGGTTTTTAAAGTATATAAAAACTTTTCATTTACGTATTCCTCCTTTTATTTTGGTTTCATTTATTTTCATTCAGCCTTCGCTTCGTTACATTTTCTCTTGCTGACTACCATATTTACCTTGTAACTACTTTCCAGTGATTTGTTTACATGCTCATTTTCTATTTCTTCAGCAAGAACGTGCTTCATCCAATAATGAATTTAACCCATTCCAACCTATTTAATTGGTAAAATATTTGTTTAATTCTTTTGTCTTTATTCCTCACTTGCATAACACATTGAGCACACTATGGTATCATCCTTCATTTTGAATACAAGTACGCGTACAATAATAAATGACCTCCCCCTTTCATTCATTTGAGTGTTGCATTTCACACTCCTTTGGTGGTAAAATCACCTTTTACCATGATATAAGCCATGGTATCCATATAAAATGAAAAGAGGCATCACTTTCGTGAATACCACCATGTGCAAGCCCTTCGATAATATGGTAATGATCATGAATATTTATTAAAACAAGGTCTTCATCCTTATTATGTGTAGTGAAAATATTCTACATGGAGCGGTGTAATGTTGGCAATTTGGCAATAAACTTGGGCTTCTTGGCTTTGCTATACATCCTAATTTTTCTCATCGATAAAACATAATGCATTGAACCCTAGCATCCTGACTAATCTATTCAATCGCTTACTAACCGGTACCACATTCATGTAACCCATGTCTTCGGGTGTTCACGATGCTCACACCTTCCCATTTTCCAAGATAGCACACCGATTGTTTGTATAACATCTGAATTCTTGAGTGCATCAAACGTAGTTGCTAATTGTCTTTGCTTCTCATGTCCCATTCACTAATGCTCCCACATATTTTTTTAGACTTTGTTGTACTGGTATTTCATGGAGATCGTATCCGACTCGATTAACTGTTGTATGAAATTGAAACTTCCACTCAAAAATAGTGCAATTATCAACTTTGGTTTTGTCATTATGCCACCCTTATGGTCATGTACATAAACCCATAACTACTTTGAATTTAGATAATATTTACACCCATCGATGACACCTTATAGGGAATCCCATCCTCCTTGACTCTACCCTCATGAAACAACCAATATGACAATAACGATGATGTTGCAACTAATTTTATTCTTACTTGTCTTATAATACCATTTAATGCCTCTCTATATGTCATATGGTGATTTCATGACAAAGACCACCCAATATTCCTTCGCTCGAATACCTTGGAACTTGAAACTCACCATACGAACATCTGATCTATGTTGACCTAGAAGGCCCTAGTTATCAGTATGTGTATTCATTCCTTCTTTATTTATCCCACATAGAGGTATAGGGCATAATATAGCACTATAATATGAGGAACACACCTAAGAACAAATGATCACCAAATGGTGGTACATCCTTGGCCTAGTTACATGTGCACCCATCCAATGGTGTAATCCTCTTTGTCTGGTCTGGACCCATCCTTACCATGTCACAATATACGTCTAGGTCTTCATCTCCATGTCAATAGTTTAGGTATAAGCCATCATGCATTGGTCCTCGTATGTCTACGTCAAGTGTTTAGTCAGTGGTGTATCATCTATCTACCGGTATTCCTTGTCATTTGAAATGGTGCCCCTCATCTAGATTTGTCATGATGTCTTTGTTGCCTAGGAACCTCGGTCATCCGCTACTTGCCAAATATAAGTTAGTTCTCTCATGAGCGTAAGTAGTAAGTATTCATATTTACTTAAACTTTAGTAGAATAACATGTACCACCATAATCGTAACAAAAAAATTGAAATAAAATTCATTTATTTACTTTATTTAATTTTTGTTTATATTTATATAACTTATTTTATTTTATATTTTAAAAAGGACATTAAGGTGCAATGCAATAGGATAAACATGAAACACTTTTGACTTTACTTTATTCATTTATTCATTTTTATTAATTTTCTGTTTTTTAATTTTGGTTTAATTAATTTCCAAATTTTTTAATCGATTCTATTCAAAATATTAAAATTTAACTAAAACATTAAAAATCAAATCCAAATCCTATAAACTAAGACAAAAGACACTAAATCTATCAAACCCAACCAAAACATTAACACTTAAAATAAATAAACAACAATAAAAGGAACACTAAGCAACACACAAGGCTATATTGCAACCTTGGAAACTATCAAAATTAGCACTCCAAGAATACCAAAGTTCTTTTGAAACCTAAAATTTTAAGGTGGGTCCCCAAGTTTGGGGCTAGTTGTGCAATGACCACAACAAATGGTGACTCTGTTGGTAAATGAACCTGAGCATTTCGAATGAAGAACCCAGTTCTGACACCAAAAGAAACCAAATATTAGAGAAATATATGTTATCTAGCAACATTCAAAGAAAATGGGGTTAAATAACTTTAAATGAAAACACTTGAACCTTTTGCTTTAGCTTAGTGTGTGTGAAAGTGATTTCATTTTACATTCTTGAAAACCATTCATATTCCATCACCTATTTTGCATTAGGCTATGAAGTATTGCTCACAAAAATAATTTTTATAGATAGAGCCCTACTGCCAATCAGGCATCTATAGCCTTGGTAGAGTTTATCTAAATTACCCTTGTGTTTAATTGATATTTTATAATGTATTTTTTTGAACAAGTTTTATCTAGAAATATTCCTATTGCTAGTTAGACGTCTATAGCCCCAATAGAGTTTATCCAAACCTGGTGACTTATTTTAGTGTGTTTTCCTTTGCTTACCTTTTTTTTTTTAAATGGCTTTGCAAAAGTTTATACACCACATGGGTTAGAAAGTATTTGAAACTAGAGATAGAGTGCGTTGGATTTTTGCCTTAATTTGTATACCAGAATGATTTCATCCTTCAATATTTCAAAGCATGCCCCTTAATATGATGTGTTTATGTGTAGCTTTAGCAAAATGATTCAATGTTCCAAAATCGACTATCTTAGTCCCAAAATCAAGGAATGATTACTAAACAATTTCATCATCTTTTCTTTTACCCACATGATAGGCAATTCATCCTTCGTAACAAAGGAACACAAAAAATAGTCAAGAGGCCAAACATTAGTAGCTACCACAAAACACAACCACAAATCAAGGGAACGAACCCAAAATGCTCTACTCTAAAACAAACCCAATCCTAAGCTGATGCAAATCGACAAGAAAGAAAAATAAAACTTTCCAAACCAAAAATTAAGGACATAGCACAAAATAACAAAACAAAAACAAAAACAAAAACAAAAACATGAAAACCAAAGCTTTATACAATAATATACAATAATATAAAATGATGCAAATTTTGGGCTATGACTTCCTTGGATCCCAAACACGATTAGCACACTTTAAAATACATATATTATGACATGCATACCAATATTTATAGAAATCCAACCAAAACAAGATTAGGCAACCCAATACAAAAAATATTATTTTACCTCTCTTACCCCACAAATTTGGTTCAATGACATTAGCAATTTATTGCTGAAATTTTGATTCATAAAATTTGCAAGAAAATGCATGGTTTTCAATTATCTTTTGTTTATTCAATGAGGTGTAGATTTTAAAACATGATTCATCATTTTGACTTGAGTTCTTATTTTCACAAATAGATATGAGTTCTTTCAAATAGGCTTCTATTTCTAAAAATTTCAAAGCCAAGTCATCATCTATGTCTTTAGGATAATCACAACCATGAAAGAATTGACAAACATCTAGGATATATGACATAAGAGGATCATTATAAATTTGTACCCTAGATTCAATAGTCAATTATTTATGGACTTGATTCAAAGCTTCAATCATGTTTTATTTTGTTTCATTTATGGCATAAATTTTAGGAGTTAAATCCAATTTCTTGTTAACAACACTTGATATTTCATCATCAATGGCATTGGTATCCAAAGGAACATCATGCAATTTGTTACCCAAAATTTTTGTAGCCAATAACAAAGGTGAAGATTCTACCTTGTTATCAATACTCAATAGATCATGAATAGCATTTACCAAAACTTGGTGAACATTTGTAACTTCTTTTTCTTCATGGTCTTTGTCATTATCCTCTTGTTGCCCTTCATCTTCATCAATGGTCTGTTTTTCAAAAATACCAAAATTAGACACCCAATCAAAACTATACCCATCCTTTTCAAACCCTAAATCTTGTCGATCAATGGGTATATCAAATAATACATATCCATGATCAACTACTTGATTTATTTTGAATAAAGCAATATTTTTATCATTTGGAGGAATAGAAGTCAATTCTAATTCCTTTCTAACCACCCATGGTACTTCTTCATTTGAATATTCAAGACAATCATGTGAATTTGTACCCAAATTTTTAGTATTCCATAATGAAAGAGAAGATTTTACCTCTTCCTCATCCAAAACATATGAATCATAAGAAACATTTACCATTTCTTCCTTTTCTATTTCAACAAGATCTTCAATAAACTCATATTCAACATGATCAAATTTTGGAACCTTCTCTATTTTTACAATTGGTATGTCATCCTTCCATTATATAGGAATTGCAATATCCTCATGTGAGCTAGCTATTCCAACATCCTGCATATCAAGTGAAATAGAAATTTCATCAATAGGAGTATGAGAAACAAATAATTCCTCATATCTTCCCCAACCATTATAATAATCATCTTCTAAAACCAAGGGATGAAACTCTATTGCATCTTCCTCATCTATTGATTCCTCCTTAAATTCACTTTCAACCACTTTTGATGGCTCAAGTGTTTCTATGGTGGGATCAATTGTTGCATTCAGCTTTCTATAATTATCCCAATCCTCTCTTGTAAATAATTACTCTAAGCCTTGGTCATCACTTGGAACATATTGGCCTTCTTGATCATCCACTTCAACCATTTCACTCTCTATGGAAAGTCCCGACCTATCACATATTTCAACACCAGTTAGATCTAGGACTCCTCCATTGTTTAAATACTCATAATTTTCTAACATTGAACCAATCTCTATGTTTCTATTAGCATGTTTTCCACAATCCTCATTGGTGGATATTGGATTTGAAACTCGCACCTCCTCTTGGATGATATCTAATGTGGTTGTAAAATTTAGACATTCAACTTTATCCCATTGATTGCTCATATTAGACATCATTTGATTCAAGGGTGCTAGATTAGATGGTTGGTATTGGTTGGAATCCATAACTCCTGAAGAACATCTCATCATGGGAGAAGGTTGTGTATCAACCTAAATCATGGGTGGTATCTGATTTTGAGCCTTAGGGTTAAGTAATGATAATAGACCCACATCAACCCCTTTTAAAATCCACCATTGTTCTACTATTACTGCCTCACTGTAGGCTTTAGACAAGGATGGATTTTTAAGAACTCTCCCTAGAAATGTATAAGTTAAGGGGTCTAAGGCTTCCAAATATATTTGGATGAATTATTTTGAAATGATATAATGTGTCTCTATTTCAGTATACAACCTATGGAACCTATCATTAAATTGACTCATGGATTCATTAGGTTATTTACAGATAGAGACAAACTGATTTGATATCATATCCATGCCAACCAATTTTCCAAAATGGTTGAGAAATGTTACCTCTAATTGATCCCAAGATATAATTGAATCTAAAGGCATGTGTATGTACCAATCCAATACAACCTCATCCAATTTGTATGGAAACAACCTACAAGAAATATTTTCATGCATAATTTGTAAATAAATTAAAATTTCCTTGTATCTCTGAATATGTTTTTCAATCGAGGCCACATCAAGCCTAAAATAAGGTAAATACTCTTCTACATCCTCAAGGATTTGATGGTAGAAATTTTCAATTCACTATAATAATCACCTATCTAGGATGTGATTCCTGCCCTTGTTGAAGTAAACAATGCCATTAGTGGACCTTAAAGACTATAACTTTAGTATCAATTTTGTTAGTCAAATAAATATATCTTGCATATAAGCATGAAATGACTAACAATCAACCAAAATATATGCATCAATTAAACCATGACATTAAAAAACATTATCCAATTTGCAAAATTTTAGCCTCAATGCATCATAAAATAAATAGGTTTCCAATCAAGGGAAACAAAATCTCGTTAATCAAGACCAATGTCTTCAAATAAACCTTTCAAATAACATGAGAAATTTAACATTTAAGTAGTAATTAAAATGACCAATTCAAGCCCTCCTTCTAGCACCAATTATATTGACTCATAATTTTGCCCAATTGCAATATCACCATCACAGTCAAGGTATTGAAATGAAAATCCTCTCTTGCAAAGAAATACAAAATTTCTCCAAGGTTACTTTTATCATAAACAAAGATGTTCTTGACAATATATGCGAATATGTACGTCTGTATAAACTTAATGCTAAAAATACCTTAGTGACTACAATTAAACCATTAACAAGGGATTTGTGCTAGTCTTACTTTATTATGCTATGCTTTTATTGTTCATTAATTGAAAGGGCTTGATTTCCCTTATGTGCAAAAATAAAATGATATATGAGTGCATGAAATTGATCTTTTATTCACTTTATTTCTAATTTTCCAAGGTGATTTAATTCATTTATCTTGGAGTGTTTTAGGTAGATTTTGTCTTCTTTTGTTAAGCAGATTTCAACAAGTTTTATTTGTTAAACTTTACTTTGTGCATGAAAGAAAAGACTAAATCTATCTCTGAAATGTGAACATTGAATAATGAGTGGATTCATTTTATGTTGCTTTGAGCATGAAAAGAAAATAATCTACATGATTAACTTTAAAATGTAGTGGCCTTTGCAATGCCATATAAATTACCCCTTTTTAATGAAATTATAATTTTCATAAAGAGAAGTTAATTTATTTCTTGAAAAACAAAAGTGCAAAGCTTGGAATTTGAAATGTGAATTCATGCAAAACTTAAAATTACAGATCTCCTTTTAAAAAACTGAAATAGATATATAATTTTAAGGAATTTTAAATTTCCTTCAAAATAAAATCAAAATGGATTAAAATGAAACATTAAAACTTATTCTTGGGATATGTGAATCTCATTTTAGAATTTTAATTTTTTTTATATATTTTTATTTTATTTGTAGAAGCTAAAAAAATTAAAAGGACAGGGTTAGAGAAATAAAAATAAAAATATGGAATATGGACCAGAATGCTAAAAATATTAAAAGACAAACTACTTTCAGTATAATGCTACCCTATCCTATAAAACCAGAGATATGAAAATTTTTGAATGTAACCTAATTTAATCAAATCTGTATTCGCACGGTCCAAAATAAACTAGGTGCAATATTCTAAGGAAACAAAAATAAATTCCATTTTTCTAAACATTCAATAGTGCAACCATTAAACTACATTAAACACTATCTATAAAACTAAAAGCATGGAAGGTAAAGATAAATAGTTAACTCAAAACACTAAGAAAATTTCTCCTCCAATTCTTCTTACAAGGTGCAAGTTTCTGAAGTATTTTGCATTTACAATAAAAAATATAATGTCCCTGTGTTTTTAAAAAAAATTCCAACCATTTTCCTACATTTTCATGGGTCTTTAAAGTTTTCTGAAAACTTTTTATTTACGTCTTCTTCCTTCTCTTGTTTCAATTTCATTTCTTTTTGTTTGGTTTTCCCTTCATTTCATTTTCTCTCGCTGGCTACCATATTTACCTTGTAACTAATTTGCAATGATTTATTTATGTGTTCATTTTTTTTCTTCAACAAGAACGTACTTCATCCAGTAATGACCTTAACCCATTCCAACCTATTTTTTTGGTAAAATATTTGTTTAATTATTTTGTCTTTATTCCTCACTTGCATAACACATTGAACACACTATGGCCTCATCCTTCATTTTGAACACACGTATACATACAATAACAAATAGCCTCCCCCTTCTATTCATTTGAGCATTGAATTTCATATCCCTTTGGAAATAAAATCACATTTTACCACGACATAAGCCATGGTATCTTTATAAAATGAAAAGAGACACCACTTTAATGAATACTACCATGTGCAAGCCCTTCGATAACATGATAATGATCATGAATATTTATTAAAACAAGGTCTTCATCCTTATTATATGCAATGACAATATTCTACATGAAATAGTGTAACATTTGCGATTTGGAAATAAACCTGGGCTTCTTGGATTTGCTATACATCCTGATTTTACTCACCGATCAAACGTAGGACACTGAACCCTATCACCCTAACCTATCTATTCAATCACTTACTAACTAGTACAACATTCATGTAACCCACGTCTCTAGGTGTTCACGGTACCCACACCTTCCTATTTTTAAAGATAATGCACTAGTTGTTGGTATGACATCTAAATTATTGAGTGCATGAGACGTAGTTGCTTAGTGTATATGCTTCTCATGTCCCATTCATTAATGCTCCCACACATTCCTTTTTATACTCTATTGTACTATTATTTCATGGAGACTGTATCTGACCTAATTAACCATTGTGCGACATTGAAACTTCCACTCAAAAATAGTGCAATTATCTACTTTGGTTTCATCATTATGCCACACTTATGGTCTTGTACATAAACATGTAACTATTTTGAATTTAGATAATGTCCACACCCATTGATAACACCTTACAAGGAATCCCATCCTCCTTGACTCTACCCTCGTGAAACAACCAATTGACAATAATGGTGATGCTGTAACTATTTTTCTCCTTGCTCGCTCAATAATACCAACAAATGCTTCTCTATTTGTCATGTGGTGATTTTGTAATGAAGACCACCAAAAATTCCTTCGCTCAAACACCTTGGGACTCGAAACTTGCCATGTGAATATATGATTTGTGTTGATCTCAAAGGCCCTATTTGTCAAGACGTGTATTTGTTGCTTCTTCCTTTATCCCACATGGTGGGTACAGGGTACAATCTAGTACTATAATATGATGAACACTCCTAAGAACAAATTATCACCAAATAGTGGTCCATCCTTGGACTGGTTACGCGTGCACCCACCCATTGGCATAATCATCTTTGTCTGGTCCAGACCCATCCTTACCACATTGCAATAAACATCTAGGTCTTCATCTCCACATTAGTAGTCTAGGTCCAAGCCATCGTTCATCGGTCCCTACCTATCCACATCAAGTGTTTAGTCAGTGGTGTCATTTGTTTACCGGTATTCCTTATCATTTGAAATGGTGCCCCTTGCCTAGGTTCGTCATGGTGTCTTTTTTTCCTAGGAACCATGGTCATCCACTACCTGCCAAACATAAGTTAGTTCTCTCATGTGCATAAATAGTAAGTATTCACATTTACTTAAACTTTAGTAGAATAACATGTACCACAATAATCGTAAAAAAAAAATTGAAAGAAAATTCATTTCTTTACTTTATTTATTTATTTTTATATTATTTATTTTATTTTATATTTTAAAAAGGACATTAAGGTGCAATGAAAAAGGATAAACATGAAATACTTTTGACTTAATTTTATTCATTTATTCATTTTTATTAGTTTTTTTTTTTTGGCTTAATTAATTTCAAAGTTTTTGAATCGGTTTGATTAAAAATATTAAAATTAACCTCAACATTAAAAATTAAATCCACATATTAGAAACTAAGACAAAAGACACTAAACCTATTAAACCCAACCAAAATACTAACACTTAAAATAAATAAACAACAATAGAAGGAACACTAAGCAAAAAATGAGCCTAAATTGTAACCTTGGAAACTATCAAAATTAGCACTCCAAGAACACCAAAATTCTTTTAAAAACCTAAAATTTTAAGGTGGGTCTCCAATTTTGGGGCTAGTTGTGCAATGTCCACAAAACAACATAAATCCACTTGAAAGCAAGATAAAAGGAGTGAGTCAAAAGTTAGAACTTTCACTAAAAGCCTTGGGGTCAACTAAGTGGATCCAAACCCCTATTTATAAGAGGTTTAGAGGGCCAAATGGGAAAAAAAGTGAAATTTCACTTTGGGCAAAGAAGACCTCAAAATGGGCTGATCGAGGGAGGGGTTTAAGTGAGAAAAACCCCTAAAAATACAAATTCATGCCCCCTCCATACATGACATGAATTTGGTAAGCGTAATTTATGCCCAGTATGAATCGGGTGTGAATTTATTAAATCTAGGAAAAAAAGGCAAAGGGAGAAGGCAAAAAGATCCAAAATTTATGCTTACCAAGTTTGGGTGGTTAGCTAGGGATCTAAGGAATATTTAAACCATTTTGGTGGGTCAAATTTCTATGTCTATATTTTTACCCATCTTTGATGCATTTAGGGCCAAGTAAATGCATCAAAGAAGATGTAGACTCCTATGGGCAAAGGCAAAATATATAAAAAAGGGGTGGCCAGGGTTAGACAAAGGGGCGGTACAAAAGAGGGTATCACAACAGATACTTTGGAAGGACATAAATAGATACATTACTTGTATTAATGCCTCTAAGGTTGGGATACCCCCTCAAGTTTAAGAAGGAATAAGTAATTCCTTAAGAAACTTGAAAAAGGCAAAGAAAAGAAATAAAACACAAAAACAAAAGAAAATAAAACAAACAAACAAAGAAGCACGACAAAGGAAACTAGGCACAGACTGATTCTAACTAATGCAATGAACTAATAGGGGAAAATAATAGAAGAATGAGATGAAGAATAATAAGAATAAAAAGAAGCTCCAAAGAGGTCAAAGAAATAGAAAACAAAAGAAAATATCAAAACCCTAGATAGAGCATGTTATGCTAAAAAAGATGGTCAAAATAGGGTGAAAAACCCAATATGGGTGTAGTACTCACTAATATGGATAAATGGAAAAATTATGGAGCATGATCCATTATAGGTGCAATGCTCACTAAGATTTATAGATGGACAAAGATACCCACTAGGATGTATGCTCGCAAGTGACCGAGATGGAGGTTACCCCTCATGTGTGGCCATGAAGCTATCCCATGTGGGATGTGTTGTATATGAAGGTGATATATTAGCAAGTACTACCCGATAGGGGTGTGATGTGTGCAAAGTGTGAATGGACCAAATGATCTAATCATAACACCCTATGAGTGTGTGCATGTGCTAGAAGAAAAGAGAGGAAGAAAACAAGATCAAAGAATTGTACATGTGTAACCCCATCTTGAAGTTTCAATGGTTAGAAAGTGGACGACTTAACTATTGAAAAGTCAAGGAAGAATTTTGAAACCAAATAAGAGAGGATAACATATATCCCTATCTTCAAAAAAGAAGAGGAATAAATAAGAATGGGATAAGGATATACCAAAATAGGATTGTATTCCTTGAATTTGGAGAGAAATGACGGTCATTGAAAAACCTTCAAAGTCAAGGGATACAAGAAGAAAAGAGAGATAAAAGGAATAAAATAAGTGAAGAAAGGATGAAAATACATAGGCCCTAGGTTGGGGATTCACTAGGCATTAGAGCCCTAGTGATAGTGCAATGCATGTGACCTATGATCTAACTAGGTATCATCACTTGTCATTATCATGAAATCTCCAAAAAGCTATATGATCAAGTAGTCATGAGCAAGCAACTATGTAATTATGACAAGCAAAAATGCAAGAAAATAGAATTTCAAGCAACCATGCAAGATATGATAGGTAACCATGCAGTATGAGCAAGCAAACCAAATACAATATGATCTAAACTAGATCTGAAATGTAATACATATGATGGATCATGCATAGTATCTTTTAATATGAATTATATTCATAGGTTCTTTAAGCTCTTCACCATATAAAGAAGTCAAATGATAATCACTTGATCCAAACTTGGTCGTTATGACAAAGGGCCCTAACCAATTGGGTTGAAACTTACCTCAAATATTAGAATGAGCATTAGTGTTCTTTTGGTTCTCCTTGAGGACAAGGTCCCCACCTTAAAAGAATGATTACAAAATTTCTTAGAGTAATATCACTTGAGCCTATCCTGATAAACTTGTAAATGCTCTAAGACATGAATGTGCTTATCATATAGAAGCTCTAATTGGTGCTAACGATCTAAGTGATACTCATCGTCGACCAAGGCATCTTGCAACAAGATGCATAATGAGGGAACTTCAAGCTTGAAAGGAAACATTGCCTTAGACCCACATACCAAGACATATGGTGAGGCACCCATGGGAGTACACACACTAGTACGATAGGCCCACAAATCAAGAGGAAGTTGGGTATGTCGGCCATGATCGGTCTTATAAACCAACTTCTTCAAGATATTTATCAAAGACTTGTTGGATGCTTTGACTTATCCATTACCTTAAGGGTAATACAAAGTTGACCACTTGTACTAAATATTGTATTTATTACAAATTTTATGAACATCCTTGTTCTCGAAAGGAGTGTCATTGTCAGAAACAATCACCAAAGGAATCTTGAACCTACAAAGGATCTATTTGAAAATGAACTTAGAAACTTATGTTTTGGTCACCATACCCAAAGGTATGGATTCAACCCATTTAAAAAGTACTCAAACATTGTTATGATAAACTTGTGACCATTAGACGAAATGGGATTAATCTTTCCTATAATATCTAATTCCCACATGAAGAATGACCAAGGAGAAGAAATAACCTGAAGGTGCTAAGAAGAAGCATGGACAAGGTTGTCATGGCACTGAAACTTGTCACAATATTGAACATGATCACATGCATCTTTCTCTATGGAATTCCAATAGTACCTCATTTGAAGGAGCTTTTTGGCAATAATATTACTACTGAAATGGCCTCCACATCATCTTTCGTGATATTCACTAAGAGAAATATGGGCTTCATTAGAGTTAAGGCATTGTAAGAGGATGCCTTAAAAAGAACGTTGATACAAAGTATTACCAATTATAACAAATTGACACACTCTTTGGTCTAAACCATCAGACATTGATCCATCCTTGAGAAAAATAAATATGTCAGTATACCATGGCTTCTATGGGGCATCTTCGATGGTGAAAACATCTAACAGGACAATATAAGAACCAAGGGACACAAGCTCGTAGAGTTGTCTAATGGTAATCAATGCTTGATCATATTCTAACTCCAAAAAAAATAAGGATGAAGCAGCGACCATGGCATCCACATGGTGGTTTGAGGATCTAGGGATAGACTCTATGGTTACCCGATCAAACAAGGATAATAAATTGGTGACGATCTCCTTGTAAGGTTTAAGTTTATCATCCTGAGTCTAATAATCATCATTAATTTGATTGACCACAAGTTGAGAATCACCAAATATCGAAAGGACTCTAACCTACAAAGCTAAAGCTTCCCTAAGGCCAAGGATCAAAGCTTCATACTCTGCAATATTGTTCGTGCAGGGAAAAGCTTGAAGGACAAGAGGATGAGCTATTTTTGTGGGGCAATGTTGTTTTTATTGGACCCACTTGAAATTTTGGGTGTAATTTGAAAATTTTTCTTGCATCAAGACCTTTGAAAATTTGCTTACACCAAGATTTTTAAAATTTTGATTACATTGAGATTTTGAAATTGTTGGCATTTTACATTTTAAAGACTCAGATTTAATTACAGTGATTTGTATTGAAATTTTTTGAAAAATTACATATAATTTGCACTATTATGGATTGAATATTTCTGAAAATTTGATCTTCAAAGGTTTTTCAAAGGTTTAAAAATTTAAATTTCATTTTAGGGTTATTCAAATTTATCACTTTTGCCCTACAATTTGATGAAAATTTAAAATGGCCATAACTCTTGCCACAAACCTCTGTTTGAGATGATTCAAAAACTAGTGGAAATATCTTGAGCTCATATTTGCAATGGTACCAAATTTTCAAATTTTAAAATGTGAATTTTTTCCAAAATTAGAAATTTCTTGAAACAGCTCATGAACTTCTAAATGCAATATCACATGCTCCATAATTAATTTTTAAGTTTTCTTAGTATATTTGGATACCCAGTTGGCCCATTTAGACAAATAAAAAACTTCATGAAATTTTTAGCACTTTCAATTTTGACCTATTTTTCAAGCTACGAGAATTAAGATGTCTCAAATCCATGATACCCCATGGAAAATAAGAAGAAGATCTCAAATCTATTGGTTTCAATGGAATATAAGAAAATTTATCGAGTCTGTGAGAAAAAGAGAAAAACAAGAGATTTCTCAAATCCACCAAAAATACCCTAATCCACAAAAATCCTCAAATCCACATTAAAAAAGAAATGAAGGAAATTTCCAAATTGTGCTTTAAGTCCCATAGATTCTATATTTATTTGTAAACAATGTAATTATGAGAAAGATATTGAAAAGTTGAGGTTTCTCAAAATCGTTGAAATCCTTTAATTTGCTGAAACCCTTCGATTTGTAGTAAAAAGGGAAATAAAGGAGATTTCCAAGGTATACTTTAAGTCGCACGAATTCTATATTTTATTATAAAGTGAGCACAAAGTATATTTTGAGCACAAATGAGATTTCAAGTGCAAATGAGATTTCACACACAAACGAGATTTCTTTATTCCTTTGTAAATCGATCGAAAATAAAATCAATCAATTTCCATGAATCCACAGTGAATTGGATAAAATTATCACAAACTTATTAAATCTAAGTGAAAATGAGATTTTGTTGCTCCTTTGTAAGTTGAATGCAAATAATATTTTGTTGCTTCTTTGTAAGTTGAGGGCAAATAAAATTTCTTTGCTCCTTTGTAAGTTGAGCACAAATGAGATTTCTTAGCTCCTTTGTAAGTTGAGTGCAAATGAGATTTCTTTATTTCTTTGTAAGTGGAGCGAAAATGAAATCCGTCGATTTCCATGAATCCATAGTGAATTTGGTAAAATTTCCATAAACCTATTTAGTCACGAGCAAATGAGTTTCCTTTGTAATATGAGCGCAAATGAATTTCGTTGTAAATTGAGGGTAAATGAGATTTATTTGTAAATTCAGCTTCATAACCCTAGAGCCTTGGATTTTGATTAGTGAAAAAAATATTAGGCAAATATTTTGATTAATTAAAATAATTAAACCTTAGAATTGGACTTAATATTTTTTGGACATTTTAATTAATTAGAATATTATCATAAAAACCTTAGTATTAAGTTCAATACCTTAGCATTACAAATTGAAATGGATTATTAATATAGATATAATAATGTAAACCTAAAATAAAAAGCAAAACCTTAGTAAATAACATAAAATAAAAAATTTAAATGAATTATACTGTCAAATCTTATAAAATCAATTAATAAATTTAATAATAATAAATATTAAAAATAATAATAGCAATAAACTAATTTTTTTTGCCATGGTTTTAATTTAATCTATTATTCTATGATTGCAGGTTTATTGAAGACAAAGCATCAAATCAGGAAGATAAAATTATGAGATCTGGGAGCTTCTAGAATGATCCAAATAATAAAATGCAGTTGAAAATCTAACATGAAGCATCATTTCAAAAATAGAGAATGAATTAGATTGAATATTAATCATATGGGAGCTATTAAAGCTGAAGCATTTGTGGAAGATAAAGTGTTGAACTAGATAACAAGAGCTAAAGGAGATACATTGAATTTGGACCTGATTTTAAACCACCTAGAGCTCAACGATTCAGCTACCCTATCTTCAGAGACAAGCTTCCAAGGTAGTTACATAAATCAATGGCTAGAATTGAAGATCTAGATCAAGAAATACCACAAGTTGACACATCATATAGGAGACAACTCATCGGCCCAACTATAAACCATTTAAGTCTAATTTTAAACCACCAAGATACAACTGTAAAAAAATAAAATTTTGAAATTATAAGGCTATAAATAACCATGGAGACCCCATTCCAAAGGGTTAGATTCCACTATTAGCAATAGGAATTTTATAAAAAAAAATTGTAGTTTGGTAGAAATATGTACCCCTATCATTGTACTTGGAGAATTGTATTTTCAATCATCTATAGCCAGCAATTATGATAATGTATTTATTGAACATATTTATCAATGCAATATGCTGAAATTCTTGGTGTGATCTATGCATGCTGATGGTGGTCTCATTTGAATCAATTGTAGTGTATTTTTTCTTTTACCTTTGAATATGGCATCACTTTGACCTTAGACTATGCAAGAACTGGTCTAGTTAGGATTGGTTTGATTCAGAGTTTACTACTTCAACATATTCTTTTGCAAATCTTCAATGATGCACTAGCTTATTTTCTTTTCTTTATCTAACCCTTTCCTTTTGAATTTTCTTTGAAACTTGATTATATTAGGAGTAGATTAGTTAAATTTTAGTTTTTGAAGCTTATTCTTATGATTATGTGCTTCATTTATTTTAAGTTTTAGAACAAACATTACAATTTGCTATAAATAATATGATCATAATGCAATGAATGTGATATATTGATAAATTTGAGGTAGCAAGCCTAGAATCTTGCTTTTTTTTATTCTTTGAAATAATTTGTGCTATTAAATGTTCATATCTGATGATTAATTAAGCAATTAAGCTAAACCTTTAGTTCTTCATGCTTAGAAAGTGAAACAAAAATTGCCCTTCTAATAATTATTTGTAACCCTGAGTGATCCACAAGCTCTACATTCCCATATTATTTTGATTTAAGACATGATAATTGACATATATTATCAACCAAGATAGACCAACCTTACCTAAATATTGGGGGATAAATATTCCCTTTCAAGAAAGGACACATTGTCCTAGTTTTTTATGTATGTTTGCAACCATGCAGATGTATTATTCAACAGATTTGGTACTAGAAGGAGGGTTTGGATTGTTTGAATCACTGTTATTGTAGGTTTTAATTGCTTGGACTGATTAAATATTTGATTCATTTTGCTACAATTTTTCTTAATCTTAAGCTTAATTATTATCTTTAGCCTCCTTAGCACTCAACAGGAAATGGCACTAGAAGGAGGGCATGAACATTTTGTCTCACTATTACTTTAGTTCTACATAACTTAATTGTTGAATGTTATAAGTCCTTTTAACCCTTAGCTTTGGCCTCCTTGATGCTCAATATATTTGGTGCTAGAAGGAGATCCTGAATTATTTGTTTCATTGTTATTCTAAGACATTTATTATAAATTTTCTAAGTCATATAAGCCCTCAGTGCTCAACAACAAAAGATGCTAGTTAGGGCCTAAAATGTTTGAATTGATTCATTTCTATTATAGATTTCTCAAATAAGAGCATAATTATTTATTTCTTATTGTTTGCTCAATTTTTACTAATATCCCACCGCACCATATATTAATCCATTTTTCACTCCATTAAGTACACCAATGGCAACATTTACACCTTGGTTAGGTGGTAGTAGTCCATTGAACATTCTTGGACCAACCCATGATATGCCTAAGAATGTTGAAATGCATTTGCCTAAGCATAGATATGATGGAGCTAGAATAGCTAAAGAACACATACAATATTATAAGGATTCTTTGATTCATTTACAAGTTTAACATGAATATGTGGCTTGTAGAATGTTTCCTTTTACCTTAGATTAAAAAACATATGATTGGTATATCAATCTACCTATAAATTCTATTACATCCTAGGTTCAATTGGAAACAACATTCATAAATCAATTTAGGATAGCTATAGATCCTAATTTTATATATCATCAATTTGCCTCTACTAGGAGAGAACCTAATGAGCCTCTAATGCTATTCAATACTAGGTTTCATAAGCTATATAATAGGTTGATTCCACCTTATACTATCAATGTTGAAGTAGCTATTCAAATGTACTACAAAGATCTAGATCCACTTACTTCCATGTTTGTAAGAAGATTACCTAATATTAACAATTTAAAAATGGTATATAATGAGGTCTTGATAGTAGAACAACAACTGGTACTTCAAGATTTTCGTGTTGTCCAATTACCTCTTTTAGGACAGCTAGGTACATATAATCAAATGCCTATGATTAACTAAGATTTTTCATAGCAAATGCCAATGCTTAATTCCTTACCATACCATAATTATTTTCAACCATTTAATGCCATTATCACCACTACCCACCCTATTACTCCTATATATTTAGATAATAAATTCCCTACTCTAAATATGCCAATATTTCCAAATACTAATTAATCCTAGAATACCATAGATTTTTTGAATAATACTCCAAGTTAGACCATACCAACTATTTTGAATCATATTTCATCTGCCAAAAAAGAAACAAACTAGACTACTACATCCCAGAATAATAATGCAAATTTTCAAATAGATAACCTATAAATATTAGTCCAGAAGCTCAGTAGAGATATGATCTAGTTACAAAAACAAGTGCCTCAAAATATGCCTCTTGATAACCCTACTTAGAATACAGATTTCAATTTCCAAAGAGTGAATCAATGGAATACTCACCCAGATAATGGAGAAGTTCCAAATATTAATAGAAATCAATCAAACAATAACTTAGGAGTATCCATAAGTTTGGTTAACCTTCCCACTACACAAAAAAATGAATCTGATTGTCCAAAGTTTGAAACTACTTTAGATCCTATCCAAAAGATAGAAATTTTGGAGTCAATATCCACCAATGAGGATTGTAGAAATTTAGTTAATCAAATTGCATGGGATATCTTAGTTTCATATGCATATGAATCCTCAGAAGGTGAATTTGAAGAGGAATTTGAATAATAATATAAATAAGAGATGCAAGTTCACCAACTATTTCAAGAAGATGATGATTATATTCTTCAAAATAAAGAAGAGGAATCACTCATTCACTTCACACCTCCTAGAGAAACTTCCATATTACTTGAGATGTAATACATTGAAATCCTTGTCTTACTTAAATATCCTTTAATTCCTACAATTACTATACAATCATAAAATAACATACCATTGTTAGAAGTACAGAAATCTCTAGAAATGAATAATATTGGATATGATATTATTGAAGATATTAATGAAGCCAAGGAAAACAATCCTTTGATTGAGATAGTTAAGTTGACTAATCACAAGGATTTATTTCTTGAGAAAGAAGAAACTACAAAGGCTACTCATGCCCTGGTGGCTATAAACATAGAAAAGGTAGAATCCCCACCTTCATTGTTGACTACTAGAATTCCTTGTAAAAGTTTACATAACTATATTTTGGATTCAAATGTTGTTGGTAATGAAATGCCATATGTTGTTAAAAAATAATTAGAGTCGACTCCTACTCACACTAGTAATAAGGTTGTTACGTTGGACAATATAGAGATACATGTGATTGAGATACTAAATCAAATTCATTAACAACTGATTACTAAACCTAGGATACAAGATTACAATGATCCTCATATGTTAGATATCCTAGATACTTGTAAATATTGCATAAATTATGATTGGTCTAATACCATAAATAGTGATTTGGCTATAAAAGTTTTAGAAATAGGGTGAAGCTTGAAAGAACTCATATCCAATCATAAGAACAAGGATAGTATTTTGAGAACTGAATTAAAAATAGGAATTCACACCTTGCTAGTAGAAACTATGATTGAATATAAAAGATCAATTAAGGACTTATGAGTTTGATGAGTCAAAATCTAATTATGGAAGTTTTGATGGAATAAAATCAAGTTGGTGGGATGAAAAAAGTAAAAACAAATCCTATAAAAAATCATATTTGGTGTTACTACGGAATGAGGTCTACAAGATCCATTAGATCCATCCTAAAAAACATCTCCAAAATTACCAAAATCACATTTGGAACCCTAGAAATTCAACTTGAAACAATAATTATAGTATAGTTTCTTACTTTTTTGTTTTATTTTATTTTTTGTTTTGCTTTGATGTGATTTTATATTTCTTTTTAGTTTATTTTACTTTCTATTTTTGAAATTTTCTTTCATTTATGATTTTTTAATGTTTGTACAATTTTACTTGTCTTTGAATTTACTTTTCTAAAGTTTTCTTTTTCTACTTTTACCTTTTAGTTGCCATCATACTATTTCTTCTTTGTTTTTCTTAAATTTTGACAAGTGGATTTTAATTACAATCAACTTTTGGTTCCTCTAAAGGAAATGCTTTTTATTAATTGAATATGAGCAACTTGTTTGAAATTTGGTTAACTTGATGATTAGTGAATCACATTGTTTGGTTTTATTCTTTCATTATGGGGCTAAAGCAGATAAAATTTTAAATAATACATCTTGCTAAAGCTTCATATTATTAAAAACACCTTTAAATAATTCTTATATCATAAGGGTGAAATCATCTTGCTTTGATGATTAGGCAAAAATTCATACACTCTACTTTTAGCCTTATAGATCCCTAACCCAAAAGCACACTTAATGTTTGTAATCTATCAAAATACTTCTTAATCAAGAAGAAAAATATTAAATATGCAACTAATTAAAGTACTTGGGTGATTTGGATAACCTCTATTAGGGCTATAGATGTTTGTCTGGTAGTAGAGTAATGTCTATAAGGGATCGAGGACATCTCCACTAGAGCTATAAACACTTGAATGGTAGTGGAGAAATGTAAATGTAAATCATTTCCTTGTATGAGTGACATATTTAATAGCCTAACTTCAAATCAACTGACAAAATCTTGATGGATCTGAAGAATAGAAATGAATGCATTAGCACACACTTTGAGGTGAAGTGAAATGGAGCATTAATTCCAAATAAAGTTTGTTGAAACCCTTTCTTATGATATTGCCAAGTGAGTTATATTTCATTAGTTGAAATTTCACTTATTTCAAGTTGGATTCTTTATCCAAAATGCGCAAGAGCATTTTTTAGTAGAGTCACCATTTGTTGTTTCTATTGCACAACTTACCCCAATTTTGGGATCCACTTGAAATTTTGGGTGTAATTTGAAAATTTTATTTGCATTAAGACCTTTTAAAATTCTCTTACACCAAGATTTTTAAAATTTTGATTACATTAAGATTTTGGAATTGTTGGCATTTTGTATTTTAAAGGCTTAGATTTAATTACAGTGATTCATATTGAATATATTTGAATATCTACATATAATTCACAAAAAAAAAAAAAGAGATTTCTCAAATCTGCCAAAATACCCCAGTCCATGAAAATCCTTGAATCCACGATAAAAAAGAAATGAAGAAAATTTACAATGTGTGCTTTAAGTCACACAAATTCTAGATTTATTTGTATATGGTGTGATGATGAGAAAAGGTTTGAAAAGTCAAGGTTGCTAAAAATCACTAAAATCCTCAATTTCACGATAAAAAGGGAAATGAAGGAGATTTCCAAGGTATGCTTTAAGTTGCGCAAATTCCAATTCTCTTTATAAAGTGAGATTTCAAGTGCAAATGAGATGTCATGTGCAAATGATATTTCTTTATTCCTTTGCAAATCGAGTGGAAATGAAATCCGTCGATTTCCATGAATTTGTAGTGAATTGGGTAAAATTTTAACAAAGCTATTAAATCTGAGCAAAAATGAGATTTTGTTGCTCCTTTGTAAGTTGAATGTAAATATGGTTTCGTCACTCCTTTGAAAGTTGAGTGCAAATAAAATTTCTTTGCTCTTTTTTAAGTTGAGCGCAAATAAGATTTCTTTGCTCCTTTGTAAGTTGAGTGCAAATGAGATTTCTTTATTTCTTTGTAAGTGGAGCGAAAATGAAATCCATCGATTTCCATGAATCCACGATGAATTTGGTAAAATTGCCACAAACCTATTCAGTCATGAGCAAATGAGTTTCCTTTGTAAGATGAGCACAGATGAATTTCTTTGTAAATTGAGGGTAAATGATATTTATTTGTAAATTCAACTTCATAACTCTAAAGCCTTGGATTTTGATTAATGAAAAAAAACTTAGGCAAAGATTTTGATTAATTAAAATAATTAAACCTTAGAATTGGACTTAATATTTTTTGGACATTTCAATTAATGAGAATATTATCATAAAAACCTTAGTATTAAGTTCAATACTTTGGCATTAAAAATTGAAATGGATTCTTAATATAGATATAATAATGCAAACCTAAAATTAAAAGCAAAACTTTAGCAAATAACATAAAATCAAAATTTTAAATGAATTATAATGTCAAACCTTAGAAAAATCAATTAATAAATTTAATAATAATTAATATTATTAATAATAATAACAATAAACTAATTTTTTTTTTAAATATTATAAAATCTGAGCGGTGAAGAGGCGGAGGATGTCGATGGGCGGGAAGTCATCTGCAGGGGAGATCGAGAGCGGCGGTGGTTTGGTTCTTGGACGCAACGGAGCAATCGGAGGGCACCAAGATTCTGGTGGAGCGGAAATGCCCGGGCCCATTGAAGATGGCCGGGCTGACAATAGTATTGGTCGAGGTAAGGACCCACCAGACAAAGGGGGTGGTGGGGCTCAAAAGTCTTATGCCCAGGCAACGGCCTTAGAAACCCTAAACGGGTTTTTTACCAAAGAGTTATTTTCGATTGGGGATGAGCTGGACATCCCGATGAAAGTACTTTCAAGCTTCATGGAGTTTGAGAAATTTACCCTAATAGGCAAATTCATTGGAGGCCATCCCGACATGGAAACTATCCAAAAGTGGGCAGCAAGCAAATGGAGGACTTCTAGTCATTTGGAGCTGGCAGCCCTATCCCGGGGTTTTTTTGCCATTAGATTGAACAATAAGGAGGATTACTGTAAAATTTTGGCTGGTGGGCCATGGTTTCTGGGCCACAAAAGTTTATTTCTCAGGAAGTGGGACATGGATTTCAGTCCTGATACCCAGAACATCAACATTGCCCCAATATGGGTTAGGCTCCCAAATCTTCCCCTCTTTGGCTGGCATGAAAATTTCATAAGGGGTATTGCACGTTCCATTGGGGAATTGGTCACCATTGACCCTCCCACCCGAGCTCGAACAAGGTTCGTCCAGGCCCACTTTTGCATTCTGGTATATTTGGAGGCAGAACTCCCAACTTCCATCACTCTTCGGTCTGGAGGTACCATTCTTCATAAACAAGCTATTGTCTATGAAAATAAACCAGCTTTCTGCACCTAGTGTCGGTCCCAAGGGCACCTCCAGTCCCAGTGTCCTCTTCAAAAACTGGGAAATCAGAAACGTGAAAATGACAACCCCCTGGAGCACAAGGAAGGTCAATCAAAGCAACCAAATCTCCTAGGCATGAAGGGCCATGGATCCCTAGGCCCCTCTAGAGACTGTGTCGGACTCTCTCAGCCTGAAGAGAATCCCACTCTCCAATCGGACCCCGAGCATCTTGAGGCTGACAACCAACAAGGAGCAGACTCCCACTTGGAAAGTGAATCACAGGAAGAGATGGAACGAACCCCTTCCCAAGTTATGACTCAGGCTGCTTCTTTGCCCCAAGATACAGGTCATCCCCGAAACACGAGGAGCCAAAAGCAAAGTGTGGATTTTGGTAGTGAGAGGAAGCAGGGCCATCCTCCTAACAAGGACAGGTGAGACAAAGAGACTGCAAATGACGTTGCAAATGGAACCCAATGTTTGTTGGTTCTGGATGACTGTGACGCATAGTCAGGTGAAGCACATGCATCAAAACCTCCCCCTCAACAAGGAAGGGGAGGCAAGAAAAATTTCAAACTGTCTAGATGAAAGTCCTCTCATGGAATGTGAGAGGACTGAACAGTGCAGCCAAGCGAAGGTTAGTGGCTGATCTCTCGTAGGAGGACTAACCCTTCTATCCTTATTTTGCAAGAGACCAAGCTTGATGCTATCTCCTCTGACAAAGTGGCGAAGGCCATTTGGGCCAAGGCAAATTGTCTGTTCAGCCCTACAGTGGGAATAGCGGGAGGACTCATGGTTTTGTGGGACCCTTCGAGGTTTGAGGGCAGCTAGCTATCAACTTCCAATAGAATCATCAATGTTTTGTTCTAGTCCAAAACCACCAATTTTTCCTAGATTCTATCCAACGTTTATGCTTCAAATTCTGCCACAGAGAGAGCAGAAATGTGGAAAGCTATCTCTCTAATGAGGGAGAATTTTAGCAACTTTCCTTGGGTTTTAGGGGGTGACTTCAATTGTCCCCTTCATCCTTTAGAGAAAAAAGGAGGGTTTGACCACTCCAGCCGTAGCTTGGAAGATTTCAGAGATTTTGTCTCTGCTAATGGCCTGCTTGACATCGAACTCAAAGGGGCTTCCTTCACATGGAGTAACAGAAGGATTGGGGGTGGTTTGATTCAAGTCAAACTTGACATATTCTTCATTTTCCTAGAATCCATTCCCATCCTTTGTGGGGCTATCCTTTCGGCTCTTCCAAGGATTGGGTCTGACCATAACCCTATTTTCTTGGAGGCGAACGATGGGCCTATTTTTATGACCCTTTTCAAATTCGAATCCATGTGGATTTCTCACAAAGACTTCAAAGGATTGGTTTCAGCATGGTGGCAATCGAAGGTGGAAGGAAGCGCTCCTAAGAGGGTGGCTTTAAAGCTCAAAATGGTCAAAGAAAAACTAAATATTTGGAACAAAGAGGTTTTCGACAACATTTTTGAGTCCAAAAAATCCATCGTTGAGAACCTGAAGGTTGTGGAGGAAAGGATGGAACTCGAAGGTTACACTGAGGGTCTCAGGGAGGAAGAGCGGAGCCTTTTGGTGGACTTTCATTCTATTCTCGCTAGGGAGGAAACATTCTGGAGCCAAAAATATCGTGACCTTTGGTTGAAGAATGGAGACTCCAACACGAGGTTTTTTCATGCGTCTACTATGAGGCACAGGGGGGTCAACAAGATCAGAGAAGTGACTTGTAAGGATGGGCACATTACCAGGGAGATTGAGGAAATCAGGAGCAAAGCGGTTAATTTATTTCAATATTTGCTTGGCACTCCTCCGGATAGCAACCTCCAGGTCCAAAAATCTATGCTCACCAATTTTTTGACTAAAGTTCCCCATGAGGTAAGCATGAAGCTCCTGGAACCTTTTTCCTCATCTGATATTAAGGAAGCATTGTTCTCCATGCAACCAGATAAGGCCCCTGGGCCCGATGGTTTCCCCCCAATTCTTCCAAGTCATGTGGGAGGTCATGGGCCCGGATGTGTGTGATGCTATTCAGGTTATCCAAGATTCTAGATCTATCCACCCGAAACTCAATTCCACCTTTCTTGCCCTCATTCCTAAGTCTCCTTCCTGCAAAAGTTTCTCTGACTATCGGCCCATTAGCCTGTGCAATGTTTTTTACAAGATCCTCACCAAGTCTATAGCCAATAGACTCAAAACAATCCTCCCCCTCTTGATTGATCCTTGTCAGGGAAGCACTGTTAAAGGTAGAAACATTCTTGATGGTGTTATCACTACCCATGAGACCCTTCACTCCGCTTAACGCTCTAAGAATGCTGCTATTTTTCTTAAGCTTGACATGAACAAAGCCTTTGACCGTGTCGACCAAAATTTTTTGTGTGCAGTCCTCCTCAAGTTTGGCTTTCATCCCCTCTGGATTGACCTTGTCTACAACTATATATCCACTCCCTTTTTTTCTATCTTGGTCAATGGGTCCCCAACTAGGTATTTCCAAAGCTCTAGAGGCCTCAGATAGGGCGATCCTCTTTCTCCCATCCTGTTCATTCTTCTGGCGGAGGTTCTGAGTTGGTCCATGAAAGAGGCTCTTCGGCAGAACAAGATTTTTGGCATCTTGCCGACTTCTAGAATTAATCCTGTCACTCATCAGCAATTTGTGGACGACACCCTCATCTCCACTGGGGTGTCCGTTGCTCAAGCCAAGTCACTCAAGAGGATCCTGTCCCGTTATGAGCAAGCTACAGGGCAAAAGGTCAATTACATCAAGAGCAAAATTTACTTTATTAACACTCCTCTGCATAGACAAATTTGAATTGCTAGAATTCTTGAATGCACTATTGATTCCCTGCCTACGTCCTATCTGGGGTTGCCTCTATCTTATAGCGGGTGGGCTAGTGGGGACATGTGGAACTCGATTCTTGAGCACCTTCACAGGAAACTTGACACTTGGAAGGGCAAACTCCTATCGCAAGCTGGGAAAGCCACCCTTACCAAAGCTTGTCTTCAAGGGATCCCGACCTACTTCATGTTGGTGTTCATGCTTTTGAGTGCATTCCACTCCAAAATTGAGAAGATTCAGAGGACCTTTCTTTGGTCTGGTAACGAAGAGAAATCTAGACTTCCCCTTGTAACCTGGGACAAGGTGTGTTCAAGAATAGATCAAGGCGGCCTGGGGTTGAGAAGATCAAGACTTATGAATTTGGCTCTGATCACGAAGCACACTTGGAGGATTATGTCTAAAGACCCGGTGGAGTGGGTTACGCTGGTTAAAATGAAGTATCTTGGCCCCACTCCCTTCTTGGATGTTGAAACGTCCTCCGTGGCATTGAACTTTTGGAATTTTGTGCTCCAAACCTGGCATTTGATCAGTCTGGGAGCCCATTGGATTTTGGGTGATGGCAACTGCATTTCCTTTTGGAAGGACAAGTGGGCGACTGAAGAATCCCTTGGGTCGAGGGTGGACCTTGCTAGGCTGAGAAGCTTGATCAACCCTAACTCCCAACTCAGGGTGGCAGGTTTCATAGACCGGAGCACCCGTTTCCCTCGGTGGAAGTTTCTTGTTGTGGAGGGGTTTAATAATGAGGTTACTTTCCTTGATAATATCCTTCAGTCGGTTTTAATTCCTTCTACAAGGAGGAATGACAAGATCATCTGGAGTGGTATGGAGGATGGGCATTTCTCTGTTAAATCAGCTTATGAGCTTCTCACCACCAAGACTGCTCTGGACTACAGGTGGAATACTATTTGGAGGAAAGGAGTTGTCCCTAAAATCAACTTCTTTGCATGGATTTCTTTCCACAATAAAGCCTTAACTATTGACAACCTTCACAAGAGAGGTTTTGCCTTCCCCAACAGGTGTTACTTGTGTCTAGCAGATTGTGAGACGAGGGATCATTTATTCTTGCATTGCCCATTTTCCCACTCTGTTCTGAGCATTGTCCTATCCTCCTTCTAGATCCTTTGGTGCTCTCCCCACTCCCTTAGAGATGCTTTTCACCAATGGCCTAATCCTTTCAAGAATCCCAAACTTTGATTCCTCCTCGAGGCCTCCTTCCACCATTTAATTTGGCAAATTTGGTTAGAGAGGAATGCCAGAATCTTTGGCAGAGCTCCTAGAGGGCCCCCTTCTATTGCTCAAAGGGTGTTATCTTATGCCATTGAGAATTCTATTGTTGTTCCCAGTCCTCGTCCCCATATTTTGAGCGAAGAAGCAATTCTCAAAATGATGAATCTCTAGCTATTTTTGGAGGTTGTTAAAGGGCCCTGTCGAAGGAATGTTGTGTGGACCAAACCCCTCTTGGGGTGGATTAAATTAAACTTTGATGGAGTGGCTAAGGGGAATCCTGGGCCCGTTGGTGCTGGAGGGGTTGTCCGTGATCATGACGGGAATATTGTGATGGCCTATTGTGAATATTTGGGCTCCCATATGAATCACTATGCTAAAGCTCGAGGCACTCTGAATGGTATTCGAATTCTCTTTGAGGATCCTCGACCTCTTATCATTGAGGGTGACTTGCTCAACATCGTGAATTACCTTCTTGGCACCAAAAATCCATCTTGGAAAGTCTACAACATCATCCTCGAGGCTAGATCTCTTCTCTCCTATCACGATAGATGGAAAGCAAATCATATTTTGAGAGAAGGAAATCACGTGGCTGACCACATGGCCAACAAAGGGCTCGCGACCATGTGCCCGGTTGTGTGGCGGTCTCGCTTCCCATCCGAGGTGGAAAGGTTGGCCAGAGCAGACATCCCTTCCTGATGTTTTCCTTGCACAGGTTTTGGAAGGCCCCTTTCGACGTGTTTTGGGGTGGCATGGCATTTTTTTCTACTCCCTTGGGTGAGTGTGGGTGCAAGTGTCTTGTGATGCGCACCCCTATTCCCAAAGCATTTTGTTTTTCAATTATCCAGGACACACCAGAGTTGGCGCCCTGTAGACTCTCTACTCTTTTTTCTCCACCAAGGTGGATTATCTGGTTTCTCCACCAAATTCGAAAGGACAGGAGGATCGTGATTAGCAGTCCATGGTGTCTGTCTTTTTTGTTTTTGGCCTCTTTTCGGGTTTCTCTCGGGTCTGTCCTGTTTCTTTTTGTTGTTGGGTCTCCAGGCCTAAAAGCCCTTTTTGTTGTTTTCAAGTTTGTAGCATTAGGATGGTTTTATTTTCATTTAGTTTTATTGTTACAGCCAAGAGGTATGATGCATCATTAGGAAGTTGGCTAATTTTGTACATAAGGTTTTGGGATCCTCTATAAAAACCCACTGTTAATATATTATAATAATTACCAAAAAAAACATTAAACTAATTTTTCTACCATGGTTTTAATTTGATCTATTATTCTATGATTATGGGCAACTGAAGATGAAGCATCAAAATAGGGAGATGAAATGATGAGATCTGGGAGCTTCTAGAATGATCCAAATGATAAAATGCAGTTGAAAATCTACCATGGAGCATCGCTACAAAAATAGGGGATGGTTCATATTGAAGCTTAGCCAACTAGAAGCCATTAAAGCCAAAGCATCTATGGAAAACAAAGTGTTGAACTAGAGAATAAGAGTCGAAGGAGATACATTGAATCTAGATCTGATTTCAAACCACTTAGATCTCAACGATTTAGCTACCCTATCTACAGAGAGAAGCTTCCAAGGTAGTTATAGAAATCAATGGCTAGAATTGAATATCTAGACCAAGAAATACCATAAGTTGACACATCATCCAGGAGACGACTCATTAGGCCAACTGTAAACCATTGAAATCCAATTGTAAACCACCAAGGTACAATTATAAAACACTAGAAATTTGAAATTTTAAGGCTATAAATAGCCATGGAGACCCTATACAAAGGGTCAAATTTCACTATTAGCACTAGGAATTTTAGAATTTTTCTTTGGTAGTTTGTGGAAATCTATACCCCTATCATTGTACTTGGAGAATTGTATTTGCAATCATATGTAACAAGCAATTTTGAGAATATACTTATTGAACATATTTATCAATGCAATATGTTGGAATTCTTGGTGTTATCTACGCATGCTAATGGAGGTCTCATTTGAATCATTTCTAGTGTATTGTGTCTTTTCCCTTTGAGAATGGTATCACTTTGACCTCAGACTATGCAAAAGCTTGTCTAGTCAAGGTTGTTTTGATTCAGAGTTTGTTGCTTCAACAAATTCTTCTACAAATATTCAAAGATGCACTGGCTTGTTTTATTTTCTTTCTCTAACCCTTTCCTTTTGAATTTTCTTTGAAACTTGATTATATTAGGAGTAGATTAGTTGAATTTTAGTTTTTGAAGCTTATTCTTATGATTATGTGCTTCATTTATTTTAAGTTTTAAAACAAATATTACAATTTGCTATAAATAATATGATCATAATGCAATGAATGTGATATATTAATAAATTTGAGGTAGCAAGCCTAGAATCTTTCTTTTGCTTTGATTCTTTGAAGTAATCTATGCTATTAAATATTCATATCTGATGATTAATTAAGTAATCTAGACCTCTAGTTCTTCATGCTTTAACAATCAAACAAAACTCACCCTTTTAATAGTTATATGTAACCCTGAGTAATCCACATGCTTTGCATTCCGATATTATTTTGATTTAAGACTTGACAATTGACATACATTATCAACCAGGTTAGACCAATCTTACCCGAACCTTGGAGGATCAATGTTCCCTTTCAAGAGAGGACACCTTCTCCTAGTCATTTATGTATGTTTACAACCATGCAGATGTATCACTCAACAGGTAACTAGAATGAATCTAACTCTAGTATCCTTCATGTAGCAATTTCCATAAAAAAATTAAGTCTAGGACTCTAGCTCTTCAACTTCGATGTTGAAGCAATCATCGATAAAATAAAAAACCAGAGTGTGGAAAACTTCTAGGGGAGTGGAGGCTAATTAATCAATGATTACATGACCCTTGATAGCCTTATGACCTATTATTATCAGGTCAAACTTTCTAAGGGCTAAAAACCACTTAGCAACTTGATCTAAAATGAGGGGCTTAGACATCAAATAGTGCATAGGGTCAAAATTTGCAACTACCAATATCTTATGGCTAAGCATGTAGTGTCTTAGCATATGGGAAGAAAACATAATGGTAAGGTAAAGCTTCTCTAATGGTGTGTGCCTAATTTCATAGCTAACGAAAGTTCTATTGATATAATAGATAGCTCACTCTTTGTTTTGATCATCATGTTGAGCTAACATGGCTCCCATGTTGGACATTTTGAGTCCTAGAAGTTAAAATTGTCATTGATGTCAAGAAATGAAGTCAACATTAACATCAAGTTTTTTCATCAAGGAACAAAGTTGTCAAAGTTGTTATTTGATATCCAGGAAGAAGCCCAAAGGATTCAGTGCAAAGTTAAAAAGGATATATAATATTTTTTATAAATTATTTAAATTCAATAAGATTTAAATTTTATAAATAAATATTATTTACACCATGGAATGCAATGTAAAGGAAGGGTTTAAAAATTAAATCTTATAATTATAATTTATAAAATTTAAATTATTTAGAATTTAAAATATTTATAAATTATAATTAAAGTTGATGTCATCCAATTTAGTAAGACACCTTGTATAAATTATAAAGTGTTTATAAAGGTGTCGACATCATTGAAATAATTGAAGCACCGATGTTTGAAGTCAATAGTGACTTTGTATATAAAAGGAGGCCACAAATACCTTTGCAATATAATCATCGATCGAATTATTAAAAGTACCATAAAAAGAATTAATTGCGAATTCGAAAGGTTTGTGAGGAAGAATACAAAACAAGAGTTTTTCATCTCATGCAGAAGAAGAAAAGCGAGTAAAGTGGGAGCCCCAATCAAAGGTGAACATTATGCGTTGTAGGTTTCATGAAGTTGACAGTGTCATTTGTTAGATCGTGAAGTTGGATGCACGAAGATCGTGCAGTCCTTGTGGTATCCGCGACTTTGCTAAGGTGCTTCGTTGAAGTGGAGTGAAGGTTTGAATCTCTTGTTGATTCGTTGGATGCTGTAAGCGCGAAGTGTTTTTGGTGTAAGGTATGCTTAATTCTCGTTATAATTAATTTTGTAAAGAGGGGTCTGAAAGTAGTCGAGAGTTATAAGGCATGAGGATTGTTTTGGTTGTTAATATTTTTGAAAGGACATATGTATAAGGGTAGCTTTTGTTTTAAAAATTATTTGAGTGTTATGGTATTGGGAGTTATAAGTTAAAGGAAATTAAAATAACTTTGTTTAAATATTTTGAGGGTATTGAATATCTTAAGGTGGAGTGATAAGGTGCAATTAAGTTATTTTACTTTTATGTGTGTTTTGGTGTTTGGTTATATCAAGTTGGAGTAATTCGTGGATATTATTATTGTTTTCATTGTAAGATTCTTGAGAGGGATAATTATTGTTCTAACCTCCTTGAGTTTGGCAAAGTAGTGGTTGTTGATTGTGGCAGATTCTTGAATATACCTTAATCATAAAGAAAATGTATGAGAACGTTCTTCCATAAGTTGAGTTGATTGATTGGTTTTCTGAAAATAAATTTTGGAGTGAAAAGGATTTGATTAGGGTTTCCTTTTTGAAAGTGCTTGAGTTAATGCTTCAAGATTTTTTGGAATTAAGAGTTGTGATTAAAACCTTGTTTGATAAGCATAGTTTTTGAAGCCATTGGTTGTGTGAAGAACTTGAGTTAGGGTTTTGCAAAGATCACGAGTATCATTGTTATATGAAGATTGTTTTATAAGCATTGTTTTTGAAGTGAGTTATTGTGCAAAGAACTTGAACTAGGGTTTTTGAAAAGAACATGAGTATCATTGTTATGTAAGATTTTTTATTGAGCATTGTTGGAAACGTTTTGAGTTGGTTGATATATGATTGGACTAGGGTTTGTGAGAAAGGGGAGTTTCATTAAGTTATTGAGTTGAGTTTGTTGAGCCTAGTCAAGTGGTTGTATGAAGTGATTGTTCAAGTTCCATAAAACAAACTATTCTATATTCTAATTTGAGTTGAGAAGGTGATTGAGAAAGTATAGAACATATTGAGTCTCTAAAAATTATCTTTATGCTTCTATGATATTGAAAGTGATTGAGCATTGAGTATAGAATATATTGAGTCTCTAACAATTCTCTTTATGCTTCTATGAGATTGTAAGTTTTTGAGCATTGAGTATAAAACATATTGGGTCTCTAACAATTCTATTTATGTTTCTATGATATTGAACAAGTTCTATGTGGAATTGTTAAGTATATTTGAGGCATGTCTTTGAGGAGACTTGTGGACTGATTTTGTGTGAGCTTTTGTGGAAGCTTACAATACAGATTTGGTTAAGTTCTAGAGAGGACTTATTGCGCATATTTGGACAAGTTTTGTGTGAGCTTGTTGAGTAGTTTTGGACAAGTTTTGTGTGAGCTTGTTGAGCAGATTTAAGTAGGTTCTAAGTGGACCTGTTGAGAATATTTGAGTAGGTTGTGAGTGGACCTATTGAGAATATTTGAGCAGGTTCTGAGTGGACCTTTTGAGTAGATTTGAGCAAGTTCTAAGTGGACCTATTTAGTATATTTGAGCAGGTTCTGAGTGGACATGTTAAGGATATTTGAGTAGGTTCTAAGTGGACTTGTTGAGTAGAGTTGAGCAAGTTCTGAGTGGACTTGTTGAGAATATTTGTGCTAAATCAACTGGACTATGTTTAGTACAGATTTGAGATAGAGCTTTGGAGGTGACATAGGAGAGAGGACAGTAGTCTCCAGTGGATAGATATCCATTAGCCAGGGCAGTGAGGACATGTCTTTTGAGTGGGGACAAGAGTATTTAGTGGAGAGATATCCAAAAGCCAATGCAGTGGAGGTAGTAGTATTCTAGAGAATCACTAGCCAGAGCAAAGGAGAAGGAGTTCTCCTGTGGATAGATATCCACAAACCAAATTTAGGGGATCAATATCTCCTTTGGACAGATGTCCATAAACATTGTAATTGGGAAGGATTCCCAAGAGATTGATTGAGAAAATTTTAGTGAAATATTTTCTTCGTGGAGTAGCCCACATTGGGTGAACCACATAAATTATGGTGTATCTATTGTGAATGGTGTTTTGTGCATTGATTTAACTACTGCTATTGATACTGCTATCTATACTCTACATAATATTGATTTGGAAAGAAAATTAAAAAGTACCCTTATACTGTTCACCCCCCTCTCAGTATAAGCTTGTGTTCTTCATCCCAAAGCATGAGCTATGGATGCTATGTAAAGCATCAAATGCTTACTAGGCACATAAGGAACTAAAATATATAGCAAAGTGAGATACTATTTGAGATCATAAAAATATTTTGGATACTCAAAATCCTATTGGAAGACCATATATTTCTTAATAAGCTTAGGAAAGGATTGAAACTTATCAACAAATTGGGTAATGAACCGATGAATATCCCAAAGCTTACCTTACAAGCTACGTAGTTTGGTCAGGAATCCGTATGCAAGAATGATACATATTAGTGATAGATACTATCTTAGGTCCACTTCAATACCTCACCTAGACACAATAAAACCTAATAAATTTCTAGAGGTTACTCCAAACACACTTAAAGGGTTTAATATGAACTTTGAAATGCAAAAGCCTTTAAGAAATATACCTTAAATCATGTACATGATCCTTTTGTTCTATGGAGCAAGGTAAAATATCATCCTCATAATCCTAGAGAATATCATGCATCATGTCATGGAAAATATAATTCATGGCCTGTGCATAGGCGACACCTATGTTTTTCAAGATAAAAGGCATGAATTTCCAACATAAGGTACCCCATGGATTGATGAATACCATATTGGCCTGTTCTTCAGGGGCAATCAAAATCTTATTGTAACCTAAGAAACCATACATGAGTGAAAGTATTCCACATTTGGCAGTGAAATCTATGATCTGATCTATTTTGGGAAAATTAAAATCATCCTTGATGCTAATTTTATATCCCTAAAGTTGATAGATATTTTGATTGTTCATTCCTTCTTAGCCATAGGAATGATATTGGAGATCCAATTAGAGTAGTCGATGGCTTTTATAAAACTTCAAAATCAAGAAGTTTTTGGAGCTTCTCCTTGATCAAAAGGGCAACCTTAGGATGCATATTTATAAGTTTCTATTTAATAGGCTTAGCATTAGGGTGCACTACAAAATTATGCATAACAAGGGAGGGATCAAGCCCTGGTACATCAAGATATGACCAATAAAAAATATCTTAAAACTCTTTAAATTGGTCAATTACTCTTGCTCGTCCATGGACAAGGCTTTACCTAACCTAAGGATTCTAGGTTCTTCCTCAAAACCTATGTTCACATATATGGTCTCCTCAATGATAATGTATGAATCATCCTCAAAAGTAGGTAGGGTAGGAATCACTCCTAGTTTCTCAAGGTCCTCGGGAGACATAGAACCAAAGTCCTCTTGAAAACTAGAAGACTCAACCTACACTATGTAAGGGATAGACCCGTCAAAGTAGATATCATTCTAAGGAACATCCTCATATTTGACATATTACTTTGGTATTTCAAATGACAAGGAGGGAGAGGGTGGCCCCTTATATTCAACACTCCACTTTAGACCTTGATGAGATTCATCTAGAAGAGGCTCCTAATAAGAAAATTAATCTTGATTTGATGAAGAATTTTTGGTTTTGATTCCTCTCTCATGTTTAGATTTTTACATTGCTCTGTTATATGAGACAATGAATCTAATAAATAAAATTGAGCCCCTTCTTCTGGTGAGAAAAGTTCAAATGGGTGATTATCACCCAAAATGGTGATATACTGATTTTTAAATTTTAACTTCAAACATTAGTGAAAGGTACAAGAGATGGCCCTCATCACATGGATCCAAGGGTGTCCAAGAAATAGATTAAAGTATGTTGGACAAGACACCACATAGAAAAATGTATCTAATATCTTGGGTCCAACCTTAAGTGAGAGGGAAATAATACCACAAGCTTCTTGGGACTCATTGTTGAAAGTTTTAATGATATCATCAGATTTAGTTATATCTTCCTCTATTAATCCAAACTTTTAGAAAAATTGATATGTGCATAAGTTAAGGGAAGAACCATTATCAATCATAACCCTCTTGATAAAGGTGTCCCAGATAAATGCAGCAATGTAGAGAGAAGAGTCTCTACAAGGGTCTAAGGAAGAAATATCATCATCCAAGAATGTGATATAATGTATCCCAAGAGAACTCACAACATTGGACAAAGCACTAGAGGAAATGTTTATTGGGACAAATTATTATCTTAGAAGTTTAAACAAGGCTTCTCCATGGATGGAAGAAGTTTGCAAAAGTTCTAAGAGGGATTTTTGTTGAAGAACTCATCTCTGCTGAGACTGATGGATCTATTGATTCTACACTTATTGCTTTGAAGTAGCTGCTATCATACCAGCCATGTTACCATAAGAAGGTGGTACATTTTCATAAGATATTTGATTAGTTATTTTTTATCCATTTTCTTTATTATTCATAGTTCCTTGCTAAGTAGAAGGTTGGTTCTTCAAATGAGAATATTTTATAACCAAGTGTTCTGCATCAATTATGTCTTGCACCATATGTTTCAACTTCTTACAAGAATTTGTCTAGTGTCCCTCTACCCTATGATATACACAATGTTGACCAATGTTGACCAACCTTGTACCAATTTGTTGTAGTATCAAGTTACCTTATGGGAGGTAACTCAATCATATTAGCTTCCAAAAGCTACTTTAAAACCACTTCCATGGGCATGTTAAGTCTTGTGAAATTCCTTTGTGGAGGTTGTTGAAGTATTATCTTTTGTAGATTGTTAACAATACTACTAATAAGCCTACTATTCATCACACCATCTCCTACCACATGCTTATTCTTATACTATTTCTTAGGGACTTTCTCTTATTTTAATTTAAATATACTCTTCTAATAAGAGCTTGTTACACTTTCCTTTCTAACTCAATTTCTTGATCAAAAGATATGATATTTGTAGTTTCTAATGCATAAGATAATTGTTCTTGCAAATTTCCAATAAATATATCAAGTATATCTCGAGGAGGTAAAATATATCTCCAGTGGCCAACTAGGCTTCTCCAACGAGCCAAGAATTCTAAAAAACTTTCCTCTTTACCTTGCTTCATATTGTAAACATCTTTCATGGATACATTCTTTTCAACATAAGCACCAAAAGGTTGAACAAATAATTTAGTTGTTTCTTCAAAATTCCTTAGAGAATGGCTAGGAAACTGATAATACCATTCTAATGCCATGCCAACAAGAATCTTAATAAACATCTTCAGTAGCAACATATCATCATATATGATATCATAGCAAGTTGTTTTGAACCTCCTTAAATGCTCAATTGGATCTCCTGTTCCCTTGTATTTAGGCAAAACTGGAATGGAAAAATGCATAGGATAAGGTCTAGAAACAATAATAGGGTCTAGGGGTTGATTACACATTTTATTATAGTTATAGGTGAAACTAGAAGGCAAAATCATTTCCACTTTTGAAACTAATTATTTCACCATATTTTTTAAAATTTGTACCTCTATATTGCTACTTTGCAATGCCTCTAGATTCCTTAAGGTATATGTAAGCTATTGAACGGGTACTTGGCCTATGTTGGAGGTATTTATACTATTGTGATATGTGGTATCTTGCTAGAGAGGATAACTAATAGTTGGTAGAATAGAAGTAAAATTGTTGATATTAGTAGATTGAGGAGGAAATTGAAAACAATTTTGAATGACACTACTAGTTGGAGGGACTTGTGGATTCCTTCCAATGTTGGTGGTTACAGTAGTGGCATAAGTTGGTTGATGGAAAATATTTCTAGGATTCAAAGATTCACTCAAGGAGTTATTATGAACATCTCAAGGAGAATGGTTTGATGACGAGATGTTCTAACATCCTTGAGTTGGGATTCCTCTTCTAGAACTATATCCAAGGTATCCTTATTATGCTTGTAAAATATTCACATATGTTCAAAATATTTGAATGTAAGGTTCCCATTGGGTCCCCTAATAGGATCAAGACTATTCTCAACTTCTTAATTTTCCTCTTCTTCAAGATTATGATTCTCTCTATCAATTTGATCATCATATTGAAAAATCTCATCATATTCTAAGTGCCTTCACCAAATCCTAAGGTTGAGATCCATTAGGAGGGAGAAAAGGGGATAGAGTGGAAAAGAGGAAATCTAAAAAATAGCAAAAACACATAAGATATTTTAAGTTATTAATTAAATGTTTTCTAACCTAAGAAAAAATAATTAGTGGTCTTATTTAATGTTTTCAAAAGAGTAAAGGAAGAGATTTCCTATTTTGGCCACTAAGACATGTCTCGAAATTTGGTTCACCAAATATGTAGAGGGGAAAAACCATGCACCAACATAATATTCTCAAGGTTGGATCTATAGAGAAACCTTGAGGTGACTACAATGGCCATTATAACTCTACACTCAATTTAAAGGGGGTATGGGTTCACCATGAATGGTTTTAGGACTCACTCCAAGTCTGAGGTGGAATGTGTTTAAATGTTTTCAATTAATCATACACCTATGTTTGGCCTTTCTATACTAAACTATAAAAAATTAAAGAACAATGCAAGATACAATATGTATGAATACAAGAGCTAAGCCTATTATGATTCTTTGGTTCAATGATATCTAACCCTAGATTGAAAAATAAAATATTTTGAGCAAGGGTCTAAGAGAATACACAAAAAAAACCCTAGATGCATACTATATGATCTTACTTATTCCAATGCCTATGAAACTTAATCATATATTTATACTTTGCTTATGATCTAGGTTTTCCATAAAAGTGGGCAGAAAGCAAACAACAATAAACCTAAAGATTTATTAGGGAACTTATTTTATCCAATGGTTGATCCAAGCTTTATATTGCATCTTTAATATCCAATAGATTCAATCCTACAAAATAGCTTCACAAAACCCTAGAAAATTTGATCATCATTTGGGGGCCTGCTTAGGCTACTATATAGTTGAGCTTGAAGGCACAACAATTAATCCATATTAGTCCTTTTAGCTGATCTATTTGAAAGCAAAATGATATTTTATATTTGGAACATGCACAAATATAGTAAAATAGATATGCAATAGTAATGTGAAATGTAGCAAAGATGGACATAGTAGAAAGCTTCAAAACAAGGTACAAATTAGGGTTTTAAAATGTAAATCATACCCCTAAAACCATAATTTTAAAAAATTCATACCCTATGACTAGGATTCATAAATATTATTGACTAATTTCATGCCCTATATGGGCGAGGCATGAATTTGGTTCAAATTCCCTTTTCAAGGCCTAAAATAACAAAAAACGAGGTACAAAATGCAGGAAAGAAAGTTTTAAATGCTAACAAAATAAATGTGAAACCTTATGAGCTGATGGATAAAGTAATAAGTAATTAAGAGGTTGAATAATAATTATAAAATGGTTGATCTATCTAATTATCAATACTTATTCACTCAATTCCCAAGGGTAGCAATCACCAAGCACCAAATTAGATAAAATAGCAACTTGTAGTAGAAATCCACTTGAAATCATGAGAAAAGGAGTGATTCAAAAGTTATAACCTTAATAAAAATCCACAAGTTCAACTAATGGGATCAAAACCCTTATTTATAAGAGGTTTTTAGGGCAAAATGGGTTGTAAAGTGAAATTTCACTTTGGGAAAATCCGACCTCAAAATGGGTTGATCGAGAGAGGGGTTTAAGTGAGAAAAACCATTAAAAAATCTAATTCATACCCCCTCCATACAAGGCACAAATATAGTAAACCAAATTTTCACCTAGTATGTACCATACATGAATTTGGTAAAAATAGGAAAAAAATGCAAAGAGAGAAGGCAAAAAGACCCAAAACTTGCACTTAGAAAATTTGGGTGGATATCTAGGGATCTAAGGAAGATTTGAACCATTTTGGTGGGTCAAATTTTTGTGTCTACACTAATATATTGTAGGAAATTAAATCTAATATAATATTTGGAAGTAAATCTAATCTAATGCTAGAAATTAAATCTAATCTAATGGATAGGAAAGGAAATCTAATCTAAGGCATGAAAGTAAATCTAATCTAAGACAGGAAAGATATCTAATCTAATATAGAAAGTAAATATAATATAATGAATAGAAAAGAAATATAATTTAATATAGAAAAGTAAACCTAATATAATTCATAGGAAAGAAAAGCTAATCTAATGCATGATTTGATTGATTGGTGGGGAATATGTGATGCCTTGAACATCCCTAAGGTGTTTGATGATTGGTAATTTGATGGTTCTACTTTTTTTCCCTAGCGAAATGGGGTGATAATGAGTGCATGGTTGTTTGGATATTTTCCTTGGTCAAAATATTTTGATGATGATTGGATTTTTGTTTGATTTTTTCCATGGCCAAAAGGGATTGATGGTGATTAGTTGGTGATACCAAAAATATTTGACAAAATGTTATTGTGTGATAGAAAAAAGTGTTGAATCAGATGGAGGATGGGATCTTGAGGATTAAAGGGTATAGAATTGGTTAGTGGAGATATATTTAGGAGTAGATATTTTTTAATGGCAATCACTTCAGGTGACTATAAACCATCAATGATGACTACTAGAGTGACCCAGGTGTAGTTTTTCTATAGTTTGGGGGACCGAATGATATCAAAACTGGAAAAAATTATAGTCATTGGAAATATATTTTGGAGACAAATCAAATGGTGGCATTTTTGGTGAATTTAGATAAGATTTGATAGGTTAAAATTTGGCTCAAGTATGGCCTTACTTGTAGGAGTTAGGAATGCTCAATTTTGGGTTGTTGAAAGGTGAATTTGGTTTGGGTGGTTATAGGGTAGATATTAGAGGGTGAATTGATGATTATTGATGAAAAGAAAGACAATTATAAGGGATTGTGGATATGGTGGATATGAGTGGAGTGGCTAGAGAGCCAGGAGGAAATTTTAGGGATGATCATTTTTGGTTGAGGTAGGAGAGACCACTATTTCGAAGTCCTTTAATAATTTGTATTTTGTTCATTTCATTTTTAGTTTTTACTTTTATTTTTATTATTTTTTTATGAGGATGGGGTATGTAGATGGATATATAGAGGATGTATTGATGGTTTGATGATATAGAGATATGATGATAAGTGGATAGGTAATATGATATGATGTGATGTATGGATGGTGTTATACATGTGTTTAGAGTGTTTAGGTTTTGGTGCTTGATGGAGGGATGTGGATGGATATATATAACTTGTTAGATGATATGAAGTGATCGATTATGATGTGTAGTGACTTAAAGCTACATATTTTATCATATTTTGGATAGGTGTGTATGCATATCCTAGTCAAAATGAGTTTAATTAATCAATGAAAAATTACTTATTATGATGACACATAAATACGATATGAGACATGGTAATTACAATGGGGTAAGATGTAAGACACGAATAGTGACATGTAAACCTAATAAATAGTGATGACTAATGTATGATACATGACACAAATGGAGTGATAAAGACATGTGTGTCAAAAATGGTGTGGATGTAACATGGTGTGTTACCCCAGATAAATTTGGATTTTCAGATCCTAGAAGTGTTTAAAAAAACTCAAACACCCTTATAGTACCAATAAAACTCATCTACTAGCCAATAAAAATCCCATAGAGACCTAAACCATCCTAGAAAAGTTAAGCCACTCTTGGACCAATGTGTGTATAGTGAGATTCATTTTCGATTTTAAGCAAGGCTGGATTGACCAATTGTAGCTCAAGCTATTATATGCTAGCTCATCCATGAGTGGTCAGAGTTATACAAAATAAGGTCATGAATATCATAGAAATTTCACCATGTTGAGGGTAAACTCCATTGCTATTCAAAAATATATATCCTCGATGGAGATAGCCCATAATCCTTCAACATTGATCCACTGCTATATAGGCATCTATAGCCCTGATGGAGATGTCTAAAATACCTAAGGACCCATGATAAAATATTATTATTGATTTTGATTTATTTTTTAACATATATGTTATTTGTATCCTCAAATTTGAATTATGTGCATGATAGGATGAATAGGGGAAACCATTCACTTTATGGCTAGATCTACGCATGGTTTCATCTTCCCTAAACTTAAAATTTTATTAATATGTGATATGTGTTTGGTATAGAAATGAACTTAAGTTAGCCAAGATATATCTAAAATATCCTTAGGATATGATGACATTTGATAATAGTTTATTTAAGAACTAAGTATGGATAAATAACCAAAACAACTATTATGTTTTAGCAACCTAAGACATTGGGACAATGAAAACAAGTAGGGCACATGACAAACAAATGAAATAGGGATAAGGGGAGTAAAATATAATGGATAAACATCATGATGCATGACAAAAAAGACATGATGGACAAAGAGGGAACAAGTAAAACATAGGATACAAGAATAAATACAATATATACAATGGTTTTATGTCATTGACTAATTATACATATCAAAAATAGGAGACACATATATGCAAAACCAAAAAGGAGACAAAATTAGCATGCTAGAAGCCTTATGCATGACCGTAATAGATGAGTGGGGTGTATGGGTGCAATGAATAGAGTCAAGGCAATGATATTGATGTCATGGAGGGAGTGAACACCCTTAGAAATAAAACTAGATGGAAGGAAGGGAAACCCCCTATCAAGAATAAATGGTTATGAATAAGGTAGTAGCAATAAATTGAGGTTGGATGAAGGAGTTTCAGGATTGGTGATATGAAAATGGAGAATGCTTAAGAAAATTTGTGATGTAGAATATATCAAATAAGGTCAATGCAGCTAGAGGTAGAATTAACAACATTATCTCCTCAAGACTTCAACAATATTGTTGACTTTCTCAAAAAATTTAAAGAAGTCCTTACTAAATTCAAAGGAATTTGCAAGAATAAAATAGAAGAATAATTCATCTATCTAATTCTTTCTAAATTAAACGATGTATTTCAATTTTTGCAACCACATTTTTGTCTACAAAAGATGCTCTTGGTGCAAGTTTTAAAATACCCTCTTTAGAGGAATTTTGTGATAGGCTAACTAGAGAGGAAATAAAACTTGCAAAGTATGATATCTCTCCCTCTTCCTCAAAATACTTAGTAGCATCCACCTCTACTAAAAAAAAATTCACAAAGAAAGAAAGAAGCCCCATAACTTGTACACACTGCAAAAATAATGGTCATTCTGTGAACAAATGTTGGAAAAGACTACAACAAATAGAGGCAGCAATGAAGGATCACAATATAGACACTAATAAGTAGATAGGAAAAGCATTAAATGTTCAAGGTAGAGCTATACAAACTATTTTTTTTGTAGATAAGATACTATAGCATTAATACCGAGTTTCATAGGTTGACCCAAAACCTTTTACAAAAATATTCCCAGGGCTGTTGATGAACATATCCTTACTAAGGATCCTATATATGTAAAATATACATGCCACCAAAGCCATTACATCCAGTAGGGCACATAGTATGTTATCAAAAAGAAACTTCCCATACAACATTTTGGGTATACCCCAAGAAAACACACATGCATCATAATTACAAAAAAGAAATAGACACGGATCCCTTCCTTAAGACAATGGAGAAACGAAAAGCTGCAAACACACAAAGCAGAGTACTGAAAAAACTCCCACAAGCTCTGCATTGACAGTTACTCTTAATAACTCTTTGGCAATTGTTTTCTTTCGTATATGACATACTTTGGTACCACATACTATCTTGGCCAATCAACCTTGGAGAAGTGAACCTGCTGGCTAGATTTATGGCGATGGCTATCTGGTGGTCCATGTGGCTTTGGTTCGAAGTCTTATATTGTCGTTTCTTTTTTTCCTTGTGATTATAAACCAACCTCAAATTACTAAGATGACTAGGAGCCATGTTATCTGACATGTGACTATCCCAATTAGTCTTTGTGGTATTTCCAAGCAGCATCCACGAAGACTGACAACTCAGATAATTTTTATTGTGAGTCCAATTCAAAAAAGAGATGGGAATACTCCTAGCATTCAAACTTATAGTGCCTTCCCTATTGGTAAATTTGACTATAATTATTGTCATTCTTGTTGAATAAGACCCTCTACTTCACTCGGGACACTGTGTTCCCATTTGAAAATTCCATCACCATTGATACCCATATTGGCCAGCTTATTAATAATTTTTTTAGCTTCTCGAAAGACATGTTGGGATTTTCTGTCCTGTCTTCCCTGGAAAAGGATCCTAGCTATGAAAAATTCATCAAAATATTGGGTTCTAGATTCAGGAGCAACTCATCACATGAATTCCTTAGATAAGTCATTCACGTCAATCTCCTCAAGTTCAACATGTACCATAGAATTTGGTGACTCATCATTTATACCAGTCAAAGGAAAATGTGACATATCTATTGATGGAGGTTATATCAATAATTTTCTCTATGTCCCAAACATAGCTACAAATCTCCTCTCCGTCTACCATATTTGTAGTTTTGAAAAAGAAAAAATAATTCTTTTCTTACCAACAGGAGTTGAGATAAGAGACTTTCAAGAACCAAACTCTCTCATAGCAAAAGGAGATATTGATCACAACACTCACCTATTTCACTTTAAGGGATTCAAAATTTTAGAAGGGGCCTACTGTTTTGTTGCACATGGAGATCTTGAAAGTAAAATTTGGCATGAAATATTTGGACATCTCAGTTATAACTACCTATAGGAATTGAACACCCATGAAATGGTAATAGGGTTGCCAAAAGTCTCTTCTATTGATGGAGTATGCCCTAGATGTGCTCTTGGAAAGCAACATCAATATCCTTTAGACCCAAATGGTTCTCAAAGAGCCTCATACCCTCTAGAGTTAATCCATAGTGACTTGATGGTCTTCCTAGAGCCTTCTTTCAAAGGAGAAAAATATGATTTAACCTTCATTGATTATTTTTCCATAAGAACTTGGGTCTACTTTCTAAAATACAAAAGTGATGTTCTATCCCACTTCAAAATCTTCAAGGTCTTAGTTGAAAATCAAGCCACTTACAAAATCAATAAAATTTGTACAAATAATGGGGGGAATAATTCAGTAATGAGTTCTCAAATTTTCTATCAAGTCATGGTATAATTCATCAACATTCATTCTCCCATAATCCACAGAAAATGGCATTGCAAAAAGGAAAAATAGAAATTTAAAGGAAATGGCAAACTGTATGCTCTACTCAAGAGATCTTCCAACAGTTTTTTGGGTTGAGGCAATTAACTGTGCAAACTATATTCAAAACCGCACACCTCATAAAGCTCTTGGCCATTTGACTCCTGAGGAAGCATGGATTGGCTCAAAATCAGATGTCTCCTTCTTCAATATTTTTGGGTGTGCTAATTGGGCACATATCCCAAATAAGAAAAGGAAGGCTCTATATAATAAAAGCAAGCAACTCATCTTTGTTGGTTATTGTGAGGAAATGAAAGCATACAAGCGACTTGATCCCACAACTCATGAGGTCCTTTTTCATAGAAATTTTCAATTTTATGAAACATTCCCTCACATAGATCCTTAACCATCATCTTCCAATATTAATTCTCTTGAGCCATCTCCAATGTTAGAGCCTCAATATAATGAAGATCCCATTTTAGAGATAAATAATCAAACTGACTAAAATTAGGATCCTATACTCCAAACTCTAACTCAAAGTCCTACCACACCAATTACTCCTTCCACAATGCCAAAATGGGCCCACACCATAGTTGAAGAAGCCACTCCTTACATCCAAAATATTCCATCATCTAGAGTAGGCAACTCCATAGGCTCTGGTCTTGTCAGTTAGTCCATTTCCACATATCCTCAATCCTTCAAAGAAGCAACTGGTAAAAAATAATGGGATGATGCCATGGAGAATGAATTATCTTCCTTAATCAAAAGCAAAATTTGGGCTTTAGTTCCTCTACCTAAAGAAAGGAAATTAGTTCATTGTAAATGGATTTACAAAACTAAATATGGACCTGATGGAGAAATTGACAAACATAAAGCTTGCTTGGTAGCTAAGGCTTTGATTATTCTGAAACCTTTACACCAGTTGCCAAAATGGATTCTGTTATGCTGGTACTTGCACTAGCTGCTTCCCAAAAATGGCTTATTTTTCATATGGATGTAAAAAGTGATTTCTTACATGGGGACTTAAAAGAGAAAATATTCATGGAACAACCTGTTGGATTCACTCAAGACTCATCCCTTTTTTGTAGACTAAGAAAATCTCTCTATGGTCTTAAACAAGCTCCTAGAGCTTGGTATGAAAATATTTCTTCAGGATTTTCTCATTGTGAGTCTAATGCCATAGTCTACATTTGGAGATATGAAGAAAAAATCACCATATTTGTTCTCTATGTTGATGATCTACTACTCACTAGTAGTGATATTTCTCACATAAAAACTATCAAAGACTCCCTTTACGAGAAATTTGAGATCGTTAATATGGGTTTAGCTCATTACTTCCTTTGGATTCAAATAAATCAAACAGATGTAGGAATTTTATTGTGTCAAAAAAAATACACTCTAGACCTTCTTCAACGGTTTAAGATGACTGATTGTAAGCCTTCTTCTACACATTTTTAGTCTAGAGTGACTCTAAGTACTTCCTGCAAATCCCCTCTATGTGATGCTACTCTCTACAGACAGCTTGTAGGAAGTCTATTATACCTCACTCATACTCACCTAGATATTTCATATGATGTTGGTTTGATATCTAGATTCTCACATCAACCTCATTTCAGCCATTGGCAAGCAACAAAGAGAATCCTCCGCTACTTGCAAGGAACTACTCACTCTGGGATATTATATGAGGGCAGATCCATGGATATCAATGGTTACATGGATTCTGATTGGGCAAGTTTAGTTGAAGATAAATGTTTCACCTATGGCTATATTTTTTATCTTGGTTCTTCACCTATTGATTAGTCATGCAAAAAATAATAGGTAGTAGCTTTATCATCCATAGAGGCAGAATACAAGGCAACATTTTTAGCTAGTCAAGAATCTCTTTAGCTTCATCAGATACTAAGGGAATTTGGTTGAAAATCTGGGGTCCCAGACTTTTGTTGAAAATCTGGGGTCCCAGACTTTTGTTGAAAATCTGGGGTCCCAGACCAACAACTTCGCGGAAGCCAGGGCCCTTTGGAGATGTATTGACATTTCCAAAAACAAGGGGATCTAAACTTGGAGTACATTCCTACAGAAAATCAAATTGTAGATATATTCACAAAATCCTTTCCTTCTCCACGTTACATTCAGTTTCAAGAGAAAATTGGAGTAAGGCAGATGCATTAGAAGGGTGTACAGAGGTTTTCACCTCTACTTTCTTCTTATTGTTCTTTTTAGAAGATGGTTTTTCCCATGTGGTCTTTTGACCATCTCTTCAATGAGATTCATTGTAAATTAGTACCTCATCAGGACCTATTTTAAGGACTCATTTGTTACATTCACCCCTAGTAGCACTTAAGGGGGGGTGTTAGAATAAATATTTATTCTCTTAAGTTCTACTAGGATAGACTTACTTGAGTTACCACTCTTCCATGAGTTAGGTAAACTCTCAGTTTAGACTAGTTCATATTTGTTGAGTTGTTGTAATAAAACGGCTCTCAATGATCAAATTTTCTATTTATACAAAGTTTATCCATGGAATAAAGCAATCAATTCTTGAGATTTTCAGTAATACTTTGAATGTCTAGTTTCCTAGTTTCAATATTGCTTCTCAATATATCTAACAATTTCCACAAAATTGTGATCACCTCTAATAAAAATTTTATGCCCCTTGAGAGTTCTCCTTAGTTTTTATTTTGTGAAGCACAATCTAGTAGTGAGAAATCACTATAGGCTCTGATAAGTTGTATAATGTGACTTGGTCATTAGACTACATAGTTTACAGTCATAGTTTATAGCATGACTTAAGGTATTTTGTATCATATTTATTTTATGTTAACATTCTAATTTAAATATTAGCTTAAGATACTAATTCATATTGTCACTTCCTAAAATTATGTATCTAGATATTTTCCTTCTATGTTTATTCATACATATCTAGTGTATTTGTGTAAGCTCTAATAAGTTGTAGAATATGACTTGTTCATTAGACTTAATTGTTTACATCCATAGTTTATAGCTTGACTAGGTCTTATACTTTCAATGTCAGTACTAATAGTTGGTTGTGTTTTTTATAAGCAACCAATGTAAGTCAATCTAGGAGTAGTAGAGGCACATAAATATTTAGTTATCTAATTCTATTATTTTTACCTTTTAATTCATCATCTTATTATTCTATAGAAAAACTTAATTAAATTAGGGGTTTGACTAAGGTAATTTCTAAATCCTTCACCCCTTTCATATTGTTCACTATACATGGAGGTTAATTATTTTAGATCAATAGTATGATTGACCTTACAAAATGGTTATGTAATTGTTACTCTTCTATATTTAGAGTTTAGAGCAATCTATTACTTTAAAAAATAGAAAAGAAAAAAATATAGCCGTAGTTGTAATAGTGGATTTCATATATGGTTAATAGGTTTGATTTATATAGTGTATAATTAAAAATATTATTATCTTAAGTAGGCATTACTCTAATATCAAAACATAGAAATGAAATCTTAGACTTGTCTTGTTCCTTCAACTTTAAGTAATTTTGTTTTGTGAAAGAGAGATGAAGGAATCTAGCTTTAGGGGAAGTAGTTGCATTTGATTAATAAGTAAAATATAATATTTGATAACTTGGTTAAACATATGGTCAATAAAATTTCTATTTAAAACAAAATACATTTTATTTATTGCTTCTTAGTTTTCCTAAACATCTAAAAAGCAAAAGGTATTTTATTTATTGCATCATAATGATATTCTCACAATGACACTGAGAGGGGGGGGTGAATCAGTGTAGCTAAAAATCTAATCTGCAACTCTTAAAACTGAAGCAAAGAGAACTTGAAAATAGATAAAGCAATAATCACAAAAGAGCACACCACAACACACAATGTAACGAGGTTCACCAATTTGGCTACTCCTCAAGAATGACTGCTTGGACTACGGTCCAAATCCAGCCTTTGCAAAACACCAATTTTACAATCTGTTTACCAGCACCCACTGGAAGGAGCACCAACCCCTGATTTATCCGCACCAATAGAAAGGAGCACCAACCCCTATCCAAGCACCTACTTGGATCCCTGTTTTGAAAGTTATATTAATGACATACAAATGCCTTCACTTTTACAAGACCCTGACTGGTCTCCAATTTATCAAAATACAGTAAACACTTCCTGCTCAGCCTGTCGCTCTCTTACAACACTCTTCTCACCCTCTTTCGGTAGCACTTTCACACATACGGTAGCAACCTTATTCTTCACGTAGACCTGCTTTTATAACATATTAGTCTCTATTTTTAACTTCTATTTTTACGCATGCAACCCGCAACTATTTCTTAAATATTCTCTTCTGCCACTTGTCAACTGTAACTGCATCTTTATGTAACTCCTTTTGCGTATATAGAGTGGGCATTTCGTTAAAGACGTTACATGCAACATATACCTCTACCATGACTGTTCGTATTCTTTTATGTGCATGCATGCATTTTTTGATTCTATTTATGCGACTGTTCGATTTCTCCTTCTTTGACTATTCTTAAAATAGCTGCATGATTTCTATCTGTAACTGCACCTGTAACTGTCGCATTTACTCCAGTTAACTCTTCTTATTTTGGCTGCATGCTTTTCCTCTACAACTGCCCCTTTAACTGTTGTTCTGTTCTAGTTAACTGTCTGTTATCGTGTTGTTGCGACCTATCGCGAAATCGTGACACTTTTGTATCTTTCTGCCCTTCTCGCCTTTTACCCGTGAAAATACATGTCACGAAATCATGATAGTTTTCGCCTCCTTGTCCACTTCTTCGCTTGCACCCGTGAAAACCAGACATGTCATGAAATCATGACACTTTTGCCTTCTCGCTACTCTTCTTGGCTTCAACCAGTGAAAATGGAACATGTCACGAAATCATGACATCTTTCTCTTTCGTACACTATTCTCTACAAACCCCAGCGAAAACCTGACATGTCATGAAATCGTGACACATTCGCTGCCTTGTGCATTCTTCTGCCTTTTGCATGCAAAAATGGAACATGTCACGAAATCGTGACATCTTTCGCTGCCTTGTGCCTTTTCTATCTTTGGCCCATGAAAATGGAACATGTCATGAAATCATGACATCTTTCTCTCCTTGACACTTTCTCTTCGAACCTATCATGAAATCATGACATCTTTCTCTCCTTGGCGCTTTCTCTTCGAACCTGTCACGAAATCATGACACTTTCTCTCCTTGGTGCTTTCTCTTCGAACCTGTCACGAAATCATGACACTTTCTCTCCTTGGCACTTTTCTTCTCATCGGATCACGAAAACCCGACATGTCACGAAATCGTGACAGTTTTCTTTGCCTGTGCCTTCTCTCCAACCATGTCGCAAAATCGTGATAGTTTTCTTTGCTTGCACCTACTTTCCAAACATGTCGTGAAATCGTGACAGTTTTCTTACTTGCCTTCTTTGCTTCCAACATGTCACGAAATCATGACAGTTTTTCCACTTGGCTTCTTTGCCTCCAACATGTCACAAAATCATGACAATTTTCCTTGCGTCTTCTCTCTCCTCGGTCATGTCATGAAATCGTGACAATTTTGCTTGCGCCTTCTCTCTCCTCGTCCATGTCATGAAATCATGACAATTTTGCTTGTGCCTTCTCTCTCCTCGTCCATGTCATGAAATCATGACAATTTTGCTTGTGCCTTCTCTCTCCTCGACCATGTCATGAAATCATGACAATTTTGCTTGCGCCTTCTCTCTCCTCGGCCATGTCGCGAAATCATGACAATTTTGCTTGTGCCTTCTCTCTCCTCGGCCATGTCATGAAATCATGACAATTTTGCTTATGCCTTCTCTCCTCCCATGTCACGAAATCATGACAATTTTGCTTGCGCCTTCTCTCTCCTCGGCCATGTCACGAAATTATGATAGTTTTGCTTGCATTTTCTCTCTCCTTCGATATGTCATGAAATCGTGACATTTTTCTTTCTGCCTTCTTTCTTCTCAACCTGTCATGATATCGCGACAGAAAACATGTCGCGATATCGCGACAGTTTTCTTACTTGTCTTTTTCTTTGATTTTCTGAATCTGGGCCACTTCTGTCTTCTTGGAAATTCACTGTACATGTTCTGACTGACCTCTGAACTCCTGTCCACTGCATCAACTGCATCAACTGATCTATCTGTCTGTGTTGACAACAATGACAATACTTTTGCTGCACCTTGCTCAACAATCTCCCCCTTTGGAATTGTTGGCAACACTCATGCACTCTCCTGTAATTCTTCTCCCCCTTTGACAATAATACCAAAGGGCTGCTGCAGACTCCCCCGAGTCTATGCACAACATTCTTTGACACACATTGTTATAGTTAGCAAAAATCATGAATATGAGCAAAACTATAAATATAGGCATAAATACTCCCCCCGAGAATGTGATCCCAATTGATAGTCGGTTCTTGGGAAATGTGACTACTCCCAACTTACTCCGAAGGTACTCAAAAACTTCCTTTGGCAGTGGTTTTGTGAATATATCTGCTACTTGCTCTGTAGTCGAAACAAAATCCAATTTGACCTCACCTTCTGCAACTTTATCCTTCAAGAAGTGATACCGGATTGCAATATGTTTGGTTCGAGAATGCATAACCGGATTCTTTGATATGTTTATAGCACTAGTGTTATCACATTTAACTGAAATTGGCTCTTTGAAGTGAATACCAAGATCTTTCAGGGTTTGTCTCATCCATAATATCTGTGTACAACATGTTGTTGCTGCAATGTATTCTGCCTCTGCTGTGGATAGAGAGACTGATTCTTGTTTCTTGTTGTGCCATGCTACCAACCTGTCTCCAAGATAAAATGCTCCTCCACTGGTACTCTTTCTGTCATCAATACATCCTGCCCAATCTGCATCAGAATATGCAATAAGAGTGAAGTCCTTACCTTTTGGGTACCATAACCCATACTCCATAGTACCCTTGAGGTACCTAAAGATCCTCTTCACGGCTGTCACATGAGTCTCTTTGGGACTAGCCTGAAATCTTGCCACCATGCATACTGCCTGTAAGATATCTGGTCTGGTAGCTATCAAATACAGTAGGCTTCCAATCATAGACCTGTACATGGTTTGATCTACATCTGGAGATTTGTCATCCTTGCTCAACTTGCAACCTGTTGTCATGGGAGTGCTGATAGGTTTACTATCCTCCATTGTGAACTTTTTCAGCATTTCTTTCACATATTTAACTTGAGAGATAAAAATGCCCTTTTTATTTTGATTGACTTGCAGTCCTAGGAAATAAGAAAGTTCACCAATCATAGACATCTCAAATTCTTTCTTCATTTTAGTTGCTATGTCTTTACAATATTCATCCATGTTGCTGCCAAATATTATATCATCTACATAAACAACAAGTACAATAAGATGGCCATTCTCTATTTTGACATATAAATTGTTGTCCACCATACCTTTCTTGAACCCCTGTTTAATAAGATAGTTATCCAGCCTTGCATACCATGCTCTGGGTGCCTGTTTCAGACCATACAACGCTTTCTTTAACTTGCAAACAAAATCGGGATTGTCACCGAGTTGGAAGCCATCTGGCTGTTCAATGTACACCTCTTCTTCCAGTTTTCCATTCAAAAATGCTGATTTTACGTCCATTTGATATACTTTGAAATTTTTATGAACTGCTAAAGCCAAAAACATTCTGATTGCCTCTAGTCTAGCTACTGGTGCAAAGGTTTCCTCAAAATCAATGCCTTCAACCTGAGCATAGCCTTTACAGACCAATCTTGCCTTATTTTTGACAACCTGTCCGTCTTCATTTAATTTATTTCAAAAAATCCATTTAGTACCGATTATGTTTTTATTTGCTGGCCGTGGTACTAATTCCCAGGTTTTGTTTTTCTCAATCTGATCTAGTTCTTCATTAATTGCCTTCATCCAACTTTCATCTGTGCTTGCTTCAACAATATTTTTGGGTTCAATGCTGGATAATAGAGAGTAGTTCCGTACTACTGCTCTTCTTGTCTGTATACCAACTGTTGGGTCCCCAATAATCTGTTCTCTGGGATGATTTTTTTGCTAGCTTCCTATTTTGAATTTCTTGTTCTCTTCTTCTTCTGAGTCAATTCTTAAATCAGTTGGGTCAATTTTTTGATTTTCTTCTATTTCCATTTCTTCATCTCCTTCAATGACTTCTTCATAAATAGGGTAGTTTTCTTGATAAGTAATTTCTCGATCTCTACCTTCATCAACTTTAACATCTGCACTCTCCACAATTTTCTTTAGCCTCTTGTTGTAACATGTGTAGGCTTTGCTTTTTGTCGAGTAACCAAGAAAAATACCTTCATCAGCTCTATCTTCAAACTTATCGAGATTATCTTCAGTTCGTTTGATATAACACTTGCTGCCGAACACTTTGAAGTATCTTGTTGTTGCTTTCCTGCCGAACCACAGCTCATAAGGTGTTTTGCTTTCATGCGTCCTTAACATGCACCTATTTTGAATGTAAACTGTAGTATGTACTGCCTCTTTCCAAAATCTGTCAACTATTTTGTTCTCAGCCAACATTGTCCGTGCCATTTCTTGCATAGTCCTATTTTTTCTTTCAACAACACCATTCTCGCTGAGGTGTCCTTGCTACTGAAAACTGTCTTCCGATCCCATATTTTTGATAGTATTCTGCAAACTCCTCCGAGATAAACTCTCCTCCTCTGTCTGATCTTAGGCATTTAATTCTTTTTCCAATTTGATTCTCAACCTATTTTTTAAAAATCTTGAACATCTCAAAGGCATCTGATTTAAGCTTTAAAAATAGTACCCATGTCATCCTGGAGTAGTCATCTATGAACAACATAAAGTATTTGTCACCATTTATGCTTTGTGTTCTCATGGGTCCACATAAATCAGTATGTATCAGCTCTAACGGTTTGCTGGTGAAGTATTCCTTTGCTTTAAATGTGGATCTAGTTTGCTTCCATTTTTGGCATGAAGCACAGATGCTATTTACTGGTTTGCCAATGGTAGGTATATCTCTTACTGCTCTTTTTGAACTTATTTTTACCAGATTGTCAAAGCTAATATGACCGAGCCTCTTGTGCCACAACCAATTTTCATCTTCCTGTCCAATCAAGCATGCTCCTTCTGAAGTTTCTGAGAGAGTATATAGATTTCTAGAAGTCCTCGATCCAGTAGCTATCAGCTTCCCACTGTGTGCTTTTTTGACTTCACAACCCTGCTTCTTAAAGATGACTTCATGACCTCTATCACAGATTTGACTTACGCTCAGTAAGTTGTGCTTCAAACCAACTACAAATAGAACTTCTTTGGAATTGATCTTTCCATCACTTATCTTGACTGATCCTTTGCCAACTATTTTGGCTCCATCATTATTTCCAAACTTTACAGAGCCCCCTTCATATTTCTGTAATTTTTCAAATTTTTGTTTATCTCCTGTCATGTGACTGGAGCATCCACTATCCAATATCCATGGTGCAGATTTGTTCTATGCTTTGAATGTTGTCTGTACAATCAAGGATTCCTTTTCTTCCTTGAGTTGCTCCTTTTCTTTCCATTCTGATTTGACTGTAGTTTTGGTCACTTGTTTAGACTTTTCTTTGTCAATGGCCTATGCATGTTTATCTAGGAATTTTCTGTTTTGCCTTAAATTGTTTGGTTGAGTTCTTCTTCCCTGATATTTATTTGCTGCATATGTGCTTCTACAGTTTCTTGCAATGTGTCCAAAGTTATGACAGTTATAGCATTCTACTGCATAATCCATCAAGGGTGAAAAGACATTTCTACTGGTAAAATTTCTTTGTCCTATATTATAAATGCAGTCTAAAATCTTATGACCGTAAGTATTGCATTTAAAACAATAACCAAAAAAGGAATGATTGAACCTGGGAGTTGGTCTTTGCCAATTTGTAGTAGGAGCCACAAATTTTCTTCTCCTTTGATGTGTGACTTTTGTGAATCCCTCATTGTCAACAGTCTTCTCGTGCCTGGCATTGTTGCTTTCTTTTGCAAGATTCATTTTTCTTTGGTCAACCTTGATTTTATCCTCTTTCTTTACTGGTTCTACAGTTATGGCCTTTGATCCACTTGATGATTCTCCTTCGACAAACCCCAAGCCAAACTTGATGCCTGTAGTCCTCTGACTATTTATAATCTTTTCAAGCTTTGCAGAACTTCCTTCAAGTTTGTGATAGCAACTCAATTTTTGATTCTTTTCTTCTAGCCGCATTCTTAAAACAACAATCTCTTCTTCTAGTTTGTTGCACTCATCTATTCTCATGGTTAACTGTACTTCAAGTTCTTTAGACATTTTCTTAAATTCTTCTATCTGTACTTTCAAACTGTTTATTATGTCATTCGCATCCTCAAGCTTTCTTGAGACCTTATTATTCTTTTTCCTTTCTGTCTTCAACTCTTTAAGTGCAGCAACCAACTCTCCTTCCAGATAAACTTCAACCTCATCCTTACTTTTTGTATCACCTTCCTATTTTTCTTCTATTTTTGCTTCTTCAAATGCCATGAACAGAGCTTCACCTGTTTCTTCTTCAGAATCTTCACTCGAGCTATCTTCGGAAGAGCTGACATTCTTGGATATGAAACTTTTCTTTTTGAAATTGCTTTTCCTAAAGTTTGGTTTCTTCTTCCAGTCACTTCTTTCTTGGTGTGACCCTTCATCACTTTTGGTTTTCTCATTCATTGGACACTTAGCTGCAAAGTGACCGACCCCTCCACAATTGAAACATTTAAATGGTAACTTTCCTCTATATTTTCCTTTTCCCTTTGTAAGTTTTCGAACAAAGTTGGCTTCCGTTTCATCCGATGTCTCTTCATCCTCAGATTCTTGTTCAGCTTTTGTATTCTTGTGTGCTTTAAAAGCAGCTTCTCTGTCTATGGGCTTAGTTTGTCCTATTCTCATTTCATATGCAGTCAAAGAGCCATGCATCTCGTCCATGCTAAAACTATTTAGATCTTTAGCCTCTTCTATTGCAGAAACTTTAGAATTAAATCTTTTGTGAAGAGTTCTAAGTACCTTTTTTATGACAACTGCATCTTCAATTTTTTTGTCGAGTCCTCTGATTGCATTAATGATTCCATTGACTCTCAACATATAGGCCTCTATGTTCTCATCGTCATTCATTTGTAATGCTTCGAACTGAGCTCGATGAGTTTGCAGCTTGGCTTCCTTGATCTTGTTGTCTCCTTCATGGATGCTCTTCAGTTTGTCCCACATGTCTTTTGTTGATGTACAACTCATGATCCTTATCAGTTCACTGTCTACTAGCCCACACATTATGGCATTCTATGCTTTGGAGTTATTCTCAAACTTCTTCTTCTCAGTAGTATCTGTTGGAGGAGTAGCGGGTACTATGTATCCATTTTCTACTGACTCCCAAATGTCGTATCCTAACGCACTCAGATATGTCTGCATCCTGAGTCTCCAGAATGAGTAATTAGTTCCATTGAACAAAGGAGCTTTGTTTGATGAGAATCCTTCATTACCTGCCATTGTGTTCCTTCCAAGATCACCTAAGCTGATTAAGCTTTGTTCAGGAACCTTGCTCTGATACCAATTGATATTCTCACAATGACACCGAGAGGGGGGTGAATCAGTGTAGCTAAAAATCTAATCTACAACTCTTAAAACTAAAGCAAAGAGAACTTGAAAATAGATAAAGCAATAATCACAAAAGAGCACACCACAACACACAATGTAACGAGGTTCACCAATTTGGCTACTCCTCAAGAATGACTGCTTGGACTACGGTCCAAATCCAGCCTTTGCAAAACACCAATTTTACAATCTGTTTACCAACACCCACTGGAAGGAGCACCAACCCCTGATTTATCTGCACCAATAGAAAGGAGCACCAACCCCTATCCAAGCACCTACTTGGATCCCTGTTTTGAAAGATATATTAATGACATACAAATGCCTTCACTTTTACAAGACCCTGACTGGTCTCCAATTTATCAAAATACAGTAAACACTTCCTACTCAACCTATCGCTCTCTTACAACACTCTTCTCACCCTCTTTCGATAGCACTTTCACACATACGACAGCAACCTTATTCTTCACGCAGACCTGCTTTTATAACATATTAGTCTCTATTTTTAACTTCTATTTTTATGCATGCAACCCGTAACTATTTCTTAAATATTCTCTTCTGCCACTTGTCAACTCATGAATTGCATCTTTATGTAACTCCTTTTGCGTATATAGAGTGGGCATTTCGTTAAAGACGTTACATGCAACATATACCTCTACCATGACTGTTCGTATTCTTTTCTATGCATGCATGCATTTTTTGATTCTATTTATGCGACTGTTCGATTTCTCCTTCTTTGACTATTCTTAAAATAGCTGCATGATTTCTATCTGTAACTGCACTTGTAACTATCGCATTTACTCCAGTTAACTCTTCTTATTTTGGCTGCATGCTTTTCCTCTACAACTACCCCTTTAACTATTGTTCTATTCCAGTTAACTATCTGTTATCATGCTATTGCGACCTATCATAAAATCATGACACTTCTATATCTTTCTGCCCTTCTCGCCTTTTACCCACAAAAACACATGTCACAAAATCATGACAGTTTTTGCCTCCTTGTCCACTTCTTCGCTTGCACCCACAAAAACCAGACATGTCACGAAATCGTGACACTTTCACCTTCTCGCTACTCTTCTTGGCTTCAACCAGTGAAAATGGAACATGTCACAAAATCATGACATCTTTCTCTTCCGTACACTATTCTCTGCAAACCCCAGCAAAAACCTGACATGTCATGAAATCATGACACATTCGTTGCCTTGTGCATTCTTCTACCTTTTGCACGTGAAAATGGAACATGTCACGAAATCGTGACATCTTTCTCTGCCTTGTGCCTTTTCTATCTTTGGCCCACAAAAATGAAACATGTCACGAAATCATGACATCTTTCTCTCCTTGATGCTTTCTCTTCGAACCTATCATGAAATCGTGACACTTTCTCTCCTTGGTGCTTTCTCTTCGAACCTGTCATGAAATCGTGACACTTTCTCTCCTTGGCGCTTTTCTTCTCATCGGATCACGAAAACCCGACATGTCACGAAATCGTGATAGTTTTCTTTGCCTGTGCCTTCTCTCCAACCATGTCGCGAAATCATGATAGTTTTCTTTGCTTGCGCCTACTTTCCAAACATGTCACGAAATCATGACAGTTTTCTTACTTGCCTTCTTTGCTTCCAACATGTCACGAAATCATGATAGTTTTTCCACTTGGCTTCTTTGCCTCCAACATGTCACGAAATCATGACAATTTTCCTTGCGTCTTCTCTCTCCTCAGTCATGTCACGAAATCATGACAATTTTGCTTGTGCCTTCTCTCTCCTCATCCATGTCACGAAATCATGACAATTTTGCTTGTGCCTTCTCTCTCCTCGTCCATGTCACGAAATCATGACAATTTTGCTTATGCCTTCTCTCTCCTCATCCATGTCATGAAATCATGACAATTTTGCTTGCGCCTTCTCTCTCCTCGGCCATGTCGTGAAATCGTGACAATTTTGCTTGTGCCTTCTCTCTCCTCGACCATGTCATGAAATCGTGACAATTTTGCTTGTGCCTTCTCTCTCCTCGGCCATGTCGCGAAATCATGACAGTTTTGCTTGCATTTTCTCTCTCCTTCGATATGTCACGAAATCGTGACAGTTTTTCTTTCTGCCTTCTTTCTTCTCAACCTGTCGCGATATCGCGACAGAAAACATGTCGCGATATCGCGACAATTTTCTTACTTGTCTTTTTCTTTGATTTTTTGAATCTGGGCCACTTCTGTCTTCTTGGAAATTCACTGTACATGTTCTGACTGACCTCTGAACTCCTGTCCACTGCATCAACTGATCTATCTGTCTGTGTTGACAACAATGACAATACTTTTGCTGCACCTTGCTCAACACATAATTTTCTTAGATTTTTAAAAATCAAAAGTTATTTTATTTATTTATTTAGCCAATGAAAAACAAAATCTAAAAGTAGTACTTTGCTTGCAATTTAGTTTCTTTATCTAGAAATAAAATTCTAAAAATATTACTTTTATTATACTTTAGTTTCTTAAGCATTGAAAAAGTAATTCAATAAGTGCCTCTTTCATTATATTTTAATTTTTCAAAGAATTTGTTTGTTCTATTTGTTTTAAACCCCCCCTCTCTCTTAGAGATATTATATTTTAATTTAGATATTAAATCCTATAAGTACCTAGTGTTGTTATGAACTCAAATATCTTGTCCTCGTCCTTTTAAGTTGATCCCTATTATGGACACCTAGTTTTGAGCATATCATTAATATTCAAGCTTGCCAATCCCTTCATCAATTAACAAATCAATCACCCAAATTTAATGAATAATCCTTGTGCCCGAATTTAAATTATTTATTACTATTTAAGTGAAAGCACTAGGGAATGAATGAAAGTGTAATAAATGTTTTTGCAAAAATTTTAACTGTTAACCTTTCCCATCCCAATTTGACCTCCAATGGCTATGTCAATAACATTTTTAGGTAAGAATCACTACCAATGCTTTCACCTAATTGAAATTTGTATTACCATGCATCAAAAATAATAAATTTAATTACCTTCTAAGCTATCCACCATAAATGGATCCAATCACTAAGATCTGATTTGCATCTCCCAACAAAAATTCTTTAATCCAATATTTACCATTTTTCATCTACATATATTCATGGCATCTTGATCTCATTTCAAATTCATAACATATCCAATCCTATCAAATTCAATAAAATCCTTCCCCTAAGTAGTCATGGCTTTCTATAAAGCTAGCACTTAGGAGAGCTCAATTTTAAAAGTAACAAATTCTATCAAAATCTCTTTAGATTCATAGGAATTCATATTTTTGCATGGCAAGGTTATGATAAATTATTACCATAATCTTGTATAGGCCATACTTCCACCATATAAAGTATTTAATCATGTAAGCATCAAGTCTCCAAGTAATCAAGTCTCCAAGCATCCACGCATTTAATCACTCAAGAATCAAACATTCAATTCTTCATGCAAGCTCTCAAGTTTCTACAAGAAAAATAGCAAGCTTCCATCAAGCATCCACAAACAAGGGAAAATAATCCTAGCATATTAGGTTATGATCTTTCACCATTTTTTTGATACTTTCTTTGTAGCTATACTAGCTAGTTTTACACATTTTAATTGCATCTAGTATCTAATCTTGTAATTGTTAGTCTTTACTTTAAGTTGGTAATCTCTATTTTTCTATCATTTGGTTGAGTTTCTATACTCCCAAGTTAGATACCTTCATCATTTTAATAGTTAAGCAATTTATCTTGTATTTGATCTTTCTTTTATAACCTCTAAAGTAAAAGTGTTGTGTAGGTTTTGTGGTGCCATTGATATTTGATTTTCACACAAGCATAGAAACTGAAAGCACTATTAGTCAAGAAACAACACTAATAGTGTTATCACATTCTAGTTCTACTTTTTCCACTTGGAATTTAAAACATGCATTTGTCATTATAATATTTTAAATCCTCACCTAAATAGGGGTCTAATTCTAGCCAAGGGATTCTGATCTTCTCCTCTAGATCAAGCAGACCCCTTGTTACCAATCCAATATTTTATATCTATTTTTTGTAAATGTGAAAGTGAAATCAATATGTAAAAACACCAACAATGCTTTTATGGTACTGGCAAAGCTTCTAGCTTTGTGGCAGGTCCCTTGTTACCAATCCAATCGTTTATATATTTTCTGCTATAGAACCCTTTTTATTTTGGCACTTAGGACATAGTTTTGTTTGTTGTGTAAATTTAATTTCTATTTTCTATTTTCTATTTATTTGGTAAATAAGCTAAAGGGAAAAGAAGTAACTAGTTTAGTCTTTAATATTTTAGGGGACCAGCAAAATATTCAATCTTTAGCAAATAAAAATTGCACATAATTGCATTTAGGACTTGTTTATTACATTCCTCTTACACCGTTGTCTCTTAAATTAAAAAGTAAATTTATCATTTACTTTGTCATCAAAGCCAAAGAATTTTATTTTTAGGATTAGTTGTTGCATTTGTATGTTGCATTAGGTCTAGATTAGGATTAATATTAGTCTAAAAAGTTATCTTATGAGAAATGTAGGTGTTCTTTAATCAATCCATCAAACTTTAGACTCTAAGCTAACAAACTACCTCAATCCTCAAAGTAAGAAGAGAAGATTGGGAACCATTGTGAAGAGGTCCTTTGTGATATATGTTCCCTTTTCTCCATCTCATTTTTTAGTGAAATTGATGTGAACACCACTATGGGTTCCAATATCTTATTTGACCAAGCTAATATTTAATCAAGCTAAAATTTAGAAAACTTTAATAAATATCATTTAATCTTGTTTATTTATACTAAATCACATTAAATCTAAATAACAAGAACATAACCAATTTCTAGTCCTACTAAGGGTCTTCACAATCCTTTAAGTAATTCTCATACAATCTACAAGGCTATTTTGGGTATATAGCAAGCCTAGGTCACCAATGACTCACATAGGGTCTCAAATGTGCACATGCTTAGTAAGGTGAACATTATAGCGGGCTAGTAGAAGTCATAAGGTGGTCATATATCCAAGTAGATAATTCTATGTATAATTAGTGATCCATGTATTAGCTTTCTCTCACATACCAATAAATATATAGAGAGGATTTATCTATATCAAGACCTTCATCATATAGAAATGCCCTTGAGTTATATAGGTTATATTTGGCATATTGAGGGAAGGTGATATAAGGTTTCTAAAACATCTCTTTATTCTTTAATAAACTCTCTAAATATCAAAACTTAATTAATCTAATCCTTCCAAACACATGGCCAAGATATGGTACTTGACTAAGAATGCTACTCATCAATGGACCATTAACCTCTGGAATGTCATTATGACCAACTGACCTTTGAGGACCCAACCTTGGAGTAAGAATATGAGGTTTCTACACCTTCAAGTTATCTAATTACTATTCATGATGAGCAAGAAAGAGTAGGCTTCCAATCTACAACTCACATGTCTTGTAGTTTATAGAATCATAGGGATGTTGTGGAATCCTTTTCTAGGGAAGGTCTTGACACCCTAGGAATATATACAAGGGAGGGTTCACTCATGAGCTGTTTGCAAAAACCTAGCTCAAATCCTTGATCTTTAAATCAAATTCATCCATCATTTAGATCTCTAACTACAAATCTTAATGCATTAATTTCTAAATTTATTGACTCAAATCTTGCTATCATCACTATTTCTACAAATGTTGGAAAGAAAAACCTCCCCACCCATATAACACTCATATTTTTCTACTCTTGAAGGATTATTATAGGGCAATATAAGTTGTCCCATATCTCAAAAAGTATGCACAAACTACATTCCTGATCAAGGTATACCATCAACTATACTAATGTTGAATACTCACGTCAACAACCTTCATTATAATCTCATAAGTGTGAGTATGGGTTCCACTCAAAATCCTAATCCCATGATATCCCATCCTTCATTCTAGAATACTTTCATCTTAAATTTCTTGGGGGAAAATTATACAATGCTAACTTCAACATCATAAGCCCAAGTGTACCAACCTTATTCTTATCTTAATTATCAAATTTATATTATCTCTCAATATATACCTTTTATGCCATCAAATTCCATTTCTTCTGGACTTCAAACTTTAACTTTTTAATTAGAGATATTAAATAAAAAAATGCTCATCATCCAAGTATCTTCTTCTTGTCACAAGTACGCTTATGATGACCTATGCAACTAACCCTTAGATTCATTTGTAGATAGTTATTCTTATTATCCTAATTTTAAAAATCCTAAGTATCAAATGTACAAAGGAAAGGAATATCTTGTTGATCACCTCGGGTTATTTAGAACCACTTGTAGTGACATTAATTATTATAAATAATTACTACACAAGATATTACCTAAGAGCCTTAGTGGTCCTACCTTGGAATTGTACTACCAAATACCAAGGCATTGCTTGAAAAATTTTAGAGACATTTATGAGATGCTTTTCAAGCAATTATTCATTTGCATTGAGGAAAAGGTTATGATTAATGACCTATAACAACGCAAGTAATCTAAAGATGAAAATTTTTCCAATTTCCTAGTAAGATGGAGAGTTATAGTAGGGATATTATAGTATATACCTCCACCTACAAAACTTTTAGACATATTTGTAGGTAACCTAAATGGGAAATTATCCTTCTGTAACAACCCTGGTTGTTATTGCTCATCTACTACAATTTTTTTTTTACCATATAATAATTGTGTTCACCTTTCAATGAGTCAAGAGTATAATAATGATCTAATACAAGGATATCCCAAATGATCAGTAAGTGATCCAAGCCATAAAATATTAATTCAAAGTCACATTTAAATTCATTCACAACCATTCATAAATAGGAGTACCATCTCCTTTAATTCCTCCATACCATCACCTTTTGAAGTGAGGATAATACAATGGCTAAGTCCTTAATGAGGACATCTCAAGGTTTTACCATTAATTTGGAGTTTTACCCAAAGTGAATCATCCCTCCTCTCCATACTATCCATGAACACTAGTATTAAGTGGAGAGTCATTAATTTTATTATTTCTCGTGAAGAATTACATGTGACTTGAGATATTGTCTTAAGCACTATTATAGAAATTACTCATTTACAAGGTGTAGATGGTGTTGGATATTATTTTATCTCATATTTTTGTGTAGGTCATCCATAAGTTTTACCTCTACACTATTGTAATCAATAGGATATAGAAATGATAAACATTCATTGAACATCATACATTTGACAGAATATATTAACCGAAGAATTCCCACTACTTGAACAATTTCCAAATCATAAATCACCTAATATATATTGGAGGTGAATACTTCATTAGAAGTCTTATTTTCTAATATACATAAGCATATAATCCAAAATACATCAAATATTTCAAATCTTGGTTGTTTATACATCAATAATTTCAGCCATCCCAAATTACAATGAAACTATCTCACAACATGCTTATACAAAATGAATAGTATAATAGTCTTCAATAATTGTTGTCCGGTCCTTCTCTGGAATGTCTTGAATCTTCTTGGAGTGAGAGATGATAGTGAAGGGATCAGGACAACTCGGATGCAAAGTATGCCAAATGCATTACAAGCAAACATGCTTATCAAATTTATATGCAATCATGCATCACACATTTGCCAAATGTATATCACATACAAAGAAATCACCAATCATGAATAAATAATTCATCCATATTTAATATTTTTATAAATAAGGATTAATTCATAATCCCAACCATCATTTGTTTGGTTTATCACCAAACATAGGGAAGAGTCCCATACCTCTTCCCAAGGAATGGACACCAATCCATCCTTAGCCATACTAGAAGATTTTCCATTCTTCTAGATGATTATCCATTTACAAATTTATCATAAATCATAAGCTAGTTTAATCACACATTTGAAAGTTTACTAAATGTTTCTACTCATTAAAAACTCAAGATATTGCATACAAAAACTATGAGTTCATTCCCTTTTTACCTAGTAATAGATCCCAAATCTATTATCCAACATATCCCATAAAAACTTAATAGAAAAATATCCAATAATATTTGGTTTCCTTCATATACAAAATCAAAAAATTATACTTCAATTAAGGTAAATTTACTATCACAAATATGAAGGAAATATTCTTAGTAAGTTGTAAAGCCATTATTTATTCTCATTTTGTAAGTTAATTAAGTATACAACATTTTATAAATTTTAATAGGGTTTTTCCTTCCAAATCTAGAAGATAACTTTCATACTTCTGGTTGATTAACTTCAGATGCAATCTTCATTATAACACATATAATGAAATAGAAATGCAAACTATATATAATTTCACTTTGTTCATTCAGTTATTCTAATTACTAGATTTTACACCTAACGAAGTTATCATAAGAATCCAATAACCCATTTAAATCAGAATTCATTCCTAATAAACATACATGTATATTGCAACCCTTACCTTTCTCTATGCTCAAGGTTTGAGTCCACAGTTTTCCACAATCATGTTATATACTATGCTGAAGAGAAGTCAATAATGAATTAAATTTTTGGTAACCTACTATCACAATAGTTTATCAAAACTTCTCATTTGAGAAAGCATAGAGTAATAAATAGCAAAGGCATGGGCGCGGGTCAACAGAGGTTGAGAGAACAATTTTGACAGAGAATTCACCATTGATTGGAAGATCGAGAAAGGTGTTGAATGCAGTGCACAATTGAATAGTCAATTGCTTATACATCAAATGGGTAGATCATAGATATTTTACTTCGGCCATCATTCGTCGAATATTTCACACAAATTTAATGTGGACCTCATGTTATAGTGTAGATAAACAAACATTAAATCATAGGATTGGACATTGTCTATGGTGATAGTGGTGACTCTGAAACAATTACAGCCAAAGGAAAATATATTAAAATAGAAAAAATTCCAACAAAGAGTAGCAATTGATGCTACTGATAGTTTATGAGGTTGAAAAGGCTTTCAAATAGTCAAGTTATGGATTTCAACCACATATGCCACATGGTTAAATGGAGTTTTATAATAATGCACACATATATATAATTCTAGTTGGCCCACTGGTTATTTTTAGATGTTGGAACTAGTTTTATCATCAGAGCAATATAGATAACATTACAAGCCTAATATGAAGGTGAAATTTGGCCGTTATAAACAATAATCATTGGGTTTTTTTTTTTAATTCTTTCTATAGATCAACCTAAACATTCAGTCGGCCCTGAGAATGAGCTACTCCAATGATTAGTTATCTCTTGTAATTTTCCAATTTAATACATTTTATTGATAATCAAGGCCAATGTGGCTTCTACGACCTTGGATAAATAGCTTTAAATAAATTGTGTCTTATTGCATCTATATCAAGGTTTCAAAACTTAATGATATAATACATAATACCCTCCTTTGGATAGCGTTGACAGTATTAACAATAATATTTGAACACCCAAATTAAAATAGAAAGCAACGGGATTACAAACAACTCTCCAAATATTAACATGAATCATCATTCAGGGTAATAGAGTAAAGAGGAGCAAACAATTTAATCATACATAAAGGAAGATGAACTTCCACACCTGGCTTTCACAAATCCAAACTAAGTTTTGCTTGAATGTTCTCCTTCCATCCACACCTTATAGCCTCTTCTCCCACATAACATAAGCTAGCCTTTATTTCATAACTTCAATGGAAATTTATATCTCTTTTCTCTTAGACAAGAAATATGTTTCTAAATATATATTATTTATTATATATATTTTTTATTTCTTTCTTTCAAAAAAGATGCTTCTAAATATATTTATTATTATTATTATCTTTTTTTTTCTTATCCTATGAGCAGGCTACTTTTAATATATATTATTTTAATAGAAAAGGAATCCATAGAGATAAGAAAAAAATCTTATCCACCATTTCAACCTTCCCAAAATAGCCATGTGCAGGAAAGCTTGATTATTTAATTCTTCAAGGTAGTTTTTTTTCTTTCCATGTTTTAATCCAATCAAAATTGAGCAAGTTCATAAAAACACAAACTACCTAATTTCCTTCTAAAATAGGATCAACTAGATCAACTAAGCATGTTCAAAATAAATATTTTACTTTAAAAATTGCTCAAATTAAGATTTCACTAAATTATCATAAATTGCATGATATATAATTTTTTTTTAAATAATTTGAAAAATGCAAAATATTATTTAATGTGCATTTTCAAATAAAATTCAATTAACCAAACTCATGCAAATCAATCATGAAATCAAATACAAATGGCATACAAGCACTCGATGCATGTGCCCAGTATCCCCCATCACCATTTTTCCTTTGATTGGGTAGGACTTTTTAGAGTAATACTCAAGTAACACCGCCATCAGGGAGGTAACTAATGATGATAGGAATATGAGTTTTACCTATTGAGTTGTCATATTCATCATTTATCTTCTCATATCTTGGTGGTCAGTCTTCCAGCTACGAGAATAAATATTCTTGCAATCAAACAAGACAACATTATTTTCTTTTGACAAATATAATGCAAATATATTAAGCATTAAAACCAACTATCACTACACTAATAGCATATTAAAAATAGTCCTTCAAGGTGGGATGTGACACCTTCTACCTAGATATGAACATTGTGTCTTTTTTCAAAGTTATGATTGACATGGCCAAGAGAGTAGAGACCACCCTTGTCAAAAGATAAAAATTGAAAACCAAATCCTATAAGGATGATATGTATTCCTCTAACCTAAAGGTATATTACATGTAGGTAATAGAATAATAGAATCAAGCCATACCAACAATATTAGTGCTATAACAAACCTTCAAAATATGATCTTAGGTAAGTCATAACAATAGAAATCTAAGAGGAAGTATTCTACTAGAAAAAAATCCCTTAGCCATTCTAGATCAACTCCTGAAAGCCAAAATGATAGAACTTTTGTATTTCAAGCCTCTTGAATCAAGAAAGAAAAATTCTCATTGGTTTTATCCCAATTAGCAATGCATCTTCCACTACATTAATGGTCATATGACTAAAAATGCATGAGCCTTAGAAATAATATTGAATACTTGGTTGATAAAGTTCAAGTTGTTCTCAATAGATCTAATTCTCAATATTATTCTAATCAAGATCTTGGAATTTTCCAAAATATGCTACCTAATAATAATAAGAATTAAAACACAATAAATGATGTTTAGTATAGAAACATTCCACGTCTAAACCAAAGGATGTATGGGATGCTTCATTATTGTAGTCATATCTCTCATAATTTTGTTTTGACCAAACAACAATATAAGAGTCCATAATGTGATCCATATTCAAGACCTCATTTAGTGCTTCACACAAAAACATTCTCCCCATGAAGGACCTCCATTAATCATCCAATCAGGAGCTAAGACTAAGGCCACTTTCCATTTTATTCACCAACTTGAGAGTAACCCAACAAAAATCTCCCTTCTTGAGATGCTTGGGATTTTTATAATCCGTAGGATCATATCACTTAAAATTTGGAGAAAATAATTTGTTCCTCATTATTTTAAATTGAATGATCTCACTCCATTGAGGGATCCATTAGGGTCAACCATGAAACCATATTATTCGATGAGGATGGTATCCCTTAAAAATATATGGTAAGAGATATCCAATTATACATAATAGGCCATATCAATAAAAATTCATTAAAAAAATATTATTCAATATTGGTTCTAGTCTCAATATTTATAGCCTAATATTCATTAGTCATTTTAGCTTAACTAGACAAGATTTGGAGAAATTTGATCTTGTTATCATGGCTATCGACAATGGTGAAAATTACGCTAGTGGTCCTATGGTATTATCCCTTAGAGTTAGACCTTGTACTCTTATTACTCTCTTTTATTTCATGCCTTATGACTTAACCTACAATATTATTCTTGGTAGGCAATGGATCCATGAGATGCGGGCCATCCTTTCAACTCTCCATTTGTGCCTTAAATGAACAGAACAAAAATACTTTCCATATTATAGCTAACCTTGAGAGCCTTTTATAATTCTATTTAATTTAGTTCAATAACCCTAAAGCATGTTTCTACCCTTCTCTCACTTCATCTCTTGAATCATCATCTTCTTCTCAGCTTCCTATCACTAATGCACTAAGGTATATCATCTTAAATAATCAATCTAAAAATAAACCTAATTGTCAAAGATCTAATCCAATCAACATTAATATTCATAATTTATATAATAATCAACTTATATTAGACCTATCCAACCTTCCCTTATCTTATTGAACCTTAGGCTTTCATTCTAGCAATAATGCTAAAATAGTACAAATGTTAAGTTGCTCTTTCATTTGTGTTGATACCACCAATAGTGAGAAAATATATGGTAGTAACCCTTTCTTGGTAGAACAACATAATGCTTCATGCTTCTTGTTGAACTCATAATCCATTCCTAAGCATATGCTTTCTAACATGGGATATTAAGGTAAGAATTAGGCCCATATGATTAGGATATTGAAGATATCTTATAGACTAAAGCCTAAATAGGATGCTATAGGATAGGCTATATCCTTAGTCATAGCCATCATTTTATCTTGTCTTCTTCTTTTGATAATGAATATGAAGCTACCTAATAATGCAGCACATGACAACATAATTTATTTAAATATATTTAATTAGGATGAGGATAATTCATCACTCCTCATAGCCTTTGTAGGTTTACAAAATTTATAAGTGTAAATATCCTAACCATAGTCTATCCTGAGTTGATTATTGATGAAGACAACTATGAGATAGAGGAAATCCTAAACTATCCTCCTCAATATGATTCCTCAAATTATCTAAGCCAAAATAATTTCAATTTTGGTGGATCTTTTTCCCAAATTATCAATGACATTATGTCAGATAATAAACAATAATTATCAAATAAGATATTTAAAAATCCCTTGATGTTAGATTCATAAAATTTGTTGACTACTTTTATTGGATCTCTAATGTTGTTCCTAATTCTAAGAAAATGGTTAGTGTTAGGTTATATACTAAGTTTTAGGACATCAACAAATCATGTCCTAAAAAATACTTCCCTCTACCCGATATTAATATGATTATCGTTTTTACTATAGAATGTGGAATGTTGTCTTTGATGGATAGATTCTTAGGCTACAATTAGATCAAAATTTCTTGAGCACCAAGCCAAAATATATTTCACCACCTCATGGGTAACCTTATTCTATCAGGTCATGCATTTTGGACTAAATATGTAGGAGCTACCTACCAAAGATCCATGACATACATCTTTCACGATATGATGCATGACATCATAATGGACTATGTTGATAATCTTCTTGGTTAGTATTTAAACTAGGAATATTATGTTTTAGATCTAAGGTGTATCTTTGAGTGGTTATAGGAGTACAAGGTATGCCTAAAGTCTCAAAAATGCATCTTGGGGATTTATATAAGGAAAATTATTTTGATTTTTTGTATCTTTATATAGCATTAAAGTTTATTCCAACAAGATATTATGGTAAACTTTTGGAATCAAATTTAATGCCAAATAAATATCCAAGGAAAAATCCAAGTCATGCAAAGATCCTTCTCCTAGCTAGTTGACAATTTTCAACTTTTCACTTAGCTTTTGAGAAAGGATGTAGTCTTTCAATGGTATGATTATTATCAAGTGGACTTTGATGCTTTCAAATCCTACATTTTATCTCCTTTTATGCTTGTCCCACCTAATCCCTCCAGGCCCTTGTTTCCATATATAATAGCAATAGACCATGCCTTACAATATATATTGATGCAATATGAAAAATAACATAGAGAGTAAGCCATTTTTTATATTAGAAATACTTTGGTCAATTATAAAGTCTACTATACCTCTTTAGATAATATTTTTGTAGCCATAGTGTTTGCTTACTTGAAGCTTAGACATTACGTGCTCAACCATAAAATATTTGTCATCATGAGGGTTGACCCCTTGCACTATTTCATGTCTAAGCCTCACCTCTCAAAATAGACTGTTAAGTGGGTCATTCATTTAATGAATTCATTCATGAGATTTTCAACATAATTTTTTAAATGTTAGGTCATTACTAAACAACTAGTACCCACACCCTTACAAGCTATCCATCTCTTATCGATAGAATTTTCTAATGAGTCATTCTTCAACCTAGAAGTAGATAAACTTGATTCTTAGACTTCATACTTTTATGTAACTCAATGTGTTAAAGGCATTAACTCCTCAATAGCAGTTGATACCTTTATCCTTAAAGCTTAAGTTTTTTGTACCAATAATACTACTAAGTATGAAGTCCTTATCCTAGTATTTTATGCAACATTAGCGCTTTAGGTTAGAATCCTCTCCATATTTGAATATTCTCAACTTTTAATCAACCAATTCAATGGTTTTTATCAAACTAAGTATGAAAATAGAAATCCATACAAGGACTTGATCTCTAAACTCATGGTTGCTTTCAACAAAGAAGTTATCCCTAGGTCTAGTAATTGCCATGTCAATGTTATGGCCTTGGCTACATTCCTTATCCTCTTAGAGCTAGATGATGAACACACTACAATTATCATTTAGTAAATAATGAACCTTCAAACCTAGAGTATAGAAAAATTCCAATAAAATATTTTATGATAGAATAAACTCCTCTTCTAATCCTTCCTATAGGTATATCTTTGTTTTCCTTAAGGATGATACCTTACATGATGGTTTGAACTACAATTAGCATAATAATATTAAGCAATGAGCCTATCGGTATGTAGTTGTTGGTGATATATTATAGAACCATATCCTTAATGGAATTTTACTTATATTATTAGCCTTATTAAAATCCTAAGTAGTCACCAAAGAGACCTATGATAGATCATGTGGTGGCCACTTTAGTGATGTCAACATAGCAAAGTAACTCCTACCAATAGGTTATTTTTATCCATATATAGAATAGGACTCTTGTGACTAAGTTTGGAAAGGTGATAAGTTTTAGAAGCATGAAAATAATATCCACACTCCATTCCAATATTTTCAATCCTTGACTTCTCCCTAGCCATTTTCCTTTTGGGCCTTAGACATCATTGGCAAAATCAACCTAGTATTGCTTGATGGGCAAAAGTTCATCATCATGGTTATTTTTTACTTCACTAAGTGGATCAAATCCATGCCCTTTTCCTCAATCACTATATACCAAGTCTCTAATTTTATTATCAACCAATTTCTCAGTCATTATGACATTCCTTCTATGCTAATATTTGACAATGATCCTTCAAGAACAAAGAGGTCCAATAAAATATGCTAAATACAAAATCCAACACAAATGGTCTATGCCTTACTATAATTTAGAAAATGGAAGATGTAAATTATCTAAAAATAATCCTATAAATATCCTCAAGAATCTCATCAACAAAATTGGTAGATATTAGTATCTCCAATTGTATCTAGCCTTGTGGACCTATAACATTAGTTTGAAATTTTCCATTGGTGTGACATCCTATACTTTTGTCTATGGATTTGAATAAGACTCCCCTTTTGATTTAAAGGTTACTTCCTTTCACATTTTATTATAGGAATCCTTTATAAAATATGAATACCATATTTTCCATCTTATCTAGTTGGAACTGCATGATGAAAAGTGAATCCATTCCCTAGAGAACCTATGGTTCTACCAACAAAGGCTTAAACATGCCTATAGTAAGAATTTGTGATACTATTTATTTAAAGGTGATGTGTTAAGAGCCCATTTTAATATAATTAATAATTGTTTAGTCAGATGGTACTTTTAGTGCCTAGGATTATGGTCCCATATGATGTAACCATTATGTATTATAAAAATATTATTTAAATACATAACAATTATTCTTTATGAGTTACTAGCTCGAGCACCCACTTGTACATGGATGGAAACCCATGAGCATTAGGGTTAGGGTAGCCAAAGTATTTAAAATAACTAGGGGGAAAGAGAAGAGACATCACATGTTTTGTTGTATCAAAGCTCTACTTCTAAGGAGGTTGCACCCTCAAAAAGGCTTACAATTCTATAATGTGTTCTTGTTTTTTGCCATATAATCTATTGAATTTATATTTCATATTGCAGTATTGATAATTTAAATTTTATTTTTTTATTATTGCAAGATCATGTGTATGTGTTTTTATTTTACTGCAAGGTTCCTAACAAATGTTATTAGAGAGCTTTCCAAGGTTGTGTCCTACTATAGTGTAAATAATTCTTGTCATGTCATTCCAACTTGTTAGGTATAATATTTTTTGTTTTTTATTTTATTTCTTATTACCATACAAAGAAAAATAAAGCCATTTTTTTATTTTTTAGTAAGTTTAGAAACCCTATGCTCAAGGTTTTAAAATATATAAATAATTTCTCATTATTAGCTAAGCTAGATTACCCATAAAGCATCCAATGAAGTGAGGGATGATTAGACTATAATACCTAGGCCTTACACAATACTTGTATATGGACTTAATCTCCCATGTACCTTTGAGTATATAGGGAGACCCTGTAAGTTTAGGAGAGACCTTTATCCATAGGAATTTTTTCAACCATGAATCTATCCATAGTGCACTAAGCATAACACTTAGGAACATTACCCTCCCATATTGTTAGAGAGGTAGATAGTATGGGTAAGGGCATGTGTGAAACCCTCCTTGAGTAGTGGTCTAAAGCATTTGTATGGTAATTATCATTCGTCATTCCAATATAAAAGGGGGCTATGGATAGTGTGTACACCTTGGCCTAGAGTTACCTTATTTCAGTCATATGTCAAATCCTAATATAGATTGTCAAACTAAAAAATCCCTAACTACATATTTGAGCATATTGAGGATACTACACCTATCATAAAATTTACTAAATGATAATCATTTTTGACAAACAAAGATAACTATTGTAGGTCAGTAATAGTTGGGAACAATGACAAATAGGGTAATTATTAGTAACATTCAAAAGAGACTCTATCATGGCAGTTTTCAATAACAACTAAGAATAGTGTCAGATAGGGTAGTTGTTAGTAATAGTCAAAATATAGTCTGCTAGGACATTTGCTAGTAACAATCAAGGACAATGTTAGACAATGTAGTTATCAATCACAGATAAGACATAGTTTGATAAGGTAGTTGTTCATAATGGAGCAAATAGTAATAGATAATATAGTTGTCGAGGAACTAAGAAGAAAGTCATTTTTCTAAGTGAATAAAATATTTAAGCATAAAACACAATTGACCAAAAATAAGTCTAGGGTGTCACAAAACATCATTTTGATACATATTCCATTGTTATTATTTTTTGAGCCGTCCATTTTGATATATAGCACCCAAACACTTTTTTTAGACAATTACTAAAAATAGTAACTACTAAAACAACACTTCTATTTTTAGTAAGGTAGTTTGGGTGGTCCAAATCACAAGTCCATGGCTAGAGGAACTAGAGGATCCATGATGGAGATGGTATAAAATCAATTGAGTGACTAGATAGGGCTATTGATTCAACAACTTACCTACAAAACCAATTTGGACATGAAATTAAACAACTAAAATATTATATGCATCTTTTGAACTCTAAAAAAATCAAAGTAAAAAAAAATATTTGAGAAGAAATTCCATGAGGTTGAAAGGAATTTAGAAGGATCCAATCATGTACATCAATAAATTAAAAGTGTTGGAATTGAAGGAAGGTTGGTTTTTTGAGGCATATGTAAGAGGATGTATAGAATTTTCATTTTACAAATAATACCCTATATAAAGTAACCAAGTTAGACTTACCCAAGTTTAATGGAAAAGACCCTAATGGTTGGTTGTGTTGAGTGGATCAATTTTTCAAGATCCACAATGTACCCTGATACTTATGGATCACCATGGAATACTTTAATATTTAGTTTGAAACCCTTCAATGGTATCAATGGGTGCAACATATGATGCTTGACCTTTCTTGGGAAGAATTTGAAACACAACTACTCACTCGTTTTGGCCCTAGTGATTATGAGGAATTTATAAGATCTTTAAAAAATTGAAGCATACCTCTACTATTCATGACTATCAAAATCAACTTGAGAAGTTGGCTAATTAGACAATGGGTTTGAGAGAAGTATTTTTCAAAGTTATTTTATCAATGGGTTGAAGGATGATATCAAGGCCAAGCTAAAAAAATTTAAGTCTGTAATCCATGATGCAAGCAATAGCATAGCATTGGCTAGGCTAGTTGAGGATAAATTTACTACAAAGAAGCATTCACCTAAATTTCCATAGGTTAGACCCCCATTTCCATCCAAGATCACACCAAATACAAGAAATAAATATCTAAAAACCAAGAAAATAACTGGATGTGCATAGAGCACAAGGGTTATGTAATAATTGCGATAAGAAATATTCTCTAGGGTATAAATACATACAACAAAAATTGTATTTGCTAGATGTGGATGATTTTTTCATAAATGAAATACATGAAGAAGTAGAATAATAGGAAGAAGAGCACTGAGATTAGGATAAAGCATAGGAAGAATTAAAACTAGAGATTTTAATTTATTGACTTGTAGGAATCTCAACCCCTCAAACAATGAAGATAGTGGGATATTTCAAGGGGAAAAGAATTATAATTCTTATTGATTTGGATAGCATGCATAATTTTGTTTTTCCTCAAGTAGCTAAGCAAACAAATTGCTACATATATTCTTGTAATTCTTTTTAAGTCATGGTGGAAAATGGAGTTATATTATCTTGTAAAGGGAAATGCAAAAATGTTTAGCTAAAAGTAGGAGATTATGAACTTAAAATTGATATGTTCACGCTTCCATTAAGATGATGTAATGTTGTTTTGCAGGAACAATGGTTTCATACCTTGGATAGTAACCTAGATTTTTTTCAAACTTTTAATTTAAATTTATTCATAATGGGAGGATATACACTCTTTGTGGTGAACTCATGGGATCCACTCAAGTCATCAGTTCAAGTAAAATGAAGAAATTATGAAAAAAATCCTCACCTAGGGTAGTATCCCAATTGTTTGCAATATAGCCATAGAATATTTAAGGATACAAATAGCTAGGAGATTGCAAATCCTTTTGAATAAACATGGTTTTATATTTGAAAATCCCAAGGGATTACCTCCACATAGTTCTCATGATCCTGCGATACAATTGGTTCCAAGGATCATTCCACCTATTATTCAACCCTACAGATATCCCTATGTGTAAAAATCTAAAATTGAGAAGTTGGTCCAAGATTTATTAAAATAGGGATAATTTGATCCAATATCAGTCCTTATTCTTTATTGGTACTATTGATTAGAAAAAATAATGTGTCATGGTGGCTATCTATAGACTTTCATAAACTCAATAAACTCAATAAAATCACCATTAAGAAAAAAATTCTTATTTCTATGATTACTGAGTTGTTGGATGAGTTACATGGTGCCAAATATTTTTCCAATTTGGATCTCTACTCTGAATACCATTAGATAAGAATCAAGGATGAAGATATTACATTGCATTTGGAACTCATAATGATCATTATGAATTTTTGGTCATGCATTTTGGCCTAACTAATGCACCTTCCACCTTTTAGAGCCTCATGAAAAATTTCTTCCATCTATTCCTTTCCAAGTTTATTTTGGTCTTCTTCAATGGAATTCTCATCTACAATCGCACTTGGAAAAAGCACCTACAATATCTATATTCAAATCTCACAACTAGTGTAGGATTATTAGTTATTTTCCAAATGATCTAAATGTTCCTTTAGAATGCAGAAGGTTGAATTCTTGGGGCATATTGTTTCATAGGAGGGAGTTAATATTTACCCAAAGAAAATTAAAGCCATACAAAATTAACCTAAGCCATAAACTCTCAAGGTTCTTTGAGGGGTTTTGGGTCTCATTAGCTCCTATTGGTGATTTTTCCAAGGTTATGGAAAAAAAAATCCCCACTAACTACCATGTTAAAGAACTTATTTATGTGGACAACTCCAAAAAAAAGGCTTTTGTAGATCTCAAAGAATCCATGATTTTGACATAGATTTTATCCACTCTTAATTTTTCCAAACCATTTACAATTAAAAGTTATACTTTTGACCATGGCATTGGTGTAGTTTTAGTTCAATAAGGATGACCCCTAGCTTTCACTAGTAAGACATTATCTGGAAAAAATGGAAAAATCCACATACGAAAAATAAATTATGGCCATCCTCCATGTTTTCAATCTCTGATGAACTTATCTCATGGGGTATTTCTATATTAAAATGGATCATTAGAGTTTGAAATATTTTTTGGAATACAAGGTATCTACTCCAGCATAGCAAAAATAAATTTCAAAATTAATGGGGTATGATTATGATATTGTTTATAAGAAATGGAAGGAGAATATTATGGTAGGTGTCCTCTGACATCAGTTTGAGGATCATAACATATTGTATGTCATCTCTTCCCCACTTTCCCAATAGGTATCCCAAATTCAATAAGAAGTAACCAAGGACCTCCTTGCAAACTTTTAGGGAGCAGCTCCAAAGGGACCCCGATTCATACATCAAGTATTCATGGGATGGATAGTTGTTAAGATACCAATATTAAATTATGGTTCCTAAATATTCATTGATCCATGAGGACATTGTGAAGGATATGCATGATTCACCCATAGAATCCCATTTGGATTTATTGAAGACATATGACTGAGCTAAACAATAATTGTATTGAGAAGGAATGAAAAAAGGCATCCATTTTTTTATGGTAGAGTGTGAGATATACAAATAGATGAAAGGAGATTTTTTTTGTACTCTAGGTACTCTACAACCCTTACTAATCTTAGAAAATGTATGGAATGGTATTTCCATTGATTTTATTGAAGGAATTTCTAATTATGAGGAAAAATAGTCATTCTTGTGGTGGTTGACCATATCTCGAAGTATGCTCATTTTTGTTCTCTTGTCCATCCTTAACATATATCCACCATTTCTCAAATATTCATGGAATCCATTTTATTGTGTCTATTTGACATCACACTATCACCAATTTTTTTTTGTAAGAACTATTTGAACTACAATGGACACAATTTAAAATGAGCTTCACCTACCATCTATAAATCAATGGGAAAACCAAAATTTTCAATAAATTTTTGGAAATCTACCTTCCCTTTTTAAATTTTGAGCACTCAACATAGGGGGCTAAGTGGCTTCCATTGGTTTAATGGTTGTACAATACTTCATTCCACACAACCTCCATAATAACCCCTTTCAAGGTAGTTTATGGGTACCCACCTCTATTACCCTCTTCATATGCTCTACTATTTAGGTGATGGATGCAATATTTTAAGAACATACCTGTAACAACCCTCCTTGGAAAAAAATTATTGACAATGAACTATGTATTGGTGTGAATATTTAATTTCATAACTTTATTTTATGATGTCTATATGATGGGGTGATTGCATTATTTTGAGCTTGGAATATGGTACTATTGATGTATTTGTGGGTGTAGGACCATGTGCTCTCACTAGTGGGATCATATGGGTGAACCACCTATGATGAGAGATATTTTGAAAAATTATGGTGATGACTTGCTCATCGATAGCTCAGGGTAACAAAATACCCTTCATGTAGATGCATTGCATTTTCTTATTTCATATTCACATCATTGGGCTAGAAAGTTGCTTATGCAATGAGTCTCCTTAATAGGTTGGAGATAGCATTAGACTATATCAAAAGAGACCACCTACTTAGGGATAAAACAATGGTGTGTAATATTGTTGGTGTGAATCTATGTTGGTATGTGGTATGCATAGATTTTGTGGGATAAGATCTATTAAAGTATTAATTAGTTGGTGATATTAATACTTAGAGATATTAGCATGCTAGTAACTAATATTAGCAATTAAAAACTAATAAAGTGAATTTTTAAATTAATTCTTGGAGATACTTTAATTATTGCATTATCTCCCTAATGTTTGGAATAAAAATTGAATGGCTTGCAAATTTAAATTTAGCCTTATTTTTATGATTGTCATGCTTGGGTGGCACCTTAATTGGCACAAAGGTGGCATTGGTAAAGTAACATCTTCTTGAGCTTGAAAATAAATGCCACTTCCTCCATGCAAAAGGGTGCCTTATTCTATTTGAATAGAGTAGAATTCTTAGGGGGCAAAATTCGGTTTTTGGAAGAAAAAGTAAGGGTTGAAGACTTGGAGGAGAAGGAGTATTTTGTGTAGTACAACATTGAACTAGGGGACATGGAAAGATTTGATTCAAGTGCATTATTTGTTGGTTGGTTGATATATGCTCTTCTATAGCTTGAATATCCTCTTTGGTTGTTGGTATTCTTGCTTTGATGTTGTTTTTGCACCCCCTTTTATGCTACCTTTAGCTTAAATTGAGTCTAATTGCGTATTGTTTGGGAGATTCCCTGAGTGTATTTTGGATTTGATGTTAGCCTTCCTTTTATGTTGAGCTTAGATATCATTTTGGCTAGTGATGTGTATATTTTTTAGTGTTTTTCTTGTCTTTTATTGTGGGTATTGGATATCTACTTATTGTTGCATCTATTTCTTCTTTTTTTCACACCATAAAACTCTAGTTTCAACCTGTGTGCCTTCATGTTCTTAACATGTGTGGAAGCCTTGTGTAAGACTGATGAGGTAGCTAGAATCCTTGTAATATTACTTCCAATCATAGGTCATCTTGTTTTGAGGTTTGGGTGTGATCTACTTCACTAGTAGAAGTTAGATCAACATGTGTTTACTCTTTTCTTAATTTGTCTATACCAGATTATCCCTTGCATTAAGTGTTGGCTTGTGTGTGAATCTTTAGATGCAATTTTTCAATGTCTATGGAGTGATCTTTGGTTATAGCTTAGTCATGATTATTATTTGGATTGAATCTCTTTTAGGTTATAAACATATTATTTAGAGAGCTCTTTCAGATTATGGAAATATCCTTTTTGTTATGAAAGATATGAATGTTGCTTTAGTCTTGGAGAAGTTATAGCTTTTGGATAAGAGACTTTTTATTGGTTAATAACTTGCTAAGGAAGATGTGGTTTTAGATTGGATACTCTTTTATTGTTAATGCTTTAGTTTGTTGTTGTAAACTTGAAAAAGAGAAGTAAGAGTCTTTTCTTAAAGACATTATAAAAAGAGAACTCTTTTAGTTTTATGCTTTAGCTTGGTTATTAGGAAATGATTTTCCTATGTTAATGGTTTTTCTTTAAGAATAATAGTTGGATCTTTTGGTTTTGAAAGAGAAACTATTATAATTATTCCTAAGACTTATGTGGGTTAAGGGATCATTATAAAGAGAAGTATGGGATTCTATTTTATAATATGGATTAATGAATTTTTATTTTGAAAGAGAAACTATTATAATGATTCCTTAGACTTATGTGGGTTAAGGGATCATTATAAAGAGAAGTATGGGATTCTCTTTTATAATATGGATTATTGAATTTTGGTTTTGAAAGAGTAACTATTATAATGATTCCTGAGACTTATGTAGGTTAAGGGATCATTATAAAGAGAAGTATGGGATTCTCTTCTTGATGGCTTGTTTTATTATGTTTTATGCATGGTTGCTTGTATAGCATTAATGGCATGATTAAGTTGCATTGCATTTAGAGTTGTCTTGATCCCTAAGTATTCCTCATGAGTCATGGGTAGATTCCCTTTCATGAAGAAGAATTGCATATTTATAGATGGCTTGGAGATCCTTGTGGATGGCTTCATAGTACCTTTGAATGTATAAATGCTATGGAAAATAGAAGCTATGTAAAATAATGCTATGTACAAATTAAAGGATTGTATTACATTGCTTAAATGTTATCTTGGGTTTTGATCAATAAGATGTTGTAATATTTTAAGTAGTATAGATGGTTTTGAGCTCTATCAATTTGTGGGTATGCATATTTACATAATTTTATGTTAAGCACTTGGATCATTTAAGTTATGGCATCTAAATTAAAGGAATGTGTCTTTATGTAGTTTTATGTCAAGCATTTGAGTTAAGAAAAATTTGGCTTTCATTTAAGATGCTTCCTTGATCAAATAGATGATGGATTTTTTATTTGATTAAAGTGCTTTTGATATTATGTGATGTATGTTGCTTTACTTTAGAAGTATGTTTTAAAGTGCAACAAAATTTAATTAGAGATAAAGTTATCTTGGGTTGGTTAGAATCTCTTATGGGACCCAAGTCATATAAAAGCCCAATTCTAGGAGGAGTTGCATGAATGCAATAACCATATAGACATGAGTCTTAGAAGGAGTTGCAAGAATGTAATAACTAAGAACTCATGAATCTGGAAGGATTTGTGTAAATAAAATAGCCAGGTTTCTTATGAATCATTGCACCTTGAATGAGTAGGATTGGGTGCATCCCAACTAGGAGTTGTGGAACCCTTCACAAGGTAGCAGTGGTGATTCCTTAAACGTGTAGGTTTGAGTAATCATGTCCAATACTAGGTGAGTGGTATTGACCTTAGTTAGCCTATAGAGGTGTGGTAACTAAGCACCAAGGCTTTACACATAATTAACCTACCTAGATGGACTTAGGTTAAGGTTAGGGAATAGGTGTTCCCCTTTAAGTGTTATGGGCCTTAAAGGATAATTACCACACTATGGTCACATTATCCTATACTATTTAGGGTATGCTAAAATTGGAGGTACCACTTTGACATATTTATAAATTATTAGGCTTAGCAAGGTGTACCCTAGAAAACTATGAAAGGTTGGCCAATCTTGTCCACTGAGTATCGTTTGTAGCAACATAGAACTCAAATATGGTGAAACCTTGAGAATACTAAAATAAAAACATTGGGAACTCTTGAGAAACTTTCTTGTGATAGGTTTCAAAAAACATTATCTATCTCTTGGGTTGGTATATTTGGGTTGTTACAATACCAAAATATTACAACTAAAGGAAAATTTGGTTATGGCTCAAAGCTATATGTGAAAGTAGACTGATCAACATATTTAATAGTGTATCTTCAATATAAATAATATGGCCTTCCTTTGACTCCAACCATACAAGCAATCATCGATACAAATTCATGCTCAACAAAAGATTACCATAAAATTTTATGGACCCTACCAAGTATTGAAGCAAATTGGATAAGTGGACTATAAGATACCATTACCACCTTCTTCCAAAATCCATCTATTCTTCCATATTTCTTATCTCAATAAGATACTTAAAAACATATTTAGGTCCAATAAATAATTTCAAAATTGAATGATGAAGGTTCAATCATCTTGGAACCTAATAGTATTCTACACTATATAACCCATACTGTTTATAACCATATCATCATTGAAGTATTGGCTCAATGGTAGATTTTATAATAGGAAGATACCACATGAGAGTCTCTTCAGCAACTTCAATAGCAATTTTTTCATCTCTAGTTTTGAGAATAAAGCTTTTTTAAAGGGATAGGCATGTTAAGATCCCATTCTAATATTATTACTGATATTTTTTGCATGTGGTACTTCAGGAACCTAGGCTTATAGGCCAATATGAAGTAACCATTATGTATTATAAAAATATGTTATTTAAAGATGTAATATTTATTCTGTAGGAGTTACTAGCTTGAGCCCCTACTTACACATGGATGCAAATCCTTGAGCATTAGGGTTAGGGCAACCAAAATCTATAAAAGAACCAAGGAGGAAGGAGAAGATACATCTCATATTATGTTGCATCAAAGATCTTCTTATAAGGAGGTTGCCCCTTCAAATAGGCTTGAAATTCTATAATGTATTCTTTTTTCTATAATATAATTTATCGCATTTCTATTTCATATTCCAATATTTTTAGTTTCAAGAGTATTTTATGTTATTATTGTAAAATTATGTCGATGTTATTTTATTTTACTACAAGGTTCCTAACATGGTGATATTGTCCTTAAAGAGAATAAGAACACCAATACCAAAATCAAACTCAAAGGAAAATTTGAGCCTAATTGGCTAGGTCCATACATCATAATTACCAAGTATGGTTCATGTGCATATAACCTTGCCATGTTTGATAGAAAATAACTTAAAGAAAAAATGAACATAAATCATATTTAAATATATCACATCTAAGTATACATCAACAATCTATTTAATTTCAAATACTTATCACTATTTTCTTACATCTTTCTTGAATTCATATATGCTTGCATGCATGTGCTTATCTCTATTTGGACTGCTTGTTACATTTTAAGTTAGATATCTATGATGAGACTAGTCAGGATATTTTATCTTCATTCATTATGTGACTGATGCAAGTGGATCCTCCTTTGTCCACATTAAAAATTATTCATATATCTCTTGACATTTAAACTAAAACCTATTGTTGTTTACATGAATAAAATATTTCTCTTTCACCAAGAAATCATCTGCATTCATTAGCACTTGCTTATTTATAATTATCCATTGTCCAAGCTCATTGCTCTTGTCTATCTATACACAAGTTCAAAAATGATACCCTATAGTCATCTCCCTACTCATGAATAAAAAATAAATAACAACATGTTAATCAAATTACAACACCAATCTACCTTAGTATATATCAATACTATTCACCTCTTATAATATATTTATTAATTCTTCAAAACTAACAATATTTTGATGCATTATGAATACTATTATTTTCATAGGTTCTTATGGAAAGGTTAACTAAATAAACTTCTTCTATCAATATCTTGTTGCATGATAAAAAATGCAAGGATTGCAAGTGCTAATAGCAATATTAATAATACCATCTCTTATCACCTATGCATAAGGATAATATGCCAACAATGATTATTTATGCTAATTAGGGGTATCATTCATTATTGCACAAACAAAATAAATTCATCTATTTATGCTAATTAGGGGTATCATTCATTATTGCACCAAGTTAATCTAATCAGAAGTCCTTTGCATAGTTGTGTAAATAAAAATATCAAAGTTAAATTAAAAGTCCTACAAGCAAATAAAAAATCCTTTAACCACTTGTTTAAAGGTAAATCAAAATCCCTACAAAAGAAAACTAAATCAAAATTCCTACATGCAAAGCTAAATAAAAATTCCTATGGGCAAAGCTAATTCAAAGTTCATATGGGCAAATCAAAAGTCCTTTAAGTTTTTGTTTAAAGGTAAATCAAAAGTCCTTTAGGTAAAGCAAAAGTCCTTCAATAATTTGTTTAAAGGAAAATAAAAATTCCTATAGGATAAGAAAAAGTTGTTTAGACATTTTTAAAGGTAAATATTTTATTTTCATGTTTGTACATATCTTTTTATCATAGCAACTGATCAAAAGACCTTTGGTCAAAGATAACTAAACTCTCCTTGGGAAAAAAATCAAAGCTAACTAAAGACCTCTAGGCAAAGATAATCAAAGTCGCCTAGGAAAATCTCAAATCTAGATAGAAGACCTTTGGTTAAAGCTAACTAGAGTCCCCTTGGGAAAATATCTAAGCATACTTATGTATATAGTTGTACATATTTGTATATATCTCTCTTTTATTTTTCAATATAAAGTTTCCCTAGGAAAATCTAAGTTGAAGTCCCCTTTAGCAAATCATAATTTGTACATAGCTATAAATAGTTGTACTATATGTCCCTCTTGAACATGTCATACATATATTAGTAATATTTTATCACTAACCATAACCAACAATAAATTTTCTTGTCTCAAAATTGGTGCATCTATGTAAATTTTTGATGCATTTATTATGCAATTAAATACACCAAAAAGGAAAAAATATAAACACCTAATTTTTAGTGCATCGTTAATCTTCAAGTTTTCCAATCCCTCCAACAATAAACTAATCAATAACTCAAGTTAAATTAATCATAATTTTACCCATATTTATAGCATTTATTACTCTATAAATTAAAGTGTTGGGGCATGAGTGAAACCACTACTAGTGTTTTCACATCCTATGTTGCTTTTGTTAAAATTTGACTTTTCACAAAACCTACTCAAATTTCACCTCCAACAATCATATTAGGAAAATTTCTAAATAAAAGGCATTGACAGTGTTTTTTTCCCACTAATGCTTTAGATTGCCATGCACTAAAATCAAGAAAGTTAATTGCTAGTACCTTCCAAGCTTATGATGAGGCACAAAAATACCTCATTTTTGACAACCTCTTACCACATTTTTGCAATATTAGGACTGACTTGTCTTATTATTGAATTAATTTATGTGGTTACATAGGGTAATTAGGAGAAAATACTGACTAAATTAGACATAGTGTAATCATCTACCAAAAAAGGTAGTTAAGGCCAATTTTTTTATTTTTGTCAAACTTTTGTAATAAAATACAAGATTATTTAGCTTTGTACACACCTAGGAATTTTTGGCAAAACTTGGAATCTAGTTTCAGGTTCATTTATTGCCTAGGACTATATTTGAAGGAGGTGTTAAATTATGCTAACTCAGCCAACACCAGACCTAAATCCATTCAATGGGTATTGGATAAAACAATAACCTACGAAAAAACAATAGTTATACTTTGGCATCAAATAACACTATAACCTGAAACCAAAATCTAAGATGGCTAAATTTCTACATGGTTGAAGCATATGGATGAAGGCACTATTATGAAACTCTGTAGATAATATGACACAAGGAGATAATAGTGTGATTGAATGCTATCCAACATTGCACCAAATTAGTTTAAAAACTCTTTTTTGCTAATCTAGTCAAATTTTCTTTGACTAGCTATAACAGCCAAAACCAAATGTTGTTAATGATTGGCAACAAGTTAGGAGAAGGACAAACAAGTCAAATTTTATATGTAGGAACTAAAAATTATTTTGAACTTAATTTTATTATTTTTTAAACACTCTAACATGGCATTTATAGGCCACCAAGCCTTGTTTACCAAGTTTGACTACCAAGTGTAACTATTCTTGCCTTTATTTGTTGATTTGGAGATTTATTTGTTGGCTGCATCTTGATTGTTACAAATTGATTAACTATGAAGGTAATAAAGGGAATGTTCCTCTTCATTATAAATAATACTATAAGCCTAGGACTTAGGAGAGAGAGGAGAACTATACTATCATGTTGCTGATTTTTTTTTGCATTTTGAAAGGAGTTTTATTTGTTGATTTAGACCTGCAATAAAAGTTTGATATGATTTATTGTTGCACTACATTTTTATGAGTTGATTTGAGACATTTTTTCCTTTTATAATATTACAAGGGCCCACTCATATCAAGGTGGAAGGTATTTTTTCTTTACGTTTTATTTGCTACAATATTATATTAGTTTGCTATCATTTTTTTACATCTTATAATAGTCATTCAACTTCATTATTTTTCTTCCCAAGAAAGGCTAGTTAGCCACACCAATTTTAGAATTGCTTTGTTGTAGTTTAGTATGAATACTTGTTTTAGATTTAATTTATTTTATGATATTTCATTTAACTTTTACCTACAATAATTTCATTTCTTGCAAGTGTGTTTGCTAGATTAAACTCTTTTATTTTAGTTGTAGTTAAATTTCAATTCTATTTTTTGAGTTGTAGTTTAGAGAGCCAAAACCAACCCTGATTTTAGATATTTCCTAGTGCATATTATCCATAGGACACCATACCTAGTTTTATGAATTAAAATTGAGCTTGGTTAAGTGTTTTTTTTATAACAACCATCACTTTTTGGTGTCATTCCCAGGGAACACAATATTTCTAGGAACCATTTAAATACATTAAACATCTAATATTACAAAATTCTTGCTTAGTAAATTTATTTAGGTGCAAATGTACTATACCTCCTTAGTGGCCATTAATGATATAAGTATTCACTAATACAAAGCTTAAACCTAATTCTATAAACCAAGATACCTAGTGTCCTTATTTGTGCTTATGCCAATAGGAGACCAATCAGTTAAAACTAAGTAAATCTAGTGATGTTGAGAAAGGAAGGTAGAGGTTATTAGAAAATAAAAAATATTTATTTGAAAATTTAGGGTGTATGAATAATTTTAGAGACAACAAGGGGAGATTCATTAAAAATAACCCATAAAAAGTTACAAGAGCATGATAATCACACCTAGACGTTTCACAAGAGTACCCTATACCTATAGTTGGGATTACAAACAATCTATTTCAAATAGACAAGGAAATTTATAGTGAATAATGATCATAAGGTTGAGGATCTTAAGGTTTCCTTGAAATAGAAGAACTTGGTAGTGGTCCATGACTTCCATTTAGAAATTTTAAAGAATATAGAAAATTCTATAATATTTGTTAAAAAAAAACAAAATGGGGGATAGGAAAGGAAAAAATATGAAGAACACAAGCTTATAATGAGAGGGGGGTGAATAGTATAAGACCACTTTTTACTTTTCTTTCCTAATAAATATTATACAATGTAAATATAGCAATATCAATAGCAGTAATCAAAGCAATGCACAAATCACCACACACAATAGATACACCATAATTTTTGTGGTTCACCTAATGTGGGCTACTCCACGGAGAAAATATATCACTAAAATTTTCTCAATCAATATTTTAGGAATCCTTTTCGTATTACAATGTTTATGGACCTTTGTCTAAAGGAGACACCAATCCCCTAAATCAAGTCTGTGGATCTCTATCCATAGGAGAAACCAATCTCCTAATGTTTGCTCTGGTTGGTGATCCTCTAGAATATCTCTTCCTCCACTGCCCTTATAAAATGGAACTCTATCCACAGAAGACACCTGTCTTCTTTGCTCTGGTTGGAGATCTCTATCCTCAACTCTATCTCCTCCAAAGCTCTATCTCAAATTTTCACTAAACATAGTATGTCGGTCTAGCACAAATCTATCCTCAATCTCTATCTCTAGTCTAGCACAAATATGTCCTCAAATTTGTACCAAACTCTATCCTCGAATTTGTACTAAACATAGTCCTTCGGTCTAGCACAAATTTGTCCTCAATATTTGTCTCTAGTCTGGCACAAATTTGTCTTCAAATATACACCAAATTTTGTCCTCGAATATGTACTAAACACAGTCCTTCAATGTAGCAAAAATCTATCCTTGATCTCTATCTTCAATCCTTAACTCAAAGCTTGACTCAATATCAAATCAACTCTACTGGATCTGCCCAAACCTTAACTCAAGGTTTGAACAAATCAATCAATCAACTCTGATCTCAAGCCTTCTCAAAGACTTATCTCAAATATGTCTTGTAATATTTCACTAAAGGTCACACCAATATTTCCTCAATTCCTCTCTAGAATTTGTCCAATCTGCTCAATAAGTCCTCATAAGAACTTATCCAAATCTACTCTCAATCTGTATTATAAGCTCCCACAAAATCTTACTCAAATTTGTCCACAAGTCTTCTTAAAGAATTACCTCAAATATTCTCAACAAGCCCACACTACAACTTGTCCAAATATCATAGAAACATAAAGAGAATTGTTAGAGACTCAATATGCTCTATACTCATCACAATGCTCAATCACTTTCAATCACTCTTTGAGAAACATAAGGAGAATTGTTAGAGACTCAATATGTTTCATATTCACCTTAATTACTTTCTCAAGTCAATTTAGAATATAGAATAATTTATTTTATGGAACTTGAACAATTACTTCACACACCCACTTGACTAGGCTCAACCAAATCTACTCAGCCAATCCCTCAATGAAAAAATCCTTCCTTACAAACCCTAGTCCAAGCATATGACATTCACTCAAAATGTTCCCAACAATGCTCAACAACAAATCTCACATAACAATGATACTCATGTTATTTTCAAACCCTAGTTCAAGTTCTTCACACAATCAATGACTTCAACAACAATTCTTATAAACCAAGGTTTTAACAACAACTCTTTATTCCAGAAAACCTTGAAGCATTAATTCAACACACTCAATAAGGAAGTCTTAATCAAATTATTTTCACTCCAAACTTATTCTCAAAAAACCAACTAATCAACTTAATTATGGAAGAATGTGCTCATATCTTTTTCTTGATGATGAATGAACCTCAAACATTTGTTACAACCACAAACACTTCTTTTCCAAGCTCAAGAAGTTAGAAAAACTCTCACAAAGATACAATGCAAATATCAAACCACACATACACCTTATCTCTCCATATTTATAAAAACATTCATCAAGATATAACAATAATTGGCCAAATGCACCTTCTAATTTCCCAATTAGAATAATATCAATAAAATCACCTTATCAAAATAATAAATCTTCAAATTACCTTTTATCTCTCCTTTTAATCAGCAATTAAAATTTAATTTAAGCCCCTTTAACTTTAACCCCTTATAACTCCTTGAAACTATATTTAAAACTTAGGCTTGATAAAAATTAAAATTAAAATGTTTACCTCCGTCTTAGGTGAGACTCGAACCTTTGATCACCTCCTCATGTGCCCTAGCCATGGCCTCGACTGCCGCGAGTGTTAGGCACTCGTTTAACACCAAATGAGCACCACATGCTCCTTATCCCTTGTTGGCACTAAAACAAATTGTGTGCTCCTCATGCCAAAATGATCCTCCATGGTTTGAATGTGGATATCACACTGCCCAAATGCCTTAAATCCCAACCAAGTGCCGCTAGGCCACTTTGCCTAGTTGGATGTTGTTTCTCCTTCTATGGTAACTTCAACCTCCTCATTGATGCTAAAAACAATTTTGTCTTCTTTCCTTCCACTGCCTTCGATTTCAATATTGCATGATTTAGAACATGATTTGAAAATTTTTGAAATTTCTATTAAGGCATGTATTAATATACAATGCCTCCCCTTTCCTTGGATGTCGGTGCATTTCAATTTTTCACCTTAACCTTAGATGTCGGTGCATTTTTATTTAAATAATTACTTTATAAATTATTTAAATTCTTTATAATATAAATCTTATAAATTAATATTTAATTACGTTGGGTCTTATTAAGGCTTAAAGCCTTCTCTGAATTTACCACCTTGTATAAGTAATATGTATTTATAAAATTTAAATTCAAATTAAATTTAAATATTTTATAAAATAAATATTAAAACCTCCTTTAGCTTTTAAAAAAGCTTCATTGGGTTTTTATGAAAAACCTTTTATTTAGCTCATCCATGGTTTTAATAAAAACCACCTTCATATGCTTCCACATAATATTAAAAATATTATGAAGCTTTTTGCCATTAACCCTTGCATTGTTCCTTGATATATTCCTTGACATCAATGACAACTTTGACTCAAAATGTCCAACAAAATAACACCAAATGTGGATAAACTAATGCACATCATAGGGAAACCAGTAATGGTGTTAAAACCTTTACATATCCTATTCATTTAGATCCCAATGTGAAAGCTCAAATGAAAAATATTTCTTTATAAAACTTACCTATATTTAGGGGAACTACTTTAGAGGACCTATACTAGTTCCTATTTGAATTCAAAATCATATTTCAAACTTATGATTTTACACAACCAAAAACCATAAACTAAATTGTTCCCTTCCATGCTCAAGGATGCAATTATGTGATGGTTTATGGGGTTAGCCCTAGAATGCATATGTAGTTGGGATGAGATGGAAAATATATTTTTAGAAAAATATTAGGAGTATTATCATGTCAAGGATCAAAAGGAAGAACTATTTAGGATAAAATAAATTGAGGATGAGATTATTGAGGATTACCTAGATATATTTATTTTTATTCAAAAAATATGTGGGGAAGGGATGGACCAAGAACTTATCAAAATAATCTTCTTACAAGGATTACAAGATGATTCAAGGGAAATTAAACCTCATGGAGAAAGGTGATGTGAATAAGCTAGATATTTTTATATTATGGAACTATGTTGAAACTATTCTAAAAGGAAAGGAACATGTAGACACCAAGTAGGAAAAAGAGGAAATGAGGTAGGAGAACTATTAGATGAATTCAAGATAAAACTAAGGCCAATGAACCAATATCTATATATTTTCCAAGGCGTAAGTAAAAAATGCTCTTTAATAATACCCTCTTAACAAAACTAATATCTATAGTATGTGTGAGAAAAGTCACCCTATTGACCAATGTGATCTCTTACCAAAAATAAAGGCTAACCTTAGAAGGAGTCCTCCTAGTACAAAGTAACCCAATTATATGAAAAATAAAATAATTTTTCACATAATCAAAGAGCACCATGGGCACAAAATCCATGGAATACTCCATGGAACATGTCCCCACCACAACAACAATAGGGCTAGTACTTCTGGTCTCCATATCTTGAATGGAATAACCAAGGATGGTTTAATCCACCATGGATGCAACAAATTCCAAATCAATCATGGTCAAATCAAAACCAAAAATAGTCAAGACCATCTTGATCCAATTAATTTTATGGGGGACAAAAATGGTTTCAATGTCAACAACAAGTGTTGCTACTAGAACCCTTTGGTGCCTCTCAAGTAGTATTATTGCAACTACCAAAGCAACCTATAATACCAACTTGACATATGGCCAACCTAAATAATAATAGGCAAGTGGATCCTATCTACAATGAAGAGCATAATGACATAGTTAATATCAATGATATAAACTATGATAACATGTAAATTTTCTCAAGAAAGGTATTAAATGATCTAGAGTCTCCCAAAATAGAACTCTGGGAGGAAAGGCAAAATATTCCACCAAATCCTAAGCCAACAAATAATAATAAGAAAACCTTTGAAAAAGCATTCCTCTAGAAAATCATCAAGTACCATATCCTAAAATATTGGAGCCCAAATAAAATTATTCTAAGGAATCTCATCTGTTATAAGAATTAAAGCGATTAAACATAACAATCCTCTTACTCCAATAAATCAAGAATATACCAATATTCAACAAGGTCATTCGAGATATGTGTGTTAAAAGCTTGGAAGGATATGAAAGGCTTGCCCAAAAACCATACAAGTGGATGAGAAACTAGCTAACCTTTTAACAAGTAAGTTCATTCCACCCAAATATGCGGATCCTAGAAATCCTATCATTATTGTTTTCATTGGTACCATAAAAATACCCAATATCTTAGTTGACTTGGGAGCCACAATAAAGGTCATGACTACCAAAATAATAAACCAATTATCCTTGACTAATATGTGACCTACTTACACTATCCTTTAGCTAGTAGATCAATCTATACCACAACCTAAGAGAATTATAGAATATGTCATTGGTCATAGAATCATGAAAATACCCCATTGATTTCAATATTCTCCAACCAAGGACTAGGATGAGTGGTTATCCATTAATCCTTGGAAGAACCTGGTTTGCTATAGCTACTACGTTCATAGATTCTTGTTCTAGAAATATGAATATATCTAACATATTTAATACCAAAAATATATCTCTATACCCCCAACTAGACCTTCCATGGATTTCTTTGAAAATCTATGGGTGGAAAACCCTAGGGAATAGAACAATCTTACTCATTTATCTATGGTGAAAATAAAGAAACATGCAAAAGAGATAGATAAATTAGAAGAATCTCTCTTTGAGGATGAAATAATTTTGATGGATTATTTTAATGAACCTTATTCAGATGATCTAAGGACTATAGTTCATAGGTTTCTATACAAATATGAGGATGGAACATCTAATCCTTTGGCACTTGTATCACTAAAGGATAATTTATTCACTTTGCTACATAAATAAAGGAGCAATAAAACATGGAAGAAGCACACCAAGAAGGTTGATCTCTCCAATCATCAAGACTCCTCCACTCAATCCCCAAGGGAAGCAAACACCAAAGCACAAAATATTAAACCATTGATTTGGAGCATATGAGCACTTATTAGCATAAGCAATGAGCGAGTCAAGATTATATTCTCAAAATAATTTATTGGATAAAAATTTGTGGAAAAGAGGGAATCCAATCTTCTATTTATAAGATGTTTGGAGGGAAAAATAGGTAAGAAAATGAAATTTTACTATGGGCAAGGGCTAACCTTAAAATAGGTCGACAAGAGGAGGGGTTTTTGTGAGAAAAATCCTTAGAACACCAAATTTATGCCTTGTCATTATAGGGCATAAATATGGTAATCCAAATTCATACCCCATATGGATTGGATGAAAATTTGGTAAATCTAAAATAACAAGGGAAAGGAAGAAGGCAAAAGGAAAAAGGACCCCAAATTTACACTTGGGAAGGTTGGGTGGCTGGCTAAGGGTCTAAGGAAGAATTGACTCATTTCGATGGTTCAATTTTCCATGTCTACATTTTTCCCCTTATTTGATGTATTTACAACCAAATAAATGCATCAAAGAAATATGTAGACACCTATGGGCAAAAATAGTGAACACAAAAAGGGGTGACAGGTTTAGAAGAAAGGGGTGGTGCAAAAATGGTGCCATTTTAGACACTTCAATATTTTACACACAAAATGAGGTATTAGGGACATTAATACCTCTCAATCTAGTATGCCCCCTCAATTTTTAGAAGGAATTCCAAATTCCTAAGGAAAATTGAAATGGTTGACTTATAATAAAATAGAGCAACAATCATTAACAAAGAAAAAAATAAGGCATCAAATGGAAGAAAGAAGAGAGAAAAAGACAAAAAGGAAAGACAAGAGGTTAACTTGCATTTTTTTAGCAAGATAATCACAAATAGAATGAATGCAATGCAAAATAATCCTAACTAAAATGCCTGAGTGAATATAACTAAATGAAATACAATCTAACATGCAAGCTAAAATGAATGCAAAGTGAAATGCACGGATGAGCAGATGGAAAGAAGAAAAAATAGAAATAAAGAAGAGAAAATAAGGAAACACACAATGAAATAAAAAAAGAAAGGTGGAAGAAGGAGAAATCAAAAGCTCCAAAATATTAAAAGAAAATAAAAAGAAACAGAGTGGAATCCTATGAGGATGTATGGTTGCAAATGGCCAAATGGAGGCTGCCCCTCACTAGTGGCCATGAAGTTATCTTGTAAGGGTGTTATGCTTATAAATATGGTCAGGTGAAGTGGTACCCACTATGGGTGTAGTGCTTGCTAATATGACTAGAGCTAAATAGATATAGCCACTTGGATGTATGCTCATAAATTATCGAATGGAGGCTACCTTCGCTTGTGACCATGAAGCTATCCCATATGGGGTGTTAAAATGATATGATTTATTTGCAAAAATGAGTACTACCTGATAGGGATGTGGTGTGTGCAAAATATGAGTGAATATAGTGAGGCATAACCTATTTTTGCATGTACTAAAATTTATAAGGAAGAAATAGATATGAATAATAAGAATGGTGCATGTGAAGGAGAACAAGTAAAAAAAGCAAGATTTGAAAATAAAAGAAAAAATATGTATCCTTGTCTTGATGAAATAGAGGGATAAGACATATGAGAGGTAAGGATACACAGAAGAAGAACTATATTCCTTTACTTGGACAGAAATTTTATGATCATTTAAAACATTCAAGGTCAAGGAATACAGGAAAGAAAAGAGAAGAAAAAAATATGGGTGAAATGCAAAGATGAAAAAGCACGGAGATGAGCCCTAGGTTAGGAATTCACTAGACATCAGAGTCCTAGTGTGAGTTCAATGCATGTGAGCTATGAAGTAACTAGGTGTCATCACTTGCTATTATTACAAAGTCCCCAAGAATCTATATGATCAAGCAGTAATGCAAATATGAGCAAGCAACAATGCAATTGTATGATAAGTAAAATGTAAGGAACATAATGCTAGGGAAAACATGCAAAATATGACATGCAATAATGCAGTATGAAAAAGAAAACCAAATGCAATATGAAATATAATATAAAATATAATATGGTAATTCAAAGTGCCAAGTTATGCTTAGTATCTCTTTAGATGCTCTATATTTATTAGGTCTTCAAATTCTTTGCCATCCAAGAGGGAACCAACTTAGGGTGCATCAAAGTTACCACATTGCAAAATAGAATGTTAGAGGAATAAGGGGGGCCCTCATCCTCATCACTCTACTCTAAGCCTTTATGAGATAGATTTAGAAGAGGCTCTTGAAGAAAAGAATTGATCTGATCCTATGATGAAACATTGATTAATTGCTCCTCACTCACTTTTAGATTTTCAAATTTCTTAGTCATGTGCGATGAAGAAACTAATGGACATAAGTGAAGATCAAATTGAGCTTCCTCCACTAGTGAAAAATATTGAAATGGATGAGGATTTTCTGGAATGATGACAAATTGATTCTTAAATTTGAACTTAAAACACTGATTAAAAGTAGGAGGGATAACCCTCATCACATGGATCGAAGGGCATCTAAGAAGAAAATTAGAAAAAGGTATCTAAGATCTTAGGTCCAACCCTAAGGGGGAGAGACACAACACTGCAAGCCTCTTGGGAGTCATTGAAAATTTTGATGATGATATCATATTTAGTTAAGTTTTCCTCTTTTAATCCAAAATTTTGGAAGAATTAATAAGTGCATAAATTGAGGGAAGAACCATTATCAATTAGAATTCGCTTGATAAATGTTTCCCCAATAAATGTAGTGATGTAAAGGGAAGAATCCCATCATAAGTCTAAGGAAGGAATATTATCATAGAAGAATGTGATGTGATGTATCCCAAGAGAACTTACAACATTAGCCATAGCACTACGAGAAATGTCTTGAGGAACAAATTATTGTCTTACAAGCTTCAACAAGGCTTCCCCAAGAATAAAAAAAGTTTACAAAAATTCTAAGAGATCTTGGTCGGGGTGCTAGCTAATTGTTGTTGAATGTCAAAGGAGACTTTAGGTTGTGGCTTCAGCACTAAAAGTGGATTTCTACCCTTGTGCTTCGTTTTTGGGTATTCTTCAAAACTAAGGTGGGTTGGTTGAATAACTCATCTCCTACTACAAATGTTGAGTTGATTGATTCTAAGCTTGTTGCCTTATATTTATTGTTATCATACCAACCATATTATCATAGGGAGGAGGCACATTTTGATATGACACTTGATTAGTTTCCTATTGACAATGCTTAGGTAGGGGATCTTGGAAGATTCCCATGTCTTGATTAGTTGTGGGTGCTTGTTGAGTATTAGGTTGATTGTTTGTTGGAGGATTGAATCAAGAACCTTCTATAATAAGACATCCTTTATCAATTAGATCTTGGATCATATGTTTCAACCTCTTACATGAGTTTGTCATATGCCCCTCTACTCTATGATATCCACAATGATAACCAGGCTTATACCAATTAGTTGTGGTATGAGTTTGCCTTATAGGTGACAACTCAATCATGTTAGCTTCTAGAAGCTACTTTAGGACCACTATCATAGGTATGTTGAGTCTTGTAAAATTCCTTTGTGGGGGTTTTTGAGGTTGGCTAAGAACCATATTTTATAGGGTGTTAACAACATTGTTAACAACCCTACTATATATTACCCCATCACCAACCACATGCTTGTTCTTATATTTATTTTTAGTGGTCCTATCTTATTTTAATTTAATATGACCTCTTATGATAAGGGCTTGCTCTACCCTTCTTGCTAGATCTATTACTTGGTCAAAAGATGTGATAGTTGTCATTTCCAATTCATAAGATATTTGTTCTTATAATTTTCCAATAAATATCTCAAACATATCTCAAGGAGGCAAGGTATATCTCAAGCATCCAACTAGACTCCTCCAACGACATAAAAGTTTTGAAAATTTTTCATCTTTAGCTTGTTTTAACATATAGACATATTTGATAGTCACATTCTTTTCAACATAAGCACTGAATTGTTGAACAAATATTTTATCCGTCTCTTCAAAATTCATCAAATAATGATTAGGCAATTGATAATACCACTCTAATGCCATACCACCAAGGCTATTAAGGAATGTATTAAGTAACAATATATCATCATATATGATATTTTGGCATGTTGTTCTAAATATTATTATATGCTCAATTGTATATTTCATTCCATTATAGATAGACAAAATAGACATTGGAAAATACTTAGGATAGGGACTAGAGTCAATGATAGGGTCTAAGGATTGGTTGCACATTTATCTATAGTTGTAGGTGAAACTAGGTGACTGAATCATATCCACTTTTGAAACCAATTGTTTCACCATATTTGTTAGACATTGAATTTTATGATTGTTGTTGTGTAATGTTCTTAGGTTCCCTAGTGCAGGGGTATACGTAGGTTTTTGAAAGAAAACTTGTCTCATGTTGGAGGTATTGACACTGTTATGGTATGGGTTATGATATGTGGTATCTTAATGTAGAGGATAACTAACATTTGGTGGAACATGAGGATGAATGTTGATATTAGGTGAATAAGGAGAAAATTGAACATAATTTTGAGTCACACTACTAGTTGGAGGAATTTGCAAAATTCTTCTAACATTGGTGGTCATAGTAGTAGCATATGTTGGTTGAGGGTAAGGATTGGCATGATGTAAATATTCAAACAATGGATTGCTATGAACATATTAAGGGGATTTGATTTGATTATGAGATGTTATAGCTTTATTGAGTCTGGGTTCCTCATCTATAGCTTTATCCAAGGCATATTTATGATGCTTGTAGAAATTCTAGACATGTTCAAATGATTTAAATATAAGGTTCCCATTGGACCCCTTAGTAGGATCAAGGTCATTGCCAGTTTCTTCATTTTTTTCCTCTTCTATATTATGATTATCTCTATCAATATGATAATATTATTAATAAATATCATTAGACTATGAAATCCTTTGCCCAATACTAGGTTGGGAGCCATTAGGAGAGAGATAAAGAATAGAGTGGAAAAGGAGGAAAACTAAAAACTAGAAAAAACATAAGATTTTTTTAAGATGTTTTTAAATGTTTTCTTATCTAAAAAAATAGAATTAGTGGTATTGATTAAATTTTTAAATAAAGTACAAAGTAAGAGGCTTCCTACCTTAGCCACTAAGATGTGTCTTCATGTCAAGTTCATGAAATATGTAGAGGGAGAAAATTGCACATCGGGTATGATCCTTGGCTAGATTTGTTAGGAGCCGAGGTGACCATGGTGGCTGTTATAATCTCTACATTGAATGTGTAAAATAAATGGGTTCATCAATAATGGTTTTATGACTCACTCCAAGTCTAGGATGGAGATATTTTATGTTTCAATTAAGCATACACTTATTGTTTACCTTTTTAAACTAAGTTATGAAAATGAAAAAACAATGCAAGACACACAAGATGAAAAATAAAAAGATTAACCCTAGTATAATTTTGTAATTCAATGATGTCTAACCCTAGCATTGGAAAATAAAGTCTTTGAACAAGGGTCCAAGGGAATTCAAAAATAAGATAAAAACCCTAGATGCACACTATATGCTTTTATTCTTTTAAATACTTAGAAATTCAACAAAATATTTTCCTTTTACTTGTGATATATATTTTGAACAAAATTGAATAGAAAGCAAACAAAAAACAACCTAAAAGCTTTACTCAAGGTACTATTCTGATCCAGTGGTTGATCCTAGCTTTAAATTGCATCTAGAACATCCAAATAGCTTTAAACCTACAAAATAGCTTCACAAATATTAGAAAATTTGATTAGCATTTGGGATCTTGCTTAGGCAACTATTTTACTAAGCTTAGAGGTACAGTAGTCAAGACCCCTTGGTCCTATTAGTTGACCATTCAAAAGTAAAATGATCTTTGACCTTTGGAACATGCACAAATAGAGCATATCAGATATGTAATAGCAAAATAAAATGTAGATAGTATGGACACAACAAAATGCTAATATGAAAATTGCAAATTAGGATTTGGGGGTGTAAAATCTTGCTTCCACAATCTAGTTTACCAAATTCATGCCCTATATGAGTGGGGTGTGAATTTTGTTTAGATGCTCTTTTTGAGCCCAAAAACAACAAAAAATAGAGTGCAAAACAGTGAAAAACAGACTTGTGAAGCAAATAATGTAAATATAGAATGTGATGAGATGATGGAGAAAGCAAGGAGCAATTAAGAGGTGGAAGAAGAACTCCAATAAGTTTGATCTCTCAAATCATCAAGACTCCTCCACTTAATACCCAAGGGCAACAAATTTTTTATAAAGCTTTATTCTCATAAATATGAATCATTCACCAATATGTAGAAATATCAAATCATTCATCCAAAAATAATTTTCCAATACCATTAAGGTAGGAAAACACCAATAATCATCCTTAAGGAAGGAATAACTCTAGAATATCTCCCAATATGAGAGTGCCACTTAAGGAGGCAAAGTACCATAAGCCACTGCATGGGAAAATATGATTACATATGATTGATCTCCATGATGATTACAATGATAAATATCTTTTCTTTATATATCCATCTTCTAATTCTACTTTGGGGACCTGACTGCTAATATAATATTATATTCTAATATAATATACTATTATAATACAATCAACGTAAGGTTATGTGTGGCCCATGCCAACCATTATACAATATACTAATATATCCCCAAATATATATTCCTAGGTACCCTAACATACCACCCTCCTTACAAATGTTTCATCCTTGGAACATATGAAGAAAAAAGATAAGCAATGTTATCAACTGGTACCAATCTCGATCATCCATCCATCCTAGTGAAATGTGTTGATGTTGATATGCCATTTTACCACTTTAGTATCCAAATTTGCTTTGTTGGATCTATGTTTCTACTATTGTATTTTGATAATTTGAATGTTAGGTCCACTTGTTCCTTTATACTGATGAAACACTCTAAAAACTAGGATAACTATGCTTTATCTACCAAACACTACCATACTTGGTGCCCTTCTGATTCCATATAGAACCATAATATTGTTGCCTTGATCCATACCTCCAATATTGTTTCCACTCATGGTGGTGTCTATGGTGATATGGTGTAACCTTAACTTGACGTTCTACCTTCTTTGACTCCTCAACATTTGGCTCCATTGTTTTAAATTCTTATACACATTTTTATTTCATGTTCCCTTTGTTTGGTGTATCCTTGTGCTCTTATATCAAAGCTTTCTCATACTATGCTACTATTATTTCCATGGGTTCAATTGCGACTATTTCTTCCATGGAATCTATTTCTACTACTATTGTATTGGATTCTATTTAAAGTTCTTCAACTTGTTTCTCTGCACACACTTCTTGTTTTTCCTTGGATCCTTGCTCCTTAAGCTGATAAATATCCTATAGTGTTATATTATTTTTCCTATACCATAACTTCATAAACTTCTTTTGAACATTAATGTTAATAGTACCCAAAGAATCTAACCAAGGATAACCAAGAAAAATATCCACATTATCCATCTCAATAGCATGAAAATATGAATGTAAAACATATTTATCCATGGTGATATTTACCTCTTAAAAATCTAAAAATTCTCACCCTCAAGATGTATGTCCTTTATTTTTGTTGCTTAAACCTGCAACCTCTTATCCAAAGCAATATTAATAAAATTATATCTCCAAATAGGATCAATGGAAATAATAACCTATTCCTTTTGAATGCTTCCATGAACCTGCAAAATAGAACTTTTAAATGAATTTAAACTCTTTTGATCCTTCTCTTGCTTTTGAAAATCCAAATATGTGGCTTCATTCTTCTCACTATATTTCTTAACATTTTTCTCTTAATATTTTTTGAGTAATTTTAATTCTTTTTCATAGTCTTCATTCTATTTCTTGAAAACTTCCCACTCTTATTTCCTTTCATTTTTATCATTTTGAATTCCTTCTAGTTTATTTTCAAGGTCTTTTATGACACCCATCAGGCTATCTATTTTTTATCCCTTTCCTCAAGATATCTCATACAAATATCTAACTTTCTTGGTAATTGAATAGGTTCCCATTTACTCAAGAATGCTTGCTCTATTTTTCCCAAGTCAATTCACAATTATGGGCACTATGAAAACTATAAAACCAAGAAAGAGCTTCTCCTTCAAGACAATAAGGAAGCATAATTTTCCAAAGAGAATAATGATACAAGGATATAAAATTTTTCCACCAATCCCTAACATCAATATCATATTCTCTAGAATTTTTTTGTATCTCCATAAGTTCACACCCCAAGATAATGCAAACTAGGGTTTCATGAAAATATATATCATGCCCCAATGCAAACTAGGGTTTTATAAAAATATATATCTCCCTACTAATTTGAAGCTAAAATTCCACATAAAACAATTAGATCTATAGTTTTTATTCCAAAAATAAATAAATTGCAACTGATTTGCTTACCCTGATTGATAAATTTCATCTTCCAAAAAAAAATTGTAATTTGAAAATTCATCACTACCCTTGTTCCTAATGGTTGACTTTAAAATTTTGTATCTCCCTCAATACTACTCAAATTCAAATTCCACACAAAGCACTTCAAATTCCACATAAAATTATCCAAGAATCATTTGAATCAGATAAAATTTCACAAAGATATGGCTCCTGAAAGATGAGACATTTTTAAAAAAAAAAATCTACCCTAATTCTGCAATTTCAAAAAAAATCCCCACTTTTCCAAAATCATTGCTCTAATACCACTAGTTATGAAACTTTATTCTCATAAACATAATTCATTCACCAATATGCAAAAATATCAAATCATTCATCCACAAATAATTATCCGCAATAAAAATCCACACAATGAGATAGAGATAGATAATACCCTTAAGATAGAGAAACACCAATAATACTCCTTAAGGAAGGAATAAATCCACAATATATCCCAAGATGAGAGTGCCACTTAAGGAGGGCAAAGTCTCATAAGCCACTTTATGGGAAAATATGATTACATATGATTGATTTCCATGATGATTACAATGACAAATATCTCTAATTTATATATCCATCTTCTAATTCTACTTTGGGGAGTCGACTCCTAATATACTATTATATTATAATATAATATTATAATACAATCAACCTTGGGTTATGTGTGTCCCATGCAAACCCTTATAAAATATACTAACATATCCTCAAATATATATTCTTAGGTACCCTAACAAAACACCAAAGCACAAAACAACAAAACAATAATTTGGAGCATATGAGCACTTATTAGCATAAGCAATGAGCGATTCAAGAATTAGATTCTTAAAATAATTTTTTGGTTAAAAATTTGTAGAAAATAGGGAATCCAATCCTCTATTTATAAAATGTTTGAAGGGCAAAACAAACAAGAAAATGAAATTTCACCGCAAGCAAGGTCCAACCCCAAAATGGGCTGATGAGAGAAGGGTTTTTTGTGATAAAAACCCCTAGAAGGCCAAATCCGTTGCGTCTGATTATAGGTCATGAATATAGCAAGATAAATTCACACCCTATATGCACCAAACATGAATTTTGTAAAGCTAAGGAAACAAGGCAAAGGAAGAAGGCAAAAGGTCCCCAAATTTGCACTTGGCAAGCTTAGGTGGTTGGCTAAGGGTCTAAGGAAGAATTGACTCATTTTGATGGGTCAATTTTCCATGTCGACAGTGATATATCACTTCTTTCTAACCCAATAGAAGGTATTTTTCATTTTTTCATTATTTTGACCCTCTTTGATGAGCATAATCATAATAATTATGTACCTCCTAGTAACAACCCAAAACTACCAACCCATTTTTTTTTAAAAAGAGCACTTACAAATAAATATTGAAAAGGGGAAATACCTCTAATTTGTTTAACTCAGCATACAAGGCTTCACACATTTGAGTTCCAAGTCACTTTAGATGATACTCAATGGATAGGTGTGACCAAATCCCATGTTTTTTGGGGTTTACCTTACTAAACCTACATGTTTAGAAGGATGCATAAAGTGGCCACCCATATTTCCCATACCCTCCTCAACATAGGACCTTATGACCATGGTATAGGGATTATCCTTTAAGACCTACACACTTAAATGGGAATGCTCATTTCCTATCATGACTCTAAACCCATTTAGGGAGGTTGAATAACGTAGAGCATTGGTACTTAGCTACCATAACTCCAAGGTCTAACTAAGCTCATCGCCACTTTGATGAAAACTAACATGATTACTTGATATTACATGATTGAGGGATCACCACTATTGTATTGTGAATGGTTTTCCTAATATTTAGATGGGATATACCCAAACCTACATGTTCTAGGTACAACCATTTACAAGTACCCTGGCTATTATCCTCTTATAACTTTTTCTAGGTTTATGAGTTCCTAGCTATTGCATTCATGCAACCCCTTCTAGGACTCATTTCTACCTGGTTATTTCCTTCATGCAACTCATCCCAATATTGGGCTTTATGGCTTACTTAGAGGAACATTCTATCCCAACCCAAGGTTAGATAAACATTTCAATAATAAGAAGCATGATATAAACCATCAAAATAAATGCTAGAAGATATAATCTAAGAGTTCCTCTTAACCAAAAGCCACATCCATACATTGATATAAATAATTAAGCAAAAACTATCTAAACCATGATATAATTAAACCACATTACTTATTTCCAATGCTTATCAAAAAGGCTTCAAGGAAACATTCCATCATTTTAGATAAAGGAGCTAAAGAGATTAACCATTAATCTAATTCCTTAATCAAAGCAAAATCTAAGCTAGCTAAATACATAAGATTACTTAACCAATTACTTCATGGCTCATGATACAAAGGAAACAACATAATCCTTCTTTATAATAGTAATCAAGTTTTTACAAATCATTCAAGCAAATGCAAGTCTTTGCTTATTTACATCAACATTACTTTTGAAGAGATTTAAAAAAAAAACTATCTGGGATCCCCTGACAATCAAGTATCCATAGCTTCTTTGATGATTGAACCACCCATAGCATGAGAGATTTACTTAGGGATTAGAACTCTAAATGCAATGCAATTGGATCATGCTAAAACCAATATGAAAAATACCATGCATAAAATATAAACAACCATCTAAGGAGAATTCCCTACTTCTCCAGAAAATAATTATTTAACTCACCAAGGTCTCAAGAATTATTATACATGAAATACAATCCACATAAGAGAATCCCATACTTATTTTTATAATAATAATCCTTTAACTTACAAAATTTTCAAGAATTATTATTTTATTTTATTTCAAAAACCAACATACAAGTAAACACATTCAACCAAAGAGAATCCCATACTTCTCTTAATAATAACTTACAAAAGTCTCAAGAATTATTATTTGTTTCTCTTTCAAAAACCAACATACAAGTAAATCTTCTTACTTAAAAATAAAATAATGCACAAAGCTTATAACATCTACCCCTTTATAGCTTTCATTACCCATAAAGACAATCATAAACCAACCCACATAAGTTTAAACAAGAGTTTTCCAACAAAGCATGCATGAGCTTTCTTAAAACATGGAACTAATCTATACTCTTTTCAACTTAGCAAGGGCATTCAGTTAATGATGTAAAGCTTAAATAAACATAGAACTCTTCTACAATTCTACTAAATATTTATGAAAGCATTCCATCCATAAAAATAAAATATATTAAAGCTTACCAAAGCAATAACATAAAGCTTTAATAAAATAATAAAATAAACTATATTAAAGCTTACCAAAAAAATAACATAAAGCTTAAATAAAACCCTAAAAAAATGTTTGTGTGAAAGGAAAATAACATCAATGAATAGGGCAACCAAATACTTCCAAGCTGGAGATAACGACACCTAAAAACCCTAGATATATACATCCAAGAACAAAATATAAATGCACATGACACCAAGGCAAAAGGTTATTTTTAAACTAGATGAAAAACAAAGGTTCAAAAGTGGTTGACGTCACTCACACATCCAACAACAGAGGTAAGCTAACACAAAGTAAACAGTGACAAAAAGTGTGCTAACATGAAGCAACCCATGATAAAAGGGTGCTATCACAAAGTAACCAATAAAAAAACAAAATTCAAGGTGCAATAGAAGGTAAACCAAGGTGATGCTACCCTATGCCTCACATAATATAAGCAGCTACCATGATAATAATGAACAGAGTGAAAAAGAAGATGCCAAACTAAAACATCAAAATAGGGTGGAAGGTATGTAGAAGCAAACAAATATAAAAATATCAAAGTATAGCACATCCAAAAACAAGTAGAGAAAATAAGGTTCAACCAAAGCAATAGAAGCACCCAAAAATTTATCTCCCAAAGACTTCGTTGCTCGACACCACACCTCCTTTCTTGCTACTGCTTCTACTACCATCCTCCTCTGGTCTCCAAAAACCCATTCACCCAACCTTTCATGAGATTAAAAATAAGGGCTATGATATTGCATGGGATGCACAATGAATATCAAGGAGCATTACATGCCACCCTATTTGGTGAGCTTGGAAATTTCATTCCAAACTTTAACAAAACCAAAGTACCTTAATATCCAAGGTGGATCGATCATCAACACATAGCAATTAATATATTAATAACAACCACTCCCATTCCATGGTGGTATATAATTATTATGGTAACTTTACATTATACTTGATTTACTAAGGTAATAAGCTACCACTCAAGTAATAGGAAAAATATATAAATTTACTAATCAAACATAGCCATTATTATCCATAATGCAAAACATAAACAAGCATGGCATCATATCAATATCCTACACCATTGTTTTATCCTCAAGAGGGAGGTATTTTTTAATATAGTCCAAACGTTATTGCCAACCCTGTTGAGGATGATAGCTCTAGCAACATTCCATTACATCACAAGACAGAGACCAGAATAGTAAAGCATCTCATTACATGAATAGAGAGTGATACAATTCGAGTAGAGATATGAGGCCCTTTATATAGGAATAAGATAGGTTCCTTGGCCAACACTCTACCTAGCTGTACAAGGGACACCTTGCACATTTACAACTTGCACATTGACACTTGTGCATTTACTACATTGCATGAAGCAACTAGATAAATTTCCCCTAAAGTAATCTAACATAACCAAATGATGTAATATATTCTAACACCCTCCTGTATTACATTATTTGGTCACATAGATGATATCTAAATGTTTGAAACTTGATTTTCCCAAGTGATTTTGTAAAGATGTCTACCAATTGATCTTCTGTAGGAACATACTTGAGGATGATATGCTTGTTCTAAAAATTTTCTCTGATGAAATGACATTGAGCTTCAATATGCTTTTTTATTTCATGTATTATAGGATTCTTGATCAGGTTTAGTACTCCTTTATTATCATAGAATATCATGGTGGGAGTTCATTTGATTCCCATGTTATATAGTATGTATTGTAGCCATAGAGCTTCACAGGTTGTATCTCTTATTGCTCGATATTCTACTTCAGTTGAATATTGTGCTATTGTATGTTATTTCTTGTTGTGCCAAGATATGGGTCCTGATCCAATATAGAAGACATAACCTAAGGTAGATTTCCTATCATCAATAGATCCAACATAATCTAAATCTGAGTATCCCTCCAAAAAAAATTCTTTGACATCCTTCATATAAGTTAATCCATAGTCAGTAGTCTTCTTGATATATTGTAATATTCGTTTTGTAGATTTCCAATGACTTTCTCTTGGTTCTTGCATGAACCATGCAATATAATTTACTGCAAATGCTATATTTGGTTGGTTGTTTGTTAAGTATAGAAGACTTCCAATTAATTGGTGATACATCATCACTGAAACCAATGGTGTTTCATCATTTTTGGATAGTTGAGTCCCTTGTTCCATTGGTGTATATTTGGGATTACACTCTATCATTCTATACTTTTCAAGAAGGGATCTTGCATATTTTGATTGAGTGATAACTATTTTATCCTTTCCTTGATAAATCTCTAGACCAAGGTAGTAGTTCATTAGCCCTAGATATATCATTTCAAATGCCTTTTCTAGATCCTTTTTTATGTCACTTATTAACTTTTTTGAACTCCCAGTAATCACTATGTCATCAACATATACTATGAGGATCAAGATATCATTTCCAATTTTCCTGGTATATAAGTTGGGATCTAATGAACTCCTTTTGAAGTCATGCTATAACAAATGATTATTGATCTTTATATTCCATGCTCTGGGAGCTTGTTTCAAGCCATATAGAGATTTATTCAATTTGCATACCTTATTTTCTTACCCTTGAATGATAAAGTCTTTAGGTTGTGTCATATAGACTTCCTCTTCTAATTCACCATTAAGGAATGCACTTTTTACATCCATATGATGAAGTTTCCACCCTTGATGTGCTTCTAGTGCACAAACTATTTGGATAGTAGTCATTCGAGTTGTTGGTATGAATGTTTCTTCATAGTCAATTCCCTCTTTCTGAGTATATCCTTTGGCTACTAGTCAATATTTGTACCTATCTAGTGTTTCATATACTTTGTATTTTATTTTGTACACCCATTTACAACCTACTACTTTCTTTCCTAGAGGTAATTCCACAAGATTCCATGTTTTATTTTTTTGAAGTGATGTATACTTAGATTCCATGGCCACTTTCCAGTGTGAATTACTTAGTGCTTGAAGTGTTGATGTTGGTTCTATTGTATTACTCAACATCCCTTTGTTCATTCTGGTTATACTATGGGTTTGTGGTCTAGTAGTAGTAATATCTAGCATTATTTCTAGATTTGATTCTCTGAGTGTATCTTTGAGCCATATTGGTTCTTTTCTAGGAGGTACTACAAAAGCTTGCATGTCTTGTTCTTGAGATTCTGATTTTAAATCTTCACTTATTGTGTCTTCTTCAGATAGATCTAGAAGGACTTTTGTGTCTTCACTGGATTCTTTAGTATAGTTTTTTACTTTTTCATAAAAAATTACATCTCTACTAATGTAGAATTTCTTTGTATATGGATCTAGTATCCTGTATCCTGTAGACTCATTGTCATAACCAAAAAATATCCCTACCATAGTTTTGTCATCTAGTTTAGTCCTCTTTTATTTTGGAATATGCATGTAGGATTTGCATACGAAGATTTTTAATATTTCTATGTTGGGCTTCTGTCCTGACCATGCTTCTTCTGGAGTAATATGTTTGAGTACTCTTGTTGGTAGTCTATTTTGAATGTAGACTATTGTTTGTACTACCTCTACCCAATATTGGTGATCAAGTTGTGCTTCTTTTAGCATACATCTCACCATTTCCATTATTGACCTATTTCTTCTTTCTACAATCCCATTTTTTTGAGGTGAATATGTTGTAGTGAGTTGTCTTCTAATTCCATTTTCTTCAAGGAATGAGTCAAATTATTTGGAAATAAATTCTCCTCCTCTATCTGAATGAAGTGCTTTTATGGTATTTCTTGATTCCTTTTCCACTTGAATTTTGAATTGTTTGAAATGATTGAATGCTTTTGATTTGTATTTCATGAAGTATACCCACATTTTTCTAGTGTGATCATCCACAAATAGTTGAAAGTATTTATGTCCTCCAATACTATCAACTTTCATTGGTCCACACAAATCTGTATAGATTATCTCAAGAGGTTGTTGGGCTCTGTGCTGACGAAGTTCGAAAGGAATTCTATGTTGCTTTCCTGTTAAGCATTCCGGATATATAGTAGTCTCTGGAGATAAGTTGGGTAGCCCTTCAACCATTTGATACTTGAATAATTCCTTTATTGACGTCTCACTAGTATGCCCTAGATGCTTATGCCATAGATCTGAAGCTTTGGTTGAAAGAGCTGAGTGAGTAGCAGTGTCTAGAATAAATAGACCATTTCTATAAGATCCTGATGCTATCCTTTTTTCTTGTTTGGAGATGTAGCATTGTTTCCTACCAGTGAGAACTTTGAATTCAATAGTTAAGTCTTGATCCATAAGTTGAGAAACAGAAATAAGATTAGTAGTTAATCCTGGAATGTACAAAACATTTTTTATTATTCCTCTTCCATCCTTTAGATTTACTGGAATATTGCCAATTCCTTTTACCTCATATATTTTTCTATCTGCTACAACAATTGGCTTCTCATTTACCTTCTTCAAAGAATTGAACCAGTGTATGTTACCTGTCATATGTTTGCTTGCACCTGAGTCTATATACCAATAATCCATGATGCCTCTTGACTCTCAAGTGTGTTTTGAAAGATAATATAGTGCTTTTGTAATTTGTAGTTCAATTTTGGGTTGATTTTGTGAAATTTTGTAAACACCAAAATCAACTTTTCTAACACCTTATTACTCCTATTGAACTAAGCACTTTTTCAATTTTGAAGAGGTTTTAATGTTGGATTTATTTTATCCCTTTTTATAAATTTTTGAGACAAGAATATTGCTAAATTCCAACCTTTGAAAAACTTAAATAAACCCCTTTTAATATCCCTTAGGATTTTATTTTAGTGTATCTAATTTTCAATAACCTAATTTGGTGTTGTAATCCTTATAGCTCCCAAATATAGAAAATTAGAACACAATAATATTTGCAAATATTTAAAAATTAATTTCCTAGTAGAAACCCTTATTTCTCCTAAGTTTAATATTGCAAATATTATATTGATTTGATAGATTATTCCCTTTGATTATTTGCTTTCAATATGGTTAATTGCTTCTAAGTTTAACCTTGATTTATCAACCTTATAACTCCCTTAAATGAAAGCACATTAAAGTAGGGAATAAATCTCACCTTGCAATATTCGAATACCACAATAATTGGTGTTGTTTTTGGATGTGAGATGGTTGCAATGTGAGTGTCTTTGCTTTGACCATTCCCTCCAATGGAAATCTTGGATTTAATGCTTCAACTATGGTACCTTTAATATCTATCTTTGACCTTCTTTGACCAGAGCATTAAAGGCTCTTCCACCTTGCTTCCACGTTGCAACTCGACCCTATGTGCAAATACTATGGAGTGTTGAATGTGGATGTGTGAATGCTTCTAAATGATTCTGAATGGTATGTTCCCTCATCCAAGGTTAATTTAATAGATGGTAAATATTTTGATGAGTGACAAGTGTCACAATGGTTACATTCAATACTTCAAATATGCTCTTGGACACTTGGAATAGAGTGGGGATGTTACAAACTTTGTTCAAACACCTATTACAAGTGTCACCCTTGCTTAAGTAACATCTAAAGCATTTTTATTCCTTCATAGTGTGTTGTCCAAGTGGATCTTGTATTCCAACATACGTAAGGCTTCCTTCTGTAATGCCTATGGCTGAATGTAACTCCTCTTCCATGTGGACTATGGGTGCCAAAGAGATGTTGTAATGATTTTTCTCACATGTGTGAAATTCCAATGTACCTTTGAGGGCATTTAGGGTTTCTTTTGGATAATGACAAGTGGCACTTGCATGCCCTAGTCTTATCAATGCCTTCTTGTAAGCTTTTCAACATACTTTTCCACCTTATTCCTTGTTGTATTTCTATGGTGCTAAGATGGTTCCAACCAAGCAATGCTTATGGTGGAGCTTTGGTGGAGATTTGGAGGAAATTTGGTGGAGCTTTGGTGGCTCTTGAATGGAGTTTGAATTGCAGTGCTTTGGTGGAGACTTCTTGATGCTCCAATGATGGTATTGTATGTGTATGATTCCAATTTGCTTTCTTTGATTTCCATTGCTTATATGCTACTGGATTTATCTCCTTTAGTGAGCAATGTGACACCTTTCTTGTGCTTTGCAGGTTATCTATTAGGGTTGTCCAACCCATGCATGATGTGATCCCTTTTTTAGAGGCTTCTTTATGATTGGAGTGTGCTGGTATTTGACTGTGCTCTTATTGACAATAATTTGCCTTTGAGACACCCTCAAATCTACCCTATTTCCTATATAAACTAGATTAGGACAATGCAATACAATGTAACAAATTCATGTATAAAATAATATTTATTGCACCCTCTTTTGCACTCTTTTTTCAAGGTCTAAATTTCTGGTTTTGTGGCAAAATTTTTGAATGCAATGTAGGGGTTTTGAGGTTGTATCTTGATTAGACACATTCCCATTTTTGCTTGGATAATTTTATGACAAATCCAAGCTTAGATATAAGTATATAGAAGCTCCTTATTTGATGCAATTTTCTGCACTTTTCTCCTTGCAACTAACCCTGTAATGCTTTGGATTTGAGACTCACCAAGTCTAAATATTTTAAGATTCTATTTCTAGTTTTGGTTAGTTGTCTTATTCTCCAAGTTTTGGAGGATTCTAACCTATTTTTGTGGTGTAACTTGGCCACTTTTATCATATATAAAATGTAAAAAAAATCACATATTTCATTATATTTGTAATGAGTATTTATACAAATATTCATGGGTAGTTTGAAGGGACATACCCTTACATTAATCAACTATCATACCCTTACATTAATTAACTAATGTATTATTCTAACATTCCCCCCATAATACATTAGGTCTTTAGAGAACAAGAGAGGATGCTTTGAAAGTATTCAAAATTTCCATGATCAATGACAAATCCCTCAGGTTGCTTCATGTAGACTTCTTTTGCTAAGTCTCTATTTAGGAATGCAAAAAATTATTTTGATGTGTACTCTCCCCCTCGATCTGAGCGGAGTACATGAATATGATGGCTAGTGGAATTCTCCACAAGAGTTTTGAACTCCTTGAAATACTAAAAGGTTTCATCCTTCGATCTCAAGCAATACACCCACATTTTTCTAGAGTAGTCATCAATAAATAGTAGGAAATATCTTAGGCTAGTGTGGCTAGCCTCTAGGGGTCCTCACAGTTCGATGTGAATCACATCAAGAGGTCCTTTAGCATGATGTGTACTAGCCTCAAATAGAATTATATGTTGTATGTCTTCTATAAAAGTAGAACAAATATTATAAGGAAGAGCAAGGGATGGAATACCATGCACCAAATATTGTTTTTGCAAGGTCATCAAGTAGTGGGAATCCATGTGTCCATATTATCAATGCCAAAGGCTAGTGACATATGCAACATGAAAAGTGAGCACCTGATTATTGGAAGTCACACAATCAAGCAAGAACATCTTCTCACCACAAATCAAACAACTTTTCTGCAGCTTGTTGGGATTTTGGTTGCCTTGTCATTTTTTGTGGAATATATTATTGCCCTTTTGATTCATCATAATGGCATGCTTTTATTAATTTTAGTTCTCATGGAATGCTTCCTCTTGTTGCAAAAAAATTACCAATTCTTCAAAATTGGGCTTCTACTTCAGGATGTTCAAGGATGTCACAAAGGTGCAATATGACTTCGAAAGTGCTCTCAGGGTAATGGGTACAAGGACCTTATCTTCCATAGTCTCTCCTAGGGCTTGTAGGGATGCATGGAGTGTCAATACTCAACAAAGAAATGACTCCAACTTCTCACCACCTTTCAACCTTAGAGTGTGCAACTGTCCTTGAAGATGAAGAATTTGATTTTGGTTCTTTGACTCATACACTTGTTGCAACTTCATCCATACGGTAGTAGAAGTCTTAGCATCCCAAACATGAGGTTGGACATAATTTGAGATACCAAGTAATAGGATCATATGAGCCTTGTAATTTTGTTTATCAAATGCCTCATGATATTTATGAACTATCTGTGGATATTGCTCAGTCCCCGTAACAATATCCCATAAGCCTTCAAATTCAAGAATGGCTTGAATCTTCATTTTCTAGGCTGCATAATTGTCACCTTTGAGGACTTGAGAATTGGAAAGTAGAATTTTGGGAGCACTCGATTGTGCCATTCCATTGGGCAAAAATATTCATCTTTACATTTTTCAAAATCTTAATTTTTCAAAAGTTTAAAGTTTTGTAAGGTTACCTTTAATTTTTCAAATAATTTCTTTTTTTTAATTAATCAATTTTATTAATATTAAAGTGTTGATATAAATATAAATACTTTAACATTTATATTAGTATTTTAATATTTATATAGTGTAATATTAGTACTTTAATATTTATATGGGTACTTTAATATTTGTAGTTTTACAAATATTATAATTGTATTACTTATGCCCAATCTTCTCAACTCACATTCTCTTCATGTTTTGGTCAAGGATTTGAACCCATAGTGCTCTTTCTTCAGCCATCACTTGCCACATGGATCGTGGTGCTCCTCCTAAAACTATTAACAACTCTTGATTTTTATAATACTTCTCTCTTATAATGGCTAAATATGATGTGTAATGTAATATTTGATAAGCTAAGGTCTGGTCTTTCCTTTTTGGCTCCAAAATATTCAATCTAAAGTGTATGACTCATTGTATTTTTTGAATTCATTGTACTCAATATATTCACTGTATTCACTATATTCAGTCTAAAATATATGCTTGATTCACTGTAGGTGTATTCACCTTGAACCAATGAGATGAATGTATAACTCCTTTCTATGAAGGTGATCCTCCTTGAATGATGCCAAGTGGCCAAGGAATTCTACAAATATCTTTAATGCAATTTGTTCTAATAATGAAACCTCAATGCTCTAAATTCATCTATGAATCCCTATAGTAAGTCCAAAGTTTGAGTTCTCCACAAAAATTTCAAGGTTTATTTTTTAACTAGCGAAGTAGTTTTCCTTTCGTAGATTTGATGGTAAGGAGACCCTAATGATAGCAATTTATTTCCCTGAAGGAATCAATAAATCACATCGTAAGATGGGTGTGGATGTATTCTATCAACAATGTTGTGTTAGCTGAGTTAAGGCAACTTATGACAACTAGGATATGCAACTTAGTGAAGACTTATAACGTAGTCATCATGCATTTTCGAATTGAAGCTTCCAATTTCCTTCAAGATTTGTTTGGTTTCAACATGGTCAATATCTCCAACATGGCCAATCGTACTTTTTTGGCTGGGTACTAACATCACTATGATTTTGTTTTTTGGGATTTTATATTTTTTTCTAGGAGGGTGGCTACAGACTGCACCACAGAAGGCTTGGTGTGGCCATGATACCTTTTGGGCTATAATTAGGGTGAAAATGCTATCCTCTCACATGGAAATTTTATATAACTAGCTTGTTGAGCATTCAAATATCAATGGTGTCATTGGATGCACTCAAATATAGTTGGGCTTAGAATAATTTTTGGGTATTGGATGCACCAATCCTCATAGGTCTGATGGAATATAAGAAAGATGATTGTTCTAACCTTGGTTTTCAGATACCATATCATATATAAAATGTAAAATGAATCACATATTTCATTATATTTATAATGAGTATTTATACAAATATTCATGGGTCGTCCAAATAGATATACCCTTACATTAATCAACTATCATACCCTTACATTATTTAACTAATGTATTATTATAAAAACTATATGCTGCATATATTTGTGTACTAATAGTGTCTTTAGACTCTTTGTCAAATTCTGATTTTGTGCCCTTCTCAAGAACACAAACAACAATTTTTTTGAGAGCAATAAAATAGTGCAAATGAATCTAATAATATTTCACTTTTAATGCACTAACAATTTCACTTTATCACTCCAATCAACTCTCAAAATAAATTCACCTAATCAATTTATTGAAACTAATCAAGAATAATCTGAAATGAACCTCAAAATGAACTTTTCTCTTTTTGCAATTTTGAAGACTGTATTCCAATTTTCCTTCTTGTAATTTTAATCCAAATAAGGTGCTCCAATGAATCTAATAAGTAATACAATTAATGAATCTACTTGCACCAATATTTGCTTACCTTTAATGGCTCTTGTAGATGATGTAGATATAGCTACCTTAGATAGAGTTTTGTAGCTTCTCTGGTCCTCTTCTTCCTACTCTATGACTCTTCAAACAATCTCAAAGTAATGAATTTTACATGCAATGGGTCCTTTAGACATCTAAAATATGTCATGTCGAGGCGACTACTCATATGGGACATACTAGAAGACCATATGGAAGACCTTGGACAAATACCAAGGTGTAGCAGTGGTTCTAACCACTCATTTAGGCAGTTTGGCTTAATCAGTGTTAGTCACGGTTGACACCTATGTTTAGCAGTACTGACTGCACCTCAAAGCTATGGTTAGCAATCAAAATCAATTAGACCTTGGTCGATCCAAAATTAGTTATAACGATCAATTGGTTACAAATCTAAGCATTTTAGGGGTGGAAATATCCAATAGTTTCCCTCCAATTTCTCTAGCTATCCTTTCTTGATCTTAGCTTCCTTAAGAAGCTAGGACATAGCCCTCCTAGGTGCTATAAGATCTCCCTCCAAATTGGGAAAAAGTCTATAGAAGCTTTCATTTGAACATAGTGAAGCCCTTTCGAGTTCATTACTCACCTAATTGTATTGTGATATTTCTTTCTTACACCCAACTGAGAGATTAAAATGGCAATTGAAGCGATGGAAGTCGTAGGAGGCTAGGAGAGCCAAGAAACTCAATTACTCCAACTTCATGCACAATATGAGCAATTCAACCACCAAATCTATCAAAGGATATAGAGGCAACCCTTGACCATCAATTTGATAGAGAGATTCATAGATTCAACCCCTGAATTGGAGGGTAAACATATCTCAGGCTCAGCCATGACTTTCAATTGTGGCTAATAGTGCTCACCGCGAGACAAAGTTGCAGTCAGGATATGATTTTTGATTTCCTTTTTTTCTTACCATATATATTTTTAATGATGATATATTAAGCTTAATGCATATTACTTGATTTAATAGATACTTTTGACCAATAGAATTAGGCATTTTAGTCACTTTTTCTTCATTTTTGTAATTTGTATGTTAATGATCTTTTTCATGCTTTCATTCCTTAAAATTCATAATTAGGCCATTAGATAGTTTAATTGATGCTTCTTTTAGATTCTTGATGGTAGAATTATCATGTTTGATGTAGTTTAATATTTTTCTTGATATTTCTTAATTCCATGTTGCTATGCCATCTTTTGTGTAAACTTCCTCTAAAATCCTCATCAAGAGAGGCCTCCTTTGTTACTAATTTGCTTCTTGTTGTTTATTGCATGCAAGACTAACAGGGTTTTGACATGCAAGGCAAAAAATACCTCTAATCATGGAGAATAAGGTCATCTAAACCTTAGATAAATTCATGTCATCGTAGAAGGCATTGAAAGACATCTACCCTTGCGAGGGATTTTCATACTGTAATTGTTGTATCAAATGGGTATCTCTAAGAGGGATGGATTTGTAACATGGATTGATTCAAATTAATGGAAGATACATTTCTTAATATGTGTTATTATTTGTCAATTTGTGTATGAATGCTCATTTTTATATGATATACAACTATTACAACATTAGGTGTTAGCCTTTTATAATGTTATAGGTTATCATAGAAAACTCTGCAATTTATGTGATTTTTTAGCTAACTTGCTCTATTTTTAATGATAGACACTAGCCACTATTGACAAAAATAGTTAAAAATTATAACCACGGTTGATACCCATGGGCAACAGTCACAGCCATGCCACAGAGCCATGGTTAGCATCATATAGGTCATATAATTGGGAAATAAAGCTTAATCGAATGTGGACCTGAGGTAGGACCTATATTTCCCTAGTTTTTTTGTTTTCTCTGCCTATGTTTTTCTAGAATGCATAAAATTCTAGCATAATTAGGGAATGCAACAAAAAGAAGATAAAATGCATTGAGTCCCTGGGTATTTTTCTTAGGTTTCACTAGTTGCTACTAGAAATAGTGGATCTTTGAGTGCATTCCACCCTAGTCTCCAGTGGTCTAGGCCCTTCTTGTATGTTGGCTTGCTTGTATGAGGCCCATCTAATGGCCATCTCATCATCATCATTAGTGTGCATTTTCTAAAAGTCATTTAGCTTAATTATGCATACTTCTAAATATTAAACATTCATTTTTGTATAACATATAGAAGAATCATTTGAGTGTTGTTTTATACATTTACTTTTATGTAAAATAAAATGAACCCACACTTACCATGACACATTGTAAATGCTAGTGAGTTGGAAGTTACATACAACCACTAGTAGGGTTCAACAATGGTGGCAGTGATTTCTATCTGTTGGCCCAACTCCCTCGATCCTATTTTTACTAGACCAATACCGGACCCAAGAACCACCTATAGCCTAAAAATTTGCATGTACTTCTCTTTGAAGGGTATAACACTGATTGGGTGAGGGTCTTGCAGGATCTGTGCTCCCTTACCGTGTGTGAACTTCATTACCACACATTATAGGTTGGATTACGCAGCCTAGATTTCATATCTAGGTTGTCGAGCTATGAGTATACAGGTGAAAGACCTTAAAAAATTGACCATATCATCAAATTATTGAAAACACGATGAGAGTTACTTAATTATACAAAAAATATCAAAACATATCAAATAGTTTAGGGTTCACATTAAAGCTTTAAAAGATATAATCACCATTGTATTCTTTGTGTGCTAATACAATCTATATCAAACATAGGATACACACTATGGTAGTTACAAGGAGAGGCCAACCTAGGCGTAGACCCAAAGTCAAGGCCGCAGCTCCACCCAATGCACAACAAGATGTGCAACGCACTTAATCATAGAATCCTCCAAAATATCTCTAGATGAGTATTGGATGGGACAATTCTACATGTGGGGATCCTATTGAGAATACCCTAGTATGAGGAGCCACTATAAACTCCTTGAGACATAGGTTAAAGCATGGAAATTCTCATCATGGGGGTTTCAAACATGTTAGTATTTACCGTGACTGCACGCCGCATGAATCATGTGATCTACTAAAGAGTTTGTCATCAAGGGATCCAGATTGGTACCCCTTCATCCTATAGCTAAGGGAGTCTCAAGGCCCCCAACATTTGAATATAGATGAGTTTAGGACCTACCCATTCAGGGTAAATAGAGAGGGTCACTTTTGAGCATATACCCATGCAAAATCCCCATATAATTGAGCCTGGTAGGATAACCATAGATATATCTAAAGTGGGAGCCAATGGTATACCACCTCATGAGCCATGGCATAGTAGATAGTTAGATGGTCTAGGTAAATTTATAGGGCAACTAGGTTACAAACCTACTTTTGTGCCTTCTCACTCTATGAGTGTGCGTAGTGGTAGTACTATTAGGACTATTAAAGAACTTGGAGAATGCTCCAAGCATCCTCATGACATGCATGCCCCCATATCCCATACATGCGCAAAATATAGGCAACAATTGGATGTGAATATCATCTTCACGGACAAGGGCAAAAGTGTAACAGATCAGTCCATTAGGGGATACACCTATAAGACTACTTGAATAGAGTGCACACACCAGAGGCCTTATACGACTGATCACATCGATAGATTGCATAAGCTAGTGTTAGAGCAAAGACATCATATCCTCCAAGACCAATTGGAGGATGTTCACACAGAGCGAGAATTCCTTGAAAACAATAACACTCAAAGGCAAAGGTTCATAAGGCAAAGCTTATATGAATAGTGCATGTGTGAGCAACACATCCTTGATCAAAAGGAGTATGTTGAGAGGGAGGATATATTGGCCAGTATCGGTCTACATCCTTGTAGTGAGAATAGGGATCACATTGATAGAAGAGTTGCTTCACAACCTGATTTGCACCCTAAGTACATAGATACCTGTAATGGCCACATGGCCCAACATAGAGATCGGTGTCTTCCATATGAACATCATGGGCATAGGTAGTATGAAGAATAAGATGGATATGAATTAGATCAATAATATTAGAAAATATCCCATGTTGAGGAGGAGGATGAGCCTATTCCTTTGCCTCAGTCGAAGAGGAACATACCTCCAAGGTGATCCATAGAAGAGGAGTTCTTATCTTCACAGGCTTATAAAGTCTTGGCAGGAAAGATCAAAGTTATTGAAAATCAAGGAACAAATTATCAAAATATAACCTTGAACAAGATTCATAATGAACCTTTATGTCTGTCAGTGCCAATTCTAGCTTATCCTGAGCATTTTGATATGCCTAATCTAGAAAATTTTAGGAGAGGAGGATGCACAAGAGCACCTCATTAGTTTTTTGGACATGTGCTTTCAAATTAAAATTAATGATGACATTCTCCTGCATACCTTCATTACAACCCTCTCAGGCCCAGCCTGTGAGTGGTTAAATCAACTCAAGAGGCACAACATCACCAGTTTTGAGAAACTACCTGATGCATTTCTTGAACACTTCTCCTTTGGCATCAAGAAGAAGGTGAATTTATCTGATCTGGTTTCTCTAACACAACATGATGATGAGCCAGTTATGGATTACAAAAAATGATGGAGGAATATGATGGCAAATATGCCATTCTCCATCCTTGCTTCTGAACTAACTTGGATATTCACAAAAAATTACGCCAAGCATATTTCACTACTACTACAGTTGTAGCAATATCAGACATTCAAGGAGGCTTTGGTGCAAGCCAAGGTAATAGAAGATATCAAGTTACAGGAAGGTAACTTGAAACTAAGGAATAATAAAGAATGGAAGAGGAAGAGCACTGAGAAATAGTAGGCCAAGCCAGCTCATGTTAATCAGGTGGTTATGAACCTTCAAAAAGGGAATAAGGGGTAATAGCAATGTAATTATCAAGCCCAACCTCCTCCTACATAGTAAAAATAATGCAAAAACAATAATCAGAGGAGTAAGGATAAGGAAAGATGACCTCCTTGCATGTTTAATCAATTTTTGAAATCGCTCATAGTAATATTCCATCAGTTATGCAAGGCTAAGGCCATAAACTTACCAGAAGTCAAAATGGTGGACCTGTTGGTCACGAATCTGCCACAGGAAAGGATTTTTACAATTGCGCCCTAGACCCGGCCAACATTGAAAGGCTGGAAGCAAGAAATGGCTCCCAGACCAATCTCCAGAGTGGGCCGGTTCCCTCTACTATTCTAAAATTGGGTTTAAGATAGGGTTGCTGGAAAGAGATTTAAAAGGTTGCAGAAAGAAATGGGAAATATGGCCACAGTCGAAGTGATGGGATCAGAAAAACAACAAGCAGGAAACTACAAACGCAACAACAGCAAGTAACACAAGAAATCAGCTTCATCCTCACACAATCACATGCCGCAAATCCCTCCAAACCCACATTCCAGGAATTGTACCCTGACCGCAGTATTTAAATCTAGTATGCATAATTTAAATGTAATAGCAATGCAGAAGTACGAATGCTATTAGAAATGCAGAAAACAAAAAGCAAATTCATCCATGCGACGCTTGAAAAATTAGAAGTCGATCCTTGTATTCCCGCAAATACAATTCCAGTTTCTAGCAGCAAGTTTTTCCAACCTTTGTAAATGAGAATTACATTGGTTTTTATAGAGGTCCGTCCTCTTTGCAGCATTAAAAACGTAAAACCAACTTCCTCGTGATCTACAATAATATCTTGAAAATCAGGAACACGATCCCCTTAATCGCAGCCTCGAGGAAATAAAAATTAAATACCATGAAACGTTCGCGGTCCTTTATTAAATACGATTCTTCGAATATGTGCATGAAAACCGTTGAATTAATCCACGAACCGTAGCTTTGAACCAATAAATCCTTTAATTTTGGTGGCCTGGGCACTCTTCGACCTTAACCGCATCGGAAATCCGCAAAATATTTAATTCGGGTTAGCATTAAATCATCGAAAATCGAAAAAACCCTTTCGGCCGTTCATATTGCACTTGGCGGGAAAACAGTTACAGGTCGCGAAAACGCGACGGGTCGCGAAATTGCGACAGGTCACGAAATCGCGACATGTTTGTATGCCGTACGCTTCGCTGCTGAAGACCCGCGAAAACGGAACATGTAGCGATTTCGCTACATGTTCCCGTCGTTGCTCCTCCTTGCGCCTCGCCTCGCGAATCGGAACATGTAGCGATTTCGCTACATGTTTCCGTCGCCGTACCAATCGCCTTTTTCGGTCGCGATTCGCTGACATGTCAGCGACGCGCTGCAAATTTTGACTTAACGCCTTCGACGCTGCTCGGGTCGCGATTCGCTGACATGTCAGCGAATCGCTGCATGTTTTCAACTTAATGCTTTTTTTGCCCACCGACCCGCGATTCCGGAACATGTCGCGATATCGCGACGGTTCCGCCCAACCTCGCTCGCGTTGATCGCGTTGACCGCGATTCTGCAACATGTCAGCGCATCGCTGTAGTTTTCAGACTTAGTCATTTTTTGCTCATTTTTTCTCCTTTTTTTCGCCCAAGCTGCATCAATCAAAGGTCAGATCCCCAACAATACATTAATGCATTCATCAATGAGAATCAATGTGGCAAAAATGCCAACATTCTTGGCGGCTCGTGGGGTATACAACTCGCTGTATGCAAGAATCCAGGCCTTAGTCCATTGGGCACAGAGTCATATCCGAACCGTAAACTAGCTGCTGCAAAACATGTTCTGCTGAAAAATTGAAACTGGAAAAAACTTGCATATAACTGATTATGAAACAACTAATGGAATGCGATGATGGAGTGAGCTCTTGCGATTGCGCAAGCGGTGACTGCAATGGAATGATGAAATGAAAATGAACGAAGTTATGGAGTGGGAATGGAACTAGGAAAGCTGTGAAATGAAATGAACTAGACTGTTAGCAAATGCGTAAAAGATTGAACTTAGAGGAAAGGGATAAGAAGATACGGGGAAAAACAGAAAAGGGAAAAAGAAACAACAGCCGTGGCTCATTTTGTTTTAATGCAGAAGAAAAAGAAGTAAAAGAAGGAAGATGAAGAAGGGAAAGGAAAGAAAAAGGGAAGGGAAAAGAAGAAAGTGCTAGAAAGCCACCAAACTGTTGGGAGGAGAAAAACAAAGGAAAAAACAAGCATCTACGGCTCGCAGGCAACAAGAACCGAGATGAACAAATAAAAACAATACCAGTTTTTTTTTTTTTTCTTCTTCTTTTTTTTCTATTTTTTTTTTGTTTTTTCAAAATACTATATACAATAATTCACGACATGATTGGCATGTCGCCACCAGACACCCAATCTCAGAATGTTATCCGATAAATCTGCAATGTCCCGACCAGATCTGATCATACTTAAGTCGGTCCTTGAAATTGGGCTGGCTCCTTCCTGAAGTTCTCCATGGTGCTGATAGGATGCAATTCAGCAGATTATCCTTCTTACTAGTACCCACATGGAAGACTTCTTCAGGTACTGGATGTAGTGGCTGGAACCAACACCACCACTTTGCAGACTTTACTGGCTGTGGGCTGAGTACAGGCTCCTCTAACTCCTTGATGTGATCACAGGGCTCTTCAAGTGAGAAATCTGATTCTGGGATCTCCTCAGGTTCTGGAATTTGCACTTGTTCTTCTACTTGGCCCATCTCTTGATGAAAACTGCAAGCAACCATATTGTTCATTGCTGGAAAAGTGCTTGCATGTCCCAATCCTTGACTTTGGACGAGATCTGTCCCTTGAACTCCACATGACTGCATCTCAGGGATCTGGCATGAATGTGCAGGGTAAACAGGAGCAACAACCACCGGAGAAGGTAATGGAGTTTCTCCCCACGGTAACTTTCTTGATAAGAGCAATAGCTGTTCCGCTCGCACTGCTTCCTCAAAGATTTGTGGGAACCGTTGTTCACCTGATCGCAAAGAAAAAGAGACCTATGTCTGAATTAAAAGCTCGAACATAAAAGAGGTGGGCTTGGGTGGGTGATGGACGGATCTTCTCTGGAATTCTCTTCCAACTTATCAAGAATCGGACATTGAAGTCCGTGATGCTCTCTTGAGGTGCTCTCTTGATGTACATGAAAAATTGGTAGAGATCCAAAGAACTGTAGAAAGGATCTTCATCAAATCTTTTGATCAGTGCTCCCGCTAGATCGTCCCATGAGCTGATGCTTTGACATTTGAGCAATCTGTACCATTGCAATGCCCTTCCTTCCAAAGACTGAACCATAAGTCGGATCATGACATCTTCGTGTTCTATGACATGGATCATGGACATAATAGCAATGTCTTCAACATGTGCCAGAGCCATGCCTTTGGTACCATCATATTTTGCCAGATTCTTCAGGGCACCTTCGGGAATTTCATGCCGAACTTGGAGATTCAGAGGGCCAGGATCATCCCATCTAGAAAAAACCCTCGCCTTTGTGGCAGTGGTCTGTGGAATCACGGCCATCGCCATTAAGTCAGAGTCGCCAGAAAAAACATTCTTTGAATTATTTTTTTTTTTTTTTAAAACAATAGGCGTCCACGAACAGATCTTCAACTCAGAAAAGTCGCCAGATGAACTTACAAATCTCCGCTGTGAGGCCAAGACAGCTCATCAAATCTTGAGACCTCCGGGTGTTTTAAAAATGTGCCAAAACTGTTGGCACCGGTGGGGTTATCACTTTGGAAAATTATGCGTATCCCACCAATTATGAATTCTTGGAGACAGAAACAGTCTGTCCCACCGGGCGTGCCAAAAATTGTTGGTCACGAATCTGCCACAGAAAGGATTTTTACAATTGCGCCCTAGACCCGGCCAACATTGAAAGGCTGGAAGCAAGAAATGGCTCCTGCACCAATCTCCAGAGTGGGCTGGTTCCCTCTACTATTCTAAAATTGGGTTTAAGATAGGGTTGCTGGAAAGAGATTTAAAAGGTTGCAGAAAGAAATGGGAAATATGGCCACAGTCCGAAGTGATGGGATCAGAAAAACAACAGCAGGAAACTACAAACGCAACAACAAGCAAGTAACACAAGAAATCAGCTTCATCCTCGCACAATCACATGCCGCAAATCCCTCCAAACCCACATTCCAGAATTGTACCTCGACCGCAGTATTTAAATCCAGTATGCAGAATTTAAATGTAATAGCAATGCAGGAGTACGAATGCTATTAGAAATGCAGAAAACAGAAAGCAAATTCATCCATGCGACGCTTGAAAAATTAGAAGTCGATCCTTGTATTCCCGCAAATACAATTCCAGTTTCTAGCAGCAAGTTTTTCCAACCTTTGTAAATGAGAATTACATTGGTTTTTATAGAGGTCCGTCCTCTTTGCAGCATTAAATAATTAAAACCAACTTCCTCGTGATCTACAATAATATCTTGAAAATCAGGAACACGATCCCCTTAATCGCAGCCTCGAGGAAACAAAAATTAAATGCAATGAAACGTTCGCGGTCCTTTATTAAATACGATTCTTCGAACATGTGCATGAAAAACCGTTGAATTAATCCACGAACCGCAGCTTTGAACCAATAAACCCTTTAATTTTGGTGGCCTGGGCACTCTTCGACCTTAACCGCATCGGAAATCCGCAAAATATTTAATTCGGGTTAGCATTAAATCATCGAAAATCGAAAAAACCCTTTCGGCCGTTCATATTGCACTTGGCGGGAAAACAGTTACAGGTCGCGAAAACGCGACGGGTCGCGAAATCGCGACAGTCGCGAAATCGCGACATGTTTGTATGCCGTACGCTTCGCTGCTGAAGACCCGCGAAAACGGAACATGTAGCGATTTCGCTACATGTTCCCGTCGTTGCTCCTCCCTGCGCTCTGCCCCGCGAAATCGGAACATGTAGCGATTTCGCTACATGTTTCCGTCGCCGTACCAATCGCCTTTTTCGGTCGCGATTCGCTGACATGTCAGCGACGCGCTGCAAATTTTGACTTAACGCCTTCGACGCTGCCCGGGTCGCGATTCGCTGACATGTCAGCGAATCGCTGCATGTTTTCAACTTAATGCTTTTTTTGCCCACCGACCCGCGATTCCGAACACGTCGCGATATCGCGACGGTTCCGCCCAACCTCGCTCGCGTTGGATCGCGTTGGACCGCGATTCTGCAACATGTCGCCGCATCGTCAGTTTTCAGACTTAGTCATTTTTTGCTCATTTTCCTCCTTTTTTCGCCCAAGCTGCATCAATCAAAGGTCAGATCCCCAACAATACATTAATGCATTCATCAATGAGAATCAATGTGGCAAAAATGCCAACAGACCCTAATCAACCCAAGCCTAAGGGGTATAAAGATGATCAATATTACATATTTCATCATATGAAAGGACACAACATAGAGGTATGTTGGTTTTTCAAACACCTAGTGTAGAACATGATCAAAATAGGTATGCTTCTTGTGGATAATATACAAGCACTAGATAACCAAAATATGGGGATTTACAAGAATCCTCTACCCAACCATGAGGTTCCAAGGAACAATGTTGGCCAGGTCAACCAAATATGCATCGAACCACCAACCCATGGGTTCATCGAGATGGTTAATGTCATCACAAGACACGTGATGTATGAGAGACCAAATCAACATCTAGATCCTATTAGATTCCACTCTATGCCTCCTCCAAGGCTAGCCCAACCTATACTAAGCCCACCAACTAGACCGATGGTGACAATCAGGAGTAGGTTAGTTCAAAAACTACAAAAAAATCTAGTGAAGTTGTCTATTTATGAGTTGATTTAGCAGTCTTCCAAGCACAGGGAGATGCTCATGGACATTCTAAGGTCCATAGAAGTGTAGTCCCAAGATCTTGAAGCATTCACACACTTCATGAAACATGTACAGTAGTGTCAGTGAAGAAGCAAAATTTATAGCATGCCTTAAGGGGTTTGTTAGTGAGATGTAATCTATGGCTTAAGCAAACTTTGCAAAAGGGGAAGAATGAAGCATAACATGTAAACTAATGAAATGAAGACTAAATAGCAATAATTAAAGGGATATGATCCTTATTTGTATTCATAAGTAAATCATTCCAAAGGGTTACAAATGCACTCCCATTTAGGGTTGCTCATAATGATACATCTCAACATTACACAATAGAAGGATCTAATCCTTCCAAAAGGACTCAATGGTGTGCACTATTGTTCATATCGCATTCCCACACTCGAGATATAGTCACGGGATTATATTTATGTGCCTCTTTAGCTCCTCCCTCCTATCTTGTATACCTACACCTACACACAAGGGATTGAAAGGGGTTAATAGCATATGCATTATAGATTCAAAGCCTTGAAAACACATAAAATCATTAATCTAGCAATAACAAAACTAATCTATAACACATGAAAACTATTATAAATGATATATAAATGGAGTATGCTACTATCTATATGATTTTGGAGGGATATTAGCATAAAATTAAGGGAAATTGTTAGCATAAATAGTGACCATCCCTAACATGGGCACCTAGACCTGCAACAAATAAACCTTCAATTAGGCCATCAAAATAACTCCAAATCTTATCAAAATTGAACCATAGCTAATATAAACATTTCTAAATGGTCTATGGTGGAATTAGATCAATATTCCTTACTATTTTCTAACCATCCCTAATAGGTGCATCTACTTTCTACTAACCGTCCCTAGGTGGTACAGTTATAAAACTAATTAGATGTTGCCACCAATCCTAATGGGATCTGGTCCAAAACTGATCTAAAGGTTGTGTCAATATATGGGGTCAAATTACTCTTCAATTTGGCTAGTTTGGAATAGCTTAGATCAGTTTCTAATGCCCTTGAAAGTGCCTTCATATGAATAGGGTTTCAAGGCCAAAGTGAGGGCAAATGATGGTTGCAAAAGGTGAGGGTGAAATTGAGCAGCACTTCATTGTAAAAATGCTTCAACTCTCCTCTTTGAAATAGGGTGAATACACCTCTTTTTATAGCCCAAATAGGGCATCTAGGGAAAAGGGGCAAGTATTGGCATGCAAGGCAAGTGCTGCCACTTGTCAAAACCTTCACCATGGTTGGGTAGAAAAGGTTACCCCTTTGGAACCTCTAATTTGGAGTTTCTGGTCTCTATGATAGTCTCCAAATCAATTTATAATGATTGTGCGAAGAATATGGCCATCATTGATTGCCATTTCTTTGCCTCTTTGACTTTTGGGGTGTCTAGTTAGGGACTGTCCCACCCAAGTATGGTTTTGGATGGCCATCCTTGGGTGGGATGGTCACCATATGTGACCGTCCCTTGGTGGGACAGTCATAAGGATATGCCCCAAAACCACCCAAAACTACTAGGAACCTTCCCAAATGTGTTATGGAGACTTATTTTTCCCTATAGGGTTGCCCAATGGGGCCATATGATTTCAATAAGAGAGGTGCAAGTGGCGCATTAGAAGTCTTATCTGATTTACACAATTTTAGTGTCTATAGATGCCCCTTTTTGGGATGCGCTATGTGCAACAAATGTTGAGAAAAAATAAATGACTAAATCATTAAATTATTAAGAAATTTCTTCAACCTAATCAACTTTGGATGCCTCCATTGTGGAAAGAGCATACATTCTTGGAATCCTTGCTTTTGACATATTCAAAGGATCAATTTCGGGTATACCTTTCAGCCACGCTGTAATAAAAATTGTAGGGGTTTAGGGTATACTAGGTCTTGGTGCCTTGTGTCCTTGTAATCCTTTACATAGGTTGATTCCTGAGGCTTAAAGGAGTTCAAGCCTATTTTTTTATTTCCTATGTTGATTATTTGCCCCAGCATGGGCTTGAAAATTTATTTTTAGCAAATATTATTTTGAATGCATTGAATTTACACTTATGAGTGTTTTAATGTTGATTTGATTTATGAAATTTTTATTATGACTACACCCTCAAGAAATGATTCAATGAGGACATGGCCAATGATAAAGTGATGAGTCACTTGACACATATGACTGAATTGGGGTAACTCTCTATTTTGCCCATGGTGCTATATACCTGTTTGGAGGGGATTTTTTATTGTTTTGATGAGCATTTATGGGAGCAAAAGGCTAAAAACTTCATTACTATGGAGTGGTCCAGCCATGGAGGCATTATTGGGAAATAAAATAAATACTTTTAGCGCATCCAAAAATTTTGTAGGTTTAATCTTGATCCCTGCCAATTTGGTGACCATTCTGCCTTGTTTTTGGTGGGTTTTTGGCCCTTTTTTTGATATTTTTGAGTTGTTTTTGTCCAATTTTTTGGTGACCGTCCTAGGGGTTATGAGTAAACTATTTATTACCATCACAAGGTGCTACATATGACAAACTATGTGCTCGTTCCACCTAGGGGTGGTCGACTTCTTTTGGAGCTATATAAGCCCAAAATGGGGCATATGAGCTCATTTGTGCATTGTGCTTGTAGGAGGTGGAGAGGAGAGAGGTAGAAGAGTGATTTTTATGAATAAATGTGCTGTAAAATATCAACTCAACAACATGAGCCAGCCAGCAGATGCAATAGGCGATGGAGCTGGTGCGAAACCGGTATGGAACACATGTCCTTCTTTTCCCTATTTTATTGTGATATTGTGATTTCTGCTATAATTTTCATACAACACACTAAATAATTGTTAATAAACCCTAGTAATAGTGAAATGTATGAAATTGGGATTTTATTTGATAATTATATGCTAAAATTTAGGGTTTAATGCTAGATTTTTAGTGTTTTTTGGCTTTTTTAGGGCTATTTTAGGGGTCAAATTGACCCTGTTTTAGCCATTTTTAGGGACCGTCCCTATAGGGGAAAATCATTGGTGGCCATACCTGGGTGGGATGGTTACAAAATTTGGGGCCGTCCCTGAGTGGGACGGCCAAAAACTGGGCCAAAAATTGCCCATTTTTAAGTTTTTTTTGGGTATTTTTAGAGTAATTTTATGCATTTTTAAGGTATTTTTGATACATTATTTTATATAAGTAGATAGTTAGGACTTGGTATAGAGTTATGACTCTATTTCAGGTTTCTATAGACCTATTGACTACTTTATACTGGTGATGGCTTGATGCCATTGGCCTAAAGCATGTTACACGGTTAGATCTCATAGTGAGCGAATGCGCCTATCTGACTGCACTAATAGATCTGTGGGACCCTCATACTAATACTTTCAATTTAGCTACAAGGGAGATGATAATGATGCTAGAGGATGTATATCGAATACTACATATTACAATAGAGGGGTACCCTATAATATCTTCTCCTATAGAGCGTCAAGAGGTTTTGCTATAGAGGTACTTTGGGGCACGCTAGGAGGATGTAGTGGTTGATCTTCTCAACAGAGGGATATTAGTGGTCTCATGGTATCAAGATAGGGTGCTTAGCATTAAGCATGCTCTATTGATGATATTGATAAGAAACATGCTACTTCCTAAATCTTCAGGTACTAGGTTCCCATGGAACCTAATAGAGCCGGTGTTCACTCTTGTGGGGTGTATAGAGGATGAGCCTATAGTGATGGCTTGGGGTCCTACTTTGTTAGTGTAGCTATATGAGGAGCTATATGAGATCTACTCTCATGGGTGGAAAGGATTGGGCTGCAAATTCTTGCTACAGGTTTGGAGTTGGTAGCATATTATTGTGGAGCAACCACGGGGACTACCATGGACCACTTGAGCAGATCTACTAGAAAGGGATATTTGCTATGGGGAGCTATGGAAGAGGTCATGTGAGACATGTCAGAGTCATTGACACACTAAGTAGGTTGAGCACTATGCAGAGGCTTTTGCATGGCTTAAAGTGGACGATATTGAGTGGAGACCCTATAGGGATTTTCCCACATGGAGGGAGGCTGAGACATAGCTATGCTGAGTTTGGCAAGGTAGATGGTTTAGAGGGTAACATGGGATAGAGTGAGAGTACTTCCCTTATGATCATGTTCTATGATAGTTCAAGCTATGATAGGGGGTGCCCAAGGAGCCTATGGTCTATCCTTATCATGGGGATGAGAAGACTCTAGCATGGCCTATTGTAGAGGAACTGGGAAAGGATTCAAATCCTGTGGTGGCAATTTCTGATTCAGATGATGCAGGTACTACAAAGTAATATGACACTTGGTGGGTCACATGATAGTGGCAAGGAGAGGGACCACTAGGAGGGTATGCAGCTGCAAGAGTAGCTGATGCAACTAGAGGTGCTCTATATGAGAAGGGTCAAGGTGAGTCTATAGATGATGAGGAGGTAGACACATGTGATTAGTTTGTGTGTTAGCGTGTTGTAGTAGATAGGGTGGAACTGATTGATGTACAAGATCCACTAGGCTTTGATGGGGAGGACCGTAGAGATAAGGGTATGAAAATATAGTTAGTATCATGAGATGCTATGATTTTAGAGTTACAGGGTGATCTTAGTAGGGTGTGATAGGATTTCTCAGAGGAGAGGACTCTATTACAGGCATAGGTGTAGAGTGCACAACTTGAGATGGAGAGACAGGTAGCTTTGATAGCTATGCTTTAGGCACAAGTTGGTGTATAGGGCACTAGCCATGGGGAGTCTAATAGTGGTGAGGTAGCCACAATGTGGGAGGATAAGGTAAATCTCCAAGGTTTGGTGGTGACCTATCACACTAGGTGCCGAGAGAATCGCACCTATATGGATATGATGGAGGACAAGATAGTGCACCTTAAGGGGCACATACCGGATCAAGCATTGGCCATTAGATCACAACATAGCCAGAGGAGTGATATAGGACAGTCATCTACACATATGAGGGCTCCAAGGTCTTCATGGAGGATGGACATGTTTGGGGGTAGCAAGGCTAGGGGTAATAGGTCTGGGATCTCATTACGGACTCCTATTGGTGTAAGAGGAGAGAGTCATGGTGTCGGTCCTATGTGACCATGGCTAGTAGTCTCTAATGATTTTTTTTGGATGTTTGTGGTTGTGAAGTTTGATGACTCACACTTTTATTGTAGCCTACGGGCAGCTTATGGACTATGATGTAGCTTTTATCTTTTACATATGGATATATATGTATGACTTTGCTTTGATCATTATGTCATTTGTTACTGCTTTATGATATGTATACAATGCTTATATTTGTTATATGATGCTATGATGGATGTCTAACATGGATGCATGTATTTATCCTATGATGTGATTTGATGATATGTGGATGTGTATATACATGATGTAATGGATGATGTGATTTAATTTTGTATGATGGATTTATGATGACTATTTGACACATTATATGCTAGCACCATAGACTGTACAAATGTATCTTTATTATTTTCATATTATTGTGACATTATGTAATGGATTTTGTAATTTCAACAAATATGTAATAACATGATGTAAAATGGAATCGATAATGTAAGTGGATATGATATTTATGGTAGTTTTTAGGAGACTTAAGCACTCTAGTGACCTAATCAAAATTTGTATAATAACTATGCAAGAAATTTTAGTAAGGTATGTATCTACTCAGATAACGAAGATAATAAACATCCTTGTATGTGCATGTGAGTTCATTACTATGATAATGCATACAGTTACCCTAGTCCCAAATAGGATTCACTTAGCCTATCTGTACTAGAGATCACCTTGCAAGTCTCATTATCCTGAGTTTTGCACTTAGTTAGAAGACCACTTGGTAGTATAGGTTACAAAAAGCTAGTTCATCCACATTCAAACATTGGTCTAGACATAATCAAGTTCCTTATGGGACAAACATATCGTCATGTGTAAGGATACCACCATTGCTAAGTAGGCTAGCCACAAAACATGTAATGAGGGTCACCTTATGGCTCTCTAATGCTGAGAATTCCAGGGATTCAAGTTCAAATCTCCCTTATTTTATTTTAACTTTGATTTGTTCAAAGGAGTTTCTCATTTTTGTTTGTTGAGCAAGGGATTTTTATTGTGGTGAGAACCACTGTTTATTTTTGCTTTTTTTTTCTAGTGATAATAATCACTATTTCTTTTTGCATATTGTGAAGTGATGATAATCACTGTTTGATATTTATTTTTTGGATACTTACCCCAGTGTGAAGCAAGGGATTTTGGGTAAGGATTAACTTTTCATTTTGTCAATTCTCAACATATTTGAACCATTCACATAGGGGTATGAGCGAGATAACATTTTTTTCTTAAAGTAACCTACACTACTTTATAGTTTTCATATTTCCTTGTGCTAGACTTGGATTTATTAATATGAAAATGTGTTGAGATTTTGATATATACAAGGCATGATCTAAGAAGGTTTCTAGCTTATAACAAATTATGGTAGCTTTCTACAAAATTTGAAAAGAAAACTAGATATGGTTGAGTGACTGAAAAACCTTAACTATGTCTTATAAACAATGGCTAAGTGACAAGAAACAGACATAAAATATGGAATGTAAATGTAAAGGGTATATGGAATATGAACAGGTGGTAAGATTGACATATGATAAAAGTGGATTTTTAACAAATTCCTAGTGTACAAACCTAGTGCTAGACATGTATGATTAATTTGGAATGATGCATAATGCAATAATGAGTATGCCTAATGCAATTTATATGAAGTGCAAATAAAGTAATATTTTTGTATTTTTATGATTTTTATGATGTTTTTGTATTTTTGATATATATGTATATACAAGTTGACCAATGGGCTTAATGAATGCCATTGGGGCTTTTTGGGTGACCAAAGGGCTTATAGACACCTTTGGGGAATTTTGGGATGACCGAAACAATCATAGACTGGCTAGGAATATTTTTAGTTTGACCTAGATAGTCATAGACCACCTAGGGGAATTTAATGGTGATAAGAGAGATTATAGATGCATTTGGAGCTTTTTGGATTGACCTAGATGATCATAGATAGTCTAGGAATGTTTTCTTTTGACCTAGACAGTCATAGACCACCTAAGGGCATTTTAGGTTGACCTAGATAGTCATAGACACTAAGGAAATGTTATAGACTACCTAGTGGTATTTAAGGGTGACCAAAGGGCTTATAGACACCTTTGGAGCTTTTTGGTTTGACCTAGATGATCGTAGATGGTCTAGGAATGTTTTATTTTGACCTATATGGTCATAGACTTCTTAGGGGCATTTTAGGATGACCTAGATGATCATAGACACTAAGGGAATGTCATAGAATGTCTAGGGGTACTTTAAGATGGCCAAAACTCTTATAGATGAATTTGGGGCTTTTTGGTTTGACCTAGATGATTGTAGATTATCTAGGAATGTTCTCTTTTGACCTATATGGTCATAGACCGTCTACAAGTATTTTAGGGTGACCTAGACGATCATAGAAACTAAGGGAATCTCATAGACTTCCTAGGAGAATTTTATGGTGACCAAAGGGCTTATAGATGCCTTTAGAGCTTTTTGGTTTGACCTAGATGATCATATATTATCTAGGAATATTTTCTTTTGACCTAGATGGTCATAGACCATCTAGGGACATTTTAGGTTGACCTATAAGGGTATAGACACTAATGGAATGTCATATACTACCTAGGAGAATTTAAGGGTGACCAAAGGGATTATAGATGCCTTTGGAGCTTTTTGGATTGACCTAGATGATTGTAGATAATCTAGGAATATTTGCTTTTGACCTAGATAGTCATAGACTACCCAGGGAAAATTTGGATTGGCCTAGAGACTAAGGAAATGTCATATATTACCTAGGGGTATTTTATGGTGACCAAAGGAATTAGAGATGCCTTTGGAGATTTTTGGATTGACCTAGATGATCGTAGATAGTCTAGGAATATTTTATTTTGACCTAGACAATTATAGATCACCTAGGGGCATTTTAGGTTGACCTAGACAGTCATAGACACTAAGGAAATGCCATAGACTGCCTATGGGTATTGAAGGGTGACCAAATGGCTTATTGATGCCTTTGGAGCTTTTTGGTTTGACCTAGACAATCGTAGATGGTCTAGGAACATTTTATTTTGACATAGAAAATCATAGACCGCCTAGGAGCGTTTTGGGTTGACCTAGATGGTCATAGACCACATAGGAGAAATTTATGGTGCTCTAAGCATGAAATGACCACAAATGACTAAAATTCATTGGTTGAGGCTCTTAACTTCCTTTGATGGATGCTAAGCATTAAGTTCCAGGTCTAATCTGGCTTGTAATGATGAATGGACCTAACCAATTTGCTGCAAATTTATCTTGCAAATGGAAGGCAAATTTGAGTTTTGTTGGTTCTCCTTGAGAACTAAATCACCAACCTAAAAGTTTCTTTGGTGTACTTTCAAGTTATGAGCTCTCTTAAGGCATTCCTAATAAACACGTAGATGCTCAAGGACATTGATGCATTGTTTATAAAGTAATGTTAATTGATCTAAATGAGCTTGCCTAGTGGTATCATCATTGATGAATTCCTGCATGGAAATGTGTAGTGACGAAATCTCTAACTCCATAGGCATAATGGCTTCAGCACCATACACTAGTGAAAATGGAGTTGCCCCAGTGGGTGTCCGAATTCTAGTGCAATAGGCCCAAAGGGCAAGAGGTAGTTTATTATGCCAATATTTATGATTTTATTGAATGGTTTACTTCAAGATGAATACTACTATCTTATTTTATGCCTTTGCTTTCCCATTGGACTATGGATAATAGGGCATGGAAAAGTTGTACTTTATGTTATATTTTATTTTTAATGTACACACATCCTTATTTTTGAAGGGTGTTCCATTATTTGATATTATTGTGGATGGAATACCAAAATGACATATGATGTTATGTAGCATGAACTCCACAATGCAAGGTCCAATTGTTGTGGTAAGGGGAATTGCTTCCACCCATTTTGTGAAGTATTCGGTAACCGTTATGATAAACGTGTGATGGCTTGAAGAGATAGGTAAGATTTTCCAAATTAAATCCAACCCCCATTGTGCAAATGGCCAAACTAATTGAATTGGTTGTAAGGCCTATGAAGGTACATGTGTCAAATTTGCATGATGTTGACACTTCACACACTTCTTTACATAAGCGCATCAATATTACTCTAAAGTTGGCCAATAATAGCTCATGCAAAGAATGCACTTAGTGATGGCCATGCCACTAAAGTGACCACCACATGTACCATTGTGTGCTTGGGAAATGGCCCAAGCCGACTCTTGTGAGTCTAAGCAATGAATGAGGATACCCTCATAACTTCGATGATACATTATGTCTCCTAATAAGACATATTTTTCCACCTTTTTTTAAATGCTTGCTTTGTGGCATATGAAAATCCAGGTAGAATATTACCCAATTTTAAGTAATATTTGATCTGTATGGCCCAATATTGCTCTGAAGAAACCTCAATATTATGAATCGTGCAATACTTTTGACATTTATCTCATGCAAATGTTGATTTATAACAAACTTGAAGATATAGCATTGTGCTAGTATCAAAATAATTATGAGGAAATAGAGTTCCCCATCTGGAATTATCTAAATAATTGTGTAGATGAGAGAACCATTCATATGAAAGCTCAATCTAAATCATGTGAAAAATTGATATAGCATTATGCTCATCATGCTCGATTACAGATTGCACTAGCATTTTTACTTGAATAGTGGTGATATCATCTAAAAGTTTTTGTGGGATTAGTGACCCTAAGGAAGCCATTGTATTCACAAAATGATTAGATGAATGAGGGAGTGCCTCAATATCACACCATTAAAATTTGACCAAGAATTTGTCCTCTAGGGCTTTGTAGGCTTGAAAAATAGGACACCTACACTCAAATATCCCTTTAACATGATTAACTATGAGTAAGGAATCACCAAAAAAAATTATCTTAGTTATTTTCATGGCGAGTGCCATCTGAAGGCCTATGATGAGGGCTTTATACTCGGTATTATTGTTGGTACACAGGAAATCGAGTTTAAACAAAAGAGGTATTGGATCCCCTTACAGTGTGAAAAACACAATACCTTCACCACCCCCTTGCTCCAATTCAGAATTATTGAAGAATAAAGTTATGTCTGCTTGTGACTCAGGCTTTGCAAAATTAGGCGATTATGAGATATGAAACACTCCATCATCAAGAATTTCTACATTCAGAGGTTGGTCATCCTAGAGAGGAGCCTCTGCTAGTTGATCGGCTATAAACTGTCCTTTGGTTGATTTTTGTCCAATGAAATCTAGGTCAAATTCCATCAACAACATTATCCATTTCATCGTGCGACTATTGTGATATGGTCTACTCATCATGTATTGCAATGGATTTTCCTTAGATATGACATACGTGGTATGATTGAGCATATAATGGCACAACTTTTTGGTGGTAAAGACCATTGCTAAGCATATCTTCTCAACATATGCATACTTGATTTCATAGTTGACCAGTGTGTGGCTAATATAATTGGTAGCCTATTCTTTATGAAATTCATTCTTTTGGGAAAACATAGTGCCCAATGCCAACTTAGTAGCTGAGATGTATAAATAAAATGACACTTCTGGTCACGATGGAGCCAATACGGGTGATGAAGCTAGGCATTGATTAATTTCATCAAATGCATTTTGACATTCTTCATCCTAATGAAATGAGAACCCCTTGTGTAGCAACCTATTCATAGGTCGACACTTATCCGATAATTGTGCTATGAAGCATTTTATGGATGCGATATTTCCTTGAAATCTATGTAGCTTATTAATGGTTGTGGGGAGAGGCATTTCTAATATTACCTTGACCTTGTTTGGATATACCTCTATGCCTCACTTGGAGACTATGAATCCCAAAATTTTACCAGATGTGATATCGAAGATACACTTTTTGGAAATAAGCCTAAGATTTTGCTCAATGAGGCGATCTAGAACCTTACATATGACATCGATATGCTCATGGTGCAATAGATGTTTCGCAAATAATTCATCCATGTAATATTCCAAAATATTATACATGTAGTCATGTAAGATATATGTCATGGCTCGTTGATAGGTGGCATCGACGTTCTTCTGGTCACGATGGAGCCAATACGGGCGGCAAAGCTAGGCATTGATTAATTTCATCAAAGGCATTTTGACATTCTTCATCCTAATGAAATGAGACCCCCTTGTGTAGCAAACTATTCATGGGTCGACACTTATCCGATAATTGTGCTATGAAGCATTTTATGGATGCGATATTTCCTTGAATCTGTGTAGCTTCTTAATGGTTGTGGGGAGAGGCATTTCTAATATTACCTTGACCTTGTTTGGATATACCTTTATGCCTCACTTGGAGACTATGAATCCCAAAATTTTACCAGATGTGATATCAAAGATACACTTTTTGGAAATAAGCCTAACATTTTGCTCAATGAGACAATCTAGAACCTTACATAAGACATCGATATGCTCATTGTGCAATAGAGGTTTCACAAATAATTCATCTATGTAATATTCCAAAATATTATACATGTAGTCATGTAAGATATACGTCATGGCTCATTGATAGGTGGAACTGACGTTCTTCTGGTCGCGATGGAGCCAATACAGGTGGCGAAGCTAGGCATTGATTAATTTTATCAAAGGTATTTTGACATTCTTCATCCTAATGAAATGAGACCCCCTTGTGTAGCAACCTATTCATGGGTCGACACTTATCCGATAATTGTTCTATGAAGCATTTTATGGATGCGATATTTCCTTGAAATCTGTGTAGCTTCTTAATGGTTGTGGGGAGAGGCATTTCTAATATTACCTTGACCTTGTTTGGATATACCTCTATGCCTCACTTGGAGACTATGAATCCCAAAATTTTACCAGATGTGATATCGAAGATACACTTTTTGTAAATAAGCCTAACATTTTTCTCAATGAGGCGATCTAGAACCTTACATAAGACATCGATATGCTCATGGTGCAATAGAGGTTTCACAAATAATTCATCCATGTAATTCCAAAATATTATACATGTAGTCCTGTAAGATATATGTCATGGCTCATTGATAGGTGGCACTGGCGTTCTTCTAGTCGTGATGGAGCCAATACGGGTGGCGAAGCTAGGCATTGATTAATTTCATCAAAGGCATTTTGACATTCTTCATCCTAATGAAATGAGACCCCCTTGTGTAGCAACCTATTCATGGGTCGATACTTATCTGATAATTGTGCTATGAAGCATTTTATGGATGAGATCTTTCCTTGAAATCTGTGTATCTTCTTACTGGTTGTGGGGAGAGGCATTTCTAATAATACCTTGACCTTGTTTGGATATACCTCTATGCCTCACTTGGAGACTATGAATCCCAAAATTTTACCAGATGTGATATTGAAGATACATTTTTTGGAAATAAGCCTAACATTTTGCTCAATGAGGCGATCTAGAACCTTACATAAGACATCGATATGCTCATGGTGCAATAGAGTTTTCACAAATAATTCATCCATGTAATATTCCAAAATATTATACATGTAGTCATGTAATATATATGTCATGGCTCGTTGATAGGTGGCACCAGCATTATTATGGTCGCGATGGAGCCAATACGGGTGGCGAAGTTAGGCATTGATTAATTTCATCAAAAGCATTTTGACTTTCTTCAACCTAATTGCAGCATGTCCCTAAAAGTAGCTCAACACCTACAAATACTTTAGGATGAAGATGTTCTATGTCCTCTTCTCTACTTCCCATAGCGTCTAACTTTGAATGGGCTTGGCTATGGTACATACCATAGCTATGCACTCAAAACTGCTATATTTTTATCTTCTTTACAATTTCTATGAATTTGAAACAAACAAACAATAGAAACACACAAGCATAGAAGTGATTATCTCTTTTAAATATTTTAAATGTGAATCCCTAAACTATTTGTTGTTGTTTCAAGATGTGTTTCTTTGTAAAGAAAATACTTGGCATGTTTGATTTTGTTGATGTAATACTCAAATGTTTAAATATTTTCACCTATATACTCACAACTCGACAAATGGTATGGTGATTAATTAAATAGTCTTTTGGTCATGTAAACCAATCTAAAGTATGGTGATGAATTACATACCTGGTCAAGGATCATAGGTCCTACCGATCCTCACCTAGCACCCCGTGCATAGTGATACACCCCTCTGAAGAGGGATGCATGTTATTTTGCATAGTTAGGACAGATATTGGAGTCGGTATTGGCAAATAGAACAAGGTTCATGGGAATAAGTGGTTGGGAATGAAGTCCAACTCACCAAAATTTAAGAATATCATGGTGTGTGTGTGTTCCTTTTAAAAAATTTGAAATAAAACAATACAACATACAATGATGATTCACTAATATGCATGAAAGTATGTTTTATATTTAGACTCATTAGTAGCATAAAAGGAAAGCACTGAAATCAACCACCTATATGAACTTAACCCTTTTGGGCAAGTGGCAAGCATTCAAACCAGATAAAAAGCAGTGATGTTACTGTTCATTTCCCTATTTTTATTAATTTTCCTAATGAAAATTTTAGAACTATGATATCTAACTTTCACAAGCATGAAAGGGACAAGAAAAACTCAAATTAAAGTCATTTTGAATAGTAAACTTGCAAGGTCTAAGGTGTAGACCAATTGGTTCATCCAAAACCCATAAGAGGGGTAGAGGTCCAAGGTTCAAATAGCAGGCCTCACTAGACTGAATGCTTGTCCCTTTCCCGATGTTTTCAGTGGTGTAAAAGGCTTGAAATGATTATGACATGGTGGTTTTAGGGGAAGACTGCATGAAGATCTGTGTGGCAGCTTCTAGGGTAGACATCACATAATACTGTGGTGGCCATAAAAGCTAGACAACTTGCCTGGATTCATGGTGGCTACCGATTCCACCATGTTAAAAAAAAATAGTAAACTTGCAAATTGATAGTGTAAAAGGCTAAAAATTTGAACCTGGAACTTGCTGTTTCTACAATTTTTTGTAGAAAACCTCTAGTTTTGTAACCATCCCTAGTGGGGATGGTTAACATTTTAGGGTCCATCCCTACCTATGTCACCTAGTTGGCCATCCCTGCCTGTGCCACCTAGCAAAAAAGGGGTCATTTCTTCTAAACACAGCTAAATCCTGCAACATTCAAAATAGAAAATGAATATAAAAAATAGACAAATTAAAAGGGGGACATAAAAATATCAAATACCGTGATCACCACTGAAGAGGCAAAATGTATATTATGCCTTAAGGGTTTTGTTAGTGAGATGTAATATATGTTTAAGCAAACTTTGCAAAAGGGGAAGAATGAAGCATAACATGTAAAATAATTAAATGAAGACTAAATAGCAATAATGAAAGGGATCTTATCCTTCTTTGTATTCATAAGTAAATCATTCTAAAGGGTTACAAATGCACTCCTATTTAGGGTTTCTCATAATGATACATTTCAACATTACACAATACAAGGATCTAATCCTTCCTAAAGGACTCAATGGCGTGCACTATTGTTCATCTCGCATTACCACACTCGAGAGCTAGTATTGGGCTTATCTTTCTATGCCTCTTTAGATCCTCCCACCTATCTAGTATACCTGCACCTACACACAAGGGATTGAAAGGGGTTAATAGCATATGCATTATAGATTCAAAGCCTTGAAAACATAGAAAAACATTAATATAGTAATAACAAAACTAATATATAACATATGAAAACTATTATAAATGATATATAAATGGAGTATGCTGATATATATATGATTTTGGAGGGATATTAGCATAAAATGAAGGAAATTTTTTAGCAAAAATAGAGACCATCCCTAACAGGGGCACCTAGACTTGCAACAAAGAAACCTTCAATTGGGCCATCAAAAAAACTCCAAATTTCATCAAAATTGAACCATAGACTAATATAAACATTTATTAATGGTCTATGGTGGAATTAAATAAATATTCCCTACTATTTTATAACCATCCCTAACAGGTGCATCTAGCTACTTCTAACCTTCCCCATGTGGTACTATTACAAAACTGCTTAGATTTTGCCACCAATCCTAATGGGATCTGGTCAAAAAATGGTCTAAAGATTGTGTTGAAATATGGGGCCAAATTACTCTTCAATTTGGCCAGTTTGGAATAGCTTAGATCGGTTTCTAATTCTCCTGAAAGTACCTTTAGATGAAGAAGGTTTCAAGTCCAAAGTGAGGGTAAATTATAGTTACAAAATACAAGGGTGAAATTGAGCAGCACTTCATTGGAAAAATGCTTCAACTCTCCTCTCTAAAATTGGGTGAATACACCTCTTTTTATAGCTAAAATAGGGAATCTAGGGCAAAGGGTCAAGTCTTGGCATTCAAGGCAAGTGCTACCACTTGTCAAAACTTTCACAATGGTTGGGTAGAAAAGATTACCCCTTTGGGACCTCTAATTTGGAGTTTCTGGTGTCTAAGACAGTCTTCAAATCAATATATGATGATTGGGTGGAGAATATGAGTCATTGATTGTCATTTCTCTATGCCTTTGACTTTTGGAGTGTTTGGTTAGGGACCGTCCCACCCAAGGATAGTTTTGTATTGCCATCCCTGGGTGGGATAGTCACCATCTATGATCGTCTCTTGGTGGTACGATCATAAGGATATGCCCCAAAACCACCCAAAACTGCTAGGAACCTTTCAAAATGTGTTCTAGAGCCTTATGTTGCCATATAGGGTTGCCCAATGGGGCCATATGATGTCGATAATAGAGGCACAATTGGAAAATTGGTAGTCTTGAATCGATCATTCAATTCTATGATCATGAGATTAATATGGTTTCCACTATCACAATAGACCCACTAATCCATATCATCACATGTGTGAATCACATACCCTTTAATCAGGTTTTTATTGATACAGGGTCATTAATCAACATAATTACGACCAAGGCATTGATGTACCTGAAGTTTCCAAAGTCACATATTACACCTTCTACCTTCATGTTGAGAGCTTTCAATGATGCATTATGCTTGATTGTCAGCACGATAGTCTTGCCTATTCAGGTAGGGGTGAAGATCACCCCCATGATGTGTCATGTAATTGAGGGTGTTATGTAATATAATATACTTCTGAGATGACCTCAGATATGAGAAATGTATTGTGACCTTTTTATTCTCCATTAGTGTATCAAATACGTACATGAGGGATAGGTTCACGTAGTGCCTTTATATGAAGAACCTTTTAAATACATGAATCTAGCAGAATTATTGAGGGATTTCATGCTTCCCTTAATGCACATGGATGTACGTCTAGTGTTGTTGATCAAATAGCTAGGATATAAAGTAAAGGAAGTGTATGCCAAACCTACAATGTCCACATCTCAAATATCAGAGCACACAATAGCTACTTCCACTAGATCATCTACATCCATAGTGCATTAGGATGATAGGAAGCTAAAAGTAAATATGGGTGAAAATTTAGAAAAGCTAGTGCCCAAACCAACTATTATTGAGATCCCTACTCCCATGGAAGTAGAGGATGATCAAGGGGAAGTTGAGGAGACACCACAACCTATCTCACCTGCATCTTCAACATTGTCATATACATCATAGGTGATAGTTCATTTGGTTAATCCTGGATTGGGGTAATATATCATGCAGAATGTGATGTTTACATCGATCATCGAGACTACATAAGACATGGTCCAACCACAAGCCCATCGCCTTCCTATAGGGACGGTGGTACCGTTGGAATTACCTCCTAACCAAACTAATTTTATCTATGGAGGGCTTGACCATATTGCATATCTCACCCCTATGGATGAAGATGATGATGAGCCATTTGTTGTGAATGTTCATTATCTTTCTAACCTAGAGTATACTCTACGATATTTTGAGCATCACCAATGGCATGGTTATGGACTCAAACTATTCAATCAAGGGTGTATGAGGCCTTATGAACTATAGTATCAGTTTCCTACTGATAGGTCTAGGTTAGGGTATTATAGTGGAGGATAGGATGAAATCTTCATGGTATCTTTGGACTGCTTGTACCTCAGTCTAAGGGGTGAGGTTGATTTCAATCCTTATCATCCCAATCCCTCTATATTTCAAATGGATAACTGGTTAGTGTTTTATGTCACTATAAAACAGCCCAAGATGGATCATGAAGATATCTTGGTGGATACTACTTCATAATGCATACCAAGAGACAACTTGAGTGAACAAATTTGTGTAGCAGCTGATGATACAGGCCTACAAGTTCATAAAACTAGCATAGTAGAAGACTCCGAGTTGGAGTATCAACCTAATAAGGATATAGCAGAGTCCATATTTAAGAGAGAGGGACCAAGTTGTATGTGTGATAGTGATGATGATGGGGAGTCCTCAAACGAAGAGCAATCTAAGAATAAAATTGAGTTGTCTTATCTAGGCCCTCTTAATTTACATCATATATTACCATTGGAGATAGTCATCAAGGATGAGCAACATTCCATTGAATATAATGACTATCAATAGTAGGCTCATATAGGGTCCCATCCTCTTGACCTCCCAGTTTTAGCAGGTAGTAGTGATGGTTTTTATTACAATATGGATGATGAAGATGAAACAGAGAGAGCCTATATGGGGCTTCCTTACCTACATCATCATAATGCACCGTACACTATAGAGGATATGTACAGAGATATCAATATTCACCCTCACATCAGAGGAAGACCACCTAATTTGAATAGGATTTATCATATGGTCTTCCTGGATCCATCGACATTCAGAGAGCTCCTTGAGCCTAGTGATCCTATGTTTGAGTTTGTCCATAGACTGGTGTAGACACCTAAAATGCGTCATGCCGAGGTGACTACTCATATGGGACATGCTAGAAGACCATATGGAAGACCTTTGGATAGATCCAAGGTATAGCAGTGGTTTTTACCACTCATTTGGGTATCTTTGCCTAGTCAGTGCTAGCTACTTCTGACACCCACGGTTAGCAGTGCTCACCACGCATGTCATCCATGGTCAGCACTCAGAGTCAGTTGGCCTTCATCCGACCCAAAGTTGGTTGCAATGGCCAATTGGTTGCATATTGGAGCGGTTTGAGCGAGGAAGGTTCTGGATCCTTCCATCCAACAAGCTCAACCACCCAATCTTGATCTTGGCTTCATGAGGAAGCCATCCCTAGCCCTGGGCCAATGCTATAAGATCCCCCTTCGAATTGGGGATAAGTGAGGAGAAACATTTATCAATTGAGCAGTGAAGCCCTATCGAATTGCATAGCCAACTACATGCATTGAGAGGGATACTTTTGCTACCCAATTGGAGATCAAATTGCCATGGAAGCCCTAGGAGCCTAGGAGAGCCAAGAAACATCAATTCATGCAAATCGTGCACCATCAGATCAATTCAACCACCAAACCTATCAGAGGACACAGAGGTGACCCTTGGACATCAATTTGACAAGGTGGATCAGAGAGAAAGCCCTGATTTGGAGGGCAAACCTACTCAGAGCTCCATCGTGGCTTTCAGCCATGGTGAATAGTGCCACCCATGCATCAGACCCACGGTGAGCAAATCAGGGTAGATTCCCTTGTTTTTCCTTTTGTAGATTATTTAGCTAGGTTAGATTAGTCTCATTATTGGATTAATTAGCATTTTAGAGACTTTGACCAGTATAATTAGGCTTTTTAGTCATTCTCTTTCATTTCTACAATTATGCTACTAATGGTTCATTTCATGCTTCCATGCTCTCAATTTCATAATTAGGCCATTAGGTAGATGCAATTGCTTTTCCTTTACATATTGTAGGATATTATTTCATGATTAATATAGGTTTAATATGTTTCTTGCACTTTCTTGATTATTGCTAATCATTACATCTTTTTGTGCAAGTATCTCCTAAAAGCCTCATCAAGAGAGGCCTCCTTTGTTGCTAATTGTTTCTTGTTGTTTATTGCATGTAGGACTAACAGGGTTTTGGGATGCAAGGCAACAAATGCCTCTAATCATGGAGAAGAGGGTCATCGACACCCTAGAGTAGTTCGTGTCACCCTAGAAGGCATTTGATCACATCTACCCTTGAGAGGGATTAGATGCTATTGTAATTGATGTATCAAATGGGTATCCCTAAGAGGGATGAATCTGTAATTTGACTCCATTGAAATTAATAAAGGATTCCTTGTATTCATTTCATTTCTTGTTGTCAATTTATGCATGCCTATTTGTGTATCTTTTATCAATTGCAATAGTTAGACTAGGTGTGAGCCTTTTTGGTGGTTACAGTAGGTGATCACGATGGAACTCCACATTTTTTGCCATAATTTGCTGACTATGTTTGGTGTTTTTATGGTAGGTGCTCCCCATGGTTGACAACCATGGTCAAAAATTTGGCCCATGGTTGATAGGCATGGGCTACAGTGGCAGTCATGCATCAGACCCACGGTTAGTAGCAGATATAGCAGAAAATAGGAATTTAAAGCTCAATCAGATGAGGATCTGAGGTAGGCCCTTCTGACATCCTATGTTTCTATTTTATGTCTCTGTGTTTTTCTAGAACCTAAAAAATGAAAGTTAAATAGGATAACCATAAAAGAAGGATAAAATGAATTAGGTCCTTAGGGTTGTCATTTTTTTAATTTTTACTAGGCACTGCTAGGAATAGTGGACCTTTGATTGCAGTCCACCCTAGACTCCAATGTGCTAGAATAATTTGTGTGTTGAATTTGCATGCTTGAGGCCAAATCAAAGGCCATTTACATCGTAAAGTTGCATTGTCAAAAGGTCATGTAGGATGTAGCATGCATACTTTCTGAATACAAAATGTTCTTTTTATGCATATCATGTAGGAAATGATCATGTGAGTGTTGTATTATGCATCTTTCCTTTATGCAAATTAAAAATAACACACACACACCACATTCCAAAGTAAACACTAGTGAGTTGGAAGTCACATCCAACCACTAGTAGGGTTTCAATGATGGTGGAGGTGATTTCCATCCATTGGCCCAAATCCCATGTACCCTATGTTCTAGACCAATACCGGATCCAAGAACCTTTCGTAGCCCAGAAAATTTGCATATACTCCTCTTCGGAGGGTATGACGCTGATTGGGTGAAAATGGGTGAGGATCTGGGAGGACCTATGCTCCCTACCCGGGTGTGGACTTTCATTGCCGCACTTTGGGGGGATTACGTGACCTGGAGTTCATAGCCAGGTTGTCGAGCTGCGAGCATACAGGTGAAAGCCATTAAACAATTGAGAAAATCATCAATGCTTTGCAAAACATGATAAGAGTTACTTTACTGATACAACAAATTGAAAACACATCAAACAATTTAGGGCTCATTTTAAATTGTAAAAAGAGATAATCATCATTGTATTCTTTGCATGCTAATAAAAGTTAAATCTAGACATAGGATACACAATGGTGCAAACACAGAGAGGCCGATCCGGGCATAGACCCGAGATCGAAGCCCAAGCTCCACCTAGTGCACAACATGATGTAGAATGCCCTCAATCATAGAATCCTCCTGGACGTCATTCAATGAGCATTAGAGGGGATAATTCTACATGAGGGGATTCCATTGAGAATACCTCGATTAGAGGAAGTGCTAGACATCCCTCTATACATAGATCAGAGCATGGGACTTCCCAGCATGGGGGTTCCGCATACGGTAGCATTTACCATGACCACATTCCACATGGATCCATGGGTTCTACCGAAGAATATGTCATCGAGGGATCCAGATTGGTACCCCTTCGATAGGTATCTAAGGGAGGCTCATGACCTCCACCATTAGAGCATAGACATGTCCAAGATCCACCCATTCAGGGGTGAACAGAGAGGGCTTGCTTTCAAGCACAGGCCCGCACAGACTCCCTATAGGGGTGAACCTACTAAGTTTACCATAGATATATCCAAAGTGGGAGCAAATGGTACGCCACCTCATGAGCCATGGCATAGCAAACAATTGGATGGTCTAGACAAGGTCCTAGGGCATCTAGGATATAAGCCTATGCCTGCACCCTCTCGACCCACGAGCATGTGTAGCGGAGGCACCATTAGGACCACCCGAGAACCTGGAGAGTGCTCCAAGCATTCTCGAGACATGCGTGCTCCTGCATCGCATGCAGGCACTAAGTATAGGAGACAGCCTGACATGAATGCCATATTTATAGACCGAGGCAAGAGTGTGGTAAATCAGTCCATTGGAGGACATACCCATAAAGTCGCTCGAACAGAGTGCACCCCTCCGAGACCTCAGATGACCGATCATATTGATAGGGCTCATAGACTGATGTTGGAGTAGAGACGATATATTCTCCAAGATCAATTGGAGGATGTTCGCGTAGAGAAAGAATGCCTCAAAAATGAGAATACTCAGAGGTAGAGGTTCATCAGGAAAAAATTGTATGAACAGTGCATGCGTGAACAATGCATCCTTGATCAGAAGGAGCGTGTAGAGAGAGAGGATCGATTGGCTAGCACCAGTTTACATCCTCACAGTGAGATCAGGGAGCATGTCGATAGATGAGTGGCTTCACAACCTGAGTTACACCCTGAGAACATAGACACCCATACTCGCCATACGACTCAACATAGAGATCGACATCCAACATCCGAGCAACATGAGCATAGGAAGTATGAGAATGAAGTGGGAGAGGAATTAGAACAAGAGTATCCTAAAATATCCCAATTCGAGGAGGAGGGTGAGCCTAGTCCCCCACCTCGACCGAGGAAGAACCTACCTTCGAAGCCGCCTCCAAGGCAATCTCGAGAGGAGGAGTTTCTTTCCTCGCAAGCCTACAAGACCTTAGCAGAGAAGGTTCAAGCCATAGAGAAGCAAGGGATGGCTTATCAGAAGCCTACCTTGAACAAAATTCACAATGAACCTCTATGCACGTCAGTGCCTATTCCAGCATATCCTGAGCATTTCAAGATGCCTAGGCTAGACAAGTTTCAAGGAGAGGAAGATGCACAGGAGCACATGACTAGTTTCCTAGATATGTGCTTTCATATTGAGAGCAATGATGCTTTGCTCCTACGCACCTTCATCATGACCCTCTCAGGCCCAGCTCGAGAGTGGTTCAACCAACTAAAGAGGCACAACATCACTAGTTTCAAACAACTAGCTGATGCATTTCTTGAATGCTTCTCCTTCGGTATCAAGAAGAAGGTAAACTTATCCGACCTGGCTGCTCTAACGCAACATGACGATGAGCCAGTGATGGATTATGGAAAGTGATGGAGGAAAATGATGGCAAAGCTACCATTCTCCATCCCATCCTCTGAATTAACATGAATGTTCATGAAGAATTGTGCCAAACACATTTTGCTATTGCTATAGTTGCAGCAATACCAGACATTCGAAGAGGCTTTGGTGCAAGCCAAGGTGATTGAGGACATCAAGTTACAGGAGGGTAACTTGAAGCTTAGGAATAAGAAGGAGGGGCATAAGAAAAGCACTGAGAGACATCAGGCCAAGCTGGCCCATGTTAATCAGGTAGTGTTGAACCTTCAAAAGGGAGAAAAAGGGCAACAAAAGCAAAATTATCAGGCCCAACCTCCACTTGCACAGTACGAGCAATGCAATAACAATTACAAGGGTAAAAATAAGGAGCAACGCCCACCTCGCGTATTCACTCAGTTATTAGAGTCGTTGACTTTGATTTTTCATCAGTTATGCGAGGCGAAGGCTATTAACTTACCTAAAGTCAAGATGGTGGATCCAAATCAACCTAAGCCAAAAGGCTATAAAGATGATCATTATTGCATATTCCATCGATCGAAGGGCCATGACATCGAAGTATGTTGGTCCTTCAAACATCTTGTGCAAAATATGATCGAGAGAGGTACGCTTCTTGTCGACAACCCGCAAGCGCCTGATAATCAAAATATGGGGATTTACAAAAATCCTTTACCTAATCATGAGGCACCGAGGAATAATGTTGGCCAGGTCAACCAAGTGCGCATCGAACCACCAACCCATGGGTTCATTGGCATGGTCAACGTTGTCATGAGGAACGCGAGGTATGAACGACCGAATCAACCTCCAACACCTATTAGGGTCCAAGCTGCGCCTCCTCCAAGGCCAGCCCAATATGTGCCCAGCCCACCAACTAGACCGGTGGTGACCATCAAAAGTAGGTTGGTTCAAAACCTATAGACAACTCCAGCAAAGTTGTCAATTTATGAGCTTATTCAGTAGTCTCCTAAGCATAGGGAGATGCTTATGGACATCTTAAGGTCCATAGAAGTGCAACCTCAGGATCCTAAAGTATTTACACACTTTGTGGGGCACGTGCAATAGTGTCAAGAACCGGTCATTCAATTTCATGACCATGAAGTCAAGACGGTTTCCACTGTTATAGCAGACCCGCCATTGCATATTATCGCTTGTGTGAATCACAAACCATTCAAGCGGGTTTTTATCGACATGGGGTCATCGATCAATATCATAACTACCAAGGCATTAACTCACTTGAAGTTACCCAAGATGCATATCATTCCTTCTACCTTCACGTTGAGAGCTTTCAATGATGCATTATGCTCGATGGTCGGTACTATAGTTTTACCTATCCAGGTGGGACTGAAGACCATCCCGGTGATGTGTCACATAATCGAAGGTGCTATGTAGTATAATATACTTCTAGGGAGGCCTTGGATCAGAGAAATGCATTGCATCCCTTCTATTCTACACTAGTGTATCAAATACATTCATGAGGGATAGGTTCACATGGTGCCTTCGGATGAAGAACCCTTTAAATACGTGAATCTAGAAGATTTGTCGGGGGAATTTGTGCTCCCCTCAATGCACCTGGATGTGCGACCAATGTCACCAATCAAATATCCAGGAGGTATAATCAAAGAAGTGTGTGCTAGACCCACAACATCCGTATCTCAAATATCGAAGCACACAACAGCTACTTCCATTAGACCGACTGCATCTACGATACAACGGGATGATAGGAAGTTGAAAGAAAAGGTGGGAAAAAAGAAGATAAAGCAAAAGCCCAAGTCAGTTATCATTGAAACCCCTACTCCCATGGAAGTAGAGGAAGTTCAAGGAAGAGTCGAAGAGGCACCTCAGCCTGCTTTGCCTATGTCTTCAACAGGGTCATCTGCACCATAGGTGACCATCCATTTGGTTAATCCTGGGTTAGGGGAATACATTGTGTAGAATGTGATGTTCACACCGATTATCAAGACTACACATGACATGGACCGACCGTGAGCCCATCACCTTCCCATAGGGATGGTGGAACCATTGGGGGTACCACCCAACCAAACCAACTTCATCTATGGAGGGCTAGACCAGATCACATCTCCCATGCCCATGGATGAGGATGATAATGAACCATTCACCATGAATGTTCATTATCTTTCTAACCCGGACTATGCCATGCGATACTTTGAGCATTACCATTGGCATGGTTATGATCTTAGACTATTTGAGTAGGGGTGTAAGAGGCCTATAGAACCATAGTATCAGTTACCTACTGATAGGTTTGGGTTGGGATTCTATAGTGGAGGATAGGCTGAACTCCTTATGGTATCTTTAGACCACCTGTACCTCAGTCTAGGGGGTGAGGTTGACTTCAATCCGTATCACCCTAATCCTTCTGCATTCCAGAGGGATAACCGGATGGTGTCTTACATCACCATAGCACCACCCGAGACATATCACGAGGATATCTTGGTGGATGCTGGTCTAGATGATTTACCAAGAGAAAACTTTGGTCAACAAATCCATGGAGCAACCGACGACACGGGCATGCAGGGTCAAGATGTTATCATAGTGATAGATCCCGAGTTGGAAGGGCATTCCGACGAGGATATAGTAGAGTCCATTTTTGAGATAGGTGGACCTAGCTACAGTGAAGGAGAGGATAGTGAGTCCTCACCCGATGATCAATCGAAGGATGAGGTTGAGCTGGTCTATTCGGTAGTATCATATTTATGGTGCTTGTACCCGATTTTATTGGATAGTGATGATAGTGATCAGGAGATAACCTATATGGGGCCACATTTTCTAGAACATCCCATTCTAGTGGGGGTGAATGAGGGCCTATATTATGATAGTGATGAAGAAGATGAGATAGAGAGAGCCTACTTAGGACCTCCCTACTTACGCTATCGCAATGCACCGTATACGGCTGAGGAGATATGCAGAGAGATCAATCTCCATCCTCACCTTAGAGGGAGACCACTAAATCTTAATGTGATTTATCATATGGTGTTTCCTGATCCATCGATGTACATGGAGCTCCTTGAGCCCAATGATCCCATCTGACAGTCTATTCACGGACCGGATCCGAAGATCCCCATACCCCCAGAACCACATCTCGAGGATGGTAGTTTTGCTAATGATGAGTCACTTGCACGTGGTCCTAGAGACATGATCCATTTCATCAACATGATCTCCATTGATTTGACCACTCCACTCCATAATCTAGCTGATCCATCCAAACCATTGCATTTAAATGTAGATGCTATCGATTGGGATCACGCTGATTCACCTCTAGAGCCTAAATATTTCTTCCCTAATGAAGAAATGTTGCAACCTTTCCATTTTGTGCCAGGCTGTGCACATGATGTCTATCATGCTGAGGATGCTTCCAATGAGGAACCTATAAACCCAGTAGATGACATCCACTTGATCCCTATGCCTCATCAACTTGAGGAGGGATCCCATATGTCGATAGAGGAAACCTTCGAAGTGGATATCAGTAATGATCCCACCAATCCAAGGAAGGTTAAATTTGGAGAAATTTTGACTCCTGATGAGCATGCCAACCTCATCCCTCTACTGAGAGAGAGACCTGCTCTCTTTTCTTGGACTTACAAGGATATGCCGGGTCTAGATCCAAAATTGGTTACTCATAACCTTTCGCTAGATCTATCAAAGAAGCCAGTCAAGAAAAAACTCAGGAAGATGCATCCAAAAGTAGCCTTAATGGTTAAGGATGAGTTGCAAAAGTTGTTGGATGTAGAGTTTGTTATCTCCATCGACTATCCAAAATGGGTATCCAATATGGTGCCTGTAGGAAAACCTGATGGAAGGATCCGTATTTGTACAGATTTTAGAGACCTGAATAAGGCAACACCAAAGGATTCATTTCTATTGCCGAATATCGATGCTCTTGTAGATGCAACTGTAGGTCATGAGATGCTCTCCTTAATGGATGGTTTTTTTGGTTACAATCAAATTTGGATTAAGCCCGAAGACCAGCATAAAACCGCATTTATAATGCCATGGGGAACATTTTTCTATAAAGTTATGCCATTCGGCCTTAAAAATGTTGGTGCCACATATCAGTGGGCTATGACATATATCTTTCATGACTATATGCATAAAATCTTAGAATATTATATTGATGACTTGTTGGCAAAGTCATTATTGTGTTCTGAGCATGCAGAGGTCCTAAAGAAGGTCTTCGATCACCTGATAGAGCATAATGTCAGGTTGAATCCTAAGAAGTGCATGTTTGGCGTAACTTCAGGAAAGCTCTTAGGATTCATCATTTCAAAATGAGGCATCGAAGTTGACCCGACAAAGGTCAAGGCTATTTTGGAAATGCGTCCCCCCATGAACATCAAGGAACTAAGAAGCCTTCAGGGCAAAGTAGCATCCATAAAGTGATTTATCGCTCAATTATCAGATAAATGTCGACCCATGAATCGACTACTACACAAGGGGGTCCCATTCAATTGGGATGAGGACTGTCAAGCAGCCTTTTTGAGATAAAGCAATACCTGGCGATGTCGCAAGTGCTAGCTCCACCAAGGCCAGATGTGCCATTTTTGCTATATATATCGACAACCGACTTTGCACTGGGAACCATGTTAGCCCAAAAGAACATGCAAGACAAAGAACAGGCCATATATTATATTAGCCAAACCTTGGTGAGCTATGAGATCGGATATGCATATGTGGAAAAGTTGTGTTTAGCAGTAGTGTTCACTACCAAGAAATTGCGACACTATATGTTGAGTCATACGACATATGTCATATCCAAACAAAATCCTTTGTAGTATATGATGAGCAAGACATATCATAATACACATACTATGAAGTGGATCATGCTACTGACAAAATTTGATTTGGAATTCATAAGCCAAAATTCCATTAAGGGACAAGTCATAGCAGATCAACTGGTTGAGGTGCCTCTCAAAAATAGTAGGCCCCTCACCATAGAGCTTCTTGATGATGCAATATTTGCCTTATCAGAAGCACCCAAACCTAAAGAACTAGACAACAAAGTTGATATGACCTTGTTCTTCGACGGTTCAAAGTGTGAGCAAGGGGGTGGTGCAGGAATAGTGTTGTTCACACCACAAGGAGCTCCAATGCCCTTGTCATTCAAGTTGGACTTTCCTTGCACTAACAACAATGCTGAATACGAAGCCCTAATTTTGGGTCTCCAAATAGTTGTCGCCATGAAGATAAAAAGGCTAAATATCTTTGGTGATTCCCTTCTCATTATGAACCAAGTTAAGGGACTATTTCAATGTCGATGCCCGATATTGAAAGCTTACAAGGATCTTGTTGACACATATCTAGCTCAACTGGAATGGTATGACATTGAGGCAATCCCTCATTCATCCAATAGATTCATAGACACAATGGCATCTTTGGGATCCTTAATCCCTTAGAATCCATCTATCGATTTCACTACCATCCATGTAAAGACGTTGTCACATTCTGCTATGCAACGCGAAGCATTGGATAACAAAGAGTCAATCAACATGATTCATGTGGAACCAAACCATGAGTGGTTCTACAGAGCTAGAGACTTTCTAAAGAGAGCATCTTAGGGGTATTTGATCTCGTAGGATCCAACGGGGAGTGGTACTACCATTCACCATAGGGTTGTTTTCCAGTCTGCATTTGCAAATGTAGAACCATAGGGGGAGCATGTTGTCTTGTTGTTCAAGGCCGAAGCTTATCATAATTGGATGCCATAGATATATGACTTCCTTAAACTTGGTATAATCCCTCAGGGATTATCGTATGCCACAAATCACATATTCAAATATAAAGCGACAAAGTATGTCTTGTTAGCAAACATCCTGTATCATAGAAGCTACGATGGAGTTCTCCTTCATTGTCTTGAGCCCCAAGAGTCATCTTGGGCAATTTTAGAAGCTCACAATGGTATGTGCGGTGGCCATTTCAGTGGCATGGCTATCGTCAAGTGCATCCTTCGTATGGGTTATTATTGCCACTAGAGGAGATTCCCATTTTTTTATCTCTCCTCCATCAATGGTTTGACATACACTTATTATTATGGCTACTGAGTATTTCACTAAGTGGGTGGAGGCTATTCCCTTAACAATGACAACTAGAGTGTGTATTGTTGAGTTTATACTCACCAATATCATTAGTCATTTTGGGATACCATCCAAGATAGTTTTAGATAATGGAACGTCATTTAAGAACAAAACTATGAGAGCTTTGATGTCTAAATATAGAATCAAACATAGTTTTGTGACTCCTTATTATCCACAAGAAAATGGGTAGGATGAAGCTTCAAACAAGACAGTGGTCTCCATATTAAAAAATATGATACAAGAGAACCACAAATATTGGCATATCTAGCTACCCCTTGCATTATGGGATTACAAGACTAGCATTCGGACACCCACTAGGGCAACTCCATTTTCACTAGTATATGGCACTGAGGCCATTATACCCCTAGAGTTGGAAATTCCAACATTACATGTCGCATTGAAAGAGTTCATTGATGACGACATCGTGTGGCAAGCTCGCCTAGATCAATTGATGCTACTTGATGAACGTCGCGTGAATGCCCTTGAGCACCTCCATATTAATCAATAGTTCTTAAAATGACCTTACAATAGCAAATTCCATCTGAGATACTTTGAGGTTGGGGAACTTGTGCTGAAAGAGAACCAACAAAACTCTAATTTACCACCAAAAATGCAAGATAAATTCATAGCTAACTGGTTAGGTCCTTACATGATCTCAGAGAAGATTGGACCTGGGACATATCACTTGACATCACTTGGAGGAGTTGAAGAGCTTGAACCTCTCAATATCCTTCATCTTAAAGTGTTCTATGCCTAAGAACTAGAAAAGGCTCCAAAGGCATTTGTAAGCCCTTTGGTCACTCAAAAAAGGCTCCAAGGGTTTTCTCAAAACCACTTGGTCAATCAGAAAAGGCTCCAAGGATTTTCTCAAAACCGCTTGGTCAATCCCAAAAGGCTCTAAGGGCTTCTCAAAACCGCTTGGTCAATCCCAAAATGCTTCAAGGTTTTTCTCAAAACCGCTTGGTCAATCACAAAAGGCTCCAAAGGCATCTGTTAGCTCTTTGGTCAAACCAAAATGTTAAAATCCATAAAAAAAAATGGAAATATATCAAAAATAAAAAGCATTTGTATTTTATTTGCATCATTGCATTGCATTTTATTGCATTGCATTTTATTGCATTGTATTAGGCATGTTCATCCATCGCACTTGCATTGGAATAAATTGTGTTAACAATCTTACAAACAACACCATGTTTGTGTTTCAATCATGCATCTATGCACTATCTTGTTCATCTATCATTCACCCTTGTGAGTAATTGTGTTTTTCAACACAACCCATATTTTTACTATGAAGAATATACTAGGGTTTTTCGGTCATTCGGCCATACCTAGAGGTCTTCTCAAGAGTTGATAGAAAGCTTGCTTTGCTTTTGTAGTTGAGGTCTAGTTAGTATAGCCCTTAGCATATTAGAATCCTATCACTAATCAAAAAAATTAAATAATCCTAATAAGGACTAGGGGAATATGAAAGCCACAAAGTAGGACCAGGTATCCTAAGGTGAAAAGATTCATTCTTGCTTATCCCCCTGTGTGGACGTTTTGGGAAATGTTGGCAATTGGCAAAAGGATTGGTTTATTCCTTACCCAGAATCCCTTGCTTACGTTAAAATAAGCAATATCCTAGATCAATCCTCCAAATTGATACCCTAGATTGATATCATAGATCAACATCCGAGATTGATATCCCATTTTGATATCATAAGATTAATATCCTCACTCGATATCCTAGAAATAGTTCCATAATGTAAAATTCCCAAAGGAAGTTTATGAAGAAAATTATCAAATGTAAATCTTAAAAAGTTAAATCAAATGAAGATCAAATTGTACAAAGAAAGTAAAATCAGTATGAAATCCCTTGCTCAAAATAAAAAAGATAAAGTACAAAATTAACAGTGTTTTTTATCACTTTATATGAGCAAGTATCCCTAAAAATTAAAGAAAATAAGGGGGTGAACTTAAATCCCTAGAATTGTCAGCACTATTGTACCTTATGCATGATGATATGTCTGATGCATTAGCATATTGCTTATGTACAAACCAATATTTAAATGTGGAAGAGCTAGCTTTAGGTGTCATGTATCGTTTAGTGGTCTATTCCAACTAAAATCTAAACCTAGGATTGGGTAAGACATTTGCGGACCCCCAATATTAGCAATGGGCTGAAAGAATCCTGCCTGACATCGGGGTATGCTTATGCCTTATCAAATATACTCACTTGCACACATAGGGGTAATGAACAATTAGGGCCTATCCTAGTGAAAACCTTATGTTTCAGAAGTCTAGTGTGACTAGTATACAACTTTTGATCAGTCAACTAGGGTGTTTGAGTCTCATGGTAAACCTCAAAAATTCCCAAATAGCAACAATAAAATTTTCAAATGCAATCATCAAAAATCAATTTATTTTATGAGAGTTTGTTTATTAGAATTATTTGTACTATATAATTAGATACCATATGGATGTCAGAAATGATACTTAGACAACCAATGATTATATTATACATATTCTTTTAATTTACAAAAGATTATGAATAGAAAACATATATCGTTACATATCACATATGGGTGTACTATATTTCACAAATATATAAAGCAACTACAATCCATGATTGTTATACATTTTGTGGTGTCATCCATTAGATTGTTAAAACCTCATATCATATTGCATACATTGTGTTTTAAGTGATTAAAACATACATGTCCATTTATAATAACTCAATATCATCAAAAATACATGCAATACATACATGGCATGAATCATGTCATAAATAACATAAAGTAAATGCATACAAGTGAAGCAGATGAAAACTGCATTCAACATAAAACATTACATTTGTATACATAGAACCATAAAGTAGCCCATATACACATGTATATCACTGCATCCACATCATATAGCTAGTCCATGTCATCCATAAATCACATCATATAACAATAAATCAAATATCTGCATTGCATACATGTGCATAACATAAACATAAAATACCAAAAATAAAGTACACATATAATGAGATGAATTGTCATATCATATCATATATATATGTAGATGTATCAAGAGTACATGGTATTAAGGTATATCAAAATGCATGTAGGCTACAACTATGTAGATCTTTGACCTTACACTCAAAATAGCACAACAAAGTATCTTTGAGATCTGTACTACATAGGGCATATACCCCCAGTCTGTGAGACACCTCCATCACATTCACCATCCCTATGAGTCCTCTGAGAGCTAGCACCATGAGTGCTCAAAGACCTGTGAGTCCTCTCAGTCATGTGCATCTTGTGGCTTGAGCTAGCAAAAGACTACCTTGTCTCCTTGGTCCTAGACCTAGTCCTCTAAGTCCCTGTAGTGTGGGTATCCTTTGGAACATCCCCACCTAGTAGCCTAATATGACCCTCCAACTGGTCGATGTAGGCTACACGCTCTATATGTCTGGAATTACCCTCCTCCATGAGGGAATTTACATGCCTGATCTCTTCCATGGGATCACGACCTCCTGGTAGCAAAGTAGAGGGCACTTCCAGAGGTGGCATGATAACCTATTAAGATGAGGGATCTCCCCTCACTACCTTAAGTAGGTCCCTCTCAATAGTCATAACACTCAACTATTGTTGTGCTAGATCTCACTCACTTGTGAGCTACGTGATCTGAGTGTTTTTAGTGGTAGCCTATGCATGGAGAGATATCCTCTCCTCCTCATATCCCTACAACTACCTCTCCCCATGTGCTAGCTTCACCTCCATAGTGGTGATAGAAGTATCCCTATGAAGTAGTTGCATCTACAGTATCCCAAATTGGCTCTGGAGGTCAGCAATATGGCCTCTCAACTACCCAATATCACTTTTTGGAGCTATCTCACTGATGCAGGAGCATCCAAGGGAAAGCAAAATTCTGCAAGGAGAAAAAGTGTCATGATATTGTGATACGTCGGCAAAGAAGAAAAAGTCTCACGATATAGCGACATGTCGCATTTTTGCGACCAAAAGACAAGAGGAGGTGCAAGAGAGAAAAGTGTCACAATATTGTGACATGTTGCATTATCGCGACTAAAATCTGAGAGAAGGTGAGGGAGAGAAAAGTGTCACGATATCGCGACATGTCACATTTTCGTGACCAAAATACAAGAGGAGGCGCAAGAGAGAAAAGTGTCACGATATCGTGACATGTCGCATTATCGTGACCAAAAGCCGAGAGAAGGTGAGAGAGAGAAAAGTGTCGCGATATCACGACATGTCACATTTTCGTGACTAGAAGACAAGAGGAGGCACAAGAGAGAAAAGTGTCACGATATCATGACATGTCGCATTATCACGACCAAAGGATGAGAGAAATTGCAAAGGAGGAAAAGTGTCGCGATATCGTGATATGTCACGTTTTCGGGACTCAAGAAGGAGAGAGAAGGCACGGAGCAAAAATGCCATGATTTCATGACATGTCACGAAATCACAACCAAAATAGGAGAGAGAAGGTGCGGCATAGAAAATGTCACAATTTCGTGACATGTCACAAAATCGCGACCAAAACAGGAGAGAGAAGGCATCCGTAGAAAATGTTGTGATTTCGTCACATGTCGCAAAATCATGACCGAAAGAAAACAGGAAGGGCCAGAGAAGAAAATGTCATGATTTCATGACATGTCACGAAATCATGACCGAAGGAGCAAAAAGAAAGCCTAGAAGGAAAATCACGATATCGTGACATGTCATGATTTCGCGACCCGAAGCAGAGGAGGAAAGCGGAAGGCAAAGTTGTCATGATATCGTGACATGTCGTGATTTCGCGACCCGAGAGGCAAAGAGAAGATAGAGAGCAAAGATGTCATGATATCGTGACATGTCATGATTTCATGATCGAAAAGGAGAAAGAAGAGCCGGAAAGGAAATATGTCATGATATCGCAACCCGAAGAAAAGTAGGGCAGCGAGGAAGATAAATGTCACGATATCATGACATGTCGTGATATCACGACCCAAAGAAGAGAAAGGCAGCAAGGAAGAGAAATGTCACGATATCGCGACCCGAAGAAGAGAAAGGCAATGAGGGGGAGAAATGTCACAATATCGTGACATGTCACGGTAACACGACCCGAAGAAGAGAAAGGCAGTGAGGGAGAAAAATGTCACGATATCATGACATACTGTTGGTTCACAGTTTGAAAAGGCCCACGTTCCTAGATGGTGTTTCCCAAGGCAGTCAAGCCTTGTTTATGCATGATTTTTTGCTCGATAAGCTCATTGAGCATGGTGGCCACTCGAAGGCTATGCCCAAAGGTCAAAAATGATCAGAAGACTCATCAATGCATGTTTTCATGGCTGATCTGATGGTAGTTGCCAGTTAGGGTAAAAGATGTGAAGGTTCAGTCATGAAGGCAGGGATAAGATCTAACTTTTCAATTTCGAAATATGTGTTCTTCCAGGTGGGTCATTAATGGCCTAGAGGGTCGAGACCTCAAAGAAAACCTAGAGATTTAAAAGGGGAAGCAAAGGCATGCACAAGGGGTCAAAAAATGGCCAAGGCAGAGTTGCAGAGCTGAAGGCAAGAGGGCCGCTCTGGGCCTGTTTGGGCTATTTTTCTTCCAGAAGGGGAGGAGGAAGTGTTGCTCAGATCGAAGAACTATGCCTGCGGGCTAGGAAGTGTGCGAGCAGATCATCGAATGTGAAGCATCTTGCACCTAGAAAAGAAAACTATGCCTGCGGGCTAGTATTGTAATCTTTTTCTAAAGTTTAATGAATGAGTTTTTGAGAAATATGGTCTGAGTGATTTTGTGTCCTCCATCAGTGGTATCAGAGTGGGAGTTCCTGAGTGTGTAAATAGATCGTCGAATGTGAGGCAGTTTACACCAGGATCTATGGAAGAGTAGGAGTTATTGAGTGTGTGATAAGATCGCCGAAAGTGAGGTAGCTTACACCAGGATCTGAGGAAGAGCGTAGAGTTCCTGAGTGTGTAAAAAGATCACCGGATGTGAGGCAGTTTACACCAGGATCTATGGAAGGTTTGTGAGAAGAGAGTGAGGAAGAATGCCTCCAAGAAGAAACCATGGTGGTGGAAGAAACATGGTACCAGTAGAAGATTTCAAAGCTTTGTAGAGGCAAGTTCAGGCCTTGTAAGAGGAGCTGCGTAGAGGGTTTGAACCCAGAGTAGAAGAAGGAAGTGAAGGTCACTTCTCAATCCACCCCAGTTGTCTGATGTAGGAGCATCCAAGGGAAAGCAAAATGCCGCAAGGAGAAAAAGTGTCATGATATCGTGATAGGTCGGAAAAGAAGAAAAAGTGTCGTGATATCACGACATGTCACATTTTCATGACCAGAAGACAAGAGGAGGCGCAAGAGAGAAAAGTGTTGCGATATCATGACATGTCGCATTATCACGACCAAAAGCTGAGAGAAGGTGAGGGAGAGAAAAGTGTCATGATATCGTGACATGTCACATTTTTGCGACCAGAAGACAAGAGGAGGTGCAAGAGAGAAAAGTGTCGTGATATCGCGACATGTCGCATTATCGTGACCAAAAGCCGAGAGAAGGCTAGAGAGAGAAAAGTGTCACGATATCGTGACATGTCGCATTTTCACGACCAGAAGACAAGAGGAGGCACAAGAGAGAAAAGTGTCACGATATCGCGACATGTTGCATTATCACGACCAAAGGACAAGAGAAAGCACAAAGGAGGAAAAGTGTCGCGATATCGCGACATGTCACATTTTTGCAACTCAGGAAGGAGAGAGAAGGCACAGAGCAAAAATACCACGATTTCATGACATGTCACGAAATCATGACCGAAATAGGAGAGAGAAGGTGCAGTGCAAAAAATGTCACGATTTCACGACATGTCATAAAATCATGAACAAAACAGGAGAGAGAAGGCATCCATATAAAATGTTGCGATTTCACGACATGTCTCAAAATTGCAACCGAAAGAAAACAGGAAGGGCCAGAGAAGAAAATGTCATGATTTTGCGACATGATGTGAAATCACGATCGAAGGAGCAGAAAGAAATCCTGGAAGGAAACTGTCATGATATCGTGACATGTCGCGATATCGCGACCCAAAGAAGAGGAAAGCAGAAGGCAAAGCTATCACGATATCGTGACATGTCATGATTTTATGACCCGAGAGGCGAAGAGAAGACAGAGCAAAGATGTTGCAATATCGTGACATGTCGCGATATCGTGACATGTCATGATTTCATGACTAAAAAGGAGAAAGAAGAGCTAAAAATGAAAGATGTCACGATATTGCGACCCAAAGAAGAGCAGGGCAGTGAGGAAGAGAAATGTCACAATATCACGATATTGCAACTCGAAGAAGAGAAAGGCAACAAGGAAGAGAAATGTCGTGATATCGTGACCCGAAGAAGAGAAAGGCAGCAAGGGGGAGAAATGTCGCGATATCACAACATGTCACGGAAACACGACCCAAAGAAGAGAAAGGCAGTGAGGGAGAAAAATGTCATGATATCGCGACATGTCGCAATATCGTGACATATTGCTGGTTCACAGTTCAAAAAGGCCCACGTTCCCAAATGGTGTTTCCCAAGGCATTCAAGCCTCATTTATGCATGATTTATTTCCCGGTAAGCTCGCTGAGCATGGCGACCACTCGAAGGCTATGCCCAGAGGTCAGAAATAATTAGACGACTCATCAATGCGTGTTTCCATGGCTGACCCAGTGGCAGTTTCTAGTTAGGGTAAAAGATGTGAAGGTTCAATCACGAAGGTGAGGACAACAGCCAACTTTTTAGTTTCAGAAGATGTGTTCTTCCAGGTGGGTCGTTAATGGCCTAGAGGGTCGGGACCTTGAAGAAAACCTAGATATTTAAAAGGGGAAGCAAAGGTATGCACAAGGGGTCAAAAAACGGTCGAGGCAGAGTTGTAGAGCTGAAGGAAAGAGGGCCGCTCTGGGCCTACTTGGGCTATTTTTCTTCTAAAATAGGAGGAGGAAGTGCTGCTCAGATCGAAGAACTACACCTGTGGGCTAGGAAGTGTGTGAGAAGATCATCGAATGTGAGGCAGCTTGCACCAGGAAAAGAAAACTATGCCTGCGGGCTAGTATTGTAATCTTTTTCCAAGTTTAATGAATGAGTTTTTGAAAAATTTGGTCTGAGTGATTTTGTGTCCCCCATAAGTGGTATCAGAGTGGGAGTTCCTAAGTGTGTAAACAGATCACCGAACATGAGGCAGTTTGCACTAGGATCTATGGAAGAGTAGGACTTCCTGAGTGTGTGAGCAGATTGTTGAAAGTGAGGCAACTTACACTAGGATCTGAGGAAGAGCGTAGAGTTCCTGAGTGTGTAAAAAGATCGCTGAACGTGAGGCAGTTTACACCAGGATCTATGGAAGGTTTGTGAGAAGAGAGTGAGGAAGAATGCATCCAAGAAGAAACCATGGTGGTGGAAGAAACATGGTACCAGCAGAAGATTTTAGAGCTTTGCAAAGGCAAGTTCAAGCCCTGCAAGAGGAGCTGCGCAGAGGGCTTGAACCCAGAGGAGAAGAAGGAAGTGAAGGTCACTTCTCAATCCACCCCGGTTGTCTGATGTAGGAGCATCCAAGGGAAAGAAAAATGCCACAAGGAGAAAAAATGTCATGATATCGCGACAGGTCGGCAAAGAAGAAAAAATGTCACGATATCATGACATGTCACATTTTCTTGACCAAAAGACAAGAGGAGGCACAAGAGAGAAAAGTGTCACGATATCGCGACATGTCGCATTATCGTGACCAAAAGCCGAGAGAAGGTGAGGGAGAGAAAAGTATCGCGATATCATGACATGTCGCATTTTCACGACAAGAAGACAAGAGGAGGCACAAGAGATAAAAGTGTCGCGATATCATGACATGTCGCATTATCGTGACCAAAATTCAAGAGAAGGCGAGGGAGAGAAAAGTGTCGTGATATCGGGACATGTCATATTTTTGTGACCAGAAGACAAGAGGAGGCACAAGAGATAAAAGTGTCACGATATCGCGACATGTCACATTATCATGACCAAAGGACGAGAGAAAGTGCAAAGGAGGAAAAGTGTCGTGATATCGTGACATGTCACGTTTTCACGACTCAGGAAGGAGAGAGAAGGCACGAAGCAAAAATGTCATGATTTCATGACATGTCATGAAATAGTGACCAAAATATGAGAGAGAAGGTGTGGTGCATAAAATGTCATGATTTCGTGACATGCTACAAAATCGTGATCGAAACAAGAGAGAGAAGGCGTTCGCAAAAAATGTCACGATTTTGCAACATGTCACGAAATCACGACCGAAAGAAAATAGGAAGGGCCAGAGAAGAAAATGTCGTAATTTCGTGACATGTCACGAAATCGTGACTGAAGGAGCAGAAAGAAATCCTGGAAGGAAACTGTCGCGATATCACGATATGTCATGATTTCACGACCCGAAGCAGAGGAGGAAAGCGGAAGGCAAAGCTGTCGCGATATCGTGACATGTCGTAATTTAGCGACCTGAGAGGCGAAGAGAAGACAAAGAGCAAAGATGTCACGATATCATGACATGTCATGATTTCATGACCGAAAAGGAGAAAGAAGAGCCAAAAGGAAATATGTCATGATATCATGACATGTCACGATATCGCAACCCGAAGAAGAGAAAGGCAGCAAGGAAGAGAAATGTCGTGATATCATGACATGTCGCGATATCGTGACCCAAAGAAGAGAAAGGCAGCAAGGAAGAGAAATGTCATGATATCGCGACCCGAAGAAGAGAAAGGCAGCAAGGGGGAGAAATGTCACGATATCGTGACATGTCGCGGTAACACGACTCGAAGAAGAGAAATGCAGCAAGGGAGAAAAATGTCATGATATCGTGACATGTCACAATATCATGACATTCTGCTAGTTCACAGTTCAAAAAGGCCCACGTTCCCAGATGGTGTTTCCCAAGGCGGTCAAGCCTCATTTATGCATGATTTCTTGCCCGGTAAGCTCACTAAGCATGGCGGCCACTCGAAGGCTATGCCCAGAGGTCAGAAATGATCAGATGGCTCATCAATGAATGTTTCCATGGCTGACCTAGTGGCAGTTGTCAGTTAGGGTAAAATATGTGAAGGTTCAGTCACGAAGGCGGGGACAAGAGCCGACTTTTCAGTTTCAAAATATGTGTTCTTCCAGGTGGGTCATTAATGGCCTAGAGGGTCAGGACCTCGAAGAAAACCCAGAGATTTAAAATGGGAAGCAAAGGCATGCACAAGGGGTCAAAAAATGACCGAGGCATAGTTGCAGAGCTGAAGGCAAGAGGGCCACTCTGGGCCTGTTTGGGATGTTTTTCTTCTAGAAGATGATGAGGAAGTGTTGCTTAGATCAAATAACTATGCCTATGGGCTAGGAAGTGTATGAGTAGATCACCGAATGTGAGGCATCTTGCACCAGGAAAAGAAAACTATGCCTATGGGCTAGTATTGTAATCTTTTTCCAAAGTTTAATGAATGAGTTTTTGAGAAATATGGTCTGAGTGATTTTGTGTCCCCCATCACTCACCCTCCTCTAATACATCCTACTATGCCTCCACCTTTGGGCCCTCCTCTATAGTGGCCTTGATTCCCCATGCACCCTATGTCCTCTAGCGGGTCCTACGCCCATGAGGATCCACCTCTGTGCCCTCTACTACAAATCCACCAACTGGTCAGCCTAGAGGACCCTCTCCATGCCATTGGAAATCTACCCACCATCCATCATAGTCCAAAGTAGTGCCTGCATCCACCAGGACTGAATCTTGATAATCATCATCCTCATCCCCCAAGTGAGTCACCTGGGGCCATGTCAGGTCCCTCTTGAGGACCAGGCACCTATGGATAATTGGCATCTCTGGGACATCCTATCGAATCCTAAAATATCTTAGGATGTGAGAATAAAAGTGGTACTCGTGTATGTTAGCCTTCCAACCGAAGATCCATCTATCTTTGTGCGTTTGACATAGGTCCATATCCATATATGTCCATGTCATGTAGTCCATGTACGGTTGCCAATATATGTGCTCAAGGTGGAGCTATGAAAATCTGGTAATGTAATGCTCTAGGTCTCCTACATGAGATTTACTCTTAAAGCCCTTCTGCTCCTAGGACCAGTAGGTGGCATAGCACTATCGGTCATCAATGATGTTAGAAATCTTCAAGGGTAAATACACAAGGCACTCAATAAGGATGTGTTTCTAGTCCCATATCTGAAGGAGGATGCTACAGTTGATGTCTACTCTACTACGACACGTAATCTAATACAGCTCGTGGTAGATCTGTGCTAATAGGGTGATCCCCCATGATAGAATGAGAGGTTACGTAGTCGAGCTCACCATAACCTCTCTAGTTTGAGCCAAGAGGTTCCAAGGGAACCTCATGCCTAAAGAATTTGAAAGGACTATCTGAATAATCAAGTGCATAAACACAACCTCCTACTATGAAAAGAATCTGGCCTAAAACCACTCCTTGACATGGATGCCTCCGTGGGCATTATGGTCCTGGGCCCCAATACTCTATCTACCAAATATAGAATCAAATATGGCCTTCCTAGATGTAGTCAGAGAAGATGCGACGACCTCACCATCAATGGGTAGGTGGAAGATATGGTAGACGTCCACCAAAGTGAGTTATTTCACCCATCGATAGGTGAAATATGTTGGTCCACGCATCCCAGCGATGGTCCAAAGTAGTAAAGTATGCCTGGTCAATCTGGATGGTGGAGAGTTTCAAGATGTAACCGAACCCTAAAGCAGTGAACCAATCCTGCTCCTTGGGAGTGAAATCACCATGAAGGTTGTGAAGGAGATCGATCTCCCTCGCTCTGTTAGTCAAAGTTTGAATAACAAAAATAATAAACAGAGAAAAAACATGAAAAATAATTCTAACTATAAAAAAAAAAATTAAAAATGCATAAAAACACAAAAACATGTCAACACATGATCACAAATTTCAAAAACATCAAAAAAACACTTCAACATTGCAATAAATGGCATTAATTGCCTAGAAAAATAAAAAAAAATTAAACAAATTGAAAAAAATTTCTAACTCATGCGCGTCATGGGTCCTAGCAGCGGTCAGCGCAATGGTCACAAAAATGACCGTTGGGATTTAAATCCTGCCATGGCTGACAACCGTGACCCCCAATTTGCTAATTGGGATCCACATCTGCCACCCATGGTTAAGGGGTATGACCTTTTTAGGATCATGTGCTCCCCATAAATAACCCCAAAAACTTTAAAAAATGAAGTAACCCACCCTCTAATCTAACCTATGCTAAACCTAGCTAGGGTGTGGTTCGTTATCAGTAATTTAATGAGATTCATTAACCCATTATTTAGTGTGGTTAATTTTAAACAGGTAATGTAATTGTGAGGTCTAGGTTTATGAGTTACCTTGGAGGCATCGACTCTTCCACTAGTCAAAGCTTCCGGCTGATCGACCATCAGTGTGGAAAACTAGAATTATGTCAGGTTTTCAGTAGCGTTCCATGTTAGAATGCAATTTTTACCTCCTAGAGCTCTCATTTTTACTAGCAGATGCAGGTAAATAATGAAAATTTACAAGAAAAAAACTTATATAATTTTTTATTTTGGTGTGGCCCGTGGTTGACATTCATAGTCCCCACATTAGGGTTTTCCACCCATGGTTTCCATCTGTGATTAAGGAATTTGCCTACTTCTAACAGGAGCAGGTAGAAAACCGCATTAATTGCTCCAAATTCCCACTGTAGAGAGCCTTAAAAGGTCAAATCAAGGCTTTTCATTAGACCAGATAATTCAAAAATTTCAAAATTAACAAAAAAAATCAAATAAATCAAAAATCCAAATGCACCTCATATTCAGTTATTTACCCTATACACTTGGCAGGTGCAGTGACTTGTGATCCATGCAATCCAGCAAGATGAGTAAATTAACATAAGGAAATTTGGGGTGAATTTGTCATTTCTAAATTGTTATGTTTCATTGCAATCCCTAAGAAGGCCTTCACAGCCGGACTTCTCCACGAAAATGAGATATTCATCATAATTCTTCTATGACACTTTTTAGCTTATCATCGACATTATGATTCACTACAAGCCTAATGGACATTGCTATCATTTTGATTCCCTAAGAAAGCTTTCCTGGTTGGACTGCTCCACGGGATAGGAATATGAAATTATTCTAAAATGGTGTAATCATAGCTGATTAGGCCTTGCCAAGTATTCAAATGCTAAATCTTAATTTGTGCAAAGATCATTCATAATGGTCAAGCGACCTCATCATTTCATTTAATTGTCATAACCGTCATCGACTCATCGTTTTATGGGGTAGTCATAATATCAAATCATGATCAAAGTCAATAGTAGATCCCTTTATCTTGTCAAAATTGTGTTCATCCTTGCGAATCATTGCTAAAGACTATCATAAGCTTACCATTCTGCTAGGTAAAATAGCATATATGATAGTTAGTTTGTAACTCTCTTCCTTTCGAATTGACAGGTGTGAAAGCCTACTTAGCATTGATGCTATCTAAATGTATGATGACAAGTGAAAACTTTTTCAAAATTAATCCTTCTATAGAGTAAGAAGCAATGATTCGAGGATGCGCATCCTTTTGCTAGACTCGGGGCATCTAATGTTGATCAGATCAATCATCATCATCCAACCTACAACATCATTTTAGGAGGTCTATTTTTGCTTGGCGTTGTTCAATCTCACAATGCATCTTAAAAGGGCAGTTGTAGACACCTAAAATGTGTCATTCTTAGTTGACTACTCATATGAGACATGCTAGAAGACCACAAGGAAGACCTTTGGACAGATCCAAGGTATAGAAGTTGTTTTTACCACTCATTTGGGTATCTTTTCCTATTTAGTGCTAGCTTCTACTGACACCCATAGTTAGCAGTGCTCACTGTGCATGTCATCCATGGTCAACACTCAGATTCATTTGGCCTTTGTAGCACCCTAAAATTGGCATAGTTAAATCCTTAGTAAAAAGATAAAATTTGAATTTTAACCTCGAAACCGCCCGTTAACCGCTCACCCCATTTTTTGCACCATTTTTAGGAGTTATTTTGATTGTTGGATGATATCGTCGCCGATCAGACGAAATCGTCCTAGATCGAAAGAATTCGTCTGGAACAGAATGTCCAGACGATTTCATCCCAAAACAAAATTTTCATAATTAGCTTATGTTTCAACAGCCTCTCCAACTTGGGCAAAAGTGTGTCTACGTAGTTTGAGATTCCTCCGTTGGAGATCTCCCAGATTGGGATGATCCCCAACCTCCTAACCTCCCCCTAATCCTATATAAAGTAGGATTTTCTTAGTTTATCCCCTTGAATCTTTGGATCCCCTGCCTGGTTTTCCTCCTAACCCTTTCCCTGATTGGTTTTCCCTACCATTGAAGTTTTGCACTCTTAGTTTTAGGTTTTCATTGTAGGTTTTCACTATGCTTCAGCTGGAGGAAGCTTGGATCGTTGTAGATGATTCTAGACGATTTCAGATGATCCTTTCACAAATCGGCGATGATCTCGTACAATTAGAGGCGATCTCGACTGTAGTTTAGATTGGGGGCAATCAGAGCCCTAAGTTTGCATTTCTCATATTTCTTTCTTATTTTATTATGCATTAGCTTGATTATTTTTATTCTGCATCCTGGAGTTCACCTCATTTTAAAATAACTTCATGATAAAGTTAAAATAAGTTATTAAAACAATGCATTTCCTTAAATTTGTTATCCAAATTTATCAGTTAGGCATTTATACTGTCATTTCTATAATTTTGTATTATTCTTGCAGTTGCATTTTTGGTTTTTGGTGTCTGCTTTTGTGATTGCAGGTTTCTGATGAATTCATCGGATCGACGATGATCTTGTCTGATCTCAGAAGATCGACTGTAATCTAGGATGATTCTATACAATTGCATATGATCCTGTCATTTTTGGGATGATATGGACTCCTACAAGCTTCAGAATCTTCATCAGACATCCGGAATCAGGTGCATTCTTTCTTATTTAAGTATATTCTTGGTATTTAGGATTCATTCACACTTTCTGTATTCATATAAATTGGCATTTCATATAGAATATCTTAGATTCATTCTGGCCAACCTAGGATTATGAATGATCAAGTATAAAATGAACACATCAAAACCATTCTCAACCTAGGCGTGGAAACTGCCACTCAAAGTTTCCTGGTGAACCCCACCATCCGTCAAAAATTCACCCTTATACCCCTCCCCCAAGAGGCATGACCTTCAAAGGGCCTCTTAGTCCTAGGTATTGTTCCATCCTTCTCTCATCCCCTTTCAGGCACGGATCCTTTAGCTTGAAGGTAAGGGCACAAAAAATTTGGGTCAGTACATTTTGGTGAACCCGATGTAAAACTAAAAACCTTTTGAAAACAATCCAAAAAAAATAAATTATTATTAAGTAACATCTAGAATCATCAGAAAAATAATTAAAGTTGCATATCATATTTATATGGTCGATTATAATAAAATACGAGCTATCACCATAAATTTTGAAAATCAATTAACGACCATAGAGATTACTTCTATACTTAGATTACCTCAAACAAATAGGGTTCAACCTTTGTGGGATGAATTTGATAGGAGATTGGGTATCATTGAATCCAGATCTACAAAACTTGGGCAAATTAAGAGGTTTGTCCTAGATAGAATCTTGGATCATGATCAGGTAACCTTATATCATGAACTTCAGAGAGCTTGCCATAGGTGGTTAGCAGATAAAAGAGCACTTGTGTCTTCAAAATTGTACACCTTTGAGGAATACCTTGAGAATGTAGTTGTAGTACATAAGTTTCTATCTCGTATAGAGGATCAATAAGTCATTCTTATGGATAGAAAAATATGGAATAGAGTTCCTAGAGCTGTGTTATATCGAGATTATTGCCATGAGCTTTATTTCTACAAGTCAAAATCCGAGACAGATCATATTACCCTAGCACACTTTGTCAATTTTTTGAAAAACCATTCCAATTTGAAGAGGACATGAATCTTGATGAACTTGATCCTATCAACGATATCCATAAACTATTTATAGAAAACTAAATCAATATTCTTACTATTGTTATTCCTTTTGTAACTAGAATGCTATTTTTTATCTTTATAATAATATTATAAAACACAAACAATAAAAACAAAAAAAACAAAAACAAAAACAAAACAAAAAATCAAAACATTTCCTTTTTATAGTAGGTATATAATTAAAATATATACCTCTCAAACCTAGCACATATATATATATATATATATATATTTGTTGAAATCTAAGTTTAAGCACAATGCCTAGACTTAGGAACGGAAAACAAACTGAAGAAGAAGAATATTGGTTAGGAAAACCATTAAATAACCCAGATATCCTTCCTGAAGACCAAGTCCAGGAAGAAGAAATCCTATACTAGCAAGAAGAAGAGCTTGCTGTAAGAAATGTACAAGAATAAAATGTTAGAGAGGAAGGATCCTCATCCCCTAAAATGTGTCCGGGAGGAGCTGTTACTTTTGAAAACATGGAACAATTTTGGAAGTTCATCAATACTAATATTGGTGTTCTTAATAGAGCAGTCCATATGGACAAGGATCGAATTAGTGACACTCAAGCAACTCTAGAAGACATATTTCACACACGCACTAATCCCTTGTCCTTTATCGATCAAGAGAGTGATCAAGATGGACCATCCAATTTGGATATGGTAGCTATAATCCAGAACATGCAACAACAACAAGTTACCCAACCATCTAAAGTGCATGTTAGCAAGCCTAGGGTCATTCATACACAAAAGAAACCATCATTTACTGCTCTATTTCACCAAGATATTGAGCAATATACCTCAAATCAGGAAAAAACCAAAACTAAACTAAACACCAATTACCAACAATCTAGGATACAACATAATACTACTACACATCCTCTTCATAATACTCTTCCTACCAATGCTTTGCATAATATCAATATAGCATCTAATCCTTATGTCACACCGTCATACACTCATAAATCCCATGCTTATGTCCCACCGAACCAATATGGTGGACAAACTAGTAATCTTGAAACTATGGTGAAACAGTTAGTTTCCCGCATGGACCAGATAGATCCCTACCATCCCTCATACAATTATCGAGAGATGTGTAGTCAGCCGTTAGATCCTATAGTTGTAGCACAACCATATCCTAAACATTTTCCTATGCCTTTCTTGCCCATATATAAAGGAACCGAATATCCCATAGAGAATCTTTGTATGTTTAGGATAGCATGTCATGATATATCACATGATGACTTGTTATTACTAAAAATGTTCCCAAAAAGTTTAGGAGGAATGGCATTAGAGTGGTATTATCAATTACCCACTAATTATTTGAGGAATTTCGAAGAAACTATTGAGTCTTTTGTTCATCAGTTTAGTGCCTACATCGAAAGGCATGTGACCATTAAAGAATTGTACAACTTAAAACAAGACAAAGATGAATGATTTTCCGATTTCCTAGCTAGGTGGAGACAATTGATAGGAAAATTGCACTTTGTGTTGCCTTATAGGGAGATGTTGGACATCTTTATTACTAATTTACAAGAACAACTATCCTACGAATTATCAACTGCTACCTTGACCACCTTTGATCAGGCTATAGACTTAGCTAGATGAGTGCATGATGCTCTCATTATAAGAGGACAACTTAAAAAGAAAGACGATGAGAAAACATCCAGAAATCAATATAAAAATAAACAAGTTGTGGGTGATGAAGTCACTGATAGTAGAAATATTGCTAATGTTAATGTTGCAAAGACAACGAAGAAGTTTATACTAAAACCTCCTGATAAACCTCCTTGATAATTTACTAAGTTAAATCAACCTTTATCAACCATTCTATCGCAATTATTAGAATGAGGTTTGATTCAATTACCAACTATCCGGGAACCTGATCCAACTATACCTGGATACATAGCTGATTTACACTGTGACTTCCATAGAGGACCTGGACACACTACCAACTCTTGTAAAATATTAAAACATAAAATACAGGACTTGATTGATAACAATGAGATGGAGGTGCAAGCATTTCAACCTAAGCAAAATCCTATTAATAATGCTCAAAAGAACATCCCCCAAAACCAGAATTAGAATTCCAATCAGTCATTGGACATATTTCAACACCCTTTACCAAAACATGGAAAGGAAATGGCTAATAAAATTGAACATCATAATGTTCCCCCTCCTACCCAATATGTAGGAACTATTAGTGGGCATTTACCTGCTCATGCGCCAGAAATATTTGACACAACCTTATCTGTGGTTATGACTAGGCCTCTATACAATATCCAGACACCTGATCTCAGTGGTACATAATACGAGACTAAGAGTGATATGGAAATCACATCAAATCAATTGAATAGCTTCGAGGATGAATCAGATACTATTCTCTCTATCATAAGTTATATGGTTCCAGAAGAACCATTTCCAAGAAGAGTCACTACTAGACCATCGTCTCACCAATTAATTTCTAATGAGAAAGCCATAAATTCTAGACCAAGACCCATTCATCATCCATAGAATAATATTGTGGGTACCATCGGAGCTATTACTAGACAACAGGCTCAAAAATCTCAACAATATCAAATGCAGAACGATGGATCAGCCCCATTTGTTTTGAAATTTCCTAATAAAGGGAATCAGGCACCTAATGTTCAACCTAAACCACCTTATAATATTAATGAGAAACTATTAAATATTATATCTGGAATTTCTCTTTTGGACCTGTTAAGATCTTTCCCTACACATAGAGATGAATTAATGCTCACATTAATCCATATGATGGTACCACAAGAAATTCAACCTGAAGCCATGGCTAATACTATAATAACTCATGAATTTGATTGTATTGAATTCCAGGATAAAGACATACCTCAACATAGTTTACATAAGGATAACCCCTTATATATTATTGCCTTAATTGGAGATGTAGCAGTTAAACGAGTCTTGATTGATAATGGTTCATCTTTAAACATATGCACTTTTGACTTCTACCAAAGATTTGGGTTTAGAAGCGATGAAATGAAAAGAATTGATATGATCATAACAGCCTTCAATGATGAAACACAAGAAATGTGTGGAGTTATTACCATTCCATTGCAGGTTGGTCCGAGAACCTTGGATACAACCGTGTTTATTGTACATTGCCCTACATCATACAATATACTCTTGTGTTGCCCTTGGATCAACGCGATGTGAGATGTTCCCTCAACTTTACATCAATGTGTTAAATTCAAATTTAAGAATTAGTTGGTTACCATCCATGGTGATCCTAGACCCTTTGATATGTGTGCTTTAGCAAAACCTGTCGGAGTTCAATTTTGCCCTGCACTGTCATCCACACATCCTAATTCTCATTACCCATCTAAATGTGTGAAACACACAACCACAATGCCATCTACTTCTCCATTATTTCCACCTCTACATACAGCTTAGCCATCCTCTAAAAAAACCATATTAGGACCTCAGAAAGATCCTAATCCCACAACCAATTTCTTTTGTTCTACTCCTATCACTTCTATACCTATAATATACTCATACATTGACATATCTACAACATATACATCCACCAAATGCATAGTTTCTACATCATAATATGTAGGAAATGTTCCTTCTACCTCTTATGCTCTTATTGATGAGCTTTTCCCTGATTTATCTAAAATTCTTATATCAGAGAAAACAAATGCTACTATGCAAGATTCCTTTATTCTAAATAATTTACCACCATCTCCTCGTACCTTGGGCCTCCCACAGCCTATGGGGAGTACTTACCAAGTTGGGAGTTGTGCTTTTATTTACAAGGGATATGACTGGGGTAGAATAGCCAGAAACATCAAGACTCATTATGATGGATATGCTCGATGTTATTTTACTAATGAGTATTTTAAAGCCAAATCTATAATGATTAAATTGGGATATAAAGGGAAAGGTTTGGGACCTTTCCAAAATGGTATGAAAGAACCTTTTGAGGTAGAATCATGGCCTGCCCGATGTGGTGTGGGCCTATTTCCTAGTAAGGGTCAGCCTTTCCCATTTAAGGACGATGACCATCTCATATGTTACCAAGATTATTTGGATCAACGTGATGCTTTGCGTTTAATGAATAAGCCATTTACATGTAATATGCTATCTATAGCCTACCCTAAGATGATCGCTAAATTCGACGATGAGTTGGAGGGAGATATCTTCCATGATGTCTCCATTGAGGAATTATTACATCATGAATTTTATTTTGATGGCTCTATACCTAGTATAGCCCGGCTTGAGGCCACGACTCCTCAAGACAAATTACCCAATCTAACCTTGGAAGAATTACAAGAATTGGGTGTTTCACCCGCCCCACCTAATTTTGAGAAAAATCTACACATGGAAGTAGAGAATGTCATAAAAATTAACATTGGAACTGAGGATAATCCTCACATAATCAACATTGGATCAGAATTGAGTCAAGAAAAATAGGATAAATATATTCCATTTCTTAAATAATATGAAGATGTCTTTGCTTGGACATATGAAGATATGCCAGGATTAGACCCTTCTGTAGTTATGCATCACCTAGTAGTCCATCCGGATGCTAAACCTGTTAAACAAAAACTTAGAAAAATGCATCCTAAAGTGGCATTATTGGTCAAAGGGGAGTTAGAAAAACTCATGAATGTCATTTTTATACAAGCCATTGATTATGTTGAATGGATCTTGAATGTAGTTCCAGTAACTAAGAAAGAAGCTACTAAGGTTAGGGTTTGCACAGACTTTAGAGATATTAATGATGCATGCCCTAAAGATGATTTTCCTCTTCCCAATATGGACCGGATCATTGATTTTACTACTGGAAGTGGAATGATATCCTTAATAGATGGATTTTATGGTTATAATCAGATTAGGATAACTCCTAAATATCAGGCTAAAACAACCTTTATTACCCCTTGGGGAACCTTTTGTTGGAAAGTGATGCCATTTGGTTTGAAGAATGCAGGTGCAACCTATCAATGAGCCATGACTTATATCTTTCATGATATGATGCATGATATACTACATGATTATGCGACATTATAGCTTGTTCTACTGATGAAGATGACCATTTATATGATTTGAGAAAAGTGTTTAATCGATTAAGGGAATATCTTATCAGATTGAATCCAGTTAAATGTATATTCGAAGTTAAGTCCGGTAAATTATTGGGGGTTATAGTTTCTTTATGTGGCATAAAAATTGACCCTCTCAAGATTGTGGCTATCATTGATATGCCTGCACCCACAAACATATCTAAATTACGGAGTTTACAAGGTAAACTTCAAGCCATCCATCGCTTCATTGATAAGCTGGCGGATAAAACCGGACCCTTTCTTAAGCTTCTTAAGAAGGATGTCTTTTTCCATTGGGACAATGAATTTTAGGAAGCATTTGAACTCCTCAAACAATATCTTCTTAACCCACCTGTGCTTTCGCCACCTCGACCTGATTGCCCATTTATCTTGTATATTTTTGCTTCAGATTTTGCCTTAGGAGCTATGCTAGCTCAACTTGATGATGAGAAAAGAGAGCGTGCTAATTATTACATTAGCAGAACATTAATTAGTTATGAAACCCGCTACATAGTATTAGAGAATTTATGTCTAGCAGACGTATTTTCTACATAGAAATTATGCCATTACATGCTTAGTCAAAAAAACCTATGTTATTGCTAAATTTGATCCTTTGCGATATCTCATGAGTTGACCTTATGTATCTGGTCGCATAGCAAAGTGGGTTCTTGTGCTAAGCGAGTTTGAACTCATGTTTATAGGACATAAGTCTGTTAAGGGTCAAATCATAGCAGATCAATTAGTCGCTGCACCCTTAGAGTCTACCCATCCCCTCATCATTGAGTTTCCTGATGAATGCCTTAAACTAGAGGCAGACCATCCAGAGCAATGGTCCTTATACTTTGATGGAGCTTGATGCATGAATGGGGCTAGTGCAGGTATTATTTTAATATCTCCACAGAAACATCTTATACCTCTATCCTTTAAATTAATGTTTGTCTGTACTAATAACACTGCTGAATATGAGGCTCTAATCCTTGGATTACGAGCTACCTTGGCACTGAAAAATAAAAATCTATTAGTTTTCGATGATTCTCAACTTGTCATAGATCAAATTAATGATGTTTATTAGAACAAAGATGATAAATTGTGTCCATATAAAGCATATGTATTACAATTATTATCTTTATTTGATCAAGTTACCTTGGAAGCTATTCCTCGAACTAGAAATCGTGCGGCTGACGCTATGGCTACAGTTGCATCTTTTTTACCCTTGGAGTTAGATGGCAAATATGCTACCATCATTAATCGTCGACTCCAGGAACCTGCTTCAAATAAATCATGCTTAGAACATTTGTATGTGTTTCTAATAAAAGAAACTACTCTTGAACTATGGTACACTGATATATTCAATTTTCTTCAAAATGGGACCTTCCCTGAAGATTTTAACAGAAACTAGTGCCAGTTATTGTGTAGACGACCAAGTCACTTCGTAATAATTGGCAATACGTTATATAGGAGATATTTTGAAGGTATCCTACTGAGATGTTTTAATCTAGAAGAATATAGATCAGCTTTGAGTGAAGCCCATGATGGATCTTGTGGGGGACACTTCAGTGGTAGTGCCATTGCTAAGAAGCTCCTTAGGATAGGATATTTTTGGCCTACCATGGAGAATGATGCACATGATTATGTGTGCCATTGCAACAAGTGTCAGAAACATGTTGACCTTGTCCATACGTCTGCATAAGAGCTATAGGCTATTTCATCCCCTTGGCCCTTTTCAAAATGGGGCTTAGACATCATTGGAAAAATCAATCCTGTGTCATCTGATGGACATAAATTCATCCTAACCACCACCGAGTATTTCACGAAGTGGGTTGAAGCTATGCCCTTAGCTTATTGCACTAGAACCCAAGTTTCCAAATTTATTTTTAATCAAATTATTTGTAGGTTCATAATTCTTGCAAATCTCATCTTAGATAATGGAACTTGTTTCAAAAATAAAGATGTCAAGAAATTATGTTAAAAATATAAAATTCAACATCGTTGGTCCACTCCCTATTATCCTCAGGGTAATGGCCAAGCAGAAGCATCTAATAAAACATTAATTAAAATCCTCAAAATATTGCTCAATAAATCTGGCCGAGATTGACACATTCAATTATATCCTGCTTTGTGGGCTTATCGAACTAGTGTTCATACTCCCATGGGCACTTCACCTTTTGTTTTGGTTTATGGCGCTAAAGCTGTTTTTCCATTTGAATTAGAAGTTCCTTCGTTGGCTCTGCTACTTCAAGATACTGAAGTAGGAGATGAATATTGTGCTGGCAAATTTAGTCAGCTGGAACTCCTAGATGAGAAGCGCATCAATTCTTTGGAACATCTTCGAGCCTATCAGAACAAGATTAAATGAGCATACCTCAAGAAAGTTCATCATTGATCCTTTGAGATCGGTGACCTTGTCTTAAAAGAAAATAAAAAAAAATACTAATGCAACTAAAGATCTTAAAGGTAAATTCGAGCCCAACTGGCTTGGACCGTATATTATTATTGCCAAATTTGGCTTGAGAGCATACAGATTAGCTACATTATATGGTAAATATCTTAAAGAACCTATGAACATTATGCATCTTAAATGCTATTATGCATAAAATCTGGTCATTTCATCATTGTATATATTGTTATTTTGCATATTGTTTCATTTTAGTCATCAATATAATTTTTTTAAAAAACAGTAATATTATTTATTTTTTCAATTCATAAATTAAAACCAAAATATAAAAAACATAAAAAATCAAAATCTTCAAAAACATTTTCTATTTTTGCACCCATCAATTCTTGAAGTATTGCAGTCATATTTTCAATTATTTTGGATAAATTAGCACTTATTTGGAATCTCGCACTTTCACACTCATATGAATAAATATCTTGATTTTATTTGGTATGATTATTAATCTCTCTTATATCAAAGTCCACAGTTGAATTAAATAAAGTTTTGAGCATAGAGAATTGATCTTGTTATTTACTTGAACCAAGTATATCTCTTCACATTAAAATGATTTCATTGCAAATTCAATATGATGCTACATAGTAGAAGTGGTTTCTTGAGTGAAAAGTTTCCCCTGCTATCCTATCATGCACATGGTCTAGAATATTTGAGAATTGACAAAAGGACAAGCTCACCCCTACCCAAAATAAAATTCCCTTGCTCTACAGCCAATCCAAGCAAGTATCCCTAGTATAGGAAAAATAAATAAAAATGAGAAAAAGAAAAATATCATTTGTACCATCACAGCAATATTTCAGCATTATCTCAAGTTCCAAGCAAAAATACAAAAAAAAAAAAAAAGAGAGAAAAAGAAAAGCAAAAGAAAAAGCAAAAAAATCCCTTCCCTACCCCTTGAAAATAAAAGAAGGGTGAATGAGCTTGAATCCCTAAAATTCTCAATTATTCGAAAACTATGAGGTAAGCCCCATAACAGGTGGTTTGTGCCCAACCTACTTGGCTTGGGTAACTCCTAGAGTTGTGATATGTCTGTCACATTAGTGACCTTCTTTTGTACAGACCTATGTCTGCTTATGGATCAGCTAGCTCTCGATGACCTGACTTACATAGTATTCTGGTACGGTTACATGCATATAAATCATGGACTACGAACACTTATTTGATTAATTCAAATTACTTATATCAAATTATCTTTCTCAAAATTGGTAAATGAACAATACAATTGCACACACATTTGTATTTGAGAGATTTTGTATCATTATGATAAATCAAGATTGGCAATGAACTCACATATGCACATGAGGGTTCCTTATAAATCTACATTTTTTCTTTGAGATAATTTAAAATATTTATGCAACTCTTTTTGGAATAATTTCATCTTCTTATTTAAGAACATCTATTTAGTATAAAAACAATTCAATACATGTTTTTTTTTTTTTTTTAAATCCAAAATTTCTTTCAACAACATATTCAAAGATCTAGCAATAAAGTCACGTTTATATATTTTTTTCTGTTTATCTCAAAATTAAAAATCAACTATGCAATACAATTATTATATCAATTTCTTCTTTGGATTTCACGATGATGGTATAAGTCTATACCTATAATTCTATGCCTAGCGCAAACCATTGTTTTAAATTTTAAATTCATAAAAACATATGGCTTACATCATTATGTTACACAATTGTGCTTTAAAAAGAACACAAAATTTTCTATATTCATTTCATTATGTCACCCATTCAATTTTGCAACGATGGTATAATTCCTAAGGAATTGTTCAAAATTTTATCATACTTAGGAATTTTATGCCTAGAAAAAATCATATTTTTAATATTTCATGCATAATATTTTCATGAAAATCTGAAAACAAATCATCACCATCATCATTTTTTTCATCATCACAACACAAAGTCTTAAGACACTCTCTTAAGCACTCTTTTACTTTTAGCAATATTTCTATACTGGGATTAGCATGATGACCTAGCGAGCAGCGACTCAATGAAATGGTCTATAACAACGACAATGTCCTTTGAAATTATTGTTAGAAGTCCCTTTATTTTTCATCAAATCATACCACAACAACCAATTTTTTTACATTAGATTATTTCATTTAAATTTTACAGCATGACCTAAACTTATACTATTTCCAACGACATAATTACATGAATAATCAATCAACAATTCAAAACTTAAAGCATAATAAAACATGTGGACAATTCATATCACAAAAATATCATATATATATATATAATATATGTACATCATATCAAATTGGATTGGTATGCCACAATATATACCCTGGCATACTCAATCCTCTCAAACATATACCATCTAGCCAAAGAGCAGCTAGTCTCGAGAAGCCCTCGAGCTCTCAGCCTCATCTCCTATTCTGCCCTGGCATGGAGGAGGTGGTCCCATCAAGGTCCATGCTATATCGTGGGTCCTTGACATCGATCGTGATGATGTCCTCGATGACCCCATCATGACCGACTCTACAATGCTAGTTGGCAGCGGTATCCTCTACCCATCTCGAACCACATGATAGTATAATCCCTGGTAGAATGCAGCTTGAGCAATAGACCGCACCAGCTCTCGAGTGCTCACCCCTCTGCTTTGAGCCCTGAGTCATGTAGCCTCATCCTATAGCATCTACACCTGAGCTCGAAAGTGGACATTCTCAGCCCAGAGATCCACCATCTCACTGCTCTCCCCCACCTTGATACCCTTGCCCTTATTGAGCTATGGTGGCCTCTCCCTCTGTTGAGAAGGGAGCCCATCCTCCCTCCTCTCTAGCTATTGCAGTCTCTCCAAAGCCTATGGAACTCTCAAAAATATCTCCTAAGGAAACCATCGCTACTCCCTCCCCCCGTGACCCCTCACTACATCGATAGCAGCCTGACATCGCCTCCCCATCTATCGCACCATGATGTGCATCGGGCCCTGTGTCCTCATCATCTAAGGAGGGTCGATGCCTACGTACCAAGCATCACATCCATCTATCACCCCAGCATCGTCCTCATCCACTGGCTAAATGGGGCATCATCCACGTCCTGACTCCAAAATCACTACATATCTGGAGCCTCGCTCAGTGTAGTACTATCCTAGATAGTTCGAGAGTACTCGTAATCCTTGAGAGAAGGGATCCCCTGTTGTAGACCAAACAGCCACAAAACTTGGTCATAGTGGTGGAGCTCTACCTCTCCCTGCTCCATCCTCAGCCAAAAGACTCGCTTTATGCAAGCCAACTCATGTCTATCCTCTCCCCATCCTGGGTGCTCTCTCTAGGGCCTCTAGGTGATCTGGTCAGTGATGAGGTCATCTAGCAACCTTTGAGACATTGGCAGATCTATCCACCGTGGTGACCCTCTCTGGAGCCACTAATAGAAAACCCAAGGTCTCTCCCAATCAATCCCTATTAGTGGAAGCCCTACCGGCCTCTGCACCACAATGTGCTCCCAACACCAAACCTATAGTAGCGATGTCAAAACCAGACATCAACCTCCCTTGTATATGACCCCGTGCAGGATCCTATACAAGTGGCATAGCACAAAGTTTCCCCAAGAAAATTTGTAGCCATGGTCTCTCATATCGTAGACCGCATCTGAGAGTAGCTAGTGTAACCTGCATCTGCTTTGGTGGCATAGCAGTAAGCCACCCACTACCCCTACCAAAACTTGAGTCAATCAAGACGCCCCAAGCATCTACCGCAATGTCTCGATGTTCACTCTACCCTTCTCCAGGGTGAAGCTAAGGTCTTTGCACAGTCACATCATGGCATGGCCCTGATTGGCCATAGGATTCATCAATCGTCCATGTATGGGGATCCTCAAAATCCTCTATACATCCTCTAGAGTGGGAGCCATATCCCCTATTGGTAACCAGAAATAGGATGACCCCGAATACCACCTCTCTACTAGGGTTGTTAGTAGGCCCATGTCTATAGGTATTTGTGGCATCTCTACCACATGTTGTAGCCCAACCTCTGATAGTCGATCTCTCTCTGCCTGATCAAGCATGGCTACGTCGTCTCTTAGTCGCCCGTATTTTCACTCTTGACTTTTTAGTAATCCCCTCTACAAGATAAGCAATCAAACAACAAAAATAATTAATAGATAATCATTAAAATCAATTTCATATTATAAAAAAATGATGATATCATCCACTATTGGACGATATCGTACTAAATTAAGTCAAATCATCCTTTGTAGGATGAAATCGTCTTCGATTTCTCAACTTGGGGATCGCCCCTTGTTGGACATGATCACCCCTATTTCATCGATTTTTCCCTTAGACGAAATCGATGATCTAGGGATGATTTCGACGAAATTGGGATGATTTCATCCCGACATTGTCGACGGCCTAAAAACAGTCGCAATGCCCCAAAAACAGTCAAAATTTAAATTAAAAACCACACAAATCAAATTAAAAACATAATTCATCAATTTTAGATCCTTACCCACAACCCGCGTCGAAACTCTGTCGATCTGTGTGTTGTTTCTACCATTTTTCCTGCAGAGCTCTAAAAATAGTGAAAGTGAACAGTAATAATAAATTAGGGTTTTACCCTATTTTTTTAATTTTATTTTAAAAAAACAACTTTTTTTAAAATTTTGTTGTTTCGCGCTTTTACCTCAAACGTTCGATTTGGGTAAAAACACGGAGGGGGCACCATAGCAACCAGTTGTACGATTCGACCTAGAATCGTCATCTAGAAAATTGAGTAAGTTTTTGCTTTCTCGTAAAGCGTGAAGAACTTGTCTTTAATGCATTTTCTTCAAAAAATTCGCTAAAGAGGGGGCAAAATGTAGCACCCTAAAATTGGCACAGTTAAACCCTTAGTAAAAAGATAAAATTTTAATTTTAACCCCGAAACCGCCTATTAACTGCTCACCCCATTTTTTGCAACATTTTTAGGAGTTGTTTTGACCGTTGGACGATATCGTCGTCGATCAAATGAAATCATCCCTGATCAAACGAATTCATCTAGAATAAAATGTCTAGACGATTTCGTACCAAAATCAAATTTTCATAATTAGCTTATGTTTCAATAGCCTCTCCAACTTGGGCAGAAGCATGTCTACGCAGTTGGAGATTCCTCTATTGGAGATCTCCTAGATTGGGATGATCCCCAACCTCCTAACCTCCCCATAATCCTATATAAACTGGGATTTTCTTAGTTTATCCCCCTGAATCTTTGGATCCCCTGCTTGGCTTTCCTCCTAACCCTTTCCCTGATTAGTTTTCCCTACCATTAAATTTTTGCACTCGTAGTTTTAGGTTTTCATTACAGGTTTTCATTATGCTTTAGCTCGAGGAAGCTCGGATTGTCGCAGGCAATTCCAGACGATTTTGGATGATCCTGTCATAGATCGATGATGATCTCGTACGATTGGAGGTGATCTCGTACGATAGTTTATATTGGGGGAAATCAGAGCCCTGAGTTTGCATTTATCATCTTTCTTCCTTATTTTATTATGCATTAGCTTGATTATTTTTATTCTGCATCTTGGATTTCACCTCATTTTAAAATAACTACATGATAAAGTTAAAATAATTTATTAAAACAATGCATTTTATTTAATTTTCTATCTAGATTTATCAATTAGGCATTTATATTGTCATTTCTATCATTATGTATTATTCTTGCAATTGCATTTTCGGTTTTTGGTGTCTGCTTTTGTGATTGCAGGTTTCTAATGAATTCGTCTGACGAATTCGTCAGATCGACGAAGATCTTGTCTAATCTCAAATGATAGACTGTAATCTAGGATGATTCTATACAATTGTAGATGATCCTATTATTTTTGGGATGATCTGGACTCCTACAAGCTTTAGAATCTTCATCAGACATCTAGAATTAGGTGCATTCTTTCTTATTTAAGTATATTCCTAGTATTTAGGATTCATTCACGCTTTCTGTATTCATATAAATCGACATTTCATATAGAATAGCTTAGATTCATTCTGGCTAACCTAGGATTATGAATGATCGAGTATAAAAAGAACACATCAAAACAATTCTCAACCTAGGCATGGAAACTGCCAGTCAAATTTTCCTGGTGAACCCCACCATCCGTCAAAAATTCACCCTTATACCCCTCCCCCGAGAGGCACAAACTTCAAAGGGCCTCTCAGTCCGAGGTATTGTTCCATCCTTCTTGCATCCCCATTTCGGGCATGGATCCTTTAGCCTGAAGGTAAGGGCACAAAAAATTTGGGTTAGTACAACCTTCATCTAACCCAAAGTTGGTTGCAATGGCCAATTGGTTGTATATTGAAGTGGTTTGAGCGAGGAAGGTTTTGGATACTTCCATCCAACAAGCTCAACTGCCCAATATTGATCTTGGCTTCATTAGGAAGCCATCCCTAGCCCTGGGCCAATGCTATAATATTCCCCTTTAAATTGAGGATAAGAGAAGAGAAACATTTATCAATTTAGTAGTGAAGCCCTATCGAATTGCATAGCCAACTATATGCATTGAGAGGGATACTTTTGCTACCCAATTGGAGATAAAATTGCCATGGAAGTCCTAGGAGTCTAGGAGAGCCAAGAAATGTCAATTCATGCAATATGTGCACCATCAGATCAATTCAACCACCAAATATATCAAAGGACACATAGGTGACCCTTGAACATCAAATTGACAATGTGGATTGGAGAGAAATTCCTTATTTTGAGGGCAAACCTACTCAGATCTCTGCCACAACTTTTAGCCGTGGTGAATGGTACCACCCATGCATCAGACCCTCAGTGAGAAAATCAGGGCATATTCCCTTGTTTTTACTTTTTAGATTACTTAGCTAGGTTAGATTAGTCCCATTATTGGATTAATTAGCATTTTAGAGACTCTGACTAGTATAATTAGGCTTTTTAGTCATTCTCTTTCATTTTTACAATTATGCTACTAATGGTTCATTTCATGCTTCGATGCTCTCAATTTCATAATTAGGCCATTAGGTAGATGCAATTGCTTTTTATTTACATACTATAGGATATTATTTCATGATTAATATAGGTTTAATATGTTTCTTGCACTTTCTTGATTATTGCTAATCATTACATATTTTTGTGCAAGTATCTCCTAAAAGCCTCATCAAGAGAGGCCTCATTTGTTGCTAATTATTTCTTATTGTTTATTGCACATAGGACTAACAGGGTTTTGGTATGCATCAAATGCCTCTAATCATGGAGAAGAGGGTCATCGAAACCCTAGAGCAGTTCGTGTCACCCTAGAAGACATTTTATCGCATCTACCCTTGAGAGGGATTAAACACTATTATAATTGATGTATCAAATGGGTATCCCTAAGAGGGATGAATCTGTAATTTGAATCCATTGAAATTAATAAAGGATTCCTTGTATTCATTTCATTCCTTGTTGTCAATTTATGCATGCCTATTTGTGTATCTATTATCAATTGCAATAGTTAGACTAGGTTTGAGCCTTTTTGGTGGTTACAATTGGATCCAGATATTACCATACCCCCAGAACCACATCTTGGGAATGGAAGTTATACAAATTTAGAGTCACATGCATGTGGTCTTGGAGATAATCCATTTCATAAATATGATCTCCATTGATTTGACCACTTTACTTCACAATCCAACCGATCCATCCAAACCATTGCACCTAAATGAAGATGCTATTGATTGGGATCGTGCTGACTCACCACTAGAATCTAAAGATTTCTTCCCTGATGAATAAATGTTACAACATTTTAATTTTGTTCTAGGCTATGCACATGATGTTTATCATATTGAGGATGTTTCCAATGTGGAACCCATAAACCCAACAGATGACATCCATTTAATCCCTATGCCTAAAGTGGATATCAGTGATGATCCCACCAATACAAGGAAGGTTAAATTTGGAGACATGCTATCTCCTGATGAGCATCACAACCTCATCCCTCTACTGAAAGAGAGAATTGATCTCTTTTCTTGGACCTATGAATACATGATGGGTCTAGATCTGAAATTGGTTACTCATAACCTTTCGTTGGATCTGTCAAAAACACCAGTGAAGCAAAAAATTAGGAAGATGCATTCTACAGTAGCCTTGATGGTTAAATATGAATTTCATAAGCTATTGGATATAGAATTCATCATTTCCATCGACTATCTATAATGGGTATCAAACATAGTGCCTATAGGAAAACCTGATGGAAGGATCCATATCTGTATAGATTTTAGAGACCTCAATAAGGCAACACCAAAGGATCATTTTTGTTGTCAAAGATATATGCTCTAGTAGAAGAAAATACAAGTGATGAGATGCTCTCCTTAATGGACGATTTTTTTGGTTACAACCAAATTTGTATTAAGCCCAAAGACAAGCATAAAACCATGTTCAAAATATCATGGGGGAAATTTTGCTACAAGGTTATGCCATTTACCCTTAAGAATGCTGGTGCTACATATCAGTGGGCTATGACATATATCTTTCATGACTACATGCACAAGATCTTAGAATATTACATCGATGACTTATTTCTAAAGTTATTTCTATGTTCAGAGCATGTTGAGGTCCTGAGAAAGGTCTTTGATCATCCGATAGAGCATAATGTCAGGTTGAATCCTAAGAAGTGTGTATTTGGCATGACTTTAGGAAAACTCTTGGGATTTATTATTTCAAAGAAAGGCAATAAAGTTGATCCAGCAAAGGTCAAGATAATTTTAGAAATGCATCCTCCCATGAATATCAAGAAATTAAGAAGCCTATATGGCAAAGTAGCATCCATAAATTGATTTATCACACAATTATCGTACAAATGTCAACCCATGAATCTACTGCTACACAAGGGGGTACCATTCAATTGGGATGAGGACTATCAAGTAGCCTTCATCGAGATTAAGAAATACTTGGAAACACTACCAATGCTAGATCCACCAAGACTAGATGAGCCTTTTTGGCTATATATATCAACGAATGAATTTGCATTAGGGACAATTTTAGCCTAGAATAATGTGTAAAACAAAGAGCAACCCATATATTACATTAGCCAAACCTTGGTGAGCTATGAGCTAGGATATGTATACATGGAAAAACTATATTTAGTAGTAGTGTTCGCTACAAAGAAATTGTGGCACTATATGTTAAGTCATACAACATATGTCATATCAAAAAAAAATACATATGTCATATCAAAACAAAATACTTTGAATTATATGATGAGCAAGACATATGATAATACACATACTACAAAGTGGATCATGTTATTGATGGAATTCAATCTTGAATTCATTAGCTAGAAGTCCATTAAGGTATAGGTCATAGTTGATCATTTGGTTGAGGTACCTCTTGAGAATAGTAGGCCCCTCACCATAGAGCTTCCTGATGATGTAGTATTTGCCTTATCAGAAGCACCTAAACTCGAATAACCGAATAAAAAAATTGACATGACCTTGTTCTTCAATGGTTCGAAGTATGAGCAAGGGGGTGTTGAATTAATAGTGTTGTTCACACCACAAGGTGCTCCTATGACCTTGTCATTTAATTTAGATTTTCCTTGCACTAAAAATAATGTTGAATACAAAGCCCTAATCTTGGGCCTTCAAACACCTATCACCATGAATATTAAAAGGCTAAATATCTTTGGCAACTCCCTTCTCATTGTCAACCAAGTGAAGGGACTTTTTCAATGTGGGTGTCCTATCCTGAAGGCCTACAAAGATATTGTTGACACTTATCTAGCATAGTTGGAGTGGTACGATATTGAGGCAATTCCTCATTCATCAAACAGATTTGCAAACACTATGGCATCTTTGGGATCCTTAATCCCTTAGAACCCATCTACCGATTTTACTACCATACATGTAAAAATTTTGTCACACTCTACCGTGCAGTGTGAAGCTTTGGATAACAAATATTCAATCAACATGATTCAGGTAGAACTAAACCATGAATGATTCTGTAGAGCCGGATACTTTCTCAAGGGAGTGCCTTAGGGGTTATTGATCTCGCAAGGTCCTACAAGGAATGGTACCACCATTCACCATAAGTTTTTTTCCCAATATGCATTCACGGATGTTGAAACATAGGGAGAACATGTTGTCTTGATAGTTGAGGTTGAGGTCTATCAAAACTGGATGTCACAAATATACAACTTCCTTAAACTTGGTATGATCCCTCAGGGATTTTTGTGTGCCACAAAACACACATTTAAATAGAAATAAAAAAAGTATGTCTTGTTAGGAGATATTCTATATCGTCGAAGCTACAATGTAGTTCTCCTTCATTTTCTTGAGCCCCAAGAGTTAGTTTAGGCAATTTTACAAGCTCATGATGGTACATGCAATGGCCATTTCAATGACATGGTTATCATCAAGCACATCCTTCACATAGGTTATTATTGTCCCACTATGTAGAAGGATTGCTATGTGTATGTCATGAAGTGCATAAAATACCAATATCATGCTAATATTGCACACTTGCCATCATAGGCCTTATAGCCCATTCAAGCGACTTGGCCATTTGCTCAGTTGGGTCTAGATCCCATCGATAAGATCTCTCCCCCATCATCAAGTTGGCATACTTTTATTATTATGGCTACTGAGTATTTCACTAAGTGGATGGAAGGAGTCCCATTAACAATGACAACTAGAGCATGTATTGTTGAGTTCATACTCACCAATATCATAAGTCATTTTGGGATACCATCCAAGATAATTTTAGATAATGGAACGTCATTCAAAAAAAAAACTATGAGAGATTTTATGTTCAAGTATAATATCAAACATAGTTTTGTAACTCCATATTATCCGTAGGCAAACGGGCAAGTTGGGGCCTCAAACAATATAGTGGTATCCATATTGAAAATATGGTATAAGAGCACCATAAATATTAGGACATCTAGTTGCCCCTTGCACTATGGGCTTACAGGACTAGTATTCGGACATCTACTAGGGCAACTTCGTTCTCACTAGTATATGGCACTGAGTCCATTATGCCCTTAGATTTGGAAATTCCAATGTTGTGCATCACATTGAAAGAGTTCATCGATGACAACATTGCATGGCAAGATCACCTAGATCAATTGATGTTGCTTTATGAACATCACGTGAATGCCCTTGAGCATCTTTGCATTTATCAGGAGCACTTAAAATGAGCTTACAATAACAAAGTCCATTTGAGAGAATTTGAGTTTGGTGATCTCATGCTGAAAGAGAACCAACAAAACTTGAATTTTCCATTGAAACTCTGAGATAAATTTATGGCTAATTGGTTGGGTCCTTATATTATCTCTGAGAAGATTGGACCTGGGACATATTTCTTGAAGGTGTTGAAGATCCTAAACCTCTCAACATCCTTCATCTTAAAGTGTTCTATGTCTAAAAACATTAAAAAGGATACAAGGGCATCTATAAACCCCTTAGTCACCCCGCTAAAATGCTCCAAAGGTTTCTGTAAGCCCTTTGGTTAAATAAAAAGTCCAAATACCATAAAAATAAAAAAATAAAAAAATCTAAAAATTCTACATTTCATTTGCATCATGTATTTTCATTTTGCACATGCATTCATATAGTTTCACTGCATTAGGCATTTCCATCCATCGAACTTGCATTAGGATAGTTTGTGTTTGTAGTCTTACAAAGGACGTCATGTTTGTGTCGCAATCATGCATCTGTGCACTATAACCGTCATTCATCACCCTTGTGAGCAATTATGTTTTTTTAACACAACCCATCTTGTTGCTATGAATAATATAATGGGGTTTTTCGATCACTCAGCCATACCTAATGGTCTTCTCAAGATTTTGGTAGAAATTTTTCTTTACTTCATAGATGAGGTCTAGTTTTGATAGTGCTTAGCATATCAGAATCCTATCACTAATTAAAAAATTAAATAATCCTAATTAGGATGAGGAAGGATGAACACCATAAAGTTTTCTAGGTCACTATGAGTGAAAGGTTTTATTATTTACATAGTTTGTGAGGAACAATGGTCTAGGGTAGTGGTCATTGAAAAAAGGAAAAGTTTACCCCTACCCGAATAAATCCCTTACAAATGAAGGAGCAAAATACCAAAGTCAAAATCAAATACAAATCAAGGCATGATCAATATCAGTATCAAATCCCTTGCTCAAAAAGAAAAATAAAGTACAAAGAAAATAAACAATGATTATTGTCAATAACAATGAAAATAAATAGTGATTTTTATCACTATACATGAGCAAGTATCCCAATAAATTGAAGAAAATAAGGGGCAAGCTTGAATCCCTGGAATGATCACTGCTCGAAAGCCATGGAATGATACTTAATTTTAGCAATGGGCTAAAAGAATCGTGCTTGTCATTGAAGGGGTAGTTCTAATCAAGTCACAAGTGAGCTAGCTTTAGGTGGCCTAGATCACTTAGTGGTTTAGTCTGACTGAGTTCAAACCTAGGATCGGATAGAAATCTGAGGATCCCTAATACGACAATGGGCTGAATGAATTTTTACTGGCACTAGGGTATGATTATACCTTATCTAATATATTAATTTGCACACACAGGGATAATGAACAGTTAGGTCTATCCTAGCGAAAGCCTTATTTTTGAAAAGTTTGGTAAGGTCACTATACAACTTTTGATAAGTCAACTAGGGTGTTTGAGTTTCATGTAAAACATCAAAAATTTCCAAATAGCAACAATCAATAAAATTGCAATCATCAAATGATAATTTATTTTCTATGATAGTTTATTTATTAGAATATCCATAATATACACGTTAGATACCGAATGAATGTTAGAAATGATATTTAAATGGCCATTGACTATATTATCCATATTATTCTAATTTACAACATCTCATCCATTAGACTATCAAATTCATACTACATCCATACATTATGTTTTAAGAAATTAAAGCATACATATCCATTTACAGTACAACATAATCATAAAAAAATTATACAAATACATACATAGCATAAAATATGTCACAACATCATCAGTTAAAAGGCATACAAGTATTGTAAATTAAAACATACATTTAATAGTAAAAATTGCATTCATGTACATTCATCATCAGTAGTTTATCTACACATACATACCACTACATCACATCATACATCACATCACTATCTAGTGCATGTCATTAATAAATCACATCATATAGCATAAAGTAAAGTATAATATCATAATTGCATCCATATGCATCTCATAAACATAAAACAAATAAATAAAACTACACATATAATAAGTCTCAAAAGTTTGATCATATAAATATATAATGTGTATCAAAAAAAAATATAGAGTATGTCGGCATATGCCTAAAATAGCCTACAAGATACAACTGTGTAGGTCTTCAACCTTACACATAAAAATGGTACAATAGCATCTATAAGATCAAGACTAAGCAGTGCCTCCACCCCTAATTTGAGAGGCTTCACCCTCACCTCCACCATCCCTACATCTAGATCTGGCACTCAAAGTCCTCTTTGACCTATGACTCTTGTGGCTGGAGCGAGATAAAGGTTGGCTTGTCTCTCGAGTGTGAGTCCTTTGAGACCCTGAAGCTATGGGCATCTTAAAAACCTCACCTCCAAGTAGTTCGATTGCTCCTCTCAAGGTAGATATGTAGGCAACACTCCATACTCCATCATCAATGTGCTGCTGCACCAGGGCCCGAAGTGTCCTAATATCTACCCTCTAATCCATCCCTGCTAATCTTGGTACTACCAAAGCCACTAGAGCAGTTGGTGGAACTAGAGTAACCTATGAATAGGAGGGGTCCTCCATCCCAGCCCTAAGCACATCATGTTGTACCCTAAGTGTATCATGTTGGGCCCTTAGAGCATCTAGCTGAGACTGTACAAGGATGAACCACCCTGTAATCCTTTGGATCTTTGTATCTATTGTGGTAATCTATTCTTGAAAAGAAGTTTTTTCCTCTACATACTCATGCCACTGATATTGCCTTACTATGATCTGAGACTGTGGATCCCTGAACTGCACTTGTAAAGTAGTAATGGTGTTGTCTCAATGTAGGATTTATGTTTTCAAGGAGCCTACCTAAGTCTATAAGCTGATAACCTGGGACCTGAGCTCCCCAACCTCACTATCCGATGTGACCTCACCCTCCATGAGAGCATCACCCTCCTCCTCAGTCAGAGGTGTATCCTTTGTAGCAACCTCACCCCATTCACCCTCAGTCTTATACTGGACTCGATGATCATGAGGATCAACCTTGAATCCCTCCTCACCCTCGGTTGCATCATTTGAAGTCTTGCCCAAGGGCCCTCAAAACCCTTCCATACTTAAAATGTCCACCATGTGTCATAATCAGGTGTAGTCCCTACATCTATCATCCCTGACTCTTGAAAATTTTCATCCTCATTGCCTAATGGAGTCACCCTAGCCCAGGTCAATTCCCTCTCTAAAGTGAGGCAACGGTAGATTGTAGGTAGATCCAAAATGTCCTACCTAATCCCAAACTATTTGGTAACATGAGAGAAGTAAAATAACTCCCATACCTCAAAATTGCATCCGAGGAGCCATCTGTCTCTACATGCCCAACGTAGCCAGTCACCAGCCTCCATCCATGGAGGGCAGTCTAGATATGAGTGTCATTCAATTTTATCTACATGCAGTCATGAGAACTATGCAATGTAGTGAACCATATCCCCTATGTGAGATCTACTCCTAAAGCCCTCCTACTCGCGAGGCCAACATATTGTATAACACTGGTGTACCTCCGCAATGGTGTCAATCTCGAGTGGTAAACCAGTGGGGCACTCAATATTAATTTGCTTCCACCCCTAGATCTGAGGTAATAGGCTATAGCCAATGCCCACTCTACTACTTTGTGTAATATGGTACAAATTATTATAGAGCTATGCTAGTAAGGCACTCCCCTAGGATAGGATCAAGGGTTGATTAGTAGGGCTCACTACGAACTCCATAATCCTAGCCAGGAGGTTCCAAGGGCACCTCACTCCAAAAGTTTTAGGTAAGATGATTTGCACAATCATGTGTGTGAAGATAACTACTCACAAAGAGAAAACATTTTGGGTGTACTAGTGCTCAATATGGACCCCTTCGTGGTTCGAGTTTCATTGTGTTGCAAGGCTACGATGGTCAAATATGTGATTAAAGACTACATCCTTCACATTCTTAGGTTAATAAGTGATGGCCTCGTCATCTAGAGGGATTCAGAATATGTGGTAGACATCCTCTAGAGTGATAGACATCTCACCCATCGGCAGGTGAAAGGTATTGGTCCGTGCATCTCAATGTCATGCCAGTGCAGTCATGTAGTTATGATCGGCCTATATGGTGGGAAGGCACAAGATATAGCCAAATACCATAACCACAAACTAATCTTTCTCCATTGGGGTTAGGGCACCACATAGGTTGTGAAGGATATCCGACTCACTAGCCCTCGTAGTCATATTTTTGTCGATAGCAAGATAGTAGGGCAAAAGTAATTACAAAAATAAAATAAAAAAACACATAAAAAGCAATTTAAAAATGAAAAAAAAAATTATAAACTCATAAAAGCACATAAAAATCGAAAAATGCACTCAGATATTTCAAAAAATGGATAAACCACTTAAAAAAGTCAAAAAAATAAATTAATGCCTTTTAAAAATTGAAAAATTTGGAAAAAAATTGAAAAAATTAAAAAATTTACTAAAATTGTCGAACCGCGTCTTAGACCCACGGTCGGGATGGCGATTAATTTCATGATCGTTGAGATTTAAACCCCGCTGTGGCTAAAAACCATGGTCCCTAATTTACTAATTGGAAACAGTACCTCCCAGTCGTGGCTAGGAAGGAAGACCTTTTCCAAGTCCTTCCTCATCCCGAGAGCCTTCCAAAAATAAAAATAAATATAAATATAAAAAAATGTATATACAAAAAAATCCAAACCCTAAAAAGAAAACAAAATAATAATAATAATAATAATAATAATAATAATAAATTTTTTACCCTCCCCTTAAGCTAACCTAAGCTAAACCTAACTAGGGTGAGGTTCATTACCGACGGTTTAATGATGTTCATTTAGCCCATTAATTAGTGAGGTTAATTTTAAACCGGTAAAATAAAATAGGTCAAGGATTTTGTGTGCTTCTACCTTAGTCACACCGGCTCCTCCAGGTTGGGTTGCCATTGATCTAGTTGATGTTGAGGTCAATTTGCAATAGCGCTTCAGGTTAGATTCGTTCAAACACATCTCAGAGCTCTTAGGTCGCACAAGTTGTCAAGTTGATAATGATGTCGAAATTGATAAAAAAAATTTAAATATTTCTTATTTTTTTCCTGACCACGATTGGCACCCGTGGGCACAAAATTAGGGTTTGTTGACTGCAGGTGTCAGCTACGACTAGAAAATTTTGAAAATCTAGTTATTTACTACCGCGGCTAGCAAACTGTAATAAATGCTCCAAAATCCCACCATGAAGAGCTGAAAAATACCAAATTAAAAATACCCATCTGACCAGAATTGCCAAAAAAATTAAAAATAATGAAAAAAAATTGGATAAACTAAAAATACAAATGCGCCTCGTACCTAGTAATTTACCCTATACACTTGGTGGTTGCAACGACTTATGATCCATGCAATTCGACAAGATGAGTAAATTACCATAAGGACATTTGGGGAAAATTCATCATCGTTGAATTGGTATGCTTCATTTCAACCCTGAAGAAGGCCTTAAAGCTGGACCGCTCCATGGGAATGAAGAAATCATATCACTTCTCCTATGATATTTTTAGCATATCATCGACACTATGATTCAACACATGCCTAATTACATTTTTTATCATTTTGATTCCCTAAGAAGGCTTTTGTGGCTGGACCGCTCCATGGGATAGAAATACACAATTACCTTTAACAATTGAAATCATAGCTGATTAGGCCTAACCAAGTAATAAAATTCTAAACCTTATATCGTTTAAAGTCATTCATAATGGTCAAGCGATAAGTTGCTTCTTCCAATTGTCATTACCCTCATCGACTTGTCACTTGAGGGGGTAGTCATAATATCATAATCATAATCAAAGTCAATAGAATATCCCTTGATCGTAGATCCCTTAATCTTGTCAAAATTACGTTCTTCTTACGAATCATTGCCAACAACTATCATAAGCTTTCCCTATACCGGGGTAAAAAGCAAATATGATAGTTCAATTAGTAGCTCTCCTCCTTTCAAATATATATGGCACAGAAGCCTATAGTAGCAATGAAGCTACCGGATCACCGTTGGAGCTTGCCAATGCTTTACAAATTTAAGCCTTCCATCCAGTTGGAAGCAATGATTCTAGAATACACGTACTTTTACTAGACCCTGGGCATCTAATTTTTATCAGACTAATGATCATCATACAACCTATAGCATCATTTTAGGAGGTCTATTTTTGCTCAACATTGTTTGATATCATAACACATCTCAAAAGGGGCATCTGTAGACACCTAAAATATGTCATGTTGAGGTGAAAAATCATATGGGACATACTAGAAGACCATATGGAAGACCTTGGATAAATACCAAGGTGTAAAAGTGGTTCTAACCACTCATTTAGGAAGTTTGGCCTAATCAGTGTTAGCCATAGTTGACACCCATGGTTAGTAGTGTTGATTGCACCTCAGAGCCACGGTTAGCAATCAGAATCATTTGGACATTGGCTGATCCAAAATTGGTTATAACAGCCAATTGGTTGCACATCTGAGTGGTTTAGGTGTGGAAAGATCCAAAATTTTCCCTCCAATTTCTCTAGTCCTTTCTTGATCTTGGCTTCCTTAAGAAGGTAGGACATAGCCCTCCTAGGTGCTATAATATCCCCCTCCATATTAGGGAAAAGTATAGATAATATTTTATTTGAATGCAGTGAAGCCCTATCAAGTTCATTACTCACATAATTGCATTGTGATATTACTTTGTTGCACTCAATTGAGAGATTGAAATGGCAATTGAAGCCATGGAGGTCCTCGGAGGCTAGGAGAGCCAAGAAACTCAATTACGCCAACCTCACACACAATTTGAGCAATTCAACTGCCAAATCTATCAGAGGACATAGAAGTGACCCTTGACCATCAATTTGACAGAGAGATTCAGAGATTCAACCCCTAAATTGGACGATAAACATATCTCAGGCTCAATTGCAACTGTCAGCCATGGCTAAAAGTGCTCACCGTGGTACAGAGCCATAGTTAGGATATGATTTTTTATTTCCTTATTTTCTTATCGTAGATATTTTTAATGTTAGTAGATTAAGCTTAATGCATGTTTAATTGCTTTAATAGAGACTTTTGACCAATAGAATTAGGCATTTTAGTCACTTTTTCTTCATTTTTCAATTAAGATGTTAATGATATTTTTCATGCTTTCATTCCTTCAAATTCATAATTAGGCCATTAGATAGTTTAATTGATGCTTCTATTACATTATTTATAGTAGAATTATCATGTTTGATGTAGTTTAACATGTTTCTTGCACTTTCTTGATTCCATGTTGCTATGCCATCTTTTGTGCAAACTTCCTCTAAAAGCCTCTTCAAGAGAGGCCTCCTTTGTTACTAATGTACCTCTTGTTGTTTATTGCACGTAGGACTAACAAAGTTTTGACATGCAAGGCACCAAATAACTCTAATCATGGATAAGAAGATCATCTACATCTTGGAGAAGTTCTTGTCATCGTAGAAGGCATTGAAAGACACCTACCCTTGTGAGAGATTTTCATACTGTAATTGTTGTATCGAATGGGTATCCCTAAGAGGTATGGAATTGTAACATAGATTGATTCAAATTAATGGAAGATACATTTCTTGTTATGTGTTATTCTTTTTCAATTTGTGTATGAATGCTCATTTTTATATGATATACAACTATTACGGCATTAAGTGTTAGCCTTTTACAATGTTACAGGTCCAAAGGCACATCTCATTTGCAAACAACATAGCAATGGTGATTGGTCCAATTTTGGCAATAGTAATTTATAAATTGCTTTACCATATAGAATATTTTGAGAGTTTTTGTAATGGTGACTTTCCCTATTTCTCTTACGTTTCCTCCAATCTTGAATCAAGAAATCAGAATTTACAAAATACTTATGGTGGCACTCCTTCCACTCTTCATGTGGAATTTCTTGCAAATGCTTGAGCACCTTCTTTTGTTTATTAGCTCCCCCTTCAAAAAAAGTATCTCCTCTTGTGGTTTTCAGAAACCACTCTCTTACATATTTATCATTATGGTCTTTAAACCATGCTCTCACATTTTGATCTTCTTTTACATCTTCAACACTAAAAAATACTCCACATGAGTATTTACAATTAATCATATCACATAGATGATTATACCATACAAATATTTCACATATTTCCACACAAAATATCACAATAAATATGGCCATATAATTACCAACTACATATGCAACATAAAGTTGCTCCTCACACAAATATTCTCTCACAACAATGACTTTACAAGAATCCTTCTTCCAAGGAATTTTGAACACATCATTTTGATCCATGTGATCCAAGTTCTCCATCACTATATTCTCTCCAAGAAGACTCTTCATCAAAGTTGTCTCAATGAGACAATCACCTTGTGACCCAAGTTTTCCATCACTGTATTCTATCCAAGAAGACTCTTCATCAAAGTTGTCTCAATGAGACAATCACCTTTCTTTTAGGAGGTCTATTTTTGCTTAACATTGTTTGATCTCATAATGCATCTCAAAAGGTGCATTTGTAGACACCTAAAATGCGTCATGTTGAGGTGAAAAATCATATGGTACATACTAGAAGACCATATCGAAGACCTTGGATAAATACCAAGGTGTAGAAGTGGTTCTAACCACTCATTTAGGCAGTTTGGCCTAATCAGTGTTAACTGCGGTTGACACCCGTGGTTAGTAGTGTTGATTGCACCTCAGAGTCACGGTTAGCAATCAGAATCATTTGGATCTTGACCGATCCAAAATTGGTTATAACAGCAAATTGGTTGCATATCTGAGTGGTTTAGGGGTGGAAAGATCCAAAATTTTCCCTCCAATTGCTCCAGTTGTCCTTTCTATATCTTGGCTTCCTTAAGAAGCTAGGACATAGCCCTCCTAGGTGCTATAAGATCCCCCTCCAAATTGGGGAAAAGTCTAGATAATATTTTATTTGAATGTAGTGAAGCCCTATCAAGTTCATTACTCACCTAATTGCATTGTGATATTACTTTGTTGCACTCAATTGAGAGATTGAAATGGTAATTGAAGCCATGGAGGTCCTCGGAGGCTAGGAGAGCCAAGAAACTCAATTACGCCAAAATCATGCACAATCTGAGATATTCAACTACCAAATCTATCAGAGGAAATAGAAGTGACCCTTGACCATCAATTTGACAGAGAGATTCAGAGATTCAACCCATGAATTGGACGGTAAACATATCTTAGGCTCAATTGCGGCTGTCAGCCTTGGTTAATAGTGCGCACCGTGGGACAGAGCCACGGTTAGGATATGATTTTTTATTTCCTTATTTTCTTATCGTAGATCTTTTTAATGTTAGTATATTAAACTTAATGCATGTTTAATTGCTTTAATAGAGACTTTTGACCAATAGAATTAGGCATTTTAGTCAATTTTTCTTCATTTTTCAATTAGGATGTTAATGATCTTTTTCATGCTTTCATTACTCCAAATTCATAATTAGGTCATTAGATAGTTTAATTGATGCTTCTTTTACATTTTTGATGGTAGAATTATCATGTTTGATGTAGTTTAACATATTTCTTGCACTTTCTTGATTCCATGTTGCTATGCCATCTTTTGTGCAAACTTCCTCTAAAAGCCTCATCAAGAGAGGCCTCCTTTGTTACTAATCTTGTTTTTTATTGCATGTAGTACTAATAGGGTTTTGACATGCAAGGAACCAAATACCTCTAATCATGGATAAGAATATCATCTACACCTTGGAGCAGTTCATGTCATCGTAGAAGGCATTGAAAGACACCTACCCTTGTGAGAGATTTTCATATTGTAATTGTTGTATTGAATGGGTATCCCTAAGAGGTATGGATTTGTAACATGGATTGATTCAAATTAATGGAAGATACATTTCTTGTTATGTGTTATTCTTTGTCAATTTGTGTATGAATGCTCATTTTTATATGATATACAACTATTACAGCATTAAGTGTTAGCCTTTTACAATGTTACAGGTCCAAAGGCACATCTTATTTGCAAACAACATAGCAATGGTGATTGGTCCAATTGTGGCAATAGTAATTTATAACTTGCTTTACCATATATACTCTTTTGAGAGTTTTTGTAATGGTGGATTTCCCTATTTATCTTACGTTTCCTCCAATATTGAATCAAGAAATCAGAATTTACAAAATACTTATGGTGGCACTCCTTCCACTCTTCATGTGGAATTTCCTGCAAATGCTTGATTGCCTTCTTTTTTTTATTAGCTTCCCCTTCAAAAAAAGTATCTCCTCATCTGGTTTTTAGAAACCTCTATCTTACATCTTTATCATTATGGTCTTTAAACCATGCTCTCACATTTTGATCTTCTTTTACATCTTCAACACTAAACAATACTCCACATGAGTATTTACAATTAATCATCTCACATAGATGATTATACCATACAACTCTTTCACATATTTCCACACAAAATATCACAATAAATATGGTCATATAATGACCAACTACATATGCAACATAAAGTTGCTCCTCACACAAATATTATCTCACAACAATGACTTTACAAGAATCCTTCTTCCTTGGAATTTTGAACACATCATTTTGATCCATGTGAACCAAGTTCTCCATCACTGTATTCTCTCCAAGAAGACTCTTCATCAAAGTTGTATCAATGAGACAATCACCTTTCTTTTCATTCCTTCTCACAAAAAATAAATCATTAATCATAAAAACATTACCTTTAGTATGAGTAGATTTGGTGCTTCCCATAAAGCTATTTTGTAGTAGTTCTCCTTCATTGTATGGTGCTTCAAGATCAACCATCAACTCTTCACTAAGATTTCTCCTCCTCTGTTCAATCCATGTTGGTGTGTTGAAACACCATTCATTCAAGCAATCATACATTGTTGCCTTTTTATTCAAGCAATCATACATTGTTGCCTTTTCAAGACAACTCTTTTTCTATAATGTAGACACTCCAAGTGAGTGATATTCATCCACAATTGTCTCTTCAATACAATTATCAATATCCTTTGATGATGCCTCCATTACATCATGAAGTCCATTAATGACTATCTCACTATTTTATTCTTTGAGATTCACAAAATTTCTCTTCACACAATCTTCTTGGGTTGATGAACAAGAAGCATCTGTATTTATCACTCTTGCTGAGTGATCTCTATTGAGCATGCAACTTATAGTTTGCATCTCCTATTTATCAACAATATCATGGTGATAAACATCCCACATAACTTGAGCCTTACAATCAACATTCACTCCATTTGAGCGAGCTTCCATATTTACATCTTCATTTGCTCTTTCAAGAGAGCACACATCCATTCCAATTGAATGGTCTTCATCAAAATTAAGCCAATAATCTTCCATGAACATTGCTTTTCCATCATCATATTCTTTATTATCCTCCATGAGAATTGTAGATGCATTCTACATGAAGCATTCTTCAACAAATAGCTGATTTGGTGTCTTCTCCATAAGACACTCTTCTTCATATGTCTCCTTCATGAGACATTCTTCATCATACATATCACCTTGGTTATCTTCAAGAAAGGAACACTCCAATGTGAGTGTTTCTCTTCCTTTATCTTCAAATTCTTTTTCCTCTTTGCTATCAATGTGAATGCTTTCAAAGCATGCCATTCCTGCAAAAAATTCTTTAGTACAATTTTTCTTTTCAACTTTTTCTCCTCCTAAAATAAATAATTGTTTATTACAATTTTCCATGCCTATACAATACATGTCTTCAATGATCTTTGTCTCACAATGACTCTCTCCAAGGAAAGTTGTACAAGGCTATTTCTCTTTCTTATCCTCTTCTCCATTAAGGGATTCTTTTCTCTCTTTCACACAAGGCTCTTTTTCAAGTATGTCTTGCTCTTCAATAAATAATTTTCTATTATAAGAATGTATGTATTTTGCAAATGACATACCTTCATATGAGTCTTCACAAGACTCTTCAAAATCTCCTTAAAAAGGATCTAATTCAGAAATTCTTCAAGGAAGCAAGGCTCATCCTTGCTTAAAAAATCTTCATGATTGTCACACATGGATTTATGGGTATCCTAATCAAACCCATAAGCATCCTTCAACACTTGCCATGCCATTGTAGCTGATCTACAATTGGCTATGAGAGGAAAAATATTATTTTCCATTCCTCTCCTCAAATCCATAAGAGCTAAGCAAATTTCATATTGCTGCTCCTTCTTCTATTTTCTCTCCTCACCTTGTAGATTGATCCAAGTGGGTTCCTCATAGCCTTATTTAACTATATCCCATAAGTCTTGAGCCTTCAAGAAGGTCTTCATCATTATGCTCCAAATAGAATAATTATCTCCATTGAATTTGGGCACTTCTAATTATTTATACATGGTGGCCATTCTGCAATCCACCACTCATCAATATTCCACCTAGCTCTCAGCCACTCCTTTCCTATAGACTTCTGATATACTTATCTAAAAATCCACTAAATTTCAGAAGCAAATTCACACAAATGAGAAATATGTGATCAATTTACTTTTGCCCTTTCTAGATCTTAGAGTGTTTTTTATACTTCAATGTTTTCACATAAATCAATCCATACAGCCCCAAAATTTCTAAAAATTAAACTATGTATTCCTGAGACAATAATATGAAAACCCTCTAAATTTTTGAAGAAAATTTTCAAAGGTGAAAAATATGTGATCATTTACTTTTTCCCTTTTTATCACAATTCTGGATCTAGGATTTTTGAAGAAAAAACAATATTCACACAAATCAATAAATACAGATCCAAATGACCTGAATTTTTTTTTGAATAATTATTTTATCTAAATAATATTTCTCCCAAAATTTGAGATGCAAATACCCTATTTTCCACCTTATAAGACCATTTTATTTAAAAACTCAAAATGCTAATAAAATCAGAAAATTAGCTCCAAATCACCTAAAATTTTGACTACATTCTCTTTATACAATTACCTAACAACCCTAAAAATTTCATAAGTAAATACCTTAGGATTCATGAGTACTCTTCCTTACAAATTTTCTGAGTGTTGGCCACTTGAGTTTCTTTGACAAAGTGCATGCTTCAGATCTCTTCACGCCACTCTCCATAGGTTTTGATCCATCTGATAAAACTTTCTCTAATACCAAATGAGAAACAATGGTGAAATTGTTCTATTGATCAACAATGCATTACATAGTTTTATAGTTCTTGGAAGAACTAAAAATAGACACAGTGGTTGAAAGAAATCATCTTAAACTTATTACAACAAACTAACTTAAATATAGATCTTATCCTGACAACATGCTAATCTTGGACTATGGTCAAACATTGATCAACCAAGCCAAAATCTCAATCTATGCTAAATTAACTAGAAATATGTAAATCAAAACATTAAACTAAAACTAAATACTAGGACTTAATACTTAGGACTAAGGAAGCAATGTTGAAAATATTCCAACAAGTAAAGCATCTCATTATATGAATAGAGAGTGATACAATCTGAGTAGATATATGAGGCCCTTTATATAAGAAGAAGATAGGTTCCTTGTCCAAAAATCTACCTATTTATACTAATAATACCTTGCACATTTACAAATTGCACATTGATGCTTGTGCATTTACTGCATTGCATGAAGCAACTAGATAAATTTCCTCTAAAGTAATCTGACATAACCAAATGATGTAATATATTCTAAAAAAGGAGGCTCATTGTACAAAAAACATCCTAGCCAATGGTGCAGATGTAAAAAAAATAGTATGATATACATTTATGTGAACATTAATTTTCTGTGTTACTCTAACCTTTGATGACCAAGTCATCACCATCACTTCCCCAACATATCTCTCACTGTAGGTGGTTTACTCATATATTCCTATCAAAGAGGGGTACCTGATCTTGCATCCACAAATGCATCAACAATACCATATTCTATACCTAAAATAATAGACTCATATAGACATCAAAGAGAAAAACATGTCATTAATCATTCATATCAACACATATTTTTATTGTCCATAAAGAGTTTTTTCAAGTAGGGGTGTTACACTACTACATGATCATTCTTGTTAACTAACCTATATTTAAAACATAAAATTCCATATTTCATGTTGAAAATATTATTCTCTTTATGTTTCCCCTTGGTTTTACCTCAAATTTCTATATGATACAGGTTTTGTAGCTATATTTCCTTAACCTTATCCATCAAATATCTATGGATTTGAGTCAATGTAGCCATGTTCCTCTTCCTACTCAATGCATCAACTACTTATTCTCTTTCCCTTAGATGAAATCAATACCAAAGTCATATTCTACTAAGAACTCCACCCATCTTCTTTGTCTTGCATTCAACATAAGTTGGGTAACAATATACCTCAAACTTTGATGGTCTATCCTTAGCTCAAAAATTCTATCCAACAAGTGATGTATCAAGCCTTCTTAGGCATGCACACTATTGCCCAAAAATATATTGAAGAGATCATCTATCCTTAGTAGAGAGTACTTAATCTTAATGGTTACCTTATTCAACACTTTAAAATATAATCTCAAGGAACCATCCTTCTTTTTCATAAATAATATTGGAGAACCTCAAAGTGACACTCTAGGTTTGATCAGCCCCTTTACTATCAAGCCTTGTAGTTGCACCTTCTAATATCGTAATTCGTATGGGGTCAACCTGTAAGGTTTCCTTAAAAGGGGTTCAACTATTTACACTAACTCATTAGTGAAGAAGAATTTTTGTACTGGTTTTATTATCTCTCATTATTGCTCCATCTTCTCTTCAATCAAATTAACTATTTAAGAGAGGTTTTCTATCTTCTCACTATAAATTGGTTATTTATTTGGTTTATTTATTGAAGTTTGATTTCCTTCCAAAATTCATATTGGGGTCCATTTTTCTCCTAGTTTATCTTGTTGGGGTCATACTATGGTTTCCTCTTGTGTAGTTGACCTTACCTTCATGGAAAATATTTCTTCCAGCTAAGTGCTATCTCCTATACACAAAATGAGTTTGAGAAGTCACAATTTCTTCTATATCACACTAATAATCCATTGGTTTCATCTCCTTATTAACTAATTTTGATCATTATCACTCTCTTGGTAAGGTCACAACCATACCTATATAGACACAAGATGCTATATTTGAGAAGCCCATCATTATTTATCTGATAATGATTATGGTCACACTTGTTTTAACAAAAAGGTTTCAACTTCGATATGAAAATTATCATTCATTTGATAATTATCATGACCATGCTTGTCTCTTCATAAGGTGCCATTCACTCTGATAATAAAAGTATCACTTGTTTGATAATGATCATGGTCATTCTTACTTCTTCGTAAGGTGTCATTCACTGTGACTACAAGAGAGTTTAAATAGGTTACAATTTTTCTCACAAAATGTACTTCTAACTTTATTTAGTTGTATTACCCTCAAGCACCAACTTAATTCATTATCATCCTCTTGATATAGATCATAGCCATACTTGTCTACCTACAATTTACTTTTTTTGATAGGACCATTATCACTCAATTGATAATGATATATTTACCTTCATGCAAGGTGCCTTACCCAAAGTAGCACATCAAATTAAAGGCTTACCCTAAGTGAACTTACTAGAAGATAATCCTGGGACCTAGAGCTCTAATACCAACTGTAACAACCCAAAAAAACCAACCCATTTTTTATTAAAAGATAAATTACAACAAGGGCTTATAAGGAAGAAACATTCCTTTTATTTATCTCAGCATGCAAGGCTTCACCCCATATGAGTTCCAAGTCACTACAGGAAAAAATCAATGGATAGGAGTGGCTAATCTCCCATGTTTTTCTAGGATTCACCTTACTAAACTTGCAAGTTTAGGAGGACGCTAATAGGTGGTTCCTCCACATTTCTCATACCATCATTGGCTAGGGACTATTTAACCACAATGTAGGGATTATCCTATAATACCCATAACACTTAAAGGGGATGTCTAATCCCTAAACTTACTCTAGTTCCACCTCAAGTTAAATGACATAGAGCCTTGGTGATTAGTTACCACACATTTATGGGCTAGCTAGGTCATTGCCACTTTGATGACAACCAACATGATCTCCTAATCCTACATGATCGAGGAATCACCACTGTTGTCTTGTGAATAGATTTCCTCCCACACTCTATCCTACTCATTCAAGGTATGACTACTCATAAGTACCCTAGCTATTATATACACACAACTCCTTCTAGGTTCATGAGAACCTAGCTATTGTATTCTTACAACTCTTAGGACTTATGTCTACCTGGGTATTACATTCACACAAATCTTTATAGGATTGGGTTTTATGGTTTACAAGAGGAATATTCTACCCACCCCAAGGATAGATAACCATTACAACATTTACCATATGATTAAACAATGTACTTAGCATAATAACAAGCAATAAAAAATCCATCAAATTTTAAATGTAACAAATATTCCTCAACCATAAGTCAACTATACATATATCAAGTGCTTGATTGAAATACTTTCTAACAACATAAATGCATGGACAAGATAATATATATCTCTAACATAATATGCATTATCTATAGTTGTTAGAACTTAATAATAATTATCCAAAGAGATTAATCAAAATCACATAAAGTACAAAAACCCAAGTTGTCACTAAGCAACATAATCTTTTATTTTGTACAAAAATAAAATATACAAAATTTATTGATCATCTCAATAATTACAAAGTCTTTACCTTTCCACACCATATATCTGATCAAATCCCTATGAAGACATCCACCAAAAGATCTTCAAGCCATCTAAATTCTTACAAGCTTCTTCATTATGGGGAATCCACCATTGCTTATGAAGTATACTTAGGGATCATAACAACCCTATATGCAAAGCAACTTAAAATATGCCTTACTCTATTGTGCAAACCACCATGCACAAAATATAATCAAGTTGTAAGTAGAGAATCCTACATCTCTTTATAATGATCCCTTAACCCAAAAAAGTCTTAGGAATTATTATATTAGTTTCTCTTTCAAAACCAAATTAAATTTTAATAACAATACAATATAAACCCATATTTCTCTCAATATTATTTTTTTAACTATCACAAGTATTAATAATCAAAGATAGTTTCTCTTTCAAAACCAACAAACAAGTAATCCATTGATTATTTAACTATCACAAGTATAAAGAATCAATAATAGTTTCTCTTTCAAAACCAAAATCAAATAATAACTTATTGACTCTTAATCCACAAAGATCATTATATTATTTTCTCTTTCAAAATCAAAATCAAACAATAATCCATTGATCCTTAATCCACAAAGATAATTATATTAGTTTCTCTTTCAAAACAAAAACCAATAGAATATAAGCTCATACTTCTCTTTATAATGATTCCCTAACTCACAAGTCTTGTAAATCATTACATTAGTTTCTCTTTCAAACCTAAATATTACGTTATTAAAACAACTATAATCAAAGTTTTTATTAATCATAATAATCAAAGTACTTAATTAAACAAAATTTATCTAACATAAATGTATATATATATATACACACACATAAGATATAAATATAAAACGAGCATACCCAATGCTATAGCAATGCCACGAGGCACTCTTAAAAAGGTCTCTACCATGTGATCAACAACTATATTTTTTCCATTTATGTAAAATATTTTAAAAAACATTGAAACAAAAGCATCCACTACAAACATAAAGGATCATACAAATCAGAATACACTAAAGGTGCACACAAGCTTAGGGAAGGATCATTATCAATATCACCTATATAAACACATAACCATGCATTCACCTCACGATACGAAGCTTCCAAAAGCTATGCACAAAGTGCAAGACACAACCAACAACCAAACAAAGCTGTAAACATTGAATGAAGTTGGAAATAAGCTTCAACATGAAATACAAACAAGATCAAAAGGTAAAAGAAACATTGTAGATGTCTTCCTAGCAACTTAGATTCTAGTTCACCCTAGTATACTGATCTTCCCCTAAGTCCAAATTAATGAGAAATATTGAACTCCAACACATAGGACATGAAATTCGAGACTGAAACCAAACTGTGTATACCTTTACAAAGCTTAAAATATAACATACCACAACCAATAACTTAGAAAAAAAATAAGTAGCAAATAAGAAGATTTTAGGCAATAAAAACCTTATGCTACAATATACCTATAATGGCGTAGATTGATGACTCACTAGAAATTCCTAAAAAATGTTCACACATTAGAAAACACACTCATTGATCATAAAAAAAGCAAAAAACATCCTTTAGGAGTCCAAAAAAATGATCACAATGCTACCAATGGTAGTAAAACAAGTATAAAATGTAACCATATAAAATTAAAGGCATACAAACTCATTCAAAACAATGCACTCAATAAAAATGAAAGCCATACAATGCATACAGATAAAAACAAACAAATCGAAAGAGAGCATAATATATTACAAAGAAAACCTAAAACAACCCAACAAGAAGCATTTTCCTTTTAAAATTAAAACTATGAAGTAAAATGTAACTCTCACTCATAAAACCATAATCCAAGTGGCCTTGCTCTTACTTTCTTCCATTCTCCTTTTCACCCTCCTCTTTCTAGTGCCCCATTCCCATCCATCCAACACCCTAGAGGACTCATTTTTCTCTTTTTTAAAACTTGGCCACGGTATTCTTACATGCATGGCTTGGAAACATATGCATGTTTCCAAGCATATCCATTGATTTCCACTATCTCATTCAAAGTTGAGCATTCACCCAAGCATGCCAAGAGATATTATGGAGGTTTATTAAGCTAAAGGAGCCTTAATGTTTCAAATAAATCTTCTTTCATATAATATTTATTAATGTCAAAGGCCAATACTCATTATTGATCTTAATAATTATATTTTAAATCATTAATGTTGATTTTAAACAAAATGCCAAATTGATTCTATGCCCACAACAATAATATTTAAATTGATTCACACATAAGTATATAAGCAAAACAAACAATATTATTGCATTGGTTCTATGCTAATCACACATATGCATATAAACCAAACAAACAATAATATTACACACCATTTTTTTAATCATTAATTAGTTGTTCGTTCTTATTTAAGATAGTCTAATACTATCACCAACCTTATCAAGGAGGCTCATGGACAAGCATATTCCTGATCCAGTGGTGTGAATATTCAACATGCCTAAATGAAATGCATTGACATGAACAATATTTATCCATGTTACCCTAACCTATATATGAAAAAGTCTTAATAATAATTTCTCTAAATATCTCTCTTTATGAGTGGTTCTCCCCTATGGTCCCACCAAAGAAAGCATATGGCCCTACACCCACAATTAAGTCAATAGTATCATATTCCAAGCTAAAAAAAAGATGAAATCATCTTATCAAAAGTCATCATAAAAAGTAGCTATACCATAAAATAAACACATCAACTCATAGCTTACTATCCATAATGAGCTTTGCCAAGGAGGGGTGTTACATACTTCCCCCTTGGGCTAAACATAGTCCTCTATGTTTCTTGCAAGTGAGTAAACAAGTGTTAATTCAAATAAAACTGGAAATTGTTGCCCTATTCCTTTAGTACATTTCTCAAAATGCTGGTCCCACTAGACCTTACATAGATCTAGGGTCCATTTCCTCAATACATTGGAATGGAACCCCAAATTCTTAACTAGTCTCACCTCAATGGTGGAGGAAAATATACCATCTACAAAATGGAAATATTTGACACATGAATAGGATTAGTAGCATAGTTCCTAAACAAATGTAAGTGGAAAATATCATGGATTCTTAATAGGTTGGGTGCCTAGGTGAGCCTATAGGCTAATAGATAGATTTTATCTATGATTTTACAAGAGCTAAACATAGCAAGAATACAAATTTTTTGACTTGAAGGAACTTTTTCATGGGTATTATCCTTAAGAATACTCTATATCCTATAACGAATTCTCTTGGTGATGTTTTTAGATCATCATAGCGATAGAGGTGTCCATATTTCACCATATAAGGCTTCGAATGGGACCATTTCTAAGAAAGTGTGATATCCAAAATATTACATGCAAACTCCATGAGATGCAAGAAGTCTTCTCACTTGATTTTTGATCCATGCAATACATGCAAAACATATCTTCTAAAATATGGTTTACCCTCTTGGTCTAACCATCTATTCAAAATAATATGCAAAACTTAAAATTCAACTTAGTGCCTCCTGCACACTATTGAGCTTGTCAAAATTCATACATCAACCTAAGAGTTCTTATCTGATATGAATTCCTTAGGAAATCCATGTAGCCTAAAGGTTTCTTTGGAAAAATTGTTTGCCATCACTAGTGAATCACCTTTGATGTCCCCCAAAAAGGACAATCCTGGTCAACTTTTCAACCACTACCAAGACCACATCAAGTTGGTACCTAGTCTTAGGTATACCTACAATAAAATCCATAGAGGTTACCTACCTTTTCTGCATAAGTACCTTATGTGGGTATAATTTACCCTATTTTGTGCCAATATTCTACCCTCACCTTTTGAAATTCTAATTCCTTACAAAGGAACTAGTGATATCTCACTTCATTCCTGCCCAATAGGTGGTATTTTTCATATTTTCTCTTATTTTTATCCTCTCGAATGAGCATAATGAGAAGAATTATGTACCTCATGCATGATCATTCTCTTTAACTACCCTATCTCTAAAACATAAAAGTCCATATTTAATTTTGAAAACCTTATTCTCTTCAGGTTTTCCCTTGATTTTGCTACAAATTTCTATATGATATGGATTTTGTAACTAAATTTCCTTGACCTTATCCATCAAATCTCTATGGCTCTGGACCAATGTAGTCATGTGCATATTACTACTCAAGGCATCAACTACTTATTATTTTTCCCTTATATGAACTCAATACCAAAGTCATATTCTCCTAAGAACTCCATCCATCTTCTCTATATTGCATTTAACATAGGTTGGGTAACAATATACCTTAGACTTTGATGGCCTATCCTTAGCTCATAAATTTTATCTAGCAAGTGTTGTCTCAAGCCTTCTTAGGTATGCATAGTATGGATCAAAATTTGATCAAAGAGATCATATATCCTTAGTATAGAGTGCTTAATATTTATAGTTACCTTATTAATATCTTTAGAATATAATCTCAAGGAACCATCCCTATTTTTCATTAATAATACCAAAGAACCTCAAGGAAATACTCTAGGTTTATTTAGCCCCTTTACTATCAAGGCTTGTAGTTGGACCTTCTAATATTATAATTTTTTTGGTGTCAACCTATAAGGTGTATTTAAAATGGGTTTAGCTATTGAAATTAACTCATTAGTGAAGAATAATTTTCAATACAAGTTTTTTTTTTTAAGAGAAAAATCCCTTGCGGGGCCGCCTTGGTCTGAGAGACCACAAACAGGGGGTTCTACACTGTCAAAGTCGCCTGGGAGTTGCACCCGACCTTGCCTGCACCAAAATTATCAATTGGATTTTGGATACCCAATTCAGCTTTTTGGTAGGGTGGAGATTTGAACCTAGGACCTCCCTTGGAGGATTGCCCTCTTCTCTCCAACTCACCTACAACACTTGAGATAATACGATTTTTATTATCTCTAACTATGTAAGATATGTTTTCTATCCTCTCACTAGAACCTACTTATTCCTTTGGTTTACTTATTGAAGTCTAATGTTCTTCCAGATTTTCTATTAGGGCCTATTTTCTTCCAATTTCTCTTTTTGGGGTCTTACTATGGTTTCCTCTCATGTAGTTGACCTTGCCTTAATGGAAGATCCATCTTCCAAACAAGGGATATATTTTATCCATAAAAGAGTTTGGGTAAGTCAAAATTTCTTCTAGATTGCACTAATAATATGTTGGTTTCATCTCCCCATGAACTAATTTAGACTATTATCACTCTCTTGATAAGATCACAAATATACATATATGGCCACAAGATGCTATCTCTGAGAAGCCCATAATTATTTATCAGATAATGATTATGGTCACACTTTTTTTACTTATAATATGCCAGCTCAAATATGAACATTATCACTCATTTGATAATGATCATGGCCATGCTTACCTCTTTGTAAAGTGTTATTTACTCTGATAAGAATATTATCAATTGTTTGATAATTATCATGGCCATGCTTACCTCTTCATAGAATTCACTTTAAATACAAGAGAGTTGAAATAGGTTAAAATTTTCTCCTAAATTGTACTTCTAAATTTAGTTAGTTGCATTACCTTCAAGCACTAACTTTATTTATTATTATCCTCTTGATATAGGTCATAGCCATACTTTTCTACCTATCAGTTGCTATTTTTGATAGGATCATTATCACTCAATTGATAATGATCAAGGTCGTACTTGCATTCATTAAAGGTGTCTTACCAAAAGTAGCATATCAAGTTAAGGCTTACCCTAAGTACACTTGCTATAAGCCTTAAGCCCTACAACCTAGAGCTTGGATACCAACTGTAACAATCCAAAACTATCAACCCAATATTTTTTCAAAAGAGCACTTACAACAAGGTCTAACAAGGAAGAAATATTCCTTTTATTTATCTCAGCATGCAAAGCTTCACCACATTTGAGTTCTAAGCCATTGCAAATAACTCTCAATGGATAGGAGTGGCCAATATCTCATGTTGTTTTGGGTTTACCTTACTAAATCTATAGTTTTAGTGTTAGAAAATAAATATTATGAGCAAGAAAAATAACAATGTAGAAATAAATCAATAATATAGATTTTTTACATGGAAGCCATGTAGTGTGTAGTTAAAACCATAGGGTAATGGAAAATTTGTTATTTTATTTATTTCAACAAAATTTTACATTCCCTAAACTATTAAATTCAAGGGGCCATTCCCCTTTTATAGAAAAACAAAGGAAGACTCCAAAAAATGTTTGTTTCCTCTCCTAAAGGAAGACTCCAAAAATTGTTTGTTTCCTCTTCCAAAGGAAGACTACAAAAACTATTTGTTTCCTCTCCCAAAGGAATACTCCAAAAAAAAAAATTATTTCCTCTCCCAAAGGAAGACTCCAAGAAATCATTTGTTTCCTCTCCCAAAGTACAATATAAAAGGATCATTATAAACTACACCACCATGTATCTCTCAACTGAAGAACATTGGAGATCTGGATATTCACTTCACCTCCTAATATTCTCACACTTGAAGCCAATATATAGGAATTATTTGCCTATGTTTTCCATCCAAGTGTCAACTTCCCAATGCTTCCCTTATCACATTTTTAGCAAGCCTAGAGAAGTTTTGTACCACTCAAACCTATCTATCTTGACTGGCTTTGTAAGAATGTCTGCATGATTCATTTCAGCATTATCCATCACATTTCTTATAAAATGGTACTTAACATAAATGTGTTTCATGAGATCATTAAATGTTGGATTCTTCACTAACTTAATAGCACTTTGGCTATCAAAATGGAACATAATCTTCTCCTGCATTATCTTGAAATCCTCTAAAAAACATTCTAGCCAAATTATCTCTTTTCTAGCTTTAGTGGTAGCAATAGATTCTAATTCAGTGGTTGATAAAGCCACTACTAACTACAACTTAGAATTCCAACTCAAAGTTCCACCATAAAGAGTGAAAGTATATCCTGTAGTGGACTTTATCCCATATCTATCTCCACCATAATCATAATCCACAAAACCTTTAACTTGCAAATTTATTGATCCATAGTAAATAGTAGCATATGAAGTGCCTCTTAAATTACTAAATATCCACTTCACTGTATTCCAATTCTCCTTACTAGGATTTTCCATGTACATACTAACAACTCCTACTACTTGGGCAATATTTGGTCTGGTGTTTACCATGACATGCATGAGTCTTCCTACTACTGATGAATATGGTACATGATATATGCTTGTATTCTCTACTTCTATTCTAGGACACTATTCATAAGACAATTTGAAGTGTGAAAGAAGTGGGGTACTAACTATTTTTGCATTTTGCATATTGAAGTATTACATAATACTTTCTATACATGACCATTGACATATCTAGATCTTCCTTTCTATTCTATCCCTATGTATTTTCATCCCTAATTTTTGGTTTATTGCTCCTAAATCCTTCATTTCAAATGTCCTAGCCAATTGAGCCTTTAGATCAATGGTTTTCTTCATGCTAGGACCTACAACTAGCATATCATCTACATACAATAGAAAAATAATAAAAACTACCATAATTGAATCTCTTATAGTATGCACAATGGTCAGCTTCACTCCTATTGAAACCTTGGCTCTTCATGAAGGTGTCATTTTTTTTGTACCACATCCTTGGTGCCTATTTCAATCCATACAAATATTTCTTAAATATGTAAACCAAATGTTCTTTGTCTGCTTCTTTGTAGCCCTCAGGTTGATCCATATAAATCTCCTCCTTGAGATGACAATGTAGGAAAGTAATTTTTACGTCAAGCTACTCCAGATCGATATCTTGTGCTGCTAAAAGTGCAAGTAAAACTCTAACAGTAGCCAGCTTCACAACTAGAGAGAAAATTTCATTAAATTTTATACCTAAATTTTGCACATATCCAAGTCTGAGGTGTAGATCAATTAGTTTATCCAAACCCCATAAGGGGGGCGAAGGTCCAAGGTTCAAATCTTGGGCCTCGTCAAACTGAACGTTTGTCCCTTTCTTGGTGCTTTTAGCAGCGTTAAAGGTTTAAAATGACTGTGGAATGGTAGTTATAGGGGTGGACTACGCGAAGATCTGTGTGGCAACTTCTGGGGCGGACATCACAGAATACTGTGGTAGCCATAAAAATCTGGACAGCCTGCTCAGATTTGTGGCGGCTATCAATTCCACCATGTAAATTCAAAAAAAAAAAGAACTTTTGCACATATCCTTTTACCACCAATAGACCTTTATAGCATTTCAAAAATCCATCATTATTTTTCTTCACTTTGTACACCCACTTGTTGCCAACAACCTTTCTTCCAGGTGGAAGATCCACAAGTTCCCATTTTTATTTTGTGAAGTGCATACATTTTCTCCTCCATGGATTTCCTCCACTTTTCTATATTTTTATATTCTCTAGCTTCTTGAAATGAACTAGGATCACCATCATCAGTTAATAAAGTAAAAGAGGACTGAAAATAGAAGAATACCTTTTTGGAAACTTTTAAGGATGTGTAGATCTTCTAACCTAATGATCTATTGGTTGTGGTTCTTGGTCTTGTGACTATTATGGTTGATCTACTTGTTATTCTACATGCTGATCAAAATCTTCAACATGTTGATTTTCATTTTCATCTTTATTCATATCTATTTCAACTGGTACAATATCAGGTGTTTGTTGTACCTCCTTCCTTTACATGTATTTTTATTAAAAATGATATTCTAACTAATAATTACCTTGTGATAAGTAGTATCCCATAGTCTATACCCCTTCACTGTATCTCCATAGCTAAGAAAAACATATTTGGTTGATTTATGATCAAGTTTAGAACTTTTTCTTTAGGCACATGGGAAAATGCATCATAGCCAAAGGTACACAAATGAGAGTAATCAACTGGCTTACCACACCAAACCTCCTCTAGAATATATCTATCCAACATAGTTTAATGCACTATTAATGAGGTAAGCAGTTGTATTAACAACCTCTACCCAAAACCTTTTATCCAACCTAGATGCACTAAGCATGCTTCTTGCATGTTCCATGATTGTGCGATTCATCCAGTCGGCCATAATATTTTGTTGTGGAGTATATGGTACAATATTTTGGTGCTTAATTCCTTCTGGCATACAAAATTTATCAAATTTTTTGGAGCAATATTCACCCCCATTATTTCACCTAAGACATAAAATAGGCTTGCCCAAACTTTTCTCTATTTGTGTTTTGAACTCTTTAAAATTCTCAAAATATTTTTATTTCTTTTTTAGAAAATAAACCCACACTCTTCTATAATAATCATCTATACATGTCAAAAAATATATAGCACCATTTAAGCATTGAGTGGGGACTAGTCCAAATATATCAGAATGTATAAGTTGCAAAATATTAGAACTTCTAGAATTTGCAATAAATCGAACCCTCTTTTATTTACTAAAGATATGATTCTCACACAAGTCTAAATTACAAGACTTAATCCTATAAATCATACCTTGATCATGCAAAATTTTCAAACCTTTTCACTCATATGTCTTAAATGTTGATGCCATAGCATTACTACATCTTGAGTATTTATTGAAGTTGTTTTTGTTGCATGGTTTATCACCATATCACCACACAAATGATATAAGGTTCCATAATATTCTTGTTTTCTACTACAAGGGATCCTCTGGTAATTTTAAAATCATTGATATCAAAATTTATAGTATACCCTATCTTATCCATCATCTTAATTGAGAGTAAATTCTTCTGCAAATCAGGAACATGTCATACATCACATAACATCCTTTATCTACCATCATCCAACCTAATCCTGATGTCCCCTCTTCCCACAACTTCTAAAGGATGATCATCATCCAATTAGACCATCCCACCACTATGTGATTGATATTTGATAAACTAGTATCTATGAGGATACATGTGGAAAGATGCAACCGAGTCCAAAACCTAGGTATATAGAATAGATCTATTGTTGTTGATACATAAAGCATCACATGTTTTCATCTCTCCTACATCTACCATAATGACCTTAGCTAATGGTTGAAACTACTTTTCATCATTCTTTTCCTTTTTTAAATTTCAACAGTCCTTCTTCAAGTGCTTTGGCTTCCCACAATGCCAACACTTCCCTTTTAACGTACATCCTCTAGACTTAAATTTGGACTTTGATCTACCTAGTTGACTCCTATTGAAATATTGACCTCTCACAGCTAGGGCTTCATTGGTTGAGAGTTCCAAAGATGTTTTTTGCCTCAACTCTTCTACTAACAAAGTTTCTACCACATAATCAAAAGTTAGAGCTCCTAATGAATTGTTAATGATCATCACCAAATAATCCCAAGTGTCCAAGAGGGAACAAAGTAGGGTGATATATTTTTCCTCATCCTCCATAATCACATTTATTGAGACCAATTTTTTTGAGCAAGGTGCAGTAAAAGTATTGTCATTGTTGTCAACACAGACAAACAGATTAGTTGATGCAGTGGACAGGAGTTCAGAGGTCAGTCAGATCATGTTCAGTGAAATTCCAAGAAAACAGAAGTGACCCAGATTTAGAAAATCAAAGAAAAAGACAAGTAAGAAAATTGTCGCGATATCGCGACATGTTTTCTGTCGCGATATCGCGACAGGTTGAGAACAAAGAAGGCAGAAAGAAAAACGTCACGATTTCATGACATATCGGAGGAGAGAGAAGGCACAAGCAAAATTGTCGTGATTTCACGACATGGATGAGGAGAGAGAAGGCACAAGCAAAATTGTCGCGATTTCACGACATGGATGAGGAGAGAGAAGGCGCAAACAAAACTATCATGATTTCATGACATGTTGCAGGCAAAGAAGCCAAGTGGAAAAACTGTCATGATTTCGTGACATGTTGCAGGAAAAGAAGCCAAGTGGAAACACTGTCACGATTTCGCAACATGTTGGAAGCAAAGAAGGCAAGTAAGAAAACTGTCATGATTTCGTGACATGTTTAGAAAGTGCTAAGGATGAAAAGTGTCATGATTTCATGACAGGTTCGAAGAGAAAGCGCTAAGGATGAAAAGTGTCACGATTTCGTGACGAGTTTAGGAAGCGCTAAGGTGAAAATGTGTCGCGATTTCATGACAGGTTGCGAGAGAAGAAAGCGCTAAGGAGGAAAAGTGTCGCGATTTCGTGACAGGTTCGAAGAGGAAGCGCTAAGGATGAAAAGTGTCACGATTTCATGATAGGTTCGAAGAGAAAGCACCAAGGATGAAAAGTGTCACGATTTCATGACAGGTTCGAAGAGAAAGCGCCAAGGAGGAAAAGTGTCATGATTTCGTGACAAGTTCGAAGAGGAAGCGCCAAGGAGAAAAAGTGTCACGATATCGCGACATGTCGGGTTTTCGTGACTCGACGGGAAGAAAAGTGCCAAGGAGAAAAAGTGTCATGATTTCGTGACATAATGCAGGAGAGAGAGTCTGATAGAGAAAGGTGTCACGATTTCGTGACATGTTGTGTTTTCATTGGCCAAAGACAGAAAAGGCACAAGGCAGCGAAAGTGTCACGATTTCGTGACATGTTCCATTTTCGTAGGCGAAAGGCAGAAAAGGCACAAGGCAAAGAAAGATGTCGCGATTTCGTGACATGTTCCATTTTCATGGGCGAAAGGCAGAAAAGGCACAAGGCAAAGAAAGATGTCACGATTTCGCGACATGTTCAATTTTCATGGGCCAAAGACAGAAAAGAGACAAGGCAACGAAGATGTCATGATTTTGTGACATGTTCTGATTTCATGGGCCAAAGACAGAAAAGAGACAAGGCAGAGAAAGATGTCGCGATTTCGTGACATGTTTCGTTTTCATGGTTGCAAGCGAAGAAGTGAACAAGGAGGCCGAGAATGTCATGATTTCATGACATGTCTAGTTTTCATGGTTGCAAGCGAAGAAGTGAACAAGGAGGCCGAGAATGTCATGATTTCATGACATGTATTTTCATGGGTAAAAGGCGAGAAGGGCAGAAAGAGATAGAAGTGTCATGATTTCGCGACAAGTCGCAATAGCACGCTTATTGACAGTCAACTGAAAGCAGAATGACAGTTACAGGGGCAGTTGTAGAGAAAAATCATGTAGTGAAAATAAGTAGAGTTAACTGAAGTTAGTGCGACAGTTACAGATAGAAATCATGCAGCTTTTTAGTAAAGTCGAAAAAGGAGAAATCTAACAGTCATATAAATAGAATCGAATATGCATGCATGAACAGAAAAGAACACGAACAGTCATGACCGAGAGGACAAAAAATCATGGAAGAGGTATATGTTGCATGTAATGTATTTAATGAAATGCCCACTCTAAATACGCAAAAGGAGTTACATTAAGAAATAGTTACGGGTTGCATGCATAAAAATGGAAGTTAAAAATAGAGAATAATATGTTATAAAAATAGGTCTGCATGAAGAATAATGTTGCTGCTAAATGTGTGAAAGTGCTATCGAAAGAGGGTGAGAAGAGTGTTGTAAGAGAGCAACAAGCTGAGCAGTGAGTATTTACTGTGCTTTGATAAATTGGAGACCAGTCAGGGTCTTGTAAAAGTGAAGGCATTTGTATGTCATTGTTTGAACTTTCAAAACTGTGTTCCAAGTTGGTGCTTGGATAAGGGGTTGGTGCTCCTTTTTGTAGGTGCAGATAAATCAGGGGTTGGTGCTCCTTCCAGTGGGTGCTGGTAAATAGATTATAAAATTGGTGTTTTGCAAAGGCTAGATTTGGACCGTAGTCCAAGCAGTCATTCTTGAGGAGTAGCCAAATTGGTGAACCTCGTTACATTGTGTGTTGTGGTGTGCTCTCTTGTGTTTATTGCTTTATCTATTTTCTAGTTCTCTTTGCTTCAGTTTTAAGGATTGAAGATCAGATTTTTAGCTACACTGATTCACCCCCCCTCTTAGTGTCATTGTGAGAATATCAATTGGTATCAGAGCAAGGTTCCTGAACAAGCTTAATCAGCTAAGGTGATCTTGGAAGGAACACAATGGTAGGTAGTGAAGGATTTTCATCAAACAAAGCTCCTTTGTTCAATGGAACTAATTACTCATTCTAGAGACTCAGGATGCAGACATATCTGAGTGCGTTAGGATACGACATTTGGGAGTCAGTAGAAAGTGGATACACAGCACCCACTACTCCTCCAACAGATACTATCGATAAGAAACTATCTAAAAATAACTCCAAAGAAAAGAATGCCATAATGTGTGGGCTAGTAGACAGTGAACTGATAAGGGTCATGAGTTGTAAATCGGCAAAAGACATATGGGACAAACTGAAAAGCATCCATGAAGGAGACAACAAGATCAAGGAAGCCAAACATCAAACTCATCGAGCTCAGTTCGAGGCATTACAAATGAATGATGAAGAGAACATAGAGACCTATATGTTGAGAGTCAATGGAGTCATTAATGCAATCAGAGGACTCGGTGAAGAGATCGAAGATGCGGTTGTCATGAAAAAGGTACTTAGAACTCTTCACAAAAGATTTAATTCTAAAGTTTCTGCAATAGAAGAGGCTAAATATCTAAACAATTTTAGCATGGACGAGATGCATGGTTCCTTTACTGCATACGAAATGAGAATAGGACAAACTAAGCCCATAGACAGAGAAGATGCTTTTAAAGCACACAAGAATACAAAAGCTGAACAAGAATCTGAGGATGAAGAGACATCGGATGAAACGGAAGCCAACTTTGTTCAAAAACTTACAAAGGGAAAAGGAAAATATAGAGGAAAGTTGCCTTTTAAGTGTTTCAATTATGGAGGGGTCGGTCACTTTGCAGCTAAGTGTCCAATGAATGAGAAAACCAAAAGTGATGAAGGGTCACACCAAGAAAGAAGTGACTGGAAGAAGAAACCAAACTTTAGAAAAAGCAATTTCAAAAAGAAAAGTTTCATATCCAAGAATGTCAGCTCTTCTAAAGATAGCTCAGGTGAAGATTCTAAAGAAAAAATAGGTGAAGCTCTATTCATGGCATTTGAAGAAGCAAAAATAGAAGAAAAACAGGAAGGTGATACAAAAAGTAAGGATGAGGTTGAAGTTTATCTGGAAGGTGAGTTGGTTGCTGCACTTAAAGAGTTGAAGTCAGAAAGGAAAAAGAATAATAAGGTCTCAAGAAAGCTTGAGGATGCGAATGACATAATAAACAGTTTGAAAGTATAGACAAAAGAATTTAAGAAAATGTCTAAAGAACTTGAAGTTTAGTTAACTATGAGAATAGATGAGTGCAACAAACTAGAAGAAGAGATTGTTGTTTTAAGAATGCGGCTAGAAGAAAAGAATCAAAAATTGAGTTGCTATCACAAACTTGAAGGAAGTTCTGCAAAGCTTGAAAAGATTATAAATAGTCAGAGGTCTACAGACATCAAGTTTGGCTTAGGGTTTGTCGAAGGAGAATCATCAAGTGGATCAAAGGCCATAAATATAGAACCAGTAAAGAAAGAGGATAAGATCAAGGTTGACCAAAGAAAAATGAATCTTGCAAAAGAAAGCAACAATGTCGGGCACGAGAAGACTGTTGACAATGAGGGATTCACAAAAGTCATACATCAAAGGAGAAGAAAATTTGTGGCTCCTACTACAAATTGGCAAAGACCAACTCCCAGGTTCAATCATTCCTTTTTTGGTTATTGTTTTAAATGCAATACTTACGGTCATAAGATTTCAAATTGCATTTATAATATAGGACAAAGAAATTTTACCCAGTAGAAATGTCTTTGCACCTTTGATGGATTATGCAGTAGAATGTTATAACTGTCATAACTTTGGTCACATTGCAAGAAACTATAGAAGCACATATGCAACAAATAAATACCAGGGAAGAAGAACTCAACCAAACAGTTTAAGGCAAAACAAAAAATTCCCAGATAAACATGCACAAGCCACTGACAAAGAAAAGTCTAAACAAGTAACCAAAACTACAATCAAATCAGAATGGAAAGAAAAAGAGCAACTCAAAGAAGAAAAGGAATCATTGATTGTACAGACAACATTCAAAGCACAGAACAAATCTGCACCATGGATATTGGATAGTGGATGCTCCAGTCACATGACAGGAGATAAAAAAATTTTTGAAAAGCTTCAAAAATATGAAGGGGGCTCGATAAAGTTTGGAAATAATGATGGAGCCAAGATAGTTGGCAAAGGATCAGTCAAGATAAATGATGGAAAGATCAGTTCCAAAGAAGTTCTGTTTGTGATTGGTTTGAAACACAACTTACTGAGTGTAAGTCAAATCTATGATAGAGGTCATGAAGTCACTTTTAAGAAGCAGGGCTATGAAGTCAGAAAAGCACACAGTGGAAAGCTAATAGCCACTGGATCGAGGACTTCTGGAAATCTATATACTCTCTCAGAAACTTCAGAAGGATCATGCTTGATTGGACAGGAAGATGAAAATTGGCTGTGGCACAAGAGGCTCGGTCATATTAGCTTTGACAATATGGTAAAAATAAGTTCAAAAAGAGCAGTAAGAGATATACCTACCATTGGCAAACCAGTAAATAACATCTGTGCTTCATGCCAAAAAGGGAAGCAAACCAGATCCACATTTAAAGCAAAGGAATATTTCACTAGCAAACCGTTAGAGCTGATACATACTGATTTATGTGGACCCATGAGAACACAAAGCATAAATGGTGAAAAATATTTTATGCTATTCATAGATGACTACTCCAGAATGACATGGGTATTATTTTTAAAGCTTAAATCAGATGCCTTTGAGATGTTCAAGATTTTTAAAAAGTAGGTTGAGAATCAGATTGGAAAAAGAATTAAATGCCTAAGATCAGACAGAGGAGGAGAGTTTATCTCAGAGGAGTTTGCAGAATACTATCAAAAATATGGGATTAGAAGACAGTTTTTAGTAGCAAGGACACCTCAGCAGAATGGTGTTGTTGAAAGGAAGAACATGACTGTGCAAGAAATGGCACGGACAATGTTGGCTGAGAACAAAATAGCCGACAGATTCTGGAAAGAGGCAGTACATACTACAGTTTACATTCAAAATAGGTGCATGCTAAGAACACATGAAAGCAAAACACCGTATGAACTGTGGTTCGGTAGAAAGGCAACAACAAGATATTTCAAAGTGTTCGGAAGCAAGTGCTACATCAAATGAACTAAAGATAATCTCGATAAATTTGAAGATAGAGCTGACGAAGGTATTTTTCTTGGATACTCAACAAAAAGCAAAGCATACACATGTTACAACAAGCGGCTAAAGAAAATTATTGAGAGTGCTGATGTTAAAGTTGATGAAGGTAGAGAAAGAGAAGCTACGTATCAAGAAAACTACCCCATTTATGAAGAAGTCATTGAAGGAGATGAAGAAATAAGAACAGAAGAAAATCAAAAAATTGACCCAACTGATTTAAGAATTGACTCAGAAGAAGAAGAGAACAAGAAATTCAAAACAGGCAGCTGGCAGAAAAATCATCCCAGAGAACAGATTATTGGGGACCCAAAAGTTGGTATTCAGACAAGAAGAGCAACAATAAGGAACTACTCTTTATTATCCAGCATTGAACCCAAAAATATTGTTGAAGCCAACACAGATGAAAGTTGGATGAAGGCAATTAATGAAGAACTAGATCAGATTGAGAAAAACAAAACCTGGGAATTAGTACCACGACCAGCAAATAAAAACATAATCGATACTAAATGGATTTTTTGAAATAAATTAAATGAAGACGGACAGGTTGTCAGAAATAAGGCAAGATTGGTCTGTAAAGGCTATGCTCAGGTTGAAGGCATTGATTTTGAGGAAACTTTTGCACCAGTAGCCAGACTAGAAGCAATTAGAATGTTTCTAGCTTTAGCAGTCCATAAAAATTTCAAAGTATATCAAATGGACGTAAAATCAGCATTTTTGAATGGAAAACTGGAAGAAGAGGTTTACATTGAACAGCCAGATGGCTTCCAACTCGGTGACAATCCTAATTTTGTTTGCAGGTTAAAGAAAGCGTTGTATGGTCTGAAACAAGCACCCAGAGCATGGTATGCAAGGCTGGATAACTATCTTATTAAACAAGGGTTCAAGAAAGGTTTGGTGGACAGCAATCTGTATGTTAAAATAGAAAATGACAATCTTATTGTCCTTGTTGTTTATGTAGATGATATCATTTTTGGCAGTAGTCATGATAAGTCTTGTAAAGACATAGCAAATAAAATGAAGACAAAATTTGAGATGTCAATGATTGGTGAACTTTCTTATTTCCTCGGATTGCAAGTCAATCAAAGTGAAAAGGGCATTTTTATCTCCCAAGTAAAATATGTGAAAGAAATGCTAAAAAAGTTCACAATGGAGGATAGTAAACCTGTCAGCACTCCCATGACAACAGGTTGCAAGTTGAGCAAGGATGACAAATCTCCAGATGTAGATCAAACCATGTACAGGTCTATGATTGGAAGCCTGCTATGCTTGATGACTACTAGACCGAGATATATTACAGAGCGGTATGCATGGTAGCAAGATTTCGGGCTAGTCCAAAAGAGACTCATGTGACAGATTGTAAAGAGGATTTTTAGGTACCTCAAGGGTACTATGGAGTATGGGTTGTGGTACCCAAAAGGTAAGGACTTCACTCTTATTGCATATTCTGATGCAGATTGGGTAGGATGTATTGATGACAGAAAGAGTACCAGTGGAGGAGCATTTTATCTTGGAGATAGGCTGGTAGCATGGCACAACAAGAAACAAGAATCAGTCTCTCTATCCACAGTAGAGGCAGAATACATTGCAGCAACAACATGCTGTACACAGATATTATGGATGAGACAAACACTGAAAGATCTTGGTATTCACTTCAAAGAGCCAATTTCAATTAAATGTGATAACACCAGTGCAATAAACATATCAAAGAATCCGGTTATGCATTCTCGAACCAAACATATTGCAATCCGATATCACTTCTTGAAGGATAAAGTTGCAGAAGGTGAGGTCAAATTGGATTTTGTTCCAACTACAGAGCAAGTAGCAGATATATTCACAAAACCATTGCCAAAGGAAGTTTTTGAGTACCTTCGGAGTAAGTTGGGAGTAGTCACATTTCACAAGAACTGACTATCAACCGGGATCACATTCTCGGGGGGAGTATCTATACCTATGTTTATAGTTTTGCTCATATTCATGATTTTTGCTAACTATAACAATGTGTATCTGAGAATGTTGTGTATAGACTCGGGGGAGTCTGCAGCAGCCCTTTGGTATTATTGTCAAAGGGGGAGAAGAATTACAGGAGAGTGCATGAGTGTTGCCAACAATTCCAAAGGGGGAGATTGTTGAGCAAGGTGCAACAAAAGTATTGTCATTGTTGTCAACACAGACAGACAAATATCAGTTGATGCAGTGGATAGGAGTTCAAAGGTCAGTCAGATCATGTTCAGTGAAATTTCAAGAAAACAAAAGTGACCTAGATTCAAAAAATCAAAGAAAAAGACAAGTAAGAAAACTATCGCGATATCGCGACAGGTTGAGAAGAAAGAAGGCAGAAAGAAAAACGTCGTGATTTCGTGACATATCGGAGGAGAGAGAAGGCACAAGAAAAATTGTCATGATTTCACGACATGGACGAGGAGAGAGAAGGTGCAAGAAAAATTGTCGTGATTTCGCGACATGGATGAGGAGAGAGAAGGCGCAAACAAAACTGTCATGATTTCGCGACATGTTGCAGGCAAAGAAGCCAAGTGGAAAAACTTTCACGATTTCATGACATGTTGGAAGCAAAGAAGGCAAGTAAGGAAAACTATCGTGATTTCGCGACATGTTTGAGAAAAGTGCTTGCAAGGAAAACTGTCGCGATTTCGTGACATGTTCGACGAGAAAGTGCTAAGGATGAAAAGTGTCATGATTTCGTGACAGGTTCGAGAGAAAGCGCTAAGGATGAAAAGTGTCACGATTTCGCGACAGGTTCGAAGAGAAAGTGCCAAGGATGAAAAGTGTCACGATTTTGCAACAAGTTCGAAGAGAAAGTGCTAAGGATGAAAAGTGTCACGATTTCACGACAGGTTCGAAGAGAAAGCGCTAAGGATGAAAAGTGTCACGATTTCATGACAAGTTCGAAGAGAAAGCGCCAAGGAGGAAAAGTGTCACGATTTCATGACAAGTTGCAAGAGAAAGCGCCAAGGAGAAAAAGTGTCACGATATCGCGACATGTCGGGTTTTCGTGACTCGACGGGAAGAAAAGCGCCAAGGAGAAAAAGTGTCATGATTTCGTGACATAATGTAGGAGAGAGAGTCTGATAGAGAAAGGTGTCACGATTTTGTGACATGTTGTGTTTTCACTGGCCAAAGATAGAAAAGGCACAAGGCAAAGAAAGTGTCACGATTTCGCGACATGTTCCGTTTTCGCGGGCGAAAGGCAGAAAAGGCACAAGGCAAAGAAAGATGTCGCGATTTCGTGACATGTTCCGTTTTCACGGGCGGAAGGCAGAAAAGGCACAAGGCAAAGAAATATGTCACGATTTCGTGACATGTTTAGTTTTCGTGGGCCAAAGACAGAAAAGAGACAAGGCAGCGAAGATGTCACGATTTCGCGACATGTTTCGGTTTCGCGGGCCAAAGACAGAAAAGAGACAAGGCAGAGAAAGATGTGATTTCGTGACATGTTTCATTTTCGTGGTTGCAAGCGAAGAAGTGAACAAGGAGGCCGAGAATGTCATGATTTCATGACATGTCTAGTTTTCACGGCTGCAAGCGAAGAAGTGAACAAGGAGGCCGAGAATGTCACGATTTTGCGACATGTATTTTTGTGGGTAAAAGGCGAGAAGGGCAGAAAGAGACAGAAGTGTCACGATTTCGTGACAGGTCACAACAACACGCTTACTGACAGTCAAGCGAAAGCGAACGACAGTTACGAGGCGATTGTAGAGAAAAATCATGCAGTGAAAATAAGTAGAGTTAACTAAAGTTAGTGCGGCAGTTATAGATAGAAATCATGCAGCTTTTTAGTAAAGTCAAAAAAGGAGAAATCTAACAGTCGTATAAATAGAATCGAATATGCATGCATGAACAGAAAAGAACACGAACAGTCATGACCGAGAGGATGAACAGTCATGGAAGAGGTATATGTTGCATGTAACGTATTTAATGAAATGCCCACTCTAAATACGCAAAAGGAGTTACATTAAGAAACAGTTACGGGTTGCATGCATAAAAATGGAAGTTAAAAATAGAGAATAATATGTTATAAAAATAGGTCTGCGTGAAGAATAATGTTGCTATTGAATGTGTGAAAGTGCTACCGAAAGAGGGTGAGAAGAGTGCTATAAGAGAGCAACAAGCTGAGCAGTGAGTATTTACTGTGCTTTGATAAATTGGAGACCAGTCAAGGTCTTGTAAAAGTGAAGGCATTTGTATGTCATTGTTTGAACTTTCAAAACTGTGTTCCAAGTTGGTGCTTGGATAAGGGGTTGGTGCTCCTTTCTGTAGGTGCGCCCGAGGGAGATAAATCGGGGGATTGGTGCTCCTTCCAGTGGGTGCTGATAAACATATTGTAAAATTGGTGTTTTGCAAAGGCTGGATTTGGACCGTAGTCCAAGCAGTCATTCTTGAGGAGTAGCCAAATTGGTGAACCTCGTTACATTGTGTGTTGTGGTGTGCTCTCTTGTGTTTATTGCTTTATCTATTTTCTAGCTCTCTTTGCTTCAGTTTTAAGGATTGAAGATCAGATTTTTAGCTACACTGATTCACCCCCCCCTCTCAGTGTCATTGTGAGAATATCAAATTTATTGATTAGGGTATTAAACTCATCCAGATGAACCCTCCTTCATCCTTAGGCTATTTTTAGAAAAAACTTATTTATTGTTGATTTCATCTCTTACAATTTTTAAGCTTCTTCTAGAAGGCTTTCATGGTATTTTCTTTAGAAACATTAAATAAAATAGAGTTTTCTAGGTAGAAATGGATTGTAGAAACTACCTTCCTATCTAGAATTACCCACTTCTCATCTTTCATGTTGCTCAATTTACTCATGACCCCTTTCAAGGCTAGGGCTTGGTCATTTTGAACCAAAAAATCCTCCACCTTCATCTTCCATAGGGTAAAGTTCCTACCATCAAAATTCTCAATCTCAAACTTGGTTACACCTCCTATCATTTTTGTAGCTCCCACTCACACAAAAATTGAAGCTTTGATACTAGATATTAGAAAAAAAATATTACAAGCAAGCAAAACAATAACATATAAACAAAATAGTAACATAGATTTTTACATGGAAACCCTATAGTGTGCAGGTAAAACCATGGGGTAGTGTTAGATTTGTTATATTATTGATTTAAAAAAAAATTACATTCCCTAAAATCTTACATGCAAGGGTTCATTCCTCTTTTATAGAAATACAAATGAATACTCCAAAAACTATTCATTTTCTCTCACATAGGAATACTCCAAAAACTCTTCGTTTCCTGTCCCAAAAGAAGACTCCAAAAACTATTTTTTTCCTCTCCAAAGAAAGAATCCAAGAAAACTATTTGTTTCCTCTACCAAAGGAATAATCCAAAAATTTATTTGTTTTCTCTCCCAAAGTATTGTGAAGAAGGATCAATATAAACTACACCACCATGCACCTCTCTGCTAAAGAACATTGGAGATATAGATATTCACTTCACCTTCTAACATTTATAAGGATATTAATAAGTGGTTCCCCCACCTTTCCCATACTATAATTGAATATAGACTACTTAACCATGATGTAGGGATTATCCTTCAAGACCCATAACACTTAAAGGGGGATGCATATTCCCTAACCTAACTCTAGCTCCACCTAGGTAGGTTAAACGATGTAGAGGCTTTTTGCTTAGTTACCACACCTTTGTGGGAAAACTAAGGTCATTGTCACTCCAATTATAACTAACATGATCTCCTAATCCTACATGATCAAGGAATCACCACTATTGTGTTGTGAATAGATTTTATTCCACACTCAATCCTACTTATTCAATATGAAACTACTCACAATTATCCTATCTATTGTATACACAAAGAATCCTTCTAGGTTCATTATATCCTAGCTATTGCATTCTCGTAAATCCTTCTAGGACTCACATATACTTGGCTATTGCATTCATACAACTCCTTCCAAGATTAGGTTTTATGGTTCATAAGAGGAAGATTCTACCCACCCCAATGATAGATCACCATTACAACATTTACCATATAATTAAAAAATGAACTTAACATAATAACAAACAATATATAACTTATGCAGAAAGGTTGGAAATCCAATCAAATAACTTTGTTGAGGCTAGAGAAGCCTATCGTGGCATCTAAATTGTGTTAGATTCTAACATCCAGAAACTGATCGTGGAAGGTGATTCATTAAATACAATAAATTTTATCAAAGGCCGCTCGAACCCACCCTAGAATGTTGGGCCTCTCATCCAGGAAACCATCTTCCACCTCAGGGTGTTTAGCAATATTTCTATCCAACATGTGTATAGGGAAGGCAATAAAATTGCTTACGCTATGCCCAATTTTGGGTTAACTGTGCAATCCTTGTTGACATGGTGGTAGGAATTTCCTTAGTGCATCATGAACTTCTATCGTGGAACTAAAGTTGCCACCTATGACTAGCTCCAAAAATTCAAGGACCAACATGCACCACCATGTAGAGAGTGATGGTAGATCCTACTACACCACAATTATGACTTGACATCTAGATATGTGCCATGTAAGGATTTTTGGCAAATACTATTACACCACGATGATGAGGTGGCATCCAGTTGCCAGTCGACACTAGGTGGCTGGTAGTTTCCAGGATTATACCTATAGGAACCTTCTTATTGTTCCTCGAGACTGCATTTTTTGGTGTAAATATTATTGTTTTAAGGTAGTAATATGCCAAATCATATTTAAATATGGCACTATTATCAATAGGAATGTCAACATCATTTCTATTCTTTAGAAAGGAGAGAATAGACAAAGGGTAAATTCTGATCTAAATAAGAAAATAAACCAAATAGAACGTGATTTTCTTCACTTGATTATAAATATTGATCTTGGGACCAATAATGCCACTATCATTACCTTGTGCCAAGCAGTTGATTTCATAGGGTGTGATGATAGTAAGGATACCAAGGTGGCATCAGTTGCCCTGAAGACACACCCATGGAAGATGATGGTGAATGTGGTAGGCTTCTAGTGGTAAACTATCAATTGCCAATGATTCCAATTATGTCTAGTAGTTATATTTCTCACTTCAACCACCTTTGTTTTTGGTGCAAGTTCACCATACAAACCGAATAATATTTTAAAGTGGAACAGACCATGCATCGAGATATCTTACACCTAAACAACCCAATCAACGTCATAAAGCAAGTCCCAAGGCTAAATATTTACATATGATTCTCTTTTGGCTCTTGGAGGAATGTCCTTTTATTTTTCTTGGGTAAAGTAAGAACCAGAGCACTCACAAAATAAAAAGGAAGGTGAAGTCCATTGGTACATAGTGTTACTCTATGTGGTCTAAGATGGTGTTGTTGGAGCCTGAATAACTGTAATTAGACCTGATGGTAGAAGAGATTTTGGCTTCTTACAGGCTGCTAAATTTTTAGAAGAAATTTAATGGATATGACTTTGAAACCTCCTGCAAGTTTTTCTAGATTTGGGATAATGGGACTGTCCCTGAAGGGACTTATTTTCACTATAACCATCAATATGTTGGCAAAAATCATTGAGATTCCCAATTATGGAGAGATTTTTTGTAGGGATAAACACTCATTAGCAAGAAAACTGATATTGTTTCAAGACAATGGGAAGTATTTAACAAATACGGATAATGGCTATGTCAGGGAAGGCCTCCCTCTACTATGGAATTGGATCATGGTACTAGTCATGTAGTATCTAATGATGAATGAGCCATCATCACCCTTTCAAATATTACACTTGGTGTTCCTAAATTTCCTTAAGGACATCAAGAAAAACAACATCCCATAGTACCTTTTTCGGTCGATGGATATTTTAGTTGATAGAGTCATATGGGGGAAATCTACTTAACCCAAGCACCAGGGCCTCCACCTTATTATCTAAGAGTTCATAAGCTAGAACCCTAACCAGTTGTAACGATCTAAAAAGCATACACCTAACTAGTGCATCAATTGAAATCGAGCATTAAAGCAATAAAGAATAGACAACAATGAATTTAACAAGAAAGTAGAGGTTTTATTTTATTAAAACTTTATCAAATCCAGATTACAAATACGTCCCTCTTAGGGATACTCAATTTTTGATACAATTGATACAATTTTTAAGACCCTCTAAACGAGGGGGAGGTGTAATCCGTAGACTTTTTAGAAGGTACACAAACTGCTCAAGGCCAAATATAGCCTTCTTCTCATTTGGTTGGAGGCATATGCTGCCTTGAATGCCTTGAAAATGATTAGGTCCTATAAACCCTACATTCAAGAAACAACATGAAAGGGGTTAATAACAAAGGAGGCCTCTCTTGATGAGGCTCTTGATAGACAATTGCATAAATTGATGATAAAAAAATAAGAAAGCATGTAAATCTATGAAGATATGCAAGAAATCATCAAATTACTGTAAAGCATGTAAAGAAAGCATGAAATCTAGCAATTATGAAGCCTAATTAGCCATTAGAACTTGAAAAGCATGAAACTTCAAGAAACTAGTCTAAATTGATAATTGCAAGGAAATGGAAGAAAATCTACCTCTAAATCCTAAATTAACCGATCAAATATCTGCTACAATGTTAATCTATGCTAGATTAAGCTATTTGCATAACTGGAAATGGAAATCTACTGCTAAAATGGAGGAAAGAGAGCATCAAACCCTAGCCATGGGTGCTTAAAGCAGCTAGCTCTGTTAGTTGTGGTTGACAGCCATGGCTATGGGAAAACTTCCCTTTCTCTTGCAACCAGGGCCAGAAACTCTCAAATCCTTCCAAGGAATTGATGATCAAGGGTCGCCTCGGTGTTCTGGAATAGATTGGTGGTTGAATTTTCTTGAAATCGCACGTTGAATTGGTGTACAATTGTCAAGCTTGCTCCTCAAGCTCTTTGGAAGCTCCATTGTTGCAAAGTTGGTTGTCAAATTGGATTTGGGTAGCATCTCCTTACTCTTCACAAGGTGCAATTGGCTCTCCAATTTGGTAGGGCTTTGCTACAATGCAATTGAGCTATTCTATAATTTGGTAGCACTTCGTTAGAGAAGATAGCTAGGGTTTGCTCTTTGAAATTGGGGTCTTAAATAGACTCCCAAAATCCTTGCTCTAGCTTCATGGAGAAGCCAAGAACAAGAATTGGTAGTTGGGAGGAAGCTTCTGGATGCTTCCAAGCCCAAACCACTTCAAAACCATTGCAATTTGATTGTTGCAACTAATTTTACTCGGCTCTGGTTGCCCGAGTTTGTTACAGGGCTAGCCATGGTTGCTCAACATGGCTAGGATCCTAGCCATGGTTGTCACCCATGGCTAAGAGGCAAGCTTCCCGTAGCCATGGTTATCACCCATGGCTAAGAAGCAGGCTTCTCATAGCTACGGTTGTCACCCACGACTAAGGCTGAAAGGGCCTAGGATGCCTAAAATGAGTGGTTAGAACCACTGCTTGGTCTTGGAAAGGTCCAAGGTCATTCATATGGTCTGCAAAGGTGCCCATATGAGTAGTCTCCTAAACATGACATGTTTTAGGTGTCTACAGATGCCCCTTTTGGGATGCATTGTGAGAACGAACAATGCTGAGCAAAAATAGACCACCTAAAGCCATGTTGTAGGTTGAATGATGATCATTGATCTGATCAACATTAGATGCCCCAATCATGAAAAGAGCATACATCATTGAATCATTGCCTTCGATGAGTTGAAGAACTTGATTCTGGTAAGCTTAAGTCAAAATCCTAGCCTTGGTGGCAATTAGGAGATAAGCTTAAGTCTAATCCTAGCCTTGATGGCAATTAGGAGATAATATTAAGTCTAATCCTAGCCTTGATGGCAATTAGGAGATAATCTTAAGTCTAATCCTAGCCTTGATGGCAATTAGGAGATAAGCTTAAGTCTAATCCTAGCCTTGATGGCAATTAGGAGACAAGCTACCCAGTTTGCTTGAATTTGATTTTGATATTTTGCTTATTTTCCCCAAGCAAGGAGGGTGCATGATTGTATTTGGCAATGATTCTTGAACGAATGCACTTAGCAATGATTAAGAATTTAATTATTGATTTTGATTATGAATTTGTTATTATGACTACCCCCTCAAGCGATGAGTCGATGAGGGTAAGGACAAGTGATGAAAGTGATGAGTCGCTTGACCAAGATGAATAATTTGGACAATTCAAGATGATTGCATTTGTTGTTAGGCATGTCCTATTACAACTATGATTTCAACTGTGAATAGTAATTGTACATCTCTATCCCATGGAGCAGTCCAACCGTAATGGCCTTCTTAGGGAATCAAGATGATAGGAAGTTGCAATTAGGCTTGTGTTGAATCACTATGATCGATGATTTGTTGAATCATTGTGAATTTTGATTTATTTAATTTTTTTGTTAATTTTACAATTTTTGAGAATTATGGACTGGTAGATATGCTTTAATGTCCATTATGAAACTCCTTATGGTGAGAAAATGTGTGCATTTATGGGATTGAATCAAATAACTTAGGTGTCTTTGGATCTTTTGGGGATTGATATTGATAATGCCCCAGTTAATGCTTGCAAATATTTTTGTTTTGATTTTATGTTATGGATGCAATGATGAATGCAATGCCTACATGATGATGTGATTATGCTATATGTATGCAATGTACTGATGACATGCACTAGCTAGATGATAGATGTTTGATTAGATGCTATGATCTATATGTATAGATGGACTATTATGTATGCATATGGATGCAATGCTTATTGTTAAATGCATGTTTAATTTGTTTCAATTTTTTATGCATTTAATTTATGTGGATATGATATGGTGAATGATGTATGTAATGCATTAATTACATGATGAATGATCTAATGTAAATGAACATATATGCTTTAATCACTTAAAACATAAGGAATGAATGTAATATGTGTTTACAAACTAATGGATGACACCACATAATGTATAAAAATCATGAATGTAAATGGTAAATCTTATCATAAGAATTAATCATTTAAGCATCCATATTGTGATATGAAATGATTTGATGAGATGATTTGTTGCTATAAGGGATTTTTTGAGGTTTTCCATGAGACTCAAACACCCTAGTTGACTTATCAAAAGTTGTATAATGACTATACTAGACTTCTAAAAGATAAAGTTTTTGTTATGAAAGACCAAGCTATTCATTATCCCTATGTGTGCAAATGAATATATTAGATGAGACATAAGACTACCTCATTGCCAGGTGGGATTCATTCAGCCCATTGATGTAATGAGGATCACCACATGCTCACCTGATCCTAGGTTTGGACTTAGTTGGACTAGACCACTAGGTAATACAAGCCACCTAAAGCTAGCTCATTTGTAAATTGCTTAGACCTACCCCAATGTCAGGTGGGATTCATTCAACCCATTGTTGTATTGGGGATCACTCTATGGCTTTCAAGTATTGACCATTCTAGGGATTCAAGCTCTTCACCCCCTTCTTTTCTTCAATTTATTGGGATACTTGCTCATATATAGTGATAAAAATCATTATTTATTTTGTATTTTTTATTTTTTATTTTGAGAAAGGGATTTGATTTGATTTTGGGATTTTTCTCCTTTTTGTAAGCAAGGGATTTCTTCGGGTAGGGGGGAACTTGTCCTTTTTCCAATGACCACTACTCTAGACCATTGCACATCACAAAATGAGCAAGTAACAAAACCTTTCGCTTAAGGTGACTAGGACCACTTTGTAGTGTTCATCTTTCCTTGCCCTAATTAGGATTGTTAATGTGTTTGATTAGTGATGGGATTATGATATGCTAAGTGCTATCAAAACTAGACCTCATCTACAAAAGCAAAGCAAGATTTCTACAAAATCTGAGAAGACCACTAGGTATGGCTGAATGACCAAAAAACCCTAGTATATTCCTCATAGCAATGGGAGGGGTTGTGTTGAGAAACACAATTACTCACAAGGGTGATGGATGATGATGATGCATAGATGCATGATTGAAATACAAACGTGGTGTCATTTGTAAGATTGCAAACACAACCTATCCTAATGCAAGTGCAATGGATGAAAATGCCTAATGCAATGCAATTAAATGAATGCATGTGAAAAATGAAATGCATAATGCAAATGTTTTTGAATTTTTGATGTTTTGCAATATTTTTTTTGGTTTATTGCTTTTTGAATTTTTATGGATTTTAATGTTTTCCAAAAGTTTTGAAATTTTTAAATTTTATGATTTTTCAATTGTTTTTGAAATTTTATGATTTATTTGAATATTTTTATTTATTTTTTATGTTTTTTAAAGGGAAGGTACGCTACCTTAAGTACCCCTAATGTGTGTGCCACTCAATGAAAGTGAGGAAGGTGTGATACCTTTAGAAGTCTCACTTTGCTTCATTGATCGTGATGTGGATGATGGGGAAGGTGTGACACCTTGAAGACCCCCAATGTGCATTGTATTTGATGTGGATTGGCTAGGAGGAGTAGTAGAAACTGATCCCCCCTACTGTGATGTGTAATTTTGTGCACTGCCAATGTCCCGCTGAGATGATACGAGTGAAGGTGAAACATTGGATGATGCCACAAGTTGTGTAGATCAATTTTGATATTCTTATTTCTCTATTACAACACTGATCATTCCAACAAAATCTTGGGGAGGTAGATTAATGTGCACCTGATTAGGTTGCTCAACTTGATTGGTAAGTGTTATGTTTGCTTCATGTGCAGGCAAGGGATCATGTAAGACTCCTATCGAAAGTTCTTGCCTCTCGATCATATCTTGCACTAAATCTCTAAAGGGATAACATGTCTGGATGTCATGACCCCTTTGTTGATGGTAAACACAATATAGATTTTCCCTATGCACCTTTGATCTACGCTTATTAGGCTTCAATGGATGGAGCTCTGAAAGATTGATTTTTCCTGCTTCACATAATCGATTAAAGATCGATGCTAATATCTCTAGAAAATCAGTATATTATCATTGTGGCCGATATTGTTGGCCTTGTATCTGATTCTATTGCATATTATTTTGGGCTAGAGGAGGTTGAGCTTGGTAATTATGTTGCACTGGTAGAGGTGGTGCGACCCTGGTTTGAGGATTCGAGGATACTCAAAACAACTTGATTGACTGGGGTCACCATTTTGTTGCATGTTGCCACCTATAATATTCTTGTTTGGCCATTCCATTTTGTGGAGTTGAATATCACCCTCCTGTATCTTGATGGCCTCAATGACCTCAGCCTATGCTAAGGCCTCCTCAAATGTTTGATACTATTGTAATTGCAGGAGAAGCGAGATTTATTTCAAATAGCTTCTCGTAAACATTCAAATGAGCTCTGTTGTGGGTAGGGTGAAAGGTAATTTTAACATCACCTTCCTCCACTTATTACCATATTCAATGATTGGCTCATCATCAAGTTGATGGAGGCTAGTCAAGTCGATCAAGTTTATCATTTTCTTAGCACTAGAGGCAAAACATTGTAGGAATGCATCAACTAATTGCTCAAAGGTGTATATGCTATGGTGTGGTAGATGATTATACCATTCCAAAGCATCCCTAGCTAATGTTGTCACAAAGGTTCTCAACATCAAGGGGTCATTGTCTTGAATATGAAAGCACATATTGATGAAGCTTGTCATGTGCTCTTGTGCATCTTCATCATCTTTGAACTTTTCAAGTGTAGGCATCTTGAAATTCGATGGGTATATTGGTGATGACATTGAGGGATGCAAAGGCTGATTGCTAAGCTACTTTAGCATGGGTTTTTGATAAACCAATCTTTGATTTTGTTTTTCGAATGCATTTATCCGATCAGCTAGCACTTTGTATGGCCCTGAAGAAATGATATGATCTTCATCTCGTCGCCCTTGATTAGGTAGAGGAGGTCACTTTTGATGTTGAGGTGGATGATAAGTATAATCATTAGGTACCTCATCATAACTAGATTCAAGGTAGGCATCTACTTCTTCCTGATGTTCCCATTGGGACTCTGCATATGATTCCTCATCGTATTGATCTTGGTACTATTGAGGAGTATGAGGTTCATGATGATAACCAGATAATGGCCTATGATGTTGAACATGATTTTTGTGTGGCCAAGGGGGAATATTTTGAGATTGCATTAGATGCCTTATGCATTGTTGCATCCTCTAGGTGCTAGGCGTAAGCACCACTTTACGTAATGCATTTTGCACTTGCTCTTGTTGTATCTTTTGTTGTTCTTGTATCTTTCATTGATACAACCTTTGTAGGTGTGCTCATGGTGAGTCCACCCATTGTTGATTTAATTGTTGTTGATCCAACTAGAGTTGATCTGTATGTTGTTGGTTAAGTTGTGGCCTCAGTGCCTGATGTGTATGATCTCGTTGTTCAGTTGTATGGGGGCTATGTACCCTCGTATTTGAAATACGGATGGGTTTATCATGTCTTTTCCCCCTAGTAGGATCTATTACTTATTTTCCACACTCCTTAAAGGTTGCATTGACCTGATATTTTGAGTTATGAGTGGGCTCTGTATAGTTTGATGATGTAGAGCCACAATGTGGTTGCCCCACGTACTCTTCATGAGGAGTAGGAGGATGACTTGGGTCCTCTTCCTCATCTATGAGGAATGATGCATATTCAAGCTTAGATGTAAGCTCTATATATTCAGACTGCACAGAAGCACAATGTGCATATGCAAAATGCTCTCTATGAGGAGTAGGGGGTGGCTTGCTCGACCCGATGGGGTGGTTTGCTCACCCAAGCTAGGCCATGGTGTATGTTCATGATCATTTTTTTATTGATGTATAGAGCAAGCTAGGATGTGAACCTATGAGATTGACCTACTAGGCTCCTCAGTGGGTGGATTTTTCCTTATATAGAATTCTATCAAGGTGTTCCAATTAGGAAGGTTTCCTAGAGGACCTATGGGTGCCTCCCTAATAGGGATATCTCGAAGGTTTGACCCCCTATGGATGGTATTGATGCTATGATAAGACCTGGGATGCCATTCAGGGATGGCCATGTCCTCTGGACTGATTTGAATATGTTCAGTGGTTATGGAACCTGATTCCCTCTCTAGATTGGAGGTCTTGCTCACCATGGGAGGTCCCCTGACCATTTAGAAAAAAAATTGGCTTCCAAAAAAAGTTGTAAGTGTTATATATCAAAATGATCAGTGCAACGAGCTGATCACAATGAGCTATAACTCAAAAAAGTGATTTTCGAGTCAAAATTTTGTATTTTTGAAATAATTGGCCAACCGGGGCTCGTGGGGAAATGCCCACTTTTAGGAATTTTTGGGAAATTTTGAAGCATGAAGATTTAGGACTCAAAATTTCTATGAGAGGTGCACAAGGGTAAACTAAGACAACAAAACAAATTTGGTAATTTTTTGGAGTTGTCTAGACCATTCTATGACCATTTTAGTGGAGTTTTTCCCTATTTTCAGCTTTGAAAATAGAGTAATCATAAAACCAACATAACTTTTTTGTTATAGCTCCGATTGTAGAATCAAAAATTAGATTTTTAATTTAAAAAATTATTATTATTAGGGTTAGGGTTTGGTCCCAGATCAAGGATCTTATGTTGATTACCCAAACAATAAAGAAACACACAAAGTAGACAATATGATTATCTCTTTTAAGGATTAGATTTGTGTCCTAAAACTTGTTTAGTGTGTTTTGAAATTTGTTGAAAACTTAAACTACTCTCATCATGTTTGAAATTGTTGATGTAATGCTCAATAGTTTAAGGGTTTTCACCTATATACTCGTAGCTCAACAACAATGAAAGTCACGTCATGTAAACCCTCAAAATGTGGAGATGAAATCCACACTCAATGAGGGAGCATAGGTCCTACCGATCCTCACCCAACACACCATGCATAGTGATACACCCCTCCAAAGAGGAATGCATGCTATTTTGCATGGTTAGGATAGATCTTGGAGTCAATATTGGCCAATAGTACAAGGTTTGAGGGAGTTGGGCCAATGGATGGAAATCATTGCCACCATTGTTGAACCCTACTAGTGGTTGGATATGACTTCCAAATCACTAGAATTTAAGTGTTACATGTGTGTGTGTGTGTGTTCATTTTATACTTTGCATTAAAGGTAAAATGCATCACCAAGCATACAATGCTCTTTCCTATATGCCTAATGATAAACCATTTTAATATTCAGAAAGATGTATCTAATTTATTTGAATGATGTTCATAGAATGCAAATAAAATGATATAATCAGCCTTTGATTGGGCCACAATAGGTAAACTCTACAAATAGACTCTAACTATTAGCCATAGGATAGAACCACGGGTAATAGTGCTAGCCATGAGATAGAGCCACAGGCCAAGAAATTAGCTACATTTGACAAATGCAACTAGCAGAGCTAGCCATAGCTATCAGGCGTGGATGATAGACAATATAGAATTTTCATTGATTATTTTCCTTCTACTATTTTCTATGATTTAATTAGCTAAAAACAAAAAATATAGTAAAAATAAGAAACATAGAGGATCAAAATTATCTAGAGTCCTCATCTGATGGAGAGATAATTTGCATCCTACCTAGTTTTCTACTTTGCTACTAGCCATGACACCTGCAATAAGAAATAAGCATGGATGACACCTACAAAATGATTTCTACCTAATCGCCATGGCTGTCAAGCATGGATGACACCTACAACAAGAAACATTCAAAAATCCATTAGTTCTTGTAGAATTTGTGGGGTTCCCACCATGATCGCCATCTGTAATGATCTAAAAAGCATACACCTAACTAGTGCATCAATTGAAATCAAGTATTAAAGCAATAAAGAATAGACAACAATGAATTTAACAAGAAATTAAGGTTTCCTTTTATTAAAACTTTGTCAAATCCATATTACATATACGTCCCTCTTAGGGATACTCAATTTTTGATACAATTGATACAATTTTGAAGACCCTCTAAATGAGGGGGAGGTGTAATCCACAGACTTTTTAGAAGGTACACAAACTACTCAAGGCCAAATATAGCCTTCTTCTCACTTGATTGGAGGCATATGCTACCTTGAATGCCTTGAAAATGATTAGGTCCTATAAACCCTACATTCAAGAAACAACATGAAAGGAGTTAATAACAAAGGAGGCCTCTCTTGATGAGGCTTTTGATAGACAATTGCATAAATTGATGATAAAGAAAGCAATAAAGCATGTAAATCTATGAAGATATGCAAGAAATCACCAAATTACTGTAAAGAATGTAAAGAAAGCATGAAATCTAGCAATTATGAAGCCTAATTAGCCATTAGAACTTGAAAAGCATGAAAAGAAACTAGTCTAAATTGATAATTGCAAGGAAATGGAAGCAAATCTACCTCTAAATCCTAAATTAACTAGTCAAATGTCTGCTACAATGTTAATCTATGCTAGATTAAGCTATTTGCATAACTAGAAATGGAAATATACTACTAAAATGGAGGAAAGAGAGCATCAAACCCTAGCCATGGGTGCTTAAAGTAGCTAGCTCTATTAGCCATGGCTGATAGCCATGGCTATGGGAAAACTTCCCTTTCTCTTGCAACCAGGGCCAGAAACTCTCAAATCCTCCAAGGAATTGATGATCAAGGGTCGCATCGATGTTCTAGAATAGATTGGTGGTTGAATTTACTAGAACTCGCATTGAATTGGTGTATAATTGTCAGGTTTGCTCCTCAAGCTCTTGAGATCTCCATTATTGCAAAGTTGATGGTCAAATTAGATTTTGGTAGCATCTTGTTACTCTTCACAAGGTGCAATTGGCTCTCCAATTCGATAGGGCTTCACTACAATGCAATTGAGATATTCTTAAAAGGTTTTCTCTTTGAAATTGGGGTCTTAAATAGACTCCCAAAATCCTTGCTCTAGCTTCATGGAGAAGCCAAGAACAAGAATTGGTAGTTGGGAGGAAGATTTTGGATGCTTCCAAGCCCAAACCACTTCAAAACCATTGCAATTTGATTGTTGCAACTAATTTTACTCGGCTCTAGTCACCCGAGTTTGTTAGAGGGCTAGCCACGATTTCTCAATGTGGCTAAGATCCTAGCCATGGTTGTCACCCATGGCTAAGAGGTAGGCTTCCCTTAGCCATGGTTGTCACCCATGACTAAGAAGCAGGCCTCCCATAGCCATGGTTGTCACCCACGGATAAGGTTGAAAGGGCCTAGGATGCCTAAAGTGAGTGGTTAGAACCATTGCTTGGCCTTGGAAAGGTCCAAGGTCATTCATATGGTCTGCAAAGGTGCCCATATGAGTAGTATCCTAAACATGATGTGTTTTAGGTGTCTACACTAGCATTTCATGGATCCTGATTGATTTGTTGGCAACCCTGACCCTGCTCCAGAACCCCTGGTGATATTGGATGTTGATCAAGAAGCCCTAAAATTGAAGGAAATAGTGGAACTCCTAGTAGACCAAGCATACCAATATGGTTACCTCCTGCAAGCCCATCCTCCATAACCCTCACAAGGCATTCAATCCATTTCAAAAACACAAATGATAAATCAAATATTCCATCCCCTACTTACAAGACTCAGAGAACTACACCTGGACCTTCTATGGGATATCAATTCATCCAACATATGGGTAATGTGGACTAGATTATCAACTTGGAGGATATCATCACCTTGGCCACTTTAATTCTTCTTAGAGCCAACAAGATCATAACCTTGATGCATGCATAGAATAACAACATCATTGTGGAGGACGACCCCATGGAGGAGGAAGACTATGTATCAAAATGATAATATGATCCCGGGGTGTTCCTTTTGCTTCTGAATTGTCCCATTTTGTTGTTAGGATTATCCCTACATCTCTCATGCTTCTTTTATTTTATTCTATTTTGAGCCTACGAGCAGTTTCTTCATGTTTTCCTTGCTTCTATTTCAATTGTACAGATTAAGCATTTGATCTATTTTTGGTTTATTCTCTAAAAGAGTTGAACCTTCACAAGATCCTCTATACAATTTTTTTAGAAGGTTTTGGGTCCCTTTCAAAACCCGTTATCAATAAAAAAACAAGCAGTACATAATCCATCAAATTTAAAATGAACAACAAAGATTCCTCTTAACCATAAGCCAACTACGCACATATCAAGTACATGATTCAAATACTTTCTAACAACATAAATGCATATAAAAGACAATCTATATGTCTAACATAATATGCATTATCCGTAGTTTATAGAACTCAATAATAACTATCCAAAGAGATTACTCTAAATCACATAAAGTATAAAAACCCAAGTTGTCACTAAGAAATATAATTTTTTATTTTGTACAATAATAAAATATACAAAACTTATTGATCAACTCAATAATTACAAAGCCTTTGAATTTCCATATCATCTACCTGATAAAATCCCTATGAAGCCATCCACCAAATATCTTCAAGCCATCTAAGTGCCTACAAGTTTCTTCATGATGGAGAATCCACCATAACTTATGATGTATACTTAAGAATCGTAAAAACACTATATACAATACAAATTAAAACATGTCTTACTCTATTATGCAAACAACCATGTACAAAACATAAACAAGTTGTAAGTAAATAATCATACTTCTCTTTATAATGATCCCTTAACCCAAAAAATCTTAGAAATTATTATATTAATTTCTCTTTCAAAACCAAATTATAATTCAATAACAATACAAGAGAATCCCATACTTCTCTTAAAATGATTATTTAACTATCACAAGTCTCAAGAATCAAAGATAGTTTCTCTTTCAAAACCAATAAACAATAATCCATTGATTCTTTAACTATCACAAGTCTCAAGAATAAATAACAGTTTCTATTTTTTTTTTTTATTTACATGGTGGAATTGATAGCTGCCATGAATATGGGCAGGTTGTCTAGCTTTTATGGCCGCCACAATATTCTACGTTGTCCACACTAGAAGCCGCCACACAGATCTTCATGTAGTCTACCCCTATAACCACCATGCCATAATCATTTTAAACCTTTTACGTCGTTGAAAGCACCAGGAAAGGGACAAGTGTTCAATCCGATGAGGCTCGAGATTTGAACCTAGGACCTCTGCCCCCGTTATGGGTTTGGATGAACCAATTGGTCTACACCTCGGACCTAATAATAGTTTCTCTTTCAAAACCAAAATCAAACAATAATACATTGATTCTTAATCCACAAAGATCATTATGTTAGTTTCTATTTCAAAACCAAAATCAAACAATAATACACTGATCCTTAATCCATAAAGATCATTATATTAGTTTTTATTTCAAAATCAAAGTCAAAAATTTAAAATCAATAGAATATAATCCCATACTTCTCTTTAGAATGATTCCCTAACTCACAATATTCTTGAAAATCATTAGATTAGTTTCTCTTTCAAACCCAAATATTAATTTATTAGAACAACTATAATCAAAGTAATTAATTATAAGCAAGTACTTTGTTAATAATAATAATCAAAGTACTTAATTAAACAACCTAACATTAAATATAGGTAGAGTACTTTATTATTCATAGTAATAAAAGTACTAAATTAAACAACCTTTATCTAACATAAATATATCTATATCTTTCACATTATAAATATACAACCTTTATTCAAAATAAATATAGCTTTATCTTTCACATAATTAAAGATACAACCTCTATCTAGCAAAAGCAAGCATAAAACTTCACATAATATATATATTGTATCTTATTATAAAGCTAATTTAAAATTCTTAAAATATATAAATATAATGGTGATCATACCTAGTTCTCTATCAATTCCATAAGGCACTCTTCAACAGATCTCTACCACGTGGTCAACAACTATGCCTTTTTCTATTTATGACCTCTTTAATAAAAAAATTTCAAAAGTACTAAAACAAAATTATCCACTACAAACATAAAGGATTGCACAAAGAAGAATACACTAAAGGTGCACACATGCTCAAGGAAGGATAATTATCAACATCACCTATAGAAACACATAACCACACACTTGCCTCATGATGTAAAGCTTCCAATAGATACTGTTAGAAATAGATTATATTACATCATTTGGGTTATGCAAATGTACCTCCCAAGGTACATACTTAGGACATTATATTACATTAAGTGGAAGTTACCTAGTTTATTCATGCAATGTAATAAATGCACAAGTGTCAATATGCAAGTTGTATATGTGCAAGTTGTCCCTTGCACAACTAGATAGAGTGTTGGCCAAGGAAATCATCTTCCTATATAATGGCCTCATTGTCAGATCATCACATAGAGCATCATATATAGCATTATAGATATATATATTAGATATAGCTTAGATATAGTCACTCATATTGGATATGGATGCAATGTAGTTTGATAGCATTATTTATGGAGTGTTCATTTCCTTTATAGCTACATTGTATTCATTTCCGTAATTTCTATTTATAGCATATTTTAGTCATCTCATAGATTTACTTTTTTTCATATTATTTTTGCATCTTGTGATTGCTATCTCCCATTGCATAAAACATCAAAATCTAAAAGTGGTATCAAATCTACGGTAGATCTAGCCATAAGAAAACCACCATTATCAATGAGCCTGAGTTTATTGTCAACTTGATACATCCTTGGACCAATCACTGTCAAAAACTCTTAGAAGAGTCTAGGTGGTAGAATTAGGGAGAGCCGCAAGTGAGGATTGAAAGAAATATTAGTTTTAGAAATACTGAGATTGCATTTGGATAGAGTCTTTCCACAGAGTTATAGAAAAACTCGTGAAGACTAGGACTTAGCATTCAATCCACTAGATTGATAAATCAACTAGTGAAGATAATTCAGGATATCTAGAATTTTTTACCTATTATCCAAAGTTTCTTTTGTTGCAAAAATCTAATTCTTAGAATATTGGGTTTCCTCCTATAATAGAAATCTAGGAGACTTCAACTTTGTTGTCCAAATTTTAGTGTATCTTCATAGTGCAGAGATTATTTCATTATCCAAGAAAAGAATACTACAAAAGAAGACTTTTGGAGAAGAGTTGTGATGAAGTTAGGAGATAGGAGATCACCATTACTAAACTGAGAACTTCACACAAGAAGAAAATGCCATAGTAGCCTTGATCAAGAATAAAAGGCTATAGTAGCCTTTATCCAGAAGAAAAGGCCATAGTAGCCTTGATCTAGAAGAAAAGGCCATAGTAGCCTTTATCTAGAAGAAAAGGCCATAGTAGCCTTGATCTAGAAGAAAAGGCCATAGTAGCCTAAATCTAGAAGAAAAAGGCCACAAAATCCTTGATCCTAAAAAAGGCCATAGAAGCCTTGATCTTGAAAAAGACCACAGAAGCCTTGATATTAAATAAAAATGCCATAGAAGCCTTGATCTTGAAAAATGCCATAGAAGCCTTGATACTAAAATAAGGTCATAGAAGCCTTGATCTTGAAGAAGACTCCAGAAGTGAGTATCTAATTTAGGAGTTTAAGATTTTAGTACTAATAGTTTTTTGTAGGGAAAGGAGATTTAGTGAGTCAAGAAACTTCCTCCAAGAAATCTAGGAAGAGTGTCTTCTTCAGAATCAATCCAACACCTGAAGCAAAACTGAAGGCAAAGATATCATGAGGATATCTCATTCAAGAAATTCTAGTATTCGAAGAAGAAGGACTAGGAGAGTCCTACTTGAATCTAGAAGCAACAAAAGCAAAGATCCAAAGGAATTTCTCACCACCAACACTTATAAGAGTAGAAGGTTGAATAAAATATCTCAAGGAAGACCAAAATAAGCTACAAGATCAAATACCTTAGGGAGGTCTCAATGAGCATCCAGTAAAAGTCTTGGAGAGCCTTACTGAAGAAATCATCAAAGAATAACTCATTGGAGAAATCCACTACCAAGGAGAACCCCTTGATAGTGAAGTACTTGGGATAATTGTTGTCATTTGACAACAAGACCAAGAGAAGAAAAATTTGGCAAGGAGTGCCAAATCCTAGTAGAATAATCTAATGAAGATCTCAAGACATTCAAAATATTGAGAAGAAGACCATGTTTGAAGTTAAAATTTGATAAAAATATTGAAGGAAGATTCAGATAGAAGAAGCCTACCAAATCCAAGAGATTTGAATATTACCTCTCATAGCAAGAAGACACCACTTTAGAAATAAATATATCTTTAAATCTATAGCAAAAGGAGGAGACTACAAGAGGAGGACAAGCCATCAAAATCCTGGGCTTGTGAAACAAATTTTGAAGACCATATTTTGGTGAAGAAAAAGTTGTTCAAGGCAGCCTACAAATAGCTACAAGATCTTACTCAAGGTAGCAACTTGGTGATATTAGACACCAAGATCTACATCCTCTATAGAAGAAGCAGAAAAAAAGAGCTTCCAGAAAAAGGTATGCAACTATTGGTGCAATTAGATTCATTGATCGGATTACTAATAATATTTATTTAAACACCTTAATTAGGATTAGAGTTGCAAAAAGGAGAATTGAATTACAATATTCAAAAGTGCAAAAAGAGAAAGGTTATTTTAAGGTTTATTTGCACTTTAGGATTTGGTTAGATTTCATAATTTCAACTATCTATCAACTACCTATAATATACTTTGGAAAGCAAAATAATACTACCTCCTACTACCTTGCTTGTAAATAAATTGTAGAAAAATTCTTGAAGATTCATTTCAGATTATTCTTGATTAACTGCAGTAAATTGATTAAGTGTATTAATTTTGAGAGTTAATTGGAGTGATAAGGTGATTTTTTTTTTAAATATAAAAACCCCTTATAGGACTGCCTTGGTTTGAGATACCATGACCAGGGGGTTATACACCTCAAAGTCACCCTGGAGTCATGCCCGACCCTGCCCGCACCAACATTATCAATTAGATTTTGGATACCCAATTCAACTTTTTGGTAGGTGGAGATTCAAACCTGGGACCTCCCTTGGAGGATTGCCCTCTCCTCTCCAACTCACCTACAACACCTGGGTGTGAGAAGGTGAAATTTTTAGTGCATTAAAAGTGAAATTTTATTAGATTTATTTGCACTATCCTATTGCTCTCAAAATATTGTTATTTGTGTTCTTTATAAAGGCACAAAAATATAATTTGTTAAAGTGTCTAAAGACACTATTAGTGCATATAAATATGCAACATTGAGTGGCCTAGAGAAGCCACAAAATCAGCTCAATATTCCAAGCATTGGAGAAGAAAGTATCCACCTAAAAAAATCAGTAAAGGAAGCCTCGAACAAGACTTGGTGAGTCTCAAGTTCAAAGCACAATAAGTATTCTACAAAAAAATAGTGCAGAAAATACAACAAAAAGAGAGCTTCTATCAAGTGGTTACAAGCTTAGATTCATTTGTAAAATATCCAAGAAAAAATGGGAAGGTGTCTAATCAAAGATACAACCTTGAAACCCCTTATATAGCATTCAAAATTCTACCACAAAACCATAAATTCAGACCTGAAAAAAGGGTGCAAATTAAGGTACAATAAGAGCTATTTTATACATGAATATATTACATTGCATTGCACTATCCTAATATAGTTTATACAAAAAACGAAGGTAGATTTTAAGGTGTCTCAAAGACACAACATCTTCTAGGAAAACCAACCGAAGGTAGTCATTCATTAACATCCTTTCAATCATATCGAAGGAGTCACTCTAAAGGATCTTACTTCCTCATCTTGGATGATGAAACCTGCAAGAGACAAGACAACAAATCAAAGGAAAAAAATAATGTTATAATCAAGAGCAACGCTATCTACAATGAGGACGTATAATATGTGATAATAAAGAAATATAAAATCACCATTAGAGAGTTCTAGTATCCACATATTCAAAGCTAAAAAATGGTGCTTAAGCCTCAAGATTGATGTTCCTCAACTCAGCCTAAAACAATCTACAAGTAAGTGCAACTGATCAAAAAAGGAGTTATAGATGTTATAGGGTTTAAATACTCTCCAAGAAGGATACAATGAAGAAGCATTATAGAATATGTCCATGCATAAGGAGGAAGTGACAATTTTCAAATAAGACAATACCCTAATGCTCCTCACTTGAGCACTCATCTTCATCATTAAAGGAGTTACAAGCTACAGGTTGGTGCAATGAATATATGAGGAACACTTGTTTTAATGGAAGAAAAGCACTTCATTAAAGAATGTAACTTCCATACATTACTCGAAGAATAAAATAACTGTTCTCTAGCATCTTCTACTCAAGCACTCAAGAATGTGAATATACCACTTGGCACTCAAACCAAGATTCTCCTCCAATTTAAGAGCATCAACAACCAAGGTATTCAACATAGGAGAATAATATATCATATCAATATAATATTTGCAATATTAAACATAGGATCAGCAAGGATTTCTATTGGAAATTATTTATAAGATATTTGCAATTATTATTGTGGTCTAATTTTCCAAAATTTGGGAGTTATAAGGGTTACTACATTAAATTGACTTACTAGAAATTAGATACACTACAATTAAAATCCTAGAGTGGTATTAAAAGAGGTTATTAAATATTTTTGCCAAGTTTTGATATTTATAAAAAAAGTACAAAATAAATCAAACATTGAAGCCTCTTCAAATTGGAAAAGTGCTTAGTTTAATATGAGCAATAAAATATATATATAAAAAAAAAAAATGATTTTTGATATTTACAAAACCTTACAAAATCAAACAAAAATTGAATTATTTTTTCAAAAGCACTATATTATATCTCTAGGGATATAGAAGAATTGATATTAGTAAAATGGCATCAAACAAATTCTTCCATGCAGAATCTCAATTACTCAAAGGTCCTAATTGTTTCTCATAGAAGAATAAAGTGAAAGCAATCTTGGTATATGAAAAACTTTGGGATATTGTCAAAGGAAAATCACAAAGAATTGCCTCAAGTGATATTGAAATTCTAAAGTTTGAGGAAAATGATAAAAAGACTCTAATGACAATAATATTTGCTATCACTGATGAGATACAACCCTATATTAGTTCAGTAAAAATATCTTTAGATGCATGGACAAGCCTAGAGAAAATATTTGGAGGAAAGAATAAGGGAACCATTTTAAATATTTAAACTAAACTTCACCCATTAAAAATGAATACTGGAGAAGGCATAGAACTATTTCTAAGGAAGGTAGCAGATATTAAAGAGAAATAATTAACTTTAGGAGAAATGGTTAAGGATGAACATATTACTCGAGTAACCATGAGAGAACTTCTAGAAAGCTACAACATTTGGTAAAATCTTTACAAGTCCTAAGTAAAGATACTTATTTTGATGACCTGGTCAATATTTTACAAGATTATGAGGTGGAAAATATAATTAAATATGAAATGACTAACACTGCATTTTCATCTAAAGATAATCCACACGGAAATATTACCTTGTCATAAAAAGGATAAAAACCATGGTACAATAGGTATTATCAGATATGTAGGAAGAAAGGCCATAGTACTAGCTATTGCAGATTCAATTCCAAAAATTAGAATTGAAAAAATCATATGAACAATGGAAATCAATTTCATCCATGAAAATATCATAATCCTCATCAACAATATTTTTATATTCCATTTAACTATCTCCTATTGGATTATCACAAAAGAAAATAAAAAGGACATATAGCTTAGAGGATAGAAGGAATCAAATAATTGGAAGGATCCATAGATGATTATGAAGTCAAGGCTCTTTCAACAAGAATGACAGGTTATGAAGACACTAACTACTTGCTTGAACAGGTTACAGAAAATAGAAAAGAAGAATTTGAATATCATCCAATGGAAGAACATCCACATTGAAGACTAAAATATTCAATACCCAAATAATGTAATACATGGGGGTGTTAGAAATAGATTATATTACATCATTTGCGTTATGTAAATACCAAGGTACATACTTAGGACATTAGATTACTATAGGGGGAAGTTACCTAGTTTCTTCATGCAATGTAATAAATGCACAAGTGTCAATGTGCAAGTTGTATATGTGCAAGTTATCCCTTGTATGGCTATATAGAGTGGTTGCCAAGGAACTAATCTTCCTATATAATGGCCTCATTGTATTTATATATTATTTAATGGTTGTCTTGCTTAAATACGGTTATTGTTTGATGATTTTTTATTTTTATTTTTGCAAATGTAGGACATAGTGCTGATGATTTTGTGATTTGTTTGTTATAAAATAAAATTATTGATATTGAGACATCGCTTTAAGGGTGTGTTCTAAAAATCTTGATGATGGCTATCAAAGGCATATTGGGTATGGTTAAGGATGATCAAGTTATAGCATATAGCTAGATTGGATAATATGTATGTAGATCATACATATTTTATCATGTTAGTAGACATATGGGACCCTGATACATGTACCTTCCACATGCCCAAGGGGGAGATTACAATTATGCTTGAGGATGTGTATTGCATATTTTTGCTATAAATGGAGGGTGTGATGATTCAGACGATACCAATGCATCAGAGGGATGCCCTACTATAGTAGGTGTATAGGGATCAATGACATAGTATTGATATGGAGAGTGGTGGTGTGGAGTTTGATAGGCACTACCATCTATGGTTTTTGATGGTGAGGCACACAATTTTGATGATGATGATTTCCAAAGTCATGCTATAATATTCATAAGGTGCTTGGTTCCCATGGAACTAGCTTGGGCTAGTTCAAAATTTTATTGAGGATCCCAAGGTGGTGTGTGGGCTCCAGTGTTATTGGTCCAAATTTAACAAAGATCTATATGAGATATGACATCAGGAAAAATCTGGTATGGGATGCAATTTGTTGTTTTAGTTTTGGGCATGGGAGCACTTCACAATTAGGTAACCAGTGGGTTTGCCCTAGATAGCACACTAGTACATGGGGATGATGTTTCTTATGCCATGATATGGGTTAAGGATTGGGAAGAGGGTATGAGTCGACCATTTGGAGGGGTGTGGATGTATTATGATGACTTTTTTTCATGGTTTCAAGCTAAGGAGGTTATATGGAGGCCATGGAAGGGAGGTCTGATCTAGGATGAGGATGGGGTACACTTGTTATGAATGATGCAAGGGATATGGGTGGTGGATTGGTACAAGATAGAGTATGATTTATTTTAGTTTTCCCATGTGTTGTGACATTTTGATATATGATAAGGCATTCCACTACCACCGATAGTTTTTAGGTGATAGTGAAATGAGGCTATCATCGATCTAGAGTATGAGCCTATTGGAGTGGATGTGGGTGGATTTTGTAGAAATGGATGTGGAGGATGTTGGTACAACTCCTAAGTATGATGCATGGTTTGGTGGATAGGCATTCCAATTCGATGTGGAGGATGGTGCCATAGGTGATAGAGAGGGGGTGCCTAAGGATTATTTAGGGAAATAAGTACAAGTTTGAATGGACCCTATAGCAATACCATCATGAGATGTTGGGAAGGAGGTTGTGGAGGTTATCTCAAGAGAGGAGGCTCATAGTGGGAGTAGTGACTTTACAACAAAGTATGTTGTTATATTTTATCATGTGTGGGTGTTGGAGAGGTAGAAGGTAGATTTGGAGACTACCATTGCCTAGGAGTGGAATCAATGGGATGGGAAGCAACAGAGGCAACAAAGTTAGAAGGAGGAGTAGGATACACTATGGGCTTCGGTGTAGAGCCTATAGGAGGAGTGGGATAGGTTGCTAGCCAAGAAATATGTGCTATGGGTGGAGCATGATGCGATGTGAGCAAAGTGATATTCATTGCAGATGAAGAGGTCATAGAGACCTATAGTGAGTTAAGTATTTAGGGTATTGATGACTTAGTTAGAGTGGTAGAGGAACTATGTGAGGCTACTAGAGAAAAATCTATTGCTTAATGATATAGAATTACCATTGCTATCATTCTCCTAATCCTCATAGAGTTAGAGGAGTGGAGTATCAAGTGTTCCTTCAGTAGCTTCACCTATACTTTATTTTGTAGGGATGTTGAATTCCTAGGCATCAAGGGTAGGGGTAAGGGAATCTCATGGAGATATTCAATGGTACAGGGATAGCAATGGACTGACTTGAGGAGATCAGGTCGATGGTAGTGGTGAGAGTGGTAGGGTGGAGAGTGACATGTGTGTGCCAAGTAATGTGATGATTTTTTTGTATATGAGCCTTGTATATCTTTTTTATAATTTTTATGAGCTTGATGTCTCAGACGTATGTAGCCTATAGGAAAGAATCAATATGTATTTTATTGATGATGATATATATGATGTGTGTTATTTATGTGATGTATTGCTTATTTATTTGTGATGTGATCCAACATTTAATTGAATGATTGAATATTTATGGATGAAATGAATGAATGCATATACTTCTAATTATCTTTCAAAAAATGTGTAAACTTGTATCATTATTCATGATATTAATCAATTAATCAAGGGCATCAACCCAATGGTATTGACATACATGGGGAATGGATGTGAGTGGATGCTATGTAATGGTTGTAAAGAAATGTGCTATTGTGGAGGCCAAGGTAACATGACATGTTCTTTCACGGGTCTTAGGGAAGAAAAATTTGAAAGTTATTTCAAGAAGCTCAAAAACCCTAGTAACACTGATCAAACTCATCTACTAATCAAATAGACACTTGAAGATGCTAAGACCATCCAATTTATTCAAGTTGCTTAAATACCAATGTGTGTGCAATGATTGTTTATTTTTTAATTTTGGGTAATGTTGGACTCATAATTTGTGACTTATGTGAATAAGCTAGCACAACTGTGAGCCTACATAATTTTGTATAAAATAAGGTCACTAATGTGATAGAAATATCACCATGCAAGGCATACTCCACTGCCAATTAGACATCTATAGCCTCGATGGAGGTTAACCCCATGATATAATGACCTTAGAATTCTAAGGATTCAAGCTTTTTATTTCCTTTTTTTTTTTTATCTTTTGACTTTACACTTGTCCTTTTTCCAATTCTCAAGGTTAGCTCATGTGCATGATAGGATGAGCATAGGAAACCATTCACTTTATGGTGATAGCATATCATGAGTTCATCTTTCCTAGGCTCTAAATGTTATTAATGTTTAATTTGTGCATGGTCTTAGAGGAAACTTAAGGTCACCAGGAAGACCTATAGCATTTCAAGGACATGATGTTCAATTGATTCTGTATCGCTCCAAATTTTTCACACCCTTACCTTCAGGCTATAGGATCCATGCCCGAAAGGGGGATGTGAAAAGGATGGCGTGGTACCTCGGACTGAGAGGCCTTGCGAAGGTCCCGCCTCTCGGGGGAGGTGTATTATGGTGATTTTTCGACGGATGGTGGGTTCACCAAGAAACATTTAATGGCAGTTTCCACGCCTAGGTTGGGAATGTGTTTGATGTGTTCAGTTTTATCCTTAAACATTCAAGTCCTAGGTTTGGCCAAAATGAATCTAAGCTATTCTATATGAAGATGCAGATTAAATGAATACAGAGAACAAAATTAAGACAAAAAATAGAGAAATTAAGCAAGATTAAAAAGTCATACCTGATCCGGATGTCTGATGAAGATTCTGATTCTTGAAGCAGTCAAGATCGCCTCTGATTTGACAGGATCGTCTGCTATCAGACAAGATCGTCTGAGATCTGACGAATTCGTCTGACGAATTCGTCAGAGACCTGCAAACAGAGAAATAGGTGCAAAACATAGAAAATACAACTATTCTAACATAGGGAAATAGTGTAAAATGATAGTAATAACATTAACATGATGATAATGAACAAAATATGATTGTACTACAATGATTTAATGACAATTGATAACTTAATTATGCATTTAGATCTAGATGGGTGAACTCCAAAATGCAAAATAGCATAAAATAATAAATAAACTAGCTAATTGCAGAATAAAACAACAGATGAAAGGAGGAGAAATGCAAACTTTGGGCACTGATTGCCTCAATGTTGATTGTAGTTGAAATCGTCTCGCATTGGTACGAAATCATCTCTGATTCGACAAGATCGCCTCCGATCTGAACAGGATCGTCTACGACGATGTAAGCTTGCTCCGGCTGAAAAATACTAAGGTACCTGCAACAAAATTTGGATAGAACTAATGCAAATAGCAATTTAGGATGTCTTAATGCGTGTGAAGTCAAGTTACAGGAATTATCAGCCAGGGGGTGCTAAGGGGAGGGCTTAGGATTAAATAAGCTTAGGAGGGAGGTTAGGAGGTTGGAGATCATCCCTATTTGGGAGATCTCCAACGGGGGAGGGTCTCTAACGGCACAGACACGCTTCTGCCCGGATTAGAGACGTCGTTGGAACAGAAGCTAATTGTGAAAAATTAGTTTTGGGACAAGATCGTCTGGACGTCCTAGCCTAGACGAAATCGTCCGATCTGAGGCGATATCGTTTGATCGGCGACGATATCGTCAAACGGTCAAAACAAACTCTAAAAATGGCACGGGAAAGGAGGAAACGGATTACAGCGATGGTTTGGGAGCGGTTTTGGAGGTTAAAATTTGAATTTGAATTATTTACTAGAGTAATTGTAATTATTAAGGTTTCATTGCGCCAATTTTAGGGTGCTACATTTTGCCCCCTCTTTAGCGAATTTTTCGAAGAAAATGCGTTAAAGATGAGTTCTTCTCGATTTACGAGAAAGCAAAAATTATTCCCATTTTTAGGTGACGATTCTTGGTCGAATCGTACGACAACTTACTATGGTGCCCCCTCCGTGTTTTTACCCAAATCGAACGTTTGAGGTAAAAACGCGAAAAAGCAAAATTTTAAAATGTTTTTAATTATGTTTTGAATAAAATTAAGAAAAATAGGGTAAAACCCTAATTCATTTTTACTGTTCATTTTTCTGGTTTTTAGAGCTCTGCAAGCAAAAATGGTGGAGACAGCGCACAGATCGACAGAGGTCCGACACGGGCTACGGGTAAGAGTCTAAACTTAGCTTAGAATGCTTTAAGTTGAATTTACATGCTTTTTAGGTGAATTTTGATCAATTTTTGAGCATCGCGGCCGTTTTTGGGCCGTCGACGTCGTCGAGACGAAATCGTCCCGATTTCGACGAAATCGTCTCAAGTTCGTCGATTTCGTCTAAGGGCGAAATCGACGAAAGGGGGACGATTTCATCAAATTAGGGACGATTTCGGCTTGCAAAATCGGAGACGATTGTGCTCAAATTTGGGACGATATCGTCCAATAGTGGACGATATCATCATTTGTATAAAATTGAACTGATTTTAACTTGCATTATTAATCACTTGAGTTTTTATTAATGATTTTTATTGTGTTGTTGTTTATGTTGTAGAGAGGTTTACTAAAGAGCAGAGAATGGAAATATGGGGGTTGAGAGATGACTTGGCCGCTCTATCACAGGCAGAGCGGGATCAGCTGGCTCAAGTCGGCTTACAGCATGTGGCAGAAATGCCACAAGTTTCTACAGACATGGGGCTACTGACAGCCCTGGCAGAGAGGTGGTATCCGGGTTCTTCCTATTTTTGGTTACCTACAGGGGAGATGACTCCCACATTGGAGGATGTATGGAGGATTCTGAGAATCCCCATACAAGGACGGTTGATCACTCCTACGGCCAATCAGGGCCATGCTATGATGCGGTTGTGTGGTGACCCGAGCTTCGCCCTGGAGAAGGGCGGAGTGAACATCGAGGCACTGCGTCAGATGCCTGGGGCATCCAGACTCACACAGGTTTTGGCTGGAGTGGTGGGTGGACTTCTGCTGTGCCACCAGAGTGGGTGCAGGGTACCATGGGTGCTAGCAGATGTGATCTACGACATGCGAGACCATGGTTACAGATTCTCTTGGGGCAGCTTTGTTCTATGTCGACTGTACAGGATCCTGCATGGGGTCGTGTACAAGGGCGGCCGATGTCTAGTTATGACATCGCTCCTATAGGTTTGGTGCTGGGAGCACATTGTAGTGCGAAGGCCGATAGGGCTTCCTTTGATAGGGGTTGATGGGGAGAGGCCCCGAGCTTTCTACTGGTGGCTCCGAAGAGGGTCACAATGGCGGATTGATCTACCGATGTCCCGGAGACTGTTGGATGACCTTGTCCTGGACTAGATCACCTGGAGGCCATGGAGAGAGCATCCAGGGTGGGCCGAGGATGGACAGGAGCTGGCTCACATCGAGTGAGTCTGCTGGCTAGGATGGAGAGGGGAGAGGTGGAGCTCCACCGCTACGACCGAGTTTTGCGATAGTTCGGTCTACAGTAGGGGATCCCATCTCTCAAGGATTACGAGTTTTCCTGGACTATCCGGGATAACACTACGGTGAGCGGGGCTCCAGATATGCAGCGCTTCTGGAGTCAAGACATGGATGATGCCCCCATTCAGCCAATGGATGGGGACGATGTGAGGTAGCCGATGGCTACGATGCCTGGTACGTAGGCATCCGCCCTCCTCGGATGATGAGGGCTCAGGGTCCGATTCATGCAGTTGTGCATCGGATAGGGAGGCGATGCCAAGCGGCTATGGAGGCGGCCCAGGGTCATAGCGGGAGAGAGCAGAGGAGGCCACAGGCGTAGGAGAGGCCACGACAGTGGGAGAGGAGGGCGGAGAGACCCCCTTCTCCATAGAGAGAGAGGCCACCATCGCCCGATAAGGGCAAGGGTGTTGACACTAGGGAGAGTAGCGAGACAACGACTCTTCGAGCGGAGACAATCCGTCTCCAAGCACAGGTGCAGACCCTACAGGAGGAGGCTGCACGACACCGAGCTGAGGTGACACAGCTCAGAGATGAGATTGCATGCCTCAGAGCACGGGCGGAGGGGCGAGCACTAGGGAGCTAGCATGGGCTATTGCCCAAATCACTTTCTACCAGACATTATACTATCAGATGGTGCCAGAGGAGGAGAGATTACCACTGCCGGCTAACATCGTAGATCCGATCAGGATCGGGTCATCGAGGACTTCATCTCGATCGACGACTAGGACTCGTAGTACCACTCATACTACGATGGGGCCACCTCGTCCACCTCAGGGTGGGGGAGGAGATGAGGCTGAGAGCTCGAGGGGTTCTCGAGGCTAGACTACTGCACGACATTGTATAGATTGATATATAGTATTTATTATTTTTGATAGAGGATTGAGTATGCCGAGGTACAGATTGTGGCATACCAATCTAGTTTTGAGATGATGTATATATTGTTGATATATATATGAGATGAGATATTTTTTGATCATATGACTTGTGTCTTATGTATTTTTATGATGCTTTTAAATGTTTTGATTGATTGATTTGATGATTCATGTAATTATGTCGTTGGAAATATTATGGTTTGAATGTCATGTTGTAAGATTTTAAATGAAATAATCTGATGTAACAAATTGGTTGTTTGTGATGTAATGTGATAAAAAATAAAAAGAGACTTCTAACAATAATTTCAAAGGACATTGTCGCTATTATAGACCATTTCATGGAGTCGCCGCTCACTCGGTCGTCAAGCTAATCCCAAGATAGAAATATTGTTAAAAGTAAAAGAGTGCTTAAGAGACTGTCTTAAGACTTTGGTGCAATGGTGCAAATGATGATGATGATGGTTTGTTTTCAGATTTTCATAAAAATAGTATGCATGAAATAATGTTAAAATGATTTTTGCTAGGCATAAATTCCTAAGTGTGATAAAATTTTTGGATAATTCCCTAGGAATTATACCATCATTGCAAAATTGAAGGTTGACATAATGACATGAAATAGTGATAATGTGCATGTTTGTTTGTAAAAGCATAATTTGTGTAACAGAATGATTTAAGTCATATGGTTTTCATGATTTTTAAATAAATGGGGAATAAAAATTGTTACAATGGTTTGCGCTAGGCATAGAATATGTAGGTATAGACTTATACCATCATCGCGAAATCCAAAAAGAGATAGTTTTATTGCATGGTTGATTTTTTAATAAACAGAAAATATGAAGATGAGGACTTGCGCTAGGCATAAAATTCCAATTTTGGTTTTGGAACTATACCATCGTCGTGAAAGTCAATAATATATATATATATATATGTGTTTTGATTGTATGGTTTTGAAAGAAATTTTGATTTTTCTATTATGCATGTAGTTGTCTTTATACTAAACAACTGTACTTTAAAGAAGAAAATGAATTATTCCAAACAATTTGCAAAAAATATTTCAAAGTATCTTAAAGACAAAAGTTAGATTTATAAGGAATCCCATGTGCATATGTGAATTCATTTCCAATCTTGATTTATCATAATGATACACAAAATCTCTCAAATATAAAATGTGTGTGCAATTGCTATGTTCATTTACCAGTTTTGAGCAAGATAATATGATACAAGTGATTTGAATGAACCAAATAAGTGTTCATTAACCATGATGTAGATGCATATAACCATACTAGACTACTATGTAAGTCGGATTATCAAGAGCTAGCTAATCCATAAGCAGACATAGGTCTCGTACAAAAGAAGGTCGCTAATGTGACAGTACATATCGCCACGCTAGGAGTTACCCAAGGCCAAGCAGGTTGGGCACAAACCACCTGTTATGGGGCTTACCTCACAGTTTTCGAATAATTGAGAATTCCAGGGATTCAAGCTCATCAACCCTTCTTTTCTTTTCAAAGGGTAGGGAAAGGGATTTTATTGCTTTTGCTTTTGCTTTCTTTTGCTTTTTTTGCTTTTCTTTTGTATTTTTGCTTGATTTTTGAGATAATGCTTGAAATAACTTGTTTCTTTTTTCTTTTTCTTTTGAACTTTTTTTTTTTGTTCTATGCTAGGGATACTTGCTCGGATTAGCTGTAGAGCAAGGGATTTTTATTCTGGGTAGGGGTGAGCTTGTCCTTTTGCCAATTCTCAAAGATTCTAGACCATGTGCATGATAGGATAGCAGGGGAAACTTTTCGCTCAAGAAACCACTTCTACTATGTAGCAAAGCATGGAAATTACAAATATAATCATTTTATTGTGAAAAGATGTGCTTGGTTTAAGTAAATAACAAGATCAATTCTCTCGTGCTCAAACTTTATTTAATTGAATTTTGTGGACTTTGATATAAGAGAGATTAGTAATCATGCCAGATAAAATCAAGATATTTATTTTTGTGAGTGTGAAAGTGAGGGATTCCAAATAAATGCTAATTTATCCAAAATAATTTGAAACATATAACTGCAACATTTGTAAGAAGATATATATAAATACTTTTTGAGAAGTTTTGAGAATGTTGACTCTCTCTTTCTTCTTTATGTTGTTTTGGTTTCGAAAGAGTCAAGAATATTGTTGTTTTTTTATTTTTATTATTATTTTTTTGTTTTTGAAAGAATTAACAAGTGCCATAAATAAATACAACAAATAGTTTTGAAGATTTTGATGATTATGAATGTTTTTGGTGTTTTTGAATTTATAAATTGAAAGAAATACAAGATAGTGATTTTGAAATATTTTAAACAAATATATACAAGGATGAAATGACCAAATTTATACATAGTAACGTTTAAGATGCAAAATATTCATGGGTTCTTTAAGTTCTTTACCATCTAAGGTAGATAATTTGTATGCTCCCGATTCAAATTTAGCAGTGATAATGTATGGTCCAAGCCAGTTGGGCTCAAATTTACCTTTAAGGTCCTTAGTTGCATTAGTATTTTTTTTATTTTCTTTTAAAACAAGGTCGCCGATCTCAAAGGATCGATGACGAACTTTTTTAGCATATGATCTTTTAAGCTTGTTTTGGTAGGCACGGAGATGCTCCAAAGCATTGATGCATTTTTCATCTAGGAGTTCCAGCTGACTGAGTCTGCCAACTCGATATTCATCTCCTACTTCGGTATCTTGAAGTAGTAGAGCCAAAGAAGGAACTTCTAATTCAAAGGGAAAAACGGCTTCAGCACCATAAACCAAAACAAAAGGTGAAGTTCCAAGGGGGGTTCGAACACTAGTTCGATAGGCCCACAAGGCCGGATATAACCGAATGTGCCGACCACGGCCAGCTTTATTGACCAATATTTTGAGAATTTTGATTAAGGTTTTGTTAGATGCTTCTCGCTTGAACATTACCCTGAGGATAATAGAGAGTGGACCAACGATGTTGAATCTTATATTTTTGGCATAATTTTTTAACATCTTTATTTTTGAAACAAGTTCCATTATCAGAGATGAGATTTGCAAGAATTCCGAACCTACAAATGATTTGATTAAAAATAAATTTAGAGACTTGTGTGCCAGTGCAGGAAGCTAAAGGCATAGCTTCAACCCACTTCATGAAATACTCAGTGGCGGTTATGATGAATTTGTGTCCATCAGATGACACAAGATTGATTTTGCCAATAATATCTAAACCCCATTTTGAAAAGGGCCAAGGAGATGAAATAGCCTGTAGTTCTTATGCAGGCGCATGGACAAGGTCAGCATGTTTTTGGCACTTGTCGCAATGGCGCACATAATCATGTGCATCATTCTCCATGGTAGGCCAAAAGTATCCTATCCTAAGGAGCTTTTTAGCAATGACACTACCACTGAAGTGTCCTCCACAAGATCCATCGTGGGCTTCACTCAAGGCTGATTTGGATTCTTCTAAATTCAAACATCTTAATAGGATACCTTCAAAAGATCTCCTATATAAAGTATTGCCAATTATTACAAATCGACTTGCTCGTCTACGTAATAACCGACGCTGGTTTCTATTAGAATTGGCAGGGAAAGTCCCATTTTGGAGAAAATCAAATATATCCGTATACCAAGGTTCAGGAGTAGTTTCATTGATTAGAAACACATCCAAAGGTTCTAAGCATGACTTATTTGAAGCGGGTTCCTGGAGTCGACGAATAATGATAGTGGCATATTCGTCATCTAACTCCAAGGGCAGGAGAGATGCAACTGCGGCCATAGCATCAGCTGCACGGTTGCAAGTTCGAGGAATAGCTTCCAAGGTAACTTGATCAAATAGAGACATTAATTGTAAAACATAGGCTTTATATGGGCGCAGTTTATCATCTCTGGTCTGATAAACTTCATTAATTTGGTTTATAACCAGTTGAGAATCACCAAAAACTAACAGATGTTTAATTTTTAGCGCCAAGGCAGCTCGTAATCCAAGGATTAGAGCTTCATATTCAGCAGTATTGTTGGTGCAAGCAAATGTTAATTTGAAGGACAGAGGAATAAGATGTTTTTGTGGGGATATTAAAATAATACCCGCACCAGCCCCACTCATGCATCGGGCTCCATCAAAGTATAAGGACCATTGTTCAATATGGTCTGGCTCTAATTGAAGGCATTCATCAAGAAACTCAATGATGAGGGGATGGGTAGACTCTAAGGGTGCAGCAGACTAATTGATCTGCTATGATTTGACCCTTAACAGACTTTTGTCCTATGAATGTGAGATCAAACTCGCTTAGAGCAAGAACCCACTTGGCTGTGCGACCCGATAAATAAGGTCGACTCATGAGATACCTTAAGGGATCATATTTAGCAATGACATAAGTTTTCTGACTAAGCATATAATGGCATAATTTTTGCGTAGCAAACATGACTGCTAGACATAGTTTTTCTAATGTTGTGTAGCGGGTTTCATAACTGATGAAGGTTCGGCTAATATAATAATTAGCACGTTCTCTCTTTTCATCATCAAGCTGAGCTAACATAGCTCCTAAGGCAGAATCTAAAGCTAAAATATACAGGAGAAATGGGCGATCAGGTCTAGGCGGTGAAAGCACAGGTGGATTAAGGAGGTATTGTTTGAGAAGTTCAAAAGCTTCTCTACATTCGTCATCCCAATTAAAAGGGACATCCTTCTTAAGGAGTTTAAGAAAGGGACCAGTTTTGTCCGCCAGCTTATCGATGAAGCGATGGATGGCTTGAAGCTTACCTTGTAAACTTCGTAACTCGGATATATTAGTAGGTGCGGGCATATCAGTGATAGCCGCAATCTTGAGAGGGTCGATTTTGATACCACGTAAAGAAACTAAAACCCCTAATAGTTTATCGGACTTAACTTCGAATATGCATTTTGCTGGATTTAATCGAATAAGATATTCTCGTAATCGATTAAAAACTTTTCTCAAATCATCTAAATGATTATCTTCATTAATAGAGTGAGCTATAATATCATCTACATAATCATGTAGGATATCATGCATCATATCATGAAAAATATAAGTCATAGCTCGTTGATAGGTTGCACCTGCGTTCTTTAAGCCAAATGGCATCACTTTCCAACAAAAAGTACCCCAGGGGGTAATAAAGGTTATTTTAGCCTGATCTTCAAGAGCTATCCTGATCTGATTATAACCGGAGAATCCATCCATTAAGGACATCATCCCACTCCCGACAGTAAAGTCAATGATTTGATCCATGTTTGGAAGAGGAAAATCATCTTTAGGGCATGCAACGTTAATATCTCTAAAATCTATGCAAACCCTAACTTTGGTAGCTTCTTTCTTGGTAACTGGAACTACATTTGAGATCCATTCAACATAATCAATAGCTTGTATAAAAACAACATTCAAGAGTTTTTCTAACTCCCCTTTGACTAGCAAGGCCACTTTGGGATGCATTTTTCTAAGTTTTTGTTTAACAGGTTTAGCATCCGGATGGACCACTAGATGATGCATGACTACGAAAGGGTCTAGACCTGGCATATCTTCATATGTCCAAGCGAAGACATCTTCATACTCTTTAAGGAATGCAATGTATTGTTCTTGTTTTTCTTGACTTAATTCTGATCCAATATTGATTATGTGAGGATTATCCGCAGTTCCAATATTAATTTTAATGACGTTTTCTACCTCCATGTGTAGATCTCTTTCAAAATTAGGTGGGGCGGGTGAAACGCCCAATTCTTGTAATTCTTGTAAGGTTAATTTGGATAATTCATCTTGAGGATTAGCGGTCTCAAGTTGGGCTATAGTTGGTATAGAACCATCAAAATAAAATCCATTGTGTAACATCTCTTCAACGGAGACATCGTGGAAGATATCTCCTTCCAACTCCTCATCGGAGTCAACAATCATTTCAGGGGTAAGCTATGGATAGCATGTTACATGTAAATGGCTGATTTTTTAGAGGCAAATCATCATGCCTATCCAAATAATCTTGATAACATATGAGTTGATCATCATCTTCAAAAGGAAAGGGTTGACCCTTACTAGGAAATAGGCCCACACCACAATGGGCAGTCCACGGTTCTACCTCGAAAGGTTCTTTCATGCCATTTTGGAAAGGTCCCAAGCCTTTCCCTTTATATCCCATTTTAAGCATTATGGGTTTAGCTTTAATATATTCATTGGTAAAATAACATCGAGCATATCCCTCATGATGAGTTTTGATATTCCGAGGGATTCTTCCCTAGTCATATCCTTTATAAATGAAGGCACAACTCCCGACTTGGTAAGTACTTCCCATAGGTTGTGGGAGGCCCAAAGTACGAGGAGATGGCGGCAAGTTATTTAAAAGAATTGAATCTTGCATGAAAGCATTTGTTTTTTCTGATATTAAGATTGTGGATAAATCTGGTAAAAGTTCATCAGAAAGAGCATAAGATGTAGAAGGATCATTCCCTATATCTTTAGATGTGGAAGGTATGATAGATGTTGATAATGTGGAAGTGTTAATAGATGGGTCTATAGGTTTTGAAATTATAGGGATAGAACATGAAGGATTGGTTGTAGATTGAAGATCTTTTTGAGGTTCTAGAGTGGTTTGTTTAGAAGATTGTTGATCTATATATGAGGATGAAATTAATGGAGGGGAAATAGGTGAAGTTATGGGTGTGTGTTTCATAGTTTTAGATGAAAAATAAGAATTAGGATGTGTGGATGACAGAGCAGGGCAAAATTGCACTCCAACAGGTTCTGCCAAAGCACACATATCAAAGGGTCTAGGGTCACCATGGATAGTGACCAACTGATTTTTAAATTCGAATTTAACACATTGGTGTAAAGTTGATGGGACAGCCCGCATTGCATTGATCCAAGGATGACCCAAGAGTATATTGTACGATGTGGGGCAATGTACAATAAACACGGTGGTATCTAGAGTTCGAGGACCAACTTGCAATGGGATGGTAATAACTCCACACGTTTCTTGTGTTTCGTCATTGAAAGCTTTGATAATCATGTCAGTTTTTCTTCATTTCATCACTTCTAAAGCCAAATCAGTGGTAGAAGTCAAAAGTGCAAATGTTTAGAGATGAACCATTATCAATCAAGACTCGTTTGATAGCTACATCTCCAATTAGAGCAGTAATATATAAGGGATTATCCTTATGTAAACTGTGTTGTGGGATATCTTTATCCCGAAAGTCAATACAATCAACTTCTCGAGTGATGATAGTATTGGCCATGGCTTCAGGTTGAATGTTTTGAGGTACCATCATTTGGCTTAATGTAAGCATCAACTCATCCCTATGGGTGGGAGAAGATCTTAATAAATCCAAAAGGGAAATTCTGGCTGTAGTATTGGATAATTGCTCATTAATATTGTAAGGGGGTTTAGGTTGAACATTGGAAGCATGATTCCCTTTATTGGGATTTTTCAAAACGAATGGAGCTGATCCATCATTCTGAGTTTGAACTTGTTGAGAATTTTGAGCCTGTTGTCGGGTAACGACTCCAATGGTACCTACAATGTTATATTGAGGACGCTGAACTGGTCTCGGTTGAGCGTTTATGGCTTGTTCATTTGGGAGGAATTGATTAGAAGAGGGTCGAGTAGTAACTCTTCTAGGAAATGGTTCTTCTGGAACCATAGCATCTCTGATGGGTTGAATAGGATCTGATTCATTTTTAGAACTATTCGATTGGTTTGAAGTGATGTCCATTTCACTTTCAGTATCTGATTCTACATCACTAGAATCTGGAGTTGGAATATTATGTAGGGGCCTGGTCGTAACCATGGATAAAGTTGTGTCAAATATTTGAGGATCATGATTAAGTAAATGTCCACTAATGGTTCCTACATATCGGGTAGGAGGAGGAACATTATGATGTTCGATTTGATTGGCCACCTCTTTACCATGTCTTGGTAAAGGGTGTTGAAATATGTCTAATGATTGATTAGCATTTTGATTTTGATTTTGGGGAATGGTCTTTTGAGGATTATTAGGAGCATTTTGTTTAGGTTGGAAGGCTTGCACCTCCATTTCATTATTATCAATCAGATCCTGTATTTTATGTTTCAACCTTTTACAAGCGTTGGTAGAGTGTCCAGGTCCTCTATGGAAATCACAGTGTAAGTCAGCTCTGTATCCGGGTATAGTTGGATCAGGTTCCCGGATAGCTGGTAATTGGATCAAACCTCTTTCGAGTAATTGAGGTAAAATAGTTGATAATGGTTGATTCAATCTAGTAAATTCTCGAGGAGGCTTATCAAGAGGTTTCAATATAAATTTTTTTGTTGTTTTCGTTGCATTGATATTAGCAACATTTTTATTGTCGATGACTCCGTCACCAACAACTTGTTTGTTTTTATATTGATTTCTGGATGTTTTCTCATCATCCTTCTTCCTAAGTTGGCCTCTCCTAATGAGGGCATCTTCTACTCTTCGAGCTAAATCTATAGCTTGATCGAAGGTAGTTAAAGTAGCAATTGATAGCTCATAAGATATTTGTTCTTGTAAATTATTGATAAAAATGTCCAACATTTCCCTATAAGGTAGCACAAAGTGCAGTTTTCCTGTCAACTGCCTCCATCTAGCTAAGAAATCGGCAAAACATTCATCCTTGTCTTGTTTTAAGTTGTATAAATCTTTAATGGTTACATGCCTCTCGATGTAGGCACTAAATTGATGGACAAAAGATTCAGCTTGTTTCTTCAAAGTTTCTCAAAGAATGAGTGGGCAATTGATAGTACCACTCTAATGCCATTCCACCTAAACTTTTTGGGAACATTTTTAGTAATAGCAAGTCATCATGTGATATATCATGACATGCTATCCTAAACATGCGAAGATGCTCTATGGGATCTTCGGTTCCTTTATATATAGGCAAGATGGGCATGGGAAAATGCTTAGGGTATGGTTGTGCTACAACTATGGGATCCAAAGGTTGACTACATATCTCTCGATAATTGTACGAGGGACGGTAAGGATCTATCTGGTCCATACGCGAAGCTAACTGTTTCACCATGGCTTCCAGATTACTAGTTTGCCCACCATATTGGTTCGGTAGGGCATTGATATGGGATTTGTGAGCATATGATGGAGGGACATGAAGATTAGATGCTATGTTGCTATTGTGTAAATTGTTGGTAGGAAAGGTGTTATGAAGGAATTTTGAAGTTGTATTATGATGTATTCCAGATTGTTGAAAATTGGTGTTTGACTTCATTTTAGGTTTTTGTTTACTTGAAGCATATTGATCAATAGTTTGGCGAAGTAAAGCAGTGAAGGAAGTTTTCTTTTGTGTGGGAATGATTTTAGGCTGAATAACAGGTTCCTTAGGAGGTTGGGTAACCTGTTGTTTTGGCATGTTTTGAATCATAGTGACCATATCTCTATTGGATGGTCCAGCCTTATCACTTTCTTGATCAATGAAAGACAAGGGATTAGTGCGCACATCAAACATATGTTCCATGGCTGCTTGAGTGTCACTAATTTGCCCTTTATCAATACGAACTGCCATATTAAGAACACCAATGTTATTATGGAAAAATTTCCAGAAATGATCTACGTTGTCAAAAGCAATAGTTCCATCTGGAGCTACTCTAGGGGATGAGGATCCATCCTCTTTAACATTTTCTTCTTGTTCATTGTCTTCACCTAGGTCATCTTCTCGGTTGATCTAGATTTTCTCCTTCCGGAATTGGATCTTCAGGAAGGACATTTGGGTCTCTAGTTTTATCTTCTAACCAATCTTCTTCTTCTCCTTCAGCTTGTTTACCATTCCTAAGTTTAGGCATTGTGCTTAATTTTAGATTTCAGCAAATATATATATATATTTTATATATATATATATATATATATATATATATATATATATGCAACAAGCTTAAGAGGTATATATTAATTATATACCTACTACAATATTTAAAATGAAATGTTTTGGTTTTTGTTATGTTTTTTTTAGTTTTTCTTTGTTTTTGTAATAATATTGTAAAGATAACAAACAACACAATAAATGCAAGAAATAATACTGAAAGTAATGATCTAGTTTTCTATAAACAATTTATAAATATCATTAATGGGCTCAAGTTCTTCAGGAGTCATGAAGTGTTCTTCTTCAAATTGAAAATTTTCCTTCAAAAATTTAATGAAAAGAGCTATAGAGATACCATGTATTTCAGATTCTGGTTGATAATAATAATTCTCATGGCAATATTCACGATACCACATAGCTCTAGGAACTCTATTCCATATTCTCCTAATCCATAAGAACAATTTCTTGGGATTCTATATGAACTAGAAATTGGTGTACCATAGCTGTGTTCTTGAGGTATTCCTCGAAGGTGAAAAATTTTGAAGACACAAGAGCTCTCCTATAAGCTAACCATCTATGGCAGGCTCTCTAAAGTTCATGATAAAAGACGAGTTGATGAGGATCCAGGATTCTATCTAGGACAAGCCTCTTGATTTGTTTAAGTTTTGTTGACCTAGATGAAATGACACTAAGTCTTCTATCAAGTTCGTCCCACAAGAGTTGATTTCTATCTGTTTCAGGCACACTAAGCACATAATTGATTTCTATGGCTGCCAATTGGTTTTCAACATTTATAGTAACTGCTAATATTTTCTTAGGAGCTACCATCTAAACATGATATGCAACTTATTAATTTTAAATGATTTGAAATGCATCTATGTTTTGGTTGTTTTATTTTATTTTTTTTTGTTTTGTTTTCAAAAGGTTTAAAATGCATTCACGTCGGGTTCACCAAAATGTATCGCTCCAAATTTTTCACACCCTTACCTTCAGGCTATAGGATCCATGCCCAGAAGGGGGATGTGAAAAGGATGGCATGGTACCTCGGACTGAGAGGCCTTGCGAAGGTCCCGCCTCTCGGGGGAGGTGTATTATGGTGATTTTTTGATGGATGGTGGGTTCACCAGGAAACATTTAATGGCAGTTTCCACGCCTAGGTTGGGAATGTGTTTGATGTGTTCAGTTTTATCCTTAAACATTCAAGTCCTAGGTTTGGCCAAAATGCATCTAAGCTATTCTATATGAAGATGCAGATTAAATGAATACAGAAGAATAGAATTAAGACAGAAAATAGAGAAATTAAGCAAGATTAAAAAGTCATACCTGATCCGGATGTCTGATGAAGATTCTGATTCTTGAAGCAGTCAAGATCGCCTCTGATTTGACAGGATCGTCTGCTATCAGACAAGATCGTCTGAGATCTGACGAATTCATCAGACGAATTCGTCAGAGACCTGCAAACAGAGAAATAGGTGCAAAACATAGAAAATACAACAATGCTAACATAGGGAAACAATGTAAAATGACAACAATAACATTAACATGATGATAATGAACAAAATACGAGTGTACTACAATGACTTAATGACAATTGATGACTTAATTATGCATTTAAATCTAGATGGGTGAACTCCAAAATGCAGGATAGCATAAAATAATAAATAAACTAGCTAATTGCAGAATAAAACAATAGATTGAAAGGAGGAAAATGCAAACTTTGGGCACTGATTGCCCTCAATGTTGATTGCAGTCGAAATCATCTCGCATTGGTACGAAATCATCTCTGATTCGACAGGATCGCCTCCGATCTGAACAGGATCGTCTGCGACGATGTAAGCTTGCTCCGACTAAAAAATACTAAGGTACCTGCAACAAAAATTGGATAGAACTAATGCAAATAGCAATTTAGGATGTCTTAATGCGTGTGAAGTCAAGTTACAGGAATTATCAGCCAGGGGGTGCTAAGGGGAGGGCTTAGGATTAAATAGGCTTAGGAGGGAGGTTAGGAGGTTGGAGATCATCCCTATTTGGGAGATCTCCAACGGGAGAGGGTCTCTAACGGCGCAGACACGCTTCCGCCCGGATTAGAGACGTCGTTGGAACAGAAGCTAATTGTGAAAAATTAGTTTTGGGACAAGATCGTCTGGACGTCCTAGCCCAGACGAAATCGTCCGATCTGAGGCGATATCGTCTGATCGACGACGATATCGTCAAACGGTCAAAACAAACTCTAAAAATGGCACGGGAAAGGAGGAAACGGATTAAGCGACGGTTTGGGAGCGGTTTTGGAGGTTAAAATTTGAATTTGAATTATTTACTAGAGTAATTGTAATTATTAAGGTTTTACTGCACCAATTTTAGGGTGCTACAAATTCTAAGGGAGACACTATATATGGCTAAATGACTAAAATAACCTAAAGAGTATCCAAACCAAAGACTTTTCAAAGACAATATGTCATCTACGTACTATGAATGGGTGAATAAAGAGGGGTATGTGGTGGATGTAGTAGAATTGTGTATAATGAGGGATGATGCAAGATATATGCCCTTGATTAACGTAATAAAATCAATCCTATAAAATGAGTAAAAGCATGGATCAAATGATAACCAAAATTATTGGTGATGATGGACTAATAAATTGTGTGTGAATGCAACAAACTTTGTAGCAATGTGAAAATTTTATTACTTGTTATTTTTGGTGATTTGTTTTTGGTCATCTGCATATCGGATGATTTGTGATATGGTCATCTAAGGATTGAACGGTTGATTTTTTTAAAATATTTTGATTTTTATTGTGCTTTTGGTGGTTGTGATGTTTTTTTATTTTGGATAATTTATGTGATGTTTTGTATTTTTGATTATTTTCTTGATTTATTTTTGTATTTTTATTTGTGTATGTACAATCCTAGCTATGAACTAGGTATAGAAGACACGCAAATGAAGGATATTAATGGGTTTGGGTTCCTCAATTCCTTCAAGAGTGGTAACTTTGCATGCACTAATTCCAAATATTTATATGATTATAAATGGACCAAGCCAGTTGGTAGCAAATTTATCATGCAAGTGATGTAGAAGATTTAAATTTTGTTGATTCTCCTTGAGAAGTAAATCCCTTACTTGAAATTCTCAAGGATGCACTTTGTTATTGTAAGTGTGTTTGACCCTAACCTAATAACCACAAATATGCTCTAGTGCATTGATTCATCTATCATCAAGCATGTTCAATTGATCAAGGTACGCTTATCATGCGGTATCGTCATTGATAAATTCTTGCAAGGATATGCACAATGATGGGATTTCAAGCTCAAGGGGTATGATGGCCTCGAAACCATATACTAGTGAGAGAGGCATTGCTCTATTTAATGTGTGAATACTTGTTCAATAAGATCATAATGTCAAGAAGAGTTGAAGATGCCAATATTTATGATTATCTTTGAAAATTTTATTTAAAATGGTAATGATAGTATTATTGGTAGCCTCAACTTGTCCATTACTTTATAGATAGTAAGGCAAAAAAAATTGTGTTGAATGTGTATTATTACAAAGTGCTCGAACTTCCTTATTTTTGAAAGGTGTGCCATTATCATATATGATCTTAAAGGGTATACCAAAGTGACCAATTATATGATGGAGTATGAACTCTGCAGTTCGAGGTTCAGTTGTTCTGGTAATAGGAATCACCTCAACCCATTTGGTGAAATATTCAATCGTTATTATGATGAATGTATGGTACCCTAAGTATGGAGAAGGTATTTTTCTTACGATTTCAAGACCCCATTGAGAGAAAGACCAAAGGGCTTGAATTGGTTGTAATACATGTGATGGTACATGGGTTAAATTGGTATGATGTTAATATTTTGGACACTTCTTGACATATGTGCAACTTTCATGTTCCATGGTGGGCCAATAGTAACTCATACACAAAAGAAACTTTGTGATGGCCATCCCACTAAAATGAACACCACAATTTCCATCATGGGCTTGAGAGATGACCCAAATTACCTCTTGAGGTTTAAGATAACGTAGGAGAACACCATCAAAGCTATAATAATAAAGGATATCACCCAAGAGAGTGTAAAAAACCATTTTTTTCTTAAATGCATGTTTAGTGGTTGAGGACAAACCTACAGGTAGAGAATCCATTTTTATGAAATCCTTTAATTGTGAGAAGTCATCCTTGTATGGATCTATTTGAATAAAATTATTGTTCTTTGTAGTCTAGGAATATTCTCATTCAATAGTTGATTGATATAGTGTGAGGATCTTGATGCATGTAGTGCTATCAATAGGATTCTATGGTATGAGTGATCTGAGATATGCCATGGTGTCTATGAAATGAATTTTTGATCTAGGTGTATTATCGATTTCATACCGATTGATGAGGCCCAAAAGTGCCTCATTATTGCACAATGTTTGACTACCATATGATAAGTTAATTGCCAAATAGTTGACTAAAATATACTATTTGTTAAGTGTTTACATGATTTTATGTTAGGAATACTATATCTCTGTTTTTGACTATTTTCAGCATTTTGTGACTGATTTTGCTTGATTAAGTAGCAAGTAAGAACATGCATTTCAATTAACCAAATGTGGTATGCTGATATCCATTAACTTCTCAATGGTTTTTGAATGTTTTCCTGCCCTTCAACTTGTTTCAAATCCACATTGAAGCCAAAAGTTTAGGACTGTCATAAATCTGAAAATCTGAAAAAACAGCCATATAAAAATCAGCAAGTTGTCACTTTATAGGAACACCTTGAAGTTGTCAAGCAAAGCATGAGGATATGGATGGAATGAGTTCAGAAGGACTACAGAAGACATCTGACCTATTTAGAAGCATTCCCACATGGTCTAAATAGGCAGCAATAGGGTATAACAGAGCAGGGACAATTGTGCAACATTGTTGCACTATTTCAGCATGGTTACTTGGTGAATGAAGTGTATAAATTCAGTAGCAACTTGATGTACTCCTTCATGTTGATATTTGAATAATTTTTCCATGTTCTAATTTGTTTGAATTTGCAAGAAATGCCAATATTTTACAACTCGTGCAAGCAGAACTGGAAAATGCAGTAATTTACCATGTAAATTCCAGCAAGCTACCAATGAATGGCAAGGCATGGAATTCACACATGGAGAGGAATGAAGGCTATTGCAATCTGATCCTGAGGGCTAATCCACCTGAGAAATGTAGCTAAAATAATTTGAAGAGCACATAGTTGTTCATTCTGAAGATCTTCGAAATGAACAAGACATCTTCGGAATGAGAAATGCAGTCTCTTCGGAATGAGCCACTTATCTTCGGAATGAGAACAGAAAGTGCTTTTTGACTTTTTGACTATTTTTGACGATGGAAAAAGGGAAAGAAGGTTGAAAAGGTTAAAGGAAAATATCTCCCATCTGACTTTTCCGTCCTTGCCGTCCAAAGCCACCATTCATGGAAAAGATCAATTTTGATCCTCTTCTAGGATAAACACAGAAATAACTGCAGCATAATAGGAAGTTGTTTGCAAGATAGAAATGGCATATTCTGAAGTGGAGAAAGATGTGTGAGATATTTCTAGACTCCTCCCATGTACTCCCACCACTGAAGATGCTTTCTAAGGGCCAATGACTACTACTGCAACACAAACTGTCCAGATTTGCATTTATTTCAGATCCAAAATTATTGGCAAATCACTGTAAAGCAGCACATAGGCTGATTTGAGCATGGGATATGTTGTAAATATTTATATAAATAACACAGCTCCCTCCTTGGTTGAGCCAGTTAGGAATTAGAATAGAGGAGAGTTTTCAATAGCAGCAATTAGGACTCGTACAACAATTTTTCGTAACAGTTTTCAGCATGTTCTGTCATCAATAAAAGTGCAGCTATTTTATCATTTTCTGTTTTGAGTGTTAATTAGTTAAGGAGTGCTTTTCACCTCCTTCTAGATCAGGAAGTATGGGCCCACTTTCAGATCTAGAAGGAGGGATTTTATGGCAGGTTTTAATCTGTAATTTTGCTGCAGCAGAATTAATAGATTGCTTGCCAGATTTCATTTTCTTGTTTTTATTTTGTATTATGTGATTTATGTTTTCTATTATGTTTGTGTACAACATTTGTGTGTATGTCAGCTGACAAATTATATTAAGCATTTTTCCTTTGCTTTCTATATTTTCCCTGCTTTTCTATTTTAACAACTTTTCATTTTCAGCATATTTCATTTTGCTATCAATTCCTGTAGTAGAAGCTTGACGACCTTTTGTGGTAGGGCATTGACAGGTGTTTTATTTCCAAGCATCACTTCCATTCTACAAGAGTAAAATAGGTTTCAATTTTGCAAGTGTAATTTAGGATTTCATTTTAGCAACATTTCAATTTAGCAATTTCAATTATGTTATTTCAATTCTGCAAAAGTAGATTAGATTTCAATTCAGCAATTTCAATTCATGCAATTGTAGTTAACTTTAATTTTCTGAAATTAGAATTAGTTTTTATTTCTTGCAAGTTTCCATTCTACAGATTAGGTTTAGTGTGACACCAAAAGGCTAAACCAAATCTGTCTCACCCAATAAATGCTTGAAATCTGAATGCCTAAATTGTACTCTGCCCTAGCCTTCTATCGTAGACAACCTTGGACACCACCCTGGATTGATAAATCATTGAGATTAAATGATGAGACTCAATGACACTCATCATTTTGGCATCATTTTCAGGGATCATGGTGTTGTTAGAGGGTAAAAGTAGTCAAATAATTATTATTGTGCTAACTTATGAAGTTCAGAGTAAAATCTGAATGAAATAGTTGGTATAAATAATAATTATTGATAGTTGCATTTCAGTCCATTTAGAAAACAAGCAACCATAGGGAGGTGATCTTCACACTTGGGGGTTAAATTGCTTATGTTTGAAATTCTTGATAAAAATTGAAAGAATTCATCATCCTCATTATCAAGAAACATAAGATCTCTATTAGAGGAGCCATCTGCTAGTACTACCATTTTTATATCCATATCATCAGGGTAGTATAAACAAATTTGTACTAGGTGTTGGAAAGATATCATGGTAGATATACAAGACTATCCCTTGAACAAAATAGCCATATCAGCTACCTGTAGCATTTGTTCATAGGGACATATCATTGATGAATGCCATTTACTTCCATAACTTAGAGATGCAAAATTTGTTGCCTAGTCTGAATTCTTCTCAAAGAGAGATCCCAACAACAACAAATAGGGCAAGTAAATCAACCACCACCTTCAGCCCAACCTGTGGCCAATATGAATAATATAGGACAGGCAACCCCTGTCTATGTAAGCTAAAAAAAATCACAAAAACTTTTGCACAATCAAAATAGGAGTTTACAACTTAATGATGATCCTAGAGTTTTCCATTATTACTTAAATATTGTTAGGATTTTACCGTGCTAAACCGCAACCTAGCAATTCTTAGCCTACACAGACAATAGTTGATCTCATTAGAGGTGATCCTACCTGACAAGTAGTTGATCTGCTAAAGTTGTACACTTCTTGTCTTATTGTGCAAACCAAAAATATTTCTTTTTTAGCCCAACCTGTGATCAATCTGAATAATACAGGATAGGCAACCCCTATCTATGTAGCTGAATCTGGTATAAAAAAAAAATGCAAGAAATGTTATTGACTGTAGCAACATCCAACTGTGCTCAAACAAGAACTTACCTGAGCTTGAAGAGACAAAAATCAATGGAGATACACAGAAAACCTTTAGTCCAAACACACAAAAATTAGCCTTGGATAAAGGAGAAAAACTAGAAAAACTGCACATAGAAAATTTACTTCCATTAACTCCTTATTAAGAAATTACAAAGGGGTAAATTATGTCCTCCTAGGAATGAAACAAATTGAAGTGCAGCCAAGAAAATTCTTGAACATTATTAGCTGGCTGAATTATAAACAAAAAGCAAAATTGTTGCTATTTTGAAACAATATTTCAATCCCTTTACATGGAATTACAAGGGTATATCAAGATTTTATCTTGATGTAAGCACTTAACATCTTTTGGGAATTGGTATTTAATTGTTTCAAGAACAGATTGACAAGATTTTGCAGACTAGGAGGCATGGACAACACTTGATTGAAGAAGTTTTCAGATATGGAGCAGTGCTTCTTTCTCCCATTGGTAATTCATGGAGGATGTTAGTGGTGAATGGACATTGCCTTCGGGTATACCATGCACCATTAACTAAGGAGGAGTTCTTGAAGGAGATTCCATTGGATGTACACATAATGGAAGAGAATTTCTCTTCAATATCAGATTCAGAGTGATGATAAAAAGTTTGACAAAAAGAAAAAAATACAAGAAAAGCAAAAAGAAGAATAGTCTTGTTTGTGAACTTCCTTCTTGGGTACAAGCAAGACAAGAAAAATTGAAAAAAAAAAAGAGGAAAAAAATTGCAGCAAAGGCATGTCCCACAAAATGGGGATACATGAGGACAAGCATCAATTTCAGCAAGGAAGAGGAACAATGGAGCCAATACTTCATTTCCAGCAATAAGGAGGCAATTATGATGTAAGAAGATTCTTATTACTCATCTAGAAAGGAAGGTTGCATCAATGTTGCAGGTTTCAACAGAAAGAGATGGTGTTTTCATACAACAATTGACATGTTTTTGCAGAATAAGGATTGGTCTTATCCAAATAAGAGTGAGAGATGTTCTCTCTCATTGAAGCACTTGAAAAAAAAGGACAGAAGTTGGTTGAAAACCAGAAATGGCAGCCTCTTCTAAAAAAAAAAAAAAAAAAAAATGAAAAAAATAAAAAAAAAAATGAATAATTCAGTAGTGAAAACCTTCTTGGAGGCGCTACTGAGTTGGCTTGCATGAAAACCAATTTTTTGGCATGCATTGCCTTGTTGATCTACCCATCATTGTTCCACCATTGTACAAATCTCACACTGCACATGTGTTATGTTGTTTATGTTTTCAGATAGCCTGCTAACAATCATCAAAAGCAGCTTGTAAGGTGCATGACCAATTTTCAAGACAGTAAGGTATGTGTTTCTTGCATTTAATTCATAGTAAACATTTAGCATTTAGTGTATGATAATCGGTATTTGGCATAAACTATTCATACAATATTGACAAGTTGAAAAAGGAACATGTTCAAGATGTCAAGAAACACCCCCTTATGCCCTTAATTGCATGGAAATTCCAAAACTATGCAAAAACCTGATTTTGGGACAGACATGGCAGCAATTCTATTTCAATTTGTAGGGCAAATTTCAGAAGGAGAACTGCAAGTTTATATCTCACAATTGTCTCGATAAATTGAAGGAGGATAATCAACAAAATGCACCTGAAGGTTCTATTTTAGTACTACTAGAATAAAATAACAACATACAAAACAAAGAATAGCATCTAAACAAAAGGATGAAGAAGGGATTTTTGATGTTATGGAAGGCTTATACACTCTAGAGATGGGCCCACAATAGAATATGTAGCTAAATTTTGCATAGGAGGTCATTTCTGCATTTTTTTTGAAGATCTTCGAATGAACAAACATCTTCGAAATGAGAAATACAGTCTCTTCGAAATGAGCAGACATCTTCAGAATGAGAAATACAGTCTCTTCGAAATGAGCAGACATCTTTAAATGAGAAATACAGTCTCTTCAAATGAGCAGACATCTTCGGAATGAGAAATACAGTCTCTTCGAAATGAGCAAGATATCTTCGGAATGAGCAGAAACTGTACCAAAATTGTTGAAAATGCTACAGAATAGCAAAAAGAGTAGGGTACATCAAATATTGAGGTTTATAAGGCTCTACCACAAGTAAGTACATCCCTCAAGCATTTCAAATCCAAAAATTTTATCAATTTTGTTCAAAAGGTGCAAACAACAGAAATAAGCATTCAGGCTGAAATATTGTTAAGAACAGAAAATTCCATTAGTAGTAGTGCATCTACCAAATATGGTTCCACAATAAGACTATTGCAAGATGAATCACATGATATCAAGCCTTTAAGAGGTACCTTGCAACACTAAAACTTGTAGAAAGATAGAAAAAGAGTCATACATGTGCTTAATTGCAAAATACTTGATATAGTGCAACAAGGAGGAATTTCTCAGTTAGCAGGTAGCAAAGGATGTTGTTCACAAGAATAAAACCTGCATATTACTATGGCCTACTAAGATGCATGAGGGCATGCATCAGTTCAAGTTGGGGGGGATGATGAGGCCCAAAAGTGCCTCATTATTGCACAATGTTTGACTACCATATGATAAGTTAATTGCCAAATAGTTGACTAAAATATACTATTTGTTAAGTGTTTACATGATTTTATGTTAGGAATACTATATCTCTGTTTTTGACTATTTTCAGCATTTTGTGACTGATTTTGCTTGATTAAGTAGCAAGTAAGAACATGCATTTCAATTAACCAAATGTGGTATGCTGATATCCATTAACTTCTCAATGGTTTTTGAATGTTTTCCTACCCTTCAACTTGTTTCAAATCCACATTGAAGCCAAAAGTTTAGGACTGTCATAAATCTGAAAATCTAAAAAAATAGCCATATAAAAATCAGCAAGCTGTCACTTTATAGGAACACCTTGAAGTTGTCAAGAAAAGCATGAGGATATGGATGGAATGAGTTCAGAAGGACTACAGAAGACATCTGACCTATTTAGAAGCATTCCCACATGGTCTAAATAGGCAGCAACAGGGTATAACAGAGCAGGGACAATTGTGCAGCATTGTTGCACTATTTCAGCATTGTTACTTGGTGAATGAAGTGTATAAATTCAGTAGCAACTTGATGTAATCCTTCATGTTGATATTTGAATAATTTTTCCATGTTCTAATTTGTTTGAATTTGCAAGAAATGCCAATATTTTACAACCGTGCAGCAGAACTGGAAAATGCAGTAATTTACCATGTAAATTCCAGCAAGCTACCAATGAATGGCAAGGCATGGAATTCACACATGGAGAGGAATGAAGGCTATTGCAATCTGATCCTGAGGGCTAATCCACCTGAGAAATGTAGCTAAAATCATTTGAAGAGCACACAGTTGTTCATTCCGAAGATCTTCGAAATGAACAGACATCTTCGGAATGAGAAATACAGTCTCTTCGGAATGAGCCACTTATCTTCGAAATGAGAACAGAAAGTGCTTTTTGAATTTTTGACTGATTTTTGATGATGGAAAAAGGGAAAGAAGGTTGAAAAGGTTAAAGGAAAATATCTCCCATCTGACTTTGTCGTCCTTGCCGTCCAAAGCCACCATTCATGGAAAAGATCAATTTTGATCCTCTTCTAGGATAAACACAGAAATAATTGCAGCATAATAGGAAGTTGTTTGCAAGATAGAAATGGCATATTCTGAAGTGAAGAAAGATGTGTGAGATATTTCTAGACTTCTCCCATGTACTCCCACCACTGAAGATGCTTTCTAAGGGCCAATGACTACTACTGCAACACAAACTGTCCAGATTTGCATTTATTTCAGATCCAAAATTATTGGCAAATCATTGTAAAGCAGCACATAGGCTGATTTGAGCATGGGATATGTTGTAAATATTTATATAAATAACATAGCTCCCTCCTTGGTTGAGCCAGTTAGGAATTAGAATAGAGGAGAGTTTTCAATAGCAGTAATTAGGACTGTACAACAATTTTTTGTAACAGTTTTCAGCATGTTCTGTCATCAATAAAAGTGCAGCTATTTTATCATTTTCTGTTCTGAGTGTTAATTAGTTAAGGAGTGCTTTTCACCTCCTTCTAGATCAGGAAGTATGGGCCCACTTTCAGATCTAGAAGGAGGGATTTTATGGCAGGTTTTAATCTATAATTTTGCTATAGCATAATTAATAGATTGCTTGCCAGATTTCATTTTCTTGTTTTTATTTTGTATTATGTGATTTATGTTTTCTATTATGTTTGTGTACAACATTTGTGTGTATGTCAGCTGACAAATTATATTAAGCATTTTTCCTTTGCTTTCTATATTTGCCCTGCTTTTCTATTTTAACAACTTTTCATTTTTAGCATATTTCATTTTGCTGTCAATTCCTGTAGCAGAAGCTTGACGACCTTTTGTGGCAGGGCATTGACAGGTGTTTTATTTCCAAGCATCACTTCCATTCTGCAAGAGTAAAATAGGTTTCAATTTTGCAAGTGTAATTTAGGATTTCATTTTAGCAACATTTCAATTTAGCAATTTCAATTTTGTTATTTCAATTCTGCAAAAGTAGATTAGATTTCAATTCAACAATTTCAATTCATGCAATTGTAGTTAACTTTAATTTTCTGAAATTAGAATTAGTTTTTATTTCTTGCAAGTTTCCATTCTACAGATTAGGTTTAGTGTGACACCAAAAGGCTAAACCAAAATCTGTCTCACCCAATAAATGCTTGAAATCTGAATGCCTGAATTGTACTCTGCCCTAGCCTTCTATCGTAGACAGCCTTGGACACCACCCCGGATTGATAAATCATTGAGATTAAATGATGAGACTCAATGACACTCATCACCAATCAAAGTGCTTAATAAATTCATCAACAATTTGTTTGTATTTCTTCAAAACTAGGCATTTACATTGGTATATCTCCTTAACTTGATACATAATGACTTGGAATTCACCAAAGATTTTGATTCATTCAATGCCTAAAGCAATAGCTATCTAGAGGCCTAGGATTAAGGATTTGTATTCCATTTTGTTATTAGTGCAAGAGAAGTTCAATTTGAATGACAAGGGCATAGGAGCTCCTTGAGGCATGAAGAAAACAACTCTCGTAATTTCTTCTTGTTTTCACTTGGAACTATCAAATAAAAGGACAATATCAATGTTGTCCTCAGGTTTGATAGGTTCTTCTTGTTCTGTGATATTGAATACAAAATAATAAAGTAGCTCAATTATGAGAAGTTTATTATCTTGTAATTGAGCTTCCACAAGTTGGTCTATGATTACCTAGCCTTTAATGGATTTATGGCTAATGAATTCCAGATCAAATTTATCAAAAGCATTATTCGTTTGAACATTATACTATTTGTATAGGTGTGACTCATCATATAACATAGTGGGTTTTCTTTGGCTATTATATAGGTTTTATGGTTAATCATGTAGTGTTGAAGCTTTTTAGTTACAAAGACAATGACTAGGTATAGCTTCTCGAAATAAGTGTATTTAGTCTCATAACTCATCGAAGTGTGACTAATGTAATAAATAGCTTATTCTCTATTAAACTCATTCTTTTGTTCCAACATGGTGCTAAGGTAAAAGTCAATGGTGGATATATACAGATGAAATGGGATACCTATTCGAGGTGGTGTCAACATAGGTGGGGATGCCAGATATTGTTTGATGGTATTAAAAACATCTTGACACTCTTGATTCCATGTAAAGGTAACTTCCTTTTTCAATATATGGTTGAAAGGCTTGCATTTATATGACAACTAAGCAATAAAACGATGAATTATTGGATTTTTTCTTGTAGGCTACGTATCTCTTTGATATTCATTAGGGACAACATCTTAGTGACTACTTTGGCATTGTTGGGATTAACTTTGATGTCTTGCTTGGAGACTATAAACCCTAAGATGTTTTTCGATGTGACACAGAAAATGCATTTCTTAGGGTCGAGTCTCACCTTGTGTTCGAGTAACTGATCAATTTTTTTGTGGAAAATGTTAATGTGCTTGTGATGTGTTTTTTATTTGGCCAAGAGATCATCCACATAGTTTTCCACTATTTTATGCATGTAATAATAGAATATATAAGTCATGATGCATTGATATGTAGCACCTACATTTTTGAGACCAAATGATATGACTTTGTAGCAAAATATCCCCCAAGGTGTTATGAAATCTATTTTATGTTGGTCATTGGGATTAACTTGAATTTGATTATATCCCAAAAAACCATCCATTAGGGAGAGCATTTTGTACCTAGAGGTAGAATCCATGAGCGTATCCATGTTAGAAAGTGGTAAGTTATCCTTAGGGCATACTTTGCTGAGGTCACAAAAATTCATGCAAATGTGTATCCTCCCATTAGTCTAACAAGTACCATATTAGAAACCCATTATGGGTAGTCTATGGGTTGAATGAAAACCACATCTAACATTTTTTGTAATTACTCTTTAACCATGAGTGCTATAGTAGTATGGAGCTTCTTTATTGGTTTTGCATTAGGTCTCAAGATGAGATTATGGACCACTAAATTAGGTTCAAGGGCCAGCATGTCTTTGTAAGACCATGCAAAAACTTATTTGTATTTAGTGACAAGGGTGACAAAATACTCATTATTATAAGGAAAGGCTTTTTCCAAATTTTATGATTTGGGGGTGGTCTGAGTCGATGTTGAGGTTTAAATTGATGGTGTCCTCAATGAGCATGTGGAAATCCTCCTCTAATTGGTGAGGAGTAGAAATTAAGTGGATGTCACTTTCTACATTTTCAAAAATTTGTGACTCACTGTCACTCATGTCAATGTGATAAATATTAGATAACGAGGGTGACAAGGCAGGTAGGATTTAGACATTGACTTGGTGGAGTAATTGGTTGGATGAAAGAAAATTGGTGGGAGAAGGTGAGGTGGAAATGTTCTCAAAGTTAATTAGACTTATATTGATGTTGATGGGAATATATGGATTTCTTAGATTGAGGAGGGGTGTGAACAGGTTAATGGAGACCATGTTGATTTATGGGATAGTGGAATTTGGTAGATTAGAGGGGGGATTACCAAGGGCATGCTCATGAGGTAGGATCTGGTCCAACATGGGTAGACACGGGTTTGGTTGAATTGGTGGTGATGGAGGTTGTGGGTGCATTGGTGCATTTGGGTGCTCCAAAGGAAGGAGCATGGAAAAAATGGAAAGTGGAATGAGGTAATATATGCAGGTAAATATCATCATCATCTAGGAACTCGATTAGGGGGACTATGGATGAAGAGTCTTCTTCATAGCTATCAAAAGCAATCAAAAATACCTCCAGTAGCTCATCTAATTCATATTTTAAGGTATCATATGGCATGGTGTAGATGGTGGTAACTTGGAAAAACCCTTCTTGTGGGAAATGAACATACTCAAGATCAATGTATTTATCATCTCTATCCTCTTTGGGATTGAGACTAATATATTAAAAATATTCCTCGAGGAGGTCATTTGAAGAATGGTTGTCATACCCTAATCCAAATTTTTTTTCAAGGAGTTGGTAGTGTGGTTTTATGATGTGATGAGATCCCTGCTCATAGTGACCAAGGCCAAATTCTCTTCAATGGGAGTTTTGGAAACATCTTAAGCAAATAAGGGTTTTGACAAGAAACTAGTATCACCAAAAAATGGTGATTCGGGTCTTTTATCAAGATGTACATTGGAGGAGGTATCAACTTTAGCGTACACAAAATTTGTTGAATTAGATGCAAGACCTACGGTAATAATGGCACCTATGCATGGGCATCCAAAATATTGAATTGATAGGATAATTGGTGGTATGAATGTGATGTTATGCATTAGATATTCACCTATACATGGATTAGTTAAGTGAACTTTTACTTGCACAAGTTGAGAGGTGGATACAAGAATTGCTTCAACATCCTCCTTTGAGTGGAACAATGTTACAAATGAACATGGGGTGGCTCTTGGAATGGATGGATCTACGATGGATGAATTTTGTGGTGGTGGTGGTTCGGGTTTGTGGAGAAAGAAGTGGCTTGGGATGTTGTGATAAGATGGGGACTGGTGGAGGTGAAGGTAGATTTTGTGGTAACGTGTGTGCTAGGGAAAATATTTTGAGATCTCAAGGTGAAGAAAAATGTGGTGGTTGTGATTTGAGCAACCATGTATGGAGTAAGTGGGTGAGTGGAAGTGGTTAGTTGGGGTTGGTGAATAAATGGATTGGTTGATGAGTGAAGTGGGGGATACAAAAGTGTAGGTGAAGGTGGTTGGTTTTTTGAAAGTGATCGGGTTTTTATAGAAGGTATGGGATGTATGTGAGGGAAAATAAGGGTACTTTGTGAAGACAAAGGTTGGTTGGGGTGGGGTAAGTTTTGGCCAATGTGATGGTGTTGAGTGGAAGTGGAGGCAGGTGGATGGTAAGGTGATGGTGGAGGTTGGAGACTGTACAAAGTAGCCGGGGTAATGTAGTGATTCGAGTGTGGTAGAATGAAGAATAAATTTAAATTGGGTAGTGTAGGATAGGCAGGTGGATGTATAATTAGTGGTGTAAAATATATGTCAAGATGATATGACATTGGTCGGGAGGTTGTTTAGGGAAGGCTAGGGTAGATATGTGGAAGGTAGGGAAGACTTGTAGATATTGGAGATCATGTTATTGTACTTGAAAGGTTCCTCATCAGTGGGGATGCATATCCCAAATCCATGGCCTTCCAAGAAATACATTGTAATGCATCTCTCCTTCATAGGTAGAAAAATCATCCCAAGTTTTGAGTATAATGCATCATTTAAGGTCTATAGAGTGAAGGTGAATGAGGCTATGTGTGAAGGTGGTAGGTGGAGGTTGTTTTTATAGCAATAATTATTGGTATTGAATGCATAGTTGTTGTTGATGTTGTGGCATGGGTGGAGGTTGTTTTTGTAGTGGTGTTTGTTGGTATTGGATGGGTGGTATTTGTTGGTATTTGATGGGTGGTTATTGATGATGTTGTGGTGTGGGTGGAAGTTGTTGTTGGTAGTACTATTGAGGTGGCAGTTTTTGGTACTATGGCATGGGCAGAGCTTATTAGTGGTACTATTAATGTGGTAGCTATTGATACTGTGGCATGGGTAGAGGTTGTTTGTGGTACTACTGAGGTGGTGGCTACTGGTATTGTGGCATGGGTAGAGGTTGTTGGTGATACTCTTGAAGTGGTGACTAATGGTACCCTTGCAATGAGAATTGTTGATATTATTGTGATGGAGGTTGTTGATACTGCTATAGTAGAGGTTGTTGGTATTATTTTGGTGGAGGTTGTTGGTATTGTTACATAGAAGGCTATGGTATTGTTGTAGTGGAGGCTACTAGTATTATTGTAGTGAAGGCTACTAGTATTGTTGTGTGAGGGGAGGTACACTATAGGCATTGGAATCTAGTGGTTGGTTGGATGGTTGTTGGTATTTTTGCAAAGGTTCCAAGGCCTATATGATAGGTGGTCAAGTGGCCCATGATGGGTATTATGTAAATAAAAATTCTTGGGTCACTATGGAAGGTGGAGGATTCAACACCCAGGGTGGTGGTTGTGGTAGATGGGATGAAGTAGGAAGAGTAGATGCAAGAAAATGAGATGCCACATTAACATAGGCTTGATGGTATTGGTTTTTATTTGTAGATGTAGATATATTGTATGCATTGGATTGGGGATTAGAATACCCAAGTGGAATGTATTCTATGGGTATGTCATACTTAGTATGTGACTTGACATGATAGGTTGCATGAGCATAAATCTACTCTTGGGAATTGGGGAGATTAAATGGAGTGGAATTTTTAGTGGTAGCAATGATGGTCATGAAGAATCCTATGGAGGAAAGGGTCCACCATGGAGGGGACATGCAACATCAAATTCAATGAGGGTGATTTTGCATAGGGACACAAGGGTACTTGGACCAATGGATTTGGGGATGCTATTGGGGATGTGATAGTAAGTGGTACCCAAGTTGTGTGTCTCACATAGGTTGATGGTGGGATGATGGGTGTAGTTGTACAAGCTACCTTGGGGCGGTTGTGAGACTACCTCCTACTCAGTCAAAGGAGTGGTGGATGGATGGGAGGTTTGACTGGATTGGTCCATCATGGCTTGGGCTACGACTTGGGATCGATATTGGGTTTGGACTTGACTTATATTCAAGACCATAAGTTGAGAAAAAAATAGAGGTAATTTGGATTTGGGAGATTTATGGTGATGCTATGGATTTTTCTATCTACACAAAACAATAAAGCAAACAATAGTTTTAAAGTTATTTGTTTTAGTGTGCTAATATTTGAGTTGATGTGTCTATGAGATGTGTTGGGACTATTTTTTATTTTTTGAATGTTCTTTTTTTTAATGGATTTTGTTTTTTTAATATATTTTTTGTTTTTGTGTTTAATGACTCTAAATCTAAACTACAAATATGGTGATGGAATGTAGTCTAATCTGGTGTGTTGATGCCTTTGTATCCGTGAGAAGTGGTACAACAATGGTTGAAATGGATTCCTAGGATATTCATGGCTTAAGGTGATCTAAGGGTATAATTGTTCCTCTAAAAAAATGTTATGTTGTCTAAGTCTTACTACCGGTCTACCTAGACTTTTGCTTCACCCTTGAGTGGGCTTGGACAATAACGATAACTACAAGTCCACAAATTATTAAACCTCATGAACAAAAGGGTACCTAACCTGACCCATCCTAAGATATTCTCAAGAGTGGGGTATTTCTCAATCATGAAGACCAAAAAACTAGTCATGGGGGCTACTACAGTGTCTAGGGGGTGAACCAATGGAAGGAGGTGAATTTCAACGTCATTGGTCTCAATCAACGGTTGGTGATGAAATCCAACTTTGTCGATGTTTGTAAATCATAAAATGTGTGTGATTTTGATTCCTTTTTAATTAGTTTTATTCTTTTTTCTTCTTAGTATAGAAATCATATTCAAAAAACTATAAAAAAGAGAGAAATTTTAGAACTTGAAGAAAAAGACAATAATTAACTATTCCAGCTTAAGCAAAAATAATTTATATCATCGATCCTAGACTTAATGATTACAAGCATAAATAAATAAAAATATCAAATGTACTTAACTAAAACTAATGCTAATTCAAACTTAGAACATAAAGGAATTAAACCCTCCTACCTATGATCATGTGTTGTATTGAATATCGAAGTTTGGTGGTGACTATGCTTTGCGACCGTTGGTGAATTTTGCCTGAGATCATCTCTAGTCAAATGACTAAAATTTGAGACTATATTGGATCTAATGGTTCCATCTGTGTGCATTATCTGTAACCTATGTAAAACCTAAAATAGAAAAATAGTTATAAGTTTCTAAAATGCAAAAATCAGACCTATACTAAGCATGAAAACAAAAAAAAACCCAAGCTATTACACAAAAAAAATCAAGGGAAAGGTCCCACCGTGATTGCCATATTATAAATAGTAAAAATATGCACCATAAAACAAATAAAGTAGGAAAGAAACAATTGCAATGATATTACACTTTGTCACTCATTTTCATTACAAATAGACCCTCATGGGGTTATGCATATATTGAGGGATTGATTCTCTTTTTACAAAACAAGATGGTGTGAATATCTTATTTTCACTACAATATTGGATGGGCAGGTTTTTTGTGACTATTACTTCACTAGATCTGAGTTCATTGGATCTAAGGTTTCTGCATTTGTGTATAGATTTGAATCTATTGGACTTGAGGTATTTGCATATGCATCTAGATGCTGGTCATTAGAGGTTCTCACGATTGAGTTCTTTGGTAGTTTAGATATCAAATGGTTGATAGGTAAGATCCATCTAAGTTTAGATGGCCAAGACCAGAAGTCTCTTGCTACTACAGAAAGTAATATTTTATATATCTAGTGGATCTACGCACCTACATTTGTATCTACTTGTTGGACCTATGTACCTATGCTTGGATATACATACTAGATCTATGTACTTGCACATAAATAAACCATGTAACTAGTTAATAATATTTGTTCATCCTCCTAAAGTGAGATACAAATATTAAAATGAATTAAAACCAGAATGAAAAAGGTAATGAAGATTTATAAAATAAAAAGTATTGAACAACAAATAAAAAGATTTTACCCTTCCTTTGTTATCATTGTTGTTGTATTACATCAAACTACATCGTGCTACATCTGGAAGTTTACATGTGGATTGGATGCCAAACATCTAGGTCTGGATAATTGTTACTTAGGATCATTCAAGGTTGGACAATCATGGGATGTGGTGTCATATCATTTTTGAAATGTGGATTTGGGTCTATGGAATGTTGTGGTCATTATTTGGCATAGGATGGGGATGGTTGTGTATGGTGACTCAGGTGTTGGGATGTAAAGTGGGCTTTGGAATTTCAACAGTTCTTCAAGGAATATACCATCCTCATGCTCCAAGAAGGAGGAGAGGGTGCATTTATAGAGATTTCAGGGGGAATGGATGGGATGGTGACTCAACTAGTTAAGTGGTATAACCAGGAGTCTTCTTCTTGCATTGATGTTATCATAGAGAGTGCATGCTTGCATAGGAAGATAAGCTTACCTCGTGATTATCACCAGATGTGCACACCTCGATGTTATCACCAAAATGTGTATGCAAATTGAAACATATGTGCTCCTTGGAATCTTCACCAAACATATATGCAGAGTTAACTAAATGTGCATGGTGAACTAAGTGTACAACTGAACTAGGTGTGCAATCTTGGAGAAGGGTAATCCTTTTCTCGCACATGACCGAAATGAGGGATGTGAGGTGGAGGTGACATGGAAGGGGAGCCTAGGTAATAATTAACCAACTAATTAATTAATTAATTAATTAATTAATTAATTAATACTTAGGCACATGAGTATTTAATTTAATATTAATTAATTTAATTAATATTAAACATACTAATTAATTGTGATTAATTAATTAGTATTTAAGATGCTTGATTTTGGTGAAAGTATGTATATCCTTAAATACTACTTATATTACTTCATATGACCACTCATTTTAAAGCTCTTCAAATTCTGCATAAAATGGTCCAAGAATCATCTAAATCAAACAAACTTTCATAGACATATGGCTACCGAAATTGAAATGTTTTTTTGGAAAAAAAATCCCTGATTTTGTAATCCATAAAAATGCTCATGAATATTACATTATTTGGTAAATGCTATTATACCCCCAAGGTACCTATGGTACAATGTAAATATTAGAATAGGGTTTGAGTCTATAGTTTAGGAGTGTGATTTATATTTCCCCTTTATGTAAGTGTTTATGTGTAGGATATGCACAAGTGTTATGTAATTAAGTGTGCAAATGTGTAAAGTGAGAAAGTGCACAAGTATCATGTAATTAAGTGTGCAAATATGTAATATGAGAAAGTGCACAAGTTTCATGTATTAGGTGTGCATGTAGAAGTGTGTGTGTGTCATGTAGAAGTGTGCAAGTGTCATAGAGTTAAGTGTGCAAGTAAATAGAGATTCAAGAGTCATGTATACAAGTGGCAAGATGAGAAGCCAAAGGACATGTGAGGCTTGTCTTATGTAAAGAATAGGAAAGGTTGCAACTCCCAAATATGTGAGGAGTGCAATAGTCAAGTATTGAAGAGTCACCTTTCTAAGGTTATATAATGGAGATAAAGCTCCATGAAATGCATCTAGAAAATATATGAAATATTCAAGCATAAATATTGAAGCTTGTATGCATATTTTGAGCAATTCTATTATAAGTGTTCTTCATGTTATTGCATGAATGATTTTGGCTATTTATATTCATATTTATCATTTTTATTAATATTGTTATTAATTATGTTGGTCATATTATAAATTGATTGCTCTTGTATTTGAGTTTACTCAAGATCCATAATATTGGGATCTAAGATAATCTAGATTAAAATACAACAAAAAACACAACCCTCGCTTTGCTAAAATCATTGCTTTGATACCATTTTTTATGAAACTTTATTCTCATTAATAAAAATCATTCATCAATATGCAGAAATATCAAATCATTAATCCACAAATAATTATCAACAATAATAATCCACATAATTATATGGAGATAGATAATACCCTTAAGTTAAGTAAACTCTAATAATACTCCTTAAGGAATAACTCCACAAGATCTCCCAAGATGAGAGCATAACTTAAAGAGGGGAAAGTCCCATAAGCCACTTTGTAGGTAAATATGATTACATATGATTGATCTCCATTATGATTACAATGCTAAATATCCCTTATTTATATGTCCATATTCTAATTCTACTTTCGGAGTCGACTACTAATATAATATTATATAATTATATAATATATATATATATATAATTATAATATAATCAACCTTGGGTTATGTGTGGCCCATGCCAACCCTTATACAATATAATATCATATTCCCATATACATATTCCTTGGTATCCTAAATAATATAATATCCTTTGAATTTTTGAACATCTAGAAACTTCCCTTCAAAAAATCCCCTTATAAATCTATAAGTATGTGCTTTGGAAAGGGAAAAGCACACAATATTCTCTATTACTAACACTCTACTGCAATTTTTCTTGAGATTTCATAACTACACACTGCCATTTTAGTTCTAGAACCATAGTCTTAGTCATTTTCCTTGTAGGACATCCTAGTAAGCATAATGAAGCAAGAAATAAATGTCATCAATCAAAATCTCCAACAAAGGGACAAGGAGTTTATTGATATTTCCTCCATATTTACTTTTTTGCTTCGCTCCTTTATATTTTATCCTAAAATACTTTTTATTCTATCATATAAAATATATTGAGGGTTTATTTTCCTTTATCTTAGTATTCCTAACAAGTTTATTGCATCATAAGTGCATATTTTTTTACACTTAGTAACTTATTATTGGGCACTTACATCTCTTATTATGATTTATCAATATTTATCTTTATACTATAATTGTGAACTAACAAGGTTTTGGACCACCGCTAGACAATATCCCTCACCTGTAAACATCTTTAGTTCTATTTTCCCTGCTACTCTACTTAAATATCTAATAAAAGCATTTGCACTGGTTGACTAAAATCAGACAATACATTTTTCTTGTCTACTATATAGCATTGCATTACCCACATTTGCAATACAAAGAATTTGTTTAGGCAATAAACACTTGTGAGGTCTTTCTTCTTATGTCCTAAAATTTATTTACTTAAATCTATCTAACTCAATTATCTATAGATTGTAAGCATCTAGTAAAGTCTATTTTTTATATTTATTAAGACATCTTAATCTAGTTCATCAATTAAACTAGCTACCATACTCATTTAATTGTCTCTTATCCACACATCATAGAACTTAATGGTCTAAGGAAACTCTACTTAATATCTTTCAACATTATACACTTTATTCCTACATTTCACTATCAAATGCATTTGCATTACCTAGTTGTAACCAAGTAGACAAACACCATCCATGCATCCATTTCATGTTTTCTACAATTTTCATCAACTTCCTTAAGTGATTAAGGGGTATGAACTATTAACTTAGGAATATTTTTCTCTTTTCCAATTTGGATAGATCCCTTGCTCTTATTCTTATTTATATTTTTTCTATTTTTATAGGTTTTGTGTTTGTGCCACGTAAAGGACGTTTGCATTGACCAAGTCATAGGTAATGCATTTACCCTTGGGAAAAAATTAAGTACACCTATTCCTAAATCTTCACTATCTAATTTATGTAGCTTAGCAGTTGCTATCAAATCTCTTTGTTTATATTTTCATTTTTGTGATCACTTTATTATAGGAAAAAATACTAAGTTCAGTTAGGTTTACTCTATTTAATCGATTTAGGCAAGGAAAAGAAAAAACATATAGTTGCATTTTAACTTAGTCTTGTGTCCTTGCATTCTTGTTTACCATAAAAGAATAGGATAATTTATTTTCTTGTAATAACTAAAATCAAAATAACTTGTAGACTAGGGTTGTTTGTTTGCATCACTTGTATTCTTGCATTCTTAAATTCTTGCTTTAGATATCACTAGGGATTATGTAGAAGATTTAAAAAACCCCTTAGGTGTTCTTTGTAATTAATGCATAAAAACCTAGTATAGGATTTAAACTATATATATATATATATAAGTAATATCGTGTGTCCAAATCCCCATTAAAGAGATATTTCTAAATCAAGTGCCATATTACATTTTAATGAACCCAATTTGAGCACCTCCATAGGTCACAAATATTTCTTAGCCTAGCCCGAATAAAAGATAAAATTAATTTAAAACCCTAAGCAAGATCATACAAATTTGTGTGCTTAGTTAAAAAATATTAATCAAGATTAACAAGAACAAACCAATCACTAGATATACTAGGGTTTGCACACAACCCTCTTGAGCAACCACAAAATTAATCATTAGGTTACATTGGGTATATAGTGGATCTGGGATGCCAACCTTCCACCTAGGGTTCCATGTGTACTTTAAGCCTATTGAGGAGTGTAACATTATGGATTAGTAGGAGTTGTAAGGAGGAGCTATTATTACCTCTCATGTATTTTCCTAGGTCACATATCTAGGAGTGGTCATTCTCATGTAATGTACCATCCACTTACACATACTATAATGACCCATCTTGGAAGGACCTCTATGCTGATGTGTTGATAATTAATGCATGATCTTATTTTATTCTATCAAAATGAATTGATAGTTGTACTTCATGCTTACTTGATTTGGATTATGTTATTTCGTAGAACATGGTACTACTAATGAAGTTTGTGGTTGCAAGACTAGGTACTCTCACAGGTGGATTGGTATGGAAAAACCACCGAAGTTGAGAAAAGTATGAAATGGAAAATACTAGATTTTTATTAAAGCAATCATATATAAACATTGCATGTGCATGTGTTCTTAAATACATCATCGGTCAATGAGGTTGCTATAAATACAAAAGAGCCCTTACCCTTGTGCTTAGGTGGTTCTTAACCTTGAAGTTATCATAATACCTCCTACTTAGGGAATAGTAATGTTTGTGCATATCTATCTTCTTGATTATTATTGGATGCATCTTAGTTCGGACAAAGATAGCCTTTGGCAAGGTGTTGCTTAGTCTCTTAATTTATTATTAAGAAGCATTAATACTTGTTTTTCGAAATATAGAACTAATTAGTTATATATTTGACAAGGTATTAAAAATAATGTTAGCATTATTAATACTTCAATATATTAAATACTAATGTTAATAATTAATATTAGCATTAGACAAGAGAAATTATAAATAGTATTAATTAATTTAATACTATGAAATGAGTAAATAATTTAATTAATAATACATTTGCTTAAAAGTATTAGTTAATTAATATTAATCTTATTGAGTGAATACTTAATATGAGGGCACATTTAATATATAAATATTATTATAAGAAATAAAGTTCATATTTTAAATATTGTGAGGAAATTTGGAAAGTGTTGGAAAGTTAATCATTTTGAAACATAGCAAGAAAAACCAAGAGAGAGTTACCCGACTCTTGAGCTTCATCTTCCTCATCTTCTTGATCTTCCTCTCCTCTCCAAATCCTATTTCAATCTTCTAGCTATCGAGGTTAGGAAGGATTGCTTACTAGAATGAAATTGTAGGGTGTGAAGGATTGGGGAGAACATGGAAGAATTCGGGTTTGTTGTTGTGGAGGTAATTTATTTCTATTTTCTCCTTTGAGTGAGTGTAAATGCTTATATGCTTTATTTTGTTGGTTTCACCATTTAATTTCCAAACTCTCGATTTTTCTTGGATCCCTATTTGGATACCTAAATCTAAGAGTAGAGGTATGATGCATATTTTCAAAGTTGCATCAAAAAAAAAAATCTAATTGAACTTTGAATACCTTCTAGTAGCTTTGGTATGGTTAATGGATATCTGAGTTGGTATATTTTTTGAGTTTTCATACATGCAATTTTTTCTAATAAAAAAGTAAAGATGTAATTGTTTATGGGATTTGGAATGAAAAAGAAAGGATTTTTCATTTTGAAATAATAGCAATTTTTTATTGTGTGGGTGTGTAATTGTTGGAGTGCACAACACCAAGTTTCATGTGATAGTTTTTCTCCATGCAAGCTCCAAAACATTTTTTTTTGTAATTGTTTAGCATTTTATTTGGTTTCCATTGCTAGTAGAAAACTCAAATATAGAGAACATAAAATTCATAGGGTATTTGTTTATTTTTTTATTTATTTGGCTCCCTATATATGATTTTACTCCAATATAGTTTTTCACTAAATGAGGGTGATTGTTTGTTATATAAGTCATTCTAGTTATCTCCTGCTTGTATTGTGCTTACCTTAAATGTAGATTAAGTAAAAATGAATAGATCTAATCATTTAATCCTATTAGAGGGAAATGAAAAGATTTAACAATTTGTTTACCGATGCTTTAACTTAAATGATAGGAAAATAATTATTTGAATAAGAATATTGGAGTTAAACATATTGAACTATTTGTTTCAATAAAGTATACTGGTGTTAAATGTAGTGAAATCATTTCTCCTTGTGAAGAGGATATATTACACAACAAAGGCAATTTAAAAATAATTAATTATTTCTAAGGATGTCAGTGGCATCCAAGAGAGATCAAATGCACTCATTATTTCCCCAATTTCCTTAGACTCGATAGTCTCTTTTGTAATTTTAGGTTTGTGTGTATAGGTTATCTTTTAAAAAAATACTAATAATTTTTCATAGGCTTTTTATAGAAATATAAAAGGTTTGAATCATATAAAAATAAAATTATGCATTTTTTCTTCTTTTTTCAATTAGTTATATGGGATTGAAATGGGCCCCCACCCATATTACATAATCACCACATAGTGGTATTACAAAAAAGCTTGGATATTATCCATGTATCACTTGGCAAGATTTAAACCTTGGTCTCCTCCTTAAATATTGAGGATTCTAATCGGTTGAGATAATGCCACTTGATATTATTAAATTTACATGGGTTTTTTATGAGGGGTCTTGAGCCCCTCATATCGAGGTTGGAATTTGGGTGTCGTAGATGAAAACCCAATGACTTACCACTATGGTATCATTCATGGGTAAATTCAATGAGTTTACATAGGTTTTTATGAGGGGTCCTAGTCCCCTCATACTGAGTGGGGTTTGAACCTTATACCTCTCAAAGAGAGGCCAAATATCTTACCACTATAGTAAGAAAAATAAAATTATACATTTAATATGACTGAATATTTATACATTATATAAATTATACACATTAAAAATTTTACTTTACTCTTTGCATCTTACCAAGATTATTGGGTTATTTTTTCCTATGTATAAGTTATATCTATTTTATTAGAAAGAATACTGATATATGGAAGTTAAAACAATTTCATAACTTCCATATATCATAAGACAAGTTTGGATCATATACAATTACTATTGATGATTGATAATCATGTTAGTAATTGTCTTTTTTTTAATTAATAGGGTTGAAACTATTAACTAATATTAATAGAAGATTGAAGACTTTTGTCTTGTTTAATATTGATTAAATATAGGTCCGAGGTGTAGACCAATTGGTTCATCCAAACCCCATAAGGGGGGTGGAGGTCCAAGGTTCAAATCTCGAGCCTCATCGGACTGAACGCTTGTCCCTTTCTTGGTGCTTTCAGTGGCGTAAAAGGTTTAAAATGATTATGGCATGGCAGTTATAGGGGCGGACTACATGAAGATATATGTGGCGGCTTCTAGGGTGAACATCGCAGAATACTGTGGTGACCATAAAAGGTGGACAACCTACCCGGATTTGTAGCGGCTACCGATTCCACCATGTTAAAATATATATATATATATATATATATATATATATATTTATTTATTTATTTATTTATTTATTTATTTATTAAATATGTGTTTATTTGAAACTACCAAAAATATGCTAAGACATTCATTCAACATCAAAGAATCTACTGCATTTGTATTGATAATCATAAAAAGAGTTACAAGAATTGATATCCTTTTACAATTTTGCCCTGAAGGCTACAATGGGGTCTTCCCTAAGGAAGCCCTCTCAGATGTGGTACAAAGACAACACGATTCATCCTTTTGGGTTCCTCGATGTAGGTGGGCTTCTTGCTCGTGGGCCACCACTTGTTGGATGTTTCCTTGTGCTTTGTTGGACCTGTAAACCTGCAAAATCCTATTAGTGCGTTGGGGGGTCTGCCTCAGTCAAACCCCGTAGTTATGAAGACAAAAGACTCATAAAAAGTGCTCAAAACATGAAATTACTTGCTAAAAACAACATAAAATAGTAAATTATGCTATTCTTACCTATTCGGGTGATTCTGGTGCTTGTTGTAGAGGTTCGCACTCCTAGGGTGTGAACCAGTTGGTTCACACGTGTGAGGTGCGAACCGGTCCCTTTTTTACCATACTTCTCAGATAGCTTCCTGGGTTGTCCTGGAGTGGTTTTTGCTTGGAATTTTGTCCGGTTCAGCTTCTGAAAGTGCACTTTTGATGGAATTATCAACCTATCTCACTCACAAAATAGTGTTATGAAAGAGACAAATTGATTGTGATGCTCGTACGATGGTTGTGTGATGGATGTGTGATGGATGCAATGGCAGTAGTGATTTCGGTAGAGTTTCGGTATGTAAAATTTGGTTGTTACTAAAAGGTGAAAATGGCCTTCTATTTATAGAGTGGGCCAAGGTGAGAGAAAGGGGATGAGGTGTCCCCTGTGAGGTGGCAATGGTGAGGTGTCCACCAAAGAGGTGTCCTGGGTCATAAGTGGGGTTGGGTGAGAGAATCCCTCACCCATCCACAAATAATGATGATTTTCCAAAAATATCAATTTGTCATTAATAATCACCTTTATTGAAATATCTTAGGATTAAAATTGCTTTTTAGGTGCAAAAGTCTCCATCTTGCATTTATGACCCAGGGGGATGTGAGGTGGAGAAATATCTGGGTGAGAGGTGGTAGGGCTAGGATAGGCTAGGCTAGGTGAGGTGGAAAGGCTAGGCTAGTCAAAGTAGACTAGGTGAGGTGGAGGGCTCAAATCAAATCAGGATTAGATTTAATTAAGCATGTAATTAGCCATAAAGCATATTTAGACCAAAATGTTGACTTTTTGACCATAAAGTGCTTTTTGACCATGGTGAGAGTTTTCAACCTTAGTTGAGTTTGCATGAGGTCGCATGAGGACCTATGGTTAAGCGTAGGAAGGGGCTTAGCTAGCCCAAAGGGGCTAATGATGATGAATAGTGTTTTTGAGCCAATTTATGCAATTTTCGAGGGTTTTGCAAATTGATTGACCGTGGAAATGGGGAGAGGGACAATGTGTGACTTTTTGGTGTCTACATTTTGCCCCTTTTTGTACTGGATTGTGTGAAAACATGGTTTAGTACAAAAACTGATGATGTGGATTGATGGGATGATTTGGAAGGCAAAGAATTTGCGATTGATGAATTGTGGATGATTGCGAGAGAGACGCATTGATAAAAATGGTTTGTGGATGATTGCTTTTGGAGGAAGGTATATGATTACCTTGCATTATGATCAACTAAAGATGTTTCAATTTGGAAGGAACAAATGCCTTTGTCTATTTTTGCTTTTGATTGATTGATGAGCTCTTTTGACAACATTTGACAAATCGTTGGAGCCATGGGGTAGAACTTTTAGGAGCTTCATTCACGAGTGGTCTTACGACTGCCACTATGAATATTGGAATCCATGAGGTGTCTACAATTAGAGGTATTTTGAGGTCTATCAAAAATTGATTTGTTTTTGGATTGGAGTTTTGATTGAGAAGAGAAATTTCATTTTTTTGTATCTGTCCTAGCATGAGGACTTGAGATAATCTTCAACAAAATTTTCTTAGGCATTTGTTATATCCATGATTGGATGTTTGGTTATTTGACCATGTGCAAGGTAGATTTTGATGTGTTGGATGATTACCCCCTCAAGCGATGAATTGGCGATGGAGGAAATGACGATCGACAATGAGACGGTTGATGAAGAGTAATGGCAAAATTTGCAAAATTGGGCATGAAAATGAGTGAAAATGATGATTGTATGGAATTGTGGATGAAATTTCATACAAATGGTAAAATTTTGGGGTCGTACGGTAGGTTCGCACTTCACACGTGTGAACCAAGTGGTTCACACGTCTAGCATGCGAACCGGTCGGTTCGCACGTGTGGGGTGCGAACCTACGTGAAAGAGGGTTTTTAAGGTGAAAAAGACGTTTTTGACATCATTTGCGCTTGGAAACGGAGTTGGAGAGGTGGAGGAGAGAAGAAATGGAATGGAGTGCTGCCGAATTGTGGAGTGGATGATACGGGATGGCGAGTGCATCAACGAGTATGAGCACGAGGGTGGGAACGCCAGAGGTAAGTGTTTTATCCTCTCTCGATAAATGTGCATTTAGGGAGGGTTTGGGAAAATTAAATTTTTGCTTTAAATGCCATGAAATGGATGTGGGGGTGGGAATGGGTGAAAATTCATGCACTTTGTGTAAAAAGGGCAAAATGGGTATTCCAATGTGTTTTCGGTTTTTGCATGTGACATGTTTGCATGTGGGAAAGTGTGTTTTTGATGTGACGTGGGGGATGGGGTATGAAAAAGTGAATGCATGTGAAAACCAACAAATGGGGTGGCCTAATGAGCCAAATGGGTATCTAGATCTATTGTTGCTTTTTTGATTTGACTTCATTTTGATTGCCTCATTTTGCATGCCAATGTGGGAGGGTTTGCTTTGTTTTTTGTACTTTTTGGCATGTGTTTGAAATTTTTTGCATGCATGGATGGTACGGCTAGGACTAGGATGTGATTGTGAATAGGCACATGTGATTTTTTGCATTTTAGGTGGTTTGCACGTGTGGGGTGCGAACCGGTGGTTTGCACGTGTGGGGTGCAAACCAATTTTTTTTTTTGTGTGTGCATGTGGGGTGAAATGCAATGTAATGGATAAAATGAAATTGATCATTTATTTACAAAAATAAAATGATTTCCTAATGATGGTAAAAACTTGTGAAAATGAATGTTTTTGTTTTGTTTTGTTATGTACAATGATTATGTATAAGACCATGAAGGATTTCTGACATGTGATGTGTGTGTGATGGCAGGTGAAGAAGATATTTACATGCCATCGACTTCAAAAGTGTAGGAAGGCCTTGGAGGATAAGTGGATGGTGGATGATGTGACTTGGTTGAGGGTGGTTGGATTGTATGGAGTGTGGGTGATGCGTGAGGTTCATGTGAACCATGCATATATAGTGGCATTGTGTGAGAGGTGGGATCCGGATAGGAACACCTTTCATTTACCGATAGGGGAGATGACAGTGACCCTGGAGGATATCTACCGCATCTATCGATTGTCGATAGATGGGATTACGATGATGACAATGGATAAGGATGCACGTGAGGGCATCCTGGAGAGGACATTCGGGCAGCGTTGGTGGTAGGTGGATGCAAGGAAGGGTGTAGACTATATGGCATATTGGAAGAAGGAGTGGCTTTCCATTCATCATGCGATGGTGATGCTATTGATAGCTAGCCATGCACTACCAGATGCTTCAGGGGTTAAGTTCCCCTAGAACATGATGGGGGTGGTATGTGATATGGTGGAGCGGTAGATAGTGTATGCATGGGCACCCGCACTATTGGCACAGGTATATCGAGAGTTGCATGGGGTGGTGAGGACCGAGAGGATAGGGCTCAGTATTAGTCCATTGCTACAGATATGGGCTTGGGAGCATATGACCATTTTGAGACCCATCCATTTGCCATATGAGGTGCATGAGATTGAGGGGGAGGATGTACCCTATGCGATGAGGTGGAGAGTGGATATGGAGCAGAAGAAGAGGAGGGTGCAAGTGGGTGATTTGATGTATCACCGAGAGGAGTTAGGGTGATTGACCATGGAGCAGGTGAGATGGAGACCATGGCGGGGAGCACCTGATTGGGGTGAGGATGTTGTTCAGTTGGCATGCATTCAATGAGGTTGATGGGTGGTGGGGAAGTACATGTGGTAGGTGGAGTACTTTCCATTTTCTAGAGTACAACGTTAGTTTGGATTGAGGTAGGGGGTTCCAGAGCTTCCTGTAGTGATTTATAGAGTAGAGGGTGATAGAGGACCACAACCCATGGTACCACCTCTAGATGTGATTCTTGATGAGCCGATGGTTGTCCCTGATGTGGAAAATGTGGGGACTACTCCTGAGTATGATGTATGGTGGTCGAGGTAGACTTGGGAGCCCGATCGGGGTGTTGTGGATGAGTGGGTGGAGGTAGTAGGATTGCTACCTGATAGGGAGTTGCCGAGAGGGGTGAGAGCAGCATCACCAAGGCATATGGAGGAGCAGGAGGATGTGGGATCACCCGAGCTAGGTGAGGAGGAGGAGGAGCTAGATCACTTGATTAGGTAGGTGAGGCCATGATGTGATGACCAGGATAGGCTGGTGAGCGATAGTGGTGTAGGGCCATCATCTAAGAGGGGTGAGGGGATGGGGGTTGGTGTAGAGGAGAGGGAGGATATTCCTTTGATGGATGTGGATGAGGAGGTAGATAATGAGGAACTAGTGGTGGATGAGGATGCAAGAGAGGAGTTTGATGATTATGACTTTGGTGGAGATTTGGCAGTGGTGATCAAGGCTGAGGGTGAGGTGGTGGCTTTGAGGGGGGAGGTGAAGAGGCTTAGAAATAAGCTTCTTGACATCGAGATAGATTGGGGGGTTGATCGCTCCATGATAGAAGTAGAGAAGAAGGAGGTAGAGGTGGACCTGAGGGCTACTTTAGAGGAGCAAGATGAGGCCAGGGTTTGAGTGGAGCAGATGGTGAAGGAGATGGAGGTGCTCAAGATTGAGTGGGATGAGTTGAGACATGAGCATGACACCATCCACGAAGAGTGAGATGAGATGATTGAGATCATAGAGTAGTTTTAGAGGTTGTTGGATGAGGTACAGAGAGATAAAGGTCATGAAGGCCTATCATTTAGTGAGGGTCATAGAGCTAGAGTAGACTATGCGAGAGGCATAGCAGGTGAGGGAGCGAGTAGAGTAGGAGATTGCTTAGATTGGGGATGTAGTGCCATAGCTAGAGGTAGCACAAAGGGAGGTGGCATAGCTACGGGTGGGGAATGAGAAGTTGATGATAGCCAATATGAAGGAGGCTGCCAAGAGGATGAGAGTGGAGAATGAGTTGATGGTGAATGGCCTTCGAGTTTTGACATACTCTGGGTCTATCTCCTTATCATAGCCTCAGGCGGAGAGGAGTAAGTATGCCCTCGATTGATGGGATGGGTCAGTAGGTGGTGGCACCTATGATGTCATATGCATCGATGATGATGGCATCGTTGACATCGATGGGGGTAGTGTAGAGGGTAGAGGCTAGAGAGGTCGAGTCATCATAGGCAATGATAGGATGAGCTCCAAGAGATGAGGGGGTTGGTGAGACTCCTAGAGGGTAGTAGTCATGATGGGGTTGCAGAGGTAGAGTAGCTGGCATTTGATTTTTTAGATTTTTGTAGGTGCTCAAGATGAGTAGATTCTTTTTGGGGAGATGTGCCGATGAGGGTACACTCCTTATTGTAGTCGTATGGCATTTTTTATGGTGATGTATGTACATGGATATGTGATGATATGCCCATAAGGGCCCACACATTTTATTGTAGCCTGATGGCATCAATTTTTTGATATATATATATATACATATGATATTCTATGGCACTTGTGTCTATTTGCATTTTTGTGTTTGCTTGTTTCTACTTATGGTGGTGTATGATTAATGTAGATGTGGTAATAGATAGTTAGATGTGAATGGAATGATGATATGCTTAAATAAATATGAACTAAAGTGAGGTGTGAGATAAAAAGTAAAATGGCATGCATAAGATTAAAAGATATAAACACATTGCTTAGGGACAACATTTGCATCATTACAATAGCCAAATGATGTAATCCATTCCATTATTCCAAGGAAGTGGGATATAAATATTGTAGTGAAGATATTCGAACACTACAGTTTGTAAGTAATCAAACCCATTGACTAACTGAGCAAACTTCTTGAACAGGTTCTAGGCTATCTTGGTAAACAAGACCTCAATCCTGGATTTGTGTGTGTAAAGTGATGTTCATTGTACCATGTTGAAAAAGGATGGTTCATAATTGCATGGTAACTTAGCCGATAAGCTAGCTCATTGGTAAAGACCTGAGGAATGCAGGGATTCAAGAAGATGGTACTCTCGAGGCCTTTCCTTTTGTTTTCTTCCCTGTATGATGATTTTCTTGTGTGGTGCTCTTTTCTTTCTTCTTATTTTTTTTTGTGGGCGTTGGCTTTTGTTTTCTGCCCTTTTTCTCTTTTTTTTGTAACTTGTCCTTTTGTCAATCCTCAGGTTCGAGAGAAATCATGTGAATGATATAATGAGTGGAGTGATTTTTGCTAAGCATCAGTCATCATGCAGCGTAGCTAGTCCTATTTCCAACATGTAGTTAATTTGTAGGACGTGTGGGTAAATCCAGGAATGAGAGCAAGGTAACCAAGGGAAGCCTAGAAATGTTTTTGAAATGTGCCAAATTTGGATGGTGGTTGATTATATAACTATTGATGGGTGAAGCACTCAAAACATTTCAATAATCCTATTTCCTGAAAAGGGGTTTGGGCATCACATTGGTGTGCTAGCATGTGCATGTTTAATTCCCTTTGCATGGTATTTACAATGATTATGTATAGATGCCTATATGGATGCAAAAAGGTGAGAATTTATGTGCAAGGTTGCCCCAGTTTTATGTACAATGGAATGGGGCGTGAGTTAAATTGGTGTGGAAATAGAGAAGGGGAGAAAGAAAGGAGGAGAGAAGAAGGAGAAAAGAAGAAAAGAAACTTATCAAAGGTATGTAGCCGCTCGAAGCGTGACCATACAACATTGATGAGTAACTTAGAAGAAAAAGAATATAAGAGAAATAAGAAAAGAAACCTATCAAAGGTATGTAGCCTCGAAGCGTGACCATACAACATTGATGAGTAACTTAGAAGAAAATAAGAGAAGAAAAAGAGAAAAAGAAAAAGGGATCAAAGAAGAGGGGAGAATGAAAGGTATGTAGCCGCTCGAAGCGTGACCATACAACATTCATTATAGAAGAAGGGGGAAGAGAAAGAGAAGAAATAGATGAATGAAGCAGATTTAAATGTAAATGCAAATGGAAGTAGTGCCGCAGAACGTCAAAAATGATGATGTTTTTTTTTTTTTTTTTTTTTTTTTTTGAATTATATACATATATACAAGTGGTGATGAGCTGTAAAGCCTACAACTAGGCATAAAATGCTCGTAGATGAATAATGTTAATGGGCTCAAGTTTGGCAATACCTTCCAATGTGGCCAGATGATATGCCCCAGATCCAAACTTGTGAGTAACCATGTAAGGGCCTAGCCAATTCGATGCAAATTTGTCATGGAGATGGCACGGTTGGCTAGTAATTTGTTGGTTTTATTTGAGGACTAAGTCTCCAACTTGAAATTCATGTTGGTGTACCTTGGAATTGTAGGCACATCGGAGATGGTCTTGATAAACTCACGTGTGTTCAATAGCATGAATGCGACGTTCATCTAATAAGGTCAATTGGTCAAGTCGGGCTTGACGAGTTGTATCATCATCAATGAATTCTTGCATGGAAACCCGTAAGGATGGTATTTCAAGTTCCAAGGGCATGATGGCCTCAGTGCCATATACAAGGGAAAATGGGGTTGCCCTAGTTGGGGTGCGAATACTGGTACGGTAGGCCCATAGTGCTAGTGGCATTTGATTGTGCCAATCACGATGTGAGTCTGCAATGGTTTTGCGAAGAATGGCGCAAATGGTTTTGTTTGTAGCTTCTGCTTGGCCATTACCCTGTGGGTAGTATGGAGTAGAGAAACTATGTTGTATGTTGAATTTTTCACATAGTGCGTGAACATTCTTATTCTTAAATGGAGTGCCATTATCTATGATGATTTTGGATGGGATGCCAAAATGACAAATGATGTGTTGAGTGATGAAATCAATAATTTTAGGACCGGTCATTTGAACTAGAGGGATGGCCTCAACCCATTTTATGAAGTATTCGGTTGTAGTAATGATGAACTTATGATTGGTAGATGAGGTGGGTGTGATTTTTCCGATGAGATCCAAGCCCCATTGTGAAAAGGGCCACATTGACTGGATAGGTTGCAGAGCTTGAGAAGGCAAGTGTGTAAGATTGGCATGATGTTGGCATTTAACACACTTTTTGACATAGGCACAATAGTCATGCTCCATTGTGGGCCAGTAATAGCCCATTCATAGAATACATTTGGTGATGGCCATGCCACTAAAATGGCCACCACAAGTACCATCATGAGCCTCTTGAGTGATGCGTTGGGCTTCTAAGGGTTCTAGACAGCGCAATAAAATGCCATCATAACTTCGCTTATAAAGGATATCACCTAGCAATGTATAGCGAATGGCACACAATTTAAAAGCTCATTTGTGAGTATGATTTAGATCAGGTGGGAGAATACCGAGCTTAATGTAGTCCTTGACTTGGGAAAACCATGGGTCATGTGGGTGAGCTTCGATGATATTGATGCCATCATCACGAGAAGGTAGATTGGTGGAAATGGTAGAATGGAAAAGGGTGTGGATGGACACGTGAGTTGTGTCAAAAAGTGGGTTTTGTGGAATGAGTGAGCCTAGTGAGGCCATGGTATCGACAAAATGATTTGTGGATCATGGAGTAGCGGTGATGTCATACCATTCAAATTGGGCCAATAAATCTTCAGCGACTTGTTTGTATTGTTGTAAGACTGGGCAACGACATTGCCATTCTCCCTTGATTTGATTCACAATGAGGAGGGAGTCACCAAATATGTCTAGGCGATGAATGTGCATGGAGAGCGCTTGCTTTAGGCCAAGGATAAGAGCTTCATACTCAACATTGTTGTTTGTGCAGGGAAAGCCTAACTTGAAGGAAAAGGGGAGAGGCTCCCCTTGTGGTGTGAAAAAGACTATTCCTGCACCCCCAACGTGTGTGCAATGGGAGCCATCAAAGAACAAGGTCAATTCAGCAGTTGATTCAGGTTCTACTGGTTCTTCAGCTTCACTTATATGAAATACTGAGTCATCTGGAAGTTGGATAAGCAATGGTGCATCACTTGGTAATGGGGCCTCAACCAACTGATCAACAATGACTTGGCCTTTAATGGATTTTTGACTGATGAATTCGAGATCAAATTCCATGAGGAGCATGATCCATTTGGTCGTTCGACTATTGTGGTAGCTCTTACCCATCATGTAGCGAAGTGGGTTATCATGGGCAACTACATAGGTAGTATGATTAATCATGTAGTGTCACAACTTTTGGGTGGCAAAGACAACGATAAGGTAAAGTTTCTCCATGTAAGCATACCGTATCTCATAATCAATCAATGTGCGACTGATATAGTATACAACTTGCTCTTGGTCTCGTTCATTATTTTGAGCAAGAAGCGTGCCCAATGCGACATCGGTAGTGAAAATGTATAGGTGGAATGGGCATTCTAGATGGGGTGGAATGAGGATGGGTGGAGATGTGAGGTATGATTTGATGTCATCAAAGGTGGCTTGGCATTTACTATCCCATTTAAATGGGACCCCCTTCTATAAAAGATGATTAAATGACTGACACTTGTCTGAAAGTTGGGCGATGAATCACCGTATGGATTGAATCCTTCCTTGCAAGCCACGTAGCTGCTTGAGGTTCGTAGGGGGAGGCATGTCAAGAATAGCTTGGAATTTGGTGGGATCTACTTCAATGCCTTTCTATGAAATGATGAAACCCAATATTTTGCTAGTGGTGACACCAAAGACACATTTCTTTGGATTTAATCGGACATTATGTTCCAAGAGGTGATCAAATATTTGACGTAGGTCCTCAAGATGTTGACCATGGGTTTTGGATTTAGCTATGAGGTCATCAACGTAGTCTTCGATAGTTTTGTGCATCATATCATGGAATATGTAGGTCATGGCACATTGGTAAGTTGCCCCAACATTTTTGAGGCCAAAGGGCATGACCTTGTAACAAAAAGTCCCCTAAGGGGTCATGAAAGAGGTCTTGTGCTGGTCTTCTAGATTGACACGAATTTGATTATAACCTGAAAAACCATCCATGAGTGACAGTATTTCGTGTCGATTGTAGCATCGACCAACGTGTCAATGTTAGGGAGTGGAAAATTGTCCTTGGGATAAGCTTTGTTAAGATCCCTAAAATCGGTGCAAATGCGGATACCCCCTTGGGTTTTCCGATGGGAACCATGTTTGAAACCCACTCAGGGTAATCGATAGGCTGGATGAAATCGACATCAAGGAGTTTCTGTAACTCCTCCTTGACAACAAGTGCAATGGTGGGATGCATGCAATGCAACTTTTGTCAGACAGGTTTAGCATTGTCGTCCAGGACAAGGTTGTGCATGACTAACGATGGGTCAAGGCCAGGCATATCCATGTAGGACCATGCGAACACCTTAATGTAGTATCTAAGGAAATTGGTATAAAGGACACGCTCTTCTTTGGATAGGCTAGCGGTGAGGGAGATGATGTGAGGGTGTTTCGGATCATTGCCAATGTCAACTTCAATAGTGTCCTCAACAAGCATGTGAGAACCATCATGGAGTTGTGTAGGTATGGGGATGAGGTGAAGGTCGTCGATGGAATCTGGGAGCTGGAATTCATCATCTAGATAAATATCTGTATGATTAATCCATGGGATGTGAGGTGGGATGGAGGGTAATGGTGCATTGGTGGATCGCAACATGTGCGATGTTGGGAGGAATTCAGTAGCTGGGGGTTTTGGAAATATCATCTAGAGCAATAAAATTAGGGACAAGTGGGGGGACGTAATGAGGTTGGTGTGGATATCGTAGTGGAGCATACAAGTCAACAAAGATCATGTTGACCGAAGTGCTAGATATGGGAGATGTAGGTGATGAGGGTTGTGATGAATCAGAGGAGGATAGTAATGAATCCAAAAAAGGTTGGTTGTGACCTAGATTTAACACCATAGGTGGGGAGGGGGAATGAGAACGTGGGCCAATAGGTGGTGGTAATTCTTGAATGGGGAAGAATGGAATAGCGGGTGGGGGTGAAGAAGGAGGATCTTCTGGCAAAGGTGGATCAAGGGATAGGGTGGTGAAGTGGTGAGCAAGGGTTTCGACTTCATGGGGAGAGAGAGGCTCATGTGGTGGGGATGGTGGAAAGAATGTAGATGGAAGGTCAATTGTGGAATGTGGGGAAGAACTATGTATCGAAAGATTAAGCTCAAATTCCTCATCAGAAAGAAGGTCTACAGGATCAAGATCCATATTTTACAACTCATGCTCGAGTGTACTGATTGTTGGAGGATGGTAACCAATGCCGAATTGATCGGTGGGTTTGCATGAGGGAGGATGGATATAGGTGTGACACCCTTGTTCATATCTCCCTAGGCCATACCCATGCTAGTTATACATACGTAAATAATGCCAGGAAAAATTTGGATTGGACATGTGGTCAAGGTTACCGCAGAATCTGGTTTGTGGTGGTGGAGGTGTTGGAGGTTCTACGGATGAGTCAAGTCCCCCATATACAAAGTTCATGCAATTATTGGGAGGACCTAAAGGAACCACTACCCCAATAGTCAAGGGCATATCATGAGGTCGGCCAAAGTCACGGATGGATTGGATGTTGGATGGAAGGACTCAAGCATTACTTATGTTATACTCACCAGGACCTGGTGTGGTCATGAGTATTGAGACATGAGGAGGGGTCGTATGCTCAGGTGGAGGGGAGGACCCCCTAGGTGGCATAGAAGATGATGGACTTGGTGTAGGTGGATTGGTGGGTGAAGGAATGGAAGCAAAAATTGTTGAGCAAGGTGCAGGAATAGTATTGTCATTGTTGTCAACACAGTCAGATAGATCGGTTGATGCAGTGGATAGGAGTTAAGAGGTTCTTCAGAGTATGTACAGTGATTCTCCAAAATATCGAAGTGGCCCATATGCTAAAAATCAAAAGAAAATCACAAGGAAGAAAACTGTCGCGATATCGCGACATGTTGAGCAAGAAAGAAAAATTGTCACGATATCGTGACATGTTGAGAAGAAAGCAAAACTGTCATGATTTCGTGACATGTTCGGAGAGAAAGCGCAAGCAAGCAAAAATGTCGCGATTTCGTGACATGTTTGGAGAGAAAGCGCAAGCAAGCAAAACTATCGCGATTTCGTGACATGTTGGAAGAGAAAAAGGCAAGTGGAAAAACTGTCATGATTTCGTGACATGTTGGAAGAGAAAAAGGCAAGTGGAAAAACTGTCGCGATTTCGTGACATGTTGGAAGAAATAAAGGCAAGTGGAAAAACGGTCGCGATTTCGCGACATGTTGGAAGAAAAAGAGAAAGCAGGAAGAAGTGTCACGATTTCGTGACAAGTTCGAAGGAAAAAGAACAAGTAAGAAAAGTGTCGCGATTTCATGACATATTGCAAGAGAGATAGTACGGAAGAAAAAGTGTCATGATTTCGCGACATGTTGGAAGAGAAAAAGACAAGTAGAAAAAAAGAAAAAAGTTTCGTGACATATTGCAGGAGAGAGAGTCCGAAAGAAAAAGTGTCACGATTTCGTGACATATTGCAAGAGAGATAGTACGAAAGAAAAAGTGTCACGATTTCACGACATATTGCAAGAGAGAGTCTGAAAGAAAAAGTGTCACGATTTCATGACATATTGCAAGAGAGATAGTACGGAAGAAAAAGTGTCGCTGATTTCACGACATATTAAGAGAGAGAGTCTGAAAGAAAAAGTGTCACGACATATTGCAAGAGAGATTGTACAAAAGAAAAAGTGTCACGATTTCATGACATATTGCAGGAGAGAGAGTCCAAAAGAAAAAGTGTCGCGATATCGTGACATGTTAGGTTTTCATGACCCGAAGGCAAGAGAAAGAGCAAAGGAGAAAAAGTGTCACGATATCGTGACATGTCGGGTTTTCATGACCCGAAGGCAAGAGAAAGAGCAAAGGAGAAAAAGTGTCATGATATCGCGACATGTCGCATTTTTGCGACTAAAGGAGGAGAGAGAAAGTAAGAAGGCAGAAGTGTCACGATATCGCGAAAAGTAAAGAGGAAAGAGGAAGTTGAGCTATCGGATGACAAGACATTTGTGTTTTCACGGTACAAGCCAAGAAGAGTAGCAAGGAGGGAAAGTGTCACGATATCATGACATTGTGTACAACCAAGAAGAGTAGCAAGGAGGTGAAAGTGTCCGAATCACATGTTGTATTTTCGAGGGCCAAAGCAAGGAGGAAGAGAGAGAAAGTGAAAGTGTCGTGATATCACGACATGTTATTTTTATGGTTGAGTTGAAGCCGATGAAGACCGATGACAACCGACTAAAATTAGGGTTTACAATTGTCATGAAAGCCGACTAAGATTAGGGTTTTCATCACAAGAATTTTGTTATAAAAGGAGGGTTGTTTGGAGATTTGATTGAGTGTCGAAGTGTGCGAAATTCGGTCGTAGTGCGTAGAGAGCAAGTCATGTCAAATTATTCCAAGTGTGAGATTTCACTAAGGAAGCAGAGTGCGCAATAGGGAGAAGATGATTGTGAATTCATGTGCAACAAAGCAGAGTGTGCGAAGTGATTACATAGAAAAAGCAAAGTGCACAGAGAAAGCAAAGGTGACTAGTCAGGGTCTTGTAAAAGCAAAGGTATCTTACTTTAATCTTCTAGATTCATAATTGAAGTCCAAGTTGGAGCTTGGCATCAAGGGTTGGTGCTCCTTTCTATTGGTGCAGATAAATAAAGGGTTGGTGCTCCTTCCAGTGGGTGCTTGGTAAATTGATTGTAAAGTTGTTGCTTTGCAAAGGCTAGATTTGGATGGTAGTCCAAGCAGTCATTTTTGAGGAGTAGCCACATTGGTGAACCTCGTTAAATCTTGTGTTGTGTGATGCTCTTTTGTTATTCTTGTTGTATCTTGTAATAAGTTTTAATTATTGCTGTTTTAAGAGCTGTAAATTCAAGTTTAAAGAGCTACACTGATTCACCCCCCCTCTTAGTGTCATTGTAAGACTAACAATTGGTATCAGAGCTAAGTTCCTGTACAAGCCTAATCGGCTAGGGTGATCTTGGAAGTAACACAATGGCAGGTGGTGAAGGTTTCTCATCAAACAAAGCACCATTGTTTGATGGATCTAATTACGCGTTCTGGAGAATCAGGATGCAGACATATCTCTGTGCTTTGGGATATGACATCTGGGATTCAGTAGTTAGTGGATACACAATACCCATCACTCCTCCAAAAGAGGCTGACGAAAAGAAACTATTTGAGAGTAACTCAAAAGCAAAGAATGCTATCATGTGTGGATTAGCAGATAGTGAACTAGTAAATATCATGAGCTGTAATACGACAAAAGAGATATGGGACAAACTAAGGAGTATTCATGAAGGAGACGATAAGATCAAGGAGGCCAAATTACAGACACATCGAGCTCAGTTTGAAGCATTGAAAATGAACGATGATGAAAACATTGAGGCATATATGCTGAGAGTTAATGGAATCATTAATGCGATCAGAGGGCTCGACGAGGATATTGGAGACTCTACCATCATAAAAAAGGTACTAAGATCTCTTCCTCAAAGGTTTGATTCCAAAGTCTCAGCGATAGAAGAAGCTAAAAATCTAAATTATTTTAGTATAGATGAGATGTATGGTTCTTTGACTGCATATGAGATGAGGATAGGAAGATCTAAACCCACAGACAGAGAAGCGGCTTTTAAAGCCCTTAAAAATAAAAACACAAAACAAGAGTCCGAAGAAGAAGAGACATCAGATGAAATGGAAGCAAACTTTGTTAGAAAACTGAAAAAGGGAAAAGGAAAATACAGAGGGAAGCTACCATTTAAATGTTTCAACTGTGGAGGCATTGGGCATTTTGCAACTAAATGTCCACTTAAAGAGAAGAACAAAAATGATGAAGGATCGCACCAAGAAAGAAGTGACTGGAAGATGAAAACGAATTTCAGAAAAGGCAACTTCAAGAAGAAAAGTTTCATCTCCAAGAATGTCAGTTCATCGAGAAAACAGCTCCGGTGAAGAGTCCGAAGAAGAAAAATATGAAGCTCTTTTCATGGCATTTGAAGAAGTTAAATCAGAAAAGGAAGAAGGAGTGACCTCTGAAGTTTGTGGTGAAAACCTTGAGGCTGAAGTAGATCTAGAAGGTGAGTTGATCTCTGCACTTGAAGAGTGGAAGATAGAAAAGAAAAAGAATAAGAAACTTTCAAGAAAGCTTGAGGATGCAAATGGAATCATAACCAGTTTAAAAGTATAGATAGAAGAATCTAAGAAAATCTTCGAAGATCTCGAAGTGCAAATAACAATGAAAATAGATTATTGCAACAAGCTAGAAGAAGAGATTGTTGGTTTAAGAATGCAACTAGAAGAGATGAATAAGAAAATTAGTTGTTATCACAAACGTGAAGAAAGTTCTATGAAGCTGGATAAGATCATAAATGACCAAAGGCCTGCAGGCATCAAATTTGGTTTGGGTTTCATCGAAGGAGAATCATCAAGTGGATCAAAGGCCAAAAATGCAGAATCCATAAAGAATGAAGATAAGAGACAGGTTGATCAAGGAAAAATGTCTCATGCAAAAGAAAGCATTAATGCCAGGCACAAAAGGAGAATTGACAATGATGGATTCACCAATGTCACACATCAAAGAAGAAGAAGACCTATGGCTCCTACGGCAACATGGCAAAGACCATCACCCAGGTTCAATTATCCTTTCTCTGGTTTCTATTTTAAATGCAATGGCTATGGACATAAAATCTCAGATTGCAAATATAATGTAAGACCAAGGAATTTCACAAGTAGAAATGCTTTCTCTCATTTGATGAATTATACAAGTAGAATGCTATAACTCGTCATAATTTTGGGCACATTGCAAGAAATTGTAGAAGTACATTTGCATCAAATCAGTTTCAGGGAAGAAAATTTCAATCAAACAGGATGAGTCAAAATAGAAAACTTCTCGTAAAACATGCACAAGCTATTGATAAGGGAAAGGCAAAACAAGAGCTCAAATCTACTATCAAAACAGAGTGGAAAGAAAAGGAGCGTCTCAAGGAAGAAAAGGAATCCTTAATAGTTCAAACAACATTTAAAGCACAGAACAAATATGTACCATGGATACTTGATAGTGGATGCTCCAGTCATATGACAGGTGACAAACAGAAGTTTGAGAAGTTACAGAAATATGAAGGTGGATCAGTAAAGTTTGGAAATAATGATGGAGCTAAGATAGTCGGCAAAGGCTCAGTTAAAATCAGTGATGGAAAGATTAAGTCAGAAGAAGTCTTGTTCTGTGGATGGGTTGAAACATAACTTATTGAGTGTAAGTCAGATTTGTGATAAAGGTCATGAAGTAGTTTTTATGAAGCAGGGTTGTGAAGTCAAAAAAACAAACAATGGAAAATTGATAGCAACAGGATCAAGGACATCTGGTAACCTGTACACGCTCTCAGAGACTTCAAAAGGAACTTGTTTTATTGGACAAGAAGAAGAAAATTGGTTGTGGCACAAGAGACTCGGTCATATCAGTTTTGATAATCTAGTAAAAATCACCTCAAAAGGGGCAGTGAGAGATATTCCAACCATCAACAAACCTGCAAACAACATTTGTGCTTCATGCCAAAAGGGGAAGCAAACTAGAGTCACATTCAAAACAAAAGAGTACTACACAAGCAAACCTTTGGAACTAATACACACTGATTTATGTGGACCCATGAGAACACAAAGCATAAATGGTGACAAATATTTTATGTTGTGCATTGATGATTATTCTAGAATGACATGGATATTTTTCTTGAAGCATAAATCAGAAGCCTTTGATATGTTCAAGATTTTCAAAAACCAAGTTGAGAATGAAACAGGAAAGAGGATCAAATGTTTAAGATCAGATAGAGGAGGAGAATTCATTTCAGAGGAGTTTACAGAGTACTGTGAGAAATACGGTATTAAGAGACAGTTTTCAGTAGCCAGGACACCTCAACAGAATGGAGTGGTAGAAAGAAAGAACAGGACAGTGCAAGAAATGGCACGGACTATGTTGGCTGAAAGCAAAGTAGCAGATAGATTTTGGAAAGAAGCAGTCCATACTGCAGTGTATATCCAAAATAGGTACATGCTGAGAACACATGAAAGCAAAACTCCTTATGAGTTGTGGTTCGGAAAAAGGGCAACAACAAAATACCTCAAAGTTTTTGGCAGCAAGTGCTACATCAAAAGAACTGAAGATAATCTTGGTAAGTTTGAAGATAGAGCGGATGAAGGTATTTTTGTCGGTTATTCATCAAAAAGCAAAGCTTACAAATGCTACAACAAAAGGCTAAAGAAAATTGTGGACAGTGTCGATGTTAAATTTGATGAAGGTAGAGAACGAGTAATTAGCTATGAAACGAACTACCCAATTTATGAAGAGGTTATTGAAGGAGATGAGGAAAACAAAATGGAGAAGATACAGGAAATTGACTCAGATGATTTAAGTTGTGATTCAAAAATGGAAGAAAATAAGAAATTCAAAACAGGCAGCTGGCAGAGAAATCATCCTAGAGAGCAAATCATTGGAGACCCCAAAGTTGGTGTTCAGACAAGAAGAAGAGCAGTAAGTAACTACTCTCTACTATCCAGCATTGAGCCCAAAAATGTTGATGATGCAAGCAAAGATGAAAGCTGGATGAAGGCAATAAATGAAGAATTAGATCAGATCGAGAAAAATGACACTTGGGAGCTAGTACCTAGACCTGCAAATAAAAATATAATCGGGACTAAATGGATTTTTCGAAACAAATTGAATGAAGACGGACAGGTAGTTAGAAATAAAGCAAGATTAGTTTGTAAGGGTTATGCACAAGTTGAAGGCATTGACTTTGAGGAAAATTTTGCACCAGTAGCTAGACTAGAGGCAATTAGAATGTTTCTGGCTTTAGCAGTCTACAAGAATTTCAAAGTTTATCAAATGGATGTGAAATCAGCGTTTTTGAATGGGAAACTTGAAGAAGAGGTTTACATTGAGCAACCAGATGGTTTCCAACTTGGTGATGATCCCAAATTTGTTTGCAAGTTGAAGAAAGCATTATATGGCTTAAAACAGGCACCCCGAGCATGGTATGCAAGGCTAGACAACTATCTCACCCAACAAAGGTTTAAGAAAGGTATGGTGGATAGTAATTTGTATGTCAAAATAGAAAATGGGCATCTTATTGTTCTTGTTGTATATGTAGATGATATCATATTTGGCAGCAGCAAAGATGAGTCATGTAAAGACTTAGCAAATAAGATGCAGAAAGAATTTGAAATGTCAATGATTGGTGAACTTTCATATTTCCTCGGATTGCAAGTTAATCAAAATAAGAAGGGCATATTTATTTCTCAAGTTAAATATGTGAAAGAGATGTTAAAAAAGTTCACAATGGAGGATTGTAAGCCAGTTAGCACTCCCATGATGACAGGTTGCAAGTTGAGCAAGGATGACAAATCTCCACCTATTGATCAAACCATGTACAGATCTATGATTGGAAGCTTACTATACCTGATAGCTACCAGACCAGATATTTTGCAGGCAGTATGCATGGTAGCACGATTTTAGGCTAATCCCAAGGAGACTCATGTGACAATAGTAAAAAGGATTCTTCGGTATCTCAAGGGTACTATGGAATATGGGTTATGGTATCCGAAAGGTAAAGACTTCACCCTTATTTCGTATTCAGATGCAGATTGGGCAGGATGTGTAGATGACAGAAAGAGTACCAGTGGAGGTGCATTCTATCTTGGAGACAGATTGGTCGCGTGGCACAGTAAGAAACAAGAGTCAGTTTCTTTATCGACAGTAGAGGCAGAATATATTGCAGCGACAACATGTTGTACATAGGTATTGTGGATGAAACAAACCTTAAAAGATCTTGGTATTAGCTTTAGTGAGCCAATATCAGTTAAGTGTGATAACACCAGTGCCATTAACATCTCCAAGAATCCGGTTATGCATTCACGCACAAAGCACATTGCCATCAAGTATCATTTTTTGAAGGAGAAAGTTGCAGAAGGTGAGGTTAAGTTGGATTTTGTTCCAACTACAGAACAAGTAGCAGATATCTTCACAAAACCATTGCCCAAGGAAGTTTTTGAGTACCTTCAAAATAAATTGGGAGTGGTCACACTTCCCAAGAATTGACTAGCTACAGGGATCACATTCTCAGGGGGAGCATTTATATATTTGATTATCTTTTTGCTCATGTTTGTAATTTTTGCTAACTGTATTAATTTGTGCCTGAGAATGTTGTGCATGGACTCAGGGGGAGTCTGCAGTAGCCCTTTGGTATTATTGTCAAAGGGGGAGAAGAATTACAAGAAATTGCACATGTGTTGCCAACAATTCCAAAGGGGGAGATTGTTGAGCAAGGTGCAGGAACAATATTGTCATTGTTGTCAACACAGTCAGATCAGATCGGTTGATGCAGTGGACAGGAGTTAAGAGGTTCTTCAGAGTATGTACAATGATTCTCCAAAAGATCGAAGTGGCCCATATGCTAAAAATCAAAGAAAATCACAAGGAAGAAAAGTGTCGCGATATCGCGACATGTTGAGCAAGAAAGAAAAATTGTCATGATATCGCGACATGTTGAGAAAGAAAGCAAAAACTATCATGATTTCACGACATGTTGGGAGAGAAAGCGCAAGCAAGCAAAACTGTCGTGATTTCATGACATGTTCGAAGAGAAAGCGCAAGCAAGAAAAACTATCACGATTTCATGACATGTTGGAAGAGAAAAAGGCAAGTGGAAAAACTGTCACGATTTCATGACATGTTGGAAGAGAAAAAGGCAAGTGGAAAAACTATCGTGATTTCATGACATGTTGGAAGAAATAAAGGCAAGTGGAAAAACGGTCACGATTTCGCGACATGTTGGAAGAAAAAGAGAAAGCAGGAAGAAGTGTCATGATTTCGCGACAAGTTCGAAGGAAAAAGAACAAGTAAGAAAAGTGTCATGATTTCATGACATATTGCAAGAGAGATAGTACGGAAGAAAAAGTGTCACGATTTCACGACATGTTGGAAGAGAAAAAAAGACAAGTAGAAAAAGTGTCGTGATTTCATGACATATTGCAAGAGAGATTGTACGAAAGAAAAAGTGTCACGATTTCATGACATATTGCAGGAGAGAGAGTCCGAAAGAAAAAGTGTCACGATTTCGTGACATATTGCAAGAGAGATAGTACGGAAGAAAAAGTGTCATGATTTCATGACATTTTCAGAGAGAGAGTACGAAAGAAAAAGTGTCACGATTTCATGACATATTGCAAGAGAGATAGTACGAAAGAAAAAGTGTCACGATTTCACGACATATTGCAGGAGAGAGTCCAAAAGAAAAAGTGTCACGATTTCATGACATATTGCAAGAGAGATTGTACGGAAGAAAAAGTGTCATGATTTCACGACATATTGCAGGAGAGAGAGTCCAAAAGAAAAAGTGTCGCGATATCGCGACATGTTGGGTTTTCGTGACCCGAAGGCAAGAGAAAGAGCAAAGGAGAAAAAGTGTCGCGATATCGTGACATGTCGGGTTTTCACGACCCGAAGGCAAGAGAAAGAGCAAAGGAGAAAAAGTGTCGCGATATCGCGACATGTCGCATTTTCGCGACTAAAGGAGGAGAGAGAAAGTAAGAAGGCAGAAGTGTCACGATATCGCGACAAAAGTAAAGAGGAAGAGCAAGGAGGCGAAAGTGTCACGATATCGTGACATGTGTTTTCATGGGTACAAGCCAAGAAGAGTAGCAAGGAGGCGAAAGTGTCGCGATATCGTGACATGTTGTGTTTTCACTGGTACAAGCCAAGAAGAGTAGCAAGGAGGCGAAAGTGTCGCGATATCGCGACATGTAGCTTTTTTGTGGTCCAATGCAAAGAGAAAGAGAGAAAATAAAAGTGTCACGATATCGTGACATGTATTTTCGGGGGCCAAAGCAAGGAGAAAGAGAGAGAAAGCGAAAGTGTCACGATATCGCGACATGTTGTATTTTCGCGGTTGAGTTGAAGCCGACGAAGACCAATGATAGCCGACTAAAATTAGGGTTTATAGTTGTCATGAAAGCTGACTAAGATTAGGGTTTTCATCACAAGAATTTTGTTATAAAAGGAGGGTTGTTTGGAGATTTGAATTGTTGAGGAAGGTGAGTCGAAGTGTGCGAAGTTCGATCGTAGTGCGTAGAGAGCAAGTCGTGTCGAATCATTCCAAGTGTGAAATTTCACTAAGGAAGCAGAGTGCACAACAGGGAGAAGACGATTGTGGAGTTCATGTGCAACGAAGCAGAGTGTGCAAAGTGATTTGCAGAAAAAGTAGAGTGCATAGAGAAAGCAAAGGTGACTAGTCGGGGTCTAGCAAAAGCAAAGGTATCTTACTAAATCTTCTAGTTTCATAATTGAAGTCCAAGTTGGTGCTTGGCATCAGGAGTTGGTGCTCCTTTCTATTGGTGCAGATAAACAAGGGGTTGGTGCTCCTTCCAGTGGGTTCTGGTAAAGTGATTGTAAAGTTGTTGCTTTGCAAAGGCTGGATTTGGATGGTAGTCCAAGCAGTCATTTTGAGGAGTAGCCACATTGGTGAACCTCGTTAAATCTTGTGTTGTGTGATGCTCTCTTGTTATGTTTGATTTATTTGATTTTAAGGTTTAATTATTTTTGTTTTAAGAGCTGTGAATTTAAGTTTAAAGAGCTACACTGATTCACCCCCCCTCTCAGTGTCATTGTAAGACTAACAAAAATATCAAATTGAGCTAACTAGTCATCAAGACGAGAGGCAAGTTGTGTCCACTCATAGCACTTAGTAGGTTTTTCAATGATAGGATGATTGGCATGTGTGAATTGGGAATTGGGGATGGAAGCAGTGGTGGGTGAATAGGAGATTACCCATGTTTGCACTGAGCAGGGTACATAGTAGCGAGAAGATGTAGGATATGTGGGAAGAATTGGTGGGTTGCTAGGTGAATATGGAGTGGAAGGTGTAGCAAAAAAGATAAATGGAGGAGGTGGCATGAAATGCGAGGAGCGATGATGAGATAATGTGGGTGTAGCTTGTGTGGAGGGATGTTGAGGTGGATTGGAAGAGGTGGATGCAATGTTGCTTGGATCGGGTGGTGGAGGAGGAGATTGTGAATTTGATGGATACATGTTATCAAGGGATCAGCATGGATTAGGGGTGAATTGTATGGATTATGAGGGTGGACCAGGGGGAAGAGTGATGATATTGCAAAATTTGAATGGATCACTATCGATGATGATGCAATGAACTAAGCCATTATGGATATATTTAATATAATTATGGAGTGTTGAGGGGATGCATTGCATGTCCCGAATCCAAGGGAGTGTGAGGTCACCTTTGAAACTTTTAATAATAAGATTACTATGGCATCAATTCTAAAAATACCTTATCCTTTTGGGAATTTTACAATATGCACAAAATCTTCTTTAGAAGGATTAGGAATATTTTTATCACAAAATGAAGCTATAGTAGCCTATGAATCTATAGAACTTAATAATAATGGGTTGAACTATGTTACGCATGATCTAGAGTTGTAGTAGTTATTCATGCTCTTAAGGTTTGAAGGCATTACTTATTGAAAAAATATTTTGAGCTAAGAACAAATCACCAAAGCCTAAGGTATGTTTTTACCCAACCAACGTTGAATGCAAGGCAAAGAAGGTGGATATAATTCCTAGCTAAGTATGAATTTGGTATTGTATATATCAAAGGAAAATAAAATAAGGTGGCTAACACCTTGAGTAGGAGGAGGAATATAACAGTTGTAACATGAAGTCATATTGATTTTATTGGAAAAGTAAAAAAAATGTAGTTATAAAATCCATATTGCAATAAATCTGACTAAAGTAGAGGTTAATCCTTAATAAAGTGGGGATTTTAATATAAAATATGAGCTTTTGTGCTTCAAATATAGGTTTGCTATACCAAAAATTTAGAGATCTAAGCATAATGATTATGCAAAAGTTACCCTATTCTCCACATTTTGCTCATCTAGGAGGTTCCAAGATGAGAGAGAATATGTAAAATATCTTTTATTGGCTTGGAATGAATTAGTAAGTCATTTGTTTCATTTTTAGGTGTTTAGAATGTCAAAAAATAAATGTAGAACATCAACATCCAATAGGAAAACTATATCCATATGATATACTTACTCAAAAGTGGTGGGTCATCTCGATGGATTTTATTATGGGTTTACCTAAAACTAGGTACCAACATGATGCAATTATTTTAGTGGTGAATAAGTTGACAAAGGTTGAACACTTCATACGAGGTAACATTAAGGATGATGCACTAACAGTGGCTATTAATTTTGGCAAGGAAATAATCCGATTGCACAATTTTCTTGAAGTAATTACCTCAAATAGAAACTCTAGATTTGAATTAGAATTTAGGCAAGCTCTTCACTATGCCTACAATACCAAGTTGAATATCATTTCTTCCTACCATATAAAAATAGATGGAAAAATAGAGAGGGTAAACCAAGTCCTCAAAGACATGCTCTACATGTATGACATGGATCAAAAGTCTAAGTGGGAAGACTATTTGAATTTGGTAGAATTTGCATATAACAATGGATACCATGCATCCTTTGGAATGGCTCCATTCGAGGCCTTATATGGAATAATATGCATAACACCTCTATCTTGGGATAATCTAAAATATCGTGTAGTGATCATACTGAACACTATAAAGAAGATGGAGGAACAACTCAAGATGATTTGACAAAGGCTCAAGGAAGTAGTTGATCACCAAAATAGCTATGTGGATTTAAAAAGGTCACCAAGGGAATTATTTGAGGGAGATAGATTCTTTTTAAGAGTGTGGCCAAAGAAAAGTACCATCAAGTCAACTAATTTGGATCCTCAACTTGTTGGGCCATTTGAAATAATTGATAAGATTAGTCTAGTAGCCTATAAGCTCACCTTACTGCCCAACCTGTCATATATCCATAACACTTCCCACATATCCCTAATTAGAAAATATGTTTTTTATCCCTCTCATGTGTGGAATGCATCTAATTTTCATATGGTAGATCCCACAACTATTGAAGTACAACATATCAAGATTTTAGGGTTTCATTCCAAAACTCTAAGAAACCATACCTTAGATTGATGTAAGGTCTAGTGGGGCCATTTTTCTAAGAATTGTGCTACTTGGGAAGATGTTGATATAATGAGAAATAAATTCCATTTTTTGTTTGAATTAAATATTTTATTTTTAGAAAACACAAGGGACTGCGTTTAGTCCTAGGAGAAATATGTAATGGCTCATCTTGGTAGGACATCCCTTGTTTTTTTATTTAAGATGTGTTGATAATTAATATATCATTTTATTTTTCTATCAATATGATTTGATAGGTGTACTTTATGCTTACTTGAGTTGGATTATGTTATTTTGTAGTACATGGTTATGTTGATGAGTTTTATGGTTCTAGGACGAGGTACTCTCATGGATGGATTGGTATAGGACAACAGTTGGATTTGAGAGAAGTGTGAAATGGAAAATGATGAATTTTAAGTCTAACAATCCATAGGGGTAAAACAATCATATAAAAATATTAAATGTTTGTATGTGTGATTAAATCCATCATCAAGCAATGAGGTTGCTATAAATGCAAAAGAGCCCTTACCCTTGTGCCTAGGTAGTTGACAACCTTGTAGTTATCATAATACCTCTTGCTTAGGTAATAATAATGTTTATGCATATCTATCTTCTTGTTTATTATTAGATGCATCTTAGTTGGAGTGAGGATAGCCTTTTCCAAGAGCCCTGGTGTTTCTTAGGCTCTTAATTTATCATGAAGAAGCATTAATACTTGTGTTTTAAAATATAGAACTTAATTGGTTAAATATTTAATAATTAAAATATTAATAATAATGTTAGCATTATTAATACTTTAAAATATTAAATACTAATTTTAATAATTAATATTAGCATTAGACAAGATAAATTAGTAATATTATTAATTAATTTAATACTATGAAATGAGTAAATAATTTAATTACTAATACCTTTACTTAAAAAGTATTAGTTAATTAATATTAATCTTATTGAGTTAATACTTTATAAAAGGGCACATTTAATAAATAAATATTATTATAAGAAATAAAGTTCATATTTTAAATATTGTTGGGAACTTTGGAAAGTGTTGGAAAGTTAATCATTTTGAAACATAGCAAGAAAATCCAAGAGAGAGTTACCCGACTCTTGAGCTTCATATTTCCCATATTCTTTCTCTTCCTCTCCTCTCTAAATCCAATTTCAATATTCTTACTGCCAAGGTTTGGGAGGATTGTTGGATGGGAGGAAATTGCAAGGTGTGAAGGATTGGGAATAACATGGAATAATTTAGGTTTATTGTCATGGAGGTAATTTATTTTTATTTTCTTCTTTGAGTGAGTGTAAATGGTTATATGCTTTATTTCATTGGTTTCACCATTTGATTTCCAAACTCTCGATTTTTCTTGGATCCCTATTTGGATACCTAAATATATGAGTAGAGGTCTATTGTATATTTTCAAAGTTACATCCAAAAAAAAAATCCAATTGAACTTTGAATACCTTCTAGTAGCTTTGGTATGGTTAATGGATATCTGAGTTGGTATATTTTGAGTTTTCATTCATGCATTTTTTTCTATTTAAGAGGTAAAAATGTAATTGTTTGTGGAATGTGGAACAAAAAAATAGAGGCTTTATCATTTTGAAGTGATAACAAAAATAATTGTGTGGGTGTGCAATCATTGGAGTGCACAACACCAAGTTTTGTGTGATAGCATTTTCTCCCTACAAGCTCTAAAACACTTCATTTTTGTATTTGGTTGGAGTTTTATTTAGTTTCCATTGCTGGTAGCAAAATCAAATATATAAAACATAAAATTTGTAAGGTATTTGTTTATTTATTTTATTTAATTGGCTCTCTATATATGATTTTACTCCAAAATAATTTTTGGCTAAAGGAGGGTTATTGTTTTTTATATAAGCCTTTCCAGTTATCTCTCATCTGTATTGTGCTTACCTTCAATTTAGATTCAGTAAAAATGAATAATTTTAATAATTCAATCATGTTGAAGGGAAATTAATAGATTTAAGAATCTGCTTACCAAGGCTTTAACTTAAACGATAGGAAACTCATTATTTGAATGAGAAGATTGGAGTTAAATGTAGTGAACTATTTGTTTCAGCAAAGTAGATTGGTGTTGAATGTAGTGAAACCATTTCTCCTCATGGAGAGGATATATTACACAACAAAGGCAATTTAAAAATACTATTGTCAAATTGAAGGGTGTTTTAATGATTACTAAGGTTGTCAATGGCATCCAAGAGAGGTCAAATGTGCTCATTGTTTCCCCAAGTCCTTCAGATTCGATAATCTCATTTGTAATTTTAGTTTATCTTGTAAAAAAAATACTAATAATTTTTCATAGGATTTTTAAATAAATCTCAAGGTTTAGAATCATATAAAAATAAAATTATACATTTAATATGATTGAATATTTATATATTATATAAACTATAAACATTAAAAATTACTTTACTCTCTGCATCTTGCCAAGATTATTGGGTTATTTTTGCCTGTGTATAAGTTATATCTACTTTGCTAGAAAGAATACTAATATATGGAAGTTAAAATAATTTCATAACATCCATATATCATAAGGTAAGTTTGGAGCATATACAATTACTATTAATGGTTGATAACCATGTTAGTGATTATGTATTTTTTTTAAGTAATAGGGTATAGTATAGTTAGGAATGTCCTATGTATTGGTAGAGGCCAACAAGGCTCCATTCCTCCTATGCCCAACCTGTTGAAAGTGGCACCTCGAAAGGGGTGTTTTCCATTATAAATTAGTTTATACCCAGGTGTTGTAGGTGATTTGGAGAGGAGAGGGCAATCCTCCAAGGGAGGTCCTAGGTTCAAATCTCCACCCTACCAAAAATTTGAATTGGGTACCCAAAATCCAATTGATAATGTTGGTGCGAGGCAGGGCTGGGTGCAACCCCCGGGTGACTTTGATGGTGTATAACCCCCTGTTCGTGGTATCTTAGACCAAGGCAACCCCGCAAGGGATTTTTCACTTTATATATATATATATATTAATTCTAGAAAAAATATAAGTATTATAGTTTGGTCTATTGAAAAAGTAATAAACCCATGTTTTAAGAAATTTGTAAGAGTTGTAAATGGAAATATTGTATTGGTAATAACTCTACATTTAAGGAACAAGGAATTATTATTTACTATTGAAGGATGATTATTAAATTAATCCAAGGGTATAGATGTGGTTTGTGTAGCAAACAAAACGTAATAGAGTGAGATAAGTATGAGCTTCTCTCGTTTATGGCTAATAAGCTTTGGAAAAATGTTTTAAATTCTATCATGTATTTGAGATCTTATATTGTTGTTGAATGATTTTATTTGTATGATGAATGTTAGGCTTACATATACATTCAAAGAGCTTTCTTGATCCCTATACTTATATTCAAATCACAATGGAGAAAAGACCTATCAAATAGAAAATATTGAAAAAGAAGATGAGACTTGGTTACTATTATGTATTAATGTATTGAAATATAATATTTACATTTGAAGATAAGAAAACATAGAAGGTGTCATGTTATGTAATGATTTGATGAGGGAATGAATATCCTTGTAAACACTCTTGATGTATTATCATAATTTTATTAGTATCATTAAAAAAGTGAAATATGAATTATTGTTTTCCTTCTATGTTAAGTTTCTTTGGAAATAATTTATAGATAGTGGGACAAATTATTGGTATTTAATGAAAATGATGATGGATTAATAGAAGAAAGCAATCAATGATATTTTGTTATGTTTTCTAGATGTATTTTTATTTTCTTTTATGTAGATAAAGGAAATACCTAATTTCTAGTATTATATAGGAATGAAATACCTAATTTCTCTAGTCTTTATCAATATGTTATATTAATTTTAGTATTGAATTTTGGGTATGATTTACTATAGAATTGTTTTTGTGAGATATGCAAATATTTTGAATAGGACCATTAGGTTAAGGGAGGTTTTATTAAGGGTACAAGACACTAAGTGCCATATTAGTTAACCCTAGAGTTGAGTTGCACCCAATCCTAGTTGAGTTTGTGGGTAGACAAATCAACTAGGTAATTTTGGTGAATGTGTTTGAAAAACCCTAGTAGTGAGGCTTAGGTGATCCTAGAGATGAGGCTTAGGATGGTCATTCAAACTAACAAAAGCAATATAGTTGTGGTATCTTATAGGTAGTAAACTGTGACCATTATCATAATCAGGAGAGTGGTAATGGTCTTAGTTTCATGGGTAGATAGAACTAACTAATCACTAAGGCACCATACCATAGTAATCCTACATAGGTGTGTCATATTAAGAGATATGGGCCTTAATTTTATAGGCATCACCATAAGAGATATGTAGGGTTAGGGGATAGGAATCACCTTTAAGTGATATGGACCATATCGTATAACCTTATGTCATGGTCAAGTTGTCTCGTACAAGGTAGTGTAGGGAAATGGGTGGAATCACTTATGGTGTCTTTTCTAATGGTGAGGTTAGAAGAGTGAACTCGAAGAAATACTGGAGACTATACACTCCTATCCACTTGATTTTTTATTGTAGCGATAATAAACTCGAGATGATTATGCCTTAACACTATTGAATTTATTGGATCTTCTTAGTGAGTTAATTAATCCTTGTAAAAGAAAAAAAAAATTCTCTCTCCCTAGGGTCAAGAAAGAGGGTCGTTACACATATTTCAAAGTCTCTCTCAAGTACAATTACATATATTGAAAGCAATAGCTTCTTCCACATACCAAAAAGTATCTTGAAAGAATATCGAAATGTTTAGGTATATTAGTAAGCCCCCTAATTTATATTGACTTAATTAGTATCTCAAGAAAAGGAGATATAAGGAACTAAACCAATTTATTCTCTTTCTTAATCAACTTTTAAATTTAATAAATTAATATATCCTATTTAATCTCACTCCATGGTTGAACACCATTATAACACTCATAGTAGAGGATGCATAGGCTTCTCCTACATTCCCCCTTCCAAACTAACCATGAAAAATAAACTCCTTTTGAAAACCCCAATCTTGATGAGGATGAGTAAAATATCTTAGAAAAGGTATCTTTTGATTTTTTAGACCATATAAGAGACATTATATGATGAAGTAGGTATTTATTTTTGGACATCCTTAGTGATGATACTCACAATCAAAATGTCTCAAAGGAAAATAACAACCCATCAAATAGACGACCAAGTAAAAGTATTAATCAAATAAATGAAACCAATGGTCAAGTATCACTTCTAGCCTCAATACATCTATCACCATATTTGTTGATTCTACCACTCCCATTATTTCTACCATAGGAAGTAGGGGTCAAAGCATCCCATCATCTTCAAAATACCACATGCTCACATCCAACATAGATTTTTTTATACTCATAAAAACCAACCCATGACACAGCCAATCCCCATAGATGTGAATACCTCTAACCCCTTTTCTATCATTCTCTCTATATCCAATCATGTCCCTATTACTTTGAATACTACTTATACTAATATTTTTGTCTAAAATATTTTAGAGATAAACTATACAACACCTCTTTTGGTGTAAAAACATATGACACCACCATTGGTTTCACTTCCTCAAGTATCTCAACCCTATATTAACCCACAAACTCCGATAATATTACCTTAAGAACCTCTAAATCCACCCTCTCTTGAATACCAAAGCATAAATGCTAAATTAGAGCAACTTTAAAATTGAAAATCTAAATTAGAGGATCTAGAATTACAAATGGCCTCTCTTAGAGGATCCTTATCCAATAATAAATATTCTTATGATGAATTCTACAATCAACCATTAGACCCCATCATATCTAGTCGACCTTTCTCACCCGAATTTGAAAATCCCAAATTTTAAATGTATAACAGTAAGCAATATCCAGTTAATCACCTTAGACACTTTCAAATTACTTGTAATGATTTTGCTCATTATAAAATATTGCTTCTCAAGCTCTCTCCTAAAATTCTTAGTGGTATTGCTTTAGAATGGTATTTTTAAATATCTCACCATTCATTAAGAGCTTTAGAGAGCTTGTGGAAATGTTTGTCCAAAAAATTTTAGTGTACATTGAAGGAAAGATCACAATTGATGACTTTTATCAACTAAAAAAAACTAAATACAAAACATTTGTTGATATCCTAGCTAAATGGTGAGCCCTAGTAGGGAGACTTCAATATGTACCCCTACAAAAGGAAATTATACATATTTTCATATGTAACTTGTATGACTAATTGGCCTATCCAATGGAAACATATAATATTTCCTCTTTCAAAGAGGTGGTTTATCTCACCAAATATGTAGAAGCCACCATCCTATAAAGAGAAAAACTTAAACTTAAGAAATAAGAGGAAGCTTCATCCTCCTTGAAAAATAAAGGATAATATAAGAATAAGCAAATAGTGGTTGATGGAGTCACAAATTATTGTCAAGCTAAAAATATAAGCACAACAATAATGACATCCTAAAATATTATCCTGATAAAACAAAAAAATCCCAAATATAATTTTACTAGGGTAAATCAATCTCCTTCCACCATTTTAAAACAACTTCTTAAAGCAAAAATTATAGAAATCCCACCAATTAAACCTTTAAACACACAAAAGAGCTACCCCATTGGTATAGCCATAATAAGCATTGTGATTTTCATCATGTCCCTAGCCACAAGACTAATAAGTATAATACCTTATGTAACCTCTTTCAATACCTTATACAAGGTGGTCAAATTGTTATCATTGGTTCCAATGTACAATCTTCTTCTAATATAGATCTTAAAATCTTCCAATATCCCTTACCTAATCAAAACTATAAAGCATATAATTATGTCCAAAATATGGTAGGCACAATCAATTTATCCCTTGCCTATGTTATAACCTAATTAAAGGATAAAAATTAATCTTTAATTCAACCATCATGACCTCCCTTGGTCCTTGATTAGAAAACTAAGGCCTTTTACTTGAATAAACCTTCTTTGGTTTTCTAACCCACTCATAACAACCAAAATTCTTTTAACCTTTATCATCAGCTTAAGAATATCCCTAAAAATATCTCCCTTCTATAAATTTTGAAAACTTCTCCTTCCCATAAGGAAATAATACTCAAAATTTTGAACAAACAAGAAGTCCCTCAAGAAATTACTCCCAATGATATCACCAACATGGTAGGTTCTATTGGTGTCAACAATACAATCCTAGTATTGCATGAAAGTGATATCCCTTTATCATCTGTCATTGGATTTAGCCCTTTCTATCATAACATATATTGGTAATAAGCTCATTAAATAAGTCCTTGTTGATAATGGTTCAACACTCAACATTGGCAATAGAAAATTTCTTAGTCACTTTAGACTAACCAAAAAAGATTTACACAAATCCAATTTCATCATTAGGGCCTTTGATAATGAGGAGCAAGAGTAGCAATACAATAATATTTCCCCTTCAATTTGGGACCCACATCCTTAATACCCTTTTCTATGTTATCCCTTATGGTTTGTCTTGTAAAATCCTTCTTTGACAAGCCTAGATTCATACCATGAGGAGCATCCTTTCCACATAACACCAATGTCTTAAATATAAATATCAAGGAAGGACAATCCATGTCCCTACTATTCCTAAACCTTTTGCAAATTGCCAAGCAATTGAGGCAAATCAATCTAATAAAAACCTTTGTCCATCCCTCCATCCTCATTACTACCTACTACTTGCTTCCATACCATCGATAATGCATCAAAGTTGATCACTTTTAATGATCAATATGAAGCAAGTAATAATAAAATTGAGAGATCAAGTATCATTCTTATTAATACAAACAATGAAAATTAAATTCAATCCCAACATGATAATTGAGAAAATTCTAATAATAATTATAGTCAAAATGATGATCTATTTTTAGACCTAACCAACCTCTTCCTTTCTCCATAAACCTTAGGTTTTCTTACTAAAAAAGCCATAGTCATATAAATAGGGATTTTTTCCTTCATTTGTGTTGGCCCTACCTATGAAGAACAACTTTGTGGTAGTAACACCCTCCTCACTAAATGTTTATATGCTTCATACTATTCATCCCCCTTTATCTTGTATTAAAAAAAAAATTGGCCAATATGGGATATTGAGAAAAGGGTTTAGGTTGGCATGAACAAGGTATTAAATATCCCTTAGAGGCTATAATGTGGTAATACATTGTGGGATAGGCTATATCTCCAATATGAGTGAACTCATTCTTGCTTCACTATCATATGACAATGATGATGAGGTTAATTATCTCTTTGAATAATCCCATAATGATATGATTTCACTATATAGGTTGCTTTAGTATGAATAATATGAAAAGAAAATTTTATCTCTCCCTGGTTTTGGTACTTGTTAATTCACACAATTTTCCAGTTTCAATCTTTTGATCGTGGTTTATCCTAAGTTGATAATTAGTGAGAATAAATATGAGGAGAAAAATATTCCCTACAATCCTAACCAAGATGATTCTTGTGTTGGAGGATCCTCTTCCTAAATATTTAGTTTTTCCACCTTATAAATACTAAATCATGAACAACCATATTTAAGATTAATTGATTTTGAGTGCTTGGAAATCTTATCTACCCCTCCTTAATTTGAGGATGAGTCACATATCCTCATAGAGGAGATGATAGGCATCATCATCGGTACCATTGATAACCCCAAAATTCTAAGGCTTGGTAAAGTCTTAACTCAAGATGAGTATGAAGAATACACCAACCTCTTGAAAGAATTTAGTGATATCTTCACATCAACTTATATTGATATGCCAGGCCTTGATCCCTCTCTAGTTTTCCACCATCTGGTCATGTGACCAAATGCAAATCTTTTCAAATAAAAATTAAGAAAAATGCATCCTAAAGTCACCCTCTTTGTTAAATGTGAACTACAAAATATCCTAGACATTAATTTTATCAAAGGTATTGACTATTCTAACTAGATCTTCAACATAATTCTTGTTGCTAAGTAAGATACCATTAGATTTTACATGAAATTTCAAGACATAAATAAGGCCTTTCCCAAATATGACTTCTCTCCACCTAAAATCAATATGAGAGTCTACTTTACCATCAATTCTGGAATGATATCCCTCATGGATGACTTTTTAGGATACAAACCAAATAAAGATCACTCTTGAAGACCAAGAAAATATATCCTTCACCATCCCTTGGGGAATATTTTACTATCAAGTCATATCTTTTGACCTAAATAATGCTAGAGTAACATAGAAAATAGCAACAACCTATATTATCCATCATATGATGTATGACATTATGGAAGATTATGTTGATGACCTTATTTGGCATTCCCTAAACCACAAAGACCATGTTCATGATCTACATCACATATTCGAGCAATTAAGAGAATATAAGGTCTTTCTAAAACCCTAAAAATACATCTTTGGGGTAACCTTAGGTAAATTGTTAAGGTTTCTTATATCCCATAAAGGGATTGAAGTAGATCTTACCAAGATATCAACCATTATCAACACATCATCTCCTTGGAACTTAACATACCTTTGTAGTCTCCAAGAAAATTTGTAAGATATTTGAAGGTTTATCTCATAACTTGTAGATAAATGTCATCCCCTTTCTAAAATTTTGAGGAAGAATACTAAATTCAAATGGGACAGTGAGTGTTAAGCTACTTTTTATGCTCTCAAAATGTATTTTTTATCACCTCCTATCCTTGTACCTTCCAATCCATCTAAACCATTATTGTTATATAGTATCCATAGTATATAAACTTGGAGCTATGTTATCTCAATATGATATCAACATCATGAAAGAGTTATTTATTATATCAGTAGAACCTTAGCTAGTTACAAAACACATTACACAACCTTAGAAATGTTATGTTTAGCAATGGTATTTTCTTCACAAAAATTAAGGCATTACATGCTCAATTAGAATACCTTTGTCATAGCAAGGATTGATGCCTTATGTTACCTTATGTCTAAACCCCACCCTTTTGGTTGGATATCTAAATGGATCGTCACCCTTAGTAAATTTAATCTCAAATTTATTAGCCAAAAATAATTGAGAGCACAAGTAATAATTTACCAATTAGCTACAACACCATTAGAATCCAATCACCTATTAATAATAGACTTTCTTTATGAATATATTCTCTTTATAGACACCACTCAACCAACCAAATTCTTTGATATTATATTTTGATAGCACCCAATGCATCAAAGAGCGGGGGTAGGGATTGTATTATTCACCCCACAAAAAAAGCTTTTTTCCTCTATCATTCAAACATCAGTTCTCATGTACCAACAATACTATACAAAATGAAGCACTTATCCTAGGACACTAATACACAATAGCTTTACAAGTTAAAATCATCTTCATATTTGAATACTCCTAGCTAGTAGTCAAGCAAATCAATAGTATCTACCAAACACAGGATGAGAAATTTAGTCCATATAAAGATATAATCAATAAGTTACTGACCTATTTCAAAAAATTCACCATTAATACCATCCCAAAATTAATTAATTACCACACATATGCCATGACTATAGCCACGTCTCTTATATCTCTATAATTAGAGGATGAACAAGCCATAATCATGATGCGTCTAATCAAAGAATCCATAAATTTGGAATCTAGTCAATCTCCCTTAAACATCTGCACTATTAACACCTCTCCCCTAAAAAAAAATGGTATCAAGATACTTTCACGTTCTTAAAGGATGGATCACTACCTAAAGGGTTCAGTTAAAATGAGCATAAAATATTCAAGCAATATGTCTATTGTTATGTTATTGTTGGGGATATTCTATAATGATTTTCCTTCAATAAATTACTCCTTGGATGTCTAAACATGGTTGAAACATAAGTAGACATTAAGAAGTACCATGATGGTTCATATGTTGGCCACTTTATTGGTGTATCAATCACCAAAAAATCCTTACGATGGGATACTATTGGTCATCTATGGAAAAATATTCTTACAATTATGTTATAAAATGTGACAAGTACCAAAAACATGATAACCACATTTATGCTCCCTCCCAAACACTGCAACTGATCACTTCACCATGGCCTATTTTTATATAGTGCATTGATATCATTGGTAAGATAAATTTATAATCATATAATAGTCATAAATTTATTATCATAGTCACTAAGTGGGTCAAAGCCATACCTTTTATCTTTTCCATATCTCTAAAGTCATCCTTAATAAGATCCTCTACTACTAAGGCATAGCATTCATCCTAATCTTATACAATGGCACATATTTCAAAAACAAATAATTCTAGAAGGTCTATACCAAATACAAAATTCAACACAAATGGTCGACACCTTACTATCCTCAAGTCAATGACCATGCAGACGTATCTAATAAGACATTGATCAAAATCTTAAGAAATCAGTTGGTAAGACAGGCTAAGATTGCAACTTAAAATTGTATCCTACATTATGAGCTTACCACACAAGTGTTCAAACTCCCATAGAAGCAACACCCTATGCCTTGGTCTATGGCACCCAGGTTGTCTTCCCTTTTGAACTTGAAGTTACTTCTTTGTGAGACTTGTTACAAGACTCATTTTTCGATGACAAAAACTGGATTGATGATCTTAATCAATTAGAACTCCTTACAAAAAGAGAATCCATGCTCTAGAACACCAATGTGCCTACCATATTAGGCTTCAATGTGCCTACGAAAATAAGGTGCAATATAGGTCCTTTGGTATTGATGGTATTATCCTTAAATAAAATTAGAACACCAATGTCAAAGATGAGCGCAAAGGTAATGTTGTGACTGTTGTACAACACACCCCAATTTTGGGGACCCACTTAAAATTTTGATATTTTGGGGGTTTTTGGTTTGCTTTGAGTGATAGTTTTAGTAGGTCTAAGGTTCTTTGTTGGTTAATGCCTTATTTTGATTATTTTTGTGTGCTGGTTAGATTTTAATATTTTGGTTAATTTTAATGTTTTGAATTAAAGCAATTCAAACATTTAAATTTGATTAAACCAAATAAACAAATAAATAATAAAATATAGTAAATAAATTTAAAAAAAAAAAAAGTGAAAAGGAAGTCTAATGAAATCCAAAGGTTATTATTTTTATGGTGGGGAAATATTTTTGTGATTGATATTCTTGTGTTAGATTTTATTAATATTTATTTTCTTATATAAAGATATGATTATATCGAACCAAAAAAATAACATTTAAAATGGATATACATTGTATCAATACCATGTTCGATTGGGTTCTTATGAGATAATGTAGGTTTTCATCATGTTATAAGACCTTAGGGCTTCAATCGTTGTATTAACATAGTTATTGGATGTGCCATGCAGATATTATGAGGCCTTTGCGATATAGGGTGCAGACCATCATGGAATAGGTGCCCTTCGTATGTACAAAAATAAGATTCAGTCAATGCATTTACGGGGACCTACAAGCATCATGTAGACTGTACCATCAAGAGGAACACATTTCTATGGGAGCACATGGTGGAAAATTATCATTAGGTTATAAAGGATATTGGTCATGATCGTTGAGGCAAGGCTTAATCCAATCAACCAGTGGACACGGATGAGGTCGCTATGGATAAAGCTGACAAGAATTGAACATGAGCTTGTGGATGTAGTGCATAATACATTGCCAACTCATCGCAAGAGTGGACCCACTGAATGATAAAGTCGATAATTTGGGCTTCAATGATGGAAGGATATCTGTGAGATTGTTACGAGAAATCAAGAACGGGTGATGCATAACTTGGGGAAGGTCTCTCGGTAAATATAAATAGTGGGGAACAATTAAAAATCTAAAAAACAAAAATTGAAAGGTGATTTATGCTTTGGCTTTAGTCATGGTCGCTAGCAGTTAATGGAAGTAGATACGAGCAAGACCACATAATAGGAGTGGATCAATATTGGGCACCGTTCCCATAGGTACCTTCGAAAGGTACCATTCGATGATATGTTACAAAAAGGTCATTTATCTTTCCATGTCAACATTGGAACAGTGTCCTGGGCAAAGCACTCTAGCAAAGCATATGTTCACAAATGCTTTCATCGTATCGACATGTGAAGGGGAGGATGAGGTGCAAGAACATCGCTAAAAGGTTGCTTGAAACGAATGGTTGCTTGAAACAAAATATGAAATGAATGGTTGCTTGAATATTTTAAATACAAAATTGAAATAGAGCACAAGGACTGGAATATTTTTGAAATAGGGAAGCGTGAAGAGGATTGGAAGGTCTTCAAGCTATTGTAAATTGGTTTTTTCCACATTGTATGTAGAAAAAAATTAGTTTGCAATGAAAATTGGTTTTCATTGCACATCTTTCTCATGCATGTATTGAAGTTATTTAATGGTTTTTTATGCATGGATATGGTAGCATCATTCAATGTTTTAATGCATGCATTTTTTTCTCAGACTCTTGCACTTAACCAGATTTAGATTGTGTGGATGCACGTCTAATCTATTTTTTTAATATTCATAATCTTCCATTCTCTACAGAATAGGAGAATTAGTTTACAGTAGCTCTCTTTAGTCATTTTCCCACACCTTGTTTTCATATTATTTCAGATTTTAATTTTTTTCTCTAACCCTAAACTTTGTCATTTTTATATATTCATTCTATTTTCTTTAAAATTTCATCAACTACTCAAATCCCTAAAAGGTTATATTATTTTACACAAGAAAAAAATATTAATGGGGGTTTTGAAGTAATTAAAACATCCAAATAATTTTGTTGCTCAAGGCTAACTTATTAAATTATTTGGACTCATTTAATTAAGGCAAATTTTTTTAAGGTTCCAAAATAGATTCTTGCACTTCATAGGTTTTATTATTTAAAATTTGTTTAACAAAGCAAGACAAAAAAAAATGTTAAAAAAGCAAGGTATAATCTATTTCACAAAGCAAGATAAAATGAATTAAATCACCTTTCTAGGATTCATTTTTCAAATTTAGATTTAGTCATTTTATTTTATGCTCAAAATAAAGATTAATAAAATAAGATAAAATTGGTTAACAAAGCAAGATAAAATGAATTAAATCACCGTTCTGGATTCACATTTCAAAGTTAGATTTTAGTCTTTTATTTTATGCTCAAAGCAAAGTTTAACAAAGGAAGATAAAATTTGTTAAAATTTGCTTAACAAAAGAAGATAAAATCTACCTAAAAGATGTTGAAGATAAAATAAATTAAATCACCATTCTAGGATGGTCATATGAGGACCAATCACATCACATTTTCTTTTCTTTCAAATTTTGAGAACAATAAAGAGCATAGTAAATCAAAGCAATACCAAAATACAGGATCTTTATTAATAGTTACTTGCACCTCTAAGGTATTTTAGCACCTACTTAGCATATTTTCACAAGCATACAAGCACACATTAAGAAAATAAGAAGCTTGGAGAAATTATGAATTTCTTTGCAAGAGAGGATTTTATAACAAAATTCTAACTATGATGGTGGTTTTGCAACTGGGAAAAATTATCACTCAATAGAATTGGTGCTAGAAGGAGGGTCTGAATTGGTCATTTCATTTTAAATGCTAAATTGTTCATTGTTACTTGAAAGGCTATTTCAAAGATATTGGTTTGGACTAATGATGTTTTGTTGACAGGTGATCACATTCATTGATTAGATATTGCTTTAATTGATGATGCATTGATACTAACCTTTTACAAATTGAGAATATTTCTTGTTGTTATGGTTTAATTGATGCATTGTTAACAAACACTTTTTGTTGTCATTGTTAAGTTGGAACCTAAGGGTATCATTACTAGATATAAGGTTGCATAAGATACCATTTTCCAAAGCCTATCTTCTACTCAAAGACATAGAAGATCCAAGAGTGAAGCAATTGTTATATCACCTAGTGGTATTTTAGTTAAACCACCTATTGTTCCTGTTATTCCTATTGTTCCTTTAATGTGAGGATACTACTCCTAACACATATTATGAAATATAATCACTAAAATTATTTATATCATTTTATATTGGACAAGCATGTCCTTTCACTCATACTCCTTCAATTAGTATTTATAGAACTTGGCATGGTGTTGGAAAGACATCATCCGAACATTTTCAATTATATTTATTGATTGAGTTATCTCATTAATTTAACTACGATTCTTATAAAAAATGATTCCTATTGTTTGTATAATGTGTGCTAATTCATTTGTAGGTACATTTCATCTAGCATTAGAGCCAAGTCCAAAAGGAGTTTTTTTTCCTTTTTATATCATTCCCCGAATACAACCTATGGATGCTTTCGAACATCGTAAACCATTTCAAAGCATCATTAAATAGTTTTGATCATCATCTAAGGTTCCTACGTAAATAGTGTTTCTAACTGCATCAACAGAACTCTAACGAACAAAAATTTTATGATCGAACACAAGAACTTGCAAGACAAATCATCCATTCACCACAAACAACAATATCAATTCAAAATAGCAACAAAAAAGAGGGTAAATTCCAATCAATTTAGGTAAAACAACATCGTGGAATATGTTTTCGGCCATCTAGTAAAGTTTCAGCAAAAAAAATTAATCAACAAACCTTATTAAACCTAAGGAATAAATTTTTATGGTAATTTTTGACGTCAGGGGGTCATCAGTAATTTTAAAAGTAGTAAAAGATTTATCTCACACGCAATGGGTAAAGAAAATCGCTTGATTTATATTGCCACAAAGGCATAAAGCCTTTTGTGACTTTAGTCATATGGACCAAGCGATAGATGCGCATTGAAGCCACATTAATATCTAGGACCCACTAAATCATTTCTCTCTTCCCACCTCTGCTCCACTCTTCCTTCGCTCAGCCCTCTACCTTTGCTCCACCCTCCCTATGCTCAGCCTTCCACCTACACTCCATTCAGCTACCTTGGCCCTCTCTGCACTACCACCACCACAGGTACCGCTTTGCCCGCCGCCAGCTAATAAAGTTGTAAAACAATTTTTTGGGGCACCCCTTGAAAACTTTTATTTTTGCAAACTTGGTGACAAATTTTTGCAAATTTTGCAAAAAATAAAATTGTTTTACAATTTTTTAAAAAACAAATTGTGACCCAAATTATGCAAAAAACTCAATAACTTGCAAATTTACCAGGAGCTTACAAACCTATAATGGCATAAATGCGAAGGCCACAAGACATGTCAAAGTATATTGCAAAAGAAGTCTCGAAGCAAGTGGCAAAGGATATTGAGAGGTCTCAAAAGAGGTTTCAAAAGAAATGAAAGACGTAATGCAAGGAATTGTGATGTGGAAATATAATTTAGAGGATAATATCACTACAAGAATAGCAGACTTGACTATGAGCATCAATAATTCTAATACGGAGTTATCAACCAAGTTGTATGCTACAAATCACTCCATGGACTTGGTACACCAAAATTTGATTTTAATGCACAACGGACAACAAAACACTACACCACCATAACAAACGTTAATAGGGGGACTGCATACATCAATCCTCCCTCATACCACAAAACTAGATTTCCAAAAATTGGATGGAGGTGACCCCACAAACTGGATATATAGGGCATACCAATATTTTACCTTATATCGAATTCCAGAGATCCAAAAAGTTCGTATTGCATCATTTCACTTAGAAAAAATTGCTACACAATGGTACCAATGGTATAAAAAAACAAAAGGTACTCCCAACATAGACTGAATTCACAAAAAAACCTAATGTTGTGATTTGGCCCTACCAAATTTAAATATTTCACAAGATCCCTCACCAAACTTCACCAAACATCCACCGTAAGAGAATACCAACTGCAATTCGAGAAGTTGGCAAGCCTTACATCACGACTCGATGCATAATTATTTCAAATTTGCTTCATCATTGGCCTAAAATAAGACATTCGACTGGAAGTACAATTTCAAAACCCTATCAATATGATGCATGGAGTGGCATTAGCACAAATGATAGAAGAGAAGATCAATAACCAACGATGAATAGGGAGAGTTCCAATAGGAAAAACACCAAACACCTACACCAGCCAAAAACTAAATAAATTCATACCAATTAAATAAAGTAGACAAGAGAAAATGAAAGAAATACGAGAAAAGGGTATCTATTTCCATTGTGACGAAAAATTCACCCCAAATCACAAATGCATTTCACCAAAATTATATATTCTGGATACAATTGATTGCACCCCCAAAGAAGAGGATGACATCGAAGTTGAAGTAATAACAAATATTCCATAATAAAATCAAGAGGATAAAACATAAATATCCTTTAACACCCTTGCAAGATATTCGACCCCTCAAACTATGAAGGTTAAAGGGTATTTTAAGAAAAAAAACCTTATTGTGCTCTTAGACCCTGGCAGCACTCATAATTTTATAGACGCTAGTTTGGGTCAATTTATCATTCCATTCAATTATTTATGGGACACCAACCTCCTAATCTTAGACCTTATCAATATCCTTATTTACAAAATATAGAAATAGAAAAATTGGTACAAGACCTACTAAGAGTAGGGGTCATTCAACCTAGTAGAAGTCCCTACTCTTCTCCAGTCATACTAGTAAGAAAAAAGGATGGGTCATGGTGCTTATGTGTGGATTTTCACGCCTTCAACAAAATAATGATCAAATTCAAATTTTCTATTCCAGAAATCAATGAATTATTCAATGAACTTAATGGATTTCCATATTTTTCCAAACTCGATTTACAATCTCGCTACCACAAAATTGAGTTAAAGAAAGTGATATACCCAAAATAACTTTTCACACTCACGAGGGACATTATGAATTTTTGGTAATGCCATTTGGTCTCACAAACACTACTTCCACATTCTAAAGCCTCATGAACAAGGTATTCTACACCTTCCTTCAAAAGTTATTTTAGTTTTCTTTGATGATATTTTGATTTACAACAAAACATGGGAAGAGAACTTAAACCATATAGAGTAAACACTCAAGATATTGGAGGAAAATAAATTATATATGAAGAAATAAAAATGCTCCTTTGGAAAGTAAGAAATTGAATACCTCAAACATATTGTCTCCAACGAAGTAGTTAAAGTAGATCCTCATAAGATTGAAGATGTGGAAAATTGGTTGATTCCAAAAACCCTAAAAGGGTTGTGTGGGTTCTTAGGACTAATTGGCTATTATCACAAATTTGTCAAGGATTATGGCAAAATCACGGTACCCTTAATGAAACTAATTAATAAGAATGCTTTCTTATGATCTCCAAAATCTAATGAAGCCTTCATGACCTTAAAAAATGCCATGTGTACCACCCCTGTCCTAGCCATACCAGATTTTTCCAAACCATTTATTATTGAAAGCGATGCTTCAGGATTGGGAATGGGAGTTGTGCTCATGCAAAATGAAAAATCCTTAGCCTTCACTAGTAAAGCATTCTCAAAAAAACATTTAGCACATTCCACATATGAAAAAGAAATGCTAGCTATTGTTAATGATATCCAACATTGGAGACCATACCTTATCGAAAAATATTTCATTATCTGCACTGACCACCATAGTCTAAAATAACTTCTAGAACAACGGATAACCACACCAGAACAACAAAAGTGGGTGACAAAACTACTAGGCTATGATTATAAAATCATATAAAAAAAAGAAAAGATAACATGGCTATGGATGCACTCTCCAGAAAGTTTGAAGAAACTTCTCAATTACATGCTCTTTCCTGCTCTATCCCTAAATGGATTGAACAAATCAAGGAAGAATGGTATGGAGACCCTACTACACATACCATAATTCAAAAACTCTAGAAAAACCCCATGAGCAAACCCCAATATTCTTAGCAATATAACATACTCCATTACAAAAAAAAATTTGTCATCTCACCCACATCTTCTTATCGTACAAAGCTTCTACATGAGTTACACGCTACACCTACTACAAGACACTCTGGATTCCTAAAAACCTACATAAGAGTGACTATATTGTTTTATTTGAGAGGGATGAAAAATGATATCAAGAGATTCATCAATGAATATAAAACATACCAAAGAAATAAAGGTAAAAAAGTGTCGACACCAGGCCTTCTTCAACCCCTTCCTATACCAACAAAAATATGGGTGGATATTTCAATGGATTTTATTGAAATTCTTCCAAATTCTACAGGAAAAACAACTATCCTATTTGTGGTAGATCATTTATCTAAAAACCCCATTTTTTTCCAGTAGCTCATCCCTATACCACTAGTACTATTGTCCAAATTTTCCTTAACAATGTCTTTAAATTACATGGCATACCTTCTACTATAGTTAGTGATTGTGATCCCACTTTCACTAGTAATTTTTGGAAAGAATTATTTAAACTCCAAGGTACTCAACTTTGTATGAGCTCCTCTTACCACCCCCAAACAAACGATCAAATGGAATTTGTCAATAAATGCATAGAAACTTATCTCCGATGTTTTATTTCCACAAAACCCTTTCACTGGGTTAAATGACTTCCACTAGATGAATGGTAGTATAATACCACATATCACACAACCATTAAAATAAGCCATTTTTAAGAACTATATGGCCAATCACACCCATCCCTAACATCTTACATTCTAGGAAATACAAAGGTTCCAACCATAGAGATGGAGCTTGTTACTCGATATAATATCATTCTCACTTTGAAAGACAATCTACACATCATCCAACACCACATGAAGCAACAAGAAGACCAACATCGAACTGAGAGGGTTTTTAGAGAAGGGTATATAGTATTTTTCACCTTCAACCATATCATCAAACTTATTTAAAAATCAAAGGGTCTCAAAAGTTAGAACCCAAATTTTATGGCCCTTATAAAATTCTACAACATATTGGACCAGTTGCATATAAGCTTGAGTTACCAGAATACTCCAAAATCCATCTTGTATTCCATTTCTCTTGTCTTAAGGTCGTAATAGGCACTCACATCACTACTAAAACTCAACTTCCAAAGTTTTTTGATAATGAGGCTCTCATGGTTGAACTAGAAGCTATCCTAGACCACCGTATGCACCACCTCTGCAATCGCACCATCATCGAAGTATTGATTCAATGGAAAGGTCTACCTTCATAAGATGCTATGTGGGAGACGCTCCATCATATTCAACAACAATTTTTGCAATTCTAGCTTTGAGTAAAAAGCTCCTTTAAAGGATGGTGGCATGTTAGAATACTACTCCTAACACATATTATGACATATAAATCACTAAAATTATTTTTAACACTTTATATTGGATAGGCATGCCCTTTAACTCATACTCCTTCAATTTATATTTATAAAACTTGGCATGGTGTTGGAAAGACATCATCCAAAAATTTTCAATTATATATATTGATTGAGTTATCTGATCAATTTAACTATGATTCTTATAAACAACGATTCCTATTATTTGTATACAGTGTGCTAATCCATCTACAGGTACATTTCATTTAGTTAAACCACAACCAAATACAATGGTTGCAAATGTTGCTTGGTTTGGGGTACACAACAATCCTTCGAACATTGCCAGATTTACCCACGACCTACCTAAGAACATAGAGAAAATTCTACCCAAATACAAGCATGATGGCACAAGACTAGCAGAGGAACACATTTAGGCCTATAAGGATACCTTAATTAGATTGCAAGTTTAACATGAAGATGTGGCTTGCAGATTGTTTTCTTTGAGCCTAGATGAGCTGGTGTATGATTGGTAAATCAGTATACCTACTAGTCCTATTACTTCATAGGCCTGGTTAGAAACCACTTTTTTGAACCAATTTAGGTTACCCTTAGATCCTACCATAATTTATCATCAATTCGTAACTTGCAAGAGGGGACCTAGTGAACCAATAAGAATGTTTAACACCAAATTTCAAAATATCTATGTGATATTGAATGGTCCATTTGCTATTGTTTTTTATAATTCTCTTCATATATACTTTGGGGCATTAGATACCTTGATCATCATGTTTACTAGGATAAATTCTTTGGTCACTACTCTTGCCTTAGCATACATGGATACCATGATTGTTGAGCAGCAGTTGATGCCACAGGGCTATAGAATAGGACAATTACCTACTGTAGGACAATCTAGAGCATATAATCAAATCCCAGTGATAAACCAAGTGTTGTCATAATAGAATCTGATGTTGAAAACTTTACCCTATAATCAGTTTTACCCTACCATTCCTACATCCTCCCATGCTCACTTATCTTACTACATCCATCCATTCAACTAATCCATTACTCTTATAGAATCAATTGGCCACTCATGGAGTCACAACAATGAATGCTCAAGTCTGGCCTGCATGCTTGAATTCAAGATCCATACAGAGTTTGAATCCATTTCAAAACCTAAATTTTCAAACTCGATCTACCTTGCAAGATCAAAATATTCAAAATCAAAACATAGTACCAAATCAGAACATCCTGAGTATCTGGAATCCAACCAATCCTACCACTACTATTATTCAATATAATGAGCCTGATTCATAGGTGAAAGAACTACAAAGGCTTGTATAGAAGCTAAGTAGTAGCATGGTTCAGTTACAAAAGCAGGCACCATAAAACTCACAATAAAATAGAAACTATAGTTTTTAGAAGAAGCAATGGAACACATGACCAAATAATTGGGATGTACCTATTCTGATTGCTAATAATAATAATGCATCTACCGGTTCTAGTCAACCTCATACAATAATTAATATTTTAGATTTGACCATGAAAAACTGGTGTAGGATGCATTCCACTAAAGAGCACAATGAAAATGAATGCCTAGAGCTTCAGAATACCATAGGTATTTTCCAACAAGAGGTGGATGATTTGGAACTAGTACCTAATGAGGATTTTTCTCATCAAGCTAGTTCAAGCAAAGGTAAGGAGACTACTTTAGTTGTCAAAAATTTTGATCCATAAAGTGAGGAAGAAGAGGAATATGATGATCCCATAGAAGAAGAAGTTCAGGCCTTTAGGTAGTTTCAAAAGGGAAACCATAACTATCAATTGAGGAGTAAAACTAAAGCTCCAAATACTTCTTCTAATCCAAAAAATTCCATTATTCCACCTGATACCAAGGTAAAAAACAACCCCCCACATCCATCTCGTATTGAGTCACCCAAACCATCTCAAAAGATGTAAAATTTTGACAAAATTTCTTACATCATTGAGGATCTAAAGAAAACAAAATCCAACATCACTTTGTTTGAAGTTACGCAATTGACAAACCAAAAATATGCCTTGATTAAGGTACTTGGTCAACCAAGAAAAATTGATGCTATGAAGACTACAAAGCCACATTTGGTCTTGCAAAAGGATAAAGGAAATGTTCCTCCCTTCCTTCTAACAATCAGAATTGTAAGAAAGAATTTGCACAACTATCTAGTAGACTCTGGCGTGTTAGGTAATGTAATGCCTTACGTTATTTGTTAGAGGTTGGGTTTGAAATCCATTCCTTCAAATAGAATGGTGGTGCAATTAGATATATCTAAGGTAAATGTGGTAGGCATGCTTAATAACATTAATATTCAAATTTCATTGGAACCTAGAATTCAACAATACATTGATACTCATGTTGTTGATATTCCTAGCAAGTATGATATGTTATTGGCCAGAGATTGGAGCAAAAAATTGAATGGCTATATGGCTATGGATTTTTCATACATGTGGCTAGCTTGGAAAGAGATAGCCAATAAAATATGAATTAAAAGAAAGCCCAAACTCAAAGAGTTTATCACGGAGTATAATAGAACAAATGAAACCCTTTATAATGAGTCTGAGTTGGGAGTTTATAAGTTGGATACTAATTTGGTTACAAATTAACCCAATGCTAAAATTCCATCTTGTAACCCACTTAACGATGATCATCTTATTTGGACACTTAAATTTGATGGATCCAAATTCAAACAAGGTAATGGAGCTAGGGTTGAACTCATTAGCCCTAAAGGTAGGTCTTCCCTCACTGCATTTAGATTAAAATTCCTATGTACTTGGTATGCAGTGGAGTATTAAGCATTAATTTTTAGATTAAAATTAGCTATGAATAAGAACATTAAGTATCTAAAAATTTTAGGGGATTCAACGTTAGTTTTTAGGCAAGTAAAGGGGCAATACACATGTTGTGATGAAAGGCTAATTCACCATAAAACTAGAGTTAGAGACTTAATAGATGAATTTGAAGCCTTTAATATTTCTCTTATTTATAGAAATAGTAATCATGTTGCATATTCTTTGGCAGTCATAGTAGGTACATTAAATCCCATCGATAAAATAAAATTGAAAAAAAATTCAATAAAATTTGAAAGTGATAAATGCATCTCTGATTTTGTAACTAACTTGGGTTTCTTTGAAAATTAGGTGATTGACGAGGACCAATGGTTACAAAAATATGAAAATGAAGAATATGAGGCCATGAAGAGAACTAATGCTATCCCAAAAGGTATTGTCTCACTTGAAAAACTGTTTTATATTGACTACCAAAGTAAAATATGCGACAAAATATCACCTTCAAATGATACATATATTGTAGTTAATATTGGAAATAATGAAGATTTTCATAATATACTTATTGGGAAAGCATGCACACTTCATGAAAAAGAAGGAATAATACACGCACTCAAATATTAAATGAATTATATTGCATGGACTTATGACGACTTAAAGAGTTACAATCAAAACATAATCATACATACCATTCCTTTGAAGCCTGAATCTAAACCATTCAGGTAGAAAATGTTGGCAATTTTGGGTACTTTGGGTACATTGCCTTTGCTCAAGTGTATAAGTTGTCATTGATGTCAAAAGGCATTTTTGTGTTGATATCAAAAAGAGTGTGATGTCAAAAATATCTTGAGAAGCTTCATAATGTTAAAGGGTTTTTATTAAAACCATGGTGACAAGGTTAAAGGTTTTTCTTAAAACCATTTGGACTCATTAAGGGTTTTTATTAAAACCAAGCTTAACTTAATGCAAAGGTTTTTACTTCTTGAAAAACCTTGAAGGTCCATGTTTATTATTAATAATTAAATTAACTCAAACCTTTGACAAAGGTCTAAGTTTAATTTATTATTAATAAAATAATAATTATTATTATTTTAATTATTATTAAAGGGTCTTTTAACCCTTAAGCGACGCACATAAAGAATTCATTCGCCGACGTGTTGCCATCGTTGGAGGAGCGCCGACGTCAAACAATTAAGGAGAAATGGCTATATAAGTGGGGATGATTTTCTAAAGTAATGGTACCATCGATCGATGCAATTTCGTAGCTTTGTGTCCTCCGAAAAAGCGATGTTTTTTGCTGTATTTCGTTGTCCATCCATATTGAATTGCCCAAGCTTTTCTTGCGCTTGACGTCCGGTAGATTGCGTTTCTTCGACATTTGATAAGACTGCGAACTATGTTTTCTCGGTTGAGTTGACGTGTTTTTGGACAGCTCTCATGATGATGGTGGTGGCTTGAGGAAAACGTTTACGTTTTCAAATCCTTGGCGATTGAAGGAAGACAACACATAGGATTACATTATATTTTTCATTGGGCACTTGTGCTCCAATGGTGGTGGTGTGTTGAGTGAAGAAGCATTGGGCAGAGGTGCCAAGTTTGACCCATGTTGTGGGCAATTTCGTCTTGGTCGTGATGCACGAGGATAGCAGCAATGAAAGCGCTTTAGCATTTGTGGTGGTGTTATTCATTTTCTCCAAAGGTTGGAGAACTAAGGTTGGCCAAGGTATATCTTTTATTATTTGCTTGGAGTATTTTGAGTTGACTTGGCAAATATAATTGATGGAGGTATAAGGTTAAGTTGTCATATTTTGCTTTGACATTATTTTATTGATGTTTAATGCTTATGTGGAGTAATAAGGTGTAAAGAGGTTTTACTTTGTTTGTATATTATACTTGTGGTGGTTGTGTTTAAAGAAGTGGAGAAATAAGGTGTTAATTTGGATCTTCATTATTGTATATTGTTGTATAGTTTCTAACCCTAACTTGGTTGGAAGTTTGAGAGTTGTGTGTGGTGACAGCTTGAAGGTTCAATTATCTTCTACTCCAATAAGGTATGGGCACATTCTTCTTATGAGTATGATTGGTGTATGTTTTCTGAAATAAGGTTGGAGTGAAAAGGTATTCTACTAGGTATCCTTTGGCTAGGTGTAAATCCTATTTTCTGGTTTGTTGAAGACTACTTATGCATTGTTATCCTTAAGGAGAGTTTTTGGTGAATGCATAATTTTTGGTTTGAGATAGTGGAAGCTTTGTGCACTAGGGTTTATATTTGTGAGTCTAGCTACTTGCATTGAGTTGGTGGAACCCTTGGTTGGCTGTTTTGAGTTTGATGGTTGAGTTGCTTCCATAGAGGTTGTTTGATCAAGTTATTGCTTTACTTGATTCATGATATTGGGCTTACTCCATTGAGTTGATTTGAGCAAGTTATTCTTTGCATTTGGTGATATTGTGTTGGTGGCTGTTTTGTTCAAATATCTTTGGAGGGAAAAGGATTTCTACTTGTTTCCTTTTCTTGTGATGATTGGTTGAATGCTTCAAGGTTAATGTTGAGTTGAATGATGTTGGTTAAACCTTGTCTATAAGCATTGTTGTTAAAGCCCTAATTGGTTGAGAAAAGATATTGGTTGTGGAAAGAACATGAGTATCATTGTTATATGAGATATTGCATGGTTGGCAATTGTTGGGTTGTGTTTCATGTTCTTGAGAAAAGCATACTACATCTATCTTATTCTTTTGAGATTGAGATTGAGTTGAGATTGAGATTGGGAGTTAAGTATAGAACATATTGAGTCTCTAACAATTCTCTTTATGCTTCTATGAGGTTGATGAATCACATTGGGTCTCTAACAATTCTCTTTGTGGGTTCATGCTAAGCAAGTTTTTCTTGGTGAGCTTGCTGAGGTTTTGGACAAGTTCCGATGGGGACTTGTGAGAGGTTTTGGACAGGTTCTGGTGGGGACTTGTGAGCAGTTTTGGACGAGGTTTCGGTGGGGACTTGTGAGCAGATTTGGACAGGTCCTAGCGAGAGGACTTGTGAGCTGGTTTTTGAGAGTTCTATCAGAGAACTTGAGGACAGAGGAGCATTGGTTCTTTGAGAAGAACCCGAGGACAGATTTGGCAAGTCTTTCAGAAGGCTTGTGTGCAGAGGATTGATTTGTTCAAGAGTTGGACAGATTCGACAGACGAGAGGAAGACTTGTACTAGACCGGTCGACTGTGTTTGGTACAGGTTGCTGAGCTGCTGTGGACGTGATCATAGAAGGCGAAGGTCTCTTAGGCTAAGCATTGAGGATAGGAGGTCTTCGGTGGAAAGGAGTTCCACGTGTTGGCAAGAGGTAGAGGCAATTGATCTTCTGAGGGATCATTTCCAGAGTAGAGGGGAAGGTATCTCCTTTGAGCAGAGGCTCATAAATTCAGATAGAGGGGAAGGTATCTCCTTTGAGCAGAGGCTCATAAATTCAGATTGGGGGAAGGTATCTCCTTTGGGCCGAGGCTCATAAACATTGTAATTGGGAAGGTTTCCCAAAGAACTTTGAGATAACTTTTAGAGAAAAGTTTTGTGGATGTAGCCCAACCATTCTGGGTGAACCACGTTAAAATTGGTGTCACTTTGTGGATGATATTGTGCATTGCTTTGATATTGCTTTGGGTATATTGCTTTACTATTTTGAAGTATAAAGGAAAAAGTAAAAAGAGGTCTTATACTGTTCACCCCCCTCTCAGTATAAGCTTGTGTTCTTCAATTGGTATCAGAGCGGGTGCCTTCGAAAAGTTTAACAGCTTGAAGGAAAAGCTAGTAAAGAACACAATGGATCATTCAAGTAGTAATGCAGCTTTCAAGGCTACCAAGGAATCCAAGGGTAAACAACTTCAAGATAGTGATGAGTCTTCTAGTGATGAAGAGGCATATTACAGCAAGAAAGGCAAGTTCTCTAGAAAGCACAAAAGTATGAAAAATATAAGATGTTTCAATTGTGGAAAGTTTGGTCATTATGCTACTAATTGTACTATTCCCAAGAATGAAAGTGATGAAGATAAACAGGATTCTAAGAGCAAGGATTCTAAAAAGCACAAGCATCACAGGAAGATCAAATATGAGCACAACAATCAAGGAAAGAGGTATTCTCACAAGCACAAGAAGAGTTTCTACCTAGACAAAGCAAGTAAGTGTTCTAGTAGTGATAGTGAAAGTTCTTCAAGTGATAATGAAAATGAGATGTTGTTCATATCAGAAAAAGAGGAAGAACCGAAACATAGATTCATTATCATGAAATGTCTTAGATGTGGAAATTTTGGTCACCTTGAGGATGATTGCACAAATAATGATTTGGTTTCTAGTATGTATGAGGATGCTTCAAAAAACTATAAGGAAGATGCATGTATGGTTTTTGAAAAGGGTAGCACCTCTAGTGATAAGAAATCTGAAAAAGGCTTTGATGATTCAAAAAGCAATCAAATAAAGGATCTTGAAAGTGAACTTATTAGTGCTCTTAGTGCTTTGAAAAAGGAAAGAAAGAAGAATGCTAGACTCAAGGATAAGTTAGATGAATGTTGTATGGAGAGAGATGATCTTATAGAAAGTCTTGACTTCTCTATAGCTAAGACACAAGAACTCAAGGATGAGTTAGAGTCTAAGGTTCTTGAGTATAGTGAGTTAGAACAGAAAATGGCTTCTTTGAAAGAGGAAACTAAAGAGTACAAGGATAAGCTTTACAGGTTTCAAGATAGCTCCAAAAAGGTTAAGTCACTCATCAAAGGTCAAAGAAAGACAACAGATAAAACAGGCCTTGGTTTTGTTAAGCCACACAAGGAACAAGTTGGAGAGTCTAGTAAGAGACTCCAAAAGGAAGAGAGTTCTGATGAGGAAAGTATTTCAGATAAGGAGTCCTTGAATGATAGATGCACAGAAACGGAAAATAGAATTCAGAATGAGAAGAAGAAGTTTTCAGGACCCAAGAGGTCAAATAAAGGAAAGTTTCAAGGCAGATGTTTTGCTTGTCACAGGTTTGGTCACATGGCTTCACATTGCATGGCTCAAGTGAAGAAGGTAAATGACAATTTTAGAAGTGCTAGTTTCTTTCAAGGGTATTGCTACTCTTGTCAATAGTTTGGGCACAAGGCGGTTTATTGCAAGGCAAATAACAAGAACAGGTTTGGTCAGAACAAGTTTGGCCAGAACAGGTTTGGTCAGAACAGGTTTGGTCAGAATAGGTGGATTCAAAGATCAGGTTTACCTCAGAGAAACAACATCGTCAGGTGTTTCAAGTGCAACAATGAAGGTCACATAATCAGACAATGTAGAGCTGAAATTCCAGAATACAAGAACAAGAACAGTGGCATGATCAGGTCCAAGGATCAAGGCATGGACAAGAACAGGGGATGAGAACAAGAACAAGAACAGTGAAAAGAACAGGAATATGGACAAAGAGTTCAAGAGAAGGCCCGACAAGGAAGTTATAGACGCTGATGATGATCAGTGCCTAATGGGGTTTTACTCCCACCCCATAATTAATCACCTCATCAGGAGGTGGGGGAGGGACTAAGCTAAGAGGCTCATTCTTAGTCCCGAGCCCCAAAGGTGGCCCTTTGCCATTGATGACAAAGGGGGAGAGATATGAGTAAGGGGGAGAGCTTCAAAGTGAAGAGGAAAGCTTCAATTCAGGGGGAGCAAAACTTCAAAGGAAGATTCTCAGTTGTGGGCACGATTTGTCAGTTGTTAGCATAGTTGGTTTCAGTTTTGGCTCTTGAGAAGTGTTTTCAGTAAAGGTTTGCCATCAATGACAAAGGGGGAGATTGTTGGCAATTTTGGGTACTTTGGGTACATTGCCTTTGCTCAAGTGTATAAGTTGTCATTGATGTCAAAAGGCATTTTTGTGTTGATATCAAAAAGAGTGTGATGTCAAAAATATCTTGAGAAGCTTCATAATGTTAAAGGGTTTTTATTAAAACCATGGTGACAAGGTTAAAGGTTTTTCTTAAAACCATTTGGACTCATTAAGGGTTTTTATTAAAACCAAGCTTAACTTAATGCAAAGGTTTTTACTTCTTGAAAAACCTTGAAGGTCCATGTTTATTATTAATAATTAAATTAACTCAAACCTTTGACAAAGGTCTAAGTTTAATTTATTATTAATAAAATAATAATTATTATTATTTTAATTATTATTAAAGGGTCTTTTAACCCTTAAGCGACGCACATAAAGAATTCATTCGCCGACGTGTTGCCATCGTTGGAGGAGCACCGACGTCAAACAATTAAGGAGAAATGGCTATATAAGTGGGGATGATTTTCTAAAGTAATGGTACCATCGATCGATGCAATTTCGTAGCTTTGTGTCCTCCGAAAAAGCGATGTTTTTCGTTGTATTTCGTTGTCCATCCATATTGAATTGCCCAAGCTTTTCTTGCGCTTGACGTCCGAAAGATTGCGTTTCTCTAACATTTGATAAGACTGCGAACTATGTTTTCTGGGAGAGTTATCGTTTTTGCGCGCTTCACAATGATGATGGTGGTGGCTTGAGGAAAATGTTTACGTTTTCAAATCCTTGGCGATTGAAGGAAGACAACACATAGGATTACATTATATTTTTCATTGGGCACTTGTGCTCCAATGGTGGTGGTGTGTTGAGTGAAGAAGCATTGGGCAGAGGTGCCAAGTTTGACCCATGTTGTGGGCAATTTCGTCTTGGTCGTGATGCACGAGGATAGCAGCAATGAAAGCGCTTTAGCATTGGTGGTGGTGTTATTCATTTTCTCCAAAGGTTGGAGAACTAAGGTTGGCCAAGGTATATCTTTTATTATTTGCTTGGAGTATTTTGAGTTGACTTGGCAAATATAATTGATGGAGGTATAAGGTTAAGTTGTCATATTTTGCTTTGACATTATTTTATTGATGTTTAATGCTTATGTGGAGTAATAAGGTGTAAAGAGGTTTTACTTTGTTTGTATATTATACTTGTGGTGGTTGTGTTTAAAGAAGTGGAGCTAAAAGGTGTAAATTTGGAGTCTACATTATTGTATATTGTTGTATAGTTTCTAACCCTAACTTGGTTGGAAGTTTGAGAGTTGTGTGTGGTGACAGCTTGAAGGTTCAATTATCTTCTACTCCAATAAGGTATGGGCACATTCTTCTTATGAGTATGATTGGTGTATGTTTTCTGAAATAAGGTTGGAGTGAAAAGGTATTCTACTAGGTATCCTTTGGCTAGGTGTAAATCCTATTTTCTGGTTTGTTGAAGACTACTTATGCATTGTTATCCTTAAGGAGAGTTTTTGGTGAATGCATAATTTCTGGTTTGAGATAGTGGAAGCTTTGTGCACTAGGGTTTATATTTGTGAGTCTAGCTACTTGCATTGAGTTGGTGGAACCCTTGGTTGGCTGTTTTGAGTTTGATGGTTGAGTTGCTTCCATAGAGGTTGTTTGATCAAGTTATTGCTTTACTTGATTCATGATATTGGGCTTACTCCATTGAGTTGATTTGAGCAAGTTATTCTTTGCATTTGGTGATATTGTGTTGGTGGCTGTTTTGTTCAAATATCTTTGGAGGGAAAAGGATTTCTACTTGTTTCCTTTTCTTGTGATGATTGGTTGAATGCTTCAAGGTTAATGTTGAGTTGAATGATGTTGGTTAAACCTTGTCTATAAGCATTGTTGTTAAAGCCCTAATTGGTTGAGAAAAGATATTGGTTGTGGAAAGAACATGAGTATCATTGTTATATGAGATATTGCATGGTTGGCAATTGTTGGGTTGTGTTTCATGTTCTTGAGAAAAGCATACTACATCTATCTTATTCTTATTGAGTTGAGATTGAGATTGGGAGTTAAGTATAGAACATATTGAGTCTCTAACAATTCTCTTTATGCTTCTATGAGGTTGATGAATCACATTGGGTCTCTAACAATTCTCTTTGTGGGTTCATGCTAAGCAAGTTTTTCTTGGTGAGCTTGCTGAGGTTTTGGACAGGTTCATGGGGACTTGTGAGCGGTTTTGGACAAGTTTCGGTGGGGACTTGTGAGCGATTTTGGATAGGTTTCGGTGGGGACTTGTGAGCAGATTTGGACAGGTCCTAGCAGAGGACTTGTGAGCTGGTTTTTGAGAGTTCTATCGGAGAACTTGAGGACAGAGGAGCATTGGTTCTTTGAGAAGAACCCGAGGACAGATTTGGCAAGTCTTTGAGAAGGCTTGTGTGTAGAGGATTGATTTGTTCAAGAGTTGGACAGATCTGACAGACAGAGGAAGACTTGTACTAGACCGACTGACTGTGTTTGGTACAGGTTGCTGAGCTACTGTGGACGTGATCATAGAAGGCAGAGGTCTCTTAGGCTAAGCATTGAGGACAGGAGGTCTTCGGTGGAAAGGAGTTCCACGTGCTGGCAAGAGGTAGAGGCAGTTGATCTTCTGAGGGATCATATCCAGAGCAGAGGGGAAGGTATCTCCTTTGAGCAGAGGCTCATAAATTTAGATTGGGGGAAGGTATCTCCTTTGGGCCGAGGCTCATAAACATTGTAATTGGGAAGGTTTCCCAAAGAACTTTGAGATAACTTTTAGAGAAAAGTTTTGTGGACGTAGCCTAACCATTCCGGGTGAACCACGTTAAAATTGGTGTCACTTTGTGGATGATATTGTGCATTGCTTTGATATTGCTTTGGGTATATTGCTTTACTGTTTTGAAGTATAAAGGAAAAAGTAAAAAGAGGTCTTATATTTTTCACCCCCCCCCTCTCAGTATAAGCTTGTGTTCTTCAGAAAAAACATCCAGTTAACCCATTGTTGGAACATATCATAGAGAAGGAAGTTAAAGAGCTATTATATGCAAAGATAATATTTCCTATTCGGCATTCCACATGGGTTGCAAATATAGTTCTCGTTAGAAATAAAACTGAAGATATTTGGTTATGTATTGATTTAAGGAACCTTAATAAAGCTTCACAATAAGATAACTACCCTCTTCCTTCTATCAATAATATTTTGCAAATGGTTAATGGATCTAAAACAATGTCTTTTCTAGATGGATATTCGGGATAGAATCATATTCTTATTGACCCAAGAGATAGAATTAAGACTGCATTTACTATTAAATGGGGAACATTTTCTTACAAGATAATGCCTTTTGGTTTGCTTAATGCAGGGGCTACATTTCAACATGCCATGGACCATGCTTTTAGATACCTCATTGGTAAATGCATAGTCATTTATATAGAGGATTTCCATATTTTCTCAAAGAATCGAGCAGATCATATTAATGACTTGAGAAAAGTTCTTCAAATATGTAGAGAATATGGAATTTCACTTAATCCTAAAAAATGCATCTTTGGAGTAACTAAGGAAAATTTGTTAAGACATGTAATATCAAAATATGGCATTTCTCTAGACCCTACGAGGATAGAGGTAATTCAAAATATTCATTTTATTAGTAGTAAGAAAGATCTTAGGTCATTCTTTGGGAAAATTAATTTTGTTAGGAAATTCATTTCTAGATTTACTAGAATTGTTAAGCCATTGACTAATATGTTAATTAAAGGATGTTAATATTAGCTGAACATGTGAGACTAGGACTGCTTTTTAGAGTGTTAAATATCATGCACTTATTTTGGTAAGTCTTGATTACGATAAGCCATTCTATATCTATACATTTGCATCGGATCATTCATTTTCTAGCATTCTAACTCAAAAAAGTGAAGATAATTCTGAAAACCCTATTACTTTTATGATTTCACCTTTGGAAGTTGCATAGTTTAGATATACCATTTTGGATAAACAAGTGTATGCCTTATTTAAAACTATCAAAAATATTAGGCATTACATTTTGCATAGTAGATTTTTTGCCATTATACTTGACCTTGCTGTAAAAACCATGTTGATGCAGAATGAACTAGGCAAAAAACAAGGAAAGTGGATGTCTACTTTACAAGATTTTGATCTTGAGATCCATCCAATGAAGCTAGTTTGAGGACAAGGATTGATAAAAGCGCTTACGGAGATTGACCCTCATATATCTTGTCAACAATATAATGTAGAGGTTATCATGCAATATGAATGGTATATTGATATTGTTTATTTTCTTCTGAATGATAAGTGTTCTTCTCATTTTAATTCCACACAAAGAAGAGCTCTTCCTTTAAAATCTATCAACTTTATGATTAACGTTGGTGTGTTATAAAGGAAGAAATACAAAGGAATATTTTTTGGTTGCTTGAATAAGGAAGAATCCACTCACATATTACATGAGTTTCATGGTAATTATAGGATAGGGCATGGTTCTATAAATGCCACGACACATCAGATGTTAAGATCTGGTTACTATTGGCCACACATCTTCAAATATATCCATTCCCATGTGCGTTCTTGCCATATTTGTCAGCTTGCAACCAATAGAGATAGACATACACCTATGTCATTACAACTTGTAGTTGAGATGAGATCTTTTGCTCAGTGGGGCCTACATTTCATAGGGGTCATAAACCCTAATTCTTTAGATTCTCATAAGTTAATTCTTACCACTTCTGATTATTGTACTAGATGGATGAAAGTTATCCCTACCAAAAATTGTACGATTTAGGTTGTTATTCAATTTTTGGAAGAATACATTATCACTAGGTTTAGAATGCCATATTCGATTGTTTGTGATAATGGTCCTACTTTTACCTCACTTAATTTTGTAGAATGGGCATATGATAACAAGGTGAGCATTAAACATTCTTCTAATTATTATCCACAAGGTAATGACTTAGCTAAATTATATAACAAAAACTTGTCAATTATCAAAAAATTGATTGAACATAATCCTTGGGATTGGCATAGTAAATTAAAGTTTGCATTGTGGGCAGATAGATAAGGATCAAGGAATCTATAGGAACATCACTTTATCATTTAGTGTATGGTCAAGATCCAATTTTTCCTGCTAATATTAAATTGTAAACTTTATAATTCATGAAAGAATATCTTGAAACAGATGATAAAATCGAAACTCGTCACACTCACCTCATGTATTTAGATGAAAATGAGAGGATGCCTTGCTTCATTTTAGTAAACATAAAGACATTTTTAAAATATGTTTTGATAAACAAGCTAAAATTAAATGTTTTAGTATTTTAGATTTGTTCTTGCTTTGGGATAAGGCACATGATAAAAAGGGTAAGCATGATAAATTTGACTATCATTGGCTTGGTCCTTATCAAATTTCTGAAATTCTTGGTGAAAATACTTTTTGAATGAAAACCTTGAGTGGGGATGATATTCATTTACCTGTTAATGGGTAGTTAATCAAGCACTACTTTCACCCATGAAGCAGTCGAGTTCTTGTATCATTTGTACCATGCTTGTATATTATTGTATATAGCTTTTGGGTTTTCATGCTTTTGCTTTTAGCTTTTTCTTTGTGTGGCACTTTTGTACATAGTCTCTTGTTTGCAATATTTTATTTTTTGTTTTCTTTTCAGTTTACATTAGTTTATGTTTTGGTTTATTTATTTGATTTTTTTTTTCTTCGGCATGTAGGATGGATTGCTTAATCTAAAATTGGGTAAAATTGAGGAAAAGAAAATGAAATAGTTTAGTAATCATTCTCAAATTTTGTACTAAGTGGATTTTGGGGACAATGAAACATTTCGCTAAAGCTCTACATGTACCTCACTAATTAAAAGGTATTGTTTGGAATATTGAAATATGAAGTCATTTTGGCTTGCAAATTAAGGCAAAAATCTAAGACACTTCATATTTAGTCTTAAGTGTTCTCTAACCCAGGTGGTAGGTAAATTTTGCAAAGCAATACAATGCTTAGTATAAAAAAAAAATCCAAATAAATTGAAATATTTAGATAATCTTCATCGAGGCTATGGACACTTGAATAAAAGTGGAGCAATGTCTAGACAAAATAAAAGAAAAAATAAGTAAATGCAAAATTAATCTAATACCTAGGTGATTCAGAGAATCTCTACCAAGGATATAGATGCCTGGTTGGTAGTAGAGAAAGGTTAGACGATATAAAAATCATCTCCACTAGGTCTATAGATGCATAGCTGGTAGTGGAGCAATGCAGAGGCACATTTCTAATGAGTGACATTCTATAGGCTAAATTCAAAATGAATTATGGAATTTGAATTGTTTCAATAATGTAAAATGAATCACGATTCACACACTAAGAAGAGGTAAATAGTTCATATATTTCCATGTAAATTTTTTTAACCCCATCTTCTCTAGATGTTTCTAGGTAATTTTGTTTCTATGACCTTTTGTTTGTTTTATTTCATTTCGAGTTCTTCATCCTAAATGCTCAAGAGCATTTCCCAACAAAGTCACCATTTGTTGTGATTGTTGCACAACACACCCTAATTTTGGGGACCCACTTTAAAATATTGATATTTTTGGGGTTTTTTGTTTGCTTTAAGTGATAATTTTTATAGGTCCAAGGTTCATTTTTGGTTAATGTCTTCTTTTGATTTTTTTTTTAGTTTGTTGGTTAGGTTTTAATGTTTTGGTTATGTAGACACCTAAAACGCGTCATGTCGAGGGTGACTACTCATATGGACATGCTACAAGACCATATGGAGGATCTTGGATAGACTCCAAGATAGAGCAGTGGTTCTAACCACTCAATTTAGGCATTTTGGCCTAATCAGTCTGAACCACAGCCCAGACCTACGGTCTCCAGTCTAAACCATGGTTGACACCTGCGGTCTGCAGTCTGGACCGCAACTGTGACCTACGGTCTTAACTGAAGTTCAGTTAGGCCTTCCATCCGAGCCAAATTGGTTGGAATGACCAAAATATCTAGAAGAAGGTAGTTGAAGGATGGAAGATTCCAGAGGCTTCCATCCCAACTGTCCTAACCACCCTTCTTGGTCTTGGCTTCTCCATGAAGCCACCCCTAGCCCTAGGGGCATGCTATAAATACCCCCTCCAAATGGGGAGAAAAGAGAAGCAAGCATTGGAGATTTGAGCAGTGAAGCCCTAGAGAATTGTACACTCAAACTGAGTATACTAAGAGATAGAGCTATTGCACTTAATCCTCGACCCTTTTGCCAACATTCATGATGAATTGCATTATGGATGCCCTAGGTGCCTAGGAGGATCAAGAAACACAAATCTAGGCAAACGAAGGCCCTTCACATCGAATTGACCACCAAATCAGTCTGAGGACAATGAAGGCGACCCTTGAACATCAATTTGGACAAGGAGATCAAGCCCACTACCCCTGATTTTGAGGGTAAACCTATCAGAGGTCAAACCATGGCTGTCAACCATGGTTCATAGTGCAGACCGCTCACCAGAGCTATGGTTTGCAATAGGTGATAGATCACCTTACTCTTTTCATTTTTATCCAATTAAATAGGTTAGATTAATCATTTCTTAGGTTTAATTGTAGTTTAGAAGAATTATGACCGTAGGAATTAGCTTAGAATAGATAGTTTATGCTTTGCATTAATTAGGATATTTGTGGATCTTTTATGCACCTCTATGCTTCTATTTTGTTATCTGATCCATGCATTATTTGTCTAATGATCTCCTTTATGCTATATTACAAATCTTGATTCAATTAGCATAGTTTAAAGGTTTTCTTTATGTTTTCTTGATTATTAGTTTAAATGGCATTATCATGTATGTTTCCTTAAAGGGCCTCATTATGAGAGGCTATCTATCTTTTTGATCGTGTGTTGTTGTTTCTTGATCATAGGAAGATAGGTACAAGAGGAGTCTATATCATAATCCTTCCACATCATGAAGAAGGGGGTCAACTCCACCCCAAGGCAGTTTGCGACTAGTCAAAGGGCAATATTAATGCGCCTACCCTATTGAGGGCATTGGCAATTGTATAAACTGTATCATCATTCAAGTGACCCTAAGAGGGGCATATTTGTAATAGAGATTCATTCATAATCAATATAAGAAATATCATTTTGTTGAATTTATGCAATGTGTCAAGCTTTTTACGCTTTTATGATGACTATAGACTAATACAGTAGATAGGAGCATGCTTTTTGGTTATGTCAGAAGGCGATCACGATGGAACTCCACATTTGTAGCCCCTGAGTGCTGACATTCTTGAATTTTCTTATCTCAAGTGCTAACCATAGCTAACAACTATGGTTATTTGTTGGCCCACAGCTTTCACCCATGGTTCACACTACAGCCCATAGACCAGAGCTACGGTTTATAGTAGAAGCAATAGACAACAGAGAAACCACTTGGCATCAGATCAGGAGCTGAGGTAGGCTCTATTTTTATTCTCTATTCTATATTTTCTTCTCTATGTTTTTACAGTGAGCTTTAAATCGATTGCAAATTAGGTACACTAAAAAAAAAGGGTGAATGAATAGTCCTAGTTTGCTTTCGCATTCCTTCCATTAGAAAGGCGTTGCTAGGAACAACGGACCTCTGATTGTAGTCCGCCCTAGAATACAGTGACCTTGATAAAAATTGAGTGGTCATTTGCATGCTTGAGGCCCAATTAGAGGCCAGGTCATCGTAATCGCATTGTCATAACATCATGTAGGACATAGCATGCATAGCTTTCTGAATTTGAAATGTTCCTTTTCTTTTTATGCATATCATGTAGGAATGATCATATGAATGCTCTTTTATGCATTTGTCTTTATGCAAAGTAAAATGAACCACACACACCACATTTCATTTAAACATCAGTGGCATTGGGCTCTCACATCCAACCCATTTGATTGAGACCAACAGTGGATGTCATTACCATTTGGTTGGCTCATTTGAAATTGTATTATCGGGACCCGCTCATTGCCAAGGCCGACCCAAGAACTGTCCTATCCATGCAAAATAGCATGCACTCATCTTCGAAAGAGTGTATCACTGTGCATGGTGTGTTGGGTGAGGGTTGGTAGTACCTATGCTACCTCATTGAGTATGGAATTCATTCCCATATTTGGCTTGTGTGAGTATATAGGTGAAAGCCAATTAAACTGAGAATAAAATCCAATGATTTTGCAAAACATGCGAGAGTTTCTCATACTGATACAACACATTTTGAAACAACATCAAATAGTTTAGGGCTCATTTTAAAATTTAAAAATAAGATAAGCATCATTGTATACCTTGTTTGATAATAAAAGATACATCTAGATGTTAGGTACACTATGGTGGATACACGGGGTGGTCGGCAAAGGTGCAAGCCTGAAGCCAATGACCAAGCCCCAACCGATTCACAAATACACGTGTCTAGTCCTCAACCACATGAGCAAACCGAATGACGTTCGATGAGCATTAGAGGAGACAACTCGACATGAGGGGATCCCATTGAGCGTACCCCTGATAGACTAGCATCAGTGCATTCTATTAGACGTAGATTAGAGCATGGAGCTTCTCAGCTTGAGGGTGCTCCACTCGAAAGCCATTACCGAGACCGTAGTGCACGTGCATCCATGGGATCGGATCGAAGAGTATGTCATGTAGGGGACCAGATTGGTACCCATTCACACTAAGTCTATAGGGTGTACTATACCCCCACCTTATGAGTATAGAAGGAATAGAGATCCGCCCATTCAGGGGCAAGTAGATGGGCTCCCTACTGAGCGCAAGTCTACCCATACTCCCATGCATACTATAGCATGCAAGATCACCATCGATATATCGAAGGTGGGAGCTAATGGAACACCACCCCATGAGAGGTGGAGGTCTAGATAACTAGATGGTCTAGGTAGTGTGTTAGAGCAGCTAGGCTGCAAGCCTTTGGCTCCGCCCACTCGTGCTCCGAGTGAGCATAGCGGGAGCACCATTAGAACTACTAGAGAGCATGGAGAGGCTTCTAAGCACCCTCATGTCTCACATCCACCATCCATGCATGGTGGCACATAGCATAGGACACAACACGATGTCGATGTCATCTTCATAGATAGAGGCAAAGGCACAACACATCAGTTCGATGGGTACAGAACCCACAAGGTCGCTCATACAGAGCAAGCATACCAAAGGCCTCCTATGACTGACCAGGTCGAAAGATCATATCGACTGGCCTCTGAACAGAAATGCCAACTCCTCCAAGATCAATTGGAGGATGCTCACCTAGAGAGGTAGCGCATTGAAGATGAAGATCTTCAAGCATAGAGGCTCACTAGACAGAGGTTGTATGAGCAGCGCTTGCATGAGGAGTGCATCCTCGTCTAGAAGGAGCGTGTAGAGTAGGAAGATAGGTTGGCTAGGGCCGGCCTATATTCTCAGGATGAGCATAGAGAGCAGGTGCATAGGAAGGCTCTTTTGCAAGCCGACATGCACCATGAGCATGTAAGCATTCACACTCATATCACTGCCCATCAAAGAGAGTGACCGCCCTCGATCGACAATCAGAGGCAGCAACATTATGAGGAACAAGAGGGGAACAGATGCAACCAAGAATATCCTGAGAGTTCTCGAGCTGAGGAGGAGGAAGAGCAATGCCCTCCACCTTGATAGAAGAGGAGTGTACCTCCCAAACCACCTCTACACCGACTTAGGGAGGAGGACTTTCTATCTTTTGAGGCTTACAAAGCTTTGGTCGAGAAGGTCAAAGCAATTGAGAAACAAGGCACGACTGTCCAAAAGCTGACACTAAGGAAAATTCACAATGAACCTTTAGATCCCTCGGTGCCTATGCCCCCATACCCTAAGCATTTTGAGATGCCTAGGTTAGAAAAATTCAAGGGTGATGAAGAGGTGCAAGAACATGTCATGAGCTTTCTAGATGCTTGCTTCTAGATAGAGAACAATGATGCACTATTATTGCATACGTTTGTCATGACACTCTCTAGTCCAGCCTGAGAGTGGTTCAATCAGCTAAAGAAACATAGCATAACAAATTTTGAGCAATTAGTTGATGCCTTTCTTGAATGCTATTCCTTCGACATCAAGAAATAGGCCAACCTTTCCGATTTGGCTGTGCTAGCTCAACATGACGATGAGCCAATAGAACAGTATGAGAAGAGGTGGAGGAGATTAATGGTAAAGTTGTCATTCCTGATTCCTACCATAGAATTAACTTGAATGTTTACAAAGAGTTGTGCCAAGCACATCTCGCTACTATTGCAGCTGCAACAATATGCTACATTCGAAGAAGCTTTGGTGCAAGCCAAGGTAATTGAGGACATCAAGTTGCAGGAGGGCAACTTGAAGCTCAAAACTAGGAAAGAGGGATATAGGAAGAGTACCTCAAAGCAACAGGGCAAGCAGGCCCATGTGAATTAGGTGGTACTAAATCTCCAAAATGAGGATAAGGGGCAAAAGAAATAGAATTATCAAGCCCATCCTCCTCTTGCACAATACGACCAATGCAAGAATAACTACAAGGGCAAGAACAAAGAGCAACGCCCACCTCGCATATTCATGCCATTGATGGAATCATTGACATCAATTTTTTATCAACTCTATGAGGCCAAGGCAATAAGATTACCCGAAGTCAAGATGGTTGATCCTAATCAGCCCAAGCCCAAAGATTATCAGGAAGATCTATTTTGCATATTTCATAGAGTGAAAGGCCATGACATCGAGGTATGTTGGTATTTCAAACATATTGTGCAAAATATGATAGAAAGGGGAGAGCTTGTGGTACCAAGAAATCCCTAGGTGCCGAACAACCAAAACATGGGGATTTTTAAAAATTTATTACCAAACCATGAGGCACCCCATAACCATGCTGGCCACGTCAATCAAGTGCGAGTCGAACCACCTACCCAGGGGTTCATCGACATGGTCAATGTTGTTACCAGACATGGGAGGTACGAACAACTGAATCAACCTCATGCTCCCATTCAAATATAGGCCATGCCCCAGCAATGATAGGCACAAAATATTCCAGGCCCACCAACGAGACCGGTGGTGACCATTAGGAGCAGGCTGGTTCAAAACCTGCAGATGACTCCTACGAAGTTGTCAATATATGAGCTTATACAATAGTCCCCTAGGCACAGGGAGACTCTTATGGACATTCTGAGGTCCATTGAGGTACAGTCCCAGGATGCACAGGCGTTCACAAACTTCATGGGGCACGTACAATAGTGCCAGGAACCAATGATCCAATTCTATGATCATGAAGTGAAAATGGTTTCTACAAGCATGGTTGACCTGCCACTACATATCATTGCATGTGTTAACCATGTGTCATTCAAAAGGGTCTTGATTGACACTGGTTCATCGATCAATATAATCATGACTAAGGCACTACACCATTTGAAATTGCCTAAATCACTCATCGTACCAACCACCTTTACATTGAGAGCATTTAACGATGCACTATGCTCTACGGTTGGCATGATTGTCCTACCTATTCAGGTGGGACTAAAGACCATTCCCATAATGTGTCACATGATAGAGGGTGCCTTGCAGTATAACATCCTATTGGGGAGGCCTTGGATTCATGAAATGCATTGTGTTCCCTCGATATTGCATCAGTGTGTCAAGTATATACATGAGGGACAAGTTCACATGGTTTCATCAGATGAAGAACCATTCAAGTTCATGAACTTAGCAGATTTTCCAGGGGGCTTCGTACTCCCATCAATGCACTTGGACATACGGCCCACATCGTCGATAAGGGTTCCAAGAGGTAAACAGGTGGTGCATGTTCAACCATCGGTATCTATATCAAATAGATCTGAACATACCACTACAACTTCTCTGAGACCGAGTGCATCAATAATGCATCGAGATGACAAGAAATTAAAGGTGAAATTGGGCAGGAAAGAAGCAAAGAACATGCCCAAACCAGTCATCGCTGAGGCTGCCACTCCCATGGAGGTGGAGGAAGCCCAGGATCAAGTCGAGGAGGCACCTCAGCCTACTTCTCCTGCATCATCAATAGGGTCATCCGCACCATGGGTGACTGTTCACCTAGCCAGTACAGGTCTGGGTGAATATCTTGTGCAAAATGTGACCTTTGGTCCTATTTTAGAGACTGCACGAGACATGGGCCGGCTGATAGCCCATCGATACCCAGTTGGATCCATAGTACCATTGGGTGAGCCACCCAACCAAACAAACTTCATCTATGCTAGGTTGGATCAAGTTCCAACGTGAGCACCCATGGAGATGGATGATGAGGAATAGTTCATGATGAACGTTCGGTACTTGTCCAACCCAGAGTATGCCATGCACATTTTTGAGCTCTATCATTGGCATGGATACGACCTTGGTATTTTTGAACAAGGATGAAGAACCCCTCTTGAACTACGTTATCAGTTGGCAACTGATAGGTTTGGATTGGGATTGCAGATTTAGGGACATGATGATTTACTCATTGCATCATTGGATCGTTTATACCTGAGTCTAGGGGACGACATGGATTTTAATCCATATCATCCTAACATGTCTAGTCTTTGAGGCAACAACCCAATGGTGTCAGTCATCACCATTGAGATACCGGAGCTTGAACATGAAGAGTTCTCAGAGCAGAACCCCAGAGGCAACCTGGGTCATCAAAATCGTATCACAACCGATGATACTAGTATGCAGGGGCACAACCCCACCATTCTAGGTGATCTCGAGTCAGGAGATATTTGTAGTGAATATGGAGAGGAGTCCACCTCCAAAATAAGTGGACCGAGTTATGATGCAGATGGTGAGTCCTCAAATAATGATCAATCTGAAGAGGAAATTGAACGAGCCTTCATGGTTTCGGTATTTCTATGCCATTTGTTACCTAGAGAGCAATTAGATGAGATACAAGAGCATTTCATAGTCGATAGTGATTATGAAGATGAGATAGAGTAGGCCTACTTAAGGCCTCATCCAACTAATCTCCCAATATTTATGGACATGATAGAGTGGTCTGCTCATAGTAGCAATCATAGCGATGAGGTTGAGATGACCGATCCGAGGCTAGTATATCCGCTACATCTATTGTCTATGGAGTCAGAGTATGTTATAGAAGAAGTGCCTCTTAACACTGATCACTCTGAAGAGGAAGCAGAGCCAATTTTTATATCGATGTCATATATACGATCATTTTATCCAATTTATCCGGATAGTGATGATAGTGACCGTAGAATCAGATACATGGGACCACATCTGGAAGATCACCCCTTGCATATGGGGGGAAGTGAAGGATTATATCTATATAGTGATGATGAGGATTCATTGGAGATGGCCTATTTGGGGCCTCATCACCTACGTAATCAGAATCCACCTTAGGGTCCACCACCTATTACAGCTGTAGGTTTGCATCGAGAGATTAATCTCCAGTGCCGCCTCAGGGAAAGAATAAATCTGGAAGAGGAATATCAAAGACTCTTTCCCCATACACCTACTTATGCTGAGCTACTTGAGCTGAGAGATCCCATTTTGTAGTTAGTGCATAGGGAGGATCCAATTGTCCGGGCATCCCACAGGGAGGACCCGTTCATCCCTATACCATCTGAGCCAGATCTTGGGTACGAAAGCTACATAGATGATGTAGAGTTCAGTCCATGTGGTCCTAGAGATCAATTCCATTCCATCAACATGGTCTCCATTGATTTGACCACTCCACTCCACAATCTAGTAGATCCATCCAAACCATTGCATCTAAACATGGATGCTATCGATTGGGATCATGCTGATTCACTAGTAGAGCCTGAAGACTTCTTCTCGAATGAAGAGATGTTGCAACCATTTCATTTTGGACCAGGCTATGCTTATGATGTCTATCATACTGAACATGCTTCCAAAGAAGAACATATAAATCCAATTGATGACATCCATTTGATCCCTACGCCTCATCAACTTGAGGAGGGATCCCATATGTCAATAGAGGAAACCTTCGAAGTGGATATCGGTAATGACCCCACCAATCCAATGAAGGTTAAATTTGGAATGAGTCTCACTCCAGATGAGCGTGCTAGCATCATCCCTCTATTGAAAGAGAGACCTAAACTTTTTTCTTGGACATACAAAGATATGCCCGGTCTAGACCCAAAATTGGTTACTCATAACCTTTCGCTAGACCCATCCAAGAAGCCTGTCAAGCAGAAGCTCAGAAAGATGCATCCAACAGTAGCCTTAATGGTGAAATATGAATTGCAAAAATTGTTGGATGTAGAATTTGTCATTTCCATCGACTATCCAGAATGGGTATCCAATATGGTGCCTGTAGGAAAACCAGATGGAAGGATCCGTATTTGTATGGATTTTAGAGATCTCAACAAGGCAACACCCAAAGATTCATTTTTATTGCCCAATATCGATGCTCTAGTAGACTCTACTATAGGTCATGAAATGCTCTCCTTAATGGATGGTTTTTTTGGTTACAATCAAATTCAGATTAAGCCCGAAGACCAGCACAAAACCACATTTATAACGCCATGGGGAACATTTTGCTACAAAGTTATGCCATTTGGTCTCAAAAATGTTGGTGCCACATACCAACGGGCCATGACATACATTTTTCATGACTATATGCACAAAATTCTTGAATATTATATCGATGATTTGCTAGCCAAGTCATTGCTACGAGAAGAGCATGCAGAGGTCTTAAGAAAAGTCTTCGATCACTTGATAGAGCACAACGTCAGGCTGAATCCTAAGAAGTGCGTATTTGGCATAACTTCTAGAAAATTACTAGGGTTCATTATCTCCAAGAGAGGCATCGAAGTAGACCCAACGAAGGTCAAGGCCATTTTGGAAATGCGTCCTCCCACCAATATTAAGGAATTAAGGAGCCTTCAAGGCAAGGTAGCCTCGATAAAGTGATTTATCACCCAACTATCGGATAAATGTCGACCCATGAATCGACTACTACATAAGGGTGTCCCATTCAACTGGGATGAGGACTGCAAGGTAGCCTTCACTGAGATAAAGCAATACCTAGTGACATCGCCAGTGTTAGCTCCACCAAGGCCAGAAGAGCCTTTTCTGCTATATATATCGACAATAGACTTTGCATTAGGGACCATGTTGGCCCAAAAGAATGTACAAGGCAAAGAGCAAGCCATATATTACATTAGCCAAACCTTGGTGAGTTACGAGCTAGGATATGCATATGTGGAAAAACTATGTTTAGCAGTAGTGTTCGCTACCAAGAAATTGTGGCACTACATGTTAAGTCACATGACATATGTGATATCAAAACAAAATCCTTTGCAGTATATGATGAGCAAGACATATCATAATACACGTACTGCAAAGTGGATCATGCTATTGATAGAATTTGATCTAGAATTCATAAGCCAGAAGTCCATTAAGGGATAGGTCATAGCAGATCAGTTAGCTGAGGTACCACTGTCCAATAGTAGGCCTCTAACAATCGAGCTTTTAGATGATGCAGTGTTTGTAGTATCCGAAGCTCCCAAACCCGAAGAACCAGAGAACAATGCTGATATGACTCTATGTTCTTTGATGGTTCGAAATGTGAGCAAGGAGCTAGCATAGGGATAGTGTTTTTCACATCGCAAGGAGCTCCAATGCCCTTGTCATTCAAACTAGACTTCCCATGCACCAACAATAATGTTGAATATGAAGCCCTACTTTTGGGCCTCCATACAACCATCGCCATGAATATCAAGAGACTAAACATATTTGGTGATTCCCTGCTCATAATTAACCAAGTGAAGGGACTATTTTAGTGTCGATGTCTGATACTGAAAGCCTACAAAGATCTTGTTGCCACATATCTAGCTAAACTAGAATGGTACGACATCGAGGCAGTCCCTCATTCATCAAATAGGTTCATAGACACCATGGCATATTTGGGATCCTTGATCCCTCAGAATCCATCTATCGACTTCACTACCATCCATGTCAAGATGCTCTCGCATCCTACAGTAGAGCGTGCAACCTTTGATAACAAAGAATCAGTCAACATGATTAGTGTGGAGCCAAAAGCTGATTGGTTCTGCAAAGTTGAAGACTTTCTCAAGAAAGCACCCTAGGGGTCTTTAACCTCCCAGAGTCCTATAGGGAGTGGCACCACCATTCACCACAAGGTTGTTTCCTAGTCTACATTTGCAAAAGTAAATACGTAGGGGGTACAAGTTGTCTTAGCAGTCAAAGCTGAGGCTCATCAGAATTGGATGTCACAGATTCAAGACTTCCTAAGACTTGGTTTTGTCCCGGAGGGACTATCGCATGCCGCAAGATGCACATTTAAACAAAAAGTGACTAAATATGTCTTGATAGGAGACATTTTGTACCACCAAAGTTATGATGGAGTTCTCCTTCATTGTCTTGAGCCCCAAGAGTCATCTTGGGCAATTTTAGAAGCTCATGATGGTACATGCGATGGCCATTTCAGTGGCATGGCCATCATCAAGCGCATCCTTCGAATGGGTTATTATTGGCCCACTATGGAGAAGGATTGCAATGTATATGTCAAGAAATGCATCAAATGTCAGCATCATGCTAATCTTATGCACCTGCCATCATAGGCCTTACAGCCCATCCAAGCGGCTTGGCCATTTGCTCAATGGGGGTTTGATCTAATTGGCAAGATCTCTCCTCCATCATCAAGCCGACATACATTCATTATTATAGCTACTGAGTATTTTACAAAGTGGGTGGAAGCCATTCCCTTAACAATGACCACTGGAGCTCGCATAGCAAAGTTCATAATGGAGCATATCATAAGTCATTTCGGGATACCATCCAAAATAGTTTTGGATAATGGAACTTCTTTTAAGAACAAAATTGTGTGAGCTTTAACATCTAAGTACCACATCAAACATAGTTTTGCAACTCCATACTATCCATAGGAAAATGGGCAAGTTGAGGCCTCAAACAAGACTATGGTAGCCATCTTGAAAAAGATAGTGCAAGAACACCACAAGGATTGGCATATACAACTACCCCTTGCATTATGGGCTTATAGGACTAGCATTCGGACTCCCACTAGGGCAACTCCATTTTCACTAGTATATGGCATTGAGGCCATTATGCCCTTAGAGTTGGAAATTCCAACGTTGCGCATCGCATTGAAAGAGTTCATCGATGATGACACCGCATGGCAAGCTCGACTAGATCAATTGATGCTACTGGATGAACATCGCGTGAATGCCCTGGAGCATCTCCGCGTCTATCAAGAGTGATTAAAATGAGCTTACAATATCAAAGTCCACCAGAGAGACTTTGAAGTTGGGGATCTTGTGCTGAAAGAAAACCAACAGAACTCGAATTTATTGCCCGATATGCGAGACAAATTTATGGCTAATTGGCTAGGACCCTATATCATATCTAAAAATATTGGTCTAGGTACCTATCACCTGACATCGCTAGGGGGTGTTGAAGAGCTGAACCTCTCAACATCATCCATATTAAGGCATTCTATGCTTAGAGAGTGTAGCAAAAAAGGCTCCAAAGGCATCTATAAGCCCTTTGGTCAATCAAAAAGGCACCAAGGATTTCTAAAAATCACTTGGTCAACCCAAAGGCTCAGAGTTCTTAAAACTACTCGATCATCCCAAAAGCTCCAAGCTCTCATTCGAGTGATTTGTCAGAAAAAGCTCCAAAGGCATGTAAGCCCTTTGGTCATTCCAAAAAGGCACCAAGGATTTCTAAAAATTACTTGGTCAACCCAAAGGCTCGAGGGTTGCTTAAAGCCACTCGGTCATCCCAAAAAGGCACCAAGGATTTCTAAAAATTGCTTGGTCAACCCAAAGGCTTCAAGGGTTGCTTAAAGCCACTCGATCATCCCAAAAAGGCACCAAGGATTTCTAAAAATCGCTTGGTCAACCCAAAGGCTTCAAGAGTTCCTATAGCTTCTCGGTCATCCTAAAAGGCTCCAAGCTCTCTTGTTGAGAGTTTGGTCAACTAAAAGGTTCCAAAGGCGTCTGTAAGCCCTTTGGTCAATCCAAAAAGCTCCAAGGATTTCTAAAAATCGCTTGGTCAACCCCAAAAATCTCCAAAGGCATATATACTCATCGTTTGGTCAAATATGAAAGCTCAAAAATTCATAAAAATTTGAAAATATATAAAATTCCAAAAAAAATTGGTAAAGCATAAAATCCAAAAACATTTGCTTTTGCAGTTTGCATTTTCATACATGCATTCACCTCATCATATTGCATTTAGGCATTTTTCATCCGTTGCATTCCACAGTAGAGTGTAATGTGTCTATCAAAATCTTACAAATGATCGCACGTTTGTGTTTCAATCATGCACCCTTGCATTTATCATAATTCATTGCATTCATACACGATACCTATTGCGGAGAAATATGTATGTATATTAAGTTTTCCAATCATTCAAACATACCTAGTGGGTTCTTCAGATATTGTAGAAATCTTGCTTTGCTTTTATAGATGAGGTCATTAGTTGGGATAGTGCTTCAACATATCAGGATCCCATCACTAAGCAAAACAATATAAAATCCTGCTAAGACAAGAGATGATGAAAGTTGCGAAAGCAGTCTTAGGTATCTAGAGAGATGGGTTTCATGACCTGCTTATCTTGCAAATAGTTTGGTCTAGAGTGGTGAACTTTGGCAAAAGGACAAGAATTTCCCCTATAAATCCCAAAGTTACAAAGTTTAAATCCCAAGTTACAAAGTGCAAATTTCAAAGTACAAAGTTCAAATCAAATGTAAAGTGACATAGTGAATCAAAAGCACTATAAAAATCCCTTGCTCAAAGAAAATGGTAACACGTGGACTAACAATGATTTTTATCACTACATATGAGCAAGTAAGAAGGGTGAGAACTTGAATCCCTAGATTGTCCACCTTTTGAAAGCCATAGAGTGATCCCCGATCGCAGCAATGGGTTGGAAGAGTCCCACCTGCAATCGGAGGGGTAGTTCTATTGGGTGATCCCCAAACGTAGCAATGGGTTGAAAGAGTCCCGCCTGCATTTGGAGGGGTAGCCCTGATCAATTTGCAAGATGAGCTAGCTCTAGGTGCCTAGGTTTGTCTAGTTGTATAAGTCTAATCAAAGCTGAAACAAGGATGGTACGATCGTATGAGGAACCCTATCTCACATATGGGTTGAAAGAGTCCCGACTGACATACGGGGTATGCTTATGGTCTATCTAAAAATACTCACATGCACACACAGGGATAATGAATAGTTGGGTCTGTCATGGCAAAAGCCTTGTCCAATAAAAGCCTTGTACAGTTAGTATGTGATTTTTGGAGAAGTCTACTAGGGTGTTTGAGTCTCATGGAAAACCTCAAAAAGTTCTCTAATAGCAACAAAATACCAAATATCATTAGACATCAAAAATAAGAGTCATTCATTTATCAGAATGCATTTTACAAAGCACAATCAAACATATAGGATAGATACCGCATGAATATCAGAAATGATGTTTAGACGACCACTGACTATATAGTGCAACAAAGAAAAATATACAGAATGACATATTCATTCATTAGCATTATACCAATCCATTTTACTACATTTCATATATGGGTGATTAATTGATTAAGTTCTTGTAATGAGAATTATCAATTATTTTGCATGATTGTTATACATTCTGTGGTGTCGTATTTTAAAATTGATATACATAGTTTACATTCATTCCTTATGTTTTAAGTGATTAAAGCATACAGGTTCATTCCCATTAGATTACGATTATGTACATAATGCATTACCATACATTGCATAGCATACCATAACTTCATAAAAATAAATGCATGCCCACAAAGCAAAAACAAATATGCATTCAAAATAAATAGTGCATCCATATGCATACATCATAAATGGCACATCTAATCATCTAGATCACTGCATCTCATCAACATCATCATAAATAAGATAGCTATCTAGTGCATGTCATCCATACATCGCATCATATAAACATAGCATCAACATAAGCATTGCATCCATGTGCATCAAATAAACATAAAATCAAAAATAAATATCGATACACATAATGAGCCATAAATGATCAAGTCGTATATATATGTGTCCAAAAGAGTACATAGGGAGTGTATCAAAATGCTCGTAGGCTACAAAGTGTGTAGGTCCTCGACCTTACACCCAAAATAAATATGGCATATCAAAAATATAGTCTGCATCTAGCAGAGCCCAGATCTAGTCTGCTCCCCTATACCGGAGCTCTCGTCGCCTCCCTCAGCACTATGCTCTAGAGCCTGCTCTCCTATCTACTCTGGCACCCATGGTGGGTCCTACTATGGATCCTGCCTACCTCCAAATCCTAAGGCACCCAACACATGAGAAACTGGTAACTAAAGTAGGCTAGTCCTCTGACCGGTGGCCCCTAAAGTCTACCCTGCATCTCTAGGCCTGGCACGCGATGTCGCACCATGTGAGCTAGAGGACATGTGCATCCTCTCAGTCCTATGAGTCCTGTGACTCGAGCTCACCATAGACTATCCAGAGGTCCTAGACCTGGTCCACTGAGACTCTAAAGTGAAAGGATCCTCAAGAACCTGTAGCCCATGCATCTCAATGTAGCCGACTAGCTGATCAACGTGAGCAAGCTGGGCTGCATGCATCTCATTGGTCCTCATGACCATGTTGTGTAGTCACTCTACCTCGGCCATCGGATCCTGAACACCTACTGGAGCTATCATTGGTGCTACTAGAGGCCCCATAGTAACCTGAGGAGGTGGCATAGCCCCCCTCGATACCCGAAGGAGATCCCTCTCTACCTCTATTATAGTCCGTTATGCCTGTGCTAACTCTAGGGTAGTCTATAGTCTCTAAACCTAGGCCTCTACATCTATGGCCCACGTAGTAAGATCATATATCTGACCCTACGCCTCAGTTAGGCGCCTATCCCTATCAGCTACTCTCACCTCTAGAGTGGCGATAGTAGTATCTCGCTCTAGCTACTGTGTATGGAATCATCCGAGCTGACTCTGCAAGTCAGCCACCTAAGCTAAGAGTAGACCCTCTACACTATCAAGAGGGACCTCACCCTCCTCTAGAGCCTCCTCATCTAGGTCAATCTTGGGAGCCTCCTCGATGGTGGCCTCTATGCCCCAATCACCCTCTATCCATTGGCGCACCCTATGCCCATCGGGATCCACCTCTACCTCTACCTGATCTGGCTCTCGACCTAGAGGCCCTATGCTATACCATATAAACATGGACCACCACCCATCATACTCTAGAGTGGTCCCAATAGTCTCAACTCTAGTCTCTTAGTAGTCATCAACAGCATCTCCCAGAGGCTCAAGAATGATCCACTATAGATCGTGCTCCATGACCAAGCATCTGTATCTAAGTGGGATATCTAGAATATCCTATATGAGCCCAAACTATCATAGGACATGAGAGTAGAACTGGTACTCTCGAATCTTAACCTTACGATCGATCAAGCCATCTCTCACTATCCTTCCTCTCATCCTCCTCTAGCCATGTCTGGGCAATCCATATAGGCTGCCATATCGAACATCTGTTGGCCAAGTGTCATGAAATGAGTGATATAATGTTGGACATCACCAGCATGGATCCGACTATGGGTACCCTCCTCCTCATGAGGCCAACAGGTGGCATAACACTGATGATCATCAATATAAGTGATGCATAGTGGAAGATCTATAGGATGCTCGATCCGGATGTGCTGCCACCCCTAGATCTACAATAGAAGACTACAATTGATGCCCTTATGGCTATGCTTAGTAATATGATATAGCTCCCTATAGAGCTGACATAGTAGGGTGCTCCCCCATGATAGAAGTAAGGGCTCCTCTATAGAACTCTAAAGAACCCTCCAGGTAGTGGACAAGAGGTTCTAGGGAATCCTCATGCTCGAGGAGTCTAGAAGGACAATCTATACTATGAGGTGCATGAAGAGGGCTTCCCATGTAGAGAAGACATCCTCATGATACCACTCACCAATGTGCACCCCTCCATGGTCAATCGCATCCTGAGCATCCTCGCTCTAGTCATCGAAGATAGAATAAAAAATAACCTCCTTTACCCTGGAGGTAGAGGAGATGATGGCCTCACCATCAATGGGGATCCTGAAGATCCTATAGACATCCTCCAGAGTAATAGTCATTTCACCTATAGGCAGGTGAAATGTGTTGGTCCATGCATTCCAGCATCGGGCCAACGCAGTCAGGTAGGCTTGATCTACCCTAATAGTGGGTAGATCCATGACATAGCCAAACCCGATAGCTCAAAACCAATCTCGGTCATCATCAGACAGAGCCTCATGGAGAGTCTTTAGAATTTCAGGCTCTTGGGCTCTAGAAGTCAATCTCTAAAATAAAAAGCATAATGTAAAACAAAATCTAGCTAAACAGAGCTAAAAACAATGCTAAAAATGACAAAAACATATAAAAAAAACAACTAAAACCTACGGTCCCCAATTTGCCAATTGGGAACCACAGCTAAAACTTGTGGTCCCCAATTTTCCAATTGGGAACCGTAGCTACCATTATGGTTTAGGAGAGGCACCCATTTTGGGTACCCTCCTAGTCCACTAAGTCACAAAATTAAAATCCTAAGCTAACCTAGACTAGTGGGGTTCATTACCAGCAGTTTAGTGAGGTTCATTATCCGCATTACTTAATGTGGTTCATTTTACTAGTATTGAGTGTGAGGTCTCGATTTTGAGTTACCTTGCCCGCACCCTAGCCTCGGCTAGTAGATGGCTGATCAGGATCCACCATCGAGGTAGATGAGTGTAATTACGATAGAGTGTGGTAGCATTTCAGATCAGGGAAGTTTCTCTCACTCTCAGAGCTCTCAAATTGCTAGTGCTTGCAAGAAAATAATGAAAAATTTCAAATGGGAATTCAATTTATAGGTTCTCCTAGTCTCGGTGAACCGCAGCTGACACCTGCGATTCTGAAACTAGGGTTTTCCACCCGTAGGTCTGACCCATGGTTCCCAAAATTTGAAAAATTAAATCGTAGACCGTACCCGCGGTCCGTAGCTAGCATTAAATGCACTCAAAACCCATCGTGGGAAGGTCTAAAAGAGCAAATTAATGACTCCCATTGGATAAAAATTCAAAATCAATGATTAAAATTGCAAATTTGGTGATGTTAAAAGCACCAGGATCAATCAAATAAATGCAAAATTAAAACAAAAAAATCAAATAATTAAAAACCAAATGTGCCTCGTATTCAGTGATTTATCCTATACACTTGGCGGTTGCAGCGAGTTGTGATCCATGCAATCCGACAAGATGAGTAAATCACCATAAGGACATTTGGGGTAAAATTGTCATTTCTTTTATGACATATTTCAGCAAATCATCGACAAATATGATTCAACACAAGTCTAATTGCATTTGTATCATTTTGATTCCTTAAGATGGCTATTGTAGCCTGACTGCTCCATGGGATAGAAATGTGCAAATACTACTAAGAGTTGCAATCATAAGCTGAACTAGGCCTAGCCAAGGCATTAAAAGGCTCGAATCTAAATTTGTTTAGGATCATTCATTATGGTCAAGCGATTTTATCGCTTCATACATTGTCATTACCCTCATCGACTCATCGCTTGAGGGGGTAGTCATAATTTCATAATCATAATCAAAGTCAGTAGAAGATCCCTGAGATCGTAGATCCCCTGATCTTGTCAAAATTGTGTTCGTTCTTGTGAATCATTGTCAACAACTATCATAAGCTTCCCCCTTTGCTTGGGGTAAACAACAAATATGATAATTGGTTTGTAACTCTCATCCTTCAGATTTATGGGTCAGAAGATACCCATACTTGGCATTGATGCTATCCGAACGTCTGATGATGAGTGCAGACTTGTCAAAATGTAAGCCTTTCACGAGTTGGAAGCAATGATTCCAAGATGCACATCCTTTTGTTGGACCTGGGGCATCTAATGTTGATCCAACTAATGATCATCATAGAACCTTAGGCATCATTTTAGGATGTATATTTTTGCTCAGCGTTGTTCAATCTCACAATGCATCTCAAAAGGGGCATCTGTAGACACCTAAAATGCGTCATGTCGAGGGTGACTACTCATATGGACATGCTACAAGACCATATGGAGGATCTTGGATAGACTCCAAGATAGAGCAATGGTTCTAACCACTCAATTTAGGCATTTTGGCCTAATCGATCTGAACCATAGCCCAGACCTATGGTCTCCAGTCTAAACCATGGTTGACACCTATGGTCTACAGTCTGGACCACAACTGTGACCTACGGTCTTAACTAAAGTTCAGTTAGGCCTTCCATCCAAGCCAAATTGGTTGGAATGGCCAAAATATCTAGAAGAAGGTAGTTGAAGGATGAAATATTCCAGAGGCTTCCATCCCAACTATCCTAACCACCCTTCTTGGTCTTGGCTTCTCCATGAAGCCACCCCTAGCCCTAGGGGCATGCTATAAATACCCCCTCCAAATGGGGAGAATAAGAGAAGCAAGCATTGGATATTTGAGCAATGAAGCCCTAGCGAATTGTACACTCAAACTGAGTATACTAAGAGATAGAGCTATTGCACTTAATCCTTGACCCTTTTGCCAACATTCATGATGAATTGCATTATGGATGCCCTAGGTGCCTAGGAGGATCAAGAAATACAAATCTAGGCAAACGAAGGCCCTTCACATCGAATTGACCACCAAATCAGTCTGAGGACAACGAAGGTGACCCTTGAACATCAATTTGGACAAGGAGATCAAGCCCACTACCCTTGATTTTGAGGGTAAACCTATCAGAGGTCAAACCATGGCTGTCAACCATGGTTCACAGTGCAGACCACTCACCAGAGCTATGGTTTGCAATAGGTGATAGATCACCTTACTCTTTTCATTTATGTCTAATTAAATAGGTTAGATTAATCATTTCTTAGGTTTAATTGTAGTTTAGAAGAATTCTGACCGTAGGAATTAGCTTAGAATAGATAGTTTATGCTTTGCATTAATTAGGATATTTGTGGATCTTTTATGCACCTCTATGCTTCTATTTTGTTATCTGATCCATGCATTATTTGTCTAACGATCTCCTTTATGCTATATTACAAATCTTGATTCAATTAGCATAGTTTAAAGGTTTTCTTTATGTTTTCTTGATTATTAGTTTAAATGGCATTATCATGTATGTTTCCTTAAAGGGCCTCATTATGAGAGGCTATCTATATTTTTGATCGTGTGTTGTTGTTTCTTGATCATAGGAAGATAGGTACAAGAGGAGTCTATATCATAATCCTTCCACATCATGAAGAAGGGGGTCAACTCCACCCCAAGGCAGTTTGTGACTAGTCAAAGGGCAATATTAATGTGCCTACCCTATTGAGGGCATTGGCAATTGTATAAACTGTATCATCATTCAAGTGACCCTAAGAGGGGCATATTTGTAATAGAGATTCATTCATAATCAATATAAGAAATATCATTTTGTTGAATTTATGCAATGTGTCAAGCTTTTTACGCTTTTATGATGACTATAGACTAATACAGTAGATAGGTGCATGCTTTTTGGTTATGTCAGGTTAATTTTACTGTTTTGAATTAAAGCAATTCAAACATTTAAACTTGATTAAACCAAATAAATAAATAAATAATAATAAAATAATTAAAAAAAAAGTGAAAATGAAGTCTAATGAAATCCAAAGGTTATTATTGTTATGGTAGGGAAATATTCTTATGATTGATATTCTTGTGTTATATTTTATTAATATTTATTTTCTTAAATAAAGAGATTATTATATCAAACAAGAAAAATAACTTTTAAAAGGTATATACATTGTACCATACCATGTTCGATTGGGTTCTTATATAATGTAGGTTTCATCATGTTATAAGACCTTGGCTTTGATCATTGTATTAACATATTTATTGGATGTACCATTTAGACATTATGGGGCCTTTATGGTAGAGGGTGCAGACCACCATGGAATGGGCGCTCTTCATGTGTACAGAAACAACATCCAGTCTATGCAATTATAGGGACCTACAAGCATCATGTGGATTGTACCATCAAGAGAAATGCATTTCCATAGGAGGGCATGGTGGAGAATCATCATCATGTTATAAATTAGATTGTTCATGATCATTGAGGCAAGGCTTGATCCAATCAACAAGTGGACACGTATGATGGCACTATGGATGAATTCGATGAGAGTTGAAGACGAGCTTGCGAGTGTAGTGCATAATACATCGCCAACTCGCCTCAAGAATGAGAAAGTTGATAATTTGGACTTTGAGGATAGAAGGAGCTCTGTGATATTGCTACAAGAAAGCTAGAATGAGTGACACGTAACATGGGGAAAGTCTCTTGGTAAATATAAACAGTGGAGAACAATTACAAATCCAAAAACAAAACTCGCAAGGCGGGTGATGCTTTGGATTTAGTCGTGGTTGTTGGTAGTTAATGGAAGTAGATATGAGCAAGACAACATAAGAGGAGTGGGTCAATATTGGGGACCGCTCCCATAGGTACCTTCAAAAGATAGCATTCCGTGATATAGGTTATGAAAAGGTCATTTATCTTCCCATGTTGACGTTGGAACCGTGTCCAGGGTAAAGCATTCCAACAAAGCATCTATTCACGAATGCTTTCATGGTATCATCTATATAAGTGTGAAGGGGAGGATGAGGTGCAAGAACATCACTAAAAGGTTTCTAGCCTACGTGGATACAACCAGCGATCTTACATGAGATGAAGAACAACTTGTCAATACCGATAAGGCATGGTAATGTTTACAGCAGGTGTAGAAGATGATTTTTTATCGAGAAGACGACTATTCATCATTGAATGCTACTTATCCCAATTTGAAAGGTGCTTGTTAAAATACAGTCTAATACGCGTCTCCCCAAATTTTGATAGGATAGTGACATCATCACTTAAGGAAGCCTAGCAATATTTGAAATTTTGTAGGGCAGGTTGATGATAAAAATTAACAAGATCACTGTGGGCATCCTCCATATTTTGAATAAAATGTATAGTACTTCCGAGGGAGTGGTCGATGCTCATAAATATGGAGACCACACTAATTTCAAGTAAAAATTATTATTTCAGCAGTTGAGGATTCTGTGATGCAGTAGTCTTGGAGAAGGATGGTTCCTCATCAAATAATAACATAGAGCAACAAACAAATGGAGATCTAAACCTAGCAATGATCTATTTGGAGTTGCATTGAGATACACAAAGTATGCCACATGTGCTACGATGAAAGGTCCTCGATGCATAGTTGGACAATATATCACAACAAGATTCAGAACTGATAAGGTGATAGGGAAGGATATGTTTACCTACATGGTGTTTCATTGAGGCATCAAAGGTCGAGGGTCCATTGCTTGTATAACTGAACACTCAAGGATGGAGCATGTTCTTGGACTTATCTCTCCTCCAAATGTGGTAGTGAATAGAGCATGCAAGACAGCCCAGCGCAAGGTTAAAGTCAGTCTTATCGTGAGCACAAAATTTTAATTAATAGGTCAACAATTATTTTACATAGTATAATTATATTATATGGCATATATTTACGAAGGGAAAAAATGTTACCATGTGGAGAGTTAATATGGATAACTGTTTGGTTGAATGGAAAAGGACGAAGACTAATAGACCAAGAAGCATTATTAAAACATCATAAAGGGGAGAAAGCAAGCGAATGATTTTCCATCGAATGGAATATGAAACAAAGGGTTGCTTGAAGATTTTAAATACGGTATTGAAACATAGCACAAGGGTTGGATTTTTTTTAAATAGGGAAGCATGAAGAGGATTGGAAGGTCTTCAATCTATTGCAAACTGGTTTTTTCCACATTGTATGCAGCAAAAAAATAAGTTTGCAATGAAAACCGGTTTTTATTACACATCTTTCTTATGCATGTATTGAAGTTATTTAATGGTGTTTTATGCATGGATATGGTAACATCATTCAATGTTTTAATGTATGCCTTTATTCGTCAAACTCTTGCACTTAACTAGATTTAGATTGTGTGGATGCAATTCTATTATGGTTTTGTTTAGTATTCATAATATTACATTCTCTACAGAATATGAGAATTAGTTTATAGTAGCTCTCTTTGATCGTTTTTCTGTACCTTGTTTTCATATTATTTCAGCTTTTTATTTTTTATTTTCTCTAATCCTAGCCTTTGTCATTTTTTATATATTCATTTTATTTTCTTTAAAATTTCATCAAGCACTCAAAGCCCTAAAATTTTATATTGTTTTACACAAGAAAAAATTATTAATGGGGGTTTTGAAGTAATTAAACATCCAAATAATTTTATTACTCAAGGCTAACTTATTAAATTATTTGGACTCATTTAATTAAGGCAATTTTTTTTAAGGCTCCAAAATAGATTCTTGCACTTCATAGGTTTTATTATTTAAAAAATTGTTTAACAAAGCAAGACAAAAAAAAATTGTTAACAAATCAAGATAAAATTTATTTCACAAAGCAAGATAAAATGAATTAAATCACCGTTTTGAGATTCATATTTCAAATTTAGATTTAGTCATTTTATTTTATGCTCAAAATAAAGCTTAACAAAACAAGATAAAACTGGTTAACAAAGCAAGATAAAATTCATTCACAAAGCAAGATAAAATGAATTAAATCACCATTCTGGATTCACATTTCAAAGTTATATTTTAGTCTTTTCTTTTATGCTCAAAGCAAAGTTTAACAAAGGAAGATAAAATTTGTTAAAATCTGCTTAACAAAAGAAGATAAAATTTACCTAAAATATGTTGAAGATAAAATGAATTAAATCACCATTTTTATATGGTCATATGAGGATCAATCACATCAAAAAAAAATTTCTTTCAAATTTTAGGAATAATAAAGAGCATAACAAATCAAAGTAATACCAAAACACAAGCCCCTTGTTAACAGTTACTTGCACCTCTAAGGTATTTTAGCACCTTCTTGGCATATTTTCACAAGCATACAATCACACATTAAGCAAATAAGAACCTTGGAGAAATTTTGAATTTCTTTACAAGAGGGTTTTCTAACAAAATCCTAACTGTGATGGTTTTTTTGCAATTGGAAAAATTATCACTCAAAAGAATTGATGCTAGAAGGAGGGCCTGAATTGGTCATTTTATTTTAAATGCTAATTGTTCATTGTTCCTTCATTTATGTTGACACTACCTATGAAGAACAACTTTGTGGTAGTAACACCCTCCTCACTAAACATTTATATGTTTCATACTATTTATCCCCCTTTATCTCATTCTCAAATAAATTTTGGCCAATATAGGATATTGATAAAATGGTTTAGGTTAACATGGATAAGGTATTAAAGATCCCTTAGAGGCCACAATGTGGCCAAGACACTGTGGGTATAGGCTATTTCTCCAATATGAGTAAACCCCTTCTTGCTTCACTATCATCTTACAATGATGATGAGGCCAATTATCTCTTTAAATAAACCCATAATGATACGATTTCACTATATAGGTTTCTTTGGGATGAGGAAGATGAAAAGAAACTTTTATCTCTCCTTGGTTCTGGTACTTGTCAATTCACACAATTTTCCAATTTCGACCTTTTGACTGTGGTTCATCCTAAGTTGATAATTGTGAGAATGAATATGAGGAGAAAGATATTTCCAACAATCTTAACCAAGATGATTCTTGTGTTGGAGGATCCTCTTACCAAATATATAATATTTCCTCCTTACAAATACTAGAACATGAACAACCATCTTTAAGATTAACTGATTTTAAAAGCTTGGAAATATTATCTACCCCTTCTTAATTTGAGGATAAGTCGTATATCCTCATCAAGGATATGATAGGCATCAACATCGGTACCATTGATAACCCCAAAATTCTAAAGCTTGGTAAAGTCTTGACTCAAGATGACTATGAAGAGTACACCAACCTCTTGAAATAATTTAGTGATATCTTCACATGGAATTATATTGATATGCCATGTCTTGATCCCTCTTTGGTTGTCCACCATCTAGTCATGTGACCAAATGCAAAGCCCGTCCAATAAAAATTAAGAAAAATGCATCCTAAAGTCACCCTCCTTGTTAAATATAAACTATAAAATCTCATAAATATTAATTTTATCTAAGGTATTGACTATTCTAATTGGATCTCCAACATAGTTCTTGTTTTTAAGGAAGATACCATTAGAGTTTACACTAAATTTCAAGACATAAATAAGGCCTTTCCCAAATATGACTTCTCTCCACCTAATATCAATATGATAGTCAATTTTAACATCAATTTTGGAATGTTATCCCTCATGGATGACTTTTTAGGATACAACCAAATCAAGATCACTCTTGAAGACCAAGCAAAGATATCCTTCACCATCCCTTTGGAAATATTTTACTATCAAGTCATGTCTTTTGACCTAAAGAATACTAGAGTAACATATAAAATAACAACAACCTATATTATACATCATATGATGCATGACATTATGGAATATTATGTTGATGACCCTCTTGGTCATTCCCTAAACCATAAAGACCATGTTCATGATCTACATCACATCTTCGAACAATTAAGAGAATATAAGGTCTTTCTAAAACCCTAAAATTTCATTTTGGGGTAACCTTAGGCAAATTGTTAATGTTTCTTATATCCTATAAAGGAATTGAAGTAGATCTTACCAAGATATCAGCCATTATCAACACGTTGTCTCCTTGGAAATTAACATACCTCTATAGTCTCCAAGTTAATTTATAAGCTATTCAAAGGTTTATCTCACAACTTGTAGATAAATGTCAACCCTTTTCTAAACTTTTTAGGAAGGACACTAAATTCAAATGGGACAGTAAGTGTTAAGCTACTTTTGATGCTCTCAAAATGTATTTTTTGTCACCTTCTATCCTTGTACCTCCCAATCCATCAAAATCATTGTTGTTATATAGTATCCATAGTATATGACCTTGGAGCTATCTTATCTTAATATGATAATCAACATCGTGAAAGAGTTATCTATTATATCAGTAGAATCTTAGTCAATTACGAAATGCGTTACACAACCGTGGAAATGTTATGTTTAGCAATGGTCTTTGCTTCATAATTTGTTTTTGAATTTACATGGTGGAATCAGTAGCCACCATGAATTTGGGTAGGCTATTCGGCTTTTATGGGCACCACAATATTCTGCATTGTTTGCCCTGTAAGCTACCACATAGATCTTCATGTAGTCTGCCCCTATAACCACCATGACACAATAATTTTAAATCTCTTACACTGCTGAAAGCACTAGGAAAGGGATAAGCGTTTAGTTCGACGAAGCCCTAGATTTGAACCTTGGACCTCCGCCCCCTTACGGGGTTTGGTTGAACCAATTGGTCTACCCCTCGGACCTTTTTGCTTTACAAAACTTAAGATATTACATGTTCAATTAAAATACCTTTGTCATAGCAAGGGTTGATCCCTTATGTTACTTTATGTCTAAAACCCACCCTTTTGGATGGATAGTTAAATGTATCATCACCCTTAGTAAATTTGATCTCAAATTAATTAGCCAAAAAACATTGAAAGCATAAGTAATAATTGACCAATTAGCTACAACACCATTGGAATCCAATCATCTATTAATAATAGACTTTCTTGATGAATTTATTCTCTTTATAGACACCAACCAACAAACCAAATTCTTGGACCTTATATTTTGATAGCAGCCAATGCATCAAAGAGCAGGGGTAGAGATTGTATTAGTCACCCCACAAAAGAAGCTCTCTCCTCAATCATTCAAACATCAATTCTCATGTATCAACAATACTATAAAGAATAAAGCCCTTATCCTAGGACATGTTAGTCTTACAATGGCACTGAGAGGGGGGGTGAATCAGTGTAGCTATTTAATTTCAAATCTACAACTCTTAAATCTAAAAAAGAAATCTTAAAACCAGAAACAACAAGTATCACAAGAGAGCATCACATAACACAAAATGTAATGAGGTTCACCAGTTTTGGCTACTCCTCAAAAATAGACTGCTTGGACTCCTATCCAAATCCAGCCTTTGCAAAGCACCAACTTTACAAAATAGTTTACCAGCACCCACTGGAAGGAGCACCAACCCCTAATTTATCTGCACCAATAGAAAGGAGCACCAACCCCTGATTCCAAGCACTAACTTGGATTTCTATTTTGAATCTTAGATTGACATAAATATGCCTTCACTTTTACAAGACCCTTACTGGTCTATTGCTCATCCAATCTCTGTTTCAATTCATGAAACACATATTCCTTCTGTGCACTTTTAGCCACACTCTCTCAGTCACACTCTATCAGTTGTGCTCTTTATCCATCGCTCTTGTCTCAGCAGTGCTCTCGCTCAGCTCTTTTTTAGCTGCTCTCTCTCAGCTCTATATGTCTCTTCGACTACACACCTTTTTCTATACCCACACAGAGCTCAACCTAACAGATCACTCTTACCACTCTGCTTATTGTGCTCTGACAGCCTTCTCTATGCTCTAACATCCTTCTCTACGCTTTGATAGCCTTCTTTACTCGCTTACGGCTCTGATAGCCTTATCTACTCACTTTTCAATTTTGAGCCACCTTTTCACTTTTGCACGCAACTGCCCTCATGGCACATTTACTCTTTTCGGTGGCACTCTTTTCAATTCTGAGCTGAACTTTTTCTTCTGCATGCAACTGTCATTTTATAACAATATTTTCATCTTGAAACCCTAAGTCTTCTGTAACTTCCATAATCTCGCATGCAACCTATTAATAGCCACTCCTATAAGTAACTCCTTTCTGACACAATATTCTTACACACAACCTATTAATAGGTTTGTCTCTTTATTTGGGACTCTCAGTATGGCCACCGCTCGACAGTTTTACAGCATCACGGCCCTGTAACAGCCATTATGTCTTTAATGCACTATTTTAATTTTAGCTGCATAATTTTATTCTATAACTGCCCCTTGTAACTGTAGTTCTGACTTTCGTTCACTGTTCTTATTTTGGCTGCATGATTACTCTTTGTAAATGCCCTTGTAACTGATGTAAGACTTCAGTTAACTATCACATATCTTATTTCAGTTGGGTTATTCTTCTTTCAATGCACCAAAGTGACCTGTCGTGAAATCGTGACACTTTTGTCTCTTTGTACTCTTCTCGCATTTTACCCGCGAAAACATGACATGTCGCGATATCACGATACTTTTCGCCCCTTGTCCTTTTCTCGGCTTGCACCTGCAAAAATAGAACATGTCACGAAATCACGACACTTTCGCTTCCTTGCACTCTTCTCTGCTTGCATTAGCGAAAACATGACATGTCGCGAAATCGTGACACTTTTCGCTTCCTTGGACTCTTCTCTGCTTGCACTAGCGAAAACATGACATGTCACGAAATCGCAACATCTTTTGCTTCTGTACACTCTTCTCTACAAGCACTAGCGAAAACATGACATGTCACAAAATCATGACATCTTTCGCTTTCGTACACTCTTCTCTGCAAGCACTAGTGAAAACATGACATGTCACGAAATCGTGACATCTTTCGCTTCCGTACACTCTTCTCTGCAAGCACCAGCGAAAACATGACATGTCATGAAATTACGACACTTTTCACTTCCTTGCACTCTTCTCGGCATGCATCCACGAAAACATGACATATCGTGACACTTTTCGCTTCCTTGCACTCTTCTCGGCATGCATCCGTGAAAACATGACATGTCACGAAATCACGACACTTTTGTTGCCTTATGCCTTTCTCTGCCTTTCGCCCGTGAAAATGGAACATGTCACAAAATCGTGACACTCTCACTTCCTTACTCTCTCTCTTCTCTTTGGGTCACGAAAACCCAACATGTAGCGATATCGCTACACTTTTGTTCCTTGCGCTTTACCTTTGCTTTGGCCTGCGATAATACAACATGTAGCGATATCGCTACACTTTTGTTCCTTGCGCTTTACCTTTGCTTTGGCCCGCGATAATACAACATGTAGCGATATCGCTACACTTTTTCTCCTTGCACTTTCTCTTTGCTTCGGCCCGCGATAATACAACATGTAGCGATATCGCTACACTTTTTCTCCTTGCACTTTCTCTTCGCTTTGGACCGCGAAAATGAAACATGTCACGAAATCGTGACACATTTTCGTTCGTACTACCTCTCTTGCAAATTGTCGCAAAATCGTGACACTTTTCTTTGCAAGCTCCTTCTCCTCGAACATGTCACGAAATCGTGACAGTTTTCTTTGCTTGCACCTTCTCCCCAAACATGTCATGAAATCGCGACAATTTTCTTTGCTTGCGCCTTCTCTCCAAACATGTCATGAAATCGTGACAATTTTTCTTGCATGCGCTTCTTCTTCGAACATGTCACGAAATCGTGACAGTTTTTCCACTTGGATTTTTCTCTGCCAACATGTGAAATCACGACAGTTTTTCCACTTGGCTTTTTCTCGGCCAACATGTCGTGAAATTGCGACAGTTTTTCTACTTGGCTTCTTTGCCTCCAACATGTCGTGAAATCGTGATAGTTTTTCTTTCTAGCCAAACATGTCGTGATATCGCGACAATTTTTCTTTTTGCCTTCTTTCTTCTCAACATGTCGTGATGTCGCGATAGTTTCTCATGCTTGCTCAACATGTCGCGATATCGCGACACTTTTCTTACTTGTCTTTTTCTTTGAGCTTTTGCATATGGGCCACTACGTTCTTCTTGGAGAATCATTGTACATGCTCTGTATGACCACTGAACTCCTATCCATTGCATTAACCGATCTATTATCCACTACATCAATCGATATCCCTGACTGTGTCCATTGCATCAACCGATCCTCTGTCTGTGTTGACAACAATGACAATACTTTTGCTGCACCTTGCTCATCAATGAACTCCTGTCCATTGCATCAACCAATCCTCTGTCTGTGTTGACAACAATGACAATACTTTGGCTGCACCTTGCTCATCAATCTCCCCCTTTGGAATTGTTGGCAACACATGTAATTGTGTGCAATTACCTGTAATTCTTCTCCCCCTTTGATAATAATACCAAAGGGCGGTTGCAAAACTCCCCCTGATTCCATGCACAACATTCTCAAGAAAAAATTATTACAGTTAGCAAAAAGCATAAACATGAGCAATATGATAAACATATGCATAAATGCTCCCCCTGAGAATTTGATCCCGATGGCTAGTCAATTCTTAGTCTATTCTTGGTAATATGTGACCACTTCATTTCACTATTTGACAACATCATGATAAGCATAATAGGCATCAAAAATATCAATAATGTGAGTAGCAGCAATAACCAGTGAATGACATCATCATTGTCAACTTCACCAATATAATATGTGTAAGAACATGGTTGGACTACTGTCTTTTGAGTACCAACCCTCTGTTGCTCTACAATCTCAAACTTGTCCACTATTAGTGAAGGCATACATTGATTGTATATATCCAACTGTTTGTTTTGCAATGCTGGTAGCATCTGCAAATGCATCTTGGATATTCTCAACAAGCTTGAACCTAATGTCAGTTGTTTGTCTCTCTCTTCAGTGAGAATCCAACAGGCTACCTCAATCCACTTTCAACTCTATGTAAGCATCAAACACTGTACTGCAACACAACCAAATTCCTTTTTATATTTACAACCTGATCTGAGTTTTCTACAGTTACTGCAGATCACACCTTACTTTCAACTGTGCAAATCAGGAGAAGACATTTTGTCAAACACTTTATGGCCAACCATAGTGCACCTTACTCAGCCTCATACTTCTTAATCTCGGATTGGCATTTTATCAACAGTTAAAATGAAACTGTCTATTATAATCCGACGCTTTGAGCAGTGGCAGTAAGAACTATCAACAGAACAACAATGACGTATAGCAATACTACCAATGGTGACAATTCTCAATTTAATCACCACCCTTCATGGCACTACCACAAACAACTGCATGAACAAAAAACACACTTTGATAGTTGTACAACAACTCCCCGACTACTTTCCTTTCATCCTCAGATAATTACACAAATACATAGGAGCATTAAAATAAGACTTTAACATTGCTCCCCCTGAGGATGTGCCACCTGGAGTGGCTTAGTGCAATAGAGGAGTAATCTCCTTCAGTCCAAGGAGACACGATTTCCTCTCTTCTTTCTTTCTCTAATACTTTCTTGAACTTGGGCTTGAGTTTTTCAACTACATCCCTATTTTGCACCTTTTCGTGAACTTGAACATTCTTCTTGCGTAGTTGTTTCTTGTGCATCCTTGATGGTTGATTATTTTCCTTTATTTTATGCACATGATATGTTCTCTTCCTGTGTTGCATTCTTTGCATCTAATGAAATCTATGATCTTGCCTTAGATTAGATACAGACGTGCTCGGACAAAATCTTGCTATGTGCCCATGGCCATTACAATTAAAACATTACACACGGTGTTCACTCAGAGAAGCAGATGTATTTCTATCAGCATAACTCTTTGATCTATTATTCAATCCACAATAAATTGCCTTGTGACCGTAATGATTGCATCTAAAACAATAGTCATTAAAAGCATTATTATGAATAGAATGGGAGTGATAAAACCTCTTTTGTTCTGGTTGCTTTGCTATAGATCTCCTTTGATATTTTCTTTCTTTTGAAGATTCAGCTTCAAACTTTTCTTGCTTTGATTTTTCAACAGTGAGCTTCTTCTTTTCTGCACATTTGGAAGATGAAGGTTGTTCTGCTTCCACCTTTTCTTGCTTCGATCCTTTAACTGTGAACTTCTTCTTCTCTATATATTTGGAGGAAGAAGGTTGTTCAGCTTCATATCAAAGACCACGCTTATCCGTGGAACTTCTTTGTTGGCTTATCATTTTTTCTAGCAAATCTGTGCTATTCTCAAATTTGAGATTTGTATTGGATTTTTCTAGTTGTTTCTTCAATAAAATAATCTCTTCTTCTTTTTGTAGCAAACAATCTCTTTCTCATTGAATTGAGACCTGAGGATTTCTTCAACCCTTTTGGACTCTTCTACTTGCAGCTTTAGATTACTAACAGCTTTGTTAGATTCTTCTTCACGTTTGCTATATGCATCGACCTTATCATCCAGTTGTGTCTTCAAGGCTTCTTCTATTTTCTTGGCCTTTTGAAATTGTAAGAAAAGATCTTCAATCTCATTCCCATATTCTTCCAGCTTCTTGGACAGTCTTTTGTTATTTTTCTATTCTATACTCAACTCTTCAAGTGTGGCTATCAACTCACCTTCTAGATCTACTTCAATCTCCAGGTTTTCATTGCATACTTCATAATCCACTTCTTCTACCTTCTCTAGTTCAGTTTTCTCTTCCACAAGAACTCAAACTGGCTGAGATGCCTTTTTGGAGGAGGATCTATTCTTCTTACCCATTGTGTACTAATCTAAGATCAACCCTAGCTGATTTAGCTTGTTCAAGAACTTGGCTCTGATACCAATTGTTAGTCTTACAATGGCACTAAGAGGGGGGGTGAATCAGTGTAGCTATTTAATTTCAAATCTACAACTCTTAAATCTGAAAAAGAAAGCTTAAGACCAGAAACAACAAGTATCACAAGAGAGCATCACATAACACAAGATGTAACGAGGTTCACCAGTTTTGGCTACTCCTCAAAATAGACTGCTTGGACTCCTATCCAAATCCAGCCTTTGTAAAGCACCAAATTTACAAAATAGTTTACCAACACCCATTGGAAGGAGCACCAACCCCTAATTTATTTATACCAACAGAAAGGAGCACCAACCCCTGATTCCAAGCACCAACTTGGGTTTTTATTTTGAATCTTAGATTGACATAAATATGCCTTCACTTTTACAAGATCCTTACTGGTCTATTGTTCATCCAATATCTATTTCAATTCATGAAACACATATTCCTTCTGTGCACTTTTAGCCACACTCTCTCAATCACACTCTATCAGCTACGCTCTTTCTCCACCGCTCTTGTCTCAGCAGTGATCTCGCTCAGCTCTTTTTTAGCTGCTCTCTCTCAGCTCTATATGTCTCTTCGGCTACACACCTTTTTCTATACCCACACAGAGCTCAACCTAACGGATCACTCTTATTGCTCTGCTTACTATGCTTTGACAACCTTCTCTGCACTCTAACAACCTTCTCTACTCGCTTACAGCTCTGACAGCCTTATCTGCTCACTTTTCAATTCTAAGCCACCTTTTCACTTCTGCACGCAACTGCCCTCGTGGCACATTTACTCTTTTTGGTGACACTCTTTTCAATTTTGAGCCAAACTTTTTCTTATGCACGAAACTATCATTTTATAACAATATTTTCATCTTGAAACCCTTAGTCTTCTATAACTTCCATAATCTTGCATGTAGCCTATTAATAGCCACTCCTATAAGTAACTCCTTTCTGACACAATATTCTTACTCGCAACCTATTAATAGGTTTGTCTCTTTATTTGGGACTCTCAGTATGGCCACCGCTCTGATAGTTTTACAGTGTCACGGCCTTGTAACAGTCGTTCTGTCTTTAATGCACTGTTCTAATTTTAGATGCATAATTTTATTTTGTAACTGCCCCTTGTAACTATAGTTCTAACTTTCGTTCACTGTTCTTATTTTTCGCTGCATGATTACTCTCTATAAATACCCCTGTAACTGTTGTAAGACTTCAGTTAACTATCACATATCTTATTTCATTTGGGTTCTTCTTCTTTCAATGCGCCAAAGCGGCCTGTCGTGAAATCATGACACTTCTATCTCTTTGTACTCTTCTTGTCTTTTACCCATGAAAACATGACATGTCACGATATCACGACACTTTTTGCCTCCTTGTCCTTTTCTCGGCTTACACCTACGAAAAAAAAACATGTCATGAAATCGTGACACTTTCGCTTCTTTGCACTCTTCTCTGCTTGCACTAGCGAAAACATGACATGTCACGAAATCGTGACACTTTTCGCTTCTTTGCACTCTTCTCTGCTTGCACTAGCGAAAACATGACATGTCATGAAATCGTGACATCTTTCGCTTTCGTACACTCTTCTCTACAAGCACTAGCGAAAACATGACATGTCGCAAAATCGCGACATCTTTCACTTTCGTACACTCTTCTTTGCAAGCACTAGCGAAATCGTGACATCTTTCACTTTTGTACACTCTTCTCTGCAAGCACCAGCGAAAACATGACATGTCATGAAATCGTGACACTTTTCGCTTCCTTGCACTATTCTCGGCATGCATCCATGAAAACATGACATATCGCGACACTTTTCACTTCCTTGCACTCTTCTCGGTATGCATCCGCGAAAACATGACATGTCGTAAAATCGTGACACTTTTGCTGCCTTATGCCTTTCACCTGCGAAAACGAAACATGTCGCAAAATCGTGACACTCTCGCTTCCTTACTTTCTCTCTTCTCTTCGGGTAGAAAAAACCCAACATGTAGCGATATTGCTACACTTTTGTTCCTTGAGCTTTACCTTTGCTTTGGCCCGTGATAATACAACATGTAGCGATATCGCTACACTTTTGTTCCTTGAGCTTTACCTTTGCTTCGGCCTGCGATAATACATGTAGCAATATCGCTACACTTTTTCTCCTTGCACTTTCTCTTTGCTTCTGCCCGCGATAATACAACATGTAGCGATATCACTACACTTTTTCTCCTTGCACTTTCTCTTCACTTTGGACCGCAAAAATGAAACATGTCACGAAATCGTGACACCTTTTTCTATCGGACTCTCTCTCCTGCATTATGTCATGAAATCATGACACTTTTCTTTGCGAGCTTCTTCTCTCAAACATGTCATGAAATCACGACACATTTTCGTCCATACTGCCTCTCTTGCAGATTGTTGCAAAATCATGATACTTTTCTTTGCAAGCACCTTCTCCCCGAACATGTCGTGAAATCGTGACAATTTTCTTTGCTTGCGCCTTCTCCCCGAACATGTCATGCAATCGCGACAGTTTTCTTTGCTTGCGCCTTCTCTCCAAACATGTCACGAAATCGCAACGATTTTTCTTGCATGCGCTTCTTCTTCGAACATGTCACGAAATCGCAATAGTTTTTCCACTTGGCTTTTTCTCTGCCAACATGTCACGAAATCGCGACAGTTTTTCCACTTGGCTTTTTCTCGGCCAACATGTCACGAAATCGCGACAGTTTTTCTACTTGGCTTCTTTGCCTCCAACATGTCGCAAAATCGCGATAGTTTTTCTTTCTGGCCAAACATGTCACGATATCGCGATAGTTTTTCTTTCTGGCCAAACATGTCGCGATATCGCGATAGTTTTTCTTTTTGCCTTCTTTCTTCTCAACATGTCGCGATATCGCGACAGTTTCTCATGCTTGCTCAACATGTCGCGATATCGTGACACTTTTCTTACTTGTCTTTTTCTTTGAGCTTTTGCATATGGGCCTTGTAGAATCATTGTACATGCTTTGTATGACCACTGAACTCCTGTCCATTGCATTAACCGATCTATTGTCCATTGCATCAATCGGTCTCCCTGACTGTGTCCATTGCATCAATCGATCCTCTGTCTGTGTTGACAACAATGACAATACTTTTGCTGCACCTTGCTCATCAAAGAACTCCAGTCCATTGCATCAACCGATCCTCTGTCTATGTTGACAACAATGACAATACTTTGGCTACACCTTGCTCATCAGGACACTAAGGCACATTAGATTTACAAGTTAAAATCCTCTCTATATTTGAATATTCCTAGCTAGTAGTCAACCAACTCAATAGTATCTACCAAACCAAGGATGATAAATTAAGGTCATATAAAGATCTTATCAACAAGTTACTGACCTCTTTCGACAAGGTCACCATTAATGCCATCCCAAAATTAATTAATAACCACATAGATATCATGACTATACCCACATATCTTATCTCTCTAGAATTAGAGGATGAGCAAGCCATAATCATTGTGTCTAATCAAAGAATCATTACACTTAAATTTGAACCTAAATATTTTTTCGGACCATTACTACATACAATATTGGCATATGGACATTTTAATCATGTATCTAAATTTAAACCTAAATTTGTAGAGACCATGTCATCGTCGGTCTGTTGCCTCCACCCAACCTATTTCATTTGGGACCATCTGTTGCTCAAAATTCATAGAGACCATGTCATTGTCGGTCTAACGACACTCAAATAATTTAGATCGGATTACTACCTTTACAACCAGTAAACCTGTGTTTTTACCAATCTTATTGAAATGCTAAAGTTAAAAGATCATTTTTACATACAATATTGGCATGTCGACCTTTTCTGTTTTTCTGGAAGCTACGTGTCTGAAAGGGGCGACTATTTGTATAAAAAGACGAAGACCTCACGTTCGCTCAACTACCCCAGCAGACGTGTTGGACAAGCAATGTATTACCTACCCTCTCCACGTCCCAATACGATTAGAAAAATGCTTCAAATCAGTTTTAAATCCCAAACATAGTCTTCTAGCCCTGAGTAGTCCTCTATGACCGGAACATCGTGCGTACTAGCCACAAAAAAACAGGACTTTTGCATCATCACATCAGTTGACTAATGATTAATTTTATTGCATTACAGGGCACTTAACAGAATATCTCCGAGGAATCAAAAAGATCAACAACTCCACGGGGTAGCACCGTCTCTTTACCGGTCCACTCACCTAAACCACTTTCCAGAAATATTGAATACACGCACAGAGGCATAAAGGAATGGTCACATTAGTAGCTAGTCGTCTCTTCACGAGCTTCAAAAATTTTGGGGGATTGTTTGTTCTTCGTGGGGTCTCAGAAATGAAGGGTAGTACCAGCGTGCAAGCGTTCATATTGTGTTTAATGGTATTACTGTGCAGGAATGGAGGAAATGCGGCAGAGACAACCATGGTGTTCTACATGCACGATGTGACGGGCGGATCGGGGCAGACAGCGGTGCCGGTCGTTACCCCTAGTGGAACCAACAACAACATCGGCTTCGGCTCCGTAACGGTAATTGACGACCTGATAACGGAATCGGCGGATCCGTCGTCCACAGTGGTGGGAAGAGGGCAGGGGATGTACGTTAGCGCGGCCCAGGATTCCTCCAATTTTCTGCTGGTGTTCACGGCTGTTCTGAAGAGTCCCCAGTATAGTAACAGCACCATCAACTTCCAGGGCGCCGACAGATTTACGCAGACGTCGAGGGACGTGTCTGTCGTGGGTGGCACCGGAATGTTCAAGTCTGCGCAGGGCTACGCCACGATTGAGGCTGCCAGTGTTAGCGGGTTTAGCGTGGTCCTAAAATTCACAGTTACCTTGCGTTATTAGGAAAAAAAAAAAATTAGCCCTCTTTTGTTGAGTTTTGTTGGTAATGTTGTATTGGTGTCTTATGCTCTATTGTAAGAATTTGCGGTCAATGGATATTGTTGCGAAATGGTTTCAGTGATTTGCCTTTATAATTATTTTTAATTAATTATATGAGATTGAATGCACCGTATGAAAATTGTATTATGGGTAATTTAAATTAGATAAACTTTGGTTGTGTCAGTATTTAATTTTAATTTTTTTTTAAAGTTGAGTGTGGTTTTTATTGGGTTACTTTCATTTTTTTATTGGATGAATAGTTCTTATGCATATCCACCATGGAAATTGAACCCCGATCACATCACCCATAATGTAAGTGGGCGTCTTTAGCAGTAGACAACACTCACCGAGATATTGGGCTACTTTCATTATAAAAACAAAAATATTATATTGCTCTTATTACATTTGTAATAAGTTAATTAAAGCATATCCAACTTTGTCTTTTAATTAAAGATATTCTTTATTTGTCTTTCTATCAATCTCCATCTTCCTCAAACTAAGTTTTTTTTTGGTAAATAAAAGTCTTTATTAATTACCGGGTTTTGCAGGTTAACCCAAAACCTATTACAATATCCAGCCTTCTGCTGAGATTGTAGATCCTAGTCATCTTTGAAACTTTCTTACCGAACTTGTGTTGAATCCCCTACAACACCTTACTAACAAGACACACCCAAACCTAAACATAATCGTAAACATTACTTACATTGACAGGAAATTGAAGTTTGGAACTTTGCACTTGTGAAACTCGTTGCTTGCCCATTTCCTATTCTCTGTCGGAATCCTCCAAGGCTTACACCCTGTTACCTTCATTTCCAATTTGGTATGATTTAGAGGGAAACCCCATAGTTATTACCAACTCCATGGGGAAAGAACACCCATTCATCTTTCTCCTTAATGGGTAGGTTTCTTTTCATGACTAATAATGTTTTCCACTTCATGTGGCACACCTTGTGTCCATGTCACCAAACTATCAACATCAACACCTATGTTGGCTAATTTGTCAGCTGACCTGTTGGCCTCACGGTACACGTGACGAGCCCTCCTGTTCTGTCTTGCCACAAAAAGGATCCTCACTTCATGGATGACTCCCTCGATTCTCCATGGAGGTTTTTTGCCATTGGTTAACAGGTTGATGATGTTCATCGAATCACCTTCAATCATTAAGTTACCTTGAGTTGCTTCGGCTACTTGCAACCCTCTCCAAAGGGCTCTAGCTTCTGCTTCGTTATTAGTTCTGATTCCCAATGGTTCAGCGAAGGCCTTGACCAGATTTCCTTGATGATCCCTGATTATTCCTCCATCTCTAGCTCTTCTCGGGTTCTCCTTGGCTACACCATCAAAATTTAGTTTAAACCAACCCTGGGGGTGGCTCCCAAGAAATCCCATTTCTAGGATTGGGCAAAGGAATGGAAGGTTTGTCCTCAATACCTAAGGCCCGAGCTAATTGTTTTTCTTGGGGAGGAATTGAGTGGTTCTCATCCACTAAGGTGCTAAGGTTTTCTTTCGCAAAGACAATAATCCTGTTGAGGATGGTTTTTGGGTTGTGAATGGTATCCTTAAAGGCTCTATGGTTCCTTTCTAGCCAAATGCCAGAGAAAATGATGCCAACAGATTTTCCATCCAGGATGGACTCCGCTACCAGACACTCCAAAAACAAATGTTGGGTTGTCTCCCATCCTGCCTTGCACATGTAGCAACGGTTAGCAATAACCATACCTTTGGATAAAATATTGTCCATAGTGAGGATTTTTCCTTGAATCACCAGCCATGAAAAAAAGGATATTTTAGGAATTAAGCCTTTGATCCAAACCAAACTCGGTTGAAATTGTTGACCTTCCACATTGAGAAGCAAATTATAGGCAGACTTAACTGTGAAGTCACCACTTTCGGTCTCAACCCAAACAATGTGATCTTCATCCTCTCCAGAGGGAATAATTTGTTGAGTTAAAATATTATAAAGCTCTTCAGACTCCGCTTCAAAACCCTGTACTACGATGTGTTTCCACCTATTGATATTTATATCCTGCCACATAATTTGCAACCTTCTTCCCAATATGTTGCTCCATATGCTCTTGAATCCTAGCCAAACGAGGATTTTGGGATAACTCCTCAGCTCTCACCCACCGATCCTTCCAAAATTCTATTATTTGCCCATTTCCTAGAATCCATCTAAGATCTTTCTTGACAAGATCCCTGCTCGTGAGGATTGCCTTCCAAAAGCAGACCCCCTGCTTGCTAAGTTGTCATTAAGGAAGTTCACACCTTGGAGGTATTTCCTCCTAACTATGGCAGTCCATAGAGCTGTATTGAGATGAGCAACTCTCCTCAATCCTAACCCCCATCAGCTTTAGGTTTGCAAACCTTGTTCCAACCTACTAAATGGATCCTTTTCTTATCCTCAGTCCTTGACCAAAGAATTTTTTTTTGAAGTTGCTCAATTTTGTGATACACCTTGCTGGGAGCTCTGAACACTGATAGGAAGTAAACGGGTATACTTTGAAGTGAAGCCATAGTTAAAATTGCTTTGCTCGCTTGAGATAACGAGATGTCCTTTCCAACTTCGCTAGCTTTTTTGGATCCTCTCCGAACTATGTTCCACATTGATCCTTCGAGTTTCCCGTAAACGGGGGAAGACCTAAATAGGAGGTGGGAAGGGATGCAATCTGACATTCCATGATCCTTGCTATGCTTGTTTTGCCTAGGAATGGGGGTATTGATGAAATAAAGTTTGCTCTTATCAAAATTCACTTTCTGTCCAATCGCTTCTTCATACATTATGAGAATATTTTTAATCTTTCTTGCCTCAACCATAGAAGCCAAAGTCAGTAGCAATGTATCATCAACAAATTGCTGATGTGTCACCGGGGTAGTTAGCGACGTGGCCTTGATACCTGAAATGAGTCCAGCTACCGTTGTTGCCTTAATGGTTCTTCCCAAGGCCTCAGCTACGATGATGAACAACATAGGACTTATGGGATATCCTTGTCTTAGACCACATTTTCTTTGAAAAAAACCTGCAAGTAGACCCATTAACCAAAACTGAAAAACAAGGCTTAGAGATACACTCTCTTATTAACTTGACCCATTTCATGTTGAAGCCAAATTTTAATAAAATTGCCTCTAGGAATTCCCAATTTATCCTGTCATAAGCTTTGTTCATGTCTAACTTTAAAGCCATGACTGCTTTTTTGGTTTGAGCGGTTGTATGAAGAGCCTCATGAACAGTAATAACTCCATCTAAGATTGATCTTCCTTGTACTGAACTTCCTTGAATTGGATCAATGATAACCGGTAGAACTTTCTTCAAACGGTTGGCTAAAACTTTGGACAGAATTTTATAGGATATATTACACAGGCTAACCGGCCTAAAGTCAGCCATAGTCTTGGGGTTGGGGCCTTTATGGATCAAAGCAATGAAAGTTGAATTGAAACCCCTTGGAATATGATTTGAACTTTGGAACTCCTTGATTGCAGCAATAACTTCTGCTCCAACAATATCCCAACAAACTTGGAAAAACCGTGGTGAAAACCCATCCGGCCCAGGAGCTTTGTCAGGATCCATGTTCAACAAAGCCTCCTTGATCTCTTCTTATGAAAAAGCTGTTGTAAGAGACTCGTTAATCGTTTCATCAATGAATTGTGGAATGAATTGAAGGAGAGAGTCCTTTGCTTGGGCATTACAGGCCCGTTCTTCACCCAATAATGAACTGAAAAAATTAACAGCCTCGTCCCTGATCTCTTGAATGTTTTGAGTTGAGGATCCATCCACCTTAGTTAAATTTCTAATATTATTGTTGCTTCTATTGCTCAATGTGGTAACATAGAAAAACTTTGAATTAGAGTCTCCTTCCTTTAGCCATAATGTCCTTGATTTCTGCCTCCAATACATCTCCTCACAAGCTAAAATATTATAAAACTCACAAAGGGTTTCCTTCTCTTCAGTCCTTTTCGCCTCATCATAGGTTCCATTTTGGATTTTGCTTTCTATTATTCTCGGTTTTTCCCCCACTTGCTCTCTTATTCTCAAAAATATTTCCAAAGACTTCTTTATTCCATATTCTAAGGTTGTTTTCCACCATCTTAAGTTTTTGAGATAGTTTGAAGGAAGCATTTCCCTGGATAGGCTGCTGCCACCATTCCTCTATTCGTTTCTTGAAGTTCGGATGTTTAACCCACATTGACAGAAATCTGAATGGCTTTTTAAAGGAGTTAGCCTGAAATGCCTCCCATAGAATAAGATTATGGTCTGAAGCACATTTAGAAAGGGCTTGTAATGCTAAATCACCAAACATTGTTGTAGCTTGCTTGGATAAAAAAAACCTGTACAACCTTTCTTGAATCAGCTGACTTCCTATCCTCTTATTACTCCATGTAAATTTGGCTCATTTTAGTCTTACATCCATCAATTCATTTGTGTTAATGAATTCATTGAAGTCCTCCATTCTCCTTGAGGGTAACCCAGATCCTCCCTTCTTATCATATGGGTAAAGAGGGGTATTGAAATCTCCCCCAATCACCCAAGGAATGTATTTAAAATCTTGGCTCAAATGCCCCAAAAACTCCCACATTTCATATCGCCCTTGGACAGAGGTGGGGGCATAAACATTTGACATAATCCAATTCTTATTAGTATCAAAATCATGAAATAATACGCTTAAGACTCTTTCATTTTCCTGAATAATACTTCCTTCTATTTTAATAGGATTCCATAAGATCCTGAGGCCCCCAGATGCTCCTCTCGCCTGTTGAAAGCCCACTTCCCCTTGCTTCCAAATCCTTCTAGCTATAAGTGCTGATTGTGCCGCATTTGTTTTGGTTTCTTGAAGAAAAATGATAGTAGGATTCCAATCCTTCCTTATAGACTTCACCATCCTTTGTTTTGGTGGGCCGTTTAGGCCTCTCACATTCCATGAGAGAACCTTCATTTAGACTGTTTGATATTTTTTCCCCGCCCCCTTCCCTGAGCCAAAGGGGGTTTGTCAATTTTGCTATTATCCTGGCCAGGAATAGCTTGCTGTAACAATGTTCTTTGCTTTCTGTTTGCAATTTCTTCATTGATTCTCATTCTATAGTGCTCTGCTGTAGATATTCTCCCTTTCTTTCTTTCACTTCCATAATCTATCGGAGGCTTGGTGGTGCTTCTAGTCTGTTTTGGACTGAAATGAGGGGGCATATACTGTGATAGTCTAGGGCTTGAAACTTCTTCCTCATTTTGGGGGTTTTCAATTCCCTCTTCATCCTTAGCCTTATTTTGGTTCACCTCTCCTATCTGGTTCCTAAACAAGGGGCTTTCCTTCAAGGAACCTTTTACCGTTGGGCTCATCTGATAAGGGATAATTTGCTCCACTACCGGATTAGGAGCTACATTCCTGCCTCTTGTTTCCACAACTTCGACTCTTGACTCTATTTTTTCCATGTTTAAACTGAAATGACATGGCAATTTTTCTTCATTTTGAGCATAGCTTTTGGGGCTTTTTGTCATAACTGTGGATGGTCCCGATTTGGATGGGGAGTCTAGGGTTTCAAGAAACTTGACACTGATGGTATCATCCTTACTGTTTTCTTTTTCAACTTCTAGATCTGCTATGATATCAAACATGTTCAAGCTGGGATATTTATTACATACCTTATGATTTTTGCCTCCCTCATTATGTTGCTTTCCTTTCTCCTGGATTTTTGTCAGTTCTGTGTTGGCTTGGTCAGTCTGGTTATTCTTAACTTGTCTGTATCCTTCCAAATTAAGATGCGGTCCTTGAAACTTTGGTATCCCTCTCCCATTAGCTTTCCCCAGAAAACCTTCGCTCGTGGATTCCTTGTTTGCAGTTATTGTCAAACATTGGGCTTGAAGGTGGCCCTAGGTTTTGCACACACTACAAAATATCGGCTTGTTCTCATACTCCACAGGCTGAATCCTTGGAAACTCTCCATATGCTAGTTCCACCTGAGAAGGTAGATTAGAATCCAAGTTTGCATTTACACAGATCCTGGCATGCGTCAGTCTAGTCCTTGCCCGGGTTGAATGGTCTATTGCCACAAGCTCTCCTATTGTCTTTGCTATGCCACTAAGCCAGTACTCATTAACAAACTGGGTTGGGAGGTTTGGTAAGCGGACCCAAATGGGTGCTATATTAATGTTCTGCTTCTCAGGGTTGAAATCCTCCCCCCACTTCCTTAGAAAGAGGCTACGCCTTCCTAGAAACCAGGGTCCTCCTGTCAAGATGCGCTCTGCATCATATTTGTTGTTGAGTCTTATCATAAAAAAACCTCTTGACATGGCTACGATTTCTAAGCTTCTTGAAGTTTTCCACTTTGCCACGGCCCATGAGCGAATAGTCTCAATGTCCACCCTTCCTCCCAAAAACTTGCCAACTAAGGATGATGCCTCCATATCCAAGAATCTTTCCATAATCTCCACTGGCGCAGTTAACCTGTTATTGTTTGGTATTAGGGGCGGTAGTTCACTGACTGGCTCCTTTTTCCCTTTCAACATTTCTAAAAATTTTGGGCCCTTGTTGCCAGCTCCTGAACCCCAGTGGGACCCTTTGTATAAGGGTTTATCTGGAGGATATGTACCTTTAGCCTTTTTGAACTGAGCTGATAGGGAATCCTTTTCCTTTCCAGCTACAGCATTCTGCCCTGCCTCTGGATCTTCTCCTTCCGTTGGTTCAAAATTCTTGCCTGCCGTTTTTTCTCCTCCTCCGCTTCCTCCATCGCTCCTCATCTCTGGTTTATCCGCCATGCCGTTTTTGCTCCTCCTCTGCTTCCTCCTCCTAAAACTAAGTTTTCACAATCAAATTCTTTTAGAAATATAAATTTTGTCAAGATGTAATTCAACACCGTTGATGGCTAAAATATTTGTTGCCCAATTTCTATATCTATAAATATCTTGTCTATAACAACATCACAATTTCTTAATATCTTTTTTTAGGGTTCTTATCCATTTCCCTAATATTCCAAGATATTATTTTCATTGTTATTTTTTTATTTTATTTGTGGGTTTAGCCCTGCTTCTTGTTAGCAATTGATATTTGGTTTTGTTTTGCCATATCAATATACTTTTGGGTTTCTTTTTCTCTTTGTTTTTTCTTCTTGGGTGTTCCTCTCTTTTTCTCATTCCTAGCAATACTTTCAACTTCATCAATCTCTTCAATCTTCTCATAGTGCTCATAGTAAGACTTATCATCTTTAGGTTTGCCTTGTTATGAAGGATTTGAAGTGTAAGGAATAATCTCAAAAGCACAATCTTCTTTTTGTTGCCCTAGAAACCCTAAAGTGCAAGGATGCTCTTCTGAAGTAATTACCTTCTTATTTTTATCTAAAAAACCTAAATTGTTATGGGTTTCCTCCATCCTTATTTCTTTATTATGCTACTCTTGAAACCTTGAAGTGCAAGGGATAACATCTTCATTCCTATCACTCTTATTACTTGGAGAGGATTTTGTACTACTTGAGAAAAATGAAGATGATTTACCTAGAATAAACTTGACCTCTTTTGTGTCTTTGTTTTAGGATTTCTCTCCACATATTCTTTTGTACCTTTAATTCCTTCTGAACTTGCCAAATGATATGGTAGATAAACTTTATGTGCCTCTTCTTTCAGAGTGGAATATCCTTGATCTGATCTAGCTTCTATTATTGTATGGTTTCCTTGCTTCATCTTGAAATATATCTCATGGCCAGAATTTATGGTCTCTTTCTTCATAGTTTTCACTTTGCAAACTCTTTCCATGTGTCCAATCTCAAAACAATTGTGGCAATGAAATACGATATTTTCATAATCTACTTGTTGATTTCATTCTCTTGATTTAGATTTTATCTTAATGGATTGTGGCAAAGATTTTGAAATATCCATAGCAACACATATTCAAGTATATATAGCATGTTTTTGCTCCTTAGTAGTTAGTCCTTCCTTGATGAATTCCCCTAGGGTATTTCTAATATTCTTCAAAACATCCTTATTTATAAGTTGATATGGAAGTCCAAAAATCCTAACCCAAACTGGAAGCTTCTTAATAGTTTTTGTTTCAACATAAATTTTTCATTCCATGGTCTTAAATAAAGTGCATATCTTCCCGTGAACCATGGGCCACAACCATTATTTTATCCCTAATTTTTGAACTAGAAAAGATGATGAGAAAAAAACCTTTAGGAAGAAAAGTCACAGAGTAACTTGAATTTTATCCCCACTTCCACTTGATCCAATTTTGAATCTCCAAAAACCTTGGCCATGATCTATAGAACTTACATATTAACCCTCTACTTTTAAGAACCATTATATCATGCTTAAACATCTCATACTTGATATTCACTTCTGGTGTAACATCTGCTACCAAGATCAAAATTGGCATGTATTCACTTGTATGCTTCCAACTTGGGCCTTCATACTTCCAACTAGAGCATCCTGAATTCCCATTAGGCCTTTCAAATAACTTTCCTTCCATACTAGCTAATGGGGCTTGCTCTTGGCTCACCTTCCCTCCCATCTTGCACTCTCTCCTACCTCGCACTCACTCTCGACTTGCACTCCCTCTTCGCTCGCAATAGCCCTTGTCTCTTCTTTTTCTTGGTGTTCCTTAACTTTAGCAATTTTTAAGAAATAATGTTCCATGCATGCATGGTAATGGTTTGAAACATTGATGCACTCTAGATGAACTTGCTGCTCTTTCACCATGACCGAGGCTTGCAATCCCTCTTAGATTACACTTCCTCCTAGCTCACACTAGATTTTCTTCAACTGGATCACACTTTTTTTTCTACTTCCTACTCACACTTCCTCCTCACACTCACTTTTGGCTACACACTCCCGACTCAGGCTCACACTATCTTTTGATTGCACTCACTCTTGGCTAGCAATCACACTCGCTTCTGACTGCACTCACTTTCAATTACAATCACTTCCGATTGCACTCACTCCTAGCTCATGCTCATGCTTGCACTCGCTTTTGACTACACTCACTCCCTGATTGAGCTCATAGCACTCGCTTTCAGCTACACTCACTCCTAGCTCGCGCTTGCACTCACTATTGAATTGCGCTCGCACTCATTGCTGCACTCCCTCCCATTCAATGAGTTTACATAGGTTTTTATCAGGGATCATGGTCCCAACCTTTACATTTTATAATTGATTTCAAAATTATTTAAATATTTAGTCGTGGAGGGATAGTGTAGTGGTAAGTTTTTGGATTTTAATCTAAAAGGCTTAATTTCTATATGAGGGACCTTGGAGGGTTGACTTATTCTTTACCGAGAGGGTTATGGATTATAGAGGTTCCCTTTTAAAAAAAAATCCTAATTTAAATAAATTACACCCATATTATAGTGGTCTAGAACCAAATTGAACTCCTACCATATGAAAACAAGATTTATTTTATATATATATATATATATATATATATATATATATATATATATATATATATATATATATATTTATTTATTTATTTATTTATTATATAAAACTTATAAATTATAATTATTTGTACAAATTTTATAGTATAGCTTAATTTATGTCTCCTAGGATTTCCCACTAGGGCATCTCAAGAAGCCATAAATACAACGAGGGTTGTAGGCCTTGAGCTTTAGATTTGGTGCTTCATGGTTTTTGGATAGCGATTTTTGGATGATTTCAAAAAAATGCTAAAAAGATATTTGCATGAATTTTGAGAAATTTGTTTAGGGTTTCAGATTCCCTGGTTGAACAACCATAAATTGTTGCGATGACAACGATGACGAAGCAACCACAAACTACTATTGTGGCGACGATGGTAGAGCAACCATAAATTATTGTGGTGATGACAGTAGAGCAACTATAAACTATGACAACGATGGAGCAACCACAAAATACTATGACAACAACAAAGACGACATAACAACCATAGGTGTTGACTGTAGGTAATATCCTTGCAATGGAAAATTTATTCAACCATAAGTGGTTGTTTAGGGTTATAGATTTCCTTGTTGAACAACCACAAGAGGTGATGAAGCAACCACAAATTGTTGAGGTAGTGACAATCATGGTGGAGCAACCACAAACTGTTGAGGTAGTGACAATGATGGTGGAGCAACCACAAAATATTGTGGCAACGGTAGAGCAATCACAAACTGCTATGGTGGTAGCGATGATGGAACAACCACATTTTTCAAATGAAATCCTATGTTTCTACGAGATGGGAGAAGGTGACATATTTTGAAACTGGGATTTAGGAAAGAACTTCTGCTATAGCGACTCAACAGGGGTCTAGAGCTAAAAATGGTAGGGGGATTGGAATTCGTACAAGACCGTTTGACCCTGGATATTCATGGCTTCAAATTTTGAGGGCTAAGAAAAAGACTCTAGTGGGTAATTTCATTCTTTCCCTAGAAGGAGATAGAATTGTGGTGTTAGGCGACCTAGCCTGAATGGTTGTTATCCAAGGAGACCATTGCTTGGTAGGCAAATTCATGGGCATGCATCTTGCGCTTGATGCAATCTAGAGGTGGGCAACAAAAAAATGTGACTTCTGAGACATATGGAAATAGTAGCAATGCTCAAAAAAATTTCTTATCCAGTTGAATTGAGAGGAGGACTCAAAAAGGATTCTCCAATGAGGGCCTTGGTTCTTTGGGCGTCAAGGGTTGTTTCTCAAGAGGTGGTCCATGAAATTTGACCCTTTCACTTAGAGCATCAACCAAACCCTTGTTTGGATCAAATTATCAAGCCTCCCCCTACATTTTTGGCATGAAGATATATTGGTAGGGATTTCCCATCTTTTGAGGAACCTAGTGGCGATTGACTCTGTAATGGCAGTCAGATCAAGACTTCTTTACATATGGGTGTGTGTGAATATGGACATGGAGAAACTGTCTATTAAGTCTATTGAATTGGTATCCATGTATGGGTCATGGAACCCAATTATCGAGTATGAAAACCTTTCGGTAAAGGGTAGCTCTTGCCATAGCATGGGGAACCTTAATCGGGATTGTCCTCAGAAGAAAAATCAAGCTCCGTGATGGCAAAAAAAAAAATATGGTGGAAATAAGGAAGATTCAATAGGGAAATCAGCTAGAGAGGCAAGGGACTTTGGTATGGAGAAGACACCCTCGTCCAATATGGAGGAGAAACAATGGGAGGAAGGATAAATTATAGAAGAACCCCAACAAGTAAGTAATCCCCTTAATATTATTCCTGTTGCTTCAATTGATTTAGTTGTTCACAATACTTTTGGATGCCTCCAAATCATCTTAGAAGACTTAGATCAGAATGCTTTAGTTTTTTATCATGAACAAGAGCAAAACACCCTTGAAGTTGAAACCCAAATAAAAACAAATTTTCTCTTACCTTGAAGGAGAACATTGAGATTCAGGATATATCACTTAGGACTCAAGAACTTAGAAAGGAATAGAGAATCCCTAATCAAGTCACTAGGAGCTCTAGAAAAACTGGGGTGGATGTTGGGCATGAGTGAATACAAAGAAGACCTTAGTCAGTAATTAAGGAAAAATAAACCGTGAAAGAAGTTGCAAATGGAACATAAACGACCCTCAAATTGGGAGGTTAGGATAGATCACCTAGGGCTCAAGAACCTAGGAAGGAATAGGGGAGCCCTAATTGAGTCACCAAGAGCTCTAGAAAAACTAGGGTGGATGTTGGGCATGAGGCAAAATAAGGAAGACCTTCTAAGTCAACAATTAGGGAAAGGGAAACTACGAAAGAGATTGTGAATGAAACATAGATGAACTTCATATTGGGTAGGAAGAAACACCCGAACAAAATTAAAAAATGAAAATTATATCCTTGAATGTTAGGGACCTCAATACCCCTTCCAAATATTGGTTGGTATCATCATTAAGGATGAACCTAAAGCCTCAATATTGTTGTTACAAGAAACCAAGTTGGACCATCAGAAGTCTTTGGAAAGAAGCCAATTTTTTTCCAGTGTAGCAAAGGGTGCCAAAGGAGGGCTTTTGTGTATGTGGGATAACACTCCCCCAACAATAGAAGGATAATAATTGCCCTGAGATCCAAAGAGGCGATGGAGAGAGCGAAGAGGATGGCCAAAGATCGTGATTCTCCTTCATCAACATGACTCCCGTTGTTTGTTCTCTTGTTATGATCTTTGGTTTGATGTTCTAGCTTGCTTATAGTCATTGTTTAAGTTGTATCCTTTGAAGGGTTGCATGTTTTGTTTTGTAAAGCAATCTGAGTATGTCCCTTTGTGTTGGTCTCGGTTGGTGGTCTCTTGATATATCTTTTTGGATGTAAAATGATTGGGGCCCTTTCAAAAACCCCTTCGCAAACTAATAAAAAAATAGTTCATTCAAATTTTTTAACATTTAAAATTTAATATTAATTAATATTATTTTATTATTTTATTAATTAATATTAAAAATAATTCTATTTTATTTTACCTCCAAAAGGATTATCAAAGGGTATTAAGAGTGATATTGGGATGAAATTAGGTTATCCATTGCCACCTACTTTATTTGGTCTTTATGTTGATCAATTGAAAGAATGGACAAAAAGGATGGGAGGAAAGGGAATATGATTGGCTAATTATAGAGTGAAAGTTTTCCTTTATGCCACGATCTCGTCTTGATTGGCAAGAACATCTAAACGCTTTAGAGCAATTTTGTAAAGAAGTTGGGATGAAGGTAAACACTAGCAATATTAAAATTATGGTTTTCTCTACTTGGAGAGAGCAAAAGCAACCATATATTTTATTTGAAGGAAATCCTTTAGAGGTAGTAACAAAATACAAATACCTTGGGTTATATTTTTAAAGCAAACTCAATTAAGAAATATGCAAGATGAAATGAATACAAGTATGATGGAGGGCACTCTACTCATTACTAATAGGAGGAAAAAAGCAAAGTTATGGGATTGGAAAACCATTAGGACCCTTTATGGGTTATTGGTTATTCCAGTGGTGCTATATGGATGTGAGGTGTGAGCTAGCAATATATCAAAATTTAAATGGAGATAAATAGAAAGAAATCAAAAGTGACAAAATTTTAGAATTAAAGCATTCGTCTGAAATGAGATTTTACTTGTCGAAACTGGGACTTTTACACTAGAAGTAGAAACTATGGTAAGACTATTGGGGTATCTAAAAAAAATAGAAATAATGGAATATAACAAGTTGTCAAAACAAGTAATCAACGAGACACTGAAGAGAAGAAAACACACATGGATGAAAAAAAACAACAAATGGATAGAAAAGTGGAGCATTAAATTTTATGAAGTCCTAAATCCCAACAAATAAATTAAACAATATGTGAGGGAAAAATTCAAACTTGTCATATGGACTGAAAATTGAAGAAGGAAAAATAGTTATACATCAACAAGTTCAATCTAGACTGTTAATAAAACTAAAATAAGTACATAGATGCAAAGATCAAATGGAAGGAAAAATGCTTATAGCCCAACTAAGATCTAGTTCACACCATATCAGATGCAAAATTGGAAGATGGGTACTACCTCAAGAGGAATGGTCAAAATGAATATGCATGTTTCGCATAGTAGGAATAGTGGAGATCAAAAAATAATTTGTCATAGATTTTGAAGCCTACAAGGTCATCAAGACTACATATGTAGACACTCTAACCATAATTTTTTTAAGAATTAAGAATAGAAAAAACAAAAAAACTTCTCATAAAAATCAACAAGAAAATCACATTTAAAAGAGGATAAGAGGATGTCTTTTTTAAACCTTGTTAAACAACTTTTTTTTCTTAAATATTACTAAAATATGGAAATGTGAAAAGGAGGTCCAATATTTGAATCCAAAAGAGTAGATTTGCACATCATACCTTATATTACATTAAAACTTCTAATCCCATAAACCATTTTAGTTTTATATACATATTTAAAATTATTTTACTATAAATGAAAATATAAAATGTTATAGTGCTTTTATATTGCTTTCATCCAAAAATAGAAAAAATATTTTATTACTGTAGTCAACTTCGAGTTGGCTATTCATAGCAATCGATGATTTTGGTGAAGTCCAACTAACAGTTTCCTTGGAGAAACAATGCTCCTTGAGATAAACATGACGAGAAGAAAAAAATATATTGCGAGAAACGGTGCCTACATCATCCTCACTGTGATATACATCGTCAACAATGTCCAACAGAAGACTTTTTTCTGACTGCTCACATCCTCCCTACAATATATGTCATTGTAATGGCTCATCTCTGACTGCTGCTATGTACTAGGTCAAACTTATTTAGTGCTTGTGTAGAGGCATTGTTAAGCCTGATGATGCCTCTCCAAAGTGTAGCATAGATGGTAATGCAAGATATGAAATGAGGTGTTTCCTATTGCTATGATGAATTATTAACAAATATCATAGCTTCCTTTACACCAACATCAAACTCGATTATACAATGTTCAACATCATCATCTTCTTGTTGTAACCACTTTGTTCACAGAGGTCACCCAAATCCCCATAGGATCAAAGTGTCACTTTTTTACCAATGTAGTCGAAGAATAAATATTCATTAAACAAATGCATGAGTATATTACATGATAGTTAGATTTAATTAGCCTGTAACTGAGCAACCCATATATAAACACTAACTTAAACTTTGTGAATAACAAAACTATATTTTTTTCTAACTAGATATTATGCACGTTGGCTTCTGGAATGCCAACTCATTAAGCACTAACCTAACTTAACTTCTATAATACATATGTAAGATAACTAAATAATATAATAATTTAATTATCCTAACAGTCTTATTTACTTTTTTTATTTCAAATAGATTCTACTTAAGGCTGTGAATCACTATGTTTTTATGATATATTTTTCCTTGCATGGTGATGCATTCCATGTTATGAAGTCAATTGCTTTGATTTTTAATATCAATATATAAAAGTAAATAAAGAGTAATCAAAATAAAATATTTTTAGAAAGATAAAATCTTAAATTTAGAAGGGATATTAAATATTTTGGACCCAATTATAATTGGACTAATAAGAGGAGGGAGCCACATAGCAGGAACATGAAGTTAGATCATTTTCTAGTTTTAGAGAAGGTATTTATGAAATGAAATCCAAAATCTTATATTTTGGAGGGTTCGGTATTAGATCACTTCCCTATTTTATTGGAGGAGGGATCAATATGAGACAACACCAAAATTTGTCCAAATTTGAAAGCTTTTGGTTACAAAACAAGGAACTTCAAAAGAAAATCTCATAGTGGTGGGAAGAGATATGACTGGACTATGGGACAATAATTTTTAGATTCCAATAGCAGCTTCATTAGATCAAGTATCAATTGAAATAATGGAGGTGATATAACAAGTTAGACTTCCAAGCACAAAGAGCTCCATTGATGGTCAAATGGAATAAGATGTAGAAACTCTTCAGGGAAGGAACAATTATGGAGTAACTCAAATAAGAGGATGATGATTTGTGTAAAGTGGTTGAGTACATTGACAACCAAGAGAAGATCTACTATAGCAGAGAGCAAGAACCACTTGGTTACTGGAAGGTGATAGAAACACCAAATTTTTTCATCTAGCTACTTGAACTAAGAGACAAATGAATAAGATGGAAGCTCTTTAGGATGATAATGATCTCTCCTTTGATATGATCCTAGGTATTCATTTCCATTCAATGGATTTTTTGCTAAATTGTTTAAGGAATGTATGTTGCAAGACAAAGAGGTTAAAAAAGAAGTTGTTATTGGTGTACCCTCTATCATATTTGAAGAACAAAACCAGGCTTTGCTTAAACCCATTGATAGAGAGGAATCGAAGAAGGTGGTATTTAGAATGAGTATGGAAAATATCTCAAGTATTTATGGCTTCCCTTTTGAGTTTTTTAGGTCTTTTGGGACAGCTTGGAGGAGGATGTAATGGTTTTTATAGAGGAGTATAGGGGTAGTAAAAGAGTTCTTAAAGAATTATATCAGATATTCATTACCTTAATTCCAAAATGGGGGGAGGGGGTGCATATTTTAGATTATATACTATCGCCTTATACAATGTCATATACAAAATAATCATGAAGGTAATGGTTGAGTGACTAAAACCTCTCCTAGAAATAAGGGGGTTTTGTAGAGGGCAGGAACATCTTGGATGGTTTGGTTCTAGCTCAGGAGGCAATCCACTCAATGTAAAGATTTGATAATAGAGGAATGTTCATAACATTGGATATGTCAAAAGCTTATGATAAGGTGGAGTGGAGTTTCTTTTCAAGGATGATGACAACCTTCGACTTCTCTTAGGATTGATTAAAATGGGTCATGAGATTCGTCTCTACTCTGACATACTTAGTGTTAATCAAATATCTTCCCTCATAATCATTTGGAGCCACTAGAGGCCTTTGGCAAGGAGATATTTGTTCCCCTTATCTTTTCTCATATTGTATGAAGGATTGGATAAGCTTATATTAAGGAGAAGACAACAGGGTTTGCTCATGGGTATCAAGGTGGGTGAGTAGGTTTTGAATCACCTAAAGGTAGTGGATGAAATAGGATTGATAGGAGTGGCCAACTTCAAGGAAGTAATAATTATTAGAAATGCTCTTAATTTTTATCTTAGGGCCACAAACCAAGTCATCAACAATAATAAATACAAAGTGATTTTCTTCAATATTGACCGAAGGCTTCAAGATAATTTTTTAGAGATGGGATGCATGAGGACTTCTCTCTCAATCATCTATTTGGGGGTCCCTCTATATTTAAAAAAAATTGAAGATAGTAATTTGGAAATATCTTTTGGATTGTATCAAAGAAAGAATTAAGCATTGGTCTCACAAATTGTTAACCTATCGAGGTAGAATAATTATTTTGTTGTCAATCATTCAAAACATGCATATATACACATTTTCTATCATTTTTGCCCCACATATCATATGGAAAGATTTGGACAAGATGGAAAAAATAAATTATGGGGAGTTAAAAAAGGAGAGAATACATGAGCATTAGAAGGTTGGGATAAAGTAAGCCAACCCAAGGTGAAGGGAGGTTTGGGCCGAAGAATATTAGAGCTAAAAAATAAATTTTTGGATGGAAAGATTTACTTGGGGTGGATCTCCTATCCAAATTCTTTATTTAGGAGAGTTTTAACTAGAAAATATTTGGGACAAGTGAACCTGAATGATGTGAGTTGTTTCTCTTTGGATGGTAATGTATCCTTAGTGTGGCAGGCACTAAAGCTAGGATCTCAAGTAGTGAAAGATGGAATATTTTGAAAAGTGGGGAGAGGGGAGAGGGCACTATTTTGGATATATTCATGGGATCACTATCCACCTATCATTATTGAATTCCAAGAACTGCAACCAATAAAAATAGCCATCGAAATCAAGGATTTGCTCAAGATTGAAATTATTTCAACACTAGCTAGTTGGGGGATTATACATTTAAGCAACTTAAGAAGTTATATGAGTGGCCAATTCGAATCCCTACGAAATTGACACCTATCATGATTAGAATATTGGCAAAAATATTTCTTATAAGGTAGGAATGAGAAGAATAAATTAGCTTGGGACTATGGGATCCTTGGAGTCTACGCAATGAAGGATGAATATTAAAAATATTTCTAGAACCTCATCCTTATGCATATCAGATTAAGGATTGGAGAAATATTTGGCAGTCCAAGGGTTGGCCAAAAGTAAACTTCTTTACTTAGAAGTTCATGCACAATGGAATTCTTACATTTTATAACTTGAAATGTAGAGCAATTGTTGGTCCATATTCATGTGTTTTATACTACAAAAGTGAGGAAACATCTACACACTTGATGTTTTAGTGTTCATTCATGTGCCAGATCTGGGAGAGATAGTTTTTAACTTATAAATCCAAGCCAACGGTGATATGAACTAGATTAATATTTGGAAAATATGGAAGAGGGAAAGATTTAAATTTGAAGCTCTTCATATAGAACGAAAGCTTGGATTAAACTTTATTTGGTGGAAATTGTGGATGGAAATAAAATGTATAATTTTTAAAGAAACTTTTTCAACCTTGGATGGCATCTAGCAGGTCATTTGGAGCAAAGTCACAAAAATTGTGACAGTATATGCTAAAGAGGTAACTTAGGCTAAGGTAGGGACAATGGAGAAGGAATATAAAGTGTAAGAGGGGTTGAATAGAACTAGTTGGAAAACACCCATAAAATGTTAGAATAAATTAATATTGATGGCGCTACAAAAGGCAATATGGCTAGAGCTATAATTGGAGTGGTTTTTAAGAGTCATTAAGACAATGCTCTACAAGGCCTGGGAAAGACCACAAAAAATGAAGAAAAAGCCTTAGCTATAAAATATGATTCTATATGGGTTGTAATACAAGGTTATAGGAGGATAATCATAATATCATATTCTCAAATCTTGGTAGGAGATCTAGATCACATGAGGAACTTTGCTTTGGATATGTGGAGGTTGAGGATTCTTGTCACCCAAATTAAGGACTTGTGGATGGAATTGGATGATGTGATCTTAATTTATGTGGATAAAGCTCATAATATAGTGGTAGACTTCTTGGCTAAGATAGGTACTGAGGAGGTAGGGGTCCAATGGTACAGTGTCATGGCTATTAAGGGTGAGAGGATTGGGTAGGTTGGTGATCAAATCCAGTGTCTAGCTAATTTGGATAGCCATTGTAGACATATGGTTTAGGAGTTTTGGATCCAATGCAGATTTCCTTTTAGTTTTGTAACTAATATCGGTTAGTTCTTAAGATCTTGGGCTTTAGAGTTATGGAAGTTTGTTGGAAATTTAAAAGGAGGAAACAGGTGATCTTGTTGGCTAAGGTTGGGAGGAGTCTCGTCCCAACTTGTAAATAATATTTTTTCTAATATAAGTTTTTCAAATTATTTTTCTAAAGAACATAAGCTTATACTGAGAGGGGGGTGAACAGTATAAGACCACTTTTTACTTTTTAATTCCAAATCAATATATGCAATGTATAGATAGAAATATCAACAACAATAATAAAAATAATGCATAAAACACCACACACAATAGAGACACCACAATTTACGTGGTTCACCCAATGTGGGCTACTCCACGGAGAAAATATTTCACTAAAATTTTCTCAATCAACTTTTTGGGAATCCTTTATCTATTACAATGTTTATGGACCTCTATCCAAAGGAGATACTAATCCCCTATATCAAGTTCATGGATATCTATCTACAAGAGAACTCTTTCTCCTCTGCTCTAGCTGGTGATCCTCTAGAATATAACCACGTCCTCTGCACTGGCTTGTGGATCTCTCTCCACTAAAGAATATTGTCCCCACTCTGAAGACCTGTCCTCACTACCCTAGCTAATGGATCTATATCCACTAGATACTATTGTCCTCTCTACTCTATCACTCCAAAGATCTATCTCAAGTTTGTACTAAACACAGTCCTTCGGTCTAGTACAACTCTGCTCAATATCTATCTTTGTTCTGGTACAAACATGTCCTCAACTCTGCACCAAAATTTACTCTCAAATCTGCACTAAACACAATCCTTTGGTATAGCACAAATCTATCCTCGATCTCTATCTTCAAGCCTTACCTCAAATCTTGATTCAAATCTGTTGGATCTACCCCAAACCTTAACTCAATATTTGAACAAATCAATCAACTCTACTCACAAGTCTTCTCAAAGACTTATCTCAAATCTATCTTGTAATCTTCCACAAAAGCTCACACTGATCTATCCACAAGTCCTCTCTAGAACTTATTCAAATCTGCTCAACAAGTCCGCATAGAACTTGTCTAAATCTTCTCAACAAGTCCATACAAAAATTGTCTAAATATGCTCAAAAATTCCACATAGAACTTGTCCAAATATGCTCAAAAAGTCCACATAGAACTTGTCTAAATATTCTCAACAAGTCCACAGAACTTGTTCAAATTTTCTCAACAAGTCCACACAGAACTTGTCTGAATCTGCTTAACAAGTCCACATAGAACTTATCCAAATATGCTCAACAAGTCCACACAAAACTTGTCTAAATCTGCTCAATAATTCCACATAAAACTTGTCCAAATCTGCTCAACAAGTCCACATAGAACTTATCCAAATCTGATCAACAAATCCACATAGAACTTGTCCAAATCTCATAGAAACATAAAGAGAATTGTTAGAGACTCAATATGCCCTATACTCATCACAATGCTCAATTAATTTCAATCATTCTCTTAGAAACATAAGGAGAATTGTTAGAGACTCAATATGCTTCAAATTCAAATCAATTCTCAATCACTTTCTCAACTCAATTCAGAATATAGAATGGTTTGTTTTATGGAACTTGAACAATCACTTCACACATCCACTTGACTAGGCTCAACCAAATCTACTCAACCAATCACTCAATGAAACACTCCTTTCTCACAAAACCTAGTCCAAGCATGTAAACACCAACTCAAAATGTTCCCAACAATGCTCAACAATAAATCTCACATAACAATGATACTCATGATCTTTTCAAACCCTAGTTCAAGTTCTTTGCTCAAAACTCACTTCAACAACAATGCTTATAGCAATGATACTCAAACCCTAGTTCAAGTTCTTTACACCATCAATGGCTTCAACAACAATGCTAATCAAACAAGATTTCAATAACAACTATTTATTCTAGAAAACCTTGAAGCATTAACTCAAACATACTTAATAAGGAAACCCTAATCAAGTCCTTTTCACTCCAAAATTTTTTTTTAGAAAACCAACCAATCAACTTAACTATGGAAAAATGTTCTCATACCTTTTTCTTGATGAAAAATAATAGACCTCACAAATATGCCACAACCATAAACACTTATTTTCCAAACTCAAGAAGGTTAGAAGACAAAATATTATTCCAATATTTCCTTAAAGATATTCTTTGGACCAAAATATAATCAATGCCTTATTTCTTCCTTTTTTCAATTACACTCAACAAATCATACATAACAAAATACTTGGAAATATCTTATCAACTCCAACCTTAGAATAGTGACCAACACCCTAATATTATAACCATGGAATTTTTGGATACAACCCAAAATATTACCCCTCTTCAGGATTCTCTTAACTTCCTCATCTACATTTAGTGAAATTAATTCTAAACATAATTTTGGAAGTAGGGAACTTGGGTTCAACTGCTTAGCCTTACCCATCGTAACAACAACACTTGAAGAGTGAAAAATCCCTCGCATAGGGTTCTCTACCTGGAGTTTATCGAGCAAGTGATCGAGGAATCCCTGACATAAAATTTTAGCCAAGTTGGTATCAAGGTTCCCCTTAATAAGAGAGGAAGGTTGTAGCATAAAGTCACCATCACACTGATGACTAGACCACCCAATGTTTCAAATGAACAGATAACAATGCACCTTCCATCTCATATTAAGGTGATAAAGTAGCATCTTCAAGCATCCAACCAAGGACATACTCATGTTCAAGGCTAATATTTTGACCTTATTCTGTTCCAGATATTGATTACCAAATATCATAACTTGCATAGGCCAAGATCTTCCCACACTAAGATGATGCCAACCATGGAGTAGAGAAGTCATTCTAATCATTCTCCTTGGTGCATTCAACCTTTGAATCTAAAGCCACCTCACCCAAACATGGACAAGCACCTCACTAATGTTGAAAAAGCACGAGGGGCACATGGCCACTCAAAGAGCTGAGTCGTGTAGACAATCCAATGCTCCTCTAGATGATGAATATCATGTGAAGTAAGAACATGCCCAACATGAGTCCTAATGCTCCCCTTTCGGAGGATGCCAACAAGGCTTAGAGGAGAAATATTTTTTTATTTTTGAACCCAATTACTGAAAAGGGATCCACCAATGAGATAGAGGTCTTCACGCAAAAATATTGTGCCAAGTTGCCAATTTAAAATACAATTCAAATATTGAGAGGGCAAAAAGCTTGGGAGAGATTGAGTCGAACATCCCTTAGCACAAAAAGAACACCCACTCAAGATTCTCAACTGGATACATGATAAAAGATCAAAGACCTTCTTCATTGAATAACCTGATTAACTCCTTAAATTTTTAGGTGAAATAAAAACTCCAAGAATATATCTTTATGGCCAACTGTAGCTATCCCATCCAATTATACCACATGGAATTAGTCATAAGGTATTATTATTTGAGTATACATAAGGTGGAGCACAGGTAAAATGGAGCTTGTGTCAGTCTCTACCAACACACAAGACATTCACCAATTGCATCGCATATCTACAGGGTGGAGGTAGGGGAAATGGAGCCTGGATCAGCCACTACCAACACCCAAGACATTCACGAATTTTGCTATGTACACAATTAGATATTTAATATTGTGGCTATTTTATATTATGGCCTATAATATTTTGTGGTAGTAAGGCTTAAAAATTCAACACTATTTTGGTCCATGACCAACTTTAGGACATTTACCCTTCAAACATGTTTTCATTGGATGAATAGCATTTGCACTAGTGGAAATTATGTTGGCTATCAAGCATTTACACTGGGAACATTTGGGTAGCACAAAAACAAAATTTAACCATTTGACTCTTTCCCACCCAAATTTAATTTTCAACATTCAAATAGTGATTGCACTGGCCACATTTCAATGTAAATGCTCTAGCACAAATAAAATCTTAGAATATTTCCTCACAAGCATACCTCCACTCCCTATCATGATTGTGCATACTCATCCCTCATATGTGCCCAATTTTCTTTAAACATTTGAACCTCTATAAACTTTCCTCCAAGAAATCCCATCCAAAAACTATAAATATGTGTATTGGGAAGGAAAAACACATAACATTCTCTTCTTCTAACACTCTACTACTATTTTTCTTGAGCTTTCATAACTACATTCTACCATTTTATTTCTAGAACCATAGTCTTAGTCATATTTTTTGCAAGACATCTTAGTAATCATAATAAAGCAAGCAACACAGGCCATCAATCAACACCTCTAGCAAAAGGGCAAGGATCTTATTAAACAACAAGTATAAAAAGACATCCCACAAGGCTTGGATTGTGATATTTAATGTGATGTTGCAAGTCTAGTGGCATATTCCATGATTTGGAATTTCGTTCCACGTTAATACCCATATATCTTGTTAGTGTAGTTTGTGTGTGTGTGTGTGTTTGTGAATAATCCCACATTAACTGTGTTGTGGGACTTGAGTGGTTTATAAACCCCAACACTTGCCATACTCTTTGCCAATGGGGTAGCAAGCTTAAAGGTGTAATTCCTTGGTCCCACTATGTGGGATTCCTCACCCCTATTAACATCGAGTTTGGGCATGTGTGTGGGGGGCTGACCCTCTTGCTTTCTAACCGGTTAATGTGATGTTGTAAGTCTAGTGGCATATTCCATAATTTGGAATTTCATTCCATGTTAATACCCATCTATCTATCTATCTTTGCTTTTTTTCTTACTATTGCTTATGTTTTATCCTAATCTACTCTTTTTTCTATCAAAGGTAGTAGATTGAGGGTTTATTTTCCTCTAGATTAGCATTCCTAACAAGTTTCTTGCATCAGAAGTGCATCTTTTTTTGCATTTTATAACTTATTATTGGGCATCTATATCACTTATTATCATTTTAAATATTTACCTTTCTACTATATATATGACCTAATGAGGTTCTAAACCACCTGTGGATAGTCTCTCTCACCTGTAAACATCCTTAGTTCTGACACCTTTGTCACTTGTTTACTTAAATATCTAATTAAAGCATTTGAGTCACTCAATTGTAGTTAGGCGATGCATTTATCTTATCTACTATAGAACATTTACATGGCTAACATTTACACCATAGTGCATTTGTTTAGGCAATGCAAACATCTATGAAACCATTGTTATTATCTCCTAGCAATTTTTTACTTAGATCTTTATCTAAATAATTTATCTATAGACTATAAACATCTAGTAAATTCTATTTTTGATATTTATTAAGGCATATTAATCTAGTTCAATGATTAAACTAGCTATTATAGTCATTTCATTGTCTTTTATCCATGCATCATAGCACTTAACGGTCTAAGGGCACTCTACACCTTTGTATCTTTCAACATTCTACAATTTATCCATGCATTGCACTGTCAAATGCATTTGCACTACCTAATTACAACCAAGTAATGCAAACACCTTCAGTGCATTCATTTCATGTTCTCTATAATGTTCATCTTCCTTAAGTGATCAAGGGTTATAGCCTATTAAATCAAGAAGTTTTTTCTCATTTCCAATTTGGGTAGACCCCTTTGTTTTTATCCTTGTTGTTATTCCCATTTTATAGGTTTTGTGTTTGTGCCACCTGAAGGATATTTGTGTTGATTGAGTTATGCAACACATTCACCATAGGGTAGCGTATTTTTCCTTGAGGTAAAATTAGGTACCCTTGTTCCTTAATCCTCCCTGTCTAATTTATGTAGATTAGCATTTGTTATCTGATCTCTTTGTTTCTATTCTATTCTCTATTTTTTATGACGACTTTATTAAAGGGAAAAATACTAAGTTTAGTCAGGCTTACTCTATTAAATCAGTTTAGGCAAGGAACAAAAAAAATATTTGCATTCTAAAATTCTTATTTTAGATCTCACTAGGGCTTATGTAGAAGATTTAAAAACCCCTTAGGTGTTCTTTGTAATTAACACATCAAAACCTAGTATAAGAGTTTATATATATATAGATAAAAATTCTCTTTAATGGGGATTTGAACACATGATATTAATTATCTATCTATATATATATATATATATATATAAGTAATATCATGTGTTTAAATCCCCATTAAAGAGGGATTTTAGGATCAAGCATCATATTAAATTTTGGTGAACCTGACCTAAATATTTCCAATTAATCAAGATCACATAAATTTGTGTGTTTACTTAGAAAAAATTAATCAAGAATAACAAGAACAAACCAATTGCTAGATCTACTAAAGTTTACACATAACCTCTTGAGCAACCACAAAAAAAATCCTTAGGCTACATTTGGTATATAGTGGGCTTGAGAACCTCCCACAAAGGGTTCCACATATACTTTAAGCCTATTGAGGAGTGTAACATGGTGGATTAGTAGGATTCATAAGGAGGAGCTATTATTACCTCTCATATATTGTCCTAGGTCACATATCTAGGAGTGATTATTCTCACATACCATCCTCTTCCACATACCTCAAAGTCTCTCTCATGTACGATCACGTATATCGTGAGGACTAGCTTCTTCCACATACTAACAGGTATCTCAAAAGGGTGGGTATATTAAAAGGTTCAGGTAGATCTGGAAGCCCCTCTAAGCCATATCAACCTAATTGGTATCTTGAGAGAAGGAAATATAAGAAACTAAAAAAATTTCTTCTCTTTCCTTCCTAACCTCACTTCATGGTTGAACATCATTATAACACTCATAGTAGAGAACGTCCAAGCTTCTCCTACATTCCCCCTTCCCAACTAACCATTAAGAAGAAACTCCTTTTGAAAACCCTAATTTTGATGAGGATGAGCACAATGTCTTAAAAAAGATAGTTTTTTGTTTTTATAGACCATCTAAGAGACTTTATATAATGAAATAGGTATTTCTTTTTGGACATTCTTAGAGATGATACTGATAATCAAAATGTCTCAAATAAAAATAACTACCCATCAATTAGCCAACCAAGTACAAGTATTAATCAAACAAATGAAAACAATGGTCAAGTAAACACTTCTAGCCTCAATACATCTATCACCACATTTATTGATTCTACCACTGTTATTTTTACTATTGGAAGTAGGGTTCAAAGCATCTCATCGTCTTCAAAAAACCACATGCTTACATCTTGCATAAATTATTTTTATCTCAACATAAACCGAATCGCGACACAACCAATCCCCATAAATGTACTTACCTCTAACCCCTTTTCTAGCATTCTCTATATCCACTCATATCCTTATTTAAAGATAAAATATATCCCTATTTGAAGATAAAATATACAAAACCTTCTTTGATGTCAAACCATATAACACCACCATTGGTGTCACTCTCTCAAGCATCTCAACCCTATGTTAACCACAACCTCCATTAATCTTACCTCAAGCACCTCCAAATCCATCCTCCCCTGATAACCAAAGCATAAATGCTAAATTATCTCCAAATCCATCCTCCCTTGAACACCAAAGCATAAATGCTAAATTAGAGAAACTTGAAATATAAAAATCCAAATTAGAGGAACTGAAACGACAAGTGGCCTGCCTTCAAGGATCCTTGTCCAGTCATAAATATTCTTATGAAAAATTCTACAATTAGCCATTAGACCCCATCGTAGCTAGTTGACCTTTCCCACCCAAATTTTAAACTCCAACGGTAAACAAGATCTAGTCAATCACCTTAGACACTTCCCAATTGCTTCTGATGACGGACAAAAGTTACTCATTATTCATTGCTACAAGAGTCGGCATGTCGGCCTTTTTCTGTTTTTCCCTGGAACCTCCATGTCTGAAAGGGACGGCTTTGGCTTCGCTCAACTACCTCCATGTCCGAACAAGCGATTACCTACCCTGTACGAGTTCCAATACAATTAGAAAAATGCTTCAAATCAGTTTTAAATCCCAAACATATCACACCAGTTGCATCGTCACACCAGTTAACCAATGTTTTGTTTTATCTCTGAGGAATCAAAAGATAAACAAGCATAAAGGAATGGTCACATTGATAGCTAGTAGTCTTTTCACAAGCTTCAAAGATTTTGTGGGATAGCTAGTTTGTTCTTCTTGGGGTCTCAGAAATGAAGCGTATTACCAGCGTCCAAGCATTCATAATGTGTTTAATGGTATTACTGTGCAGGAAAGGAGGAAATGCGGCAGAGACAAGCATGGTGTTCTACATGCACGATGTTGTGACGGGATCAGGGCAGACGGCGCTGCCGGTCGTTACCCCAAACGGATCCAATAACCTGGCCTTCGGTTCCATAACGGCCATTGACGACCTGCTAACGGAATCGGCGGATCCGTCGTCCACAGTGGTGGGGAGAGGGCAGGGGATGTACGTTAACGCGGCCCAGGATACCTCCAATTATCTGCTGGTATTCACGGCTGTTCTGAAGAGTCCCCAGTATAATAACAGCACCATCAACTTCCAGGGCGCCGACAGACTTACGCAGTCGTCGAGGGACGTGTCTGTCGTGGGTGGCACCGGAATGTTCAATTTTGCGCTGGGCTATGCCACGATGGAGTCTGCCAGTGTTAGCGCAGTTAGCGTGGTTCTAAAATTTACAGTCGCCTTGCGTTATTAGAAAAAAAAAAAAGTTTAGTCGTCTTTTATTGAGTTTTTGTAGGTAATGCTGTATTGGTCTCTTATGCTCTATCTGTAAGAAATTGCAGTCAATAAATATTTGTTGTGAAATGGTTTCAGTGAATTGCTTAATTAATGAGAATGAATGAACCATTGAATTATGGATCATTTAAAAGGAAATAAGTAGAAAGGAAGATCCATAGAATTAAAATGTCGTGAGTGTGGTTTTTAGTGGGGCATTTTCATTAAAAAAAATAAAATATTATATTTTTAATAAGTTAATTAAAGCGTATTTAATTTTGTTTTTGGATTTGTTTTTCTATCAATCTTCATCTTCCTCAAATTGTAAAGTTTCCACAATCAACTCTTTTTATATCAAATGTCTTCTGAAATTTAAATTTTGCGAAGATGAAATTCAATGTCGTTGATGGTTAAAATATTTGCTGCCCAATTTCTATGTCTATAAATATCTTGTCTATAACAACCTCACATCGTCTTAATACTTTTTTTAAGGTTCTTATTCATTCCCCTAATATTCCAAGATATTATTTTCAATGTTATTTTTTATTTTATTTGTCGGCTTACCCTACTTCTTGGTAGCACTTGTGATATTTGTTTTTGTTTTTCCATATCAATATACCTCTAGGTTTCTTTTTCTCTTTGTTTTTGCTTCTTGAGTCTCCCTCTCTTTTTCTCATTCCGAGCATTACTTTCAACTTCATCAATCTCTTCAATCTTCTCACAGTGCTCATTGTAAGACTTATCATATTTAGGTTTACCTTTTGAAGGATCTGAAGTGTAAAGAATAACCTCAAAAGCATAATCAAGAACAATCTTCTTTTTGTTGCCCTACAAACCCAAAAGTGCAAGGATGCACTTCTAAAGCAATTACCTTCTTATTTTACTCTTAAAAACCTAAATTATTATGGGTATCCTCCATTCTTATTTCTTTATTATGCTTCTCTTGAAACCTTGAAGTGCATAGGATAGCATCTTCATTCCTATCACTCTTATTACTTGGAGAGGATTTTGTACTACCCAAGGAAAATAAAGATGATTTACATGGAATAAACTTGACCTCTTTTGTTGTCTTTGTTTTAGGATTCCTCTCACATCTTCTTTTGCACCTTTAATTCCTTTTAAACTTTCCAAATGATAGATAGGATTTCTTTAACTCTTCTTTCGGAGTGGAATATCTTTGATCTAATCTAGCTTTTATTATTATATGATTTACTTGTTTCATCTTGAAGTTTATCTCATGGCCATAATTTTTGGTCTCTTTCTTCATTGTTTTCACTTTGCAAACTCTTGCCATGTGTCCAATCTCATAACAATTGTGGCAACAAAATATGATATTTTCATAATCTATTTTTTGATCCCATTCTCTTGATTCAAATTTTATCTTAATGGATTGTGGTAAGGTTTTGAAGTATCCATAGCAACACATATTCAAGTATATATAGCTTACCTTCGCTCCTTAGTAATTAGTCCTTCCATGATGACTTCCCCTGGGGTATTTCCAATATTATTTAGAACTTCTTTATTTGTAAGCTAGTATGGAAGTCCAAAAAGCCTAACCCAAATTGGAAGCTTCTTAATAGTTTTCATTTCAACATAAAAATTTTCATTTCGTGAGCTTAAATAAAGTGCATCTCTTCCCCTGAACCATGGGCCACCAACCATTATTTTATCCTTAATTTATGAACTAGAAAAGATGATAAGAAAAAAACCTTTAGGAAGAAAAGTCACAAAGTAATTTGAATTTAATCTCCACTTCCACTTGATATTATTTTGAATCTCTAAAAACCCTCACCATGACCTATGAAACTTACATATTAACCCTATAATTTTAAGAACCATTATATCATGCTTAATCATCTCATCCTTGATACTCACTTATAGTGTAACATCTATACCTGGATCAAACTTACCATGTATTTTCTCTTTTGCTTATCTCCAACTTGGACCTCCATACTTCCAACTAGGAAATTCTGAATTCCCATTAGGGCTATCAAATATGAATTTCCTTTCATACTAGCTAATGGGGATTGCTCTTGGTTTGCACTTTGTCTTGGTTCACCTTCCCTCTCAGCTTGCACTCTCTCCTACCTCACACTCACTCTCGTCTTGCACTCCCTATTGGATCGTAATAGCCCTTGTCTCTTATTTTTATCGACGTTCCTTCACTTTAGCAATTTTTAGGAAATAATGTTCCACACATCTATGGTAAAGATTTAAAGTATTGATGCACTCCTGATGAACCCATTGCTCTTTCACCATGATTGAGGCTTGCACTCCCTCTTAGATCATAGTTCCTCCTAGTTCACATTATATTTTCTTCAATTGGATCACACTTTGCTTTCTACTTCCTGCTCATACTTCCTCCTCACTCCTGGACCATGCTCACACTCACTTCTGGCTGCACTCACTCCCAATTCATGCTCGCACTCGTTTTTATTGCACTCACTATTTGCTAGCAATCGCACTCGCTTTCGACTACACTCAATTTTTATTGCACTCACTTTAGGCTGTGCTCACTCCTGGTTTGTGATCATGCTTACACTCACTTTCGACTACACTCACTCCCTGCTTGCACTCGTAGAATTCACTTTTGGTAAGACTCACTCTCAGCTTGTGCCTACACTCATTTTTTGTTGCACTCGCTCCTGAATTATGCTCACACTTGTTTATGCACTCCCTCCCATTCAATGAGTTTACATAAGCTTTTATGAGGGGTCCTAGTCCCCAGCCTTTACATTTTATAATTTATTTAAATATTTAGTAATGGAGGGATAGTGTAGTGGTAAGTTTTTGGATTTTAATCTAGGAGACTTAAGTTCGATATGAGGAACCCTGGAGGGTTGACTTCTTATTTACTGAGAGGGCTATGGATTATAGAGGTTCCTTTTAAAAAAAAAAACTAATTTAAATAAATTACACCCATATTATAGTGATCTAGAACCAAATTGAACTCCTACCATATGAAAATAAGATTTATTTAAAATGTTAAAATATTTATTTATTATATAAAACTTATAAATTATAATAGTTTGTTCAAATTTTATAGTGTAGCTTAATTTATGTTTTCTAGGGTTTCTTGCTAGGGCATATTAGGAAGCCACAAATACAATGAGAGTTGCAAACCTCAAGCTTCATATTTGGTGCTTCATGATTTTTGGATAGCGATCGCTGGATGATTTTTAAAAAATGCTAAAAATATCGTGGTATGAATTTTGAGAAATTTGTTTAGGGTTCTGGATTACTTGGCTGAACAACCACAAATTTTTGTGGTGCCAATGATGATGAATCAACCACAAACTATTGTTGCAGTAGCAGTGGTGGAGTAGCCATAAATTATTATGGTGATGGTGGCAGAGCAACCACAAATTATGACGACGATGGAGCAAGCATAAACTAATGTGATAGCAACAGCAATAGTGAAACAACCATAGGCGTTGACTGTAGGTAATATCCTTGCGATGAAAAAAAAATCAACCATAAGAGGTTGTTTAGAGTTCTATATTACCTAGTTGAAAAACCACAAGAGGAAACTAAGCACCCATAAACTATTGAGGTAGTGACAGTGATGACAGAGCAACCACAAACTGTTGTGGCGATAGTAGAGCAATCACAAACTACTATTGTGGCATTGATGATGAAACAACCACATTTTTCAAATGAAACCCTAGGTGTCTATGGCATAGGATAAGGTAACATAGATTTTGAAATTTATTTTTAGGAAAGAACTTTTGCTATAGGGAATCAGTAAGGGTCTAGAGCCAAAAATATGGAGGGTTGGAAATTATACAAGACTATTTGACTCTAGAGATTCATGGCTTCAAATTTTGAGGGGTGAGAAAAAGGCTCTAGTGGATAATTTCATTCTTCCCTATAAGGAGATAGAATTGTGGTGTTGGGTGACCTAGCTTGAATGGTTGTTGCCCAAGGAGACTATTTCTTGGTAGGCAAATTCATGGGCATTCGTCTTGAGCTCGATGTAATCTGGAGGTGGGCAACAAAAAAATAGCAACTTCTAGGACATGTAGAAATAGTAGCAATGCTCAAACAAAACTTTCTAGTTTTGTTGAACTAGGAGGAGGACTCGAAAAAGAATAATATAATGAGGGCCTTGGTTATTTGGGCATCGAAGGTTTTTTCTCAAGAGGTAGTTCACAAACTTTGACCCTTTCACTCAAAGCATCAACCAAGATTGTGTTTGGATCAAATTATTGGACTTCCCCCTACATTTTTGGCATGAAGATATATTGGTAAATATTGCTCGTCATTTGGGATACCTAGCCCTTATCTCTTATTTTATTGATGTTCCTTTACTTTATTAATTTTTAGGAAATATTATTCCATGCATTCATGGTAAGGGTTTGAAGTATTGATGCACTTTGGATGAACTCATTGCTCTTTCACTATGACTAGGGCTTGCACTCTCTCTTAGATCACACGTCATCCTAGCTCACACTGGATTTTCTTCAATTCGATCACACTTTGCTTTCTACTTATTGCTCACACTTCCTCCTCACTCTCAGCTCATGCTCACACTCACTTTTGGCTACGCACACTCTCAAATCATGCTCACACTTACTTTTGATTGCACTCACTCTTGACTAGCAATCACACTCGCTTTCGACTACACTCACTTTTGATTGCACTCACTTTCAGTTGTGCTCACTCATAGATCATACTCATGCTTACACTTACTTTCGACTGCACTCACTCCCTTCTTGTACTCGTAGCACTCAATCTTACCTCACACTCATACTCAATTTTTGTTCTCACTCCTGACTTGTGCTCACACTCATTGTTGTGCTCCCATTGAATGAGTTTACACAGGTTTTATGAGGGGTATTGGTCCCCAGACTTTACATTTTATAATTGATTTAAAATTTATTTAAATATTTAGTCATGGAGGGATAGTGTAGTGGTAAATTTTTGGATTTTAATCTAGGAGACTTAAGTTTAATATGAGGGACCCTAGAGGGTTGACTTCTTCTTTACTACGAGGGCTATGGATTATAGATGTTCCCTTAAAAAAGCCTTATTTAAAAAAATTACACCCATATTATAGTGTTCTGGAACCGAATTGAACTCCTACCATATGAAAGCAAGATTTATTTAAAATATTAATATATTTATTTATTATATAAAACTTGTAAATTATAATAGTTTGTTCAAATTTTATAGTGTAACTTAATTTATGTCTCCTAGGGTTTCATGAATCCACAAATACAATCATGGTTGCATACCTCAAGATTTATATTTGGTGCTTCATGGTTTTTGGATAGCGATCGCTAGATAATTTCAATAAAAATGCTAAAAATATCATCGCACAAATTTTAAGAATTTTGTTTAGGGTTTTGGATTTCTTGGCTAAAAAACCACAAATTGTTGTGGTGGAAATGATGATGAAGCAACCACAAAATACTATTGCAGAAGTGATGGTAGAACAAACATAAATTGATGTGGTGATGGTGGCAGAGCAACCACAAATTACGACAATGATGGAGCAACCACAAACTACTATGATAGTAGCAGTGACAACGAAACAACCATAGGCCTTGACTATAGGTAATATCCTTGCAGTGGAAAAATTGTTCAACCATAAGAGGTTGTTTAGAGTTCTAGATTCCCTGGTTGATCAACCATAAGAGGCAACTAAGCAACCATAAACTATTGTGGCAGTGACAACGATGACAGAGCAACCACAAACTGTTGTGGTGATGGTAGAGCAATTATAAACTACTATAGTCATAGTAATGACAAAACAACCATATTTTTCAAATTAAACCCTAGGTGTCTATGGTATGGGAGAAGGCAACAAATATTTTGAAATTGAGTTTTAGGAAATAAATTTTGCTATAGGGACTCAACAAGGGTCTAGAGCAGAAAATGTTGGGGGGTTGGAATTCGTACAAGACCATTTAATATTGGAGATTCATGGCTTCAAATTTTAAGGGGTAAACAAAAGGCTCTAGTGGGTAATTTTATTCTTCCCTAGAAGGAGATATAATTGTGTTTTTCTATGACCTAGCTTGTTGCCCAAGGAGACCATTTCTTGGTAGTAAAATTTATGGGAATTCATCTTGAGCTCGATGTAATTTGGAGGTGCAAAAAAAAAATAGCAAATTCTAGGACATACAGAAATAGTAGCAATGCTCAAAAACATTTTCTAGTTGGGTTGAACTAGGAGGAGGACTCTTAAAGGATTCTCCAATGAGGGCCTTGGTTCTTTGGGCATCGAGGGTTGTTTCTCAAGAGGTTGTCCACAAAATTTGACCCTTTTACTCAAAGCATCAACTGAGCTTGTGTTTGGATTAGATTATCTAGCCCCCCTATATTTTTTTCATGAAGATATATTGGCAGAGATTACCCACTAGTTGGGGCACCTAGTGGTGATTGACTCTGCAGTGATAGCTAGATCAAGACTTCTTTACACACAAGTGTGTATGAATATGGACATGGAGAAATCAATTGTTAAATCTATTGAACTGGTATCCATGTATAGGTCATGGAACCATATTATTGAGTATGAAAACCTTTTGATCAAGGGTAACTCTTGCTATCGTGTGAAGTACATTAATTAGGATTGTCCTTAGAAGAAAAATCAATCTTCGTGATGGTAGCAAAAAAATATGGTATAAATAAGGAAGATTTGATATGGAAATTAGCTGGAGATGTAGGGGACTTTGGTATGGAGAAAAAACGCTCCTCCAATATGGAAGAGAAAGAGTGGGAGGAAGGAGAAATTATAGAAGAAGCCCAATAGGTAAGTAATCTCCCTAATATTATTCATGTTGCTTCAACTAATTTTGTTGTTCACAATCCTTTTGGATGCCTCCAAATCATCTTAGAAGACTTATATCAGAATGCTTTAATTTTTTATCATGAACAAGAGCAAAACACCCTTGAAGTTGAAATCCAAACAAAAAATGTTTTTTCTCTTACCTTAAAGGAGAATACTGAGATTCAGGATAGATCACCTAGGGATAAAAATCTTAAAAAGGAATAAGGGATCCCTAATAGAATCACTAGAAGCTCTAGAAAAACTAGAGCAAATGTTGGGCATAATTAAAAATAAAGAAGACCTTCTTTGTTAGTAATTAGGGAAAAAGAAAGTATGAAAGAAGTTACAAATGGAACATAGATGACCCTAAAATTGGAAGGTTAGGGCTCTAGAACCTAGGAAGGAACATGGGAGATCTAATTGAGTCACCAGGAGATCTAGAAAAATGGGGCAGCTATTGGGCATGAGGTAAACTAGGAAAGGCATTCTAAGTCAACAATTAGGGAAAGGGAAACTATGAAAGAGGTTGCAAATGGAACATAGATGACCTTCAAATTAGGTAGGAAGAAACACCCGACCAAAATTAAAAATGAGAATTATATCCTAGAATGTTAGGGGCCTCAATGCCCCTTCCAATCATTGGTTGGTGTCGTCATATAGGATGGACCTAAAGCCTCAATATTTTTGTTACAAGAAACCAAGTTGGACCGTAAAAAGCTGGAAATAATTAGAAGTATTTAGAAAGATGCCAATTTTATTGCCAATGCATAAAGGGTTTCGAAGGAGATATTTTTTGTATGTGGGATGACACTCCCCCAACAATAGGAGGATAATAATTCCCCTGACCTCCAAAGCGGTGATGGAGAGAGCGAAGAGGATGGCCAAATGTTGTGATTTTTCTCCATCAACATGCCTCCAATTGTTTATTCTCTTCTTATGATCTTTGGTTTGATGTTCTAGCTTGCTTATAGTCATTGTTTAAGTTGTATCCTTTGAAGGGTTGCATGTTTTGTTTTGTAAAGTAATATGAGTATGTCCCTTTGTGTTGGTCTCGATTGGTGGTCTCTTGATATATATTTTTGGATGTAAAAGGGTTGGGGCCCTTTCAAAAACCCCTTTTCAAACTAATAAAATAATAGTTTATTCAAAAAATTTAACATTTAAAATTTAATATTATTTAATATTAAGAATAACTTTATTTTGTTTTACCTCCAAAAGGATTATCAAAGGGTATTGGGAGTGATATTAGGATGAAATTAGGTTGGCCATTGCCACATACTTTATTTGTTCTTAATGTTGATCAAGTGAAATAATGGATAGAAAAGACGGGAGAAAAGAGAATATGATTGGCTAATTATATAGTGAAACTATTCCTCTATTGTATGACCTAGTCTTGATTGGCAAGAACATCTAAACACTTTAGATCATTTTTACAAAGAATTTAGGATGAAGTTAAACACTAGCAAGACTAAAAATTATGATTTTCTCTACTTGGAGAGAGAAAAAGCGTCCATATGTTTTATTTGAAGGAAATCCTTTAGAGGTAGTAACAAAATACAAATACCTTGGGTTAGATTTTTAAAGCAAACTCAATTGAGAAATATGCAAGATGAAATGAATACAAGTAGGATGGAGGGCACTCTAATAATTACTAATAGGAGCAAAAAAGCAAAGCTGTGGGATTGGAAAACCATTATGGCCCTTTATGGGTTATTGGTTATTTGAGTGGTGCTATATGGGTGTGAGGTGTGAGCTAGCAATACATCAAATTTAAAATGGAGATAAATAGAAAGAAATCAAATGTGACAAAATTTTAGAATTAAAGTATTCATCTCGAATGAGATTTTACTTGTCGAAACAGGGACTTTTACACTAGAAACATAAACTATGGTAAGACTATTGAGGTTTCTAAAAAAATAGAAAGAGTGGAATATAACAAGGTGTCAAAAATAGTAATCAAAGATACACTTAAGAGAAGAAAAGACACATGGATGAATCTAAACAACAAATGGATAGATAAATGGAGCATTAAATATTATGAAGTCCTAAATCCCAATAAAAAAATTAAACAATATGTGAGGAGAAAATTCAAACATGTCATATGGATTGAAAATTAAATAAGAAAAAAAAGGTTATACATTAACAAGTTCAACCTAGACTATGAATAAAACCAAAAGAAGTACATATATGCAAAGATCAAATTGAAGGAAAAATACTTATATCCCAACTAATATCTAGTTCACACCATATCAGATTTAAAATTTAGAGATGGACAATACCTCAAGAGGTATGGTCAAAATGAATATGCATGTTTCACATAGTAGGAATAGTGGAGACTGAAAAACAATTTGTCATTGACTTTGAAGCCTACAAGGTCATCAAGATTGCATATGAGGACACTCTAAAAGTAAAATTTTTAAGAATTAAGAATAGAAAAAACAAAAAAACTTATCATCAAAATTAACAACAAGAAAAGCACATTTAAAAGAGGATAAGAGGATGTTGTCTTTTTAAAACTTTGTAAAACAACTTTTTTTCTTAAATATTACTAAATATAGAAATGTGAAAAGGAGGTCCATGATTTGAATCCAAAAGAATAGATTTGCACATCATACCCTATATTAAATTAAAAATATTAATCCCATAAACCATTTTGGTTTTATAAACATAATTAAAATTATTTTATTATAAATGAAAATATAAAATGTTATAGTGCTTTAACATTGCTTTCATCCACAAAAAAAATATTACTATAGTCAACTTCTAGTTGGCTATTCTCATAGCAATTGATGATTTTGGTGAATTCCAACTAACAACTTTCTTGGAGAAACAATGCTCCTTGAGATAACCACGATGAGAAGAAAAAATATGCTACGAGAAATAATGCCTACATCATCCTCCTTGCAATATACGTCGTCAACAATGTCCAGTAGAAGACTTGTTTTTTACTGCTCACAACCTCCCTACAATATATGTCATTACAATGGTTCATGTCTCTAATTGTTGTTGTGTAGTAGGTCAAACATGTTTGGGGCTTGTACAGAGGCATTTTTAAGCCCGATGATGCCTATCCAAAGTGCAGCACCGATGGCAATGCAAGATATGCAAGAGTTTTTTCCAATTTCTATGATGAATTGTTAAAAAATATCATATATTCCATTACACCAACATAAAACTCTATTATAAAATGTTTAGCATCATCATATTCTTGTTGTAACCACTCTATTCACAGAGGTCGTCCAAATCCCCAGAGGATCAAAGTGTCACTTTGTTACCAATGTAGATCGAAGAATAAATATTCATAAAATAAATGCATGAATATATTACATGATAGTTGGATTTAATTAGCCTGTAACTGAGCAACCCATATCTAAACACTAACTTAAGCTTTATGAATAAAAAACTATATTCTTTTCTAATTAGATATTATGCATGTTGGATTCTAGAATGCCAACTCATTAAGCATTAACCTAACTTAACTTCTATAATACATATGTAGGATAACTAAATAATGTAATAATTTAATTATACTAATAGACTTAAATACTTATTTTTAAGACAAATTCATTGATATAATAAAATAATAATACTCAACCATGTTACAAATATTTTTATTTTATTTCAAATAGATTCTACTTAAGGCTATGAATCACTATGTTTTCAAGATAGATATTTCATTACATGATGATGCATTCCATGTTATGAAGTCAATTGCTTTGATTCTTAATATCAATATATAAAAATAAATAAATATTAATCAAAATAAAATAATTTTAGAAAGCTAAAATCTTAAATTTAGAAGGGATATTAAATTTCCTAGACCCAATTATACTTGGACTAATAAGAGGAGGGATCCACATAGCAGGAACATGAAGCTAGACCATTTTCTAGTTTTAGAGGAGGCATTTATGAAATGAAATCCAAAATCTTAGATTTTGGAGGGTTTGGTATTAGATCACTTTCCTATTTTGTTAGAGGGAGGATCAAGATTTGACAATACCAAAAATTGTTAAAATTTAAAAACTTTTGGTTACAAAATGAGGAACTTCAAAAGAAAATACCATAGTGATGGAAATGGGATGACAAACATATGGGACAAAAATATTTATATTCCACAAGCAACTTCATTAGAACAAGGATCAACTGAAACAATGGAGGTGATCTAACAAGTTTGATTTTCAATCACAAAGAGCTCAATTGGTGGTTAAATGGAATAAGTTGTAGCAACTCTTTAGGGAAGGAACAATTATGGAGTAAATCAAATAAGAGGATGATGAGTTGTGTAAAGTGGTTGAGGACATTGACAACCAAGAGAAGATCTACTATAGCAGAGAGCAAGAACCACTTGGTTACTAGAAGGTGATAGAAACACCAAATTTTTTCATATGGCTACTTGCACTAAGAGACAAATGAACAAGATAGAAGCTCTTTAGGATGAGAATGAGCTCTCCTTTAATATGATCCCAAGCATGCATTTCCATTCAATGGATTTTTTTGCTAAATTGTTTAAGGAATGTATGTTGCAAGATGAAGAGGTTCAAAAGAAGTTTTTTTTGTCATACCCTTTATCATCTCTTAAGAACAAAACCACTCTTTGCTTAAACCCATTGATAGAGAGGAATTGAAAAAGGTAGTCTTTAGAATGAGTATGGAAAAAACCTCAAGTCTTGATGGCTTCCTATTTGAGTTTTTAAGGCCTTTTGGGATAGCTTGGAGGAATATGTAATGGTTGTTATAGAGTACATGGGCAATATAATAATGCTTAAAGCATTGTATCATACATTCATTACCTTAATTCCAAAAGGGGAGGAGGGGGTAAATATTTTAGATTACATACTATAACCTTATACAATGTCATATACAAAATAATCATGAAGGTAATGGTTGAGTGACTAAAATATCTCCTAGACAACATTATCTCCTAGAAACAATGAGCTTTTGTAGAGGGCAGGAAGATCTTGGATGGTGTGGTTCTAGCTCATGGGGCAATCCACTCAATGCAAAATATAACAATAGAAAAATGTTCATAATATTAGATATGTCAAAAGCTTATGATAAGGTGGAGTGTAGTTTCTTATCAAGGATGATGGTAGCCTTTGACTTTTCTTAGGATTGATTAAAACAGGCCATGAGCTTCATCTCTACTCTGACATACTTAGTGTTAATCAAAAATTTTCCCTCCTAATTGTTTGGAGCTACTAGAGGCCTTTGGAAGGTATATCGTTGTTCCCCTTATCTTTTCTCATATTGGATGAAGTCTTGGACAAACTTATCTTGAGGAAAAGACAATAGGATTTTCTCATAGGTATCAAGGTGGGTGAGTAGATTTTAAATCACCTAAAGTTTATGTATGAAATAGGATTTATAGGAGTGCCCAACTTCAACGAAGTAATAATGACTAGAGATGCTCTTAATTTTTATCTTAGGACCATAAACCAAGTCATCAACAATAATAAATTCAAAGTGGTTTTCTTCAATATTGACCAAATACTTCAAGACAATATTTTAGATATAGGATGCATGATGACTTCTCTCTCAATTGTCTATTTGGGGGTCTCTCTAAATTTTAAAAAATTGAATATAGTAATTTGGAGGAATCTCTTATATTGTATCAAAGAAAGAATTAACCATTGGTCTCACAAATTGTTAATCTATGAAGGTAGATTAAATATTTTGATGTCAATAATTCAAACCATACCAATATACACATTTTATATCATTTTTTCCCCAAATATCATATGGAAATATTTGGACAAGATGGACAAAAAAATTATGGGGAGTTAAAAAGGAGAGAAGACATGAGCATTAGAAGGCTAGGAGAAAGTAAGCCAACCCAAGGTGAAGAGAGGTTTGGGCCTAAGGATATTAGAGCTAAAAAATAAAGTTTTGGATGGAAAAATTTATTGGAGGTGGATCTCCTAGCCAAATTATTTATTTAGGAGAGTTTTAACTAGTAAATATTTGGGACAAGTGAACCTGAATGAGGTGAGTTGTTTCTCTTTGGATGGTAATGGGTCCCTAGTGTGGTAGGTAGTAAAGCTATGATCTCAAGTAGTGAAATATGGAATATTTTGGAAAGTGAGAAGAGGGAGAAGACACTATTTTGGATAGATTCATGGGATCACTACCCACATATCATTATTGAATTCCAAGAACTACAACCAATAAAAATAGACATGGAAAGCAAGGGTTGGATCAATATTGAAAGTTATTTCAATACTAGCTAGCTGGGGATTATATATTTAAGCAACTTAAGAAGTTATATGAGTGGCCAATTTGAATCCCTCCAAAATTGATACTCGTCATGACTAAAATATTGGCAAAAAAATTTCTTATAGGTAGGAATGAGAAGTATGACTTAGCTTGGGACTATGGGATCCTTGGAGTCTACATAGTGAAGGATAGATATAAAAGATATTTCTAGAATCTCATCCTCATGCATATTAGGTTGAGGATTGGAGAAAGATTTAGCAGGCCAAGGGTTGAACAAAAGTAAACTTCTTTTCTTAGAAGTTCATGCACAATGGAATTCTTACTTTTAATAATTTTATATGTAGGGGAATTTTTGATCCATACTAGTGTGTTTTAAGCTAAAAAAGTGAGGAAACATCTAAACACTTGATGTTTGATTGCCCATTCATGTGCCAAATCTAGGAGATATGGTTTTTAGCTAATAAAATCTAAGCCAATGGTGATCTAAACTAGATTAATATTTGGGAAATATGGAAGAGGGGTAAATTTAAATTTGAAGCTCTTCGTATAGAATGGAAGCTTGGATTAAACTTTATTTGGTGGTAATTATGGTTGGAAAGAAAAGGCATAATTTTTAAAGAAATATTTTCAACCTTGGATGGCATTTGGTAGGTCATTTGGAGCAAAGTAACAAAAATTGTGATAGTGTATGCTAAATAGGTACTTAGGATAATATAGGGACAATGGAGAAGGAAGCTAAATTGTAAGAGAGGTTGAATAGAACTAGTTGGAAAATACCCCTGAAATGTTGGAATAAAATTAATATTGAGGCATTGCAAAAGGCAATATGGGTAGAGTTAGAATTGGAGTGGTCTATAAGAGTCATGTTGGGACAATGCTCTACAAGGCCTAGGAAAGGCCACAAACAATGAAGAAAAATACTTAGCTATCAAATATGCTTCTATATGGGTTGTAATACAAGGTTATAAGAGGATAATCATAATATCATATTCTCATATTCTGGTAGGAGCTCTAGATCACATGAGAAACTTTGCTTTGGAGATGTGGAGGTTGAGGATTCTTGTCACCCAAATTAAGGAGTTGTGGATGAAATTGGATGATGTGATCCTAATTTATGTGGATAAAGCTCTAAATATAGTGGTAGACTTCTTGGCTAATATAGGTACTGAGAAGGAGGTAGGGATTCAGTGGCACAACACCATGGTTATTAAGGACGAGAGGCTTTGGTAGGTTGGTGAGCAAATCTAGTGTTTGGCTAATTTGGATAGCCATTATAGACATATGGCTTAGGATATTTGGCTCCAATGCAAATTACCTTTTAGTTTGTAACTAAAAGTGGTTAGTTCTTAGGATCTTGGGCTTTAGAGTTATGGAAGTTTGTTAAAAAGTTAAAAAGAGAAAACAAGTGCTCTTGTTGGCTAAGGTTGGGAGAAGTCTCATCCCAACTTGTAAATAATAATGTTCTAATATAAGTTTTTCAAATACTTTTTCAAAAAATATATATTAGAAGGGATATTATTCAATGGTAAGAGTTTAGCTTGTTAAACATCCAAAGGCAAATATGATTTGATTTTTTAAAGTATAGGCCAGGGTTAAAAAATATTGTCAAAATATTTATGTGTAATTGTCAAGATGTTATAATATTGTGTTGATATGATTATACTGTAATATGGGTGGGACATATTTCAATTCCATATAAATCAATTAAAAAACTATTAGAAGTACTACTAGTGGTTTGATACATGTTTTTTGAATTTCAAATATTAAGGATTAAACTCACAAAACATGTTTTTTATAAATTTATTTGTGTATCATGTGTGTCTCTCTTTGTATATATAAAAATATATTAACATTATTTTAATTAAGATGCAAAAATAATAATTATTAAAACAAATGGTACTTGAATTTTTTGAAGCATGAACTTTTTATACTTCAAGTAGAATTTGTTAGATTATATTACATTATTTGATATATGAGAAGATCAAGAGTATCTTAGATAGGTGTCAAGATAAGAATATCAAAGGTCATTTTATGAAAGCTATATTATGGATGCTAAGTTCCATAACATGATTGTACAAGTTCTTTACATAATAAAGAGTTCTATAGATTGTGTTCTCTCTTATTATCATTATCTTGTTCTTACTACATTATGGTTATCTTATATTTGATTCTTTGGAAATTATCTTGTGAGTTTTACATTAATATTAAGGCTTTAAAATTCATCAGTGGTATTACAACCACAAATTAAAGGAATTGGGACACCATAGATTAAAGGAATATGGACACCACATATTGAAGGAATTGGGACAATCATCACTATCTAATGACAAGCCTAATTGAAGAATGAAAGTGTATTGTAATTGGATGAGTTGAAGGATGGTCATATTTGAAGCCTGTGTGAGGAGTATATTTGGGAGGAAAATTGTTTAGACTTGCAATAATAAAGTTTTAGGAGAAGGATATATCAAGAAGATATATATATCTTGAAGAGAGGCCTTCATAAATGATAATTTTTTGAGAAGATAGACCCAAGAGGTCATGAAGGAGAACCTTTGATAAAAGAGGTCCATAGAAATATTTGAGTCCCTTATTAGTGAAAAGAGAAGAGGCAATATCAATATATATAAGCTTGAATATAGAGAAAATATATGTAGGTTTTAGAGAAACCAATATAGATGATATAGGCCAGAGAGGCCAATATTAAAGAAATTTTTATAAGGAAAAAGAGTCATTGAAGAAAGGCTCTTATAAGAAGCTTGTATTGTGAAAGATGAAATGCTCAACACAAAATCTAAAATGAAACGATTCAAGATGTTAGCTTGGAATACCTACAAAAGTCATTTGCACAAGTGGAAAGGTGGAATACCAATACCATTCGAGTGTAGTTCGAGAATGCAAAAGCATGCCTTGAAAGAAGGTAATTTTATAATTTTAGGGTTTATAAGGAGTAATAAGGTGGTAAATTTAATATTTTATTTTATGAAGGTTAATTATTAAGTTTAATTTGGAGGTATAAGGTTTTAATATTTGAAAGTTATAAAGTTAGAAACTTATATTTAATTAAGTTGTGGAGTGATAAGTGGTTTATTATAAGGATTTATTTTTTATTATTTTATATAGTGGAGAGATAAGTAGAGATTAAATAATTATTAAATTTGGAGTTATAAGTTTTTAAGATTAATTTACTTTATTTGATTTTTTGAAATAATTTGATTATTGAACTTTTACAAATTAAATAAGTTGGGAGTCAAAAGGAATTCAACTTCAAGTCTAGGAAAATTTATAAAATTCATAGGGAGATATAAGGGTTACTACTATAAAAGGTCATTATGGATTATTGGTACATAGATCTAGAACTAGTAGACATATGACAAGAAACAAACAATGGTTTAATATGTTCCTTGAAAAATATGAGAAACCGGTTGCTATAGCTGGTAGTAAGATTTATAAAGTCAAAGAAGTAGGAGATGTTTTAATCAATCTAACATATGGAAAAGGAATAATTAATAATATGTTATATATTCTAGGATTGACTACTAATCTTCTTTCGGTTTCTCAACTTATGGATCAAAACATGGTAGTAGAATTTAAAGTTATCAATGGAAGAAAACAATGTCATATTATCAAACAAGGAAAAATGATAGCTTCAAGATCTTACAAAGATAGTTTTTTACTCAAAATATAGTCACAAATTTGGCTCTTACAAAAGGAATATCTAAGACGAGAACTTTGGCATAAATCACTAGGACATACAAGTGTGTCATCATTAAATGAAATAATTAAATATCAAATGGTAGAAGGGTTGCCAAAAATATCTTGGGAATCTACAGTATATCCATAATATTTAGTAGGAAAGCAACATAAAATACCTTTGAACTTCATCAAAATAGAGCTCAAAAACCATTAATTAATATATACAAATTTATGTGCTCTAATGAACATTACTAGTATTGGAGGACATAAATATTTTCAATTATTTGTTCATGACTACACTAGAAAAATGTGGGTATGCTTTATGAATTAAAAATTTGAAGCATTTGGTTTTTTAAACAAATCAAACTTCTAGTTGAAAAGGAATCAAAGAAAACTATCAAAACTCTTCGTTCATACAGAGGAGGTGAATTTTTGTCTGAAAAATCAATTTATTTCTAGAAGAAAATAGAATAAAGAGATAACTTACTACAACATATTCACCACAAAAAAATGGAAGTGTAGAAAGAAGAAACATGTCTATCATGAAAATGGTTATATGTATGATAATAGAAGCTCATATTGATCATCAATATTAAGCAGATGCAGTTAAAATAATTGCATATTTACATAATAGATTACCTACAAGAAAACTCAAGAATGTTACACTAGAATAAGTATGGTCAAGATGAAAACCAAATGCACAAAGATTAAGAATTGTTAGATGTAAGGCCTATACGCATATTCTAAAATAGAAAAAGGATAAAACTAGATGAAAAGACTATGTGTGATATATTTCTTGGTCATGATGATGAACCTATAGGATGTAGGATAATTGATCCAACAACAAAGAAAATCTATATAGGGAAAAATGTAATTTTTGATTAAAAAATTAAGGATGCCATTAAGGAACAGAAAGTTGGTTTAGAAGTTCTAAATTTTCTAGATGAAAATTCATCAAATGAAGATACAAAATCAAAATCTCAAGATGAATAAAGTGAAAGTATAGAAAATTCTACAATTTTACAAAAGAGGGAACCTATATGGCTTAGAAATACACTCAGAGATTCAAATTTTGAGCAAATGCTAGATCTAACTACTACAAGACCTCAAAATCTTAGTTTAATTAGAATAAATAGAGGATTATTAAGAACCATGGAAGAAATAGCAACAACACTTCAATATTTAGAACATCCAAAATGGAGGGCAGTTATGAAATTAGAATATACATCATTACTAAAAAATAAAACATGGAATCAAGTGGAGATACCTCTAGGAAATAAATTAGTAGGTTGAAAATGGATTTATAAGGTCAAATACAAAGCAGATGGTTCACTTGATAAATACAAGGCTTGATTAGTAGTAAAAGGGTATACACATAGAAGGAATTGCATATGAAGAAAATTTTGCACAAACAACAAGGATGACTACTATCAAAATAATGTGTGTTTTGGCAGCACACCATGGATGGAAACTTCATCAAATAGATGTAAAAAGTATATTTATTAATGGTGATCTTGAAGAAGTTTATATATCACAACTACAGGGATTTACAATTAAGAGATTGTTGGTCGTAAATCCAACATAATGGAATGTGGGGGGATGGATAAGCTTGATGTGCCAACAGAGCTACACCAGCATTGAATGATCACCACACCCGAGGAAGGCAAGGTAGTCGATATTTAGAGAATTTCGGCTCCTGAAGGGGTTTCTTAGCTACTTTCCTACAAATGAAAGGAAGGAAAAAAGGAGAGTGGAAAAGGAAATAAATGAGGTTGTAGCCAGAACTAACAAGGATGGATGTAGCCACATAAATATAGATGTTCCACCAACCCTAAGGGAGGAAACATAGGCACACCACCTAACATATTATTCGATGGCACTCTTACCTTACACTGAGTGCCAACAGGTCGAAGGTGAATTCTAGAGCTAGATATATGGATGCATGAAATTCAGGATGCAAATTAGAGCGCTTCCACCCAATTAGCTTTGGTAGAAATAAATACCAACTCAAATGCGAGTGCAAATGCAAATTCCAAAAATACCTAGCAAAGCCCACAAAATCTAGATAGTAGAATTAAATGAGAACACTCAGATAGCCATCGTAGAAATAAACATTAGCACACACATACATGAAGCATATTACAAGAGCACTAGTCGAGGAACAAACAGTGGCACACTTGTATTTATAAATGAAGAATGATTTACATATGAATTGTAATAGCTATAGAGATACCCTTTGGAATTGCTGGCATTCCACTATTTATAGAGAATTTTACAATAAACTCAAATTACAAGAATTAATGGCATTAGTCGGGAAGCGATTACTGAGGAAGACTGGTGTTAAACTGGTACTATATTCCTTGGGATCATGGCGACTGTTCCTAAGGGGTTATGTGCTTCTACATGAATCTAGGCCCTTGATTACTCTAAAATTTTCTATCTAGTATTCAATTATCATCTACTTTACCCCTTCAACCTGATGTTGAACCTTGAACTAGGTGGATGAGCGACTAAATTAATTACCTTGTAAGCCACACTGATTCAAACCACCACCTTGATGCTAAGTATTTGGGATAATTAATGCACCTTTCATAGGATTCCCAGGGTTTGTAGTACCATTCGAACACTTAAGCTTACACTCTGTCTCGAATTTTTTCCCACCAGCATGTTTTCAATGGGATGGGGAATTGGGCCTGAATTTGAATTGATGCCCTTACAAAACTTCACCCAAGATTTATCCTTAGTCAAGGCGGTGGTCCTACCATCCTCTAGAGTCTCTGCCTTTGATAGGGTAGGTTCTCTCTTGGCAAGCAGGAACAAGTGCTTCATTAAAATTTTCTACCCAACTACTGGGCGGGGATTCAGGAGCCTCATATGATACTTATCTTTCCAAAAATCTACCCAACATTCGACTTAGCCATTTTTGAACAGGGTGGGATTTCAGGACCACTCCTTGCTTAATGACCACCTAATTTTATGCTCATTGAACACTTGCTTCCACCATCAATGCCAAAGCTTCGCTATAAAATTTAGCCATTACTAATGACATTATCTTACAAAATAGTGGGTGAACATGTGCAAAATTTTCACCCACACTCTTGATGACTCAGGGATTTCCCACTCTGTGGGAGAGAGGAACCTAAAAAAATATCTCAAATTGAAAACACCCTTTTACAGGGGAAGGAAGAGGAAAGTAGAGATAGAAAAGGTACCAACAAATGTAAACAAAGAATGTTGCGAAACAAAGGGAAGAAGGAGGGAGAAGAAGTGGAGTGCACAAATACCAACCAAGTGAAACATAGAGGAAAAGAAAAAAATAGGGAGAAAATAAGGGAAGGAAAAGGAGAAGCAAAGAGAGCAAGAAGGGAAACAAGATAGAGCAATGGAATGAATTGGAATACAATCCATAAGTTGTCCCCACAAACTGCACTTCCATTAACATATCCCACCAAGGACCAAGACTTCTTAAATAATAGATAAAATGTCGGGGGCATTTGTCAATCCTGATGCAACACTTTTTTTTGATAAAATTGTGGAAAAAAATATTTTTTCCATTACCACTCTTCTATGGAATCTTCAGTCATTTACTCATTATCAACTTTATCTTTAATAAATACATGTTGCTTTCACCTTTTGAGGTGCTATTTATAGATCAATTTCTCTATTTTACTAATGAGTGGGCACAACTATAAAAAATGCATTGGATATCTTTTTGGGGATTGCATGAAATACGTGAATCTAAAGTATTAATCCATTGGGCAATGGGTTACAACACAGGGAAGAATAACAAAGGATAATGAAGAGTGCTTCAAAATTGATGCACTTTATGAGAGCACATCGTGGGTCACCCTAGTACAAGATGATTTCATTTGGCCATGTGCCTACTACACATTTATTTAACTGTCGACCTATTTACATAAAACTATAACTTGATTGACACACTGGAACCAATGGTCCTCCCTAAGCATTATTAATTGAATTTACAATAATCAAACTAGATCATACTAAACTTGAGGTATCTTTTGTATTTTAGTCAACATTATCCCAAGATTTTGTAAGTTGTAGTACATCCATAACTCAAATATTTATCATTCGAACTAATACCTACACTATCTATGATTAATGTGGCAATAAATTTTGCGACACAGGAGCCCTCCTCTAGTGCTGATTCATCTGGCAATATGCTCTAGTGTTTCCACTCCTTGGGATCCACCTGTTGTGAAATCCCTATCTCATTTGCCTTTGATTTCTCCACACACATTTTATAGCAGGGCCCATTGATTGGCATTCCTACTATTAAGGTTTTCTTAGGATCTTCCTCTTGATCGATCGAGGTTATATTTTTCAATGTGCTCCTAGATACAAAAAGGGTGTAAAATTATTCTCTTTCTACAGAAGCGATCCCTCGTTTGGTCTTCATATGGATCCTGGTCCCCTAAATGTTGGAAAAAAATTGCAAGCAATGAAATTATCCATTACAATTAATATGCTTGAATCTCCCGAGCCTGATAAATAGTCTACCCTTTGTGTTCAATGTAATTGTAGCCCTGGATCCTACATAGTTTCTAATGGCATTTATGGTAGATACTGTGCAGTTGAAATGGGAGCAGCAGTGGTTGAAAAAGGGGATGAGAGGGCATAATATTTTGAAGATACTTTTCCTGCTTGGAGCAAGATTCTCTTGGTCTACAAAGCCTCCTAAAATATTTGAGGGAATCTCATTTCCCCTGATTGGTGTAGGAGGAGGCTTATATCCAAACTAAAAGCTCAAATATAATACAGGTGAGTTTGTGTGGGAGATAGTTGGTATTCAAAGGGAATCCTTTTCCAACTCCTATTAAATTAAATGTTGATATCCAAGATGGATTCAAAAGGAGACCTCTTGATGAATGAGAAATGCATAAAGAGTTGGAAGGGATCCCTAGAGTCATCAAATGTATCAGTGAGAGCTCCCACCAAATCTACCCATGATAAAATATATTTTTTCCTAAGGTATCGATACCACAATAGCACCCTCCCTTCTAGATGCAAGACAATAAGTTTGATCATGATATTTTTATGTGCAATATAGTAGAGGGTTGCTAGTGCAACAACATATTTAAGGTGTTCTTGATCCATTACTTTAGTGCCATCATATTTTATCAAGGTTTTTAGGGAACGTTTAGGAACATCATGCTAGCATTGGATATTGAGTGGACCAGGATCATCTCATTGAGGACAATGCTACCACACCATTAAGGCACTAGATTTTAGGAGTTTTGGTTCTTGCACTAGATTTGAAGTTTCCATATGAGCATACTTTCTTCATTGATGAGGTCAAGACTACTCATCAAATCTTGAGTCCTTCAGGGAATAGATATCTTATCAGCATATTAAAGAGGCAACTAGTTTTAGGATCTATATTTGTTGTTTAGAGGAGTCACGAGGTGATTTTGGCAAGATATAGACAAACCAAAGTGTCACCAAAATTTTATTTCCTAAAGCATAGAGACCTTTTGGGTCCTGAAGTAGAGTTTCTAGGATCTACTTCTAGTTGAAGAACAAATGATCAGAGAAAACCTAGTTTTCTATGGAGTAGAGTCTCTAGGTGAATATAAAGATGCTATAGATAAGAGCTTCACTGGACTCAAATTAGTAAATGAGACCTTTTGGTCCCACCAGGCATGCCAAAAATTTTGGTCATAAATTTGACCTAATGGGAAGGTGGGAGGATGGATAAACCTGATGCACCCGTGGAGCTACACCAAAATTGAAGGACTACCATGCTCAAGGAAGACGGGGTGATCGATATCCAGAGAAGGTCGGTTCCTAAAGGGGGTTCCTAGTTACCTACCTATAAATGGAAGGAAGAAAAAGGGAGAGCATGAAAGGAAATAAATGAGGTCGTAGCCAAAACTAACAAGGACATATGTAGTCGTATCAAGGCACATGGTCTACCAACTGTACAAGAGGAAACATAGGTGTGCCACCTAACAAATCAGTCAACGACACTCTTACCTTACACTAAGCACTGATGGGTCAAAGGCGAATTCTAGAACTAGGTAACTGAGTGCATGAAATCTAGAATGCAAAATTAGAGTGCTTCCATCCAACCAACTTTAACATAAAAAATAATCCAAATTCAAGTGTGTATGTCAATTCTAGAACTATCTAGTGAATCCCATAAAATATAGATAGCATAATTAAATTAGAACACTTGGATATCCATCATAGAAATAAACATTAGCACACACATACATGAAATAGATTGCAAGAGCACATCAGAGACCAAACAATGACACACTTGTATTTATAGACAAAGAAGGCTTTACATATGAATTGTAATAGCTACAGAGTCATCCTTTGGAATGGATGGCATTCCACTATTTATAGAGAATTGTATAATAAATTCAAATTACAAGCATTAATGGCATTAGGTAAGAAAATATTGTTGAGGCAATCTGGCGTTCAGCTAGTACTATGTTCCTTGGGATCATGATGGTTGTCCAGAATGGTTTAGTTGCTTTTGCATGAATCTAGGCCTTTGATTGCTCTAATATTTTTTGTTGAGCATTCAATTATCATCTACTTTACCCATTCAACCCAATATTGAGCCTTGAACTAGGTGGACGAATGACTAAATTAATTACCTTGTAAGTCACATTGATTCAAACCACCACCTTGCTGCCTAACCAGTTGGGATAATTACTACACCTTCCCTGGGATTTCCAAGGTTTGCAACACTGGTCAAACACTTTGGCTTGCACTCTATCCTGAATTTCTACCCATTGGCATGTTTTTAATGGGGTGGATAATTGGGCCTAAATTTGAATTGCCACCCTCTCAAAACTTTGCCCAAGCTTTGTCCTTAGTCAGGGTGGAATCCCCACCATCCTCTAGAGTCTCCACCTTTGATAGGGTGGGTTCTCTCTTGGAAAGAGGGAACAAATTCTTCATTAAAAAATTTAACCCAACTACTGGGTGGGGACTCAGGGGCTACATATGATACTTATCTTCCCAAAAATCTGCCCAACCACCAACTTAGACATTTTTTAGCAGGTTAGGCTATTAGGACCACTCCTTGCTTAGTGATCGCCTAATTTTCTACTCATTGAACACTTACTTCCACTATCAATGCTAGAGCTTGGTTGTAAAATTTAGCCATTACTATATGACATCATCTTATAAAAGAGTGGGTGAAGAGGTGCAAAATTTTCACCCACAAGGACAATAACACAAAGTTTGCAAATTAAACAAGTCTTTATATGGTCTAAAGCAAGTTCCTAGAGCATGGTATATAAAAGTCTACAAGAACTTTTATCTACAAGGATATTCAAATTCTAGTTATGTTGGTTCTATTGATGATAGAAAATCCACATTAGGATAAATATTTTATCTAGGTTAAGAACAAATATCATAGTATAGTAAAAAACATGCAGTAGCACTCTCATCTATTGAAGTAGAGTCTTGCAACAAAGGATGAGGTCTATGAAGCATAATGGATACAATACATACTGTCAGACATGGAAATCAAAAGAACTCCAACCATAATAAATTGTGACAATCAAGGAGTATTAAATTTGATAAAAAAATCCAATTATACATGAATGAACCAAACATATTGAACCTCAATGTTGTTTTATTAGAACTCACTTTTAAATTCATCATATCAAGTTGAAACACATTCCTATGAAAGAACAAATTGCAGATATTTTCACAAAGGCTCTGGGTCAAAACAAGTTTCAGATATTTAGATATCATCTATGCAGATCAAGAGATATTCATATCAAAAAAATTAATATAGGGGGTGTTAGAGTATATTACATTATTTGATATATGAGAAGATCAATTCTCTCTTAGACAGGTGTCAAGATACGAAGATCAAACATAATTTTTTGAAAGTTATATTAGGGGTGTTAAGTTCCATAATATGGTTGTACAATTTCTTTAAATAATAAAGAGTTCTATAGACTGTGTTCTCTCTTATTGTCATTTTTTTGTTCTTACTACATTGTGGTTATCTTATATTTGATTCTGTGGAAATTATCTTATGAGTTTTACTATTGGAAATATGAGCAAGACTTATTATCATTGATGTCAAGAGTCAATTTCAGAAATAAGAAGGTGATATAAGGTCTACAGGAGAAATTAGAAGGCCCAAGAAAAATAATATTATAATATTTTATTATAATATTAAAGGTCTAATGGTAAGACCTAAAGTAATTAAATTAATTATAAAATAATTATAATAATTTCATTATAAATTAATTTTTAATTTAATTTAATTAACCCTATGATTATTAAATTAATTATAATTTAAATATAATAATTTTATTATTAATTAAATTATAATCTAATTTAATTAACCCTAAAGTTAGGGTTATAAGGGCAAAAATAAATGTGTCGACATCATGAATAAATTCCTCCATCGACATCTAATATTGTGGTGGCACAATGGTATAAATACCATGTGCCTTGGTGGCAAAGAAATTACCTTCGTTCGAATAACACTAAGCCTACAATTTTTGTGATTTTTGTATGAGGAAGAAGACAAAAGGTTTTTGTCTTGTTAGTGCTAGAAAAGGGACAAGATTGGTGAGGCTCTAAGCCTCATAACCAACCAACTGGTTGGCCTAATGGCAAGTGGTTTTTACTTAAGGCTTTGGCAAGTGGGAAGACCCACGATTGAATCTCGGTGGTAGTTTTGGTGAAGGTGTTGGTTTGGGCGCAAAAGGAAGCAACGCGTTCAATTTTTTTTTTAGGCACCAAATGAAAGCATATAGCACATGAGACACTCCATGATTCCAAGGTGAGCGCCTAGTTCACACGGTAGGTGAAGCCACGGCTAGGGCACTAGTGGAAGCACAACGTGGGTTCAATTCCCACCAAGGGCAAAAGGTATTTTAAATTTTTAAATTTGATTTTTGTCCTAAGGTTGTTCGGCATAAGATTTTAGGGAGATATAAGGTTTATGAAAATTGATTTTTATATTGTGATTTTGGTGATTAGAGTGTTGAATGGAGTGATAAGGATTTAGATGGTTTTAAATGTTATTTTAAAATAAAGTCTTATTTTATTTAATATTTGAAAGGAGTAATAAGGTGTAATTGAGTTCTCATATTTTGTATGGTGAGAATAATTGTGAGGAAATTATTGATTGAAATTTTGAGAATATTTTTGCTACCTAACCCCTTAAAATTGGCAAAGAGAGTAATTATGATTGAGACAATTTTTTAAGGGTAACTCTTCATCAAATAAAAATGTATGGGCACATCTTTCTTGTGAGTGAATTTTGGATGTTGTAAATGCTAAATTGGAGTGAAAAGGGTTGTTTGATAAGCATTGTTGAGTTTGATTGTTAAATATTTTTCTAAGTTAAAGTTGATGATAAAAACCTTTTTTGATAAGCATTGTTGAAAACATTGAAGTAAAGCTTTCATATGCTTGAATTAGGAATGTGAAATATCATGAGTATCATTTTTATGTGAAGTTGAGAACTATCTTGAACTATGGTTTGTGCAATATCATGAGTACCATTGTTATGTGATATTGTTTGATAAGCATTATTGGAAATAATTGAGTGAGTGTTCATATGCTTGGACTAGGGTTTGTAAGCAAGGAGTGTTTCATTGAGTGATTTATTGAGTGGAGTTGTATAATCCTACTCAAATGGAAGTGTTGAAGTGATAGTTCAAGTTCTATGAAATAAATTATTCTATATTTTGAATTGATTTGAGAAAGAGATTAAAAGTGATTGAGCATTGTTGTGAGTGTGAAGCATATTGAGTCTCTAACAATTCTCTATATATTTATATGATATTGAACTAGATTTTGTGTGAAACTTGTTGATGTGATTGAAGAGGATTGAGTTGTGTTGAGTAAGATTTTGTGGAAGCTTACAATGTAGATTTGAGGTAAGTCTTGGTGAATATTTGTTGAGCAAATTGGACAAGTTCTAGTGAGGACTTATTGAGTATATTGGACAAGTTCTAGTGAGGACTTGTTGAGAAGATTTAAGGTAATTTTAGTGAGGACTTGAGCAAATTTAAGGTAAGTCTTGGTGAAGACTTGTTGAGCCGATTGAACAATTTCTAGAGAGGACTTGTGGATATATTAGTATGAGATTTTTTGGAAGCTGACAAGGCATATTTGAGATACGTCTTTGAGAATACTTGAGAGCATAGTTGATTGATTGATTTATTTAAACCTTGTGTTAAGGTTTAGGGTAGGTCTAGAAGAATTTATTTGTGATTGATTCAAGCTTTATGTTAAGGCTTGAGGATAGAGATTGAACAAAATATGTGCTAGACCGAAGAACTGTGTTTAGTGCAGATTTGAGGACAAGGATTAAGAATATTTGTGCTAGATCAAAGGACTATGTTTAGTGCATAACAAAGTTAAATATTGAGCATATTTATGCTAGATCAAATAACTGTGTTTAGTATAGATCAAATATAGATATTGGACATATTTGTGCTAGATTGAAGGATTGTGTTTGATACAGATTTGAGATAGAGCTAAGAGCAAGCTTTGGAGGTGATAGATTATAGAGAACAACCATATCTAGGGTATAGAGGTCCATTATCCAAGGTAGTGAAGATAGACCTTCTAAGTGAGGGTAGGATTCTTCAATGGATAGAGATCCATAAGCCAGTGCAGTGGAGGTAGTAGTTCTTCTAGAATATCACTAGCTAGAGCAAAGGAGAAGGAGTTCTCTTGTGGATAGATATCCATGAACTTGATTAGGGGATTGGTGTCTCCTTTGTATAGAAGTCCACAAACATTGTAATAGGGAAAATATTCCCAAGAGATTTGTTGAGAAAATTTTAATGAAATATTTTCTCCATGGAGTAGCCCACATTGGGTGAACCACGTTAAATTGGTGTCTCTATTGTATGTGGTGATTTATGCATTGCTTTGATTATTGCTATTGATATTGCTATTGATACATTGCATAATATTGATTGGGAAAGAAAAGTAAAAAGTGGTCTTATACTATTTACCCCCCTCTCAGTATAAGCTTGTGTTCTTCATTTACATTAACATTAAAGCTTCAAAAGCCATTAAAATTATCATGTATTATATTAAAGTTTTAGTTTTAAGGAAATATACACAAAAAAAGGTTGCACATATCTTTATTAAAGATAATGACATTATCACTTATTATAAGACCATTTATCAATAATATAGATTGCATAAAATCAATTACATTTGATGTATGTTACCAATGAAAATATTATAAGGAACTTGTATTGACTTTAGTTTAAGCTTTATTTTATCCCTTTTGAGGTGTGATCCTAATTCTATTTGTCCTAGATGGAGCATTCCTCTTTGCCATTGATTTTGATAATGCTCTTACTTTTTCTAAAATGAGATGTGCTACCAATCACCCAGGCAAAGAATTAAAAAAATATTGTGGATGTAATCTACATGCTAATATGGAGAGGTAGAGATGGAGCTATGCATGGGAAAAAGGTGCAATAAAATATAAGTAGTTCTTAACTAACTAAAATGGCTTAAATAAAGATAAAGGTCTCTTGTAGTTATAGTTTCCCTTATGTTAGTACTCACCTTGGTTATTATTATAGAATCATGTATATTTATGAATAAAATGCATTAACTAGCAAAAAAATAAAAATAACATTCATAGAAAGAAGAACATGGATATGAAATTGTGTCCTTTGACAATCATAATATCCTATAAAACAAACAAAAGAATCTACAACTAATGATAAAATGTTTGAGTGAGTGGGGGTACAAATATCAAGCCATTAGCAATTCAACACCCTTAATGTCGATCATTAAAATTAATTATTGGATAATATTAATAATACTAGATCTGAGGTGTGGACCAATTGGTTTCCCCAAACCCCGTAAGGGGGTAGAATTCCAAGGTTCAAATCTTGGGCCTCGTCATACTGAATGCTTTTCCCTTTCCAGGTGCTTTCAGTGGCATAAAAGGTTTAAAATGATAGTGGAATGGTGCTTATAGGTGCAGACTACGCAGAGATTTTTGTGGAAACTTTCAGGATGAACAAGGCAAAATATCGTCAGCCATAAAATCTGCCATAAAATCTGGACAACCTACTTGGATTCATGGTGGCTATTGATTCCACCATGTAAAATCAAAAAATAAATAAATAAATATTAATAATACTAATTAATCACCTTACAAGGTGAACATGTGTCCAAGGGGTAAATATAATAATCATAGTACAAAGTCTATCACGATATCAAGTGAAGATTAAATTTATCTCAACATTCCCCTTTATGCTAGATGAGGACCAAATAGAGATAACCTTAAATATTATCCCCCATTAATGGATTTCCTTCCATACCAAGTTAATCTCATAACATGGTAAATATCACCTCATGCATGGCCTTGGTCAAGATATTTGTAAGTTGATCTATTAATGGCTCATACACCAAGTCAACCATCATTTGTGACAAATTTGGTTTGACCAAAACTCAATATACTTAATCTATTGATGCTTCATTATATTGAAAATAAACTAAATAGTATCTTAATTGTCATAAAATAGAGTAATTAGGACTATCTAAGGAAGGCCTATTTGCTCAAGAACCATCAACATTCATAAATATACTTCACTCCCTAATTTTCACTATAATACTTTACTTCCTTGGAAGACAAAAATATAATAAGCTATCATTTAGAACACTTATAAATGGTCCTAAACCAACTTATTGACCCAATCTACATCAAATATACCTACAACATATAATATATTCGATAGGTTAATTAATAGCCATCTAAATGATTGAAGAACACAAGCTTATACTGAGAGGACGAGTGAACAGTATAAGACCACTTTTTACTTTTCTTTCCCAATCAATATTATGCAATATATCAATCGAAATATCAACAATAGTAATCAAATAAATGCACAAATCACCACACACAATAGAGATACCAATTTAACATGGTTTAGCCAATATGGGCTACTCCATGGAGAAAATATTTCACTAAATTTTTCTCAAAAAATCTCTTGGGAAACCTTTCCTTGTTAAAATTTTTATCGACCTCTATCCAAAGGAGACATCAATCCCCTAATCAATTTCGTGGATATCTATCCACAGTAGACACCAATACCCTTTGTTGTGTTTGGTGATATTCTAAAAGAACTGTTGCCTCCACTGCATTGGCTAATGGATCTCTAACCACTGAAGACTCATACCCTCACTCAGAAGACTTGTCTTCACTATCCTGGCTAATGGACCTTTATCCACTAGAGACTATTGTCCTCTATACTTTGTCACCTCTAAAGCTTGCTCTCAGATCTATCTCAAATCTTCACTAAATGCAGTCCTTTGGTCTAGCACAAATCTACTCAATATCTGTCTCTAATTTGCAATAAACATAGTCCTTTTATCTAGCACAAATTTTCTCAATATTTGTATCTGATATACACTAAACATAGTCCTTTAGTCTAGCACAAATCTACTCAGTATCTATCTCTGGTCTGATACAAACCTATCCTCAAATATGCACCAGACTCTATCCTCAATTTTTTCCTCAAGCTTTAACACAAAGCTTGACTCAATCACAAATCAACTCTGCTAGATATGCTACAAATCTTAACTCAAGGTTTAAAAAAATCAATCAATCAACTCTGCTCACAAGTCTTCTCAAAGACTTGCCTCAAATATGCCCATAAGTCCTCTCAAGAACTTATCCAATCTACTCTTAATATTTATCTTCAAATCTGTATTGTAAGCTTCCACAAAATCTCACACCAATATGTCCACAAGTCTTATCCAAGACTTACCTCAAATCTACTCAACAAGTTCTCACTAGAACTTATTCAACTTAACTCAATCTATTACAGAAAACTTATTCAATCACACAAACAAGCTTCACACATAATCTTATTTAACTCATAGAAACATATAGAGAATGGTTAGAGACTCAATATGTTACTCACTCACAAAAATACTCAATCACTTTCAAACTCTCTTGCTTAACCACAAAAATATATAGAGAATGGTTAGAGACTCAATATGTTTCACTCTTGCACAACACTCAATATCTTTCAATCTCTCTTCCAAATCAAATTAGAATATAGAACAATTTGTTTCATAGAACTTGAACTATCACTCCAATACCTCTAATCAACTAGGCTCAATCAACTCCACTCAACCAATCACTCAATGAATATTTATTCAACAATGCTTATCAAAAAAACCTCACATAACAATGTTACTCAACCTTTCACAAACCCTAGTTCAAGCATATTTCCAACAATGCTTATCAAACAAGGTTTCTAGAATCAACTTTCATTCCAAAAAACCAAACTCAATAATGCTTATCAAACAATCCTTTTCACTCCAACTTACCATTCACAACATTCAACAATAACTCATAATGATAATATGCCCTTACATCTTGTTTGAAGAAGATATACCCTCAAATACCTGTTTTAATCACAACCACTCTCTTTTCCAATCTCAAGGGTTAGATAGCAAATATATGTCCTTAATATTTTCTTTCAAAATATTTCACCAAGTCAAAATATCAAAAACTAACTATACCTTATTTCTCCTTTCAATACAATTTTTATAAACTTTGTTTCAACAAAATATCTAACTCCTTTAGCACACCTTATTACTCCTCTTATGAACTCTAAGCACTCAAAGATCAAAAACCAAAAATAAAACTATGCATATCCTTGTATCTCCCTTGTATTACTCAAAAACCCCTTTTTAAAATATGCAATATTCAATTTATAAAACCTTAGGAAATAAAAAATTATTTCCACCTTTGCAATTTTTGGATGTAGCAATTAACCTTAGCAACTTTAGCAATGTGAGCGCATACCTTAGACCATTCACCAAAAGGGCCTTGGCAGGTTTTGAATGTGTAACCCCTTACTGCCAAGTGCCTTTGCAAAGTGCACACCAACCACATGGGCTACGTGCCTCCATGCAAAGGGAGAGGCAAGTGCCTTCCCTTTGTTTCCCTCCAACTGCGTAGACCTCAACAAAATAGCTTCTTCGCTTGCAAAAATGAAGACCACGAGAATCGACCTCTCAACCTTATGTCAGGGAACGTCCTAGTGTAGCCTCTGGCTGGCAATTGCACTACCCAATGCCTTGCAACATGGAGTGAGCTTCCCTCTTATTTTTCCTTTATTATGGATTTTAAATCCTTTTAAAACACACACGATTATGCCTCATTTACGCACAATTTTTGCTTACCTCAAAATGAATCGCATGGATGATTATTTTACCATAATGTTTGCCCCTTCTTATATGCAAATTGCCATATGCTCAAAGACATCAGCGATTCAATTTAATTTGAATTAATTAAAATTTGTGCCCTTTTAACCCTAAGCTTTAGGGTTTATTAAATTAAATAATACATTAATTTATAATTAAATTATTATAATCAATGTATAATTAACTTAATAACTCTTAGAGTTAATCAAATTAATTTATAATGAAATTATTATAATTAATTTAAATCTCTAGGTATTGACCTTAGAAATTTAATATTATAATAAAATATTATAATATTATTTTTCTTGGGCCTTCCTATTGCCCTTTAGACCTCATATGACCACCTGGAAGTAACCTTTCTTTTGCACTGATTACGAAAACTAATTCTGCTCACTGAAACTGATGCTTGACATCATTCCTCTTGCACTGCTTACTGAAACTTACTCTTGAAATCAGTGACAACAAATCTTGCTCATATTTCCAATAGTGATATCCTTAATTTATTGCAAATCCTCTTGGTTTCCTTCCATAGGCTCACACAGTGATTCTATTTATTTTGAACAGTATTTGATAACAAATAAAATATCCAATTAAGTATGAGTGAGGTAAAGAAGACTCCTCACTAAATACTAATGCATAGTAGCACTAAGTAACAAAGTGAAGAAATTAAGTTGCTTCAAGTTGGATGTAAAAGGCATGTGATCTTGGTTATAACTCTTTGTCCAAGAGCACTACAAAAAATCCAAATACTAATTCTAGGATACAAAATTATTTGAAATAGAATACAAATCTAAATGCCTAAAAAATCATGAAGTAGTCCTAAATCTATCTCAAAGGAGTCCTAAAGTCATAATTTTATCTCTTTAATGATATAAGCTAAGCTATCAATGATGACTAAATCATCAACATACAAGGCAATGGTTAGAATCTAATTATCACGAATTTTAATATAAAATCATGCTTTGCCTCACACTATCAAAATATTCAACTAAGGAAGAATGAAAAACTCCTCTCATACTAAGCATGAAGTCCCTTCTTAGGTCTATAAAATAACTTCTAAACCTTTATACCAAGGGTGTAGGTCCATCTTGTATAAATTTAGATGATTATTGCATCTCTCTCCTCCTATTATTGCATCTCTCTCCTCCTATATCTATGTGTGTGTGTGTGTTTTATCTTGAGGTTTCCTACAGATACTCTTAACATCCATTTGACGACCTTCCACCATTGTGAATCAATGCTAAAAAGGATCATTGAATGGATTCCATGTGATACATAGAGATAAAAGTCTCAATTTAATTAACTCATTTTTGGAGAATTCTTTAGCAATAAGGAATGAATTATTATTCTCAACCTAACTATCAATATTTAACTTGGTCTTGTACACACATTTAAATCCAACAGTATTATTTCTCTTAGGTAAAGGGACCAAGTACCAATTATATGTATTCATTACATAAGCCCACTCCATCTAGATTACATATTACTACTCAAGACATTCCTTAACCTGAGAATAAGAGGTAAGATCTCCAAAGTCGTACACCTTGATGAGCTAGGATCATGGTAGGGGCTTCCAATTATGTTTCTATTATAAATTGAACTATACATCTTGAAGAAGAATCCAACCCAACTTGGACATATGATAATTCATAGTAGGATGTGGCTCAATACTCAAGAAGGTATTGTTGTCATCTTAGAATGCACCTACCAACCCAAGTTGGGGGGCTTGACAAGATGAATTCACCTCCACCTCACTTAGAGAAAAATAACATAAAGCACCATGGATGGGGGACCACCTATGGGGTGACCTCTAGGGTTTTTAATTGAGGTTGGATCCTCATAGAAAAATAATCCTTGATGCATAATGGACCTCCACGAGATGAGGCCCAAAAAAAAATTGTAATGAAAGTTAAAAAAAGGAAATTAAATATTTTATGAAATGCACAAACCTAAGCTACAAGGGCAATGCACAAAAGAATTATAAACCCTGATTTTTTTTTGCAACAAGTGGTAATTTAACACAAAAAATTCCATCTATGGCTAGTGAACACAACTAAGAAAAAACACTACTAGGAATTGAGACAAGTTAATAGAAGGAGGATAGAACAAAATTAGTCACATCTTCCATTAACATGCTTAAAATAGTTATAAGACAATGAGGCCTAGAGGATTCAATGCTCCTTAGGCATGATAAAATATTTGGGCTCCCCTTATTACAGTAGGAAAGAATGGTGAAAGGAATATTTTTCTAGGTCAGGTACCAAGTATGAGAAGACAACTCCTAATGCCTTTTATAATAAAATCAAACCTATTTTCAAGTCAAGAGGAGGGTTCCATCCCTCTAAAGTTCTATGCAAAAGGTCTATATATATCTTCTATTTTTGCAACCAAAATCCTCATACAAATGTGAAATGACAGGATCAAGATCTATAGAACCAAGACCATAAATGCTAAAAGCTTTTGGATCTTTAGATGATCAAGTATTTCTAACTTGGCTCTATATTACTACATTGGGGTGGTTGCACCATCATTCTTTCGATGTGTTTCTTCTATAATTCATCATCTTGCTAATGCAGTGGATATGGCTTTTGTAACTAGTGCAAGTTAATATGGTAGTCTCACGCATATGGTGGATGGTGGTCATGGTTGATGCATGATTGGTTCTGATTTGCTTGGCCATGAAATACAAGATTTACAACTAATGGTAGGTGTCTTATTTATTTTATCATTTTCCTCATTCCTCTCTCATGTGTGTTTCTTTCACAAGTTTTGGGATGAGGAGGAACCCTCTTCGTCCAATGTAAATCTTCCTTTATTAAGCACTGGTGCTTTTCTCTTTGGGCTCCCAACTAGTCATCATGTATCTAGCTATGGATGTTGTTAGAGCCCTCTCTCATTGTTCATGCTTTCCACTATCAAAAGAACCAAATAGGCTATTGGATTGAAAACCAATGGCCTACATGCCTTGGTTCCCTTAATGTGATTGGGTTTGGGTGGAAGTTAAATACTAGCCATAGAAAGAAGATCTAATGACTAAAGTAATATCTGAGCTCATCCACTTCTTCTTTGGAGCTCCTTTCATCTGAGTGGATGTAGGAAATGTCTTTGAACTACCTTTCCTTACCTCATCCTACTTATGATTGAGTATGCTTTTTAGAGTGAAGTAGGGTTGTAGGGAAAATTTCCCTATAGCTTTGGTAGCTCTCATTGTTCCTCGACCTATTGAAGGAGTGAACACATATTTCTTGCCTTGTGTATTAGGCACAAGGTCAAAATTGGAAGCTATAAATATAGTAAAAGAAACAATAAAATATGGTAAATGGGAGAGGTATAGATACAATATTACCTTTTGCATATCTTTTGATGACATTTTGTTGCTCTTCATATGGGATATTTGGACCTTTACCTTGGATAACTATTCCTAAAATGCAAAGGTCCAAATATTCTCCTTCCTTTTTTGCCATGATCAGAGTGACCTATTTTGGGATCAAAGAGGCTTATATGCCCTGTGAGAGCTTGGCTAGTGCTTCCATAGAACACAAGCTTCCTCAAAAAATGTTGGTTTTTATTGTGGTCACCTTCAATACCTTCTTCCTTCATTGTACTTGAGCTTCATACTCATGGGGCTTCTATTATTTTTATTTTAGTGATAGCCCTGAGGTGTTCATGGCTAATGATATAGTAGTTATGAAGCTAGTCACTTATGGAGGAAAGCTCAATTTTTGCATCCACCCATCATAATGATGGGCAAGTTCTAGACTATATTTGATGAAGGGAGTAATCCAAAGATATGAGTCCTAGAAAACTAATGGGATGTCAAAATTTGCTAAAAATGCCACTTTATTAAAAAACTAATGGGATGTCAAGAGGTCATTCCTATATATAGACTTCCTCAATTGAGCAAGTTATTATCATTTTCTACTCTAGTCCCATTTGTTAGGTTTGTGCAATGATATTTGCTATGAATGGATCAACAAAAATATATTTTTCTAAACACTCTTAGTTGTTTTACTAATGCTCTAGCCTCCATAATCTATGCAACTTTATTCCATATGAAATCCTTGGCACACCTAAAATTTACTCCATGCATTTACCTTGATCCATTTTTGCCTTCTACATATTGTTGCTTGCGTTGATCAATGCTCAAATGACCTTTGGCATCGCAAGATTTATTTATGAATGTTGACTATTTACATTATGATACACAATTTTTGTGTCTCTTCATGTGCCAAATGTGTCATGTGTGGTACCTTCATCAAAATTTGTAGTGTACAGACAAAAAAAAATTGAACATCTACTTTATTTTTTGGTTTTCCAAGGCTTCCCACATAACACAACATCATTACTTGATCTTGTGCGAAGGTTTTAGATAGCTTGTAAATTGCTTTCTATTATCTATAATTAATGCCAGTTATTAGATTTTATACTTGTTGCAAGGAATTCTTCCATCTACTTTTGGATCTGGTGCATGCTTCCTAGGTTTTGATTGTCACACTCCTTAAAAAATTGCACCTTAGTAGTAGTTTGGGTATGCTTTTCTATGTGAATTAGGGAATTTATAGCCATGGTTGGGTTGTTTGCCATCAATAATATTTGGGTGATGCACTATTATCCATGAATGAGTTGTGATTGGATGATGGGGGAAGTCTTCTTAATATTTTATCACCAAATATTTCTACATTTTCTTTCATGAAGATACTATCCTCTGATCGAGTGTGTAGTCGAGATTATTGAGAGTTCCATCCTTGTAGACTTCAATCCCTTAGAATTGAAAATATTTTTCCAATAATTTTTTCCACACACATACACACACACACACACATACATACATACATACATACATACATACATATATATATATATATATATATATATATATATATATATATATATATATATATATATATATATATATATATATTTCTTTACTATGTACAATATTTACACTATGTATAGAGGAAAATACCTGGTGATAAATCACCCCATTCCAGTTGGATCAAATGCTTCATTGGTATCTAACCTCCATGTATTGGATGCCCATTACTCTAGATAGTTTTTGGGGATGTATGGGTGCATATTATTTATGTAGTCAAAGTTTTACAACTCTTATTTTGTTAAGTAGACCTACTCCTCCCCACTCATTTTTATAGATATTTTCTCTACGTGGTATGTGTGGAGGGGTTCCAATGGAATTTTAAACTTGGTCTTATATCTCATTTATAGCAGCTATAGACACAAAAAATTGAACCACCTAAGTGAGCCATTTTCCCTAGAACCCTAGAGAAGGCCCTCAAATTTTTCTAGGCAAAATTTTGGGTCTCCTCCCCCTCGTTACTCCTTTTTTTCCAAGCTTTATCAAAATCACGGTCAACACTTATGAGCTGTAATTTTAGCAACTTACGGTTTCCTCTTATAAAACCCTACTTTTTGGGCTAACTCTCAATATTTCGGCCCTTCATTGGTTTTCCTACTCTTTTTCCCTCCAAACCTCTTATAAATAGAGGGTGTGGATCCTCTTTTTCTCCTAGAGTTTCAGAAGAAGTGATCGTAGAGTTTTCTTAAGTGGTTCTAAAAGTTTAAATAATAAGTGTGATTTAAAGTGCTCTTTGTTTTCAGTAAGAAAATCTTCTAACAATATCAGATGCTCTCTGGTGTTCTACTATTGCTCTATTGCTAATTTTTTTGCTCTTGGTGGACAAGTGTGGGATCCTTGAGGAGGAATCTGCATTTTATGGAGGACTTCATCCTTTTTTCTATTATTTTGCTACCACCAGAATGAATCTTTCATTTTATTAATTCTAAAATTATTTATTCTGTATTTTGGTGTTTGAAATGTGCATCCATTCATTGTTTTTCTCCTATATCTTAAAATTGTGGTCACCCCTTACAAGGCATAATTTTGGCAGAACCCAAAATTATAATCACTCCTTAAGGGGCACAATTTTGGTTCCACTAGGTTTGGGGGTACGATTTTATTTTCCAACCCTCAATTTCATTTTCATGTATCATTTAGGCCACAACATTATTCATTTCATTGCATCTTGTCTTGTTTGTTTCCAAAAAAATTAATAATCACTTTTACTTTCAAATGGTCAGTTAAAAGGACCAAGGGGTCTTGACTGTTGTGCCTCCAAGATCAGTCTTATAGCGGCTAAGCAGACTCCCAAATGTTGATCAAAATTTCTAGGGTTTTGTGAAACTATTTTATAGGTTTTGAAGCTAAGGTCAATCATCGTATTATATAAGAGTTCTAAGTTAGTATCTTAGGCTATTTGTTGTTTACTTTCTACCTTTTTTTGTTCAAAATATAGATATAAAATAAAAGAGAATTTTTTTTTATCATATTCTAGGTATTTGAAAGATAAACGTATATAGTTTACATTCTAGGATTAATTATATTTATGCATTCTCTTTAAACCCTTGCTAAAAGAAAATTATCCATTTTGCAAGTTAGGGTTTAGTGATCATTCAAAATCAAGAATCATTCTAGGGTTAGTCTTTGATTGCTTGTATTGATTGTTTGTCTTCCATTATCATTTTATTTCTTAGATTAGATTATAGAGAGGCCAAACATAGGTGCTTACTTTAATGTAAACATTAAATATCTCCATCCTGGACCTAGAGCGAGTCCTTAAACCATTCCTGGTGAACCCTTAGATCCCCAAACCCTTGAGTGTAGAGAATATAACACACCCCATGGTCACCTCAGCTCCCAACAAATCCAACTAAGAATCATATGCAGCAAGGCAATTTTCTTCCTCTACAACAACATGTGGGTCCAATCAAGTGACATGTATCCTCTAATTATTAGTGATGGAATTTCTTGAGGCATATTGTAAATGAGGCCTAAAAATTGATCACTACTATATCTTGATGAACTATCAAGTCGAGGTATACTTGGAGCACCAAAGAAATGTCTCAAATGAAACTAAAGTCTAGCATTGGAGTGTTGTCTAACTACACTTTGTTGTTTATATGCTATAGTGATAGACCAAGTGCTTTTGCACCTTTCTCAACATTACCTATGTGCTAGACCCTGTGTCAATTATGTAGTTATGTATCAGCTGATATTTGGATATTATGGTTAGGTAGAATGTCATAGGGTTAGGCCTAGATTATACAACATGATAGGCATTCCTTTTCTACTCAACTCTTTCCTCTATAATACCTCTTTTAAGTTTTTCATCTATTCTAGAATAGAGAGAACATCCTAAAGAGGTATGGCTTTAATAGATTTACTTAGGTGCTCCACTATATTGAAGGTCCTAATAAAAGGGGCGCTTTGAATGGTTGACATTGTTGGAAGCCTCGTCCTTTCTATCATTAGATATGGCCTTGATAGATTTACAACAAGCTACCTAGAAGGCTTAGGGGAAACTCTTACTACTATAAGGATCACTCGAGCCCAATTCACTAGTATAGCCTATGCTATAGGGGTCCTTTGATTTCTCACTTCACTTCTTAAATTTCTAACCTCTATCGAGCTAGGTGTTCCCTAATATTCAACAAAATTGCTTTTGGCCTGTGTATTATACTATGATTATACTTGCAACCTTCTACTCGAGCAGCCTAATTTTTCTAACGTGACATATACTTCTACTTCATCCTAGGTAACCAAGTTCTACTCCAAGGCTATCATATATGTTGTTGGTGGTACAATTAGAGAGTGAGTGATAGGTTCCTAACTTGGAATTTGGACTTTTGACTAAGAAGAATATGCAATGTTTAGGTCAAAAGGGGATGTCCCAACATCTTGAGATTTTTTTCGATCATAAAATTGGTAGAAGAATAGTACCAGCCACTAGGTTCTTAAATGTAGTTATTTTGGGTGACAACCAAGTTCCTAGTTAAGCTTGTAGTTATTTTATGGATTATAACCAATAAAAATACTATCTATTGAGTTAATGCCTAGGGATGACCAAGATTCTTATTGACAACAAATGGAGGTATTTGTTATCCATTCTAATGTGGTCATGTATTTGGGTTTTCCTATTGGGAATAAGGCCTTGGATAACTTTGGTAGAGAAACCTTTGGATATTGCACCATCTCTTTAGGGTTAACACATAATTAGTGAGGGTACTCATAGTTTTGAATAACTCATCCATTTTAGAATCTAGAGAAGAGGAAGCTTGATTTTGCTCTTAGTATGTGGGAGGATGAGTCAGATAGGTTGTGGGTTGTATGGTCAGAGAGGAATGGTAAGATGAATAAATGGAAAATAATGGTGGAGGTGCTCTAGAAGCTAGTCTTCCTATTTGTATTAGATATTTCTCAACTTTGATGGCTATCTCATAGGCCCTTGGTAGTGAATTACCACCCTTAGACTTGACCATCGTGGCAATCTCATAATTAAAATATTTTATATAGTAAATGAATTCCATGCCTAGTGGTAGTTAGATCTCATCAAGGATCCTTTTCCAAATCTTATAGAATCAGACACTGAAATTATCCATTGTCTCCATGGGTACCCCCTTAATGGTTGTGAGTTTCTCTATTATGGATTCTCTATCTACCTTCTCTTGGAATCACTTTACTAGGAGCTTCACCAATTAGTCCTAGCTTTTGATTGATTATGGGTTAAGATTGGTGTACCATTCACATTCTCTCCCTCAGAATGAAACCACCATTAGCCTCAAGGCTATGTCTTGTTTTTTGATGAGATCCACAATATATAAGTTGTTAAAATAATAGTATATATACAAAATAGATCACCCACAAGAGTACTTAAAAATATTACTCCTAAAGATATTTGGTTAGGACAAAAACCTTCGATAGAACATCTAAGAATTTTTGAATGTATTGCATATGTACACATTCATAAACAAAAAGGAATAAAATTAGATAAAAAAATCCATATGTAGGATATTTCTTGGGTATGATGATGACTCAATAGGATATAGAATAATTGATCCAATCAAAAATAAAATTCATGTGCGAAAAATGTAGTTTTTTATGAATAAAACAAAACCCTTATTGAAAAAACAAAGGTCAATACAAGTTTCATTATGAATATTTTATCAGATAAAAAAAATTCTTCAAGAGAAGAATAAAAATCAGAAATATTTGATGAACCAATTGAAAACTTAGAAACCGTAATGTTACCAAAAATAAAAGAGGCAAAATGGTATATAAATACACTTAAGGACTCAAAGCTAGAACAAATACCAGATCTAGCTACTACAAGACCTCAAAATCATAGCATAACAAGAATGAATATGGGATTAATGAGTTTAGTAGTAGAACCAACAACTACACAAGCATCCATAAGACAACCAAAATGGAAAACAACCATGGAATCAAAATATGTAGCATTTATGAAGAATAAAACATGGTATCTAGTTGATTTTCCATAGGAAAAGAAAGTAGTAGGATGTAAATGGGTCTTAAAAAATAAATACAAAGTAGATGGTTCTCTTGATAAATACAAACAACTAGTCATAAAGTGTTATACTCAAACATAAGGAATTGACTATGAAGAAACTCTTGCACCCACAACACAAATAACTACTATTCATACGATTTATGCATCAACAGCACAACTTGGGTGGAAAATACATCATATGGATGTTATGAGTGCATTTAGTAATGGTGATCTTGAAGAAGAGTTATATATGACTCAGCTAGAAGGTTTTGTTATCAAAGTATAGGAACAAAAGGTTTGTAAATTAAATAAATTATTTATGGATTAAAGCAAGTATCAAGAGCATGGTATACTTAGATTAATTATCATCTACTATGATGCAATTTCAAGAGATGTGCATCAGAATCAAATATTTATACAAAAAAGGTTGGATCAAAAAGAATAATTCTTGTGGTAAATGTTGATGACATAGTAATCATAGAAATTTCAAAGACTCTAATAGATGAAGTAAAAAATATCTATAAAAAGACTTTGAAATGATAGATCTAGGTCTTCTATATTACTCTCTTGATTTAGGAATTTTTCAAAGAGATAATAACAATACAATAACTTAGACAAAGTATGCAAAAGCATTACTTGAGAAATACAGAATGAAAAAATGAAAATCTAAAGACACACCTATGGAGCAAGAGCTATAACTATCAAGATATGATGAATCACCACTAGTTTCTGCTACTATGTATGGACAACTAATTGGAAGTCTTTTATATTTAACTAATATTATACCTTATATTGTTTTTTTATAAATTATCTCTCTAGGTTTATGCAAGAACATAGATAAATTCATTGGAAAGCTACAAAGAGAATACTGCAATATATCAACAAAACCACATAATATGGTTTAAAATACAAAAGAAATAATAATTTTTACTTACAAGGATATTCAAATTCTAACTATGTTGGATCTATAGATGATATAAAATCAACATTAGGATATATATTTCATCTTGGGTTAGGACCTATTTCTTGGTATAGTAAGAAATAACATGTAGTGGTCCTTTCATCAATAGAAGCATAATATCATGCAGTAAGTATTGTAGTATGTGAAGCCCTTTGGTTACAATATATTTTATTGGACATGGAAATAAAAAAGAGTTCTCAATACTAAATTTTGATAATCAATGAGTTCTCAATTTAATAAAAATATTGTTATTCATGAAATAAAAAAAGTATATTGAAGCTCAATGCCACTTTATTAGATATCATGTTCAAGACCATCATATTTAAATATAATATCTTCACTACGGATCTAGTTGAAGATATTTTTACCAAAGAACTTGGACTAGACAGGTTTAAGATGTTTTAGAGGCATTTGTGTACATAAAATGAAATTCATACCAAATAATATATTATGGAGGGGTGTTAGAGATATTACATTATTTGGTAGCATTAAAGTATAGGGAGTGCAATTTGTATTTTGTTTAATGTATGTGTAAATATGTGAAGAGTGTCCATTTGTTATGTAATAAAGTGAGCAAAGTGTCATGAGAGTTTTTGTCATATATTAGGAATATGAAAGGATGCATCTCATGAATTTTTTGAGGAGAGCAATAGTTAAGTATTAAAGATTCATATTGTAATGTTATATTATGGAGTTGAAGCTCAATGCATTGTAAGAAAAAAATGATCTTGTAATATTAAGAGTTGTGAATAATATTGTGAGTTTGATTATTATGATATAACATTGTGATTCATTGATATTGATATTATTTTAAAAGTGATATTTATGATCTACTTGAAATTCACCAGTATACTAAATATTTTTTATGCCAAATAAGCACTTCTTCAAATTAGTATAGAGCTTGTGTCTTTGAAGAAATTGAAGAACTTGTTGAACATGTTTTAGATGTTTCTCACATGTCATAATATAGGTGAGAATGTCATTTAGGGTTATGCATAAGGGGTCGGCCCCCAAATCTATTTATAAAATCCTGGCAAATCGATCTAGAAATCCTGGTGAATCATATCCAAAGGAGAAATGGTGAATTGTATTCATTTTTCACCAAAAATTTTCAAACTGTGGTGAATTTTTTGTGTTGAGGTCTATGAATATCAGATTCCAAATTCTATATTTGTATGGCAAAATCAAAGGATTTATGTTGATAGGAAAAGCTATGTTGATTAGACTATACCTATAGAATAGTGTCAATAGTAAAAAGCTATGTCGATCAGTCTGAGATGATCGACTATAGACATGATGGCTAAAAAATACCGATCGATTGTAGACATGATGGTTGGAAAATGTTGATCAGTTGCAGATATGATGGTTGGAAAATATTTAGAGATTGCAGATATGCCAATCGGTAAATTATGATCAGTTGCAGATATGTTGATGTGTTGCAACAATATTGATTGGTTGCAACTATGTTGATCGGTAGCAGCTATGCCAATTGGTTGCAGCAATGTCGATTGATTGTGTGGGTGATAATTTTTTGCCTCCTCACCCACTCTTATAAGAGCCCACCAATTTTGAAGGAACATCGATGGAGGGGCAAAATATGGCATATGGCGATAACAACAGCTATAGGCAGACCAAACCAACAAGTGGATGATATATTAAAGTAGGTGGACACCCACCCTTATCCTTGGGTGGAACTTTCCAAAATACTTGCCCAACTTGTTGGGTAGATATTTCAAGGGACTAGCGAGGACGAACGAATTGTGCGATCCCACCATTGGGTATGAGAATGACCCCACCCATATTGGGTGGTAATATAAGCACAAATTTGGGTCGAACATTAGAGAAACACCTGCCCTCTCTCCCTAGTACCCTTGCAGGCAAAAAGAGGAACAAACAAAGTGCCCACTCAACATGCAAGGCTCCTGCCATCCCCCAAAATTCAAATAAAAGACTTATCTATTGCTCCAGTAGTTTAGGTACCTAATAACGTATATGGAGGTGACTGATTTGAGGTATGTTTCTCCCAAGGCACTTCAATACCTGTCACTTGCCACCTAACCAAAGGATCATCAATAAAGGAGGAGGATGAGATAGCTAAGAATTAATGAATTAGGTAAAAACATCAGAGGATAAAAGATCCCAAATTCAACCAGATGCATCTGCTTCCTTCTAGAAGATCAATGTCATCTAGGGGAACAATATACCAGTGTGATGCTCGTCTACTATGAATATTATCTTCCTACCTACCACCATTAATTTTTAATTTTGAGATTGATTTAAATATACTTATAAATAGTGGAATGCTAGTCATTCCTAAGGGTGGCTCTTTAACCATTACAATTCATATGTAAGGTTTACCTCTATGTAAATACAAATTCTGCACTATTTGGTCTCTGTATTTGTCTCCCTATTCTTTATTAATTGTATGAATTTCTATTTCTATTTGGTTGTTTAAGTTATCCCATGATATTTTGATATCTAGATTTTGTGGGTTTTACTTGAGCGACTCAGGAGTGTGTATTCATAAATATAGTTTGAGGGTTTATTTATGCTAAAGCTATTTGGATAGGAGTACTTTTATTCTGAATTCTAGATCTCATGCACCTGTACATTAGTTTTGGAATTCACCCCCTACCCACTATTGATAGGATTTAGAACATATGTATGTTTGGCTAATCTTTTAGGTGCGGGGTATGTGTTTCATACATGGTATTTTTCCTGCATAGGTATTGATGTGGCTATACCCATCCTTGTGAGTTCTAGCTATGGATATTTTATTTCTTTCCCTTTTTTCTTTTCTTGTTTTGCAATGTAGGTAGCTGAAACAACCCTTGAAGGAACTGGACTTCTTTGGAGATCATTCACCCCATCTTGATGTAGTGACCATTCTATGCTACATTGTTGGTCCACCCTCATCCTAATGCATGATGTTATATTGGTGACCAAAATATTGTAGCTATATAAATTATATTTAACAATATCGATTGGTTACAATAATGATTGGTTGCAGCAATATTGATTGGTTGTAGTAAATTCGATCAGTTGCATCAATATCGATCAATTACAGCAAATTTTATTGTTTGCAACTATGTTAATCGAATGTAGCAATGCCAATGCAATGCATTAATACTTATTGGTTGTAGCAAAGTTGATTAGTTGTAGCTATGCCAATCGGATGCAATAATATCGATGCATTGCATTAATACCGATCGATTGTAGTAAAGTCAATTGATTACAGCAATGTCAATCGAATGTAGCAATGTCGAATGGTTGTAGTAATATTTATAAATTATAGCAAATCTGATTGATTACACCAGTGTTGATTAGATGCATCCAAGTCGATGGGTTGCACCAATAACACTCGAATTTAGCAAATTTGATCAGTTGCAACAAACTTGATAGATTACAGCACACCTGATAAATTGTAGTACAACTGATTAGTTGTATTTATGATGCATTGCATCTATACCACATGTCAACCATCCATTAAATTATTGCATGTAGATACCATGTGTCAATTATTTATTTGATGGTTTCATTCAAAAAAAGTCTATATAAAGGCATAAAAAATCATTTTTTCACCTTTTCTAATGTAATTTTAACCCTTTTCCTTTTGTTTGAACCCTTTTAAAATTCTTTCCATCAATTTTCCAATACCTTCCACCCTACTTTCTAATCTATAGTTCCTTATACCCAATGGTGTCCCCTATCACCCCTGTAATGTCAAAAATTAATTTAAAAAACCTTGTTTACCCCCTAATTTTTAAAATTTTATCAACATCATGTTACAACATGTCATGGGTCCAAGAATATGGTATTTGAGGTCTATTTTCAATACTATAGTTTGACACAGACATTAAAATATTGTAGAAAATAATTGTAGATTATGACATTGATTCAGGCACAGTATATGTTGTCATTGAAAACAAAAATATCATATTTTATTTCACAACCTCAGATGTCGCCATATTGATAGCATTACCTCACATCGGTTGTGATCCAATCACATTGAAATTCACTTTAACTGATGATGACAAACTCTACCTGGAGATCACCTTCAATGTCCAACCAAAATATTTTCAAGGTATAACTGCATATTTTTATATTTAATTGAATTTAAATTCTAGGGTTTACAATTACTGATTTGTTTTTTTGCAGTTACAACTACCAAGTCCAGAAGGGGTTTTATCGTAACAACTATTCAAAATAATTTTCTTTGGACATGTGAATTCTTCCTAGCCAAAATAATTCTACAAGGAAGATTGACAGAAATTTTGATGTGGGCATTGGCATATTTGGTTTGTTGTATACACACTAAAAATTCGACTGGTCCACCTATGTCTCACATCGAATCATAATGGATATACAAAATGTTAAAACCCATGCTTCTCCTTCACCAAAAATAAGCACATGCAACTACATTCTTAGTTTTTTATGGATCTTATCATAATTTACAAAACACTGCAGTACCAAATTCTTGGCACTTAGACCTAGCCATTGCAGCCATGACAAAAAAATAGGTGCAATTAATTTTTAGTTAATATTAAACTAATAATTTTTTGTATTTAATATGTTTTTCATTTTTATAATTTTAACAATTTATAAAAAATACAAAAAAGGGCATCCTCTTCCTCTTCAAAGCAGGATGCTGCTTTCAGAGGTTATAATCTAGAGGAATCAAAAGACTTTGAGACTGTTGGGACAGAAAAATATGAGATATATTGATACAAGAATAAGTACAATATATAGGCATGAGGCCTAGGTCTGTTGCCTCAGGGTCAACCACTTCCTTGGGTCTGTTGCCTCTATAGGTTAACCTCATCTTTGGTGCCTCAAGGTCAACCTCTTTTAGGTATATTGCCTCTGTAGGTCACTACTAAATGTGTTCACCATGGATAGCATATCCCCCCTCATGGTGAATCTCATCTAGAAGGTGTCGAGCTCTGCCAAAATTTAGATATACCAAAAATCTACCTTAATACAAAATAATTAGAGCCATATAAGAGTGTCAATATCTACCAAAAATGCACTCAAAAATATAATAAAATGATCCATAGAATCCAAATATGGAGGACAAGAAGAAAGAAGAGAATAGAATCTTCAAAATGTCTCCATCTGTAGTCTTCAGAAGTTAGAATAGAAAAGTCCTCTGATAGAGTCTAGGGTGTCTATGTCTATAGTCCCTAGATTAGGTGTCCTTATGGTAATCACATCATCTTACTAAAATGCATGGGTAACCAGCTATTGCATCCACTAAGTATGATAGAGGAGAATACTAGATACTAGGTTCACTTACATAGAGTGTCGGGTTCAACCGAAAATGCACTCTAGAATACAACAATATTTGAGGCTTAAAAATGTATATAGGACTACCTCAAAAATAAAATTGGATACCACCAATGTATCCCTCTTGAAAAAATATTTTTGATGACTATAAATACCCCTATGGTCCACTCTCAATGGGGTCTTCATTTTGTAGAAAAACAACATCAATAGGAATCTAAAATATTCATGGCATCATAGTATATTCCCTTGGAATATTCTTGGCATTGCTCTCAATGGAATAGAAGGCAGAATTAAAACATCATTTGAAATTTTCCCTCAGAATAAAATTACATGATCGAGTGGGACCTTCCACTCTTGATGTAGAAATACATTAAAAATTGTTTTCCTTTTAAAATAAAATGCCCCTTCATTTTTAAATAAAGTTCCCATATACTAAAGTGTTCCTACCTTTTATAAACATACCTTTTAAAAAAATGCCCCCCTTATATTACCCGACCATACATTTTTTAAAATAACCCCTACTGTAGGCACCAATTAAGGTTAAATTATGGCCCTTACATGTCATCTACAAAAAATTTGCATTAGCATTGACTCTTTACAACAACACAGCAACACACATCAACAAGTGTAATAGACTTCAAAAAGGCATGTCTATTTGGTTCACAAAAAAAATTAGAATCAGTAAGTAATCCAATGGTAAATATTCTCCATCTCCCATAGCTACTATTCTAGAGCTAGTTTAGGGCATCCATAGTGCGTAGGAGCACACACAATAGTTCTCAGGTGAATTTTGACTCCATTACGCTCCCTGTTTGATGTTGAGGACTGTAACCAAGTTGTAGGTAATGTCGATCCATGAGCAAAAAACAATATCGTGCAACCATTGTTCATCCCTTGCAGAACCTTCTCGTGCATTGAATGGTCAGATCAACTATATGGCTACCATATCACAAATTCTAGGATTCACGAATAGCCAACTCTCAGCCTCAAAATCATAATATCTTCGTCCTCCATGGATTTTGAGTCGAGCTCCATGTGTCGTGCATTCATCAGCAAAAAAAGGAATTAAAATATTTAGGGCATGTATAGGATTTTTCATACCACCAAAATTTCATCCACTAGTGCGTTGATCGCTAAAAATACACACCGAAACACACGTGAACAGTGGGCACCACGTCTTGTAGAAAAAACACACTATTTTGGCAAAAAAATCAAATCAGCTCCAAGTCGTTCCACCTGCAACAAAAAATCCTCCTAGTTCTTCATTGTGAAAACTCTTGGTATTTATTAATATTTAAAAGAACATCTCGACTTCATTTTTCTAAAAAAAACATTTACACTTAGATGGACATTTTGATGGACATAAAATTAAAAAAAAATTGCGTCATCAATTATGTCCACATTTGCATAGAACATGAACATCGAACACCACCAGAAAAATTTCATCTTTATCTATCGAACCCCAAAACTGCATTCACTTTTAGCGAGCACAAACTCTGTAATGGACAACACCGCTGATGCTGGTATGAATAGAAACATGGCAAAGGAAAAATATCCTGCTACAATCGTAATTTCTTTATAGCTTCCAGAACCAAACAAGCACCTTGGTTGATTCATGGGGGGCACCCTGGACAAGCTATGAGTCAAAACACTGTATCTCCTTATCACAAATAGGTCATTGCCACAGGTCATGGATGGTCTTTTGCAGAAGCCCACTGATTGTTACGACATCTTCATCAACAAGTACAATGATGCTCCTAGTCTTGTTATAGCTCATAGAGAGCAACTCATGATGCATAGATAAACACGCTAAAAAATCCATAACTCTATCTATTATTTCAAAAATCCACAACTAGCATGCGGTGTTATAAGAGTTTTGAAATAACTGATTTTATTCTCTTTTCAATCTGCCAAAATCCTCACTGAATCTTGGGCATTTCTCCTCCAAGCATTGTAGCAACAGTAAATCAAATTGCTGGAAAAAACTTAGGATACATCAGCAAAAAACATCACTCGCACAAAAATCTTAAAAAAATCATGATCTCTCTTCGCCCAGGAAACAGGTGCACCAACAAGCATGCCATTACATGATCTATCGTAGAGAAATACTTATCAAGGGCTTAAAATTAAAATAAAAATAAAAACATGCAACTATTGGTGGTCTTCAATTCTGATGTGAATGGAGAATAAACACCAAGATCCATTTATAAAATGATGTTATCTCAGCACTACATTATGTATAACACCCTCACATCACAAAAATATAATTGAAGCTTATGATTTTCTACTATAGATCTAGAAGATACTAATGTTGTGAACTACACTTGATACTAATTTTTGATTAAAGGCACGTTGCCACACTACACTAAGAGATGATTCTCCATTTACCTCCTTTTTAACACCAGCTCTTGTTTTCTATATTTGGATAACTGATTACCTTCAATGACGAAATCAAATCAGATCCATAATGCCATATGTACTAGCTACACTTACCCATCATAGTGGCATCAACACCCATCAGTGGCACTGCATCATCCTACGATGCTTTGTTGCATCATCACCCAACTATGAGTATAAATCCCTCACCATGAAATCACAATGATTTGATGAGTTGACAAACATGAAGTATCTACTTTAGTATCCTTTTTCTAGCAACGGTTGTTAATGTCATTTTTTTTGTGTTTTACTCTTTTGGAAACATACAGATTTCATAAAATACAAGAAAAGGTACATCCATCACATATCCCATCACAAAACAAACATGAAACATTTGTATATCTCTTAGCAAATTCTGGTGTTGCACTAGTCTTCCACTGTATCATGCCATCTTGGCACTCCTCAATATAGACAGATCAAGTATTCAAGTTTGAAATAAAAATAAAAAAATATTTGCCTCCATCATGCGAACATCTAGGGCAATTGAGGTTGCATCTGAGCTTGTAATCACCACCATGAAACATTTGTAGAGAATTCCCATTGATGGGCTGCAACACAGAGCATCAAAAAACAAGCTTTTGTGGTCATTCCATCCACAATAGTACCATAGTGCATATAAATTGCATCCCTTCATCACAAAGATGGCAGAAGCAACAAAGTGACCCAATAGTCACTATTCAAACACATGGCCATGCAAAGTGATCCAACAGTCACTATTCAAATAGGGGTGTGATGGAAATTTGATGATGAAGGCAGCATGAATGGAAGAGAAGAGATATGAACACAACCTTGTAGCAACATCAGACTCTGAGTGCACCCATACCATGTGTTCCAAATTTTATCCCCCACTATGCCATATGGTCGGCCATAAATATGCAATCGTCGTTTGGATTTCTCGCAAATTTTGGATCAAGCCATTTTGAATATGCCTTCTTCTTGTAGCACCAAAATTAATGGTGGGTTTTATATGATAACATGGACTTGCTAGATTATTCGTCATTCATTTCCACAAGCATGACATCTTGACCGCAATAGGCAATGGCCAAAGTAGCAAAATAGGATTTGAAGGTGGCCTTCACTCGTCGATAAAACTATCAACAACTAATTTTCACATAAAATGGAGCAGCTCTAAAAATTACAATAGGGCCACCTCCCATTCACGATCTCCTCAATCCTGATCTAGTGATTACAACAAGCTGAATGCAACACTTTAAAAAATCATAGAAACCCCATCCAAAGACATAAAAATCCTCAAAAAAATATCTACACCATTAAAAAAATAAATTTCACTCCAAAACTTAAAAAAAATGCATCACCCCAAGAATTGAAACGTCAGGGGCAGCCATGAAATCCTCTCCTTCTCCACTTGGCTTTCTAGTTTTTTATCCATAAAAGTGGAGAGCATACTCGCTGAGCCTTTTGGATAAGGAAGGAATGGAGAAAAAATGAGAGGAAAAAATGAGGGAGAAAAATTGGGGGGATTTCCATGAGGTAAATCCCTCCTCAAGGGTTTACACAAGTCAAGAGAGCGATTGGGCTCTGATACCAAATGTTGGGATAGAAAAGATGAGATATATTGATAAAATAATAAATACAATATATAGGCATGAGGCCTATATGAAAAACATAAAATATATCAATAAACATGATAAGTATCAAAAAATAAGGTATAGTGCACATTAATATTCTAACACTCATGAGTGACATCACAATCAAACATTGGCGTACTAAAAGAAAATTGAAATGCTCAATCACAACCATAATTTTCTCATCTAGTTTTTCGATGGTCAATCCAAGTCAGACTCAATATGAAAGAACGTTACAAGGGGGTTTTGCATATCTAGGCACTGGTGTTTTTACAGAAGAGAATGGGATTTTCAACTACACCACCCAATGTATAGAACCAACATCCAATGCGTCCTCTCAGCAACTAGCACAGGATTGTATACGATTTCAACATGAGAAGAAAGAACACATAGTATGCAGTTATCATGTGATGTTGCCATGATTGTAGAGATAAATGCACAAGTATCCCAAATAGCCTCTATTACCTCCTTTGTAGATGCATTAGAACAATGTGGGTTGGTATAAACAAACTTTAAAACTTTCCTCTTCACGCATTCTTGTTCATGCTTGCAAAGATATTCTTCTTTATTGACCAAAAAATGCCCTCCTTGATGTCATCTAAGTTTCTTTATTGTTGAGGTGCACCTGTAGTGAGCGTTGTAGGAATGTGGGCTGTAGAAACCATATAGAAACTACTATCAATATCTCCTTTCACATGATGTATCTAGCCAGTTACAAACCCTCATTTTATCATTTCCTTAGAAGAAGCCTTGTGGAGGAGTAAAAATAGACAATTGTGTTGTACCAGTAATCACACTTGAAATAGATCTCGATCCATCTCAAGAAGGAAATCATCCCAATGCAAATTCAGGTGGATTGCTAATTGTTGAAGGTAGGGAATTTAACCTTGTATGTGCACTAGGAAAAATATATTAAGCTATCACAATATTTGCACGTTTCATAAGTAACTTATGTTTGAACCTAGACCCCGTGCTGGAACGACCTCACCAAAAATATTACCAATATTTTCACATAAGCAGTAATTCATGTGAATCTTACCTTGGTTACTCCTTCGAGTCCCATTCACACTGTGTATAACATCTCAATTATGAACCCTAGCTTCAGCCATCATGAACGAAGTCAAGATTTGATATTTGTATATCTATGACCACACCACAACCACGGGATGCAATGGTAGTGACATTGTAGGTATGATAGCCAGTGAAGCGTAGAAGGAATACCTTTCAATATGCAACTCTTAGGTGATCAAATCCTATTGTGCTAAAAATATACCACAAGTTCATCTGGCATGAAGCACTATTACACAAGCTCTTACACTCACCAGATCCACAGGAATCAACTTGTAATAGGCATCTTCTCTCTGGAGAAAAAAATCCACTTTTGTTGCTGGTGTATTGTAAACAAAGTTTTATAGATCTTCACATGTGCATTGTGAAAATTTAGTGACTACGTAGATCAGCCTCTCCACAAAAAATCCTTGGTGTAAAATAGAAACATGTCTAGATTAAAAAAAAATGTCGAAAGCACCTCGATAGTGGTGATGGCACCACTCAAACACAAACTAGAAATTGAAAGGAAACAATAGTTGGAGTGTCTCACATCATAAATAATAATAGCATTTGATAATCGATGTGGGAGATGATAAATTTACTCAAATGGGGGCCTTCACAAAACCATTAAAATGTGCTTCGTAGAGCGTGCACCATGAATATGTGCTTTGCAGAGTGTGCACCATGAAGAAGGTGCTTCATAATTGCAAAAAACAAATTGCAGGTTCGAAATTATTCATGGGGCTAAAAAATTTTACCACCATCGAATCAGCAACCATGTTGTCGATCTGGTTCCTATGAATCTGTATTTGGAAATATGATCTTGAGAGCATAAAATAGTGCACACTAAAACCCTTGTTGGATTTGCTACAATCCTAGTGTTTCAGCATCTACGCCAGTAATCACTACACCAGGGTCAACACAGCCATCGTGGTAATCACCATAACCACATCCACATAAAAAAAAACTAGCCTTCCATCAACATAAAACTAAAAATAGAAACATAATAAAATATAAAGAAAAATACATCTACTCCTCAACATATCATGGATCCAATAAATGAAGGTTCATGGGCAGCCATGAGTTCTTCTCCATTGCTTTCTAGTTTCTGGTCCACAAGAGTGGAGAACATACTCCCTAAGCAATGGAGAAAAAAAAATAGGGGAGAAAAAAATGAGGGGGTATTTCCATGAGGGAAATACCCCCTCAAACCAACAATGTAGGGAAAGCCTACTCTGATACCAAATATTGGGACAAAAAATATGAGATATATTGATACAAAAATAATTATAATATATAGGCATGAGGTCTATATGATAACATGACAAGTGTCAAGGACACATGTCATAACATGCAAAAGATAAAGTACACATTAATTCTAATAGAAACACCTACGGAGGAAACAACGCCACCACTAAGAAAAAGAACAAAAAAATGTGTAGGATCTATTTCTCTTAATCCTCGATAACCTCCACCTGCGCACCCACTGCCAATGGGCATAGTTGCACAAGAGGTCTCATCTTTGAGAAGTAAGTTTTATAGTCTACCTTCAAAAATTTTGTTACCAAATTTTATTGTATTTTTTATTAATTTTTATAATGTGTTTTCAGATGTACAGTGCACCCACATTTCATTTGTAGTTGTGGCTATGCAAGAGGTATTTTCTTCAGTCGATAAGTTCTATAACCAAATTTGTAACCAATTTTTATAATCTACCTTCAAAAATTTAATAACCAATTTTTATTTTGAATTTTTAAGTTCCCATAAAAAATTTCATCATGGAAAACAATAGTCAATGTCACCCCTTCCTCCACCACACTAACCTCAAATGCAAGGTCAAAAATGTTTTTCGAGTGGAAAATATTTTCTTCCATATAGGCCACAGGGAACAGCATCCAAGCAATTTTTAGGATTCAAAAATATATCTTTTGGTAATTTACAGGTGTACAAGAAGCTTATGGTGTTGGGTTAGATAATCCTCCACCTAATCAAAATTTCTTTTTACAAGGCAACTTACCTACTATTTTTCAAGGAATATATTTTCTTTGATATCCTCAAAATGAAGCAGGAGCAGAATGTTCAAGTCCATCTCCTCTTGAGGAAACTAGCATCCCTCAGGCTCATCCTCTACCAAAGGATGAAAAAGTAAAATGTTTTTCAAATGAATTAGTTTCTAACAATGTTCAAGCAACCATTAAATATTATCTACTTCTAGATATAAAAGAAATGAAACAATTGGAGTATCATACCAAAGTTTTTATAAAGAAAATAAATGCCCGATTAAAGAAAAATTCAAAAAGAGAATTTTTTCTTTAGTTGAAAATAAATCGAACAATCTTGATGTTCTACTACATCAAGATAAATATGGCATGGTGAAGGTTAATACATCTTACAATGATGAAACTTTAAGGATTATGTTGAACAGATTGGAGAACTTAAATGTTGAAGCCCAAGCTTATTTTAATGAATGGGCATGTGATAAGAAAATGGTTGTTGTTGTTGTAGTTACAAAGAATGTTGTTGAGGTTAGATTAATGTGTTCTAATTTTTTTTGTTCTTTTTTTTTAAATGTAAATGTCTAGTGACTACTTATTTTTCCTTTTGTAGGTAAAGTTTAATAATCTAAGGAAGCAGGTTCAAAACCTGCAAGACTATCTCTAGATGGCAAAGGATTTCTTAATGGCTTCTATGACAATGAAAAAAAGAGCTCAGGAAGCAATTTGACAAAACAACACTTTTAGGAAGATCATTATCCGAAACAAATTGGATCTTGATGTTCTTCTTAAGGAGAAGGGTAAAGAAGTTCTTGCACCAATATCTGAAGATGCTGGGAACGAAGAAAACACCCTGCTCGAAGGCTTGAAAAGTGTAGAGAACATCCTTGTCAGTTCTGGAGCAATAAATAGGACTAATAACTAGCCCAAGGAATAACCCTTTAAACTGCAGAATGTGGAAGCATCGAAAAAGAAAAAAGATGTTGACACTACCTCCAGTCCCTCATCTAAGGAATGAAAAGCCAAAAGATGGTTGGTTTTGTTATTACTTTTGAAATTTTGATTTTTCAAAAAGATAATTTTATGATATGTTTTTGTTTGAAAACAAGACATTTGTTGTTATTACTTGACTATTATACTATTTACATTTATATTTGTGTGTTATTTTCATCACTTGAGTATTATGTTGTTTCAATTATGCTTGAGTTTACAAAGAATATATCTATGCATAGGTTAAAAAAAAAAATTATTCAAATTTAATCTTGCTATGATATAAAAATGAGTATTATCTTGTGTATAATGCTATATTGTTTTTATATTTCCATATCTAGAGTAATATGTTATTTGCATTTTGTCTTCTAGAGTACATACAACACCTTTTAAAAGAAATATTTACTAATTATACATACATACATGCACGGTTTCAATATTTTCAATTTATTCAAAGTCAAAGCATAAATCATAATAATTTATCAACAGTAGACAATTAATTCAATAAAAAAGCTATGGTATAATAATGAGAGTTGTCTTGTGTTATTTTCATAACTTGGATTTTATGCTATTTCCAATTATATTGTATTGTTCTTTCTATAACTTGAGATTTATGCTATTTGCATTGTGCTTTCTACTATTCTAGTTTAAAATTTCTAGTTTACTCAAAGCTAAAGCATAAATCATAAAAAAATTCCAACATAGATAATCAATAACATTAAAAAGCAAATACGGGAAATCATTAATTATAGAATTTTTTTAAATCATTGTAATTTTACAAATGATATCAAATACGGAAAATCATTGATTATATGAAATTTTTTAAATCATTGAAATTTAACAAATGATATCAAATCCAGAAAATCATTGATAATATGAATTTGTTTAACTCATTGAAATTTTACATTACTGGAAGCTGAAACAATGGCTTGTCAACTTCTCCAAAATAACCAGGAATCCTTTGTGAATTCTATGTTTTCATAATTTCATCACTGCAAGTTGACTCATTATCCTTATTATCAACAGTATTAATGAGACCTATTATGTCCTCTAGGGACTTCCAAAATATCAAAACTCTATCATAGGGAAATTTAAAAAACTTGTATGATGACACATACATTCTCAAACAATTTTCCAAATTTTTTTCCAACCTATTATGAACTTTAGATTTGACAAAGTATAGTGCACTAAAAACCCTTTCGTCTTCAATAGATTCTAAAATCATTGTCTGACATAATTCATATAAAATAAAGTATTAACTCATAGTTTCTTGTAAGACACTACTTGGCTACAATTTTTTCCACAAACACATGATGGAACCAGTCTCATGTGGATTTTTGAAATTAGCAATTTTATTAACCATTGTTAATCCAAAATTGGTTGGTTGTTGTCTCAGAAGTTCTTTGTTTAGAATACCATTAATTTCAAAGTCATTTACTTCCACACATGTAGAGAAATATGTCATAAGAGTGCCCATATATTTTACAATCTCACTTTTACTATTGTGGTCATGACAAGGATTCTAGAACATGGGATTAACAATAGCCATGGCCTCAAGCACCTCTTCTCTGTGAAAATAATCTCTTATTTCACATATTTTTTTTGCAATTCTTTTCAATTTATTCTTCGTAATATCCAAAACTTCATCAAATATGCAATATGTTATGGGTACTTGTTCAACATCATTTGAAAGTGTATCTAACCACTTTTCATAACAATATAAATAAATCATATTTCCATGGAAAGCAATACAAATATCATCATTGATATTGAACTTTAAAAATTTGTTAGGATCATTGACTTGAACTAACATATTCTAACTATCTAACAAAGGATCCTTAAAATTTTCTTCGGACAAGTAAACCTTATCAATAAGTATAATATTTATTTTCAAATCCTGATAAAATTGATGCTATAAATTGCTCTTTCCTATGCGATTTTAATCAAAGAATTCATTTCTTGCAACAATGGAAGAATACCACATAATGTGAGAAGATTTTCCAAGTCAGTCATGTGAAATAGCAAATATTTTGCCTTGTCAACATCCCTACGATGTGCAGACATAAACCCCACTAAGTATTGATATTCTAAAAAACCCTTTTTGCAAGAAGAAATAGTGAAATCCACCTGGTGTCCACATATTTTAATAATTTTCTACCTCTATTTACACCCAAAGAAAACTGTTGAAACTCTACAAACCTTTTTGGACTACATGAAAAGTAAGAGTGTATTTCATGGATGAGATCTTCCATTCTGGCTACATTTTCAAATGTGCTCACAATTTTGTATACAAGATTCATTCGTCAAGCCATGCACTGATGGGAATCAAATATGGGGGAATTGATGTCTGAATTCTAACATAAATACCATTCCTTTGTCTTTGTATTGTAGTTGCACCATCAGCTCCAACACAAATTAACTTTTTGGCAATTTCTTTTTTATCCATTCTAGCAATAAACTTGTTACAACAACATTGTAAATATTTTCCGCATTATAATTTTCTATAATATTATGTAGTGATAGCAAATGAGGTTGTCTCAAATGATTGTAAAATGTGTAAACATGTATGCAAATCCAATATGTGTTGTCAACAGTCGTTACCTCATCAATGGAAAGTGAAATAATTTTGGATTGTTTTAAATTCTCTCAGGTCATTCTTCTCAACTAATGATAGACATTTTACCATTTCCCAGCCATTTCAATCTGATCAATGGGAACTGGTAAGGTTTTGTACATCAACTATTTGAAATAGTTGCTTATAATCAGTAAAATAAGACATGGTTCACCCTTTTTTAGAATATTGTATACAATAGCAAATTGCAAATATTTTGATGCTAATACATTCTTATTAATTTTTTGAATTTGGTTCTGGATTGTTTCACCCTTCTCAACGAGATTTTGTTGGTTTTTCATTACCTTTTTGTATTCAAGTGCATATCTGACATGCACACATTCCAATGCATCCTTCCACCTATGAGATTTTTTAATTATTCCATCACTTTGTATTTCTTTGATATAAACTTTTCCATAGTGTTTTTCTATTGTGTCTTTCTTATTTTGCAACAAATGATCATTTCCTAGTTTCCAACTACAAATAATTCTCTACACATTTTCTCTGTCTTATCTCACTCAATAAAGGGGTATAACCATGCCCATTCATTTTTAAAATTCCTTCCAATAGTCCATTCACTTGTCTTTTGAAATTTAGATTTTTGACTATGAGATTCCCCAGATATCTACATTTTAATTGTACTATCATTTTCTTTTTTGGTTGGTGTGCATGTACTAGGCATATCTTGAAGTGGTGGTTGAATTTTGTTATTATAAAAAATATCATGTGGTCCCATATCATCTGCTAGAATATCTTTGAGTGGATGCATATTAGGGTCGACAATGTTTACTGCATTCAATGTTTGGTGTTCTATATCATTTTTGGATGTAAAAAGGCACTATTTTAAAGATGCATATAAGCTGACAATTTTTTATCTATAAATAAAGAAATACTGTATATATAAGAATAAAAGATATAAAAAGTAATGATTTAATGGTAAAAGGTGTTTGTACCTGCATGTTGTGCAAATGTGGATGCCTCACTGCATTTTGATATTTGTGTAAAATATTTTAGAATTGTCTTTATACCAGAATATTGGCCTTCGTTTTTTCCATATTCAGTAGGTGACATTGTATTTGTAAAGAAAACACCTTTAGATGTTAGGAAGTGAATATGAAATTGAAGGAAAATTGCATACTTCCCTCAATAATAAATTATTTTTCTAAGTAACCAAGGTTAAACTGTAATTCCATAAAGAATATATGAGTCTTCAGATAAACCTACTCTACCCTCTAGAATGACCTCTACCTGCATGCTCAGAGAACAACAACAAATTAAAACAATGTTAAGAAAACATACTCAAATAGACAAGAAGCAGTCTCTGATAACAAAAATGCTCCTAACACACAATAAGATGACATAGCTACTTGTCTACCATAGTTGTATATAGTGCATCTACGCTACCTATGAAACTGAAGAAAAAGAGCTTTGGAAAACAAAACTATGGAGGAAGAATACTCTATCTAGAAATTATAAAGAAATTAACAAAGGTTAAAAAAGAAGTAACAAGACTACAACAACAAGTAGGCATCAAGTTAAATTTATTGCTAGAGATTATCCAAAACAAAAAAAACACATTGATTTTTGGAAGATTTTGATTTACCTATTATCACAATCGTCACAACTTTCTGTCATCGATAGTCAATTTAATGTTACTGCAACTGGTTGGTCAAATTCGATTAACAATAATATCAAAATATCTGCAACTAATTGGTTTTTTGCAATTGATAATCTGTTGCAACTAGTTGGTATGTTTCGATGGGTATTCCTATGCAATAGATCATCACTATCAAAATATTTGCAATAGATCGATAATTACCGATTGATAATTTTGCTTATGTCAATTGACACTTCTCTTCAACTTATTGGCATATACCGATAGACACTTCTCTGTAATCGATCGGCCTAGGCTGATTGACATACCTCTACAACTTATCAGCTTATGTTGATTGAAACTACCCTAAAACTAATCATCTTAGGTTGATTGGCACTCCTTTGCAACCAATGAACTTATGATAATAGTCACTCCTTTGCAGTCGATCAACTTATGTTGATTGACACTCCTCTGCAATCGATCGACTTGTGTCGATTGACACTCCTCTACAACCAATCAGCTTATGCTAACAAACACTCCTTTGCAACTAATTAGTTTATGTCAATTGACACTCGTTTACAATGGATTAGCTTATGTCGATTAACACTCATCTAAAAATAATTAGCTTGTGTCGATTGACACTCCTCTGCAACTGATCAGCTTATGCCAATAGACACTCCTTTGCAACCGATTGGCTTATACTGATTGACACTCCTCTACAACCAATCAACTTATGTTGATTGACACTCGTATACAACTGATAGCTTATATTTAACAGATACTCCTTTGCACTCAATCAACTTATGTTGATTGACACTCCTCTACAACCAATCGATATATGTCGATTGACACTCCTCTACAATGGATCAATTTATGTTGAGAAGCACTCCTCTGCAACCTTGTCAAGTTTGTGGAACCAATCGATATCTTTCGATTTATAATACCCTACAACCAATCAAAAAATGCATTAATTAGCAATAGGTTTTTTGTTGCTTCAAAGCTATTTTCAAGTTAGAGTGTTTTAGATGTATGTTTATCAGTACCCCCTTCAGTATTTATATGGGTAGTATATGTGGTGAATTGGGCAGGAAAAACAAAATTATTTATAATTTGAAGGTGAATTATCTATGGAATTGGGTGAAAGTGGTTGGTGAATTAAAATAAAAATAGGATAATTATTATCAACATCGGGTGAATTGACCCCAAAAAATTCCACCTTGTAAATTTCAGGTGAATGGGCCCTAGTGAAAGGTCCCAAAATTAGCAAATTTAATATTTCAAAAATCCTAAATATAGAAAATTTGTGATAATTCGTGCTTATGCATAACACTGATGTCATCTAAGTAGACTACCACAAATGAGATGGTATAGGGATATAGTATGTCATCCATTGTTCTCATGAATGTCAAAGGTAAATTGGTCAAGCCAAAAGGTATAATTTGCACCTCTTTGGACTTGAATGTAGTCTTCCATACATCAATGGGCTCTATGAAAATTTGATAATAACAGGATTTGAGATCAATTATGGTGAAGAACTTTGCACCATGGAGTTTGCATGATGAGTCATCTATCCAAGGGAGTGGATAATCATTCTTCATAATGATTTTATTTAAATATCTATAATTAATATAGAGTCTCCATGTTCCATATTTCTTTGGATCTAAGACAATTGGACTACCACATGGTGAAGCACTTGGTTTGATGTACCCCTTTTGAATCAATTCTTGGATTTACCTCCTAATTTCATAATTTTTGACTAATCTATGATAAATAAGTGCATTATGAAAAGAAGAACTAGGAAGTAAATCAATGGAATGCTTTATCTGATAATGAAGTGGTACCCTAGTTGGTGACTTGAATAAGTCATCATATTCTACTATAATCTGGTCCATATGCTTTTATTATGTGCAACCTACAATTGATGTAGTGATGGTCCTCCTACTTTATGGCCTAATCATCAATAGAATAAATTTTCTTATTTTGGATATCATATTTTTCTATTGTTTAGCATTAATAAAGGAAACAAAGGTAGGAGGAGATACCTCTAGGATCTTGTAACATTGACCTCCAACAATGATGATGATACTTTGGGGCCTCGACTCATAGACACCTTACCTCTTTCACATAAATGGTTGGCCCAAAATCGCATCATAAACATTCAATGAAGCATCATATAAAACTTTATTTTTTAAGGGTGTAATGGCATATGAGAGGAGACATTATTGAGTGACATTAATGTCTCTCCTTTGTTGTAAACATCCATAATTATATGGTTGTGGGTATGGTGTAATAGGTAGATTCAAATCCATCACCATCTGAGTAGAAACTAGATTCTTTTGATCCCAACTATCAATAATGAAATGTAATGGCTTACCCTTGATCCACATCTATAATCAAAACAAGCATTTCTACACTAGTGACTCCTTTGGTGTAGCATGTGTGGTGGCAATGGTCACATCTAGTTTGGATTCCATGATTCTATAGCCTTAGCCTATGGATGTGAAGGTAGTGGCGCAATAGATGTAGAGGATTGTGTCTTAGTAAACAATGATTGCATTTCTTGACACTCCTCCCTCAAATATTGATTGCTCTTATGATAGTCACACCATTTTCCACTCTTGGACTTTGAGGATTATTTTCTTAAGAGTCTCATTTTTTATTCTAATTATGATTTTGAGGTTGACCCTCTTCATCCTAATTCTTTGGAGATTCACTATTGCCTTTCTTTAGCTAATACTTAGTGTTCTAGTTTTTATTTTTTGCTCCTCCTTTCTATTTTTGTTTTGAGCTTCTACTCTAATTTGACAAGTTTATATGCCTCTCTCAATATCTTTAAATTGAATAGGTCCATATCCTCTTAAATGTATCATTGTAGCCCACTATGGTACTTGAGGATTCTATGCCTTTCAATATCTTGAATACCTAGCTTTGCTACCATGGATTGGAAAGCATTAATATAATCTTGAACAAATTGGTCTTTACCTTGACATAATTGTTGTCATCATATGTAGTGGTCTTCATAGGCTCCCATAGGATAATATTCTTCCATGATGGCCTCCATGAATTTTCCCATGTGAATGTTACTTCATATTTATTCTCTTCTATAACCCTATCAAAATATGCTTCCCATAAATTTCAAACAGGTAGTGAAGCTTTCAAAAGTGCAAAAGATATTTTCTCACTGATTGTGAATTTATTTATAGAGGAATATGAAGCTAATTGATCCAACTAATTTTCTAATCCAACTAATTTTCTAGATCATCAATATTAACTTTTCCTTAAAACATAGGAATATCAAAATTTGCTTACACCTTAAAAGGTATGGTATCACTATATGGTGCTAAGGAAATGAGAGGTTATATAGAGTATTTTGCAAAAATTGCTATAGAGAGTCATTGAAGAATTTGAGAAAATTAATCTATCATATCATTCCTTTGTTTCATTAGGGCTTCATTAAATATATCCTTGAAAGGATTAACTATCTTGATGATGTCCATTCTTTTCGTTACTTTAGAACATTTGGAATGATATGAGAGGTAATCAAAAGGATCCCATGTCTAATACCAAAAATTTTGATATCCTAATATTGTGCTTATAGACATACACTCAAAAGACAAACTGCTTTTATACCATTGATCTAAAATTCATAATTTTGATTTATCCAAAAATTAAAATTTTGAGCTAAGGAAGATAATGAAAGAATATAATTAAAAAATAATAGAGTATAACAAACTACAACACAAGAGTATACAAGCAAAAATAGAATAACAATTTTATTGCTTAGAAAATAAAGTTAATGTAAGCAATCTTTGAAAAGATTTCAGAGGCTTTATCATTGCATCCATTATCATGCATTTTTATATTCAGGGTTGCATCTCCCTTTATACAAGAATTGGTGTATTTAAAATCCATTGTATTGAATAATTTTTATTTTTTTTTACATGGTCGAATCTGTAGCCGCCACGAATCCGAGCAAGTTGTCTGGCTTTTATGGCCACCACAATATTCAGCATTGTCCACCCTGGAAGCCACCACATAGATCTTCATGCAGTCCACCCCTATAACCACCATGCCACAATCATTTTAAAACTTTTATGCCACTGAAAGCACTAGGAAAGGGACAGGCATCTAGTTTGACGAGACCTGAGATTTGAACCTTGGATCTCTACCCCCCTTACGATAGAGATCCAAGGTCTATACCTCGGACCTCCATTGTATTGAATATGAAAGATAGCCTATATGGAAATATGGTGGTTTACCTTTTGCGAGTTGGAAGGTCACCCATATGAAAATATGTTCATTCACTTTCTATGAGTTACAAAGTGCATATTAATTGAAAATTACATACATATGACTTGTCCTTTTATGTTTTTTCTTTTACTTGTCCACATAGTTAGATATGCATTTTAGCTATGAAAATGATAAATTTACTATTTTTAGTAAGTATTTTGTTTTGCATTTTTAAGGGCCTTTGGAGCGGTTTTTTCATAGACATGTCAACAACTATGTTTGTGATAAACTTGATTTCAAAAATTGTTCTCTCTTCAATATTTCCAATGCTTCTTGAATGGATTAAAATAGAGTCCTGGGCAAAATTGTATTCCCCTCACAGTGCGATTAGGATCAAAAAATAGATTCTTAATCATTTTTAAGCAAAAACCCATGCTACAAAAGAGTCACATGCCTATATCAAGGAGATATTTTGATTTTTTACTCAAATAATTCTTCTCAAGTAGGATAAACAAAAAATTTAATTAAGATTCTTAAACAAAGATATTATTTAATGTTAAAAGAAAGTTAAAAGAAAAAGGATGGACATCTTCTTCCTCTCATAGGATAGGAAATATACCCAGGTGTTGTAGGTGAGTTGGAGAGAAGAGGGCAATCCTCTAAGGGAGGTCCCAGGTTCAAATCTCCACCCTACCAAAAAGTTGAATTGGGTTTCCAAAATCCAATTGATAATGTTGGTGCGGGCAGGATCGGGTGCGACCCTCGGGTGACTTTGACGGTGTAGAACCCCCTGTTCATGGTCTCTCAGACCAAGGCAGCTCCGCAAGGGGTTTTTCACTTTAAAAAAAAAATAGGATAGGAAATATTTATATTATAAAGCAAGAATTATATATTGATAATATAATGGTTTATTCCACTCACCTTTTAAGCATGGCCTTCTCATCATATTATAATTGAACCAAATTTTCTATCAAAGAGTGACAGATGGTTTAATTCACCAATTTGTATGATCCCTATCCATAGGGTTTCTTTAAAATCATGATTTCATGTGAATTACATGGTGATGTCTTGGCATGTGAATAAGATTTATTTGAATGAGTGAAAGTACAAAGAAAATTTAGTAGCTAAATTTCACAAACATAATATCTTCATGTCATAAGAGGTAAAGTTAGACGAAGGTGATTAGAACTAGCATTTCTGGTCATTTTAAAAGAGGATTTTTTAGTTTCCTCTCATAACAATAGAGGTGGGGGTATTCTTATGTCTTCCTTCATAGGTAAAAATTACTATGGTTAGCTAAGGTAAAACCCATTCTATTCATGAGATATTACGACTATTTGAGGTTTCACATTAGATATTTATTTTTCATATGCCATAAATAACATTCCATAAAGGGTTAATCTGTGGGATTGGATGAGCCAAAACCTACAAATGGTTGAGTGGATGATTAGGGTGATATGCATGATGGGGCCTAACATGCGATGACGTGAGGGAAAATTCCCAGAACTAGCTTATGGTGCCTAAACGTTAAGTTTCAAAATTGTGCAACAAGGAATATGACACAACATTCTCCCTCACAAAACATATAAACTCATTTACATATTATGATTCAAATATAAAAATATGCTAGAAAATATGAGGCTTATGTATTAAGCAATGAAAAATTATAAATATTTATTATATAATGTATTGACACTATAGAGTGTAGGACATTGTATTCTAATGTAGTAAAAGAAGGATCAAAACAAATGCTTAGGTATCAAGAACCAATGTCTATAGTTTGGGAAAATAAATAGGAATATAGTTGGAAAATGGAAAGAAAATAATAGTTAAGAGAGACTTATATTTTGTGCTTTATATATTATGTAAAGAATTTATATGCAATAGAAAGGTGACGTAGTTCAACATATAATTGACAAGTTTCAATAATAGTCATAAAACTATGTTTTTGGCTTCCTCTATGATTGACATCAATCCATGAAATATCAAATGGTTGAATTGGTATTGCATAGATATGTGTATGGTATATATTATTTCAAGGTCCTTGTGTAATTTGGCATTGGATGATGACATTTGAGGTCTTTATGACAAGTTTATCTATCTCTACACGTTGGTGCCAAAAGTCATTATGCCACAAAATGACTTAAACATGTCTAGTAAAGATCCTAGATAGGCCCAATCCCTACAAGTTGGAATTGATATGGCATCATTTTTCTTGGGAATTTTATCAGCCCTTACATTTCTCATATTATGGAGGGGGGACCAAATCCCAATAGGATTGGATTTGGGAGGCACCATCATTATGTCTTTTAGATTTTAAATTTAGTATCCAACTTAGTTGCTATAATAAATTAAGGGTATCTAATCCACTACATGTACCATTTTGGATAAAATAATAAATTGGTTTACTTGGTCAAATTGAATTTTAGGTGTAAAGTGTAAATTTAGTCACTTTGAGCACTCTTATTTCTTAGATAGTATGGGATTTTCCTTGAACAATGTAGGTAGTTAGGTGTTGTATGAATATTTTAGTCAATCTCTTAGACCACAATCCTATTTTTATAAGGTTGAATATTGGTGATCCCCTTGTTTGTATTTATAGCATTTTCTTCAATCACAATATGTCTTAAATGTATGATCTTAAGTTTATCTAGGCATTGAAAGTAATGTGGAATAAGGTTGATGCACTAAGGGAAATATGGATGGGTTGAGTTCTATAAGAAGCTTTAACTTATTTTCTATCAAATTTTCATGCAATCTAAGAAGCTAAAAAGACAAGTCTCATAGATGCAATAAAAAAACACTAATATTAAACTTGGATAAAGCAAGATAATCCCTTATGGAGGACCCCACATCTCAGTTCTACTAGAATCAAGTAGTGGTTATTGAGTTGAACCTTCTTATATTATAATTATATAAGCATGCAAGAGTATGGTTTATATCTAGTGTGTAATGGATTAGACAATGGAAATAAATAAATTAACTTCATTAAACACAAATATGAGAGAAAATATTACAAAAATCAAGGATGGAATAGGGAAATTTGAAGTTGATAATGAGGGTATTACAAGAGATTTTATCTATCATTTTGGATCTTTCTTCAAAGACCTAGGCATGTATAAATATATTCTAAGGAAAATAATAATTGTATTCTTATTAAAATAGATATTGAACTTAGGAGTTAGCTTAACAACCCTCTTTCCTTGAAGAAATTGAAGGATGCACTTTTCCCAATGCACATGGATAAGTATCTAGGTTTGGATGGATTAATTATGGATTTGTTTAGGATAATGTGGGACACAAATGCTTTAGATTCCTACAATATATATATATATATAGGTCGAAGGAAAAGGATCATTAGGGACAATAATTAATTAGCGTCTAGTTAATTTGATCTTAAAAGGATCAAATAGGGATGAAGTGTTTAGTTGTAAACTCGTCACTCTTCCTAATATATCTTATAAGATTATTTTAAAAACAAGATCCAAGAATACTAGTCGTATAGCATAATATATTGTGTGTGCTAAAGAAACATGATTTTTGCATGGAAGATTAATAATTGATAACTTAATTTTGGTATGGAAGATTTTAAAATGGACCAATTAGTTAAGAAAGAATACACTTTGTGTTCAAATTGTATTTTGACAAGATTTATCATTGAGTAAGGTGGTCATTCATTACTTAGATGCTTAAATTATTAATATTTAGTTCACGATCCATTCATAAGGGGATTCTTATATTTAAGTATGACTCTATTATAGTGGTATTTATTATTTTAATATTATCCTTGATTCCCTATAAATATCTATTCATTACAAATATTGCTTAACATTGTTCTTATAAGTGATCATGGCTAATATTATGGTATATATGTTTTAGTTGGATTTATCACCAATTTTAAAAAATAAATAAAAACAATCCATTTACTCAAATTTTAGATAGAAAGGAAAATAGAAAAAAGAGAGAGTGATAGACATTAATTCAATAGTGCCCTTGGGAACCAATTATTACTATCATGTTCATGCATAAGAATCACAACACTTTAATGCAATATATTAGGTGGATGGGGAGTATTTATACCAATACCTAAATCCCAATTACATAATCATATTAATCTAAGAAAACATTAAATAAGGTATTTAGGTTAAATACATGTTAAATTTTTAACCATGAGCCCATAGGCTATACATAAATAATAAATAATTACACTACACAATGATCACCCATAGCCTTACACAAGATTACATCATACAATGTTGGCCTTGACCAATAAGTTAAATTACAATGTTCAACCCCTCATAATATGAACAAATGGGCTAAGGAGAGAAGACATGAGTGAAAATAACATATTCCTACCCAAATAAAGGATAATTCAGTGGGACATTGTATTTTATGAAGATTTAGTTGAATCCCCCCTATCATCTAGAAGATGACCACCCATTTTCTTAAATTTTATCTCAATATTCTATAGCATTAACATGTAGTTCTTTCTTCAATGTATTTCCTTATTACAATATCCACAAATGATATTTAGCTTCTTTGAAACTTATACTAGTCCTTGAGCCTTATTTTTTTATCCTTATATTCCTTTACATGAGTCAATATTTGGAAAGAAGCAACACAATTCCTCATAGCCACTTGGAAGTGAATTAAAACAAGAAAAAAATGATCAAGAGTTAGTGATTTTTATGTTTCCAAGAATAGTGAAACCATAGAAACCATTAGTCCAAGCATATAAAAGGAAGAAGAGAGATTATAAAGGAAAATATTGATGCATTTTGCGTAATATTTTATGTTTCATAGAGAATATGCAATATTTGCTTTATTGGTCATTACTTACCTTTGAGATATTTCAAGAAAAAGGAAAAGAAAAGAAAGATGGCACATACAACTTGAATTAAGCTTATGTTAGCTTCAATGATTAATCATTGAATTCGAGGTTGTATTATTATTATGAGATACTAACTCAATTTTTAGAAGGCACATCATTAGGTATATCACAACTAAATATGAAAAAGAGAAGAGGAAAGAATAAAAATAAAAGAAATCACACAAGGAAGGCTAATAGAAAATCTGAATTAAAACCTAAAGAAGAATCATAGACCATAAATTTAGATATAAACCTAAAAAGGTGGATTGAAGATGAATATCAACCAGAGGTTTGTGAACAATGCAAGGTCACATGAATATTTAAGACAAATATGAAGACCAATATTGAAGACTAAAGTCTTTAATAACCAGATAATGTAATACAAAGAGTGTTGAGGAATATTACATTATTTGGTACATGTTAATGTACCCTCATTATATATTTTTAAATATGTAATAGATTAGGGTTGAGTCTATAGTTTTGGAGTATGCTTTATATTTCGCCTTATATGTAAGTTTCTATGTGTAGGAAATACACAAGTACCATGTAAGAGTGCAATGTGCAAGAAATACACAAGTGTCATGTATGTAAGTATGCAAATATGTAATGTGAGTATGTGCACAAGTGTATTAGATTAGGAGTGCATATAGAAGTACAAGAGTCATGTAGATGTGTGCAAGTGTCTAGATTCAAGTGTCCATCTAGTATGTAAGTGGCAAGATGATAAGCCAAGAGTCATGGTACTTATCATATGGAAAGCAATAGTCAAGTACTTGAAGAGTCATATTACTATGGCTATATTATGGAGAAAATGCTCCATGAGAAAGCAATTTGATACTTAGATATATCATTATTTAATTGTAAGAGGGAGAGAAGTAATAAAGCTCATATATGAATTTTTGAGCAATTAATATTATAAGTTTTCTTTATGCATAGTTCATGAATTATTCAGGTCATTTACATTCATATTTGATTAATTAAGTGAATGTTTATTTCAGTATTATATAGGCCTTGATATACGTATTAATTTGCTCATATATTATTCTAATATTCATTATTGATATATATATATATATATATATATATATATATATATATTGATTAATTAAAAAGTTGAGGGTTTTGAAAGGATCCCCACAACATTTTACAAAATTTTTTGAAAGGAGCCAACCAACTAGTAACCACACTCTGGCCAACCCACCACAAGCAAAAACAAAATTGAAACTAGACCACCCAACTCCAGCCACCCTACAATCCTATCCATCGGGTCATAAACCGACTAAGTGGGGATTAACAACCAGCAAAAATGGCTAGCCAACCGACAGGTAAAAGTGATCAACCAACCAAAGCCCTAAAACTAGGGATTTACAGTCATGTCCATAGACTTGTTCTTACCTAAATCAGGCTCCTCCAGGATCTAACCCACTGAATAGTTCAATTTTTCTATGAATTCTACAATAATTTTAAGAGTTCCTAGAATTGATTGTTGTTTTTCCTCCATTAGCTTGATCAACTGGACATGCTTACAGGAGCACCCAATGCTGGGAGTAGAGTAGAAATCCTCCTTTATGGGTTTGAATTTTTTCTTAAATTTGGTTTGGTTTTTTGAATCAAAGTGTACCACCATGATCAGAGAATCCTCCTTCTTGATCTTCTTCATAGATAATATTTTGGAGTATCCCACCTTCCCCCCCCACTCCTCTGGAGGTCATTAAAATTCCCTCCAACCTTCTGCTACTTTCATCCACTTTGAAAGAACCTGAGGGATGATCCACCTGATTGGAATATGAGGATTTCGATAGTGACCTTTTGGAGTGGCACATTCATCCTCCTCTCATGCCCTTTGGATAAACTAATATGCCCCATGACTTTCTTTTGGTGAGCATAAATTATGTCTCGAAAAACAATCATTTATCTTCCATATCAATCTAGTAAGTTCATAAACTTATGAACGTCATCCACAGTATATGCCTGCAGTATTGGAGAATGAATCCATCTGTACCTTATTTAGTTTTGTGGGGGATGTTTGTGCATTTTGATTTCAGCCAAACCAAATAAACTAAGTGTGGAAAATTAAATAAATAAATTACAAGCTAAAATTAAAGTGCTGAAAATAAAGTGCGGAAATAAAATGCAAGAAATAAAACACACAGCTAAATTAATTAAAGCAGGAAATAAAACAATAAATCTAATCTACAAAAAATAAAGAACAAAATGAAACAGGGGAGGACTACTGCAGGGAGTGGGCCCAAGCTCCCGTAGATAGTCCGCCCGACTAGCTACATAGAGCTTGCTCGAATAAGAGGGATTGCACTCTTAATGAATTAAACAAAGAATGAAATGAAATATAATATTTGTGTAATATTAATCATTGATTTTCATTCATCTGGTCTGCGTCTTTATATAAAGTGCAGCCAAATCTTGTTACAATAACAAATCAATCTATTCCAGTAACATAACGTGATTAGTTACAATTGGTTTCTACACATATTTTATTCTTCTATTTTAAAGCATATTCGTTCACCAGATTGATAAATATAAAAATCCTTAGGTGTACGTAACAAATAAATCTAAATCAATGCATCCTAAAAATAATGCTTTAAGATCTTCACAAGGTCAACCGACCAATCGGTTTATAATAATAAAAAATACTTTATTCTATTTAATAAATACATGATTAAAATATCCCCCTTTGTCTTCATGTGCAACAACCTCCGTAGCCCCTTGGTCAACCTGGTCAATGTTGACTTGGTCATATGGCGTCTCCAATGCGGGTGTCTCCAACGTATGGGAGTGGCACCCATTAGGCGCCTCCCATGTATGGGAGTAAGGCGCCAATAAGGTGGCTTCCCATGCATGGGAGTAAGGTGCCAGTAAGGCACCTCCCATGTATGGGAGTAAGGCGCCAGAGTAAGGCGCCTCCCCATGTATAGTAGTAATGCACCTACTCCATATACCTTAGATGCAATTAAACAGAAGCATACCAGGTCCATTTGGGAGGTAGACTGTGAAACACCATATTAGTAGCAAAACCTGCATTTATAAACAGTTTCCACTAAAAACACCCATTAAGTATAATATCGGATTTTCTATCAATTATATGCATAAGTTAAATAAATATATATATCTCACATGCTAATTAAACCAGTAATGATGCCCCTTAATAGTGTATATAAAATGAGCATTTCTAGTGCTCATCATCCCCCATGCCTAAATATTGTCACGTCCTCATGACAACCCCCGAAATAATAATAATATTTTTAATGGCCTTCAGCATCTCTTATTTTCTTCATTAAGCACTATGGCACCTGCAAAAGTCAGAGTTGTTGGACCAAGCATGACAAGAAGACGTAACCAATGCTACAAGAATCTGGTATAGCCAATAGCTGAAAGTTGTCCCTATACAACAAGGTCCCAGAGTCATAGGAAACTAGTGCAGCCTGAAAGCATCGCTCGTCAACCCAATGTACAAATACACTAAGAACCTCTATTTTTTTTTTTTGAGCGCTGTTGTTTTTCTTCCTTCCATTGAGTGCTACTATTTTTTTTCTTTGGCACTCCACCTTATGGATTTCTCACAATGCAGTAGTCAAACAATGCCAAATCTATTCACATGAATTTCATAGCTTTTTTTTTCAAATTATTTTGGAGTAATGAATTTTTTACATCTGAGGCATGTCAGGCGTTTGAATTCTTATGGGATATTTTGACAAAAATAATTTATGGGGGCATCTACTGATATTAGTAGAGAAATTATTTTTAAAATTACTGTACACATAATTAACAAAAATCAGTATATACCTGGGCGAATTTCGTAGAGCCAAATGTGTATGATGTTGATTGTGCAAAAATTTTCCATGCTACCTGTAACCAAGGTGTACCAAAAAAATAAGATTGTTGTGACGTTGACGCTCCTAGAGAATTTTTTGATTAATTTCTTTTTCTAGCTGCCTTCTTCCTCCAAACTATTAATCATCGTTGTTGTTCTTCCTCTGAGTGTTGATGGAAAACTACGATGGTAGTGCTTCAACGACCAATAAAGATGTCATTTTTTGTGATTGTGAAAATCTGAAAAATGATGCATTTTTTTAATTTCCACCGACGGATCCTTCCTACACAGCTTTCAAAAGGTAGATATAAAATTTTGTGCCCATCTGTATTGCTGACAGAGAACAATAAGAAAACATGGCATTCTTTCTATGGTGTTCTCCGTAAGCAAATAACAATTATTTTGCATGGATCACGCACCGCCTTTTAGTGGAATTTATATCCATTGATGTATTCCTCTGTAGGTGTGGACTTAAACAAGTCTAGCATCACAACAATTTTTTTCTCTTTTTTTTCTTGTCAGAGATTCAGGTTCACCTATACTCTCCCCCACTTTAATTGGTGACACCCTCGTCGCTAGTAATAGGTCCCTCTGTGCAACAAGCCTGCAACCCTCTAAACATCAGGTCCCACACTGAACATGCACCCCCATCCTAAGGAGAGAAATATTGAGCATTATAGGGGATAAAATGGGTTTGCCGATTTCTTCTCAAGGAAGGCCCGCAACTTCTTTTCTAGCACTCTTTCCTTTCCCCACCACAAAATTCTCCAAAAACAATTTAAATATATGGGCACCACTCTTCCTGGTGGAAGAGTGACACTGCTTATTGGTGCCTTCCTCCAGGTGGAAAAAGGTACAATTGTACTGGGCTGATTGTAGGCACTCTCTTCCTGGTGGGAAGTGAGTGCCTTTTTCTGCTTAGCTGCACTCCTAATTGTAGGGCACGAAATGTCACATCTATTAGGCCTATTTTAAGCTATCTCTACCTGCATATTGTGCTCATGGTCATGTCCAACTAAACTAAACACACAAAATCAAGAAAACAATAATCATACCTATGCCTGAGGCCCTAGCTCTTAGGATACCTTCAGATTGCATTTAGAGGGCATGATGACCTACAAAGCAAAAACACATGAAAGCAGGGAAAAAATGAGTCATGTCTCCATACCTATTAGGCCCTAGCTCTCAGGATACCTACAGCTTGCATGCGATTCAAGATTTCCTACAAAACAAAATAAAATATTTTTTATGCTAAACATGACATGTTCCATGCGGTTTTTTTTCTTTTTTCTAAAATTTTTGGAGTAAGGTGCCTTACTATGGGAGTAAGGTGCCTCCTGATTTATTTTTTATTTTTTAAGCATCGTTAGTAAGGTTTCGGGGGGAGTAAGGCATCGGGATTATGGGATTAATGTGCCTTACTATGGGAGCAAGGCACCGAGAGTATGGCGCCTTCCATAATAATTTTTTTTTCGTATCCTCCTTATGTCGATGTCTGACCTAGTTTTGCAAATGTGAGGCAGTTGTGAATGGAGCTCATCGACCGTTACTCAAACATTATCTCGGTAATTTACTTTGTACTTAGTGTAGCATCTCTGAATCTGCTTATTGTTTACTCAGATTGTAACAGTCACACACCATGCAGTAAAACTTTCCCAAAGTTCCATAAGCACCTTAGGCTGGAATTCTTTCACTTGATCAGTGTTACTTCATAGACACCTCCTTATTTTTCTACTTCACACTTCACATTGTCTTGCAAAACATAAAAGAAAAATATAAACTAAAGGCATTAAAATAAAATTCTAATTAATTTTTTTTTCGTCTGTTCTGTCGTGACTAGAACAGATCTTGGCTCATTTTTTTTTCATCATCTACATCAGAGAATAGATTATCAACTACAACAATGAGAGCTAGGATTTTAAAATTAGGTGGCCAAGATAGAGAACTGTCACTGATCCACCTTGGAAAATTTGTTGAATGTGTTGTGTACTGGAACGTATTTTCTTTTCCACAGAATGAAATGATATCATAAAAACTATAATATTAGCACTATGCATTAATAAGTGGAGGTTTTGTAGGCTATAATTGAGCCACGTAACTACGCAGTCTTGTGTATAGAAATTATGTTTTAGGTACCCCTATGAAAGGATTTGTGATAGCCAACAACTTCAAACTTTTGAAACACCCAGCTCCTCATCAATCAATACATAAAAATATTTTAATCTTGGTCTGACGTGTCGCAAGAGTATTGAACTATCTAAATGCATTACAGGTATCAATCTATGTGCATCATCATTTCCTCATCATGTGCCCCTAAACGCATCATTTTTTTAATTGAGTAGCCTTGATACATGTGCATCTGAATCAAATTGATCTCCCACTCTGAGTTATTTCATAGGTAGAATTAGAGCAGCATTGTGATCCTCTATTTCTTGGAGTGAGGATAAATAAATCCCTTCACCATCATCTACAACATGTGTCGGGTGTTTAGGTGTGATGTTTTAATGAGATGCATCACTGAGATTTATGTGCTATTATTTTCGGCCACTATGAGCTCCATTTTCTATAGTGTTCTGGAACCATGTGGCCTTCTTGTAGATATTTGACATCTGATTTCTTCTAGGATCCTCCCTTTCTTTTTTAGCTATCGGTTGAAGATTTCTCATTTCCCTTTTGGACCAAGCTGATCCTCGGGAAAGAGGATACTCTCTTCCAACAGATAGCAAAAAAAACTATGTTTTTGCTCTTAATATTGGAGCCTTTTTAGTAGATGATTAATTTTTTCCCATGAACACTGCAACTAGCGTTCATTGTGTTGTTGGTGGTATTGATGAAGGTGGGGTCTCCCCCATGCCTACATCTGAACTAGTCTTCTAAAAATCATCTCCTTCTTGATCAACTAGTTTGATGCACTATAGCATGAGAAGAGTATTTTCCTTCATGGCCTCACAACCAAACTCTTTCAATGTAATGGTAAAATGTGTAGGTTGGCAAATGACTATCTGTGAGCTAGCAACCTGAAGAAAATATGGCATAGCAGTCTGTTAAAAAAACATGCTAGTTTCTGATTCACCAGGTTGCCTTAAGCGCAAGTGAATAACATACTCCATAACAAGGTGTTCTTTTTAAATTATGCTCTATCATTTTTCCTACATCAAAGAATTTACCAATATGTTGCAAAGATTCAAGCCTGTAAAAAAATTTCAATCATTAAAACTAAGCTTTTGGAGGCATAATTTCCCAATAGTTTCTGTATAAAAACACATCCCTAAAAATTTTCAATCAGACCTGGGTTGTGCTATTTCTTTGATTTCTTGAAACCATTCAAAACATGATGGAAATCCTTCACTACCTAATTTTCTAAACAAATTTTCAACAACACCATTTATTCCTACCTCTACACTTAATATGGTATAGCAGGTTCATTCCCGTATTTACCTAAGAAGCAAGTAAATTTAAACTGTTGCCTAAGGGATTTGGCCTTGACTATGTTGGAAACTATTTTTGGCCATATAAAAAGGCCCTTGGTGGACTCACACTTCTCAGGTAAAATATCTATAGGTAATTTTAAATGGGTTTTTTATCTGACCTGTAAATCATAACACTACAGTTTTGACACTCTCCAACAACGGTGCAAAAATGGTGAGCAGAAGTTGTCTTGAAAAACAATCATTTATCTTCCATAAATTATCAATCCAATAAGTTCATAAACTTATGAGCATCATGCACAATATATGCCTGCAGTGTTGGGAAATGAATCTGTATGTACCTTATTTAGTTTTGTGGGGGATGTTTGTGCATTTTGATTTCAGCCAAACCAAATAAACTAAGTGCAGAAAAATAAATAAATAAATTACAAGCTAAAATTAAAGTGCTGAAAATAAAGTGCAAAAATAAAACACACAACTAAATTAATTAAAGCAGGAAATAAAATAATAAATCTAATCTATAGAAAATAAATACAAAAATGAAATAGGGGAGGACTACTACAGGGAGTGGGCCCAAGCTCCCGCAGATAGTCCACCCGACTAGCTACGTAGAGCTTGCTCTAATAAGAGGGATTACACTCTTGATGAATTAAACAAAGAATGAAATGAAATATAATTTTTGTGTAATATTAATCATTGATTTTTGTTCATCTTGCCTACGTCTTTATATAAAGTGTAGCCAGATCTTGTTACAATAACAAATCAATCTATTCTAGTCACATAACATGATTAGTTACAATTGGTTTCTACACAGATTTTATTCTGCTATTTTAAAGCATATCCGTTCACCAAAAGGATAAATATAAAAATCCTTAGGTGTATGTAACAAATAAATCTAAATCAATGCATCCTAAAAATAATGCTTTAAGATCTTTACAAGGTCAACCGGCCAATCGGTTGATAATAATAAAAAATACTTTATTCTATTTAATAAATGCATGATTAAAATATCCCCCTTTGTCTTCATGTGCAACAACCTTCGTAGCCCCTTGGTCAACCTGGTCAATGTTGACTTGGTCATATGGCTTCTCCAATGTGGGTGTCTCCAATGTATGAGAGTGGTGCCAGTAAGGCACCTCCCATTTATGGGAGTAAGGTGCCAATAAGGCACCTTCCCATGCATGGGAGTAAGGCACCAATAAGGTGCCTCCCATGTATGGGAGTAAGGTGCTAGAGTAAGGCGCCTCCCAATGTATGGGAGTAAGGCACTAGAGTAAGGTGTCTCCCATGTATGGGAGTAAGGCACCAGAGTAAGGCACCTACTCCATATACCTTAGACATAATTAAATAGAAGCATGTCAGGTCCATTTGGGAGGTAGACTGGAAAACACCATATTAGTAGCAAAACCTGCATTTAGACATAGTTTTCACTAAAAACACCCGTTAAGCATAATACCGATTTTTCTATCAATTATATGCATAAGTTAAAAAAAATTATATCTCACATGCTAATTAAACCAGTAGTGATGCCCCTTAATAGTGTATATAAAATGAGCATTTATGGTGCTCATCACCTTTCTTTTTTAGTCTCTTTGGGAGAGGATAATGGGTTCTCTCTCTCTTGGTTGAGTCAACTGAATCACTAGACTTGGAAATGAAAGTCTCCTGAGTGAGGTTGATGGGCAAGGTTATAGGCTAGGATTCAATAGCCTTGGTAATTTTTTATGCCTCCACGCCTCTCTCTTTAGCCATATGTTCAGAAATTAACATAGCCAAACCCTGGTGAATTAGATCTAGGTATCTCTTGCTCCTCACATCCGTCATGTATTTTTACGTCAAGTGAAACAAAAATGTTAGGATTTTCATCCATATTAATCTTCTTATTATATTAAGGAACATAACATGGTAGCTCCTAACTACATCTTTATATGGTTCCAACGTAAAATAGTCCATGATAAAAATCACCACTCGGTCCCACCAAGCTTTGAAGGATTTCACACTGAAACCATTCTACTCCTTAGGGAGGTACTCGTTTTCATCTAGGAAGAAACTCAAATCCATAATGAGGGAATTTTTGTCCTTGTTGTGACTATAGCCATCAAGGGGAGGACCATAACTTTATCAATTAGGGATGCACTGATTTCAAACTCCAAGTCCCCTACCTTAACCCATCCCTCATTCCATGAGTGAGCCATACATCTCAATAAAATCATATTATAACAATGGAATTTTTTTATACAACCCAGAAGGCCACCCCTCTTTATGATTCTCTTAACTTCCTTGTTTGCATTCACTAAAACTGGTTCTAAACAAAATTTTGGAAGTAGGGACCTCAGGTTTAACTCATTAGCCTTACCCATCATAACAACAACACCCGAAGAATGAACAATTTCTTGCACAGGGTTCTATGCCAGGAGCCAATCGAGTAAGTGATCGAGGAATATTTGATATAAACTTTTAGCCAATTCGGTATTAGGGTTCCCCTTAAGAAGATATGAAGGCCATAGTACAGATTCATTATCACACTAATGACTAGACCATCCAACGTTCCAAATGTACAAACAACAATGCACCTTCCACCTCATATTAGGGTGACAAAGTCGCGTCTTCAAGCATCTATCAAAGGATAAAATCATGTTCAAGGATGAGATTTCAACCTTATTCTCCTCCTAATATTGATTACCAAATCTCATAACTTGCATAGGCCAAGATTTTCCCACGTTGATATGATGTCAGCCACGGGGTATAGGAGTCATTCTAATCATTCTTCTTGGTGCATGCAGCCTTTGAATATGGAGCCACCTCACCCAAACATGGAAAAATCACCTCACTAATATTGAAAAAGCACTAGAGGCACAGCCCTCAAATATTTAAGTTGTGTAGATGATCCAATGCTCTTCCAAATTATGAATGATGTGTGATGTAAGAACATGCCCAGTGAGAGTCCTAACAGTCACCTTTCAAGGGATGCCAACAATTAGAGGAGAAAGATTTTATGATTTTCAAACCTAATTGCTAAAAATGGATCCACCAATGAGATAGAGGTCTTCACACCAATTCATCAATTTAAAATATAATTCAAATACTAAGAGGGTAACAAGCTTGGGAGAGACTGAGTCGAGCATCCCTTAGCATGAAAAGAGCACCCACTCAATATTCCCAATCGGGCATGCAATAAAATATCAAAGACCATTAAATAATCTGATTAACTCCTTAATTTTTTTAGGTGAAATAAAAACCCCAAGAATCTATCTCTATGGCCAGTCATAGCTATCCTATTTGGGTATACCATGTGGCATCAATCATAAAGGATTGTTATTTGAGTATCCATAGGGTGGAGCATAGGGGAAATGTATCTTGAGTCGGTCTCTACTAGCACAGAAGACATTCACCAACTACATCGTATATCTACAGGGTGGAGGTAGAAGTAATGGATTTTGGGTTGACTACTACCAGTAACCAAGACATTCACCAACTACGCTACGCAATCAGAGCTTTAATATTGTGGCTATTTTATTTTGTGGCCTATAATATTTTGTGGTAGTAAGGCTTAAAAAGCCAACACTATTTTGGTCCATGATCAACTTTAGGATATTTAGCCTTCAAACATATTTTCATTGGTTGAATAACATTTGCACTAGTGGAAATTGTGTTGGCTATCAAGCATTTACACTAGCAATATTTGGGTAGCACAAACACAAAATTTAACCATTTGACTCTTTCCCACCCAAATTTAATTTTCAATAATCAAATAGTGATTGCACTAGCCACATTTTAGTGTAAATGCTCTAGCACAAACAAAATCTTAGAAGCTTGCCTTGCAGGCATGCCTCCACTCCTTATCATGATTGTGCATACTCATCCCTCATTTGTGCCCAATTTCCTTTGAACATTTGAACCTCTAGAAACTTCCCTCCAAGAAATCCCATCTAAAATTTATAAATGTGTGTATTGGAAAGGTAAAACACACAACATTCTCTCCTCCTGAAACTCTACTACTATTTATTTTGAGCTTTCATAACTACATTCTACCATTTTTAGTTCTAGAACCATAGTCTTAGTCATATTTTTTTGCAATATATCTTAGTAAGCATAATAAAGCAAGCAACAAAGGCCATTAATCAACACCTCCAACAAAGGGGTAAAGAGTGTATTAAACAACAACTATAAGGAGACATCCCATAAGTATTGGGTTGTGATATTTCCTCCATATTTATTTTTGTTCTTTTATTCTTTATGTTTTAGCCTAATCTACTCTTTTTTCTATCATAGGTAGTATATTGAGGGTTTATTTTCCTCTAGATTAGCATTCCTAACAAGTTTCTAGTATCCAAAGTACATCTTTTTTTGCATTTAGTAACTTATTATTGGGCATCTACATCACTTATTATCATTTTTAATATCTACATTTCTACTATATTTGTGACCTAATGAGGTTCTATACCACCTCTAAATAGTCTCTCTCACCTATAAACATCCTTAGTTCTGAATCCTTGGCTACTTGTTTATTTAAATCTCTAATTAAAGTATTTGAATCTCTCAACTGTAGATAGGCAATGCATTTGTCTTATCTACTATAGAACATTTACATTGCCCACATTTACACCATAATATATTTGTTTAGGCAATGTAAACACCTGTAAAACCATTGTTCTTACCTCCTATCAACTTTTTACTTCGATCTCTATCTAAAATATTTATCTGTAGATTGTAAGCATTTAGTAAAGTCTATTTTTTATATTTATTAAGACATATTAATCTAGTTCATTGGTTAAACTAGCTATTATAATCATTTCATTGTATTTTATCTACACATCATAGCAATTAACGGTCTAAGGACACTCTACACCTCTATATCTTTTAGTATTCTATAATTTATCCATGCATTGCATTGTCAAATACATTTGCACTACCTAATTACAACCAAGCAATGCAAACACCATTAGTGCATTCATTTCATGTTTTCTATAATGTTCATCTTTCGTAAGTGATCAAGGGTTCTAGCCTATTAAATCAAGAAGTTTTTTCTCTTTTCCAATTTGGGTAGACCCCTTTGTTGTTATCCTTGTCTTTGTTGTTTCTATTTTTATAGGTTTTGTGTTTGTGCCACCTGAAGGACATTTGTGTCGATTGAGTTATAGGCAGCACATTCACCATTGGGTAGTGCATTTGCCCTTGAGGCAAAATTAGGTACCCCTGTTCCTTAATCCTCCCTATCTGATTTATGTAGCTTAGCATTTGTTATATAATCTCTTTGTTTCTATTTTATTCTCTAATTTTTATGACCACTTTATTAAAGGGAAAAAAACTAAGTTTAGTTAGGTTTACTCTATTAAATCAGTTTAGGCATGGAACAATAAGAATATTTGCATTCTTAAATTCTTATTTTAGATCTCACTAGGGCTTATGTAGAATATTTAAAAACCCCTTAGGTGTTCTTTGTAATTAACACGTCAAAACCTAGTGTAGGATTATATAACATACATATATGTATATATGTATATATACATATATATATATATATATATATATATATATATATATATATATATATATATATATATATATGTATATATACATATATGTATGTATATACATATACATACATATATATATATATATGTATATATACATATATATATATATATGTGTATATATACATACATATACATATATGTATGTATATGTATGTATATATATATATATATATATATTTGAAGTAATATCATGTGTGCAAATCCCCATTAAAGAGGGATTTTAGGATCAGGCACCATATTACATTTTGGTGAACCCAACCTAGACATTTCCAATTAATCAAGATCACATAAATTTGCGTGTTTAGTTAGAAAATATTAATCAAGAATAAACCAATTGCTAGATATACTAGGGTTTACACACTACCTCTTGAGCAACCACAAAAAAAAATTGTAGGCTACATTTGGTATATAGTGGGGTTAGGATGCCAACTTCCCACATAGGGTTTCACATATACTTTAAGCCTATTGAGTAGTATAACTTGGTGGAATAGTAGGAGTTATAAGAATGAGCTATTATTTCCTCTCACGTATTATCCTAGGTCACATATCTAGGAGTGGTCATTCTCACATACCATTCTCTTCCACATACCTCAAAGTCTCTCTCATGTACAATCGTGTATATCATGAAGACTAGCTTCTTCCACGTACTAACAAGTATCTCGAAAGGGTGGGTATATCGAAAGTTTCAAGTATACCTAGAAGCCCCCTTAATCCATATCAACCTAATTAGTATCTTGAGAGAAGGAGATACAAAAATTAAAACACTTTCTTCTCTCTCTTAATACAACTTTTAAATTTAATAAATCAATCCTTCCTTCCTAACCTCACTTCATGGTTGAACACCATTATAAAACTCATAGTAGAGAATGTCCAACCTTCTTCTACATTCCCCCTTCCCAACTAACCATGAAGAAGAAACTCCTTTTGCAAACCCTAATTTTGATGAGGATGAGCACAATGTCTTAGAAAAGGTAGCTTTTGATTTTGCAGACCGTCTAAGAGACTTTATATAATGAAATAAGTATTTATTTTTGGACATCCTTAGAGATGATACTGATAATCAAAATATCTCAAATGAAAATAATCCATCAATTATCCAACCAAGTACAAGTATTTATCAAACAAATGAAAACAATGGTCAAGTAAACACTTCTAGCCTTAATACATCTATCACCACATTTATTGATTCTACCACTCTTTTTATTTTTACCATTGGAAGTAGGACTCAAAGAATCCCATCATCTTCAAAATACCACATGCTTACATATTTATTTATTTATATCATCATTGAATTGAATTATCATGGAAGAAATTGTTACAAATACATTCAATGAAGATAGTGAATAAATGGTGAAAAAGCTAATATTTTATTCTCAAAACTTAATAGATGATTTTGATGGAAATAAGCAAATGACAAATGTTTTAAAAGAAAAACTATCTTTATTTCTCAAGGATGCAAAAGATGAAAATTTTACAACACTTATAAGCTATATTCATGAAAAAATTTAGAACATGGTGGAATTCACAAAATACCATTATACTTTCATCAAAAGAATGCTTAATTATATATTTTTCATTACTTACCTTTGAGATCTTTCAAGAAAAATGATAAGAAAAGAAAGATGGCACATACAACTTGAATGAAGCTTATGTTAGCTTCAATGAGAAATCATTGAAATCAAGGTTGTATTATTGTGATGATTTACTAACTCAATGTTTAAAAGGCACATCATCAGGTAAATCATAACTAAATATGAAGAAGATAAGAGGAAAGAAGAAAAATAAAAGAAATCACACAAGGAAGGCTATTAGAAAATCTTAATCCAAATTCAAAAAGAATCATATACTGCATATTCAGATATAAACCTAAAAGAGGTGGACTGAAGACGAATATAAACCAGAGGTTCATGAACAATGCAAGGTCACATGGAGATTTAAGATAGAGATGAAGACCAATATTGAAGACTAAAGTCTTTAATAACCAAATAATGTAATACAAGAGGTGTTGAGTAATATTACATTATTTGGTACATGCTAATGTACCCCCATGGTACATTTATAAATATGTAATAGATTAGGGTTGAGTCTATAGTTTAGGAGTATGATTTATATTTCTCCTTTTATGTAAGCGTTTATGTGTAAGAAATGCACAAGTACCATGTAAGAGTGCAATATGCAAGAAATGCACAAGTGTCATGCAAGTTAGAGTGCAAGTGTAGATTGAGAGAATGTGCACAAGTTTCATATATGTAAGTATAAAAATATGTAATGTGAGGATATGCACAAGTGTCTTAGATTAGGAGTGCATGTAAAAGTGTAAGATTCATGTAGATGTGTGCAAGTATTTTAGAGTCAAGTGTCCATCTAGTATGTAAGTGGCAAGATGATAAGCCAAGAGTCATGGTACTTGTCATATGGAGAGCAATAGTCAAGTACTTGAAGAGTCATATTATTATGGCTATATTATGGATACAATGCTCCATGAGAAAGCATTCTGATATTCAAGTATTTTATTATTTTATTGTAAGAGGGAAAGAAGTAATAAAGCTCGTATACGGATTTTTAAGCAATTAATATTGTAAGTTTTCTTTATGCATAGTTCATGAATAATTTAGGCCATTTACATTCATATTTGATTATATAAGTGAATTTTTATTTCAGTATTATATAGGCCTTGATATACATATTAATTTGCTCATATATTATTCTACTCTTCATTATTGATATTTTGACCTTTAATATTGTGGCTATTTTATATTATGGACTATAATATTTTTTGGTAGTAAGGCTTAAAAAGTCAACACTATTTTGGTCCATGACCAACTTTAGGACATTTAGCCTTCAAATATATTTTCATTGGCTGAATATCATTTGCACTAGTGGAAATTGTGTTGTCTATCAAGAATTTACACTGGCAACATTTGGGTAGCACAAATATAAAATTTAACCTTTTGACTCTTTCCCACCTAAATTTTTAATAGTCAAATAGTGATTGCACTGGCCACATTTCAATGTAAATGGTCTGGTATATGAAAAATATTAGAAGCTTACCTCACAATCATACCTCCTCCCTATCATGATTGTGCATACTCATCCCTCATCTGTGCCCAATTTCCTATGAACATTTGAACCTCTAGAAATTTTCCTCCTAGAAATCCCATCCAAAATCTATAAATATGTGTATTGGGAAGGGAAAACACATGACATTCTCTCCTCTTGACACTCTACTACTGTTTTTCTTGAGCTTTCATAACTATATTCTACCATTTTAGTTCTAGAACCATAGGCTTAGTCATATTTTTTGCAAGACATCTTAGTAAGCATAATAAAGAAAGCAACAAATGCCATCAATCAACACCTCTAGCAAAGGGACAAGAAGTGTATTGAACAACAACTATAAGGAGACATCCCACAAGGATTGGGTTGTGATATTTCCTCCATATTTGCTTTTGTTATTCTATTCTTTATGTTTTAGCCTAATCTACTCTTTGTTCTATCATAGGTAGTAGATTAAGGTTTTATTTTCCTCTAGATTAGCATTCCTAACAAGTTTGTTGCATCAGAAGTGCATCTTTTTTTTGCATTTAGTAACTTATTATTGGGCATCTACATCACTTATTATCATTTTTAATATTTTCCTTTCTACTATATTTGTGATCTAATGAGGTTCTAGACCACCTTTGGATAGTCTCTCTCACCTATAAACATTCTTAGTTCTAACTCCTTTACCGCATATTTACTTAAATCTCTAATTAAAGCATTTGAGTCACTCGACTTTAGTTAGGCAATGCAATGCATTTATGTGTAGGAAATGCACAAGTACCATGTAAGAGTGCAATATGAAAGAAATACACAAGTGTCATGCAAGTTAGAGTGCAAGTGTAGATTGAGAGAATGTGCACAAGTGTCATATATGTAAGTATAAAAATATGTAATGTGAGAATGTGCACAAGTATCTTAGATTAGGAGTGCATGTAGAAGTGCAAGAGTCATGTAGATGTGTGCAAGTGTCTTAGATTCAAGTGTCCATCTAGTATGTAAGTGGAAAGATGATAAGCCAAGAGTCATGGTACTTGTCATATGGAGAGCAATAGTCAAGTACTTGAAGAGTCACATTACTATGGTTATATTATGGAGACAATGCTCCATGAGAAAGCAATATGATATTTAGGTATCTTATTATTTTATTGTAAGAGAGAGAGAAGTAATAAAGCTTGTATACGAATTTTTGAGCAATTAATATTATAAGTTTTCTTTATGCATAGTTCATGAATAATTAACATCATTTACATTTATATCTGATTAATTAAGTGAATGTTTATTTCAGTATTATATAGGCCTTGATATACATATTAATTTATTCATATATTATTCTACCCTTCATTATTTATATTTTGACCTTTAATACTATGGTTATTTTATATTGTGACCTATAATATTTTGTGGTAGGAAGGCTTAAAAATCCAACATTATTTTGCTACATGACCATCATTAGGATATTTAGTCTCCAAATATGTTTTCATTGGCTAAATAGCATTTACACTAGTGGAAATTATGTTGGCTGTCAAGCATTTAGACTGGCAACATTTGGGTATCACAAACGCAAAATTTGACTGTTTGACTATTTCCCACCCAAATCCAATTTTCAATAGTCAAATAGTGATTGCACTAGCCACATTTAAGTGTAAATGCTCTGGCGCAAGAAAAATCTTAGAACCTTACCTCACATGCACGCCTCCACTCCCTATCATGATTATGCATATTCATCCCTCATATGTGCCCAATTTCTTTTGAATATTTGAACCTCTAGAAACTTTCCTCCAAGAAATCCCATCCAAAATCTATAAATATGTGTATTGGAAAGGGAAAAAACACAACATTCTCTCCTCCTAACACTCTACTACTATTTTTATTGATATTTCATAACTACATTCTACCATTTTAGTTCTAGAACCATAGTCTTACTCATCCATTTTGCAAGACATCTTAGTAATCATAATAAAGCAAGCAACAAAGGCCATCAATCAACACCTCTAGCAAAGGGGCAAGGAGTTTATTGAACAACTATAAGGACGTATCCCACAAGGCTTAGGTTGTGATCTTTCCTCCATATTTGCTTTTTTTCTTCTATTCTTTATGTTTTAGCCTAATCTACTATTTTTTCTAACATAGGTAGTAGATTGAAGGTTTATTTTCCTCTATATTAGAATTCCTAACAAGTTTCCTGCATCAAAAGTGCATCCTTTTTTGCATTTTGTAGCTTATTATTGGACATCTACATCACTTATTATAAATTTTCATATGTACCTTTCTACTATATATATGACCTAACAAGGTTCTGGACCACCTCTAGATAATCTCTCTCACCTATAAGCATCCTTAGTTTTGACTCCTTTGCCACTTGTTTACTTAAATATCTAATTAAAGAACTTGAGTCACTTGACAGTAGTTAGGCAATGCATTTGTCTTATCTACTATAGAAAATTTACATTGCCCACATTTACACCATAGTACATTTATTTAGGCAATGCGAACACTTGTGAAACTATTGTTCTTACCTCCTAGCAACTTTTTACTTAGATATCTATCTAAATCATTTATCTATAGACTATAAGCATCTAGAAAAGTCTATTTTTATATTTATTTAGTCATTTTAATCTAGTTCATTGGTTAAACTACATATTATAGTCATTTTATTGTCTTGTGTCTATACATCATAGCACTTAGTGGTCTAAGGACACTCTACACCTCTGTATCTTTCAAAATTCTACACTTTATCCATGCATTGCATTGTCAAATGTATTTGCACTGCCTAATTACAGCCAAGCACTGCAAACACCATCAGTGCATTCATTTCATGTTTCTATAATGTTCATTTTTCGTAAGTGATCAAGGGTTCTAGCCTATTAAATCAAGAAGACTTTTCTCTTTTTAAATTTGGGTAGACCCCTTTGTTGTTATCCTTGTTTTTGTTGTTCTTATTTTTGTAGGTTTTGTGTTTGTGCCACTTGAAGGACTCTTGTGTTGATTGAGTTATAGGCAACACATTCACCATTGGGTAGTGCATTTGCCCTTGAGGCAAAATTAGGTACCCATGTTCCTTAATCCTCCCTATCTGATTTATGTAGCTTAGCATTTGTTATCTCATCTCTTTATTTTTATTCTATTCTCTAATTTTTATGACCACTTTATTAAAGGGAAAAATACTAAGTTTAGTTAGGTTTACTCTATTAAATCCGTTGAGGCAAGGAACAAAAAAACATTTGCATTCTTAAATTCTTATTTTAGATCTCACTGAGGCTTATGTAGAAGATTTAAAAATGTCTTAGGTGTTCTTTGTAATTAACACATCAAAACCTGGTATAAGATCATATATATATAGAAGTAATATTGTGTGTTCAAATCCCCATTAAAGAGGGATTTTAGGATCAAGCACCATATTTTGGTGAACCCAAACTGAAGATTTCCAATTAATAAATATCGCATAAATTTGTGTGTTTAGTTAGAAAAATTAATCAAGAATAACAAGAACAACCCCATTGCTAGATCTACTAGAGTTTACACACAACCTCTTAAGCAACCACAGAATAAATCTTTAGGCTACATTGGGTATATAGTGGGCTCGGGATGCCAACCTCACACATAGGGTTCTATATAGCATGGTGGGTTAGTAGGAGTCATGAGGAGCTATTATTACCTCTCATGTATTGTCCTAGGTCACATATCTAGGAGTGGTCATTCCCACGTACCATCCTCTTCCACATACCTTAAAGTCTCAATCATGTATAGTCGTGTATATCACGAGGACTAGCTTCTTCCACGTACTAACAGGTATCTCGAAAGGGTGGATATATCAAAAGGTTCAGGTATATATGGAATCCTCCTAAGCCATATCAACCTAATTGGTATATTGAGAGGAGATATAATAAACTAAAACACTTTCTTCTCTTTCTTAATCAATATTTAAATTTAATAAATCAATCATTTCTTCCTAACCTCACTTCATGGTTGAACACCATTATAACACTCATAGTAGAGAACGTCCAAGCTTCTCCTACATTCCCCCTTCCCAACTAACCATAAAGAAGACACTCCTTTTGCAAACCCTAATTTTGATGAGGATGAGCACAATGTCTTAGAAAAGGTAGCTTTTGATTTTTTAAACCATCTAAGAGACTATATAATCAAATAGGTATTTCTTTTTGGACATCCTTCAAGATGATACTAACAATCAAAATGTCTTAAATAAAAATAACAACCCATCAATTAACCAACCAAGTACATGTATTAATCAAATAAATAAAAACAATGGTCAAATAAACACTTATAACCTCAATACATCTATCACCACATTTGTTGATTCTACCACTCTTATTATTTCTACCATTGAAAGTAGTGTTCAAAGCATCCCATCATCTTCAAAATACCATAACATCTTGCATAAATTATTTTTATCTTAACATAAACCAACTCCTAACACAACCAATCCCCATAGATGTACTTACCTTAACCCCTTTTATAACATTCTCTATATCCAATCATGTCCCTATTACTTTAAATACTACTTCTACTAAGCCTTTTGTCTAAAATGATTTGAGGATAATATATACAACACCTTTAATATGAAACCATATGACACCACCATTGATGTCACTCCCTCAAGCATCTCAACCCTATGTTAACCCACAACCTCTCTTAATCTTACCTTAAGCACCTCCAAATCCATCCTCCCTTGAACACCAAAGCATAAATGCTAAATTACCTCCAAATCCATCTCCCTTGAAAACCAAAGCATAAATGCTAAATTACCTCCAAATCCGTCTCCCTTGAACACCAAAGCATAAATGCTAAATTAGAGAAACTTGAAAAATAAAAATCCAAATTAAATTACCTCCAAATCCATCTCCCTTGAACACCAAAGCATAAATGCTAAATTAGAGAAACTTGAAAAATAAAAATCCAAATTAGAGGAACTGGAACGACAAACGGCCTCTTTGTCTAGTCATAAATATTCTTATGACAAATTCTACAATTAACCATTAGACCCCATCGTAGCTAGTTGACCTTTCCCACCCAAATTTTAAACTCAAGTTTCAAATGTACGAAGCAAGCAAGATCTAGTCAATCACCTTACACACTTCCAAATTGCTTAAAATTACTCATCATTCATTGCTACAATAGTCGGCATGTCGACCTTTTCTGTTTTTCTGGAAGCTACGTGTCTGAAAGGGACGACTATTTCTATAAAAAGACGAAGACCTCACGTTCGTTCAACTACCCCAGCAGACGTGTTGAACAAGCAATGTATTACCTACCCTCGCCACGTTCCAATACGATTAGAAAAATGCTTCAAATTAGTTTTAAATCCCAAACATGGTCTTCTAGCCCTGAGTAGTCCTCTAAGACGGTCACATTAATAGCTAGTCCTCTTTTCACGAGCTTCAAAGATTTTGAGGGATTGTTTGTTCTTATCAGGGTCTCGGAAATGAAGGGTACTACCAGCGTGCAAGCGCTCATATTGTCTTTAATGATATTACTATGCAGGAAAGGAGGAAATGCGGCAGAGACAACCATGGTGTTCTACATGCACGATATTGTGACGGGATCAGGGCAGACGGCGCTGCCGGTCGTGACCCCGAACGGATCCAATAACCTGGCCTTCGGCTCCATAACGGTCATTGACGACCTGATAACGGAATCGGCGGATCCGTCGTCCACAGTCGTGGGGAGAGGGCAGGGGATGTACGTTAACGCGGCCCAGGATACCTCCAATTTTCTGCTGGTGTTCACGGCAGTTCTGAAGAGTCCCCAGTATAATAACAGCACCATCAACTTCCAGGGCGCCGACAGACTTACGCAGTCGTCGAGGGACGTGTCTGTCGTGGGTGGCACCGGCATGTTTAAGTCTGCGCAGGGCTACGCCACGATTGAGTCTGTCGGTGGCAGCTCACTTAACGTGGTCCTCAAATTTACAGTCGCCTTGAGATATTAGAAAAAAAAATTAGTTGTCTTTTTTTGAGTTTTGTATCTGTATTGGTCTCTTATGCTTTATCTTTAAGAATTTGCAGTGAAATGGATATTGTTTCGGAATATTTCAATGATTTACCTCCATAATTATTTTTAAATATAAATTGTAAAATGGTCAATGATTATAATTTTTTTTTTTTTAATAATTAAATGAGATTATATGAACCTTATGAATATTGTGTTATGGACCATTTAAAGGAAATAAGTCAAGAAGAAAGGAAGATGCATAGAATTAAAATATTTCTAGATAAACTCTGGTTGTGTAGAAGCCTTTACATTTTATAATTAGTTTAAAACTGATTTAAATAAATTACGCCATTGGTTTAGAATCAGATTGAATTCTTGCCATGCTAAAATTTATTTAATAGAAAATTTAACATTCATTTAAAAGATTGAAATATTTATTTATTATATAAAATTTATAAATTATATTGTTGTTTAATTTTTTTAACATTTAAAATTTAATATTAATAATATTTTATTATTTTATAAATTAGTATTAATATATATATAATTTTAGAAGGATTATCAAAGTGTTTTGAGTGATATTAGAATGAAAAGAGGTTGTCTATTGATTTGGTTTTTTTTTTGAGTAATACTTCTTATTTGGTCTTTACATTGATAAATTAGAGAAATGGATAGAAAGGATGGGAGGAAAGAGAATACAATTAGCTAATTATATAGTGAAACTTCTCTTTTATGCTAACTACTTCATTTTGATTGACAAGACACTTGACTTCATTTTGATTGATAAGATACTTGAAAGTTTAGAACAACTTTTAAAAGCTTTAAAACATTTAAACAAAGAAGTTGGGATGAAGGTAACTACTAGCAAGATTAAAATCATGGTTTTCTTTTCAACAGAATACAAATACCTTGGTTATATTTTCAAAACAAATTTGTTTAAGAAATAAACTAACACAAACAAGGTGGAGGGCATCTCACTCATTGCTAAACAAGGGTAGAAAAGCTTTGTGAGATTAAAAAATCACTAAGGTCTTTTTTGGGTTATTAGTCATTCCAAAATTGCTATATGGGTGTGACGTGTGAGCTAACAATACATCAAATTTTAAATAGAGATAAATAAACAGAAGGAAAAATTCAGATTTCTCATGTGGACTGAAAATTTAAGAAAAAAAAAAATTATACATCAAAAATTTCAACCCAAACTCTGAGCACAACCAAAAGAAATACATAAATGCAAATATCAACAAAAAAAAAAAAAAGCTTATAAACCAACTAAGATCCAATTCTTGCCATATTAGATACAAAACTAAAGGATGGGCCATACCTCAGAAAACATAATCAAATGAGTATGTTTACTTTGCATAAAAATAATATAAACCTAAAAATGTTTTGTCATAAAATATAAAACCTACAAAATCATTTGTTTTTATATAAAATAACTTGAAAAATAAACTTATTAATAAAACATCTTAAAATTTTGAAAATAGAAGACTGAGTATAATCACTTCTAGTTAGTTGTTCTCATAGCAGTTGTAACAGTTTCCTTGACTTAAAATACATATATTTAAGCTAAACTCATTTATAAAAACACTTAAATATAAGAAAATTGGGCTACTACTGTAGAAACACTTAAATATAAAAAATCATTATAGAAGGGGACTCTTTAAATCTAGTAAATATTACCAATTCTATTAGCAAGCCTGGAGCATTTCGAATATTCTAGCAGATGTGTTTAGAATTCTGAAATCAAGAGAGGAGTTCAAAGTTCAGCATATTTATTAGGAAGGCAATAAAGTGGCGGATTATATGGTCAACTTGGATCTTTCTCAGGTTTGGTTGGATAATTTCCCCCAAGACCTTAAATCTCTTGTTTTCGATGATCACGGTTAGTCGTTGGTTGTGTGTGAGGCTTGGTATGGGAGTTCCCTCTGTGGACTCTTTGCTAGATGTTTTATTCTATGTTTGATTGGATGGACCATCTTAATTGGTAATCTTCACAAGTCCTCTAACTTTTTTAGCTGACTATTGTCATTTGGGCATCTTTGTATGGATGTTGGTCAGAATTTTCTTGGTCTCAATACCAATGGTATCCTCATTGTATGCTCTTCTTATGATATGGTGATGTTTTTCGATCTTGTGATGATCTGTACTGGAGGAAAAGCACTCTGCTCTTCTGGGTACATTGTAGGTTGTGGTTTCCTTTGTCAACAAGATTCGGGATGTGGTTAAAAAGTAGATGGATATGGCAAACCCTAACTAGCTTTGCTATGATATTTTTTAGCATTTAATATCAGGTTATATTTTATGTTGGTTTTATGGAGCCCTCTCTGTTTTGTTTTACTAAGAGAGGCTTGGTTATTTTAGCTGTTGTTATCAAGTTTTTATGGTATGTTGTTTGTATGGGGCCCTCTCTATTTTACCTTGTTGAGGCCAAGGGTGGCTTGTTATTCCTACCCTTTGACTGGTTTTGATTTAGTGTTGTAGTTTAGTGCATTCTCATGCCCTATCTCAACCTATTGTAATAAGTTTGGAGACCTCAAAACCTTTTCCTTTACCAAATCAAAAAAAATTGATATAATAAAATGATAATAATCAACCACATTACAGTTCATTTATTTCAAGTAGATTCTACTTAAGGGTGCGAGTCACTATATTTTCAAGATAGATGTTTCCTTACACGGTGATGCATTCCATGTTGCTTTAATTTTCTAAAATATATAAAGAAATGGGTAACATTTTGATGTAAGGTAAGATATTGAATCAAATTTTAATATTAAATAAATAAAAAGTAACTAAAATAAAATATTTTTATAAAGTTAAAATCTTAATATTAGAAGTGATATTATTCAATGGTAAGAGTTTAGCTTGTCAAATATTAAGGAAATATTAGATTTATTTTTTGAAGTAAAGATTAAAGTAAAAAAAATTGTGGTTCCAATCCCACGGGCTTGCCCATGCACAGACAGTAGCCCAGATCCGATTCCTTTGAGTGGTGTGCCAGATTGATGATGACGGTGCAACCCCTGTGCGTCCAGCGGTCCCCATCTCACGTCGGGTTACCATGTACCAAGACGGTGGAAGTCCTGGGAGCCTTCGTAGATAGTTTGAACCCTACCAACTATGCTGGTAGTTACTAAAAATTGTGATTGTAACCATTGCTTCTATATATCAAAAAATAAAAAATAAAAAAAATTGTTAAAAAATGCATGTGTAATTGTCAAGATATTATAATACCATGGTAATCATAGTTAGATGTATGTGTAATTGTTAAGATGTTAAAAATTCCATGGTAACATGGTTATGGTTAAAATGTAATATGGGTCAGATTTGTTTCAATCTATTAGAAGTGTAACTAGTGTTTTGAAACAAGTTTTTTTAATTTCAATTATTAAGAATTAAACTCATGAAACATATTTATAGCTTGTGTGTTTCTTTTTGTTTATATAAAAATATATTAAAATCATTTGCATTAAGATGTAAAAATTATTATTATTAAAACAAATAGTACATGAATTTTTTTAAGCACTTTTTATACTTCAAATAGAATTTTCATATATTATATTAGAGTTTTAGTATTAAATAAATCTATACAAAGAATGTTACACGTATCTTTATTCAAAAATCATGATATTATCACTTGTTAAATGACCATTTCTCAATAAGATGAATTACATCAAATCAATAATATTTTATATATGTTACCAATGCAAAGATTATAAAGAACTTGTATTGACTTTAGTTTAAGATTTATTTTATCATTATTGATATGTGACACTAGTTTTATTTGTACTTAGGTCAATCATTTCTCTTTGCTATTGATTTTGGTAATGTTCTTAATTTTTTTTAAATAAGATGTGCTACCAATAATCTAGGTGAAGAATTCAAAAAAATATTATGGATGTAATTTACATTTTAACTAATATGGAGAGGTAGAGGTGGAGTATGCATGAGAAAAGAGTGGAAGAAAACATAAGCACTTCTTAAATGGTTGGCTTAAAGAAAGAGAAATATCTCTTGTAGCTATAGTTTTTCTTATGTTAGAATTCACCATATTTATTATTATAGAACTATGTCACATATTTATAAATAAAATATATTATTTAGAAAAGAAAGAAATATAGCCTTCATAGAAAAAAGAACAAGAAATTGTATCATTTGACAATCATAATCCCTTATAAAACAAATAAATGAATCTCTAACTGATGAGAAAATAGGGGTGGAAATATCAATCCATATAAAATACAACACCCTCAATATCAATTATTAAAATCAACTATTAGATAATATTAATAATATTACTTAATCACCTTACAAGGTGAAGATGGGCCCAAAGGGTAAGTCTAATAATCATAGTACAAATTTGGTCATGGCATCAAGTGAAGATTAATATTATCTCAACATCCCCCTTTTTTCTATAGGAGGACTTGAGAGAGATAATTTTAAATAATATCCTTCATTAACAAAATTCCCTTTATTCCAAGTTAATCTCGTAATATGGTAAAGGTCATATCATGCAAGGCATTGGCCAAGATATTTGTATGTTGATCTATTAATGGTTCATAAACCAGGTCAACCATCATTTGTGACAAATGTGGTATGACCAAATCTCAATGTGCTTAGTCTATTGATGCTTCACTAGATTGCAAATAATCTAAATAGTACTTTAATTTCCATGAAATAGAGTAATGAGGGATTTCTAAGGAATAACTAGTTGCTCAAGAACCATAAACATACCTAAATATACTTCACTCCCTAATTATCACTATAATATTTTACTTTCATGGAAGACAACAACATAAAAATTTCATTTAGAACACTAATAAACGAGTCTAAAACCAAGATCTTCAACCAAATATACATTAAAAATACCTACAACACAATAAAATATCTAATACAGTAATGAATAGTCATCTAAAAATATCCTTCATGTAGCAAAAATCCTCTTGATTTTCTTCCAAATGATTCATACAATGGTTGTATTTATTTCAAACTATATTTGATAATAAATACAATATCCAATTAAGTGTGAATGAGGTAAAGAAGACTCCCCACCAAATACTAGTAGATAGCAGCACTAAATAGCAAAGTGAAGAAATTAACTTGCTTCAACTTGGATGTAAAATGAGTGTGAGCTAAGTTATAACTCTCCATCCAAAATAACTACAAAATATCCTAATCATACTAATTCTAGGATAGATAAATATTTGAAGAAGACTACACAATCTAAATGCTTAAAAAATCATATAGTAGTCTTAAATCTATCTCAAAGGAGTCTTAAACTCGTAACTTTATCTCTTGAATAATAAAATCTAAGCTATCAATGATGACTAAATCATTAACATGTAACACAATGATTAGAATCTAATTATAAAAATATTCAACTAAGAAAGAATGATAAACTCCTCTCATACTAAGACTGAAGTCCCTTCTTAAGTCTATACAATGACTTCTAAGCCTTTATACCAAGGGAATAGGTCCATCTTGTATAAATCTAGAAGATTGTTTCATCTCTTTCTTCATCTATATGTATGTATGTATATGTTTTGTGTGTGTAGATGTGTGTGTGTTTTTTTACTTTCCTCTTGATATTCCCTATGGATACTCCCTGCATTCATTTTATGACATCCCACCATTGTGAATCAACAATAGAAAGGATCATTGAAAGGATTTCATTTGATCCATAGAGATAAAATTCTCAATTCAATCAACTCCCTCTTTTTGAGATAATCCTTTAGAAATAAGGAATGATTTCTGATTTTCAACCTATCAATACTAAACTTGGTCTTGTACACATATTTAAATCCAAAAATATTCTTTCCCTTAGGTAAATGTACCAAGTTCCAACTATAATTCTTCATGAGATAATCACACTCCATCTAGATTGCATCTTACCACTCAAGACATTCCTTAACCTAAGAATAAGTGGTAGGGTCTCCAACATCATCCGCCTTGATGAACTAGGACCATGGTGGGGGCTTCTAATGATGCTTCTATTATAAAATAAACTCTATATATTGAAGAATATTCCAATCCAACTTGGGTGATTTATAGGATAATGTGGATCAACAATCAAGAAGGCACTATTAGAAGTTATCATATGAACTAAAGAATCCATCATATCATCAAATATTTAAAGAAGTATCCAACACTTTAACATAAGACATAGAAGGATCACTCTCTTTGGTCAATAAACTTGATGATATAATATTAATAATAGAACTAATATGAACTAATTGACTAAAAGAATGATAGCCAATATCATCCATAAGTATGTTGAGTAAAAGTATCATTAAGAAACAAACAAGGAAATAATCAACAAGGAGAGTTAGAAGAAATTTAAATTTACCTAGATATGGAATCTTCTCAAACTCTACATCATGAAAAAAGATGGCATCTTATTCTATTGCGTCATAAATATGATAAGCCTTTGACTATTCATTGTAATTCATAATAATATATCAACAATACTTCAATTAAATTTTATTTTACTTATCCTTAGTAATGTGAGCCCAAATATCTAAACTGAAAATCTTAAGATGCAAAAATTCAATGTTTCTACCCTATCCACCACTCATAAGGAGTCACACTCTCGTTTGAATAGGTTAGTATCCTATTGATAACATATATAACATAATACATAACGTTACCATAAAATTTTAACTCGATGTATTTGACATGCATCATACAATGAGTTATTTCCATCATAGCTCTATTCTTTTGTTCTACAACTTCATTTTTCCAAGGAGTGTAAAAAGTAATCAACTATTAGGTTGTTCCATGAGATACAATAAAATCCTTAGAGGCACTATTAGGAAACTCTACCACCAACCATTCATAAGCATTTGATCTACTATCCATTCTAATTTTTTGTCAATGCCTTGAAATAACTAAACTTTCATTGTTGGATTTGATGATGTGAATCCATAAAAACTAGATAAGTCATTAATAAAGGTGAAAAAAATACTTATTTTTAGAAATAGATTGTCTTTCCATAGTCCCATAAATATTAGTATAAGAAATATCTTAATGCTAAGAGGCATGACAAGCTTTTTTATTAAGAAAGGCTCACGATGATGCTTCCCCAAATTACATCCATCATGCAATCCTCTATTGGATTAATAGGTATAAGACCCTCAATCATACCAAGATAATTTATACACTTTAAGGATCCATAAATATTGTTCCCTTAATATTGGCTCTATTACTTATTGATATCATCTCCCCTATCCATCATAGGAACAAATATATTTTGATTGAAACCGAAAGAGGAGAGGGAACCCTTAATCTTGTACGTCTAATTCATCTAATAATAAAATATTGAAACAAATAGTATAAATTCATTATCAATTCCATTAACCATAGATCTATCAAAAATTAATACCTTCTTGTTAGTATATGTATTGTAACAACTCAAGGAAGATTGGGCCTAATACCCAAAACATGAACTTTCTCAAAAGCAAAGTAACAACTTATCACATTATAAAGACCTTGATACTTTTAAGGTAGAATAATCATTAATTACTATTGTGTCATCACTATATTGATATCTATATCTATATAAAATATGATAATGATTGATCATATGTCTTATTACCTTATAATCTACAATTTACTATTAAGAATATAAATACAACCGATAGGCCAAATAGATAAAATATAGTTAGGAGATCTCACCACCATTATCATATTCTTTATTAATGAAGAGGAAGATATTACATCCAATTTTATTTGTAGAATCCTTAAACTTCTTAATTTTGACCTTACAAGATTCAACTTCATTCCCTTCTTTCGTACCAAACTCACAAATAGTTTTCTTTGAGAGTTTCTTAGAATTATCTTATTAAGTAGGCTTTTTAATTTATATTTATCACTTGTGAGTATCCTATGCATGATATTTAACTTATGAGATACTATTTTTTAATAAGTATAAAGGGATCTTAATGATGAACAAGGTAAGTGAAAACCACATCAAGAGCAAGAGGAGCATGCATAAAAAATACATGTGAATCATATTAAAGAATATGAAAATGAACTCAAATTCAATAGAAACATTACTAAGAATAATATTGATGTTGCTAATAGGATATTGTGGTTTTTTATTAACAACTTTGATATGTCCTTGCAATTACTTGAAATGACTAATATACTATTTGATGGTGAGCTATGTTTTAAATCTATTAACTTGCATGTCACCTAATATGTTAACAATTTATTAAATTTATCCTATAAATCATTGTGATCATGATGATCTTGGATATGTGTGTACAATTCTTAGTCCATATACAAGAAAATACCACCATAAACTTCACCTTATTTTTGCATAATCTCTTATTTCTCAATGATATATGTAGAGTATGGGATGTATTTATCCTTGTACATCCAAAATCTATTACTTTGAATAATGTCCTTCATATTAATCTTCCATAAAGGATAAACTCTCTCGTTGAGAGTAAGAGTAGATGGTTGTTAGTCCATTTTGCTTCAACATAGATTTCCCTTTCAAATAATTAAACATGAATATAACATTGGTGCTAATGCAAAGAGCTCAAAATCTATGCTATTTAATATAACGGCCCACAATTATTTTGCATGCTATAGATATGACCTCTAAAATACTGCTAAAAATAAAGAAAATCAAAATTTTGAATTTCCCACCAAATTGCTTTATTTTACAGCTTCACATAATATGTGGATTCCACTAATGTGCACCCTCTAAAAAAAACTACTATATGTATGAATGGATAAATTAGGACAAAATTTTTTTGATTTGACGTGTACATATACAAATAGGAAAATTTTGGTTTTTTTCAATGTCTTTACATGCTTTCACAACTATGGAGGTACCACATCAAACATGACTATCTAATTTAGAGAGAATGTATGAGGGACACAACAAAAAATTACACTTATAGCAAAAAAACAAAGATACAACTTCCAAAATATAGCCTTATTTATAATAAAAAGTGCCCAAAATAAATAAATTTAAACTTTTGAATATTTCCTTGCTTCCTTTTGGAGCTTTGCATAACATATGCAACATATTGATTTGTATCCTCTAACAAATCAAAACCTACCATGTGCACAAATAATAAAATAAGCAATGATAAATTGCATTATTTTTTTGACATGAATTCATATATTAGAAGAAAAATGGATTGTTTCAACAAGTTGGAAAGCCATATTGAATTTATATGCACCGTAGCCAAGACCAACCAATCTAGACAAAATCCATGAGGACCACACCAAGAACAATAATACATGATGATAAATATATTTCCAGTAGTTGCACACTAATTATAATCATGAATGACGATACACCAAATGTAATCGATCAGTGAAAATGGTGTTTAAATACCCCTAGTAAGTATAAATAATTACATAATCATTCACTAAAATAGATTAAATACTAGGATGTAATAATTTTAACCTTACAAGTCTAATTATGTCCCATAGGTTTGCAATAGAACTTATCTCAATATACAATATTACCCCTTGGGCTTACACACAAGATTACATCATACAATGCTAGCCTTGGCCAATGAGAAAATCGCAACCCCCTATAGTTTAAAGTGAGGGGCTAAAGGAGAAGATATTAGAAATATTTCCCTCATAATAAAAGATTCACTGGGATGGTTCATTTTAATAAGAGGAAGACCCATTAGAATATCCCTTATTACCTAGAAGAATGTCTCCTATACTCTTAAGTTAAGTTTTAATATTTTTAATATGATTGGCAATTTTTAGTTGGATGACCTTCTATCTTACAATATAGACAAGTAAATTTTAACTTCTTTGAAAATTTTTACTTATCTACAATATGTCCATGCCTCATAGCAAAGTAGTCAAAATAGTCCAAGCAATTCAAACCCTTGCCTTTTGGGATGTGGTTTTCCTAGGCTAGATATGTTATCTACATACCCACTCTTGAAGTTGAATGAAATTCATCACTAGATGAAAGGATGGATATCTACGAAAAAATAATGTGAGGTAGCTATTGAACCCATCCATGTGGATGTAATGAAGATAAACATACCTCCTTGAAGATGTTGGAATATATGGTGGTTAAACTTCTCTCGAGGCCATTATTGATTTTTTACTTGTATTGATTATATTTTTCCTTTGCCCCATGTAAACCTTGAAAAATATGCTTTTGTAAATTTTTATAATATTTTATTCCTGAAGGCCAGTCTCACAACCTTGACCTAAAGGCAACTTGTATTTGGGTATAAATACCCCTTCATACCAACATTTTTATAACTAGTTGGATTTTCCATTTAGTGATATTATTTGGTGTCCACAATCACCCCATTATGTTTTGTATTATTTGTAATTGTGTATTCTTTTCTTGAGAAATATTGAGTAATATTTTATTCCATTTATTTCTAGAAATTGCTATGAAATCCAACATGGTATCAAAGTAGGTGTGAATCTTCATTACTCGATTGCTTCTACTAGTATGTATTTTCTTTCAAGCTTATCTCAAGTGCAGCTATTAATAGAGCAAGCTAAAAAAAATCTTTTGAAGGATGATGGCATAATCTATTATTAAAAACTCTCATTAGACTTAGATTACAAGGATATCACTAGGATTAGTAGACTTGCTCTTGGAGAAATATACATCCATAGGTTTGTTTTACTCTCATTGGCACTCAATATTGTTTTGTTTTAAAATTTATGACCAAAAAAATGCCCTAGTTTTAGGATGGAGTTTTTTTAAGGTTTTTCAACCTCATTTATCTTTTATGGATTTTTCCAAAAATATATTTCTTTTTATTTTCTAATATTTTTTGTCCAACAACAATATATGTGAGAGGGTAGATTACTTGGCTACTATGAAAGAAGAAAAAATAGACTATTTTTTTACATAGACCCCTGATGCTAGAAAATTCATAGGGTGGTTTTTATGTTTAGCAAAGACCTCCCATACACTTGACAAAGTTGCAAAAATGGTCTAACAAATTTTCTTCTACATAGGTACGATAGGATATCCTAAAAGGGTTATGTAGGGAAATCCATGATAAATATGGATAAAATATTAGTATTTCTAGGTTCCTTACAAAATTTCGAGGGGTCCTAGTTTAGCATTTTTGCTCATTTTGCCTCCAAGTACTCCAAATTTACATCCAAAAAATTTTACCACTCTAAAATTTTAATAAATTTGAAACAAGAATATTCCAAGAAATATTCCACAAAAGGTGGAAAAAACAAGTGCACATGCATGGTATTTTTAAGGCACTACATAGATCACATACAAACATTATGGAGAAAGTTAGAAACCAAGAGAATAACTAGACTCTCAAATCATAATAAATATTACGTCCCAATTTTATGATTAGTCATAGATTATGCACTCAAGTGAGATCTATCCTTTAAGAGATCATTTCATCTATCATGATAACTTTTTAAAAAAATCAACTTATTGGAAACATCCATAATGCTCTCTATGTAATGAATGAGAAAACAATCTAGAGACATGGACAATAACTAAATTGTAGAGTTGTTAACAATTTGTGTTTAAGACTTGAAATTTAATGTGATGGTTATTGTTTATTCTTAATGTGTTTAATATTAAGGTTTATCCATGAGATTGGAAACTTGGTTTATGGTGTGAATCTCATTGTTTCTTATTGTTTTTCTTAAACTCTTTGAAAAAATGATAAGGTTCACCCAATATATTGAAAGTTTTCCTGACATAGATCTTTGCACCACTTGCCTTAGATCTCTTGAACATGGGATGTATATTTTTAAGAGCTAAAACTAATATTAAAAAGTTAATGCATGTGTGCATTGTTTTAAACTCCATAAAGAAATGTAGAGAAAGAAAACAAATTATAAAAACAAAATTGCATTAGTATTATTTATTAAAAATTATTAATATTTATAATATGAGTATTTAGTCATACAAAAATCAAAGAAACCTTGGCTTAAAAAATGATTTAAATTTTTAAATGTAGTAGAGTCCAACATTTGCTATGATATTTTTAAGTGTTAGTGGGAGTAACTCCACCCTAAAGAGCATAAGCTTTGGATTTATCATGGTTGCATAGTCCATGTTTGCAAAGTACCTGTATAACTTCAATTTTATTCTTATTGTAGACCAAGTGTACATGAACATGAGTGTTGCGTAAAAGTTGAGAATGTCAACAAAGAAATGAGAAAACAAAAGATATATTTCTATTTATTAAGGAAATATAAAAACTATGTAGGTTGCAAAATTAAGAAAAATAATATTATATTAATTATGTGTATGTAGTTTCAATTATATAGGTTTTTAGTTTATTGTTGTCTCATTTAGTCTTTGTGTTATTAATTGATATTTAAAGTTAAATTAAACTTATCAAATAAAATATATGATGTATGTTCTATGAAGGGTATTATAGTGGTATGTCTTTGGGTTTTCATCCAAAAGACCCAATATCAAAACCCCGGTACAAGATTTTTAGACCCTTTCAAAACCCATGCTCTACCCTAAAAAAAAAATTCCTTGTTGGGACACCATTGTGGTATGGTTTTGGGTTCTAAGCCCAGGTTCAAACCACTGCATAAGGGACCAAGACCCTTTCAAAAACCTATGCTTTATCCTAAAATTTTAATCCCTATTGGAACATCGTAGTGGTATGTCTTTGGATTTTCATCTAGGAGACCCAAGTTCAAACCACAAAAGGGATTGAGACCCTTTCAAAACTCATGTTTTACTCTAAAAAAAATTCTTGAGAGGGATACTATAGTGGTATGGCTTTGGGTTTTCATCCAGGAGACTCAATTTCAATCTCCAATACAAGGGGACCGAGACCCCTTTCAAAAATCCATGCTTTATCCTAATATTTTTTATCCCTATTGGGATACTATAGTGGTATGTCCTTGGGTTCTCATCTAGGAGACCTAGGTTCAAACCACTGCACAAAAAACTAGGATCCTTTCAAAAACTTGTGCTTTACCCTAAAATTTTTATACATGTTGGGATACCATAGTGGTATGTCTTTGGTTTCTCATCTAGGAGACCCAAGTTCAAACCACTACACAAGGGACTGCAACTCTTTTCAAAACCCATTCTTTATCCTAAGTTTTGTTATCCCTATTGAGATACCATAGTTGGGTTCTCATCTAGAAGACCCAAGTTCAATCCACTACACAAGGGACTGAGACCTTCAAAAACTTGTGCTTTACCTTAAATGTTTTTTACCCTAAATTTATATCCTATAGGGGATATTATAGTGGTATGTCTTTGAGTTTTCATCCAAATGATCCAAGTTTAGACCCCGATACAAAGAGACTAGGACCCTTTTAAAAACCTATGCTTTATACTCTAAACTTTTAGTCCTTGTTGACACCATAGTGGTATGTCTTTAGGTTCTCATTCAGGAGACCTAAGTTCAAACTACTACACAAGGGATAAAGATCCTTTAAAAAACTTATGCTTTACCTTAAAATTGTGTCCTTGTTAGGACATCATAGTTGTATGTCTTTGGGTTTTCATCCAAGAGATCCAAGTTCAAACCACACAAAGGACCATGGCTCTTTCAAAACCCATGCTTTACCCTAAAAACTTGTGTTTCCTTTGGGACATTATAGTGATATGTATTTGGGTTTTCATCCAAGAGACCTACATTTTATCCTAAAAATTATTATCCTTGTTGAGATATCATAGTGGTATGTATTTGGGTTCTCATCCAGGAGACCCAAGTTCAAACCACTACACAAGGGACCAAGACCCTTTCAAAAACATGTGCTTTACTCTACAAATTTTGTCCCATGAAAAATATTGTAGTGGTATGTCTTTGGATTTTCATCCAAAAGACCCAAGTTCAAACCTTGGTATAATAATATTGTAACCCCTTTAAAAACTTGTGCTCCCTAAAAATTTTACCTAAAGGGATAGGTTGGTTAATAGTGTTCAAGTGCTTATTGGTGGGTTGCCTTAGAGTGATTCCTTGGATGTTCGAGGGTCCCGATAACTTCGTCTTTACCCAATGGACCAGGGTTTATAAAGGTTCCCTATGCAACAAACATATATCTATATAAATGTTAATGAAATAATTACCTAATGTTTCTAGTGGTATTAATTGTTAAGTTTTCAAAATCAATGGATATTAAGGTTGTGGTTCAAACAAATGTCACTAGTTATAATTATCACTAATCATAGATCTCATCAACAAGAAGTTTGTGGATTTCAAGTAAATAATAGATGATAAATTTTAGTGAATAATAAAAAAAAAATGAAATGATTTTAATTACTTCCACGATACCAAAACAGTTTATGGCACCAAGAGCTTTAATTCAAGATGGGTTATGGTGCACAACCTTACTTTCATTTGGATTCAAACCTTGGACCTCCTATTTAGAGTTTTAAATTTTAACAACATTCAAAGAAATAATTGTTCAACAAAGTCAAAAAGCTCATCATCCTATTATCATCATTTCAAATATGTCTCTTTTTTTTTTTTTTTTTTTTTTTTTTGTTGATTTTGATGAAAAAAAATTCTTATTTTTCTTATTCTCAACTCTTTCAAAAATTTTATTAATAAATTTACTTTTAAAGTGTTCCCATATACAATCCTAATATCTATGTAAACTTCGTTATGTACACCCATATAGTTAAGGCTTTGGGTTTTCTTTCGGGAGACCCCGGTACAAACCACCGTGGGGTGTGTGCGTGTTAATAAGCTTGTGTACAAATAAATAAATAAATATTACTTCTATTATACAAAATTAAAAATAAAAAAAAATATTTATTTATCTAAGTTGAAAATTCTCATTTATTTAATTATTTCTTAAAAACATGTGACATACATTTACAAATATATAAATAGTGGACATACATTTTACAAATATATAAATAGTGGACATACATTTACAAATTTATAAATAGTGGACATACATCATTGACACAACCTTACAACAAAAATAATGGATGGAAAGAGACTCTCAACCCTAAACTTCATCATAGAATTTCTCACACTAACCTAATAAAAAAACTCAGGATTGAAACTTAAAAACAAGTGAATATGTATGATTTGGATATATATAAATTAAATCATACATATTCAGTTGTTTTTGGGTGAATTCATTATTGGTTCTTATAAGAGAGGTCCAAGGTTCAAATCATGGCATGGGTAAGTGTGTGAGGGGTGGGTGTGTTCATAAAAAAAAAAAAAATCTCAATAATAAATGGTTGGGTCCTTTTTTTTTACCTAGGTGTTGTAGGTGAGTTGGAGAGGAGAGGGAAATCTTCCAAGGGAGGTCCCAAGTTTGAATCTCCACCCTGTCAAAAATTTGAATTGGGTATCCAAAATCGAATTGATAATGTTAGTGCGGGTAGGGTCGGGTGCGACTCCCGAATGACTTTAACGGTGTAGAACCCTTGATCGTGGTCTCTTAACCAAAGCAGCCCCGCAAGGAGTTTTTTTTTTTTTTTAAATAAATCTCATTAGAATTCATACATCATTAAAATTCATTATAAATATTTTCAAGTCGACTTAACCAAAAAAAAATGTTAGGTATCTTATAAAACTGTCATGAGACATGACTAATAATAAACAACACAAATATTATTTTAAGATTCTTTATTGGGTTATATAGTGCATATCAAGGAGTCCATCTCTTCAAAATATATATATATTTTTTTTTTTTTTTTTTTTTTTTAATTAATTAATTAATTAATACTTTTTATGATGTCGGGTCACATTACCGATATTGCAAGTGGTGTCCTTGCCGGTAGACCATACTCAAAGGACATCTCTTCAATATTTTACTAGAACGAATTTAAAAACTAAATAAAAACAAAATCAATTTGCAAAATATATACAACAAAGCCATGATGGTACCTACTCTTCAATGATTTATATGTAGGAATTCACTTGTTGGGTTTCAATCCTGAGTTTTTTTTAGGGTCTTTTTTATTTGGAGTAAAAATTTATCTAGGTGGAGCAGAGGTATAGTGATAGTTTTGTAAATTTGAAACCGATCTCACATAAATAATATGATGAAGAATTTATCTATTCCCTATTCCTTGTTAAAAAAACATTTTCTAGGTAAACTTAAGAATAATTTTTAACTTGTGAAAGCTTTAAGAAAGTACTTTAATCTTCTAATTTATATTTTCTATCATACATGAAATATTTAAAATAAGTATATTATTTTTTTCCCTTTGAAAAAACTAGTAATTTTTATTTCAAAGTTAAAAAAAACTAATGATATAAGTATTTTATATCTTTATATAAGTTTTACTAAACAACTTCGTAAGACAAGCTTTTAAGGTGAGCTCTTAGGGTTTTTTCTTGTGTGAGCTCTTAGGGTTTATTTTTTTCTTGTGGAGCTCTTAGGATTTTTTTTTATTTTCTATGGTTTTTAATGGTCCTCACCCTTGGTGGGCCAACGAATAGTGCTCGAGTTGTGGGGGATAAGACAAGTAAAAATGGAACCCATGGAGCATCTTAAGAAATTTATTGGTGATTCATGAGTCAATCAGGGAAACATGTTTCCTTTAACCAACGGTATTTTATAAAAACAATTAAAAGTAGTAATAGGAGAGAGGTTCATACAAAGGCACAAGTTGGAAAATAAATGTAGGAATCTGATAAAGGAAAGGACACTAAAGTAGAGCAAGCATGAAGAAATGGGTGTTTTCCTTAAGCATAATTAATTATTGTTCTTGAAATAATAGAAGAATTAATTGTAGAAGATATTGTGTACAAATCCACCCATGCTTTGATATGCAAATTTATAGGGTTGAGATCGTCCCACCATTTCTTATACAACTGAGCAAGGAAATATTGGGACCAATAAGGAGAAGTGGATATCTTACTTATTCTAAATTGATGCTTTGTAGCTAATTTTATAATGATATCAAATAGGAACAAGGTTTTTGAAGGGGGACCATACAACATTGGAGTGACAGGTTTATTCATGCAACCTTGGTGACCCGTGTTTGATCCTCGTGTGGAGCCATCTGCAACTGCAATATGGTTGAAGTTCTTTTCTCTCCTGCTTGAATTTTAGAGAGGATATCCTTGGGATGATTGGTAACCTTCTAGGCACATACATAGGAATATCATGAGAAATGGTAGAAGGGGGAACAATGGCATGGCAAGGATATGTGTGGAGATGGACCTAGAGAAACTGCTCCTAGCAAAAATTGAATTAAGAGTGGGAAGAAATACATTGATACAACAAGAGGATTACGAATCAATTATTTTTAGGTGCAAATCTTACCATGAGTATGGGCATCTGATAAGAAATTATCTCAAAATAGGGAGAGAGGAAATGCACCAACTTGATCCCAAAAACCCTCCCTCGTAGAAGGAAAATGATGAAGGGTTTAAAGCAGTAACAATGAGAGTCCAAAGAAATAATTATCAAGCAAGAGGACAGAATCCAACTAAAGCAAGAAATATGAACCAATGCCGATACTGAAGGACATCTTCTAAAAATATAAAAAATTTAAACTAGATAATCCAATGGAAGGGCAAGAGTCTTCAAAGGTGGAACCAGTTAGTGACATGGGCCAACAACAAGAAAGAGAACAACGGATTCACCAGGAGTATATCCCAAACCCAAAGGAGACAAATCCTCCCAAACTCTAACTGATTAGAATTATAAAAGAGGGAAGTAGAGCCAAGATAATCAAAAGGTTATGATACAACAACAAGCATCAGAGAAATCTAAGCCTCAACATAATGATATGTCAGGGGCTTGGGGAGAGCAACAAAAACACTAGAGAGATCCATGTTCCAGCAAAATGATATGGCAATACCAACAATAGTGCATGTGCAAGATCAAAATCCATAAAAATATATCATTATGGGAGTGGCAAAGAAAAATAGAGAGAAGCCAACACTAGGAATCAACCAGGTATAGAAGCAATCGAAGAATGTGAGTTCACAAAGGGTGGGAAGAAAAATAAATAAGGAAAAAATACAAGGAGAATATATGAGAGAATTAGAACTAGTGATGTCAATTTCCAATTTCTACAATACAGAGTGTAGACACCAAAACAGCACCAATCTGATTATGTGACTGCAAACACTGATCACTTTGACACACACAGCCCCAAGGGCAGCCCCTAGAGGTTAAATAAAGGTCCTAACCACTCTCACAATAGTTTTGGAAGGTCAGAGATCAATTTAGCACCTTCAGGCACTTTGCTCAATATCCGTTCCACCCCGAGACGGATTCAAACTAGGATCCGCCCCACCCCAAGACGAATTCTAGATTCACTCCAGGGTGGGGCGAATTTTAGGTTTGATGGGTAAAAAGTCAAATCTTGACAAATGGCAGCTCAGATCTGCCACTTAATGCTTCCTTCATCGCAGGGGAGTGTGGGTGAGCATTTTCGAGCATTAGAGGCTGTTACAAGGGGAGTCATGAAGTCCTTATTCAGGGAGGAATCTCCTTCCCCCTGGGAAGGCATGATTGCCAAGTGGCACCTCTGCATGCCCATTTCAAGAGACCTCCAGGTCTATAAATTGGTGAGTTTCCTCACCCAAAAATAGGGAGAAGAGGAGCATTTTAGAGCAATGAAGTGCTATCATTTTATTGTCATACCTCACACCTTTTGGATTTGCACCTTCCACATCCTTGATTTCCTTTAGAGGGGAGGTCATTGGGTGACTATTGGGAGGACGAATCTTGGACCCAAAACCCAAAATTTGGCCACAATATCCCACCAAATTTGATGACAATACCATACAAGAGGTTTTGGACCCATCCCAAGTGGATTGGTACCGAAATCAAGCCTCAAACGGTGGGCGGCCTACCCCATGGACGCCCCCTCTCACACTGCCACAATCCTAATCGCCCTCTTTCATAGTGATGGGAATTATATGGTATATTTGCTTTCTTTTATTTTTAAATTCAATTCTATGATGCTTAGATAGGTTTTCATTTGAATTTCATCTTGTTTTGAACAATTTTGATCATATTTCTAGCATTGCTCGCTTCCACTAACCTACAGGTAGCATCATCAAATTCCTATTGATGGAGGCAAAATTGGGAAAATCTGACCATCTGGGTCTTCCCAAAATTCCCCTAATTAGCTAGCCCCAAGTTTTCAAGTCTTTTGGAGCTTCCTATGTAGGACATTGGGACAGTACCTTTTCGGAATTTTGTTGTAGGTGAATTCGTCCCACCCCGGAGCGAATTCAAATCGACGAGGAATTTTCTGACTGTTATTTTTTCAGGACCTTCCTGGTGGTATCTTGATGCCCCTATAAAAATTTCAAAGCATTTGGACCTGTTTTAATCATAGTTTAATTCAATTTTCTCATTCACTTATCCTAGGCTTGGGGATTGCATGTTTTGTTCTATCCATAGGTGCTACTGACCATTTCTTGTTCCTTTGAACGTAGGGTTTGGACATCGAAGGAGAATCGAGGATTCAAGACTCATCAACACAAGTGGCGGTGACGTTTGGTCCGCCCATTTTACATGTGGGCACGCGGAAGAAGGAAAGGCTATCCATGGATGTAACCAAGAGATGGATTTAACGCTCCTCGCCCCTGAAAAGGGAGGATGCAAATTGTAACCGAGTTGGGAAATACATCAATAAAAGAGAAGGGTTGTTATTTCATTTGGGTTTCAATTTATGCTTTCTCCATTTCATGCATTTCGAATTCCTAGGAATTAGCGTTAAGTCTAAGTTTAATTTGCATCGCATCTTCGCTTTCCTTTTTGCTTTCGTATCCTCGTGCTTCCAGTGGCGATCATGGTGGGACTCTATCCTCTACATTTTTGGATAAAAAATTTGATCAAAATTTACCTTGCTTGCAAGTATATTTCTTTTTTGGAATGCGGGACTGCTGTTCATTCCAGTTTGTGGCGAACATAGAACTGTAATTCGTCTCACCCAGGGATGAATTGGAAAGCGCCCCACCCTGGGACGAATACAGTCCTGTAATTGGGTCCACCCCAGGATGAATTCCAGTCTATGAAGTTTCCAGGCAGAAACTCAGGACCGATAGATGCGGGTAGAGAAGAGGTAAGGATTCTGCGTTTTCCCTATCATTTTATGTTTTTAGTGTTCCTTTTTTTGGGTTATTTGTTTGCTTAGGGAAAGTTTTTCTTTTTGTTGTTTGCTTGTTTCCTTTTGAAAAATAAAAAGAACCCCACACACCACATGGCAACTTAAAAACCAAGGCGCTGGTCATAAAACCCCAGCCCTTGATCAAGACCAATGGTGGATTTCATCACCACCTTGGCTTGAATTTTGCATCCATTACCCCGATCACAACTATTGCTAGACGTAAATCCTGATGAAAGCTGACCGAGTGTAGCTGGGGTGATTCCCAACACACGAGGATAAGTCTTCTATGGTAGGTGTCATAAATAGGGTGATTCCCCTTCCGTACCACCTATGTTCCACGTACCATCTGCTCTCACGTACCTATAGTTTCCCTCACGTAAGGGCGGGTATATAGAGAGGTTGGTATATCGGCATGGCAATGGTATATCGAAGGGGCGACCAATTTTGGGAGTCATAAGAGCCCTCATTTTGCATTTAAACGTTCTTTACAAAAACCTTCAAAAACCTTCAAAAAAAAAAAACAAAAACCAAAAACACACTAAACCAGGTCTAGGACACACTCTCAACCTTTAAACGAGATAATCACTGCTTGTGTGTGTGTGTGTTCATTTCTATTTAGTGTAGCAAATAAAAATCATAAACGAGATAAAAATCTACATAGCCTGTAGGAAAGCACCACCATGGTGTACACACGTAGCCAAGCCCAATCAAGGGAAGAAGCTACGAAAAGTGTACAAGGGGGCACAAGTCGCCTCCGCTACAGCACCAAGGACTTGGTCATACCGCCTTGGCGGCCCGACCCACAAGAGAGTCCACATCAGTCCATGTCAATATGGAACTATAGGGACACCCCTTTGAGGGACACGCCCATTCATCATAGCCCCTTTCAGGAGGAGTCCTTACACATGGCACTCAACATAGACAAGAAAGCTCCCCTAGAAGCTCGATATGAGTGGCAACCACATAATGAAGTGCTAGAGTGACATAGTGTCCATGAGGAGAGGCCACATGATTATGGCATCCCTCCTTTGCCCCCCATCACTCTTAGAAACAATAGACAAAATCCAGAGCGCAAGGCTCTTTAGACCGGGAGAGCTAACTCTGCCCGCCCCTTTCACACATATGAAAGGGAGCACGAGGAAGATCCCTACCTTCCTCAAGAGCAATATACAACGTGGGAACCATGCGCTTCCGTACCAGCTAGATACCATGGTCACCCATTGAGGCCGAGCCTCGGGTAAATGTCACCAACCTCGACATAGGGAAGTGACCCATTGAGATCTCGGATCATCACGATCGAGGTAAGTGTATAGGAGAGGCATCTAGGCCTCCTAGGCTCAATATGGCGGAGCAAATTGACCTGGCAGTCGCCAGACATGCCACCCGCCAAGCACAGATCACGCGGCTTGAGCAAGATCAATAGTAGCTAGAACATTTATATCACCTTAGCAAAGAGCGCATTAGGCACCAAACAGATGAGCTGCTACATAACCCGGTGCCTGAGAGGGTTCCAACCCCGCACACCCAAAGAGCGGAACCATATGCGAGGCACAATCCCTTGGTGCGAGATAGGTCCCCGTGACCTTACCAAGTGCTGCCTCCGAGACCTCCTAGACCTGAACGGGAGGCCACTCCCTGGAACAACGATGGGTACCCTCCATAGGGACCCACCTTGGGTCATAGGTCTCGCCCAGAGACTCCTCAGGTAGCTTACGAGGAGTATGAGCAAGAAGATGAGTGGGCCAAAATGCCCTACCTAGGCGGAGGAGTTGCCATCCGGCCACCCCTTCAGAGGCCTCAAGTCTCCCATAACCCACAACGGGAGAAAACCAAAGAGGAAGAAATTAAATCCTCAGATGCATATAAAGCGTTGCTAGAGCGTCTAGAGTCTGTGGAAACCAAAAATTTTGGGCCCCAAAAGCCCACTTTATGCCAGCTCCGTAGTCATCCTATGCATCCGTCAGTGCCAACACCTCCTTACCATGAACACTTTAAGCTGCCTTAGTTGGCAACCTTTAGAGGTGAGGAAGATGCTCAAGAGCATGTGACAAGGTTCTTGAGCCAATGCTTCGGCATTCAGGACAATGATGCTTTGTTATTGAGAACATTTATAACCACATTCGTAGGCCCTGCCTCGGATTGGTTTACTCAGCTACCAAAGCACAACATTAACAATTTGGATCAATTAGTGGATGCGTTCCTCGAATGCTTCACCTTCAATACTAAGAAGAAGGCATCACTAAGTGACTTAGCCAGCCTCAAGCAGTATGAGGAGGAGACCATGGCGGCCTACGGGAATCGATGGAGGACTTTGCTTTCAAAGCTGCCCTACCTCCCTCCTATGTCCGACCTCACTCAGATGTTCTCCAAAAGTTGTTTGAGATCGATCTCTATGCTATTGCAGCTGCAGTAATATGCCACCCTAGAAGAAGCTCTGGCACAAGCCAAAATTATTGAAGAGATCAAAATACAGGATGGCGAGATAGCCAAACCTAAGAAAAAATAATGGACTAAAAACACTAAAGCTGGGACTATGCAACAAAAACCCGCTGCGGTTAACCAAGTTGCAATCAATGTCCCTAATCCTGTGCAAGCAACTCAACCTCAAAAGGCTAATTATCAGGCAGTGCCTCCTAAAAACTATGATAGAGAAAATCAGAGGCAAGAACAGGGTTAGCAGCGTCGCCCTAGGTGACAATTCACACCCTACATAGAGTCCAGGGACTCCTTGTTTGACCGCTTGTTGGTGGCAAACCTGATCAACCTGCCAGAGATTCAGACTATAGATCCCAATGCACCCAAGCCTAAGGGATATAGAGAGGACTTGTACTATAGGTTCCATAGGCGGCAGGGACATGACCTAAATGCTTGTTGGAAATTTAAGGGCTTGGTGCAAGACCTGATTGATAACAAGACCCTGGCGGTGGATAATCTCGTCACACCAAGTAATCAACAAATGGAGGTCTTCAAAGACCCCTTGCCTGCTCATGCTCCGTAGGCAAAGACCCTACAAGTTAATGAGGTTACATAGAACTGCCCCATGTAGGGGTATGTAGGGATGATAAGTATAGTGACTAGGAACAGGAGGTATCTGAGCACGAATACTCCTACGACAGCTGCAGGAGAGGTGCCAACAACGTCCCAACCACAACAACACCTTGCACAACCTCCTCTACCTAAGCCGATGGCCACACTTCGGACCAAACTCACTCAGAGTTTGAGGACCACATCAGCTAGGCTCTCCATATACGAGCTTATACAACAATCTATACCCCATCGGGAAGCTCTAATGGAGATTTTGAAAGCCATCGAGTTGCAGCCCCACGAGACAAATTCTTTCAACAACTTTGTGGGGCATGTAAAATGATGCACTGAGCCGGTCATCACATTTCGAGAAGACGAATTGAGATCAGTGACTGATGACATGGTGGATCCACCCCTGCACGTTATCGCGTGGGTCAATGGGATCCCATACAAGAGGGTGTTGATAGACACTGGCTCATCCAGTAATATCATCACAACTGTGGCCTTAAAGCATCTGAAGTTGCCCGCATCTCACATCACAACTTCCACCTACACCCTGCGAGCATTCAATGATGCAATCTGCTCGATAGTTGGCACAATAGTCCTGCCAATCCAAGTGGGACAAAAGACCATACCTACATTGTGCCACATATTGGAGGGTGAGATGGCCTACAACATCTTGTTGGGCCAGCCGTGGATCAGGGACATGAAGTGTGTCCCTTCGATAGCTCACCAATGTTTAAAGTATACATTTGAAGGGGAGGTGCATGTAGTCTCGGCGGACTTAGAACCCTTCAAGTATTGTAATGCGATGTAGTTGATGCCGCAATCGACCCTGCCATCAACGCATTTGGATTTCTAGTTAAATCCATCTAAACAGGGTTCGATTTCGTAGGCATCCCCATTAGCAAGTTCTTCAAAACCCTAGTTGGGTTCATCTTCATTGTCTGGTCCTCCACCAACGATGCCATCTATGGAGACCAAACAAAAGGACAAAGGGAAGAAACCCTTGGAAGAGGCAAAACCTTTGGAAGAGACACTGCCATCAGTATCAACTATCTCTATGGAGGAAATGCCTAGCCAAATGGAAGTCGAGGCTCCTAGTCCGTCGACATGGAGTGGACTCAAGGAGAACTTCCATTCCCTCCCCCTCAACCACCAACGATCAACGTTGAAATGGCCAATACGGGCCTGGGGGAGTATCTGGTGTGGAATATTGTAGCAACACCCGCACTAGAGTCCATGCAGGACATGGGGAGACCTCGCCTTCCCATTGGCACTATTGTCCCCCTAGGCTACCCGTCGAACCAGACAAATTTTGTGTATGGGGGCCTTGATCATGGCGTTGCACCATGCACGCAAGAGGACGAGGATGAAGAGCCTTTTGCTGAAAATGTAAATTATTTGTCTAACCCAGAATTTGCTCCGAGATACCTTGGCCAATGCAATTGGCACGGATATGGGTTAGGTAGATATGAGCAGGGGGTACGTGTTCTTTGCCAACCAAGATACCAAATGTCGTATGACAAGTCAGGAGTAGGGTTCAACCACCCCCTGCCCTTGGACATCTTGGTAGAGAACATGCAAGGCCTAGGGATAGGCAACAAGGGGGGATTGGCATCAGATCCATATGCCAACCCTAATACCATATATATGTTGAGGGATTATCTTCCATTAACAACAATCAACCTTGTTGGCCATAGCAATCCCTTCCCTTCGCTCGAGAGAGGAGAGAGCTCGAGAGCTCATTTTTAGGGAGAGTCTAGACAATGGCAAGAAGGGTCCTCAGAGGATGAATTGGAATATGAGGTAGCACCATGGGACCCCTTCGAATCAGATAACAATCACTCACAGGTGATCCCCATGGATGACTATCAATAAAACCTCTTGACAATGTTCCCCTTGGATGCTCTTATCAAGCAAGCGCCACTCCAAGGAAATCAAGTCCCCCTACAGAGAGCGAAACAACCTCAATGGGGCCAGATCAATTTGCTTGAGCAAGGCGAGCCTTCAATGCCGCAAGTAGTCGAAGCCAACGAAGGCCTTTGGATCTTCGATAGTGATTATGAAGACGAAACCGAAATGACGTATCTTAATCACATGCGACAAATGCGGTGACCATACCCCTTGGAGATTAACGACTTGTTCGAGCAATTAAACATAAGGCTTGGGCATGAATGGTACGTAGACCCAGCACGGTGGGACCAAGTGTTGGATCCACTACTCTGGGCATACAAAGCATACCTTTCGCCCAGAGACCCTATAGTGCCATCCGTGTCGAGGGGAGACCCTATCTTCTTATCCACACATAGGGCCAATCCATTCGTGTTCGTCCCCCTAGAGCCAGATCCAGAGCATAGAGAGCATCCAGGATGTCCAAGCGCCCACACCCATGGTAATGGAGACCAAAATCATTCCATCAACATGATCTCCATTGATTTAACTACCCCCATCCATAATCTGGCCGATCCAGCATAGTCATTGTCTCTAGACATAGATGCCATCGACTAGGATCGTGTCAATTCCCCTCCATCCCCATCCGAGTACTGGCCTTTCGATGAAATGCTTCATTTTACCCCTGGGCCAACTCAGGATATCTGCCATGTTGAAGAGGGACCCGAGGTTCCTAACGATGATCTAAACTCAGCAAATGATATCCACTTGATCCCAACTCCACATCAGTTGGAAGACGGATCCCACATGTCAGTCAAGGAAACGACTGACGTAGACATTGGCTCAGATCCAATGAATCAATAGATCATCAAGCTAGGGGTAAGCTTATCCCTAGAAGAGCAAGTCGACTACATTACCCTTCTCAAAGAGAAGAAGGAGGTTTTTGCATGGTCATACAAAGACATGTCGGGACTAGACCCGCAGCTAGTCATGCATAATCTAACACTTGATCCGACAGTCAAGCCAGTTAAGCAAAAACTACGTAAGATGCACCCAATAGTGGCCTTGATGGTCAAATATGAATTGCAAAAGTTGTTGGATGCACAGTTTGTCATCTGCATGGATTATCCGCCATGGCTATCCAACATGGTGCCCATCAAAAAGCCTGACGGGAGGATTCGCATATGCACTAATTTTCGAGATCTAAACAAAGCGAGTCCTAAGGATGATTTTCCCTTGTCGAGCATCGACGCATTGGTAGACGCTACAATGGGTCACGAAATGCTTTCCCTCATGGATGGTTTCTCGGGATACAATCAGATTTGTATCAATCTCGAGGACCAACTAAAAATGGCGTTCACAATGCCTTGGGGAACATTTTGTTATAAGGTCATGCCTTTTGGCCTTAAAAATGCTGGCGCCACCTACCAACGTGCCATGACATACATCTTCCATGACTACATGCACAAGACTTTGGAAGATTACATGGATGATTTGTTGGCCAAATCTCTTTTGCGCCCAAATCATCTCGGTGACTTAAGCAAGATCCTCGATCACCTCATGGAGCATAAAGTCATACTGAATCCCAAGAAGTGCATTTTTGGCGTCACATCTAGAAAGCTCTTGGGTTTCATAGTCTCAAAATGAGGTATCGAGGTGGACCCAAACAAAGTCAAGGTAATCCTTGAAATGCATCCCCCAACTACCATCAAGCAGCTTAGAAGCCTACAGGGAAAGGTCACGTCGATCAAGCGCTTCATAGCACAGCTATCTGACAAGTGCCGACCAATGAACAAATTATTGCACAAGGGGATAGCATTTCACTGGGATGATGAGTGCCAGTCAGCCTTTGACGACATCAAACGATACTTGGCTTCACCACTAGTATTGGCACCACCTAGACCAGGAGTGTCATTCTACTTATACATCTCAACTACTGAGGTGGCACTAGGAGCCATGCTAGCCCAAAAGAATGAACTTCACAAAGAATAGGCTACTTACTATCTTAGCCGCACCCTGGTCAGCTATGAACTTAACTATGCATACGTCGAGAAACTCTGCTTGGTAGTGGTGTTCACTACCAAAAAGCTATGCCACTACATGCTGAGCAACACTATGTATGTTGTGTCTAAGGAGAATCCATTGCAGTACATGATGAGTCGTACTTATCATAGTAGTCGCACGGTGAAATGGATCATGTTGTTGATGAAATTTGACATAGAGTTTATTGGACAAAAATCCATCAAAGGATAGGTCATAGCCGATCAACTAGCAGAGGCTCCTCTCGAAGACGATCAGCCTCTGGTCATAGAACTACCCGATGATGGGGTCTTCCATGTCTCAGAATCGCCAGATTCTGATGAGCCTAAGTCACAGGCCGACATAACCCTATTTTTTGATGGTTCTAAATGTGAGCAAGGTGGTGGCATGGGAATAGTATTCTTCACACCGTAGGGCACTCCAATGCCTCTGTCATTTAAATTAAATTTCCCATGCACCAACAATAATGCAGAGTATGAAGCCTTGCTCATAGGTCTTCAGACAACAATCACCATGAACATCAAACGACTGAACATATTTGGTGATTCGCTGTTAATTGTCAACCAAGTCAAAGGGGTATTCCAATGCAAATGCCCAATTCACGAGGCCTACAAAGCCCTTGTGGACAAATTCCTGGCAAAGCTTGAGTGGTACGACATCGAGGCACTCCCTCGGTCATCGAATCATTTTGTGGACACTATGGCCTCCTTGGGGTCACTAATCCCGCAAGACCTTTTCGGTGATATGACAACCATCCAAGTCAAAACATTATCACAATCCATGATGGACCATGCAAGTTCGACTTGACGCCGGGAATCCACATGATCCAGATTGAACCATCCTCGGATAAGTTCTCTCGAATCCACGATCATCCGAAACATGCCAACTAGGGGTCCTTGTTCTCCCCTACTCCCATTAATAGCAACACAACGCTATTCTTACAAGTTCTTTCCCACTCAACATTTTCTAGGGATGAACTTCAAGAGGGATTGGTTGTTCATACCATCGAGGCTTCTGATCAGTAGGATTGGTATTCACCCTTAAGGGACTACCTCAAGTTAGGTAACCTCCCACTTGGATTGACGCATGCTACAAAATGAGCATTCAAGCAGAAAGCGGCCAAGTATGTCTTGTTAGGAGACATTTTGTACCATCGTAGCTATGAAGGAATCCTCCTTCATTGCTTGGACCAACAAGAGTCCACTTGGGCGATCGCCCAAGCGCACGATGGTACGTGTGGTGGCCACTTCAGTGGTATGGCCATCGCAAAGTGCATTCTTTGCATGGGCTATTATTGGCCATCTTTAGAGTGAGATTGTTGCACATATGTCAAGAAGTGCGTGAAGTGTCAACATCATGCCAATTTGATGCACGTACCTTCCCAGGCCTTGTAGATAGTCCAGTCAGCTTGGTTGTTTTTGCAGTGGGGTTTAGATCTAATCGAAAAGATCTCCCCTGCGTCGTTCGGTCGTCACACGTTTATCATAATGGCCACAGAGTATTTCACCAAGTGGGTGGAAGCAGTTCCGTTGACCTCTACGACTGGACCCCGCATTGTGGAGTTCATTTTGCATAACATCATATGTTATTTTGGTATTCCATCCAAGATAATCTCGGATAATGGGACGTCATTCAAGAACAAAGACGTGCGTGCTTTGACCACAAAGTACAAAATTCAGCACAGCTTTTTGACACCCTATTATCCACAGGCAAATGGGCAAGCAGAGGCATCAAACAAAATGCTAGTTGCTATCCTCAAAAATACCATCGTAGATAGTCATAAGGATTGGCACATTCAGATCCCACTTGCCCTGTGGGCCTATCGCACTAGCATTCGGACACCCACTGGGGCAACTCCATTTTCATTGGTGTATGGCTCCGAGGCAGTCATGCCTCTCGAGTTGGAAATTCCTTCCCTGCGCATATCAATGCAAGAGTTCATCGATGATGACACCGCATGGCAGGCCCGATTAGACCAGCTTACGTTGCTTGATGAGCGACGCGTTAATGCTCTCGAGCATTTGCGTATCTATCAAGAGCAACTTAAGAGAGCATACAACATGAAAGTTCACCTACGGGACTTTTAGGTTGGTGACTTGGTCTTGAAAGAGAACCAACAGAACTCTAATTTGTTGCCCCATTTAAGGGACAAGTTCATGAAAAAATGGTTAGGTCCTTATGTCATTGACAGCAAAATAGGCCCTGGAACATACCGGCTAGCCTCTCTTGATGGAATCAAGGAACTAGAACCCTTGAACATCAGTCATTTGTGGCCATTCCACATTTAAACGAGCCATAGCCCAACCCCAAAAGGCTCCAAGGATTCCTACAATCGCTTGGTCAATCCCAAAAGGCTCCAAGGATTCCTACAATCGCTTGGTCAATCCCCAAAGGCTCCAAGGATTCCTACAATCGCTTGGTCAATCCCAAAAGGCTCCAAGGATTTCCACAATCGCTTGGTCAATCCCAAAAGGCTCCAAGGATTCCTACAATCGCTTGGTCAATCCCCAAATGCTCCAAGGATTCCCACAATCACTTGGTCAATCCCAAAATGCTCCAAGGATTCCTACAATCGCTTGGTCAATCCCCAAAATGCTCCAAGGATTCCTACAATCGCTTGGTCAATCCCCAAAATGCTCCAAGGATTTCCACAATCGCTTGGTCAATCCCCAAAATGCTCCAAGGATTCCTACAATCGCTTGGTCAATCCCAAAATGCTCCAAGGATTCCTACAATCACTTGGTCAATCCCAAAAGGCTCCAAGGATTTCCACAATCGCTTGGTCAATCCCAAAACGCTCCAAGGATTCCTACAATCGCTTGGTCAAAAATAAGAAAATTCAAAAACAACAAAATCATCAAAAATAACAAAAAAATGTGCATCTCATTTCTATGCATGATCAAAATCATCACAACAATACAAAACTCCATTGCATCTCATCCTCATACTCACAAAAATAAGCAAATCCAAAAAAAAAAACAACAAAACAACAAAATCATCAAAAAATAACAAAAATTTGCATCTCATTCCCATGCATACGCAAAATCATCATAACAACATAGAGCTCCTTTCTGCATCTCACCTTCATATTCACAAAAATCAATCCCTCAAAAATACAAAAATATATAGCTGCATTCAGCATCAAACCCATACATTGCATATTTGTGGTCATAAAGGTCGAAGCACCATAGACTATCATTACTTGGCAAAACCATCATTTTCACATTTTGTTTTCCCACTTTGTCAATAGCTCATCACCTATAACCGCCATTCATGATATTCTCCCACATCATAGTCAGTTATTTTGTATCGAGAGTTTTCGTCATTCAGTCGTCATTAGCTTTCTAGCCACATACTGTACCAAGTCAGACAAATTTTATGAAGGTAGAGTTCTACTTGGATCACACCTTGTTACGTAGCGTCCCAGCACAAATTAAAACACATAAAAATTCCCAAGTTGTGTGAATGAAATATGAAACCTGCAAAGTAATCCAGGTCACCATAAGTGAAACGGTTATCTTGCTCATCCCCCTGTGCGAATGACCCCAAGAATGCTGAGAGTTGGCAAAAGGACAAGCATCTTCCCTACCCAATTCCCTAAGAATCCCAAGTTCTCAAAAGTTGCAAACATCAAAATTTTGCAAACAGTCAAAACTCCAAAAAAAATTTGACATCACCACCAGAGTGCATACATCAAAAGGCACAGACAATAGTGATTCTCATCACTCGAAATTCAAATCCCTTGCTCAAAAAAAAAAAAAAAAAAAAAAATATATATATAAAATATATATATATATATATAAATAAACAGTGATTTTTATCACTACAAAAGAGCAAGTATCCCAATACAATTGAAGAAAATAAGGGAGTCGAACTTGAATCCCTGGAACTCTCAGCATTCCGACAGGTCATGAGATGAACCTTAGTACCGGTTTGGTTGATAGCCTATCGGTCACTCGTGGCAAACCTCCCGCATGATGATATATCTGTCGCATTAACTTGTGTGCAGATCAATGTTTGCATGTGGATGAGCTAGCTTATGGTATCCTAGATCGCACCATAGATTAATCTGACTAAATACAACAAAGGAGTCAGTGGAGCTAATTAGGTGATCCTCAGTACGGGTTTGGTTGACGACCTATCTGGCACTGGCGGTATCCTGACAAATACCACATAAATGAACTCAATTGCACACAAAGGGATGTGAAATAACTTGGTCAAAGACAAGTCCGATTCATACCTCATCCAAAAATCTCGTAAGATAAAGTACAGTCGTGGCTAGTGAGTTAAAACCATCTGAGTCTCAGAAAACCTTAGCTACATTTCTAAAACCAACCACGCTATCTTTCATCCTCGCATTGCCATCAACAATCACCAAAAAAAAAAACCCCACAAAGGTCTAAACAGTCTATGGTGCTCTCGCCAAACAACACAAATTCAATTCATCCATTACATTTGCATATCCTGAAAGTTAGAAACATTTGCATTTATCATAACATATGCATCCACCAAAATAAATTAACATGCATACATCCATACTCATCACTCATCATGCATAAAATCAAATCATCACTCGCATAAACAAAATAAAGTCATCTGTATATATCATCAAAAATGCCCGTAGAGCTACAATGAACCGGTCCTGTGACCCCCAACAAAAAATAATGACAACAAAAGCAAAAGCAAAACCACGCTTGGACGTTTGGCATTCAGATGGGAGAAAAGCAAAAAAAAAAAAAAAAGCACTGTCCCACCCTATAATGAATGCTCAATAGGAATTTTCCCCACCCGGAACGAATCCAGAGCAAAAATTTCAAAAAACAACAAAAATTGGACAAAAATGCACCAAAACAGCTAATAAACTTGCCCGATGAGAGTGCTTTGGCACTTGACATTCCGGGCATGCAAAATAGATGTCGGGGTCACAAATCCTCACTATCCTACTCCCTAAGAAGGCTACCATATCCGTACCACTCCACGGGAAGATGGATTTTCGAGAATTTCATCCCCAAACGGCGTCGCCAAAAGGGCCAAAACCCAACCAAAAATAGCAATAACATTGCCGAACGAAGGCGCCTTCATGCCTGACATTCTTGGAATCCAAAACAGACATTGGGGTTACAAATTGTCACTATCCTACTCCCTAAGAAGGCTACCATAGCCGGACCGCTCCACGGGAAGACAAATTTCTGCCAATTTCAGCTCCAAAAAGCGTCACAAAAAGGGTTAACACCCACCAAAAATAGGTCTAAATGTCAGAAAATTGCACACGCTTAACGCTAAACCATCTAAAGGCACCCTTGCACAAGTCATCTTGGGTCAAGCGACTCGTCACTTTTCTCATGAAGGTCATTCCCTCATCGATTCGTCGCTTGAGGGGGTAGTCACACTTAGTTACCAATCAACAAATACACACCCAATTAAGGAATGGCATGCATTCGAAGAATCATTGACAAAGACAAATCATGCTCTCGCTGGGGCGATAAACAAGCAATAATCACAAGCTGATCAAATCACTTGGCATTTCGTGAATCATGAACTCAAGGTTCTCACGAGACAAAAGGTTGCGCCCGTTGCCTATTCATGACCGATCAATATCCAAGATCAAGTAACACCTCACCGAAAAAGGTTAACACTTGAATTGAGTTCCTTCGCTCGTCAGAAGCAAGGATTCAAGAATGCATGCCCTTTCCATACTTGGGGCATCAAAATTTGGTTAGGTTACTGAGAAAACCTAATCATTAGTGCTTTGGTTATCTATTTTTTGCTCGGTGTTGTGCCATGCACAACGCATCCCAAAAAGGGGCATCTATAGACACCAAAACAGCACCAATCCGATTATGTGACTGCAAACATTGATCACTTTGACACACACAGCCCCAAGGGCAGCCCCCAGAGGTTAAACAGTGGTCCTAACCACTCTCATAGCAGTTTTGGAAGGTCAAAGATCAATTTGGCACCTTCAGGCACTTTGCTCAATATCCATTCCACCTCGAGATGGATTCAAACTAGGATCCGCCCCACCCCGGGACGAATTCCAGATTCGCTCCAGGGTGGGGCAAATTTCAGGTTTGATGGGAAAAAAGTCAAATCTTGACAAATGGCAGCTCAGATCCGCCACTTAATGCTTCCTTCATCGCAGGGGAGTGTGGGTGAGCATTTTCGAGCGTTAGAGGCTATTACAAGGGCAGTCATGAAGTCCCTATTCAGGGAGGAATCTCCTTCCCCCTGGGAAGGCATGATTGCCAAGTGGCGCCTCTGCATGCCCATTTCAAGAGACCTCCAGGTCTATAAATTGGTGAGTTTCCTCACCCCAAAATAGGGAGAAGAGTAGCATTTTAGAGCAACGAAGTGTTGTCGTTTTATTGTCATACCTCACACCTTTTGGATTTGCACCTTCCACATCCTTGATTTCCTTTAGAGGGGAGGTCATTGGGTGACTATTGGGAGGACGAATATTGGACCCAAAACCCAACATTTGGCCACAATATCCCACCAAATTTGTTGACAATACCACACAAGAGGTTTTGGACCCATCCCAAGTGGATTGGTGCTGAAATCAAGCCTCAAACGGCGGGCGACCTGCCCCATGGGCGCCCCCTCCCACACTGCCACAATCCTAATCACCCCCTTTCGGAGTGATGGGAATTCCATGGTAGATTTGCTTTCTTTCATTTTTGCATTCAATTCTATGATGCTTAGATAGGTTGTCATTTGAATTTCATCTTGTTTTGAACAATTTTGATCATATTTCTAGCATTGCTCGCTTCCACTAACCTACAGGTAGCATCATCAAATTCCCATTGATGGAGGCCAAATTGGGAAAATCTGACCATCTGGGTCTTCCCAAAATGCCCCCAATTAGCTAACCCCAAGTTTGCAGGTCTTTTGGAGCTTCCTAGGCAGGACATTGGGATAGTACCTTTTTGGCATTTTGTTGTAGGTGAATTCGTCCCGCCCCGGAGCGAATTCAAAACGGCAAGGAATTTCCTGACTGTTATTTTTGTAGGACCTTCCTGGTGGTATCTTGATGCCCTTGTCAAAATTTTAGAGCATTTGGACCTGTTTTAGTCATAGTTTAATTCAATTTTCTCATTCACTTATCCTAGGCTTGGGGATTGCATGTTTTGTTCTATCCGCAAGTGCTACTGACCATTTCTTGTTCCTTTGAACGTAGGGTTTGGACATCGGAGGAGCAGCGAGGAGTCAAGACTCATCAATGCAAGTGGTGGCGATGTTTGGTCCACCCATTTTACATGTGGGCACGTGGAAGAAGGAAAGGCTATCCATGGATGTAACCAAGAGATGGATTTAACGCTCCTCGCCCCTGAAAAGGGAGGATGCGAATTGTAACCGAGTTGGGAAATACATCAATAAAATAGAAGGGCTGTTATTTCATTTGGGTTTCAATTTATGCTTTCTCCATTTCATGCATTTCGAATTCCTAGGAATTAGCGTTAAGTCTAAGTTTAATTTGCATCGCATCTTCGCTTTCCTTTTTGCTTCCGTATCCTCGTGCTTCCATAGAGCCTCAATGATTATAAACACATGGAATGTTAGGGGTTTAAATAGTCACCCTAGACAATTGGTTGTTAAGAGAATAATTTCAAAAAATAACCCAAATGTGGTTTTGTTGTAGGAAACTAGAACCTCCTTAGAGGCTATGCAAAATATTGCCAAGAAATATTGGGGGTAGGGAGATTTTATGGCCCAAGCCTCTTAGGGATTTTTAAGAGGAATAACCACTTTATGGAATAACAAATCATTCTAATTGATGGACTTGGCTTCAGCTAAAGGAATCCTCATGACTAGACTCAAGGAGAGGGACTTTGGAGTGGTATGAATGATAATTATTTTTATGGTATGATAGTCGTGCAAGCTCAAAAAATTCAATGGAAGGCAATACAACAGATGAGAGAAACCCATCAAGAAAACGTTTGGATAGTGGGAGGGGATCTAAATGCTAAAATGTTAGTGCAAGATCAAGAAGAAGGTTTGACCCAATTAAATGAGAAAGATAGAATTTGTATGGATTAGTCAGAGTACCTAGATTTGATTGACATAACCCCACTGTGATGCAAAAACACATGGACTAATAAAATATAAGGAAAACTCTCAATAAAATCCATATTAGATATGTTCATGTTAGCTTTTTATGTTAAATACTTCGATGAAAAATAAATGCAAGATCTAAAAATAAAAGTACTATATCAAATATAAAATAATGGTAATATTCTAAACATGTAAAGCTCATGAATAACTTTTGCAACTACTCATAAAATTGCCATTAAGAAAAGCTCACAAAATTAGTATTTGATATAGAATGGAGATCTCAAATACTCCATACTTCATACACTCTTGCTCTACATTATGTCTTGTGTCACTCTACATTATATTTTGTGACACTCTACATTATTCTCTTCATTGCATATAACTCTCACTCATAGACACACATATATAGTAGAATGTGACTCTTCATATGGAGAACTCTTAGCCCTCACTCTTCTTGAGACTCTTCATTTTCCTATTCTATGGACTCATGTGCATATGGACTATTATGCACATTTACATTATTGAATACTTTACACACTCTAATAATACTTGTGCATTTATTACATTGCATAAAGTAAATACTCACACTCTAATATAAGACACACTCCTAATATATTGATGTACCCAAGGTGCTACATTAGCATGTACCAAATAATGTAATATATTCTAACAGTTCCTTGTAGGGGAGAGAGTCTCCATCCTTTGGCACTGTCAATCACAGATACTAAACTAGCTAGTATCTGGCCATTTTCTAGTAACTATGTACATAGGAAAAAAACCTTAGGTCAAGAATTGCCCTTTTAGATTTGATAATTTTTTAATCCAAAATAATGACTTGCCAGAACTAATGAAATAGTGGTAGCAACAAGGAAAACCAGAACATGGGATATCACAATTTTAGGTTCACTCCATATGAAAGTTTGTTAAAAGAAAATTGAAAAGATGGAGTAAATTTTAGTAGTCATATTTCCAACAACAGAGAGCAAATATTTCATTTTAAATGCAAGAAATAGCAAAAAGGATATGCTCATAATCTATCTCTAATGAGATTCTCTACAAAGAAAGTATTTTTACAGAAGAGGAAGAAGAGTTAGACAAGGAGGAAGCCTATTTGAGACAACGAGCAAGAATAACCTAACTGTAGGAGGGATATAGGAACACAATTTTTTTCCATCACTCAGCCACAACATGCAATCACCATAATCGGATTGATATCCTATCCATAGGAGACAAAAATAGGGAGACTACTACCCTAGGTATGCAAAAAATTGCAAATAAATACTTTTCAACTTTATTTATTGTAGAGGTCCGAGGTATAGACCAATTGGTTCATCCAAACCCCATAAGAGGGGCGGAGGTCCAAGGTTCAAATCTCGGGCCTCGTCGGACTAAACACTTGTCCCTTTCCTGGTGCTTTCAACGGCCTAAAAGGTTTAAAATGATTGTGGCATGGTGGTTATAGGGGCGGACTGTGCGAAGATCTGTGTGGCGGCTTCTAGGGTGGACAACACAGAATCATCGTAGCGACCATAAAAAGCTGGACAGCCTGCCCGGATTCGTGGCGGCTACCGATTCCACCATGTAAATTCAAAAAAAAAAAAAAAAACTTTATTTATTGTAGATCCACATCTATCCACTCAGCACCAAGAGGAATTTTTAGAAAGCATACCAGTGTTAATATCACTGAATTAAAATGAGTTCTTAAGAGAGATTAGAGATAAGTTAAAGAAAACAATTTTTGCTATGCAGACAACGAAGGCCCCAGGTCTAGATGGATTTTTAGTATATTTCTACAAAGCCTATTGGGATATAATAGTAAAGGATTTAACCCAAGTAGTAGAAGTGAAAACTAGTGCAAGAATCCTTAAAGCCTTGAATCATATCTTTTTGGCTTTGATCCTGAAATGTGGAGATATGGAGAATTTTACTAACTATACACCAATTGCACTTTGCAATGTGGTTTATAAGACCATAACCAAATTGATGGAAAATAGGCCAAAGTAGATCTTACCAGGGTTAATCTATGCAGAACATGGGGGATTTGTGTAGGGCAAACAAAATATGGATAAGATTATGATTGCACATTGTTGCGGGCCAACAAGGTTAACTCTTTTCCTAATTTTGTCACATGCCCGTGCATTTAATTTATCAACCCAAGGAGCTTTGTAAACTTGCGAAGGGTTTGGAATGATATTTCTTACAATACCACTTGAGATGAGTCCTGCTAATTCTACTATTGGGGGGTGTTTTCAAAATGGTTGTCAATCACTCATGCACTCCTCAATAATTTACGTAAGAAGAAAATAATTAAATCTAAGAAAAAAAAACATTCACACATTCCTAAAAATGAATCTACTACAAATACTGGAAATAGCAATGCGGTAAACGATCCTATGAAAGCAATAATCTAATCTAGAAAACACAAGAAAAGTGGGGAAGAAATATTGGCTTGGAGTGGGCTCAGGCTCCAGCAGCTTCCTCCCAGCTGAACACGTGCTTAGAACTCTTAGAACTGTAATATATTTATCAAAGTGTTACAGTATCTATCTCTTTTATCTGTCTTTATAACTCTATATAAATCTATATCAATCTATATATCTCAGAGCGGTCTGCGTGTCTTTATATAACACACCCGCAGAACTTATGTTACAAAGAAGTTACAACAGTCGATTCATCCCAAACTAAATTAAGACAGTCTGGTGAATGCAATTGACGTCTACTTAAAACTGGCATTTGGTTCTAATAGCGATTTTTTCACTGATTGGTTCGTGCTTCACCTGGAATTGGTAAGACGCTTTCATATGTTGGTGTGATCTCCAATTTAGCTCTACATGACGTAGAGTTGAAACTGCACCAGCTATTGTTGTCCACGTCATGCAAATCTGGTCAACGGGTGAAGAACAGAGGCACCTTACCTATGAGGAAGACACCTAAGTATATCGGGCACCTTCCTTATACGAAAGGTGTCTTACTGTCATTGGCGCCTTCCTAGAAGATGAAGGCGCTTACCTTCTGTTGGCACCTTCCTGTGAGAGGAAGGTGCTTGCTTTCTATTGGTGCCTTCCTATGATAGGAAGGTGCTTGCCTTCTAGTCGGTGCCTTCCTTATGAGAGGAATGTGCTTCCTTCCCTTTGGTGCCTTCCTAGAGGAGGAATGTGCTTGTCTTTCCTTGGTGCCTTCCTGGAAGAGGAAGGCACCTACTTACTCTTGGCACCTTCCTGGAAGAGGAAGGCACCTACGTTCTCTTGGCACCTTCCTGGAAGAGGAAGGCACCTACTTTCTCTTGGTGCCTTCCTGGAAGAGGAATGCCCTTATGTTCTCTGCATTGATCCCCAAAGAAACAAAGTGCCAGGTCCATCAAAAAGACCTCGACTGATCCAAATCTAACTAAACCAACTGCAATTCTACAAAACATGTTGAAAACACACAAATTAGGTAACATGCATAATTTCATCAAATAATTATATAATCATTCATAAATATATGCAATCCTTATTATATAGCCGCATAATAATCAATAAATGGTGTACAAAATATGAGCATTTCTGATGTTCATCATCCCCCCATGCTTAACATATGCCATGCCCTCGTGGCATCAAAACTACAAATAGTCTTACTGACCCCTTATCGTTGTCGTCTCTTGGTGGATCTGGTTGTACCTGCAGCCCGTGTCTACCTCCTCTGCATGGGTGTGACTGTAGGTTGTCCTCTCCTCATTCTGGCAGTTATCGGTGGCGATCTAGCCAACGTCATTTCTGTTGATTGGAATGCAGCCTCTATGGCTTGCCATAGGTCAACGTCTGGAGGTCTAACTACTACGAGAGGGATATCTAAATTGTCTCTCCTGGAATGAACTACTTGGGCTCTGTATAACTGGGTTGCTTTAGGAGTAAGCCCTATGTTCTACTTTGCAATGGCAGTAGCCTCCAATTTGGGGCCATATACCCCCCACCATTCAATATACCTTCTCATCATGGAGGGTCATCCTCGGGATGAACCGTAAATATCCTAGAACTGGCTATCCTTTGTCGAATTGACATAGATTCCAGAGTCTCCTCACATCCTCGAGGCTACCTTCCTGGCATCTTTGGCTGCTTTCATATCCTTAAGCAGTTGTTCGAATTATTTTTGTCTTTTTGCGAATGGCTGCATATCCCACTCATCCTCTTCTGGCTCGATGAAGGTCACCTTCGCCTTCTTTCGAGTCGTCCTGAGCCTTTTACCTCTGGCCTCTACAGAAAATATGGTGGCTTGAACAGGGGTCTTCTCCCTCTCCTTGGTGGTCATCTCCTCACTCTGAGGGGCCTGCTCTGCGGTCCCTGGAGCGTCCGTTTCATTATGCGCTGTCACCCTTGGGGTATTATCTTCATTTTGTGTTGTCGTCCCTAGGGGTACTTCTTCGTCCCCTTGTTTATCCTACGTCGACCCCTCAGGTTTTGTCTATCTGAGAAACTCCTCCTTATCCTTCGGCCCTATCTGCTACTGTTGACCATCATCCTGCTCTGTATCACTAAGGACGATGACAGGGGGTGTTGCGAGACTTCTCTCCCTTTCATTCCCGAAAGCAGGGAAATTCTCCCCTGTTTCCAGGCTGCTCTGACGGGCGTCCGATCGAATTTCTCTCGAAGAAAAGACTCGTTCTGTGGAGGTGGGAGAATTCATCAAAAAAAAATTTTCCCAGTCAATTTAGGCCAACGCATCTTTCCTTTCTATTCCTCTGGCCTAGAGTAGTTGGTTCTCCTATCGTAACTACTGTACTAGCTGCTCGAGGTGGGCGATTTGTTCTTCCTGCTCTTTCAACTCCCCTCTATGCTTGTTCTGGTAGTATTCCAAAAAAATTTGGGCCATCCAAAAATTATTTTGCCACTCTAGCACCTCCTCCAAGGCCACATCGACCTGATCATTGCTCCCGGAGGTCCCTGCATCTTATGGGATCCAGTTTATTAATTCCCAGAGGGTTTGGGCCACCATGTCAATTTTTGGGTCGCCTTGTTCCTCTTCTGTCGAAAGGATTTGTCGTAGTTGTTTCCTCCTGGGGCCTAGCAGTCAGAACTCGGCCTCATTGCTAGTAAGCAATGCTCCCTCCTCTTCATGTTTGGGCATTGGGGAATGCCCTCTTTCCCCTATGTAGTCAGGCACTGGAGAATACCCTAATTATTCTATACATTCGGGCACTGGAGAATGCCCTCTTTCCTCCATGAAATAGTGCAATGTTGATTGCCTGATACTCGCCATTTCCTCCTCAGGGCTTCCCTCTGCTGGCTCTGCTTTGACAACAGCATCCTATTGCCTTACTCGACCACCATCTCCCTCTACGTCGGGGTTTTGCTTACACGCTTCTGCATGGTGGACCAGAACTAATATCAGCCCATGGTGGGCTAAGGTGGACGATGCTCCTTTTTTATACCTAGCTGCTTCATCCTTGAGGGCATTTGCTAGATAGAAAGGCACGTTCAGCTTCTTTCCATGCACCAAGTGGTTCAAAAACTGCACATGGTTGGTGTGTAGATGGGTATACTTCCCGGTGCATGTAAGAAACTTTTGTTGGTGCATGGGGAGGCTATTTTTGGGCAGCCCTTCCTTATCTATCTACACTGTCTCTCCAGGCAGTAGCACTTCGGTGTACTTACTTCAATAGTCCGCATTTGTAGATGCATTCCCCCGTGAGGGGTAATCTAGTCACCTGCGAGATGTATTCGGGGGTGACTAGAATTTCTACTCCCCGCACCTGAGCTGCATCACCTCTCAAGGAGGCAGCAAATTCCTTGGATGCCTCCACATCCTAGCCCTAACTGACCAGGGTACAATATTTGAACCATCCTTTGGCCTCGAACTGCGTTCTTATAGCCCCCCTAATTCCTTTCGTGTCACTCGGCTCATTCTTCTTCACTGTGTGATTCTTTGACCTTCCTCCCATGGCGCCTTCCTTCCCTATTACGTTATTTTTTTGTCTTTCCTTATTTAGGAATGTGCCTTCTTATAGTGAAGGCACCTTACTCTGGCATTTATTTCGAGCCATATCATTGGTGCGTGGTTTCGGCTATGGGGGGATACGATTTTTATGACGATGATATTTTTTGGTACCACATAATTTATAAATGATTAGATAAAAATTTTAATTAACATGTGCATACCTAATTTGATGGTTTATGCATTGTGAAGATTAGTGATTCATCGATTTGTGACACGAGGGAGGGGTATGGTTGTTTGATATCGCTCGTTCATGTGGTGGTTGCATCTCGATCGAGGCATCCGAGAGGTTTGAGTGCTGGTTGTACGTGGAAGGTGCTCTTTGGTACCTTCTCGATGTGGAAGGCACTTATATAGCGCCTTCTCGATGTTGTCATTGCTTCCCAAATGGATGCACCTTTCGGTGGTGGAAGGCACCTTTGATTGCTTGCACCTTCTCGATGTGGAAGGCACCTCCATTTGTATGTGCCTTCTCGATGTGGAAGGTGCCTCGGTCTACATGCGCCTTCTCAATGTGGAAGGCACCTCGGTCTGTATGTGCCTTCTCGATGTGGAAGGTGCCTCTATCTGCATGCACCTTCTCGATGTGGAAGGTGCCTCGGTCTATATGCACCTTCTCGATGTGGAAGTGCCTCTGTCTGCATGCGCCTTCTTGATGTGGAAGGCCCCTCGGTCTGTATGCGCCTTCTCGATGTGGAAAGTGCTTCGAGATCTACTCTTTTTTATTTTTTTCTATGGTGCCTTCTAGCCACAAAAGGTGCCTATGTATATATATATATATATATTTTAAAACTCTTATGTGCGCCTTCTCTATAAGGAAGGAGCCTTCTTCTAGCGGGGTGCCTTATTTATAAGGAAGGTGCCTTTATTCTGGCGGGGCGCCTTCTTTATAAGGAAGGCACCTTCTTCTAGTGGGGTGCCTTCTTTATAAGGAAGGTGCCTTATTCTGATGGGGTGCCTTCTTTATAAGGAAGGTGCATTTATTCTGGTAGGGTGCCTTCTTTATAAGGAAGGTGCCTTTATTTTGGTAGGGCACCTTCTTTATAAGGAAGGCACCTTATTCTGACGGGGCGCCTTCTTTATAAGGAAGGTGCCTTTATTCTGGCAGGGTGCCTTCTTTATAAGGAAGGTGCCTTTATTCTAGCAAGGAACCTTCTTTATAAGGAAGGTACCTTTATTCTTGGCAATCATGTTGTAATTGACTAGGAAAGGGTGATCAAGCCTTCTCAGTCTCGCCTCATGCTGCCTTCACTTCTACCTACGAGCCGGTGTCGGAATGCTGAGCCGAATCAGACCTGGTTTCCCAGATACCTATTTCTCGTCTTTGTCAGGTCCTCCACCTGCAAAAAGCAACCAAAAAAGAACAAAAAATAAAGGTAGTTAGACGCTTTACGTGCCTGTTAGGCCCTAGGTTAGGATGCCTATAGCTTGCATGCAGGCGTCGTCCCTGCAAAAACACACTGTAAGAAAAAACTACATTAACTAATTTTTGGTGAGCACTTCCATGCCCACCATTTCACCTGTGAGATTTCGGTCCAGATATAACAATATGGGGTCTCCCCCACGCCTATTCTAGATTCTACCTGTAATGTTTCAAATGTGTTATAGGGGCGTAGTCGATGGCCATTGACTGTTAACACGGTGTTGCTATCGTCAATTATCTTAACTTACACTGCCCCATTCTTGATGAGCTCTACCACCTCATACGACCCCATCCATCTCTGCATTAATTTGCCTTTCCTCTCCTAGAACCTAGAATCATACAACAGTACCCATTCCTCTTCTTGGAACTACTTCAGCTTAATGTGGCTATCATGCCACCGCTTTCTTTGCTTCTGTATAATTTATGTTCTCTACAAAGCATCTAATCATATTTCGTCTAGCTAATCTAACTAGCGAATCCTTTTTTTTTGAGCTTCATCCAAGCTCAAGTTCAATTTTGAAGTTGTTCTCAGCGTCTTGATTTCAAATTCGATGGGCATCATCGCATTTTTCCCATAGACCAGTTGGAAAGGTGTAAAGCCTGTGGTGGATTTCCATGTGGTGTTATATGCCCAGACTACCTCCGACAATTGTGTAGCCCAATATTTCTTGTGTTGCTGCACAGTCTTTGTCAAGATGTTCTCTATTTATCTTTTTATCACTTCCACTTACCCGTTTTCCTGTGGATGGTAGGGTGTAGTTTTATTATGCCAAACTCTGTATTGCTCCATCAGCTCCTTGATCAACTTGGAGGTAAATTAAGGCCCTTGGTTTGTTGTTATCTTCCTAAGGACCCCAAATCATGTAAAAATATAGGAAAATAAGAAATTGGCAACCATTATTTCCTTTGAATCCCTTAATTCCTGAACTTCAACCCATTTGGTAATGTAATCCATATGGACCAAAATAAACCTCCTCCCCATTGAAGGTGGATTAAACAGTCCCACGAAGTCCATGCCCCACTTATCAAAATGTTCTAGGTGTACCTAAGGCTGGAGGGGCATTTCATCTTGATGGGTTGGTCTACCCATCCTTTGGCATTTGTCACACTTGCTGGCGTATGCAGCCGCATCCTTAAATAGAGCAGGCCAAAAGTACCCAGCTTGTAGGATTTTATAGGCAGTTTGTTTCCCTATAAAGTGTCCTCCACATGGTTCATTGTGACATGCTTTGAGTACTTCTGAGAACTCATGTTTTGCTACGCATCTTCTTATAATTTGGTCACATCCTATTTTAAATAAGAGGCCATCCATCCATAGGAACGATGCACTTTTCTCTATGACCACATGCTTTTCTTGAAAAGAGAGAGCAGGTGAGGTCCTTCCGGTGGCCAAGTAATTGGCTATATCTGCATACCACGGGGTTTGCTCACTAATAGTGAACAAATGTTCATCCAAAAACTAGTCTTCCACTGCTTGATGGTCTACTGGTATCAATCTGGATAGAAAATCTGCCACGACATTATCCTTTCCTGGTTTATCGACTATGGTGATGTCAAATTCTAGCAGTAGCAATAGCCATCTGATAATTCTGCTTCCAATGGCCGGCTTGCTCATCAGGTATCTGATAGCCACATGGTTTGTATGGACAAATACCTTATATCCAGTGATATAGTGGCAGAATTTGTTTATAGCATGGACAACTATGAGGAACTCCTTCTCTGTCACCGTGTAGTTGAGTTTTGCTCCTGCCAAGTTTTTACTGACATAATAAATGGTATAAAATTCTTTGCCATATTTTTGTCCGAGGACTGCTCCAATTGCATCGTTGGATGCATCATAGTAGATATGGAATAGTATGGCCCAATTTGGTCCTCTTAAAATTGGTGTAGATATCAGTTTCTCCTTAAGCAATTGGAACGCTTCTTCGCAGTCTTTCATCCAATTGAACTCCACATCCTTAGATAATAGAGTGTGCAGTGGTTTGGCAATTTTGCTAAATTCGAAGATAAATCATCGATAGTACCCGGCTAATCCAAGAAAACTCCTCACCTCTTTTTGCATTATGGGGCTGGGTAGGTCCCTGATGACCTCAATCTTCCTTTTATCAACCTTTATTCCTTTTGTAGAGAGGTGGTGCCCCAATACGATGCCTTCTTGCATCATCATAAAGCATTTTTTATTACTTAGGGACAAATTATTTTTCTTGCTTTTGTCGAACACTCTTTCCAAGTTCACCATTGCCTCCTCAAAGGTTTCTCCATAGACGATGAAGTCATCCATGTATACCTCGACCTCGTCTCCCATCATGTCTAAGAATATGCTAAGCACCGCCCTTTGAAAGGTGGCAGGTGCGTTGCATAGTCCGAAAGGCAATACCCTATAGGCAAACATTCCCCATGGGTAGGTGAACGTTGTCTTATCTTGATCTTCTTCTCCTATTTGGATCTGGTTGTATCCACTGAATCCATCTAGAAAGGAGAAGTACTTCCTCCGTGATAGTGTGTCCAAGACCTGATCAATGAATGAGAGTGGGAAGTGGTCTTTCTTGGTTGCTTTGTTCAATGCTCTGTAGTCCACATAGATTCACCACTTCTCGTTCTTTTTAGGGACCACCACTAACAGTGATACCCACTCACTATCAGAAATCGGATATATGAATCCGATAGCAGAGTTTGTGTAGTTCTTCCTTGACAATGTCTTTCATTGCCAAGTTCATTCTTCTATGTGGCTGTCGGCTTGGAGTTGCCTGATCATCTAGATAAATCCGATGGGTATAGATCTCTAGGCTAATGCCCTGCATATTTGATTAATCCCATGCAAATGCTTGTTGGTGCCTTACCAGGAGGGCGTCAACCTACTGTTGACATTTAACATTCTTCCTGGACCAACATGTATCTGCCAAACATGGTGATCTTGGGCGCTAGTCAATGGTGATCCAGGTGCGGAGATGGAGGGCTCTCCGTGGAGAAACTCCATAATAGCACCATCTTCATCTTCTTCTGTCAACTCCTCCAATGTCATCATCGGCTAGATCATGGACAGCTCCAGATTTCCATGCTCGATGAACATGGGTTCTCCTACTAAGTCAACAGACTGTGTTGGGGGTGAAATGGTCAACCTTTTAATGTTTCGCCCATCATATATGGTCATCATCCCATCCTGGTAGCTGACATAAGCGTCAGCTATTGCTAGCCATGGCCTCCCCAAGATGAGTGGGTAACCACCCAGCCTAGTTTTGGATTACATGACTAAAAAATTGGCTGGGTATTCCCATGCATTGACCATTACTATCACGTCTTCCAACATTCCTTCCGGCACTATGATCGATCGATCGGCCAGCTGTAGCACTATCATGGTGGGTTTCAGGTTCATGAGTTGTAGCCTCTGCATGGTCTCCTGCACAATCGAGTTTTATGATTCAGCCTGCAAACTGTGCATACTCTGACATTATTCTTCAGGCATGCATTCTTTGCATGCCTCCCTCTGTATTTTGGACAAAAATAGCCAATGTTGCCTCATTTTCTTGCTTCTTTTTCTCTAACAGCAGCGTATCCATCTGTAATGCTAGATATGAGAGCATTTTGCTCTTTAAATACTCTAGCATGTTACCTATTTTTATCTTTGTGACTGAAGCAGTCACTTTCATGGTTCTAGAGGTGGCCTTGCCTCACCTTCTTGAGTAGTTTTGGCATAGTTGTTGGATGTCTTCCATAGCATGCTGGTAGACATCCCCTCCAAAGATCATGTTAAGAGCCTCCAGTGATTCATTGGTAAGTCCTCTAAAAAATACGCTTTTGAGGGACTTATCAGATAGTCTCGCATGAGGAGATCGTTGAAGATTAAAGTTGAATCTCTCCCAGTACTCATCGAGAGACTCATCTTCTTTCTGTGTCATGCTCAAGACCTCCTCCCTGGAGTCTCTTGCTCTCCTGAAATCTTGGTATTTCTCTAAAAAGAGCCTCTTCATTTGGTACCATGTGGCAATGTGTTTGTCTCCTAGACCGATGAACCACCGTAGAGCTGCACCGTCCAATGTAGAAGGAAAGAGTTTTAGCTTCTGCGTATTGTATTTGTAGTCCACATACCTGCATAAGATATCAAACTTAAATAAAAACAAGTCAAGGTCCTCAGTTGGGTATCCTTTGAAGGTCGAAAGGTGAGCAGGGGATATGTTTTTCATTTTGGCATCTCCTACTTCTTTCTCTATCGAGAAACTAAATCCAGATGAGACTTCATCATTATCAGCCATTTTTTTAGAAAATGTGGTTTCTAATGCAATGCTTATGGCCTTACGATCATTTAAGAATTTTTGATTCAAAGCTCTAAGGTTGTCTGGTGATATTGTCCGATATTCTATAATTTTCCACAACAGGGCTTCCTCTAAGGGAGTCCTATTAAACAGGGGATTTATGATGATTCATTCTTCCCCACATTGATGGGATGAGGAGGCACTTTGCACAAAGTGAGGATCCTCACTCCAATGGATTGTTGGAGGTGGTTCGAGCGAGTCTAATTCAAATTTAGAATGCTCAGCTAACTCAGGTTCTGATGGACTGGTTCTTATAAACCGACAGTCCGGTCCTCTTCTTCTCAAATAACTCATACAAGGTCAGATGGAAGGTTTTAGGGTATTTTAAATAATCTAGTTGAGATGCTTCCCCGACAACGGCACCAAAATGTTGCGGGCCAACAAGGTTAACTCTTTTCCTAATTTTGTCACATGCCCGTGCATTTAATTTATCAACCTAGGGAGCTTCGTAAACTTGCGAAGGTTCTGGAATGAGATTGCTTACAATACCACTTGAGATGAGTCTTGCTAATTCTACTATTGGGGGGTGTTTTCAAAATGGTTTTCAATCACTCATGCACTCCTCAATAATTTACGTAAGAAGAAAATAATTAAATCTATGAAAATAAAACATTCACACATTCTTTAAAATGAATCTATTGCAAATACTGGAAATAGCAATGCGGTAAACGATCCTATGAAAGCAATAAACTAATCTAAAAAATACAAGAAAAGTGGGGAAGAAATACTGGCTTGGAGTGGGTCCAGGCTCCAGCAGCTTCCTCCCAGCTGAACACGTGCTTAGAACTCTTAGAACTGTAATATATTTATCAAAGTGTTACAATATCTATCTCTTCTATCTATCTTTATAACTCTATATAAATCTATATCAATATATATATCTCAGAATGGTCTGCGTGTGTTTATATAACACACCCGTAGATCTTCTGTTACAAAGAAGTTACAATAGTTGATTCATCCCAGACTAAATTAGGATAGTCTGGTGAATGCAATCGATGTTTGCTTAAAATTGGAATTTGGTTCTAACGACGGCGTGTTCATTGATTGGTTCATGCTTCGCCTGGAATTGGTAAGACACTTTCATACATTGGTGCAATCTTCAATTTAGCTCTACATGACGTAGAGTTGAAACTGCACTAGTCGCTGTTGTCCACGTCGTGCAAATCTGGTCAACGAGCGAAGAACAGAGGTGCCTTCCCTATGAGGAAGGCACCTAAGTATATCGGGTGCCTTCCCTATATGGAAGGTGTCTTACTGCCGTTAGCACCTTCCTGGAAGAGGAAGGCACTTACCTTATGTTGGCACCTTCCTATGAGAGGAAGGTGCTTGCTTTCTATTGGTGCCTTCTTGTGAGATGAAGGAACTTGCCTTCTAGTCAACACCTTCTTTATGAGAGGAAGGCACTTCCTTCCCTTTGGCGCCTTCCTGGAGGAGGAAGGCGCTTGTCTTTCCTTGGTGCCTTCCTGGAAGAGGAAGGTGCCTACTTACTCTTGGTGCCTTCCTGGAAGAGGAAGGCACCTACGTTCTCTTGGTGCCTTCCTGGAAGAGGAAGGTGCCTACTTTCTCTTGGCACCTTCCTAGAAGAGGAAGGCGCCTATGTTCTCTACATTGATCCCCAAAGAAACAAAGTTCCAGGTCCATCAAAAATACCTTGACTGATCCAAATCTAACTAAACCAACTGCAATTCCACAAAACACACTAAAACACACAAATTAGGTAACACGCATAATTTCATCAAATAATTACATAATCATTCATAAATATATGCAATCCTTATTATATAGCCGCATAATAATCAAGAAATGGTGTACAAAATATGAGCATTTTTGATGCTCATCACACATCAAATTGTTCATAAACTTTGCCAAAAGGGGAACAAAGGTATGTTTTTTAAGGTAGATTTATCCAAGGATTATGATAAAGTAAGTTGGGAATTTTTAGCCAAAATACTTGAAGAAATTTGGTTTCAAAGAAGAATGGATAAAATGGGTTATGGAATGCATCTCTATAGTCTCTTTCTCAATGCTCATTAATGGTAATCCATCCCAATTGTTCAAAGCTTCCAAAGGCATCCAACAAGGGGATCCATTTTCATCATATTTGTTCATCATTTTTATAGAGGGCTTGGGAAGACTCATATAGAAGAGGAGAGCAAAGAACATCATTGCATGGGTGAGGATAACCAAAGATATAAAGCTTATTCATCTCCAATTTGTATATGGCATATGAATGTGGGGGGAAGCATCAATAAGAGACGTGACCATTACCATAGAAGTGTTGGAGGGCTACATAGAGGCTACTAGACAACTACTAATTGAAGCAAAATCAAAAGTATTTTTTTTCAATGTGATAAAAATATTAAGAGAACATTTTACCCACATCCTTAGATTCTTAGAGGTATCCATACCCTTAGAATATTTGGGTATCCCCTAACATACAAGGGCCTTAAAAATAAATATTGGAAATAAATAAGAGATAAAATCCACTCAAAACTATTGCACTGGACTTATAGGTGGCTAAGTTTTGGAGGAAGAGTAACATTGCTGAAATCAGTTTTACAAGAAATTTCGATGTACAAATTCTCCATTCTAGCAGCCCCAAAGAGTGTCCTAAAATATTTGGACAAGATGATGAGACACTTTCTTTGGTCTAGAGTGCAGGGTAATCACACAAGGGTACTAGTTAGTTGGGACAAGATTTATAATCCAAAGGAATTTAGAGGTCTAGGAATTAGAGCAACAATAATAAACAACCAAGACCTAATAGCCAATTCGTATTAGATATGGTTAACTCATTAAGACCAAATTTGAAGCTAAGTATTGAAAGCTAAATACTATCCCTCAAAAAATACAAAATACCTTTCTCATATTTTAGTAACAAGAAACAGATCATAGACCTTGAAAGATATAAATAGAGGGACACCATTTATCAAAGAAGGGCTATGTTGTGACTCCTTCACAATGACCCCAAAATTGGGGATCCACTTGAAATTTAAAAAATGTTTGAATTTTTGTCTTCGTATGTGGTCAGTTTTCTTCATCGTCTGGTATTGAAAATCCATATTCATAAATGTTATCTTATAGTTGGTTTCACTGTCAGATTTTGTTTCATGATTCAATGGTTCTTTTCTTTTCTTTTTAGTAAATAGTGTAGCTTATATTAAAGGGTTTTTTCCTGGATCCCAAAAACAGTAGTTAAAAAAACCTTAACGGAGGCTAGTATATTAGAAGACTAAACTTTAAAAAAGTGTTTCTGTATATGGATAAACACCATTTACCATACATTGATTAAAAGCTTATAAGCCTAATAGCAAACACCCCAAACAGTATTGATGCAGATAATATATGGACAACCCCCCAAACAGATCTTGCACTGGTCTTGATTAAAGCCGATAAGCCTAATAGCAAACACCCCAAATATTATTGATGCAAATAATATATGGACAACACCCCAAATAGTATTGATGCAAATAATATATGGACAGCACCCCAAACAAAACAGTGTTGAGCTGACCTTATTAATCTTTGAACTTGCACTGGTTAGTTCGACCCATGATTTGCCCACTCTTGGTTGGCTTCATTGACAATTTTTGAGGGCAAATTATTATCCCATACAAACAAGGAATTATGAATGATTTCCATATTTTCTAAGAGGTCAATCAATTTTTTTGTCTCCCTATACACGTGTCTACATATCACGTTGCCCTATATTATGATCTTGTTTTTGGATTCCCTGATGGCATTCATGACCTTCCATGAAGGATTGGAGCTATTGTTGATATAATTTATGATGTTTAGAGAATCCCCTTCTATTTTGTAGTTACCTTTGTGCTTTTGAATAATGTTGAGACCTCTCCAAAGGGCATGGTCTTATGCTACATGATTAGTTTGAATGTCTAGGTTCTTCGCAAAGGTGACCACAATTCCATCAAAATTGAGCTTGAGCCATCCTATCAAGGGGGGTTTCCATGAAGAGGTGTGCCTTGTATTGGGATGAGTGACACGAGGATTATCTTCCCTGGGGATATTAATATTGTTGAAAAGAAAAATCTCCAAATCCACATCAGGGGGTTTTGTGTAAGGTATGAGCCGAGAGTTCTCTATGGTAAAGTTGATGATTTTACTAGCAATGGAGGTAGGGTCCTTGGGAGTGTTAGAGAACACCCTGCTATTTATTTCTAGCCATACCTACCATAAGAAATGGTGAATACATATTTTCCACAAGGATTTTAACCGAGGGTTTTTGAAAGGATTGGGTCACTGAGTGAAAAGCTCTACCATGGAGTTGGGTTGGATCCAGTTGATGTGGGAACTGGATAGTAAAGTACTCATCACAGCATAAGAGAAATCACATTTAGTGAGAATATGGTTGATGGATTCCCAAGATTTATTGCATAGGTGGCATCTATTGGGTACCATCATCCCCCTCTTGATAATATTATCAGTGGTTAGAATCTTGTTTTGAATTTCCAGCCAAGAAAACACTACCACTTTAGGGATGAGGTGCTTGATCCAGATTTGGCTAGGAGAGAAGGGAGCTTGTTGTGGATTGAGGATAAGTTGGTAGGCAGATTTGATAGAAAAACATCCACTATCCATTTCTTTCTAAATTATAAAGTCTTCTCTTCCATCTATCGAAATCACTGTAGTATTCAGCATAAGAGCCAAAGCCCTCGTTACCCTGGTTATGTACCCGTCATTTAAGTTAATGTTGAGGTCTTTCTAGCTTTTAAACCCATTGATGTTTTGGATTAAGTCTACTACTTTGTTGTCTATGGTTTCATCAAGGATAGATTTTAGGACATATATCTCATCATATTCAACTAGGAGCTGATCACTGACCCACCTGTCTATCCACAAGTTTATGCCAGTACCTGTTCCTAGCTGCCACCTTGAACCTTTTTGGAGAACTTCTCTGGCCTGAATAATTGAACTCCAAAAAGTTGATCCCTCTTTGGGGATATCTTCATCAGTAAATTCTTTGTGCTAAAGGTATTTCCTATGTATCATTGATACCTATTTTGCATTGAAACTTGTGTGGATTTTCTAGGCTTGCTTAGCCAACAGAGCAGTGTTCATATGCTTGATTCTTCTAAGTCCCATACCCCCTTGGTTTTTTGGCTGACAAACCTTTTCCCATCCAAAAAAATTAATCTTTTGCTTCTCCTCTGTGCCTCCCCACAGGAATATTTTTTGTATTTTCTTGATTTGGGCATGAACTGAAGTAGGAGTTTTGAAGACTAAGAGGAAATAGGTTGGGATGCTTTAGAGGTATGTTGCGGTAAGAGTGATTTTACCATCTTGGGTTAGAAAAACCCCTTTACATCCAGCTAACTTTTTGTTTATCCTTTCCACCACATGACTCCACATAGACAATTTGGGGTGACTGTAAAAGAGAGGAAGCCCTAGATAGCGAGTAGGGAACTCACCAATGCTACATTGAATAATATGCCCGATTTTAATCTTCCTAGAAAATGGGTATTGATGAAGAAGAGTTTACTTTTTTTATAGTTGATTTCTTGCCCAGTCGCTTTCTCATATAAATCAAGGATTTATTTGATCATCTTGGTCTCTACTACTGAAGAATAGGTAGCAAGTATTGTGTCATCCATAAATTGTTGGTGTGACGACAGGTTTAGACTTGAGGCAACCCTGATCCCTATGAAAGTTTTCTCACTGACAGCACTCTTAAGTGCTCTTCCCAAATATTTAGCGATTATTATAAAAAGAATGGGTGACATGGGGTCTCCCTACCTGATGTCTCTAGTGCTAGGGAAATAACCTGCGGGTGATCTGTTAACCAAGACTTAGGAATGAGGGTTGGATATGCAGCCTCTGATTACATTTATCCATTCCCTATGAAAACCAAATTTCTAAAGAACAACCAAGAGGAAATCCATGTTTACTCAGTCAAAAGCCTTACTGATATATAATTTGAGAAAAAGGGATGCTTTCTTGTTTTGGGAAACTGAGTGGAGGACTTCATGCAAGATGATTATGTCATCATGGATGGATCTTCCTTTGATCTAGTTGACCTAGCAAGGATCTATATGAGCGGGAGTATTTCTTTGAGTTTTGTTATCAGAGCTTTGGCAAGAATATTGTATATGTCATTACATAGACTGATGGGTCTGCATTCATTCATGGATTTGCACTCAAGGCCTTTAGGAATTAATGCGATGAAGGTGGAGTTGGTGCTTTTGGGGATGGCTTTGTATTTTTGCATGTGAATAATGGCTTTTCAAATGTTAACCCCTATGATATCCCAGTAAGTTTGAAAAAACCTAGGGGAGAAGCCATCAGGCCTCGAAGCTTTATCATGGGCCATGGAGAAAATAGCTTACTTTATTTCTTTATTGGTAAGGTCCTTGATGAGCATGTCATTCATTTTAGGGGATACCAAATTTGGAATATGCTAAAGAAGTTGATCCTAGGCCTATTTGAAAATAGTAGAATTTATTCCCAGTATTTTTCAAATAAGATGATTTCTTCATTTCTAATGAGGTGGATGTCTCTCATACTTGTTCCATCATTGTTTATTAACTCCTTGATCTTATTGGAGCTTCTGTAATGAAGAGTGGAAGCATGGAAAAATCTCATGTTTGAGTCCTTGTCCTTGAGCCACAAGGCTCTAGACTTTTGTCTCCATTACATTTATTCCTTCGCTAGAATGTTGTGGTAATTGGAAAGGAGATTTTTCTCTTCATTCTTGATTTGTATGCTCATCTACCCTTTCTAAATTTTCTCTTCTATTGTTTTGAGCTTGTTGGTGATTTGCTCCTTATTTTCAAAAATGTTACCAAACACTTCCTTGTTCCAAATTTTTATGTGGTCTTTGATTATTTTGAGTTTTTGGGTAACTTGAGCGATGGGGGATCCATCCACCTGATGTTGCCACCACACTACAATTTGATTTCATAAATATGGATGGAGAACCCACATTGCCTTGAATCTGAAAGGGGTCATAAAAACTAGAGGCTTGTTAGCTTCGAGCATGAGAGGACTGTGATCCGATCCGATTCTAGGTAGGGAAGTGAGGGAGGCATCACCAAACATAGGTATGGCTTCTTCAGATAGAAATAATCTATATAGATTATTTTGGATCAGATTGTTCCCTATTCTTTTATTATTCCATGTGAATTGAGCTCCTCGAATCTGGATATCCATTAGATTATTCTCAGTGACAAATCCATGGAAGTCCTTAATACTTTTGGTAGGGATGTCATTGCCTCCTGCCTTATCTGATGGGTAAATGGGGGATTTGAAATCCCAAGCCAAAACCCAAGGGAAATTTCTGAAAGCCTACCTCATTTGACTTAGTTGGTCCCAAAAGGAACTCATGCTGAGGGGATTGTTTGGGGAGTAGATATTAGATAGGATCCAGCATTGATCCTTGTCTTTGCAAAAACATTATATTTATAACTCTATCTGAGGACGATATTACTCTACCATCCACTTTATCTGGATCCCAAAGGCATAAAAGACCGCCAGATGGACCTTGGTTGGGACTGAAAATGCTTCCACTATCTTTCCAAATGGTGTTGCATGCCTTGCATGTTTTTGACTGATCTAACTTGTTATCTTAAATAATGAGGATTGTTGGTTTGGTTTCTTTTCTAACAGTGCTAACCAAGCTCTACTTGGTCATACTATTGAGACCCCTCACATTCCATGAGAGTATACTCATCTGGAAACTTTAGATGATTTCTTGTCCCCTTTTGTCTAATGCATAGGGGGTTTGGGTAATTTGGGATCTTCCTTCAGGTGAGTAAACATTTCAGGTACAAGGGTTGTTTGGACTCCGTTAGCTATGTCCTTAATATTTTGGCTTCTTATTTGCTCTTGGATATTGGGTCTTCCCATTTTCTTGTCATTGCCAACATTGACGCGGGATTTTTTGGAGCTTCAAGTTTTTTTGGGACTAAAATCTGCTTTTGTTTTCTCGGCAGCAATTGGAAAAGAATATTTTTAGGGGGTATCAGGGGAAGCTAGCTTGACTGGATATAAGACAGGGCTACTGGTGGGAAGGGGATACTGCATAATTTCTTTGATGGTGGGGATTTTGAGGTTGACATTTGGATATGACATAAAATTTTCTTACTGAGAGAATAACCCTTCATTTATTTTTGTATAAGAGTGGGTGATATTTCCTGGAATATCAAATCTATTAGGATGAGTGAATAGGAAGCTTACCTGAGCTTGGTCCTCTAATTTTTTTGGTTGTACTTTTTGCTTCCCTTTATTTTCCATAGGTTTTTTCCCTAGTGCTTGCTGATGAGGGTTTCTGCTATAGATTTATCTATTCTTTTGCATTGGGGGCTTCCTAGGGAAGCAAACGCCTTGGTTCCTATAGAGATGGTTGCCAAAATCTACCTCCTATTGTCTGAGTGAGGGGCAGTGGGACTTGAGGTTTCCTTGAGTTTGACATTTGATGCAAAAAGCTTATTTGTTTTCATACTATATGGCCTAGAAGTGTCGAAAGGAACCATAGACTAGATTGATCTAATTTGGGAGCTGGGAATCAACATTTGCATTGACTCATATTCTATATTGGGTCAACCTGGTGCGAGCTTTGGTGGTTGAATCCATGGCCACTATTTTCCTTATGTATCTACCTATTCCTTGCATGATGTCTTCATGCCAAAATTGGCTAGGGAGTCCCAGAAGATGAACCCACATTGGAGAAAAATTTATGCTTTGAGTTTCAATGTTGAAATCTTCCCCCCATATATGAATAAACAAACTCTTCTTCCCGTAGAACCACATCCTCCTTGTTATAATGCAGGTTGCATCTTTGGGATTGTTAAGATGGATTTGAAAGAACCCTGTAGGGAGAGCTACAATCTCAAGATTCCCTGAAACTTTCCACCTGGTAGTGGCCCACTACCGAATGGATTCTATGTCTGGTCTGCCACCCATGAACTTTCCAATTAGATAATGTTCTTCTAGGGAAAGATAGTCGACCATTATGGTTTCTGGAATCACTAAGTCTTCTTTGACTGCTATCAAAGAGCTTTGGTCCTTGGTATATTTTTGTGATTTGGTACCCATGACCTTTTCAAGATAAGATGTAGAAACGAAGGGCCCAGCATCGATCCCACCTACCTTGGGATAGCTCTCATTCTTGTTCAGGGGGTTCTTTCCTAGGTCTTTCTCTCACCTAGTAGAAAGGTTCATTTCAGCATCAGCATCTGACTCATCAGTGCCCTCCCCTATAGCAAAGCTAGGGATCTTGCCTAGTTTGAGGTTACCTGCCATTGCCACACCTGATACATTCCTGCCAAAACTTACTTAAGAGAAAATGCTCACCATCGCTCAGCTTCCTCCTTGACCAGTATTAAAATATATTTTTACTTATATGAGATTTTTTTCAATGGTTATTTTATTGTTTTTATGTGGTCATGTCATTTTGTTAGATCCATTATATTGTTATTTTTTTATGTTTTATTTGTTGTATTTGTTTATATAGTATTAGGATAATATTGTTTAGGGTATATGTTATTTTGATTAATAAAAGTGTTTGTTATGTTTTCGTAGGTTTCCAAGGTGGGCATAGGCGAGCATGATTTTCAATATGATTTCTGACATTCTCGAGGTTTCAAAGTTACCATGATACATGTAAGGACGATCAACTCATTATTTACCTTATGGTGAAGTCACCTTAATAAAGTATTTAGTGGCAGTTCCACATGGTGTGTGATATTAAATAAGTCGTGGATGCAGCACATAGGCGAATATGACAAAGTATGGATTGATGGCATGCATATGGGCAAAGTGGTTGGAATCAAGCATAGTTATTAATGATTTAAAAATGGTATGCATAGGGCTGATGGTTGGAACGATAAGTTTTTTGTGGTAGAAGATTTTTAATATCATGATATGAATAAATCTACAGCGGATATTGGCATTTTAGTAAAAAATCAGAGATTTAGAATCAAGTGGTGTACACAAAATATGGGGGTCATACATGTTAGGACATGGATCGATGCATGATGACTAGGTTGTCAATCACCAATGTAGAGCCTTGAGAAGTAAAATTCACCAAGTTATCATTTAATATTTCTCATCAAGTTGAGGTTTCACACTTCATCTTTGGATGATTCGAAAAAGTGAATCAAAGAAGTGATATATTAGGTTTGATTTACTATGTAGGGATAAGGATAAATGTGGATATTAATAAATATTTATGACATAAAACATGTTTTTCCATTACAATATTCGTGCAATGAGTGAAACATAATGCTAGTGAGTTTTAGATACATTTGGTATGATATAGAATGTTATTATGTTGTCCATATAGTATACGGTTTTAGTATCAGTTATGTCCACTCTGGTAGTGTTAGGTATTGAATAATATTATGTAAAATAAGGGCCCAAATACTTTGGTATTTATGGGTGAAAACAAAAATTTGTATGGATGATATGTGAGCAAGGCATATAAACATATGTGTGATGTAAAGTAAGTTACCACATGGATGAAGGGTTCAGATACGAAAGATATTGGTTACTTGGTTTTGAAAAGAAGTTGCTACCCAAATAGTTTTTAAACAGATAAGGAAAACGAAAAGCATTTATTTTTGAAACTTTAAAAGGATGATACACAGAGGAAATGGGGGTCGGACAGGTTGGATAAACGAGGAGAAGATTGAAAGGATTCAAATAGAAGATCAGGTTGCAGGAGGCTACATTCATTGTAAGATACAGAGACTATACAGAGACTTTGAGCATTTTACTATAAGATTGTAAGATCTGACTATTATATCAAATTCATTTTTTGTTAAAACAAGCACTATTGTGGTGTTTTAATTTGTAAATTGTTTGATATAATTTTAAATTAAAAAAGTTTCGTAGAAGATAGCATCAAATTTATGGTAGGACTGTGTGAATTATGGTCTGCCTAAGTTTGGTTTTTCAAAAGTTCTGTTCTTTTATTCTGTAGCAAGTTGTCCGAAACTTCATTTTAATTTATTTCTTTACCTAAATATTTTTAAATTTTATTTCAAGCATTAAGATTTAAATTAAACCTAGTTTATTATTACAAAGAGTTTCAAGTTTTATAACTAGGTTTAAGTTAAATTTTTCACTCAAATATTTAATTTCATAAATATTTTGGGTGAATAAATTTCACAGTCGGAGGAAATCCTATGAGCTTTTGATTTCAATTTCATAAATTTAAAAGTTCATCAAGTTTAGTTATTGAAGCCCTAATTTAAATTTTAAAGATTCATATTTACAAAAGGGTTGTAAATTTATTTGTATCAAATATTTGATTTAATAAATATTTGACAAATAAATTTAAGGAAAGAAAGTGATTATATGGACTTTGTCTTTAATGCCATAAAGGCTGATAGTTCATAATTAAGATTTTCTATGTTTCAGGAAGTTTGTTTTATAAAGTTTTGAATCTCAAATCATAAAGTTTGAATTTTACTATTAAAGAGATCATATTTATTTATTTCAAATATTTAATTTAATAAATATTTGAATAAATGAATATTTGGTTTAAAAAGACTATGTGAATTCTAATTTTCATATTATAAAGTATAAACTTTATAATTAGAATTCATATACATTAAGTTTTCATATCTTATGAAAAGAAGCAAAGCTTATAAAGTTTAAAATATTTTAAAGGCCCTAACATAAGGATTATAAAGGTGTTTAACATTTTATAATTGGGATTTTTATTTTATTTATCATTCAATTTGATTTTAAGCTTCATTCATGAAATTAATGTAAGTTTAATTAAAATGCTTTAAAATACATTCATGCAATTTTAATATAAGGTTAAAGCATTTTTAATTAAATTTCGTGGTCAAATTTTTAAAATATATTTGTATTCTCAAACATTTGCTTTAGAGGCAAATTTGTTCATTTTTTAGAAAGTAAGTTTTACTGATGAAATGCAAGTAATGATTCCAAAATCAAGATATTTGTCATGCTAGGCCCCTTGTTAATAGTTGATTGTTAATCCCTGAGATATTCTATGCACTTAATTGACATATTATCATAATATACATAACACGTTAAGTGAAAGAACCTTGGAGAAGTATATTTTATTTACAAGAGAGGATTTCAATCCTAACTATAGGGTGATTTTGTAACTGGACAAAATCATACCTCAACAAGCTATAGTGGAAAGTGGGAGATGGTAGGACTCCTAGACTATTGGGAGATTCATGGGAACATTTTTCTCCATAATTAATCAGTAACCCCACTTAATAGGCCTTAGATAAAACTTACAAAGGAAAGGGTGGTATCTCATAGGCCATTATTTTAAACCACCATATCAACAATAAACCAATTTTGGTCAGTGGCAAGTCCCAAAAGAGGAGCTAAGGGAAGAATAGACTGAGGAGAAAAGAGAACTAAAAGAAATATTGGATAGAATGAAGTGGCCAAGGATGAATGGACCTAATAAACTAGCTTGGAGGCATAGCCAATTAGGAATTTACATTATCAACAAAGGTTACAAAATCCACAACACTCAAATTGGTCCACAACCCCCTTGGTTGAAATTATGGCAACCTAAAGGATAGCCAAAGATAAACTGCTTTATGTGGTTGAAATTATCGCAACCTAATTGGAGTATTATGACTCAAGATAACTTTAGGAGGCATGGATTTATTAAATTCAACTAGTGTACAATGTGTCACTAAGAGGAGGAACCAATGGGCCACCTCCTTTTTGTGTGCCCCTATGTCCAAACAGTATGGAGTTGGTGGTACAATATTTTATTCTAGTAAGAAATACCCATTCCCATTGAAAATAACTTTTGGGACTATTGGAATACCAATAGAATTAAATCAAATACCTTGAATACAACTTGGGATTTGGGTTTGAATTTCATCTGCAAGCAACTTTGGTTGGAATGTAACAACAAGATTTTTAAAGAATAATTTAGATGAGAGGAAAGAATTTGGGGAACTCTAATTAGGAAAAATTTAGAGATGATGTAGGCTAGAACTCAAGAGGACTCTCAAATGGTAGAGGATGAAGTAGATATATAGACACAACTCCAGAAGCAACTGTAATATGAAAACTAAGAAAAGGAGGATAAGAATAGAAAGAGGGATTTGTAGATTCAAGATGAACGCTAAGGATTCAAAAGGAGAGGTTGGATGTAACACCTTAAGGGATCATTTGGAAGGAATTGGAACATCTAAAATTTGGATAGTCAAAGAAATAGAGTTAATCCATATTTTGAGTCTTGCCAAGAATAGAAGGTTATCAAAAGTAGATGTATAAGTAGATATTTTTTGAATAAATTTTTATTTTTTTCTCAAAAAAACAACCTCATTAATATTTGTTCTTAAATGGCAAATTTCTTTATAATTCTATTATACGTCATACATAAGAATACTATGAACTTAGTTCTATTCTTCAGTCATCTTACAAAAGTGTCATTTTGATACTTCAACCCTGGGGCCATCAGTCATATTACATATGTGACCTTAATTATAAATAAAGGTCCAAAAATAACACAAGAAGTGTCCTAAACCACATCTTCTATAAAATAGAAAAAAAAAAGTATCAAAATGGAGCAAACTGTGGTGGAATCATAGTCCCACACACTACTTTTATTCAAGTACCAACTAGAATATCCAAGGTAGCTTTTGATAGATCATCCACTTCCTCATTTAATTATCTATAAATATGATTATAAGAGATCTATGCAAATGATGCTTCTAGCAATTTCACCTGCTCATAATAAGGCCTAAGTATCAAATTTTTGCATCCCCACTAATCCTAAAGCCTAGTCCCCACCAATTTTGAGTCACCATAAACTTGGAGTTTTGTTATTCCTTGTTCCACTACCATTCTTAACAAAAATATCAAAGCTTTCCACTCTACCACATTATTGGTGCCTTTACCAAGACCTACTTTGAAAGTATATTTGTGATTTTCATCCTGATATAACACTCTTGTCCCACATCTACTTGGACTACCTTGAAAAGATCCTTCAAAAAAATCCCAACACTTTATAGAATCCACTGTTAAACTACAAACTTGCCTTATAGTATTTTAAGTATATTTGATCTTAACTTGAACTTGTATAGGTAGAATTTCCTTGCTCTCAAATAACATAAAATTTATTTTCAACCACAAACTCCATGCCACTATTAATGGAATACAACTCCTTTAAACCTTTTTCTTTGAACCATTGTTGTATATTCTCCAACAGATTCCTTGCTTGTCATTGTCCCTTCGCCTTAGTCATGGGTAGAATAGACCTCCACACTTCTCTCAATAAATCATAATGAACCAGTACATGATCCATTGTTTCTTCTTCCATTTTACTTTGGTTGCATTGACTTGGACCTTGCCAAGATCTCTTCTGTAGAACATCCCATGTCAATGCCTTCTTAGCCAACACTAACAAAGAAATAAATTTGATTTTTAATGGTACTTTCACCTTCCAAATCTTGTTCCACCACCAAAGGACATATTCATTATTATCTTCAAACATTGCCTTATATCCTTAGTTATAAATTTTCCACTAGCTGGGTTCTTTGATCATACTAAAGATTCTTCTTCTTGTATCAATCTTATAAAATCCTTGGCAAGACCTCTTGTATAGTTACTCCATTGCTTATCTTTATTTGCTTTCAAAAGTAATTTTTAACCTGAAAGCCACCCCTAATTCCACAAACTGGTTATATACATAGAGTTTGCATTTGCTAATACCTTGAGTCCCTATCTATTATGGTGGAATCACAGTCCTAAAGAACACAAGCTTATACTGAGAGGGGGGGTGAACAGTATAAGACCACTTTTTACTTTTCTTTTCAAATCAATATTATGCAGTGTATAGATAGCAGTATCAATAGTAGTAATCAAAGCAATGCACAAAACACCATACACAATAGAGACACAGATTTAACGTGGTTCACCCAATGTGGGCTACCTCCATAGAGAAAATATTTCTTCTAAATATTTCTCAAATAATATTTTGGGAATCCTTCCCAATTACAATGTTTATGGACCTCTTGTCCAAAGGAGATGTTGATCCCCTAAATCTGGTTTGTGGATCTCTATCCATAGGAGAACTCCTTCTCCTCTGCTCTGGCTGGTGATCCTCTAGAAGACACTGCCTCCACTGCACTGACTGTGGATCTCTCTCCACTTGAAGACTCTTGTCCTCACTCAGAAGACCTGTCCTCAATGTCCTGGCTAATGGATCTCTATCCACTGGAGACTCTGTCCTCTCTGCTCTATCACCTCCAAAGCTCTACTCAATAGGTTCACTTAGAACCTTCTCAAATATTCTCAATAGGTCCACTCAGAACCTGCTCAAATCTGCTCAATAGGTCCACTCATAACCTGCTCAAATATTCTCAATAGGTCCACTCAGAACCTGCTCAAATATTCTCAATAGGTCCACTCAAAACCTGCTCAAATATGCTCAATAGGTCCACTCAAAACCTACTCAAATCTACTCAACAGGTCCACTTAGAACCTGCTCAAATCTACTCAACAGGTCCACTCAGAACCTGTTCAAATATTCTCAATAAGTCCTCTCTAGGACTTGCTCAAATCTGCATTGCAAGCTTCCACAAAAGCTCACACAAAAATAGTCCACAAGCCTTCTCAAAGACTTGCCTCAAATCATCTTAACAAGTCCACATAGAACTTGTCCAATCTCATAGAATCATAAAGAGAATTGTTAGAGACTCAATATGTTCTATACTCAATGCTCAATCACTTTCTCAACTCAATATCATAGAAGCATAAAGATAATTTTTAGAGACTCAATATGTTCTATACTCAAAGCTCAATCTCAACTCAATCTCATAGAAGCATAAAGAGAATTGTTAGAGACTCAATATGTTCTATTCTCAAATCTCAATCACTTTCTCAAATCAATCTCATAGAAGCATAAAGAGAATTGTTAGAGACTCAATATGTTCTATTCTCAAATCTCAATCTCAACTCAAATCAATCTCATAGAATAGTTTATTTCATGGAACTTGAACAACCACTTCACACATTCACTTGACTAGGCTCAATCAACTCTACTCAACCAATCACCTCAAGGAACAATTCTTTCACACAAACCCTAGTCCAAGCATATATCACCCAACTCAAAATATTTCCAACAATGCCCAACACAAATCTCACATAACAATGATACTCATGTTCTTTTCTAACTCAAGTTCAAGTTCTTTGCATAACCCATTGGCTTCAACAACAATGCTAATAAAACAAGGTTTTAATCACAACTCTCAATTCAGAAAACCTTTAAGCATTAACTCAATGTACTTCACTCAACCAATGGTCTAAACAATAATGCTTATCAAACAAGGTTTAATCACAACTCTCAATCCAAAAAACCTTGAAGCATTAACTCAACCACTTTCGAAAAGGAAACCCTAATCAAATCCTTTTCACTCCAAACTTAATTTTCAACCAAACCAATCAACCAACTCAATAGAGAAGAATTTTGCCCATACCTTTTTGTTTCCAAGGAGTTGTCCTCACAAAAACTATTTTCCAAACTCACATAAGGGTTAGAGGATAATTTTTATATCACAAAAATAATATCACAATTACACCTTATCACTCCAACTTAAACAATAAGCAATATCCTCACAATAATCACAAAACCCTTTATTCAAAATAACATACAACCCACAAAGTCTTAACCTTCCAATATTCCACAATAGCAAAATTTAAGACTTTAAAATAAAAATAGAATTCTCCTTATAACTCCTAATGGTATTTCTCAACTACCAACCTTTATCACAATGCAAAGACTTCAACCACCAAATACCTTATACCTCCAACTTAGGCATTAATAAAATAAAACATAAAAATGTACCTTTGCCTTTGGAGAGTTTCGAACTCTCAACGCAGCCCACACAAACGTCTTTGCCCATGGCGCAAACCACCACACGAGCTACAAGCTCATTGGGAAGGAAGAAGCACCACGTGCTTCAACACCCCTTCCTTGCCTTGCAAAATGTATGCGCCTAACGATTGGCACCTTCAACACGTCCACCAAAAGCTTCCACGGGATTCGAACACTATCCACCATGCACACCAAAATGTAAGCTTGCAGCCCACTTGCCACTAGGCCAAGGTGCCTTGTTGGCTTCCAACTAATCAACGCGCTTGCTTTTGTTTCCTTTCACCATCAAGTCAAACACGAATTTCGCAATTCTATCTCACGAGCTCTGCATTTAATTCGTATGCTTTCTCTTTCCAATTCGAGCAAGGATAATTCGGAAATCAACTTTGGGCATGGTATTTATATGCATTTCCACTAAATCAAAAATGTCGGTGCTTCCCTTTGGCTTCTATGACGTCGGTGGAAATAAACTTTGCCTTGTTTAAAACTTTAAATCCAACCTTTGGATTTATTAAAATATTCTTTGGTCTTAAACCTTTAAACCCAACCTTTGGGTTTATTAAGATATTTTTAGACTTTATAAACCCACTTTTGCAATATAAAATATTGTAATGAAAATTACAAATATTTTATTTGGGTTTTCACCATGGCACTTCTAACCATTATAATATTTCACCTTTGATAAAGTACCTTTTAATATTTATTTATAAAATTTAAATTCATCCTGAATTTAAATAATTTATAAAATAAATATTATAACTCCTTTTCAACTTCTGTCTTTTGCATTGTTTCACTCGAACTTCTGCCTTCTTGCTGAATATCAAATGACCATATTTGTCACCTTTATTTCCTACTGAAATATTTGGTATTAATGATGACTCCATCCGGTGGCATCAATGGTGACATCAATGACAACTTTGACTTAGGGACTCAAAATGTCCAACAATCTCCCCCTTTGTCATTGATGGCAACCCATATCCTTTTACTGAAACCTGACCTTTCTTTTTCTTCTGCTCCCCCTGGGACATTGCTCCCCTTGGCTCAATGCTCTCTTAGATATCAAATCTCTCCCCATATCAAATATCTCCCCAATACACAAATCTCTCCCCCTTTGACATCAATGGCAAAGGGTCACCTTTGGGGCTCGGGGCTAAGAATGAGCCTCTTAGCTTAGCCCCTCCCCCACCTCCACATGAGGTGGTTAATTCTGGGGTGGGAGTATTTCTACTCCCCGAAAGCACTGTTCTTTACCTTTATATTTTTCTCTTCTTTTCTAAGTTTTTTGAATCCTCTGACTGTTTCTTTCCAAGTCATCATCCATGTTCCTGTCATCACTTATGTTCCTGTTCCTATTCTTGTTCTCATCCATGTTCTTGTTCCTGTTCTTGTTCTCATCCATGTTCCTATTCCTGTTCTTGTTCTCATCCATGTTCCTATTCTTGTTTCTATTTTTGTTCATATTCCTATTTCTATTCATGTTCTTGTTTCTATTCATATTCTTGTTCCTGTTCATATTCATGTTCCTGTTCATGCCTGTTTCTAGAATATTTTCTCTACACCATCTTGTTGTGTGACCATCATTATTGCACTTATAACACTTAATGTTATTATTCCTTGGAGGTGCAACTGTCTTAGGATTTCTCCTAGTGAAGCCATATCCTCTTCTGTCATGAATCTTGCAATTCATTGCCTTGTGACCAAACTCATTACATGAGTAGCAATACCCTTGGAAAAGTTGTCCTTTCCCATATTCCTGTCTTTCATGTGTCCTGCACTGTGAAGCCATGTGCCCAAACCTGTGACATGAAAAACATCTTCCATTGAAGCTTCCTTGTCTTGACCTCATTGGTCTCCTGTTCTGATTGTTGTTCCATATGTATCTTCTCTGTGCATTGTTCCTATCTTTGTTGAACTCTTTGTTGTCCAACTCATCCTCTGATGTCTCACTCCCACTTACACTGTCTTCTTCTGATGTATCTTCTTCTGAAGTTTCTTCTTCTTCAAGACTTGAAGTAGACTCTTCTTCCCTTTTCTTTTGAACCTGTTTAGAACCAAGACCTATCTTGTTTGTTGCTCTTCTTTGTATCTTGACTATTTTATCCACACTCTTTGCACTGTTTACATACTTGTATAGCTTATTCTTGGAATCCTCTAAATCTTCCTTTAGTAGGGCCACTTCTTGTGTTAACTTTTCACATTCCAGAATCTTTGCTTCTAACTTATCTTTGAACTTGCTTGCCTTAGCCTTTGACTTTTCTAAATCCTCTATGAGCAATAATATTTCTTCATCACATTCTTGAAACTGACTTTCAAGCTTAGAGTGTTGCTTTCTTACCTTCTTTACTATGTCAAGGGCATAGATAAGTTCTCCCTTGAGATCATAACCATTCTCTACTGAATAATCCTCTATTTTTTTACCTTTGTCCATATCATTTCTTTCTTTTGGCTTGTCTTCTATAGGATCACTCACTTCTTCTTCTAATGCCATTAGAATATTTTCATCTAGTCTTTCAAGTGCATCTTCAAAATCATCATCACTGAAACTATAACCATCCCTTGTGCAATCATCTTCAAGATGTCCAAATCTACCACATCTAAAACACTTGAGAATAACTGGAGTCTTTTTCTTAACTGGTTCTTTCTCTTCAACCATAAATAGAACTTCATCTCTATCATTATCTGAAAAGCTAGCATCACTATCATTTGAGTACTTACTTGCATTATCCGCATAGTAGCTTCTCTTTTGCCTTTGGAAGAACTTCTTCCCTTGTCTATTTTTCCCATCCTTGCTTTTCTTCTGGTACCTGTGTCTTTTTGATTCCCTGTACCTGTGATCCTATTTTTCTTCATCATTGTTGCTCTTTGGTTCTTTGCACTCTGTTGCATAATGTCCATACTTTCCACAATTGAAACACTTAACAGATCTTAGATCTATAGGTCTTCTGGAACCTTTATCTCTTCTACCATAATTTGCTTCTTCATCACTAGATGACTCACTGCTTGATTCTGACTTCTTACCCTTTATCTTCTTGTTTACTTTGAATGCAACCTCTTTTGGAGGGATAGGATCTTTTGTTCTTATCTCAAAAGTCGTAAGCATGCCAAGCAAAGAATTCCTTGTCAGAGAATCACTATCAATTGATGTTTCTATAGCAGAAACCTTTTCACTGTACACTTTTTGGAAGAGTTCTCAAGATCTTATCACAAGCATCAGATTCATCAACCTTCATTCCAAGACCTTTCATCTCATGTATAAGTTCATCAACCTTGTTGAGATAGTCATGAATATTTTCATCATCCCGCATTCTTAGGTTCTCAAATTCTCCTTTGAGATTTTTGATCTTAGCTTTCCTGACACTTTTATCTCCTTCATATATGGTATGCAATAGTTCCCACATATCTTTTGTTGTTGTACACTCCATAACCTTCATAGATTCTGATCTACGCAACCCTTTTATAATTGCATTCATAGCTCTTGAATTTGCATGCATTAGAAGCTTACCTTCCTTATCTATAGGAGGATTGGCTTCTGGATCATATCCAAGTACCACTGCATCCCAAACTTCATTTCCAAGTGCCATCAGGTGAAATCTCATCAGCACACACCAATACAAGAAGTCACTTCCATCAAATATTAGTACTACATTATTGATGGACCCATCCCTTTGATCCTTTTGATCCATTGTGTTCTTAGACCACTTTTCCTTCAAGATGTCAAACTCTTCTGAAGGAACCCACTCTGATACCAATTGAAGAACACAAGCTTATACTGAGAGGGGGGTGAACAGTATAAGACCACTTTTTACTTTTCTTTTCAAATCAATATTATGTAGTGTATAGATAGCAGTATCAATAGTAGTAATCAAAGCAATGCACAAAACACCATACACAATAGAGACACAGATTTAACGTGGTTCACCCAATGTGGGCTACCTCCATAGAGAAAATATTTCTTCTAAATATTTCTCAAATAATATTTTGGGAATCCTTCCCAATTACAATGTTTATGGACCTCTATCCAAAGGAGATGTTGATCCCCTAAATCTAGTTTGTGGATCTCTATCCATAGGAGAACTCCTTCTCCTCTACTCTGGATGGTGATCCTCTAGAAGACACTGCCTCCACTACACTGACTATGGATCTCTCTCCACTTGAAGACTCTTGTCCTCACTTAGAAGACCTATCCTCAATGTCCTGGCTAATGGATCTCTATCCACTAGAGACTCTATCCTCTCTGCTCTATCACCTCCAAATCTCTACTCAATAGGTTCACTCATAACCTTCTCAAATATTCTCAATAGGTCCACTCAAAACCTGCTCAAATCTACTCAATAGGTCCACTCAAAACCTTCTCAAATATTCTCAACAGGTCCACTCAGAACCTGCTCAAATATGCTCAATAGGTCCACTCAAAACCTGTTCAAATATGCTCAATAGGTCCACTCAGAACCTGCTCAAATCTACTCAACAGGTCCACTCAAAACCTGCTCAAATATTCTCAATAAGTCCTCTCTAGGACTTGCTCAAATATGCATTGCAAGCTTCCACAAAAGCTCACACAAAAATAGTCCACAAGCCTTCTCAAAGACTTGCCTCAAATCAGCTTAACAAGTCCACACAGAACTTGTCCAATCTCATAGAATCATAAAGAGAATTGTTAGAGACTCAATATGTTCTATACTCAATGCTCAATCACTTTCTCAACTCAATCTCATAGAAGCATAAAGAGAATTGTTAGAGACTCAATATGTTCTATACTCAAAGCTCAATCTCACAAATCAATCTCATAGAAGCATAAAGAGAATTGTTAGAGACTCAATATGTTCTATTCTCAAATCTCAATCTCATAGAAGCATAAAGAGAATTGTTAGAGACTCAATATGTTCTATTCTCAAATCTCAATCTCAACTCAAATCAATATCATAGAATAGTTTGTTTCATGGAACTTGAACAACCACTTCACACATTCACTTGACTAGGCTCAATCAACTCTACTCAACCAATCACCTCAAGGAACAATCCTTTCACACAAACCCTAGTCCAAGCATATATCACCCAACTCAAAATATTTCCAACAATGCCCAACACAAATCTCACATAACAATGATACTCATGTTCTTTTCTAACTCAAGTTCAAGTTCTTTGCATAACCCATTGGCTTCAACAACAATGCTAATAAAACAAGGTTTTAATCACAACTCTCAATTCAGAAAACCTTTAAGCATTAACTCAATGTACTTCACTCAACCAATGGTCTAAACAATAATGCTTATCAAACAAGGTTTAATCACAACTCTCAATCCAGAAAACCTTGAAGCATTAACTCAACCACTTTTGAAAAGGAAACCCTAATCAAATCCTTTTCACTCCAAACTTAATTTTCAACCAAACCAATCAACCAACTCAATAGAGAAGAATTTTACCCATACCTTTTTGTTGCCAAGGAGTTGTCCACAAAATCTGCCACACTTCACAAAAACTCTTTTCCAAACTCACATAAGGGTTAGAGGATAATTTTTATATCACAAAAATAATATCACAATTACACCTTATCACTCCAACTTAAACAATAAGCAATATCCTCACAATAATCACAAAACCCTTTATTCAAAATAACATACAACCCACAAAGTCTTAACCTTCCAATATTTCACAATAGCAAATTTTAAGACTTTAAAATAAAAATAGAATTCTCCTTATAACTCCTAATGGTATTTCTCAACTACCAACCTTTATCACAATGCAAAGACTTCAACCACCAAATACCTTATACCTCCAACTTAGGCATTAATAAAATAAAACATAAAAATGTACCTTTGCCTTTGGAGAGTTTCGAACTCTCAACGCAGCCCACACAAACGTCTTTGCCCATGGTGCAAACCACCACACGAGCTACAAGCTCGTTGGGAAGGAAGAAGCACCACGTGCTTCAACACCCCTTCCTTGCCTTGCAAAATGTATGCGCCTAACGATTGGCACCTTCAACACGTCCACCAAAAGCTTCTCATGAGATTCGAACACTATCCACCATGCACACCAAAATGTAAGCTTGCAGCCCACTTGCCACTAGGCCAAGGTGCCTTGTTGGCTTCCAACTAATCAACGCGCTTGCTTTTGTTTCCTTTCGCCATCAAGTCAAACACGAATTTCGCAATTCTATCTCACGAGCTCTGCATTTAATTCGTATGCTTTCTCTTTCCAATTCGAGCAAGGATAATTCGGAAATCAACTTTGGGCATGGTATTTATATGCATTTCCACTAAATCAAAAATGTCGATGCTTCCCTTTGGCTTCTATGACGTCGATGGAAATAAACTTTGCCTTGTTTAAAACTTTAAATCCAACCTTTGGATTTATTAAAATATTCTTTGGTCTTAAACCTTTAAACCCAACCTTTGGGTTTATTAAGATATTTTTAGACTTTATAAACCCACTTTTGCAATATAAAATATTGTAATGAAAATTACAAATATTTTATTTGGGTTTTCACCATGGCACTTCTAACCATTATAATATTTCACCTTTGATAAAGTACCTTTTAATATTTATTTATAAAATTTAAATTCATCCTGAATTTAAATAATTTATAAAATAAATATTATAACTCCTTTTCAACTTCTGTCTTTTGCATTGTTTCACTCGAACTTCTGCCTTCTTGTTGAATATCAAATGACCATCTTTGTCACCTTTATTTCCTGCTGAAATATTTGGTATTAATGATGACTCCATCTGGTGGCATCAATGGTGACATCAATGACAACTTTGACTTAGGGACTCAAAATGTCCAACAAGTCACACACACTACTTTTATCCAAGTACCAACTAGAATATCCAAGGCAGCTTTTGATAGACCACCCACTTCCTCATTTAATTCTCTATAAATATGATTATAAGAGATCTATGCAAATGATGCTTCTTGCAATTTCACCTACTCATAATAAGGCCTATGTATCAAATTTTTCATCCCTACTAATCCTAAAGCCTATTCCACCAACAATTTTGAGTCACCATGAACTTGAAGTTTTATTATTTCTTGTTCCACTACCATTCTTAACAAAAATATCAAAGCTTTTCACTCTGCCACATTATTGGTGTCTTTACCAAGACATAATTTGAAAGTGTATTGTGATTTTCATCTTGATATAACACTTTTGTCCCACATCTACTTGGACTGCCTTGATAAGCTCCTTCAAAAAAATCCCAAGACTTTATAGAATCCACTTTTAAACTACAAAATTGCCTTATAGCCTTTTATGTATTTTATTTTAACTTGAACTTGTATAGGTAGAATTTCCTTGCTCTCAAATAACATAAAATTTCTTGTCAACCACAAACTCCATGTCACTATTAATGGAATACAACTCCTTTAAACCTTTTTCTTTGAACCACTGTTGCATATTTTCCAATAGATTCCTTGCTTGTCATTGTCCCTTCCCCTTAGTCATGGGTAGAATAGACCTCCACACTTCTCTCAAGAAATCATAATGAACCAATACATGACCCTTTGTTTCTTCTTCCATTTTACTTAGGTTGCATTGACTTGGACCTTGCCAAGATCTCTTCTATAGAAAATTCCATGGCAATGCCTTCTTAGCCAATAGTAACCAAGAAAAAAAATTGATTTTCAAGGGTACTTTCACCTTCCAAATCTTGCTCCACCACCAAAGGACCTCTTCATTATTATCTTCAAACATTGTCTTGTACCTTAGTTATAAATTATCCACTAGTTGGGTTCTTTGATCATACTCAAGAGTCTTCTTCTTGTCTCAATATTATAAAATCCCTTGCTAGACCTCTTGTATAGTTACTCCATTGCTTATCTTATTTCCTTTCAAAAGTAATTTTAACCTGAAAGCCACCCCTAATTCCATAAACTGGTTCTATACATAGAGGTTGCATCTGGTAATACATTGAGTCCCTATCTATTAAGGTGTTCTATTAAATTTTGAGGTAGTTGGTAATCTTCTCCACTCCCTAGCTAGGGATATTTTCCTAGCCTTACTTTCTTCCCATTTCCTATTTTCCAAACCAAAAAATTACCTACTAATAGAAAAGCCTTCATGAAAGCTCTCTAATTGATAGAAGCATTGGTCACTAACTTTATAGCAAGTATAATCCACTCTTCAAATGACATGGAACCCAAATATTTTTCCTTGATAACCTCATACCATAATCCTTTACCAGTTAATAATCTCTAAAGGCTCTTGGAAGCTAGTGCTTTTCCAAATTTATGTATATTCTTAAGTCCCCAACCTTATGTTGATTTAGGTTTGGAAATATTTCTCCATTTAACCAAATCCATAGCATCCTTATCCCTTCTTCTTGTCCAAAGGAAATGGAAGTATTTCTTCCTTATTTTTTAATTTTTCCACTCTTTTAACTAGAATATAAGCCATGGATTGCTAATATACTAAAATGGCCTTCAAAATTGATTTCATCAATGTTGAACGACCTCCTAATGATACCCATATATTACACCATAAAGTTACCCTTTTCCACTTTATTGTATAACCAAATCTAATTCGAGTATCCATAATTATTGGGCTTCAACTTAAACCTCAACAATTTAAAACCTTTTCCAAAATCAATTAGATTGAAACCAAAAGTCTGTAACACTACTTCCTCTTGTCTTGGTTGTAGTCTATTAAAATCTATATATGACTTCTAGAGGTTTAGTTCCATTCCTATAGCAACACAATATAGATCTAACTTCTCTTTATAGTGCTTCTCTTAAGGTGTCATTTCCAAACAGGAGTATGTCATCTACAAATAGTAAGTGAGTCCCAACCAAAGAATTTTCCATTTTAATACCTTTGATCATGCCAAGTATTTTAATGCCTTTGATCATGCCAAAATCATGTGATAGGGTTTGTTAGATTTTTTCTACATGATATTCTCAAAAAATTTAATTTTTATCAAGGTTGGAGTGAATGAATTAGATGTTATAGCATTCTAAAGTATTATATTTTAATCAATGGATTCCCACTAAATACTTTGAATCAACCTATGGACTTTGCTAGGGTGACCCTCTATCTCCTTATTTGTTTATTATTATTGTTGACTACACATTGGAGAGGGCTTTCACAAAGGCAAAAGTAGGAAAAAAATCAAAGGTATTTAGGTTAGATTAAATGGTCTCTTGGAATCTCATCTTCAATTTGTTGATGATACTTTTGTATTGTACCACAGCATAGCTAGTGAGTCCATGGAGTTTAAATTAATATTATCATGTCATGAGAAGGTTATTGGGAATTTGGTTAATAATACAAAATCTAGATGTTTATCATTAATACTACCTTATAATTGTAATAATTATTATGAATATTTTAGTTTTTCAAAATTGATAATTTTCTTTCAAGACGTTTGGGTATTACATTATCTAATAAAGGAAATAATTATCTATGTGACTTAATTTTGGATAGAATAATATTTTGTTTCTAAGGTTAGAAAGTTATATTCTTAATCATGGTTGGAAGGATACAACTCATAGAGACTAAATTACAATCAATCCCTATATGTGAGGTCACTTTCAATATTTTTAGTATTTATAGCATCCAAATTTGATCAAATTGAAAGATATTTTTTGGAAAGAATGTGAGAAAAATTTAGGTTTCTTCTTTGGAAGTGGGATAGGGCTTGCAAAGAAAAGAATATTGGAAAAATAGGATTTCAAAATCATAGGCATATGAGTTTGGAATTAGGAATAAAACTTGTATGGAGATTAGTCAAACATCAAGAAAATATTTGGATAAAAATATTAATTTAGAAATATATAGGTTTTGTTGATTTAGTTATTTTTTTTAGGAAATGAACCCTACCTAGAGGCTCAAAAACATGGATTTCATATCAAATAGTTTGTAATTGATCAAATAACATGTTAGATGGTCAATCAATAAGGGATATTATGCATGTTTTTATCTAATGCTTGGTTGGAGCTATATTATCCTATTTATGATCCAAAATGTCAACCATTAGCTCAAACATGTTTAGTTTAAAAAGGCTCAAAGGTCAATAAATATATTAATTTGAGTAGCAACTCTAGATCATGGATTTTAATGAGTAACCTAGTTGAAGGAAAGGAACTCAAATAAATAACACAAGATTTAAAGAAATGTTTAAGTGTTTTATTTACCTATTTTTACATAGAAGGATGATTCGGTTTAGAATCTATCAAAATATGGTGGATACTCAGTCAAGTTGGGATATAAGGCCTTAAAGAAATTAAAATTTCCTACTCCCAATTATTTTGCTTGGAATAATGTTTTATCATTCAAGGATCTCCCTAAGGTCTAAATATTCTTTTGGTTAGTAGTCCAAAGTAATATTCTCACATTTGAGAGTATACAAGTAAAGGATATCATGGACCTTTTAGGTGTACCTTGTGTAAGAATTAGCTATAAATGTTACATCATTTACTTCTTCATTGTCCTTTTGCTTACAAATTTTAGGTTGTTTTTCATATTGGGTAGCTCCATAAATATTAAAAGAGCGGATTAAATAATTAATTAACTATTTCAAAGCTAAATAATTATGCATTCTCTGGAGGATGGGTCCTACCATTCTTTAAAGAAATTTATTGCTTAAAATAAGTAATATAATTTTTGAAAAAAATATCAAACCATGCCAAAATACTATTACCTCTCTTGTAGAATTTTTATAGATTGTGCTCATGATGGGAACTCTAAAATGTATAAAATGAGGCACTATCCTCTTGGTTTTAGGATTTGAATATACATGGAAGGGTCATCTATGTCAGTGGTGTCAACACAAAGGATTTATTTGACTTATGGTAATATAAAAATATTTTAAAGTTGGGTTTGGAAAAATTAATTTTGATGATGCTTCCAAAGAAAGTCTAGAAAAATCTGGTGGATATGGTATTTTAGCAATCATAAATGGAAAATTCTCCTCACTTGCTCAAAATCATATAGAACTTAAACTAACAACTATATAGAGGCCATTGTAGTTTTTATAGGGATGAAATTTGTCATTAAAAAGGATCAAAATATATTTCAATTAAGTAGGAATCACAAATCATTGCTAATGCTATCAAGTAAAAGGGATGTGAGCATTGGATAAAAAATAATATTATTTTTGATGTACATCAACTATTTTTGGAGACAATAACTTGGGAAATGTCATCATGTATTTATAGAAAAGGAAACTAGGTAGTAGATAATTTAGTCAATCATGGATTGATTTTTGTCTCAAAAAAATTTAAATTTTAGAAGATAATTGGTTGAGTAATATTTTATTCTTTTAATGAAAATTATGTCAAGTATTTAATTGTAAAAACATAGCAATTTTTGAAGATAAAGAATATCTAAATGATAGAAAATTAGATGAAGAGGCAAGTTGGATATGGTTTAATTAGCATGACAAAAATGTAATAATTTATTATTTTTATGTGAGTGATCCCCAATAGAAGCCACATATAAATTATTTAAAATGTATATAAATTGTTTAACTTTAATTAAAAGAAATTTTTTTTAGCCATTGAGGAGTCTAAACCAACCGTATCAACTCATCAATCCCTAATATAGAAGCATAGAGCCTTGATAGATGGAGTCAAGTCATCAAAGGGAATTATGATGTTGGGGATAGGAGAAACAAAAAGAAGGTAAAGAATATAAAGTGGAAACCACCAGATATGGAGTTGGTCAAATTTAATTTTGATGGATCATCTAAAGGAAATCTAGGACCAGGAGGAGGAGGAATAATTAGAAATAATAGGCGAGAGATTTTGTCTCATTACCCTTTCAATAGTGGATATAAGACAAATAATGAAGTTGAAGCTTGGGTGTCTTTGGAAGGGTTAAAAATATGTAAACAAATAAAATGGAACAAAGTATGGATGGAAGGTGATTCACTCATAATAATAAATGCAATTTTGAGAAAATCAAAGGCTCCATGGAACATACAAGAGATAATTATGGAAATTCAAGACCTTGCTATAGAGTTTGAAGAAATCAATTTTACAAATACATTAGGGGAAGAAAACAAACATGTAGATAGGAAATCCAATAGAGGGATTTTAATTGAGGATCATGAAGTTAAATTCTCTTTTTTTTGGTTAGAGGAAGTAGTAAGTTTAGCTAAAGCTAACAAGAAAATATTGACTGCTTGAATCAAATAATGATTAAGATTTACTTTAATGTTTTCCATTGGTAATATCTACTTTATTTTATAGTATTAATGTACTTTCATATAAACTATGTATTACAATTTTACGGTTGCACTTGTCCTTTAGGAAGGAAACTAGCAATCTAGATTTGGTAAAGCGGGCTATGATAGTACGATGTTTCAAAAATATTACTCTACTAATATGCAATGCACATATAGTAGAGGTGATTTTTTGTTATTGTGAAGGTTGTTGTAGAAAAATGTCAAGAAGGATATTGAATTTTAGAATATTTGTATTCACATAGAAAATTGAAAAAGTTCCAGAAAAGGAAAATCAAGAATTCAAATATTTTATGTACAATGATGTAGGTTTCTAGCTATAGCAACTCAATTGATATGAGAATTGAATTTATTTATAAACTCTCATGCTCTAAAGTGAATTGTGATTTGATTTGAATGAAAGTTCATAGAATTTAATTATGATAGTTAACATTTTGATCTTACTATCTCTTCTACCTTCAAAGTTTCTTTTTCTAATAAGAAGAATAGTTATTGGGGTTAAAACACACTCACTCTTTTCATGTATATATACACACACTAGAATAAATGACCAATAAATATTAAACAAATATTATTTTAAACTCTTATGTAAATATCTAAATAATAAATAAACATAGACATATATAATATGGCCTTTAATTTTAATATGAATAATTTATAAATGAATGTATATTAATGACAAGCGTTCTAAAAATATTATTGTGTTGTAATGTGTAAATGATAGTGCAAGCCAAGAGCGAGTGCAAGTGAGGAATAAGTAGGAGGAAGTGTGAGCAGTAAGCAGGAAGTAGAAAGCAAAGTGTGATCAAGGAACAATTGCCACTTCTCATTCCAGATATTAGGAGGAATTTTAAAGGATTCATGTGAAGAAAATCTAGGTAATATGGTAATAAAGTCATTTTTGAAAGTCATTACTAAAATTAAGGTTGGCCTACTTGGAAGTAAGGATGCCTAGTTGGAAGTATAGATGCCCTAGTTAGTGATAAGAGGAAGGGTGAATATATGGCAAACCCTATCTAGGTAGAAAATACTACACCAAAAGTGATTATCAAGGATGAGATGATTGAGCATGATATAATGGTTTTTAAAACCAAATGGTTAATATGTAGGTTCCATACATACTGGTCAGGTTTTTATGAGATCCAAAATTGGATCAAGTGGAAATGAGGATTGAGTTCAAATTACTCCATGGCTTTTCTTCCAAAAGGATTTTTCCTCATTTTTTTCTCCAGTTTAGAAATAAGGGATAAAATAATGGATGGAAGCCCTTGGTTTAGGGGTAAATATGCATTATATTTAAGATATTGGAGTGAGAATTTTTTTGTGGAGGCAAAGACTATTAAAAGGCTTCTAGCATGGATTAGGCTTTTTGGACTTCCTTGTTAACTCATAAATAAGGAGGTTAAAGAATATTGGTAATACTCTAAGTGAATTCATGTAGGAGGGACCAACTACTAAGGAGAGAAGGCATGCTATATACACTCAAATATGTGTTGACATAGATATTTCAAAACCTTTACTATAGTCCATTAGGATTAAATTTGAATCAAGAGAATAGGATCAACAAGTGAATTATAAAAACAAAGCGTTTCAATGTTGCAAATTTTATGAAACCATGTACATGGCAAGAGACTACAAAGTGAAAATGATGAAGAAATAGAAGGAAATGTTTGGACATGAGGTTAGCTTCAAATATGAAACAAGGATATCATATCATAGGATAAGCTAGGTCAAATAAAGGATTTTTCACTCTTAAGAAAGTGATAAGAAAAATCCCTCTACATCATTAGATGGCAAAGGCCATTACAGTTCACTCAAATAAACCATTAGAAGAAAAATGATATGAGGGATGAGGAAGTACAATGTAGAAGTTCAAATATAGGATTTATAGGTGTGAAGGAAGAAGGGAAGGTAGATTTTAAATTAAAGGAAGATAGGAAGTCAAATATTAAAGCAAATGAGATGAAGGAGGTCAAGCTTAATCCAAGTAAATCATATTTATTTTTCTCAAGTAGCATAAAATATTCTCCTTACAATAAAAATGAAAGTAGTATAGAGTATATTTGTTGCACTTTAGGGTTTCAAGAGTAGTACTCTAAATAAAATCATATGGAGGATATCTAATAAAATTTAGGGTTTCCAAACCAACATAATAAAGTAATTACTATGGAGGACTATTCATGCTCTTTAGGGCTTTTAGGGAAACATAAAGAAAAAATTCTAATGAGGATATTCCTTGCACTTTATATTATTTAGGGCAACATCAATCTTTAGAAGATAAGTGTCATTTTGAAAAATATAAAAAATAGAAGAGTTTTATGAAGATGAGAGTGTCGGTGGGAATGGATAAAGGAGAGGAAGGCCATAAAAGTAGGAATAAAGAGAAAAATAAACTCAAAAGTATATTGATCTAGGAAGTCAAATAAAAATATCATAGGTATTAACAAAAAGTGGGGCTAATCCCACCAATAAAATATTACAGATTTTAACAAAAAGTGGGGCTAAGCCCACTAATAAAAATAAATATTATTGGTGATGAAAATGATATCATGGAATATTAGGGGTATGAATAAGACCCCTACAAAAATAGTTATTAAGGAATTAATAATTTGTTATAGTCTCGAGTTTATTTTAATACAATGAAATAAAATTAAGTAGTGAGGAATGTAAGGATGCTTTTAAGAAGATTTGGAAGATGGGTGTTTGTGTGGTAGTTTCTTCTACAGGAGCTTTAGTCGGTATTATAATAACATGGGGAAAATGAAAATGGGATAGGAAATTATTAGAAGCAAAAGGTAATTGGGTTGCTAGATTATTTTTCAAGAAAATAAAAACATCAAAGTTGGGGTTATCTATGTAATATGATTTATAAGATCATTTTAAAAATTATGCCAAATAGGTTGAAGGACATTCTAGGTTGTGTTATATCAAAGGAACAAGGTGGTTTTATTCATGGTAAACAAATTATTGATGATATAATTATTGCATAGGAGGACATATGTTATCTTCATTCCATGAAAAAATTAGGTATGCTTATGAAATTATATATGAACAAAGTATATGATAGGGTTTCCTAGAATTTTGTACATGCTTTTATTAAAAATTTTGGCTTTGATTATAGTTGGTGCAAATGGATTGAATGTTATAGCACTGCAAAATTTTCTATTTTGATCAAAGATTCTCCTATTGGTTGCTTCAAGTCACCTTGTGAACTTCATCAAGGTGATCCACTATCTCCTTATCTATTCATTATTCTTGTGGAAGCATCAAGGAGAGATTTATCAAAGGTAAAAATGGAAGAAAAAATTAGAAGTATTCAAGTTGCAAACAAATGGTCCTTTTGAATATCATCTCCAACTTGTTGATGATACTTTTCTTTTGGGTCATTCCTCAATCAGTGAGGCCATGGAATTTAAATCAATATTATCATGATATGAGAAGGCTACTAGACAGTTGGTTAACACTACAAAATCTAGGGTTTTTTCATTAATACTACCCTATATTTACAACAAATTATTATTAATATTTAAGGGATTAAAATTGAAAATTTTCCATCAACATACTTGGGTATTCCTTTATCTCATAAAGGAAATAAAAAGGATCTTTGGATCTCTTTTTAAGATAGAATAAAAGCTTATTTGTTAGGTTGGAAAGGTAAGTTCTTAACTGTGGTAGGAAGGTTGTAACTCATAAAGACTACATTGTAGTCCATCTCTATTTATATGATATCACTTTCAAGATTATCAATAGGTATAACATCAAAAATTGATAAAATTCAAAGAGACTTTCTATGAAAAGGTTGTGAGAAAAAAATTAGGTTTTCTCTTTATAAGTGGGATAGAGTTTGAAAAGGAAATAATATTGGAGTAGGCTTGTAGAATTTTAGACTTATGAATTTGGCATTAGAGGCAAATATTTGGTGGAGATTATTCAAATATCAAGGAAAGAATCGAGCAAAAATATTACTTCAAAAATATAAAGGTTCTCCTGATGCAATGGAATTATTTATGAAACCAACCCTACCCAAAGGATCATCAACATGGAACTTCATATTATATATTTTAAAATTGATAAAAAAAAAACATATTAGATGGTCAATAAATAAGGGGAGTTATGCAAATTTTTGATCTAATGCTTGGTTGAAGCCTTATTCTCTTATCTTTGACACAATATGGCAACCATTAGCTCAAGCATGCCTAACATGTAAAGGTTCAAAGGTCAAATACTATATTAATATGAGCAACAACTCCAAATCATGGATTTCTTTTAGTAACCTCATTAAACGAGAGGAACTCAAATAGACTACAAATAAAATTCAAGAGATGCTTCAAGTGTTTTATTTGCTGAGTTTTACACAAAAGGATGAGTTTGTTTGGAATTTATCAAATAATGGTGAATACTCGACCAAGTTTTGATAGGAGGAATTAGAGTAATCAAAAGTTCCTTTTGCTAAATATTTTTCTTAGAAGAACGTTTGGTCATTAGAAGCTCTCCATAAGGCCTCAACATTTTTTTGATTAGAAATTCAAAGTAATATTCTTAAAGGAGAGTCTACAAATAAGAGGATATAATGGACCTTTTAGACACGCCTTGTGTGAGAACAATTTAGAAACATTAAACCAATTACTTATTTATTATCCTTTTGCTCACATCATTTGGGGTTTCTTTTTTAAAAATATGAAATTATATTGTATAGCTCCATCAACATTGAAATAGTTGATGAAATGTTGGATTAATTATTTCAAATCTAAAGAATTATGTATTTTATGGAGGATTGATCATGCCATTATTTATTGGAATTTATGACTTAAAATGAATAATAGAATTTTTTAAAATAAATCTCAAAATCATGCCCAAATTTGGAATCGTATTATTGCCTCTCTTGCATAATATCTACAAATATGGTGCTTATCATGGGAAGTCTCAAATGTAGAAAAATAGGTGCTACTAACTTGACTACAAGATTTGAACATACATGAAAGAGTCATCTATGACAATGAAATTAAAACAAAGGATCTACTTCGATCTAGGGTAAAACAGAAATATCCAAAAATTGGGTTTATCAAAATTAATTTTGATGGTGCTTCTAAAGAAAATTTGGGAAAAGCTAATGGAGGTGGTGTTTTTAGAAATAGTGAAGGAAAAATTATCCTCACTTAATCATAATCATATGGAACTTCAACTAACAACTTTGCAAAGGCTAGGGCACTTCTTATAGGGATTAAAATTGCAAAAGAAAAAAGATGGATTTTTTTTTCAATTGAGAGGATTCACAAATTATCATCAATGCTATTAACAAAATGGATGTGGAGATTGGATAAAAAATAATATTATTGTTGAAGTTCATCATCTATTACTAGAGGTAATCTCTTGGAAGTGTGATTATATTTATAGAGAAGGAAATTAGGTGGCAGATAATTGCGGTGTTGATCTTCATCTTGGTGAAATTCAATTTTTAGAAGGCAAGTCGCCAAGTGTGATTTTATATTTTAATAAAAATGATGTCAAGGAGCTGATTGTGGAAACATAACACTTCAAAGAAGTTGAAGAATATATTTAATAAAAAAATAAATGAAAAAAATTGTGATAAAAAGACATGTTGGATATGCTTTACTTGACATAACAACAGATATAATGTTTTGATATTTTGATGGGAGTGACCTCAATAGAAGCCATATATAACTTATTTTAAAAAATAATGTAAGCATTCTACGATTTTTTTCAATTAATTATATAGGATTAAAACAAAGTGGTATTACAACAGATCTTGGATATTATCCATGTATCGCTTTGGCAAGATTTGAACCTTGGTCTCCTTAAATGTTGAGGAATCTAACCAGTTGAGCTAATGCCACTTAATTTTTTTCAATGATTTTACACAAGTTTTTATGAGGGGTTTCAATCCCTTCATACTGAGTGGGGTTTGAACCTTGGATCTCTCAAAAAGAGGCCAAATCCCTTACTATTACAGTAAGCTTACAACTTTCAATGAGTTTACATAGGTTTTTATGAAGGGTCCTGGTCCCCTCATACTAAGTGGGGTTTGAACCTTGGACCTCTCAAAGAGAGGTCAAAGTCCTTACCACTATAGTAAGATTGTAGCTAAGCATTCTAATATTTTTGAATATTTTAATATTAATTTTTATTTAATGATTAATTACTTTATAATTACTTTTTTTAAAGAAACATAATAAAATTATAAATTGAAAAAAATATATATTAAATTTAATTGATTTGTAATTTTGATAACTAATAATGAAGAATAAGTTGACTCTCTTGCATTCGTAAAATTTCATTGTGATGCTCTTCTTAACACACATTGTCATATAACATTACTGATTTTAAATCAAATGGCAGAAGTTCAAACATTTAAATTCCTCAACTCTCGAGGAGACCCAGGTTCATTTACCAAGTAGTACATGCATAATTTGCTACGGTATTCTAATACCATTATATAGTGACGAGGGTGGGGCTTGTTTCAGTTCGATATAACTAATAAAAATATATTTATAACTAGTAATTAAACAAGTCATATTATATTCAATTCTATGTTAGATGTGAAGAATATAATAAGTTTTCATTATTTTTTAACCTAGATTATAGTTAAATTTAAGCTTACACATAGATCTAATATTCAAGTAAACTTTATTATTTTTAATGTTAGAAGACTAATCAAACTCTATTTTCAATTTGTACTTGTATTATGCTTTTACATTCAAATTAGCAAAATACAACAATTAAAGAGAACAAACAAATGATGGGAACCTATTTTACTTTTGTTCTTCATCAATGTTGTATAATAAAAATCTCAATGAAGCATATCCCATGTCTTTGTACAAAGGTGTTAAGGAAATTTTGGATAGCAATGCTACCATCCAACTATGATTTAAATGTTACAATTATTTGTATTTAATATTTTTAAGCATTCACAAAATAGTTTTTTTGGTTGGATAACAAGGGGTTGTACTTGGGTTCCCCACCCTTGAAAAATTACAACTCTCTTATTTAGAGCTTGAGAGTTTACAAATAGATACACTTCTCATTTCAATTCAGATGTTATAGCTAGAAACCTACATTATTGTACATAAAATGTCTAAATTCTTTATTTTCATTTTCTAGATCTTTTCAATTTTCTATATGAATACAAATATTCTAGAATTCAACATCCTTCTTGAAATTTTTCTATAGCAACCTTCACAATACCAAAACTTCACCTCTACTATATATGCATTGCATATTAGTAGATTAATATTTCCAAAACATCGCACTATCATAGTCCTTTTTACAAAATTTGGATTGCTATTTTCCTTCCTAAAACACAAGCGCAACCACAAAAATTATAATAAATAGTTTATATGAAAACACATTATTGTTATAAAATAAAGTATATATTACCAATGGAAAACATTAAAGTAAATCTTAATCATTATTTGATTCAGGCAATCAATATTTTCTTATCAACTTCTAAACTTACTACTTCCTCTAACCATGGAAAGGAGAATTTAACTTTACGTCGATCCTCAATCAAAATCCCTCTATTGGCTAGCCTATATGCACATTTGTTTCCTTAATGTATGTGTAAACTTGATTTCTTCAAACTCTTTAGAAAGATCTTGAATTTCCACAATTATCTCTTGTATGTTCCATGGAGCCTTTATTTTCCTTAAATTTGTATTTATTTCCATGAGAGAATCACCTTCCATCCATACTCTATTCCATTTCAATTGTTTGCATATTTTAACCCTTCTAAAGTCGCTCAAGCTTCAGCTTCATTATTTGTCTTAAATCCACTATTGAAAGAATAATGAGATAAAATCTCTCTTCTATTATTTCTAATTATTCCTCTTCCTATCAGTATTGGATTTCCTTTAGATGCTCCATCAAAATTCAATTTAACCAACTTCACATTTGGTCGTTTCCACTTTATATTATTTACCTTATTTTTGCTTCTCCTGTACCCAATATCATAATTCTATTTAATGACTTGACTTCATCTATCAAGGCTTTCTGCATATTAGAGACAGGGTGAGTTGATAGGGTTGGTTTAGACTCCTCTATGGCTAAACATATTTTCTTTTCATTACCTCTAAACTACTTTTCTTTCCTTTAAATATTCTTCTATTCCTTTCTAGTCATATAGTCTAAAGTATTGTATCTTTTGATATATCCTATATTGTCTGTAAAGCCTCACTTTTATAATTACTTTGTCATTGCTTTAACCAATCGTCAATTCTACTCTTCATCACCATGCATTTACCAAACATTTAAGAATCCATTGCCATAGTTTCTAGACTATTGAGCAATGTCCCAAGAAATTGTATAGACCCTCCTCCTTTTTACAAAGAACACATTGAGAGGGCCCATGAAAACCCATTTTCATAAGGTTATCCCAAGATAAAATTCTTCTATGACCTACTAGCCAAAGAAACATTTTGATTTTTGGAATGCTTGGGCTATCCCAAATATCTCTCCATATTCTAGTGATATTACTATTTTTTTGGTGCTTTACATTATATCCACTTCTTGTTGTGTATTATCCTAAGCTATTCAACTCCCAAATCAATTTATTCTTTGCTCACCTTAGAATAATCATAGTTGTTATCTTTCTACTCGATTGCCTCCTAGCATCAATGTCTCGTATATTTGTAAAAAATATTATTTCCATTTGTATCTTCCTTCCTGGTCCTTGTACAAAATGTTTGAAACCTTATCACCATATTTATCTTGAAGCAATCTCATACAAGGTTTTAAAATTGGATATAAATTGAGTAGTTTTTTATCACACCAAGTATCCATCCAAATAGAATTTTTTTCTCTATTTTCCACCACCCATATTAAACCTTTAATCATTAGATCAAATAGTTTTTTTCAAACCATTTTAAAGAGCAAAATAATTTGGTATAGAGAATGTAGTAAGTATTAAAATTGGATCATTGGACTCAACATACTTAGAATAATTCTCGCACATTGTTTTTTACTCTCTTTATCAATCTCTAGATTATTTTTTCCCTAAGAGCTAAGTTTACATCTATAAGAACTCTTAAACCAACATTTTCCCTAGTTTTATCATCACACACCTTGCTCCATTTCACCAAAGAAAAATGTATTTTATCATGTAAACCTAACCATAAAAATGATTGCATAATATACATTAAACTTTTTTCAACTGATTTTGGCATAGTATACAATGACATATAATATGTTTGAATGGCTTGTAAGATTGACTTGTTAACTGCACTCTTCTTGCTAATGATAACCATCTATCTTTCCAATATGGTAGTTTATTCTAAACTTTACTAATAACTGGATTCCATAATTCTATCATCATTCTCCCCTCAAATAAAGGCATCCCTAGATAAGTTGCTAGAAAATTTGCCTCCTCCATTTGAAGTAACCTATAAATTCTTGTTTTGATATTAGTGAAGTGTTAAGGAATTAACTTTTTGCCAAGCTGGTAGTTTATTCTGAACTTTCCTAATAAATGGATTTCATAATTTCATCCTCATTCTCCCCTCAAATAAAGGCATCCCTAGATAATTTGCTTGCAAAATTTGTCCTATTAGTTTTTTGCATTCAAAAAATATTAACATTATAAAAAACATCCAATATATTTTCTTGATGGATTTTTGTTGAAATTTTTGGGGCATAAAACCATATAAAATAAATGGTATTTTTAAAGCACTACCTAGATCACATACAAACATAATGAATAAAACAAGGCTAAAAAGCAAGATAATAACTAGAGTCTCAAATTAATAACTATTACTTCCCAATATTATGATTAGTCATAGATTGTGCACTTAAGTGAAATCTATCCTTGAAGAGATCATTTAATCTCTCATGATAACTTTTCACAAAAAAAATTTCTTATTAAAAACATCCATAATGCTCTCTATGTAATGGGTGAGAAAATAATTTGGAGACATGGCCACTCTTAATGACAATCAAAGTGATTGTGAAGTTGTTAATTAATTGTATTTAAGACTTGAATTTTTATGCAGTGTTAATTGTTTATTTTTAATGTGTTTAATGTTAAGTTTCATCCATAAGGTTGAAAACTTGGTTCATAGTGTGGAACTTCTCATTTCTTGTTGTTTTTCCTAAACTCATTGGAAAAATATTAAGGTTCACTCAAGACATTGAATATTTTTTCTATTATTTAAAATTGATCTTTTTACACCACTTGCCCTAGATCTCTTGAGCATGGCATATATATTATCAAGAGCTAAGATCAATATTAAAAATTTAATGCATGTATGTACTTTTTTAAAATTCATAAAAAAGTGTAAAGGAAGGATTAATAATTTTAAGGCTATATAAAAAATTACATTAATATTATATATTAAAAAATGGTTCCCAGGGGCTAGTGGATGGTAATTTTTGGCGCTTACCAAGAAGAGACCTATGTTCAAACCCTAGGGGTATGCTTTTTTGCATCCCAACGATAATGGTACCAATCCTGAGTGACTAGTGGTCTCCCTCATGCTACGTTAAACAATAACAAGATGGAATAGGGGTTATAGGGGGAATCCCCAAGATTTGAACCCTACTTGGTAGTAGAGAAGGCCTGTGGATGTAACCAATTCCCCTATGTTTAAAAAAATGGTATTAATATTTATAATATAAGTATTTCACCATACAAAAATCAAGAAAACCTTCATGTGCAAAATGCTTTATAGTTCTAAACATAGTGTAGTCCAACCTTTGTGTTAGGCACTGAAGATAAGTATTAAATATTATAATATTTTATTAATATTATAATATATGTAATAATACCACATGTATGGATAAGTGGTAGTGGTAGGTATTTGGGCATTATAAATCTAGGCAAAGACTAATGGAGGTGGTATGAATAGAAGAATATTATATTTATCTCAAGTTGATATATATTAAAGAGTGGCTTCCTTCCAATAAGGATATTGTATGGTGTTGCCCTTCCTTAAGGGTTTAATTTATAGTTGAATAGATTGGAGAATTTACATGTTTTATTTGATATGATTTTTTATGAATTAAATTATGGTTTTCTAGCATACATGTGAATGTTTTTATATTCATTGAGAGTACAAAGTTTTAATATTTCTACAAATTAATACTAATTCCTATGGATGAGCAAAGAGGTTCATAAAAAACGGTATCAGAGCACTTTCTTGAGTCGTGTTTCACTATAGAAGTCTCAACCATCTACTCACTATTGGATTTAAATTTTGGTGCTTAATAAGCACTTACATTAGGCTAATAACCTCTTGCAAGATCATTTGTAAGTCCTAACCAATTAATTGGGGGAGGTACTTGGGCTAAAATTTACCCTTAAACTCGTTTTGAGGATCCTTAAACTCATTTTGAGGATGAACCAAGGAACCCTAGAGTAACTGATTTGAGTGTGTTGCTAGTGAAAAGGGTCAATGGCCCCACACCCTATTAGTAGTATTTTTACCCTATGAGAGTATACAAAGAGTTATCATTTAGAGGTAAAATCATGGTTGGTTTCTTAATAATTATTCCTTAGGAAAATATTATTGGTAATCAGAGAGCGGTATTCACTCGGACAACCTTTATGGCTAGTGATATTTACCTTAATCCATTAGGAAACCAAAATCTATGGCCCAATTCTTTGTTAGGATTTTCATAGAAGAGTCATATGGTCGTTAGCAACAATTTTTGCAATAATTTCCACTATTGCAGCAAAGTAAATAGTTTGTATTCTACCAAATAGTCTAAGGGGAAAAAATTGTAGAGTAGTAGGTTGTAGTTTGGTAGCAACCCATAGAATAGTAGCTTGCATCTTAGTAGCAGTTCATAGAGTAGCAATCGTAGTTTGTTCATAATGCCTAAATATCCAGTCCACAATTTGGTAGCAATTCAAAAAAAAAAGGATCTACAGTTGATAACAGTTCAAAAAAAATCCACAGTTTAGTAGCAGCCCCAAAGTGGCAGTTCATCTAAAAAATTAAAAAATTTACAGTTTGGTAACAGTTCAAGAAAAAAATAAAACTATAGTTTGAAAATAGTTCATTAAAAAGAAAGAGAAAAGTCCATAGTTTGTTAGTAGTTAAGAAAAAATAGAAACAGTCCATAAAGCAGATCATTATCAATTACCTAAAGTACACAGTTTGCAAGTTGCTAAGAGTTGTAAGCTAAGTGCCAAAAATAAAAGTCCACAAAGGAGGTCATTATTAATTGCTAGAATTTCACAATCTACAAGCCATTAAAACTTGTTGAGTGCAAAAAGAAATCGACAAAGAAGGTCGTTATCAATGCTTAAATTTCAAAGTCTACAAACCATTAATAATTGCTAGTTTGAATATAGATATTTATTAGTCAAAGGTTTGAGGTGATGGAGTTGTCAAAATTCATAAAGAGATGATATTGATGCTCATAAATGGTGGAGATAACTCAAATATGTGTATTCTACTAATTATATGTGGGACTATTGCCTTAATATTTTTAAGGAGAAGCTCAACATTGGCTTTATAATTTTCTTATTGCCCATAATTATCAACTAACTTAGGAAGAAATAGAGCAAATATTTTTAAGCAAATGGGAATTTAAGAAAAATGATGAAAAGATAGCTAGTTTGAATAATACATTCAAAAGCTATGCAAAAGAATTAAATAGGCCTCAAAAGGAACAAAAGGAAATTAAGAGAGAGTTAATTTATAAGAAATTGTTAAAAAAAGGAGAAATATGATAGTGTACAAACTAAAGGAAGCACAACTTGGATGATAGATAAATTGAACAGTGTTCAATAAAATTATTTCAATTTAAGAAATCTATTTTGTAGCTGTATGATTGAATTCAAGAGAAAAAAGTCATTATTTATAAAAACCCTAGCAACAGGCATAACTTCATCAGCAAGGATGTGGCTAATAGTTTACAAGTTCTAATAAAGAATATAAAAGGACAGTTTCAAGGAGAGACATTTTAAATTTTCCAAGATATTTTGCATGTAGATTTTTATATCATTGAGATGAAGGAAGTGGACAATGTTCTTGAATATCCTTGTTTGGAAACCCTAGGTACTATTAATATTAATGTGCAAAATAAATTTATGAAATGGTATAAAAAAGAAGATAACACTACAAGATATTTCTCAACTCAAAGAGCAAGGAACAGGGGAAAATCAAGAAGTTGTTACATAGAAATAAATTGAAGAAGCAGAAGAACAAAAGCAAAGTCTAAAGAGGAGGTGGTAGCAGAGATCAAGAAAGAAGCAAAAACATAATCCAAGGATAAACTAAAAGATGTGAGCATGAAAACAAAGCACAAAATAGAGGAATAATATGTTAAAGATTCAAAAAAATATAACATCCCACAAAAGAATTTAAAATAGAAGAGCAAAATCTATAGGAGACAAAGAATATAAAACATCCAGTTAAGGATGCAACATATCACCATCCACACCACCAGGAGGGTAATAATCTTGGAGGTATGGCTTAAGGCAACAATATTATGGTTCTACATGGAATCAGAAGGGCATCAAGTATGGTAGTGTTTGGTAAAAAAAGTATAGTGACTCTAGTTTTTAGAGAGGTGCACTAGTATTAACGAATAATTGGACCCATAATTCACGTTACCAGAGTCAAGCAGTAGAATCTTGGAGCTAAAAAAGTAGTCTTAGATACTCAAGTGTCAAAAGCAAGCATGGATGAAAAAGAGTGATATTTATTGCTAGTAGAAAGATGTCTCCAACACATAGAACCAAGGGATTACTTCCAAAAATTCAAATGGTAGAAGGGCATATCAACATCAATGAAGACCACCACCAATCAAAGTTTCACTAGGATGGATGGATGATTGAGATCAATACTAGTTCACAACAAGGCTTAGAAGATCATATTGTTTAGTCTCTTCTTATATTTTGAGGATGAAGTGTTTTGTAAGGGGGATGGAATGTTAGGTACCCAAGATAAGTATTTAATATTATAATATTATATTAATATTATAATAGATGTAATTATCCCACATGTATGGATAAGTGGTAGTGGTAGGTAGTTGGGCATTATAAATGTGGACAAAGACTCATGAAGGGCCATGAAGAGAATAATATTATATTTATTTTAACTTGAGATATATTATGGAGTGACTTCCTTCCAATAAAGAGTATTGTATGATGTTGCCCTACCTCAAAGGTTTAATTTATAATTGAATAAATTGGAGAATTTACGTGTTTTATCTTATATGAGTTGGTCATGAATTAATTTAATGGTTTTCCTACATACATGTGAATGTTCTTATATTTATTGAGTGTACGAGTTTTTAGTATTTCTGTAAATTGATACTAATTCATGTTGATAAGCAAGGATGTTCATAACACTTTGCTCTGGTATTTTTAAGTGTTAACAAGAGTAACTTCACATTGAAGAGTATAAGCCTTGGATTTGTCATGAACTCATAGTCCAGGTTTGTATAAGCACCCTTTTAACTCCAAGGTCACGTTTATTGTAGTATAAGTATACATGAACATGAGTGTTGTGTAAAATTTGAGAATGTTAACAAGGAAATGAGCAAACAAAATTTGAGAAATGAAGATTTTATTTCTATTTATTAAATAAATATAAAAACAACATAGTTTATGAAATTAAGAAAAATAATCTTATATTAGTTTTTTGTCTATGGTTTCAACTAAATAGGTTTTTAATTTATTGTTGTCTCATTATTTGTGTTATTGATTGATCTATAAAATCAAATTAAACTTATTAAAGTCAAATATATATGATGTACATGAACTAATTATCGAATGTTTCTTATGGTATTAATTATTATAGAGGGGGAAAACTACCCTACCGCATACGATTATCAAGGCTAGATCTGCAAAGATAGAAAGCCTTGAGGTGAACCGCGGGGGCATGTTGTTCTCTACACTTGATGCTAGGGGGGAAGGGTTCACCAAAAGTACATATTAACCTATAAATCTATAAAAAAATAATTTGGCTAAGAAAACTATTGAAGGATCTTGAGCTTATTCAGACCTAGTTGATATTGTTGAAATGTGATAATGAGAGTTGCATTACAATGATAAAGAACTCAAAGTTTCATAACAAAACAAATCACATTGAAGAGCAACATCATTTTTTTCATGAACAAATTAAGAAGAATTTAGTAAATTTAAAATATTGTGTAGTAGAGGAAATGATAGTAAATGTACTAAAAAAGAGGTTGTTAAAAGATAAGTTTGAGTTAGACATGAGAGAATTCAATCATCAAATCAATTAAGAGATATAAGTTAAAGTTTTAAAAATAAGTAAAAGAGATTTATCTAAATAAGAATATTAAAAGTAATTAAGAGATGTTTGTCTAAATAAAAAATGTTAAAAACCAAAGATAACAAAATATCTTTAATTATTTCCACCAAAGTCTAGGATAAAGAAAATAATTAAAATAAAAGTTATCTAATATATAATCACCATCAATTTAAAAAATAGATGCATATAAATTAATAATAAAAATAGGTGAAAAGGATTGCACATGAAGCTGGAGCCATGGTGTACGAACTAGAGAGTTTGATCATTTGAAGACCGCCTGGAAATCTAAAATGTCATGTAGAGAGCCAAAAGCGAAGGAGAATTCAAAAGTAGCAAATACTAGGAGCTATAGAGTACAATTGAAGGATTTCACACTACTCAGAGTGGAGGAGGATTCAATTCTCTTTGCAATCTTAAGATATTCAAATATGTCTAAATAGTAGCAGGTTCATCCATATTGTATCAATGCTTCAAAACCTTATCATGAATGCAATGAATGTTGTTTCCAAAATATTTTTGAAGCAAAGGAATGTCGGGAGAAAGAAGAGACAAGAGTAAGTGCGAGTTTGGAAGGAGTGCGAGCTAGGAGGAAGTGTCAACTGAGAGGAAGTATGAATTGAGAGCAAGTGTGAGCTGAGAGGGAGTGTGAAGTGAACCCCAGTAGGTAGTATGGAAGGAAAGTCATTGAAAAGCCCTAATGGGATGTCAAGATGCCCTAGCTAGAAGTATGGATGTTTAAGTTGAAGAAAAGTGGAAGGGAAAATATATGGCAAGTTCAATCTAGGTAGCAGATGTTACATAAAAAGTGACTATCAAAGATGAGATGATTGAGCATGATATAACAAAGTATGGATGCCCAAGTTGAAGAAAAGTGGAAGAGCAAATATATAGTAAGTTCAATATAGCAGATGTTACATTAAAAGTGATTATCAAAGGTGATATGATTGAGCATGATATAATAGCTTTGAAAAGTGGAGGGTTAATAAGTAAATTACATAGATCCTAACCAAGGTTTTTGGAGATTCAAGATTGGATCAAGTGGAAGTAGAGATTGAATTCAAATTACTATGTGACTTTTCTTCCTAAAGATTTTTTCTTTGTCATATTTTCTAATGCATAAACCAGGGACAAAATATTTATTGGTGGTTCATGGTTTATAGGGAGAGATACCCTTTATTTAAGACCATGTAATAGCTTTTGGTATCGAGTCCCTCTTGTTTGCGTCTTTGGGGATCTCCTCAGAATGCACCAAACCTCAGAATTCTCGTAGTTCCAGGAACAATGCCAAGTGGACTCCCCCACCCCGAGGCTGGCTCAAAGCCAACTTCGATGGAGCATCTAAAGGAAACTCAAGGGACACAGGGGTTGGAGGCATCATAAGGGACCATAGTGGAAATATCATCATGGCTTTCATCAAAAATTTGGGGATCCAAACCAACAACTATGCATAAGCCCGAGCGCTATGGAGAACAATCAAGATAAATAGATCTCTATCCAAACTAGTCATATTCGAAGGTGATTCGGTTGTAGTAGTTGGCTACATCATCAATAACATAAAGGGTGGATGGAACATCTATAACATTATCCAAGAGTGCCAAGCCTCCCTAAGTCATCACCCTTGAAGTATGATCAATCATGTTTTTAAAGAAGCAAACAAGGTGGCAGACCTCTTGGCCAATAGAGCGGTCAACCAAACCACCCTGATTGTTTGGAAAGTTGATTTCCCATAAGACATCATCATGAAATCCAACCATGATGTGGATGGCAGTTGCAATACGCAACGTTAGCTACCACGAAGGTATTTTATCAATACCATCGATGTTCTCATTCAACACCAGATTCATATGTGGAAAAACCTCAAAATGTGGCTCTTGCCACCATGACGGTGTTTTATCAACACTAATGATGATTTCTCTTAACATCACGAAGCATCAAAAATCCTCTCCCTCCATATTCTTTTGGAATGTTTTCAGTTCAATCGTTCGTACGAATTTCTTGGTCTGTGTCATCAATCGCAGTCATCCTGATTTACCTCCATCATCTCTACCCCCTGCTCATCTGGCCTCATTTTCCCCCATCGGTCGATGCCCATTTGTCCCCACCCCCTTTCTCCCCCTCTCACTCCTTGTGTCGATCATCTTGACCAATCCTCCACCTCCTTCCATTCTGGCCCCCTTAACACGAGCCTAGCTAGGGACATTTTTCACGCCTACTCCCCCCTTTCTCGCTCAATGGTCCTCATGGCTTTCAAAAGCCCTCATTTCACCTTCCCCAACCTATTAAGCTTTCCTCCATTTCCTCGAAAAGCATTTGAGGGAATCACTTCGAAGGGACTATCAAAAGATCTTTAGACAGCTTCGCTTATGCTCATCGTAGTGACTCGATGGCTCTCATTGAACCTAGGGACTTAGGTCGTGCTCGATGCCAAAAAATTCATCACCTTCTTCAAGCTCTTCTCTAGGATGGATGACAAAGTCATCAACGACTTCGTCAATTCATAGAATGAAGGTGAGGTTCAGGTCTGGGACGTGCTTTGAGGTAAGTGTCCATACTATCGCTCAAGTTTTTGGATTACCTCCTGTTGGTAGAGTATTTCATAGAGATAAACATAATTTTAAGGAAGAAACAGACCACTTCCTCGACAAAGAGAAGGACCTAGTATGGGAGAAAAAGGGCATCCTTCGTTCGTCTTTGCCCAGGCCTTGAAACATGGCCATAATCCCTGTCATCCAATACGTCATTGTCGACAACCCCAATAGCCCCCTTCGCGCTTACAATCTTGCCTTTGTCAACCACCTGCGAGATGTTCAGCCCATTAACATCCCTGATTTTATTTTTTGATCCATCACCATTACTATTGCCAATTACAAGGAGCGTAAGTCCTTGAAGCCTCCCTGTCATCAAGGTCTATTCCTTGTGTTATACAAGCATACCTTGACCCATCAGGTGTCTGGAGGCTTCCCTTCTTGCTCCCCCAGCCTCGAGCACTCTTTTGCATCCACCCCCATTACCGAGGCCAATCCACCCTCGTCCCCCAATCTAGATGATCCCCCCGTCTATCGAGTCCTCCACTGGTTCCCCCTCTATCAAAACCACCCAAGCCCAAGCTAGTGCCGAGAGATTTGTTTCCCCTACCCCCTCTCCCAAGGTCGAATCTCACCCAAGTAAGCATCTGAGAAGCAAGCGAAAGGCGGTTCGTCCCTCCCAAAAAAGCAAAAAATCTTGAAGGCTCTAGTCCCATAAAATGAGCGATCAACGCCCATCCCCTAAGTTCATCAACGACGATGGTGAAGACCACATCAGCAGCACCGGAGTTAAGCTACGCTCTGTCGCTCTCAACCGCATCCATGAAGTGATAGATCATCTGAATATGACCGCCAACATCATTCGTGAAGGCGATGCCATCCTCTCCAGCGTAATTACCGAACTGCAGGATCTCCTAGTTATACTCCAGGTCCTCATGCTTCCTGAGCAGAAAGACAATATGCAGCAAGAGGAAGGAAAGGAGTCCTAGTAGATCGAGGAAGTGGATGTCAAGAAGTTGGTTTGCTTATGATTGTAATGGATACTTCTCAGTTTTGTTTTTAGTATTTTTGGTCGTGAATGGCCTAGGCAATAAGGGGTTTAGCCCTTAATTTTTTTTTGTCAGTTTGCTTCAGTTATGCACTATTGGCACTATGCATGCCCACTGTAATAGGGACAGGACCCTTCAACCCGAGTTGTAAATAAATATTTTACCTACCAAAAAAAAAGACCATGTAATAGAAAAAATTTTGGTTGAGACAAAGATTATTAAGAAGCTTCTACTTTGGGTTAGGCTTCTTGGACTTTCATATCAGCTTATCAATAAAGATGTTTTGAAGAATATTGGAAATACCCTAGGAGAATTCATCAAGAAAGGACTAATTATTAAGAAGCGAAAACATGTTATTTATACCAGAATATGTGTTGATGTAGATATTTCAAAACCTTTGACACAATCCATTAAGATTAAATTTGAATCAAGAGAAGGGATCAATAGGTGGATGTCGTAATTATTATGATACTAGCCACTTGGCAATAGTTTACAAATTGAAAACTATGAAGAAGGAGATAAAAATTTTGTCATGAGATCAACTTCAAGGTAAACCAAGGAAATCATGCATTATTAGAAGGTAGATCAGATCAAGGATATTCCACTCCTCAACAAGGGGCAAAGAAAGCCCATTTACAACATCTTATGAAAAATACCACCATAACTCACTTGGATCAACCATTAGAAGAAACAAAGGATATAAGGAATAAGATAGTACAATATATAAGTTCAAGTTCAAAAGGAATTAAAGGTGTAAAGGAAGATGTGGAGGAAAATCCTAACACAAAGACGATAGAAGTGGCCAAGATCTTTCCAGGTAAATCATCTTTATTTTCCTCTAGTATAGAATCATCTCCTGATAATAGAAGTGAAAGTGGTATAGAGGTTATTCCTTGTACTTTAGGGTTTCAAAAGTAACATAATAAATAAATGAGGATGTCCTAAGTTTGTAACAATTTACGTTTTTAGGGCATAATAAGAAGGTAATTGCTTTGGAAGAGTGTCCTTACACCTTAGGGTTTCTAGGGTAATATAAAGAAGAATGTGCTTTTGAGGTTATTCCTTGCTCTACAGATCCTTCACAATAAGACAAACCTATAGATGATAAGTCTTACTTTGAGTAGTGTGAGAAGATTGAAGAGATTGATGAAGATGAAAGTAATAATGAGAATGGAAAAAAAAAGAGGAAGATCCAAGAAACAAAAACAAACAGAAAAAGAAACCCAAGAGGAATATTGATATGGGAAAACAAAAGTAGATATCACAAGTCTTAACAAGAAGTGAGGTGAGGTTAAACTCACAAATAAAAACAAAAACTACAATGAAGATAATATCCTGGAATATTAAGGGCATGAATAAAAACCCTAAAAAATGTATTAAGAAACTCTCAATTGTTACAAACAATATATTTATATTTATAGATATGGAATTTTGGATGCAAAATTTTTAAATTTTATCTTGACATTTAAATTTTGTAAGGCATCTGGATCAAATGATATATAGGAGTTGATTGTGGAAACTCATTGAGGAAGACAATGAATCAAAAAATTTATAAAAAAATAAGTTGAATTAATTAATTTGATAGAAATATAATGAAAACAATATAAAGTTTTGTTTTTATAACGAAAATGATCTCAATAAAAACCATACATAACTTATTATAAATAAATAAAATACAATATATAAATACTTATTCATTTTATTTATATATTTCTAACTCATTCAATTTTTATATATTATTTAAAAAAAACAAACATAAAAAATCAAAACTAAAAAAATTAGTAATGTGAACGAAAATCTATTATTAAAAACATACCACTTGAATTAAACAAACCGCTTTAGACTATTATACACAAAACACTGACGTGGTATTATACATATTTTTAATAATAAAACTTTAAAAGGCCAGCAATGAAAGCTCTCAATATTAATGAATTTGTGGTTACCAAACTAACTTGACCAAAGTTGTTGAACGGGGAAAGTATGCTAAAGTGGAAATAGTTGAATAGGTTAATAATAATCCATTTTCTTTTGGGTATAAGCTGACATAATGTATACGCCATTATAATATATTTATTAGTTTGTTGAAAGAAAAATATTTTTTTTTAATTCAAATTTAAAGTTATTATCGTACTTTTATTTGTTTTAATTAATTTTAATTTTAAATATTTAAAAAAAAAATTAAAATAAAAACTGTGAATTTCAACGTAACACTCAACAAAAATCCATAAAAAAACAGCCAAAAGGTCGCTGGTTTGAGCCCGCTAGGTCCATTTGCAAAATTATTTGTCTCTACGTTTTAATAGTCTTTAAAATTATTTGTCTCTACGTTTTAATAGTCTTTGTCGGGATTTTGGGTTTTTATTAAAGAAAATCGGCTGGTTAAAATCGGGTTAAAATTATTTGTCTGCGAAAATATAAATTTACTTAAAATATTGAAAAAAATATTATTTAAAATTTATATCTTTACACCAATTTAAAATTTATATCTTTACACCACTCGTACTAGATTAATCATGACACATTATTACCAAGAGCTAACATCAAAATTAAAAAGTTAATGGATGTGTCTTTTTTAAAACTTAATAGAGAAAGGGAACATTATACAACGATTACTGTCCTCAAGGATTACTTCTAACATTATTACCAAGAACTAACAGTTGTATCATATGTCATTCTGTTTACTGTTTTTCTTACTTTATTTTCTCTAGAACTGCATTAGGCACTCCGTTGCTTTGTATATGTCTTACTTTACAGTCCTATTAATCTCTTTTGGTCACCGATGAACATTAATACAAATTCAAATTCAAATTTATTTAATTAATTCTTAAAAACATTAAATTCGTTATAAATATTTTAATTAAAATCACTTAACCAAAACAAATGTTAGGTTATCTTATAGAGCTTTCAAAAATAAATCAATTAATACATTTATTAAATTTGAAGATTCTCATTTATTTATTTTTTAAAAACATTTGACTTATATTTATAAATATATCGAAATTCGTTATAAATGTTTTAATTGAAGTCAACTTAACCAAAAACAAATGCTAGGTTATCCTATAGAGCTTCCCTGAGACATGGCTAATAATAAACCACCCCAAAAATATTATTGTAAGGTTCGTTATTGGATTGTACAGTGGATATCACGGAGTCCATCTCTTCAACGTTTTACTAAAACCAATTAAAAAACTAAATAAAAACAAAATCAATTTGCCAAATATAATACACATTATACAACGAAGCCACGATGGTACCTACTCTGGCGGGAATCCGCCGACATTCATTCGGGCATATTAATATTCTTATATACGGTGTTAAACTTTAAAATAATTTTTCACCCATGAAAGCTTTCGAGAAGTATACTTTAATCTTCGTATTTATATTTTCCATCTATGAAATATCTAAAATTAGTATTTATATTTTCCATCTATGAAATATTCAAAATTAATATTTTTTCCCTTAAAAAATTAGTAATTTTTGTTTTTGAGTTTGAAAAAAACATTACAATTAAATTTTTATTTTATAGTTTCGTATAATTTTTACGAAATAGTCTTATTAAAAGTTGTTTTAAAATCTTAAATTTCTTAAAAAATTGATCAAACTTTATACATAAAAAAATAATGAAGAGCCTAGTGTTAGCCTTTAGTCATCTTACAAAAGTGTCATTTTGATACTTCAGTCATGGGGCCATCAGTCATCTTACATAAATAACCTTAATTATCAATAAAGGTCCAAAAAGAAAACAAAAAATGTTCTAAACCACATCTCTATCAAATAAAAACAAGTATTGAAAGAGGGCAGATTGTGGTGGAATCATAATCCCATACACCACTCCTTTTATCCAGGTACCAACTGAAGTATCCAATGTAGCTTTTGATAGACTATTTGCTTCCTCATTTAATTCTCTCTCTATATATGATTATAAGAGATCTCTACAAATGATGCTTCTAGCAATTTCACCTACTCATAATAAGGTCTAAATATCAAATGTTGCATCCCCACTAATCTTGAAGCCTAGTCCACCATTAATTTTGAGTCAGCATAAATTTGAAGTTTTGTTATTCCTTGTTTCATTGTCATTCTTAGCAAAAATATCAAAGTCTTCCACTCTACCACATTATTCGTGCCTTCACCAAGACCTACTTTGAAAGTGTATTTGTGATTTTCATCCTGATATAACACTCCTCTTACCCCACATCTGCTTGGTCTTCCTTGACAAGCTCCATCAAAAAAAGCCCAAGACTTTGTGAATCCACTGTTAAACTGCAAACATGCCTTATAGCCTTTAATTTTGAAACTTGTTTTATGCCTTCATAAGCATATTTGATCTGAACTTGAACTTGTATAAGTAGATTTTCCTTGCTCTCAAACAACATAAAATTTCTTGCCAACCATAGATTACATGCCACTATTAATGGAATACACCTGTATTATTTTAAACCTTTATCTTTGAACCATTGTTGCATATTCTCCAACAAATTCTTTGTTTTCCATTGTCCCTTCCTCTTAGTCATGGGTAGAATAGACCTCCACCCTTCTCTCAAGAAATCACAATGAACCAATAGATGATCCATTGTTTCTTCTTCCTTTTTACACAAGTTGCTTTGACTTGGACCTTGCCAAGAACTCTTTTGGAAAACATCCCCTGCCAATGCCTTCTTAGCCAACACAAACCAAGAAAAAAATCTAATTTTCAAGGGCACTTTCACCTTTCAAATCTTGCTCCACCACCAAAAGAACTCTTTATTATTCCTTAGTTGTAAATTGTCTAGTAGTTGGGTTCTTTACCCATACTAAAGAGTCTTCTTCTTGTCTCAGTCTTATAAAATTCCTTATTAGACCTCTTGTATAGATACTCCATTGCTCAACTTCATTTTCTTCCAAAGGTAATTCTTTTGTTGAAAGCTACCTTTGTTTCCAAAAATTGGTTTTGTCTACAAAGGTTGCATCTACCAATACCTTGAGACCATGTCTATTAAGGTATTCTATTAAATTTTGAGATAGTTAGTAATCTTCTCCAGTCCTTAGCTAGCGGTATTTTCCTAGTCTTACTTTCTTCCCATTTTCTCTTTTCCAAACCCAAAAATTGCCTACTAATGAAAAATTATTCACAAAAGCTCTCCAAATGATAGAAGCATTGGCCACTAACTTGATAGTAAGTCTAATCCACTCTTCAAATGACATGGAACCCAAATATTTTCTTGATAACCTTATACCATAATCCTTTATCAGTTAATAATCTTCAAAGGCTCTTGGTAGCTAGTGCTTTTCCAAAGTTATGTATATTCTTAAATCCTCAACCTTCTATCAAATTAGGTTTGGAAATCTTGATCCATTTAACCAAAGCCATAGCATCCTTCTCCCTTCTTCCTATCCAAAGGAAATGGAAGAATTTCTTCCTTATTGTTTCCACCATTTTAACAGGAATATAAGCCATGGAGTGCCAATATATTGGAATGACCTCCAAAATTGATTTCACCAATGTTAAATGGCCTTCTAATGATAACCATCTATTACACCATGAAGTTACCCTTTTTCCACTTTATTGTATAAACAAATCCAATCCTAGTATCTGTAATTATTGGGTTTAGCTTAAACCTCAAATATTTAAAACCTTTGTCAAACTTAATTAGATTGAAGCCAAAAATCCTTATCATTGCTTCTTATTGTCTTGGTTGTAGTCTGTTAAAAGCCATATCTGACTTCTAGAGGTTTATTTTCATTCTTATAGCAACACTATATAGATCTAACTTCACTTTATATTTTAGTGCTTCTCTTAAGGTGCCATTCCAAATAAAAGTATGTCATCTGCAAATAGTAATTGAATCCCAATTCCCAACCTAAGAATTTCTTTTTCTAATGTATTTTATCATACAAAGTCTTTTATGTTCCTTAATCATTCTGCTCAACCCTTTAGCCACAAGAAAAAATAAAATGGGTAATAGGGGGCATCCTTGTATCAACCTTTTAGAAGTCTTTAAGAAGCTAGAAGTTGACCCATTAATTAAAACAATAAAGAAAGCAAAATTAATACATCCCATTACCCAGTTTACAAAGGGCACATTGCACCTAGTATGAATTAATATAAGTCTGATGTACAACCAGCTTACCCTATCAAAAGCTTTGGCCAAATCAAAATTGAGTGTCATTTCTTGTTGCTTCCATGATTTTACTGAATGAAGTGCTTCCTAAGAAACACCAATAGCTTCATGGTTTTGTCTTTTACTCAAGAATCAAAATTTTTCTTCTAATATATTGTATAAAAAAACATTTTTTAATCATCTAGTAATAATATTGAAGATGATTATGCAGAGTATTACACAAGGATATAAGCCTATACTCCTTAAGGTATTTTGGGTTATCCTTCTTTAGAATAAATGTTAGGAAATTTGTATTGATAGACCCAAGTACTTGCCCAGAAGTCCTTGATTCCTCCACCACCTTTAACAGGTCTTCTTCCAACAACTCATAAAAACCCACATAAAGGTCAATGGACCAACCATCTGGTCCTAGACTCTTCCCTTTCTAAAAGGATTTAACTATTGTTTGTAGCTCCTCCTTAGTGACTTTTGTCATCAAAGCCTCTTTGACTTCATCACTGACCATCTTAGATATATAATGTTCTAGCTTAATGATTTCTTCTATATTTGCTTTTTTGGGTTCTTGATACATTTTTGTAAAGTAGGATACCCTTAATCCAGCTATTTCTTGAAATGTTCTCACGTTTCTTACACCCCCCATTTCATTTTATAGATGGTATTTATTATCTTTCTTTGTTTTGCATACTTTTGAAAGAATTTTGTATTCTCAAACCCTACTCTAGCCAAAGTGCTCTACTTTTCATCCTCCAATTTGCATCTTTCCATTCTAAAAATTTCCTCTTTTTCTTTCCAACTCCTTGACCTGCAAATACTACTTGTTTGAAAAAAAATCATTTCCTTTATGATTATACAACTGGTTTAATTTAGATTCTATGTCATTTATATTTGTCTCTACTTCCCAATATTTACCTTTAGCCCATGCAACTATAGAAGATTTCATTCTCTTCATATTTTTATAAAATTAAAACATAGTTGTCTCTTCTATTGTTGGGTCAATATGTCTCCATTCATCTTTTAATAGATTTATAAATTCCTCATCTTCCAATCAAATAATATTGAACTTGAAAGATCCTTCTAGTTTTTCTTAAACTTTTCCTAACTGTAAGATTATCGATGAATAATCAAATCCCCCACATTAATAAATCTAAGACCTCAATCTTTCTGTTTTAGTTATGAGGTTTTTAGATGCTAAAAATCTATCGAAACTTTATAAATATCATGTCATCTAGTTCTTTGATTCCTCCAAGTGGGAACTAAATTAATGGTCACATACCACAAACCTGCATTCTAGAATTTTTTGAAGGAAAAAATCAATAGGGGATCCATTTTGACCTTCTCTCCCTAGATTTCTACTATTTTAGTTACAAATTTTAAATCCCCTCCCACCACTACATTTTTTTTTTCAAAAATTCCTATAAAATAATTCTTTCCAAAACTCCCTTCTACCACCATAAGGACCATACATATTGACTACGGAAAACATCTTTCCTAGCTCCAAAGAATGTAAGTTTGTAGCCATACCTTGCTTAATATATACCTTGTCAACTAGCTAAAAGTAGGAATTCCATCCTGTTACATTCCCCCTTGATCTTCCATTTTAGTCTATCCCTTCAAAGTTCCAATTTGATGAGAGAGATGTGAGGATAGCTATTGCTTTTTTTGCATCCATCATAGTCTCCTTGATTAAATTATATCTGGCTTATGAAGTTAAAACAAATATTTTAGAGCTATTTTTTATGAGGTGTCCCAATCCCTTTGAAATTTAAAGAGAGGATGATCATTGATCCCCTTTCCCCTAGGGTTGTCCTGCTCTAAGAACCCCAACAATGAATTTTTGTTTAACAGATGAAATTTCCTTCTCAATTTTTTTGTGCAAATTTTAAGTAGAATTTCCTTCCTACTGTAAACTCTTGATATTGACTTGTCTCAAGACCCAAGTCCTTTGATACCTCACCATACCCAGTATCTCCTTTACCATTTTTAGGGATCTTAGGAAATATCTGCGAGAAGATGAGCTTGTACCATATTGCTTTGGAGGACTTGGTGGGGAAGAGAACCTACTAGGGTTGTTTAAGCCCTAATGGCTTCCTTGGCCTAAAATACTTCTATCTACAAAGGGTAAGAACTCATTAAATTTTACACCCTTCTCCTCTACTTGATCTAATCCCTTGATAGAAAGAGGTTGAATAGTCCCCCTTGGATTTAAAACCCTTCTCCCTTCCTCATGACCATAAAATTAGTATATGTATAACACCAAAGTATTACCAAGATTTTTTATGTTTATTTTTATTTGTTGAAGGTAAAGTACAACAGGTGGAACAACTAGGGTTACACTCCCTACGGCATAGCAATAGGGAACCTCATTCCTTGTGATTTGAACTAAGGTAACTAAGATAAAATGTCAATGACATATTGTTGGAGGTGTCCTAACAAGGACAATATTTTTTATTTATATCATACAACTTTGGGTACGAGAAGGGAATAGTTTTACTTGGGTGCTCCATACAAACATAGTTATGAGGGGCCTTGTCAAGTGTCAAAGGAGACTATGGATATGACACATTTCAATATTTATGAGAAATATAATCTTATTGTATGAAATTAGAAATATTTTGGTCAATTTACTCTTCTAGTGAATATCAAGTTTAGAAGGACTACTCATAATCTTGTTATTTCTTTGGCTTTAAACATATGCATCAATGGTTGACCATGGTGTTATATGGATTAGTGTCATAATGTATTGGAGATAAGATGGTGTCAATATGTTAGGCTAGTGTCAAGTCCTCAGGTTAACAATAAGCCTATAAGTGTAATTTATTCAGATGGCACTAGTGTCAAAGAAGTAATCAGTGTTGATTATGAAAATCAATGTTGGCACTGAAAGAGGAATGGTGCTATTATCAGATGATGAAGGGTGCTAAGGACAAATGAGTCATTGTCATTTAAATTGAATCAGCAAGATGCCCTTAGCATCATCAATATATGATCTCATGTCACCAAAATAGTTTGGTGTCAAGGGCAAATTGTTGTCATGTTTGATTGTCACACCAAAACCAGGTATGACACCAATCTCTAAACTAAGAAGTTATGTTGGATATCAAACATCACTTAGGATTTTGAAGCTTGCCATGTTAATGATGCATTTGTCATTTGACAACTTCTAAAAATCATATCTAATAATATCAATCTAACTCCATGTCAAATATTTAGAATTAATTTGTTAAATAACAATCACGGTGATGCAACAAGTGGTCAACCCGTTCTTAATGGTTAAATATATCTATTTTAAACAAAAAAATTAGTTGTGTTTTTAAATGTCTAAGAGGAGACATCACAATAATGAAGAGATTTTTTTAGATATTTGCAAAGAACAATTAAGCTTGGGATCATATTTGGTAGGAGTTTCAAAAAACCTCTAAGGTTTATAGGATATTATGACATTGTAAGAGATGTTGACGATCATAGATCAATATAAAGTTATTGTTTTATTTTGAATGGTAAAATTGATTCTAATCAACCAACAATTTTACAAATATATATTAACCTATAAAACTAAGAAAAATTAATTTGACTAAAAAACTATCCAAGGATATTGAACTTATCTAAATCTAGTTGATATTGTTGAAATGCAACTCTCATACAACGGTGAAAGTTGCATTACAGTGACCAAAGAACTCAAAATTTCATAACAAAAAAAAATAAACGTATTAAAATGCAATATCATTTTTTCCAAAAACAAATTAAAAAGAACATAATAAAATTAAAATACTTTACAATAAGAGCATGATAGTAAATGTACTAACAAAAAAAAGTTGTTAAAAAAGAAATTTAAATTAAGACACGAAAGAATTCAATCATCAAATCAATTAAAAAATATAAGTAAAAGATTAAAAATAATTCAAAGATATAAAAATATTAAAAATAATTAATAATTTTTTGTCTAATTAAAAATGTTAAAAGCATAATTGACGTGATATTATACATATTTTCAATAATAAGACCTTAAAAGCTCTCTGATATTAATGAATTTGTGGTTACCTAACTAACTTGACCAAAGTTGTTGAACGGGGAAAGTATAACCTGCTAAAGTGGAAATAGTTGTATAGGTTAATAATAATCCATTTTCTTTTTGGTATAAGCTGACATAATGTATACGTCATCATAATATATTTATTTCGTCGAGGAAGAAAAGATTATATTAAATTGCAATTGTACCGCAAATGGTATTTGTTAGGATAGTTTTTTGGATTTTTTTTTATATAACATTCTTTTTTTTATTATCAAGCAGGATTCAAATCGTGGGACTGATCTCTTATAACCCTTATTCCACCTCGTTAATTTTAGCCTGGTGTGAAATGGGCCACGAGGTGCTTAGAATTTATACTGTCGTTGGTCTGACGCGTACTCAGGTGCTCGGGATTCATACCATCATTGTCGATTTGACGTGTACTGAGGTGCTCGGGATTCATACTATTGTCGTCGGTCTAACACGCACTCAAAGGATTCAAATCAGACTACTACCTTTACAAAGGGTTGGCTTCCCCAAGGTTTGAACCTCGGATAGTTTTTTGGATTTTTATTAAAAAAAAAATTGTTGGTTAAAATTTTGTTAAGGTTTTTTTTTTGGAACATTTTTGTAAGTGCATAGATTTAATTTAGGTTGTTCAAGTTCGAATTATAATGAAGGTGGTCATTATTGTGCTCCAAAGAATGTGATTTCATTTATACCATTCGTGATACTACACATTACATTAAAAAATTCTTTAAATTATTTATCTTTAAATATTTTTTGGTTACATAGATGAATTGGTTACAATCACAATTTTTAGTAATTGCCAGTGCAATCGGCAGGGTTCAAACTATCAGAGCGAAGGCTTCCAACACACCACCGTCTCATTAATGGTAACCTGGCATGAGATGGGGACCGTCGAAAGCACAGGGTTCGCACCGTCTTCGTCAGTCTGGTTCAACACATGGCATGAAGGGGACCGTCGGACAAGCAGAAAATAAATTGTCGTCATCAGTCAAGTGCAACACACAGAAGAGTCGGAACGAGCTACTGGCTATGCATGGGCACGCTCGTGGGATTGGAACCTAGGTTTCCTCTCGGTAAACACCCCAATTTATCTTTAAATTTTAATAAAATATCAAATTTACTTATATATTATTTTTTTCTATTATTTAAAATTCATCTGTGGGGGTGGGGAGCGAGTACGACCAAGTACGACACTTGCCTGCAATTTGAGGGTGGGGGTGGGGGAGTAAGTACAGTACACAAGTGCTTTTGAGGGTGGGGGTGGGGGAGTAAGTACAACACACAAGTGTTGTAAGTACAACACACAAGTGCTTTTGAGGGTGGGGGTGGGGGAGTAAGCACAACACACAAGTGTTGTAAGTACAGCACACACTAGTGGGGGTGGGGGAGTAAGCACAACACACAAGTGTTGTGCTTACAACACACAAGTGCTTTTGAGGGTGGGGGTGGGGGAGTAAGCACAACACACAAGTACAACACACAAGTGTTGTAAGTACAACACACAAGTACAACACACAAGTGTTGTAAGTACAACACACAAGTGCTTTTGAGGGTGGGGGTGGGGGAGTAAGCACAACACACAAGTGTTGTAAGTACAACACACACTAGTGGGGGGTGGGGGAGTAAGCACAACACACAAGTGTTGTAAGTACGACACACAAGTGCTTTTGAGGGTGGGGGTGGGGGGAGTAAGCACAACACACAAGTGTTGTAAGCACAACACACAAGTGTGTGTTGTAAGCACAACACTTGTGTGTTGTGCTTACTCCCCCACCCCCACCCTCAAAAGCACTTGTGTCTCTGACTTACAACACTTGTGTGTTGTGCTTACTCCCCCACCCCCACTAGTGTGTGCTGTACTTACAACACTTGTGTGTTGTGCTTACTCCCCCACCCCCCACCCTCAAAAGTGTGTGTTGTAAGCACAACACTTGTGTGTTGTGCTTACTCCCCCACCCCCACCCTCAAAAGCACTTATGTGTTGTACTTACAACACTTGTGTGTTATGCTTACTCCCCCACCCCCAAGTGTGTGTTGTAAGCACAACACTTGTGTGTTGTGCCTACTCCCCCACCCCCACCCTCAAAAGTGTGTCTTGTAAGCACAACACTTGTGTGTTGTGCTTACTCCCCCACCCCCACCCTCAAAAGCACTTATGTGTTGTACTTACTACACTTGTGTGTTGTACTTACTCCCCCACCCCCATCCTCAAAAGCACTCGTGTGCTGTACTTACAACACTCGTGTTCTGTACTTACACCCCCACCCCCACCCTCAAAAGCACTCGTGTGCTGTACTTACAACACTTGTGTGTTGTACTACTCCCCCCACCCCCACCCTTACTCCCCCACCCTCATGTGTTGTACTTACAACACTTGTGTGTTGTGCTTACTCCCCCACGCCCACCCTCTTGTGTGTTGTACTTACTCCCCACCCCCACACACTTGTGTTGTACTTACTCCCCACCCCCACTTGTGTGTTGTACTTACTCCCCACCCCCATCCTCATTTGAGGGTGTGTTGTACTTAATTTGAGGGTGGGGGTGTGGAGTAAGTACAACACACAAGTGCTGCACTTATGTCTTTGTACTTTTTGAGGGTGGGGGTGAGGGAGTAAGCACAACACACAAGTGTTGTAAGTACAGCACACAAGTGCAGCCACTTGTGTGTTGTACTTACTCCCCACCCCCACTTGTGTGTTGTACTTACTCCCCACCCCCACCCTCATTTGAGGGTGTGGGTGTGGGTGGGGAGTAAATACAGCACACAAGTGCTGCATTGAGGGTGGGGGTGGGAAGTAAGTACAGCACACAAGTGCTACATTTGAGGATGGAGAGTAAGTACAACACACAAGTGATGCACTTGTGTGCTGTATTTTTTGAGGGTGAGGGTGGGGGTGGGGAGTAAGTACAACACACAAGTGTTCTACATTTGAGGATGGAGAGTAAGTACAGCACACAAGTGATGCACTTGTGTGCTGTACTTTTTGAGGGTGGGGGGTGGGGAGTAAGTACAACACACAAGTGTTGCACTTGTGTGTTGTACTTGCTCCCCACCCCCACCCTCCCTAACATGTAGGGTGGGGAGCAAGTACGACCAAGTGCAGCACTTTTATTGCACTTGGTTGTACTTTCTCCCCACCCTACATGCTAGGGAGGGTGGGGGTGGGGAGTAAGTACAACACACAAGTGTTGCACTTGGTTTTACTTGCTTCCCACCCCCACCCTCGTTGCACTTGTGTGTTGTATTTACTCCCCACCCCATGCTCCTCAACACACAAGTGCAGGGTGGAGAGCAAGTACAGCCAAGTGTAGCAACAAGTGTTGCTGCACTTGGCTGTACTTGCTCCCCACCCCCTCATCATTTGATGAGGGTGGGGTGGGGAGCAAGTGCAACAAAAGTGATGCACTTGGCTGTACTTGCTCCCCACCCCCACCCTCATTATTTTGTTGCACTTGGTTGTACTTGCTTCCCACCCTCAATTGAGGGTGGGGGTGGGGAGCAAGTACAACCAAGTGCAACAAAATAATGAGGGTGGGGGTGGAGAGCAAATACAACCAAGTGCATCACTTTTGCTGTACTTGGTTGTACTTGCTCCCCACCCCACCCTCATCATTTTGTTGCACTTGGCTGTACTTGCTCCCCACCCACACCCTCAATTGAGGGTGGGAAATAAGTACAACCAAGTGTAGGGTGGAAAACAAGTATAGCCAAGTGCAGCACTTGGTTGTACTTGCTTCCCACCCTACACTTGGTTGTACTTGCTTCCCACCCTCATTTGAGGGTGGGGGTGGGGAGCAAGTACAACCAAGTGCGACAAAGTGCTGCTTGCTCCCCACCCCCACCCTAATTATGGGGAGCAAGTACAATCAAGTGCAGCAAAAGTGCTGCTTGCTCCCCACCCCGAGGGTGGGGAGCAAGTACAACCAAGTGCAGCAAAAGTGCTGCTTGCTCCCCACCCCCACCCTCAAATGAGGGTGGGAAATTGTACTTGCTCCCCACCTCATTTGAGGGTGGGAAATTGTACTTGCTCTCCACCCCCACCCTCATTTGAGGGTGGGGGTGGAGAGAAAGTACAACAAAAGTGCTGCACTTGGTTGTACTTGCTTCCCACCTCCACCCTCAAATGCAACAAAAGTGCTACACTTGGCTGTACTTGCTCCCCACCCCCACCTCCCTCGTTAGGGAGGTGGGGGTGGGGAGCAAGTACAATTTCCCACCCTCATTTGAAGGTGGGGGTGGGGAGCAAGTACGACCAAGTGTAGCACTTTTGTTGCATTTGAGGGTGGAGGTGGGAAGCAAGTACAACCAAGTGCGACTTTTGTTGTACTTTCTCTCCACCCCCACCCTGTACAGCCAAGTGCAGCACTTTTGTTGCATTTGAGGGTGGAGGTGGGAAGCAAGTACAACCAAGTGCAGCACTTTTGTTGTACTTTCTCTCCACCCCCACCCTCAAATGAGGTGGGGGTGGAGAGCAAGTACAGCCAAGTGCAGCACTTTTGTTGCACTTGCTCCCCACCCCCACCCTCAAAGGAGCAAGTACAACCAAGTGCAGCAAAAGTGCTGCACTTGGTTGTACTTGCTCCCTACCCCCAATGGGTGGGGGTGGGGAGCAAGTACATGCCAAGTGTAGCACTTTTGTTGCACTTGGTTGTACTTGCTCCCCACCCCCCACCCTCAAATGAGGTGGGGGTGGAGAGCAAGTACAACCAAGTGCAGCAAAAGTGCTGCTTGCTCCCCACCCCCACCCTCAAATGAGGTGGGGGGTGGGGAGCAAGTACAACAAAAGTGCTGCACTTGGCTGTACTTGCTCCCCACCCCCACCTCATTTGAGGGTGGGGGTGGGGAGCAAGTATAATTTTCCACCCTCATTTGAGGGTGGGGTGGGGAGCAAGTGCAACAAAAGTGCTGCACTTGGTTGTACTTTCTCCCCACCCCCATCTCATTTGAGGAGCAAGTACGACCAAGTGCAAGCACTTTTGTTGCACTTGTTCCCCACCCCCACCCTCAAAGGAGCAAGTACAACCAAGTGCAACAAAGTGCTACACTTGGCTGTACTTGCTCCCCACCCCCACCCTCAAATGAGGGTGGGAAGCAAGTACTAAGCAAAGTGTGGGGGTGGGGAGCAAGTATAGCCAATGTTGCACTTGGTTGTACTTGCTCCCCACCCCCACCCTCAAATGAGGGTGGGAAGCAAGTACAACCAAGTGCTGCACTTGGTTGTACTTACTTCCCACCCTGCACTTGGCTATACTTGCTCCCCATCCCCACCCTCATTGTACTTGCTTGCTACACTTGGTTGTACTTGCTCCCCACCCTACACTTGGTTGTACTTGCACCCCACCCCACCCTCATTGTACTTGCTTTCCACCTTGCACTTGGCTGTACTTGCTCCCCACCCCACCCTCGTTGTACTTGCTTCCCACCTCGCACTTGGTTGTACTTGTTGTTGTACTTGCTTCCCACCCGCACTTGGTTGTACTTGCTCCCCACCCCCAACCAAGTGCAAGGTGGGAAGCAAGTACAACGAGGGTGGGGTGGGGGAGCAATTGCGACCAAGTGTAGGGTGGGAAGCAAGTACAACGAGGGTGGGGGTGGGGAGAAAGTACAACCAAGTGCAGGGTGGGGAGCGAGTACAACCAAGTGTAACAAGCAAGTACAACGAGGGTGGGGGGTGGGGAGAAAGTACAACCAAGTGCAGGGTGGGAAGCAAGTACGACCAAGTGCAACACTTGGTTGTACTTGCTTCCCACCTTACACTTGGTTGTACCCCCACCCTCATTGAGGGTGGGGATGAAGAGCAAGTACAGCCAAGTGCAGGGTGGGAAGCAAGTACAATGAGGGTGGGGGTAGGGAGCAAGTACAACGAGGGTGGGGGTGGGGAGCAAGTACAACAAAGTGCAGGGTGGGGAGCAAGTACAACCAAGTGCAAGGTGAGAAGCAAGTACAACGAGGGTGGGGATGGGGAGCAATTACAACCAAGTGTAGGGTGGGGAGCAAGTATAGCCAAGTGTAGCAAGCAAGTACAACGAGGGTGGGGATGGGGAGCAAGTACAACCAAGTGTAGGGTGGGAAGCAAGTACAACCAAGTGTAGCACTTAGTTGTACTTGCTTCCCACCATACACTTGGTTGTACTTGCTTCCCACCCCACCCTCAAATGAGGGTGGGAAGCAAGTACAACCAAGTGCTGTGGGGAGCAAGTATAGCCAAGTGTAGCAAGCAAGTACAATGAGGGTGGGGATGGGGAGCAAGTATAACCAAGTGTAGGGTGGGAAGCAAGTACAACCAAGTGCTGCACTTGGTTGTACTTGCTTCCCACCTCGCACTTGGTTGTACTTGCTCCCCATCCCCACCCTCGCCGTACTTGCTTGCTACACTTGGCGTTGCACTTGGTTGTACTTGCTTCGCACTCGCACTTGGTTGTACTTGCTCCCCATCCCCACCACTACACTTGGCTATACTTGCTCCCCACCTGCACTTGGTTGTACTTGCTCCCCACCCCACCCTCGTTGTACTTGCTTCTCACCTTGCACTTGGCTATAATTGCTCCCCACCCCCACCCTCGTTGTACTTGCTCCCCACCCCCACCCTAAGTACAACGAGGGTGGGGGTGGGGAGCAAGTACAGCCAAGTGCAAGGTGAGAAGCAAGTACAATGAGGGTGGGGTGGGGAGCAAGTACAGCCAAGTGCAAGGTGAGAAGCAAATGAGGGTGGGGTGGAGAGCAAGTACAACCAAGTGCGGGGGTGGGGAGCAAGTATAGCCAAGTGTAGCAAGCAAATACAGGCGAGGGTGGGGATGGGGAGCAAGTACAACCAAGTGCGGGGTGGGAAGCAAGTACAACCAAGTGCTACACTTGGTTGTACTTGCTCCCCACCCCACTTGGTTGTACTTGCTCCCCATCCCCACCCTCGCTGTACTTGCTTGCTACACTTGGCTATACTTGCTCCCCACCCTCGCACTTGGTTGTACTTGCTCTTCACCCCACCCTCGTTGTACTTGCTTCTCACCTTGCACTTGGCTGTACTTGCTCCCCACCCCCACCCTCGTTGTACTTGCTCCCCACCTCCACCCTCAAATGAGGGTGGGGGTGGGGAGAAAGTACAACCAAGTGTAGGGTGGGAAGCAAGTACAGCCAAGTGCAAGCAAAACCAAATGAGGGTGGGGGTGGGGAGCAAGTACAGCCAAGTGCAGCACACCCCCACCCTCAAATGAGGGTGGGGGTGGGGAGAAAGTACAGCCAAGTGCAACACCACCCTCATTTGAGGGTGGGGGTGGGGAGGGGTGGTGCTGATTTGAGGGTGGAGGTGGGGAGTAAGTACAACCAAGTGCAGCACCACCCTCATTTGAGGATGGGGGTGGGGAGGGGTGGTGTTGCACTTGGCTGTACACCCCTCCCCACACCCACCCTCAAATGATGGTGGTGCTGCACTTGGTTGTACTTGATCCCCACCCCCACCCTCATTTGAGGGTGGGGATGGGTGGTGCTGATTTGAGAGTGGGTGTGGGGAGGGGGTGTACGACCAAGTGCGGCACCACCCTCATTTGAGGATGGGGGGTGGGGAGGGGGTGGTGCTTGCACTTGGTTGTACACCCCTCCCCACCCCCACCCTCAAATGAGGGTCACTTGGTTGTACTTGCTCCCCACCCCCACCCTCATTTGAGGGTGGGGGGTGTGCTACACTTGGTTGTACTTGCTCCCCACCCCTGCTCCCCATCTCCGTGGGGAGCAAGTACAGCCAAGTGCAGCACCACCCTCATTTGAGGGTGGGATCAGGGGTGGGGAGCAAGTTGAGCCAAGTGCAGCCAAGTGCTGCACTTGGCTAAACTTGCTCCCCACCCCCATCCTCATTTGAGGGCGGGGGTGGATTTAAGGGTGGGGGTGGGGAGCAAGTATAGCCAAGTGCAACACTCCTCATTTTATGGTGGGGTGGGGAGCAAGTATAGCCAAGTGCCACCCTCATTTAAGGGCGGGGTGGGGAGCAAGTACAACCAAGTGCAGCAAAGGGTGGGGAGCAAGTACAGCCAAGCCTACCCTCATTTTAGGGTGGGGGTGGGGAGCAAGTACAGCCAAGTGCAGCCAAGTGCCACCCTCATTTGAGGGTGGGGGTGGGGAGCAAGTACAACCAATTATAGTAAATGGTGGGGAGCAAGTACAGCCAAGTGCAGCCACCCTCATTTGAGGGTGGTGGTGGGGAGCAAGTACATCCAAGTGCAGCCAAGTGCCACCCTCATTTGAGGGTGGGGGTTGGAAGCAAATACAACCAAGTGCAGCAAATAAGTGTGGGGGTGGGGAGCAAGTACAACCAAGTGCAGCAAAGGGTGGGGAGCAAGTACAGCCAAGCCCACCCTCATTTGAGGGTCGAGGTGGGGAGCAAGTACAGCCAAGTGTAGCCAAGTGCCACCCTCATTTGAGGGTGGGAGTGGGGAGTAAGTACAGCCAAGTGCAGCAAAGGGTGGGGAGCAGGTACAACCAAGTGTAGCCAAGCCCACCCTCATTTGAGGGTGGGGGTGGGGAGCAAGTACATCAAAGTGCAGCCAAGTGCCACCCTCATTTGAAGGTGGGGGTGGGGAGCAAGTACAGCCAAGTGCAATAAAGTACATCCAAGTGCAGCCAAGTGCCACCCTCATTTGAGGGTGGGGGTGGGGAGCAAGTACGACCAAGTGCAACAAAGCATTTGAGGGTGGGGGTGGGGAGCAAGTACATCAAAGTGCAGCCAAGTGCCACCCTCATTTGAGGGTGGGGGGTGGGGAGCAAGTACAACCAAGTGCAACAAAGTACATCCAAGTGCAACCAAGTGCCACCCTCATTTGAGGGTGGGGGTGGGGAGCAAGTACATCAAAGTGCAGCCAAGTGCCACCCTCATTTGAAGGTGGGGGTGGGGAGCAAATACAGCCAAGTTCAACAAAGTACATCCAAGTACAGCCAAGTGCCACCCTCATTTGAGGGTGGGGGTGGGGAGCAAGTACAGCCAAGTGCAACAAAGTACATCCAAGTGCAACCAAGTGCCACCCTCATTTGAGGGTGGGGGTGGGGAGCAAGTACATCAAAGTGCAGCCAAGTGCCACCCTCATTTGAAGGTGGGGGTGGGGAGCAAGTACAACCAAGTGCAACAAAGTACATCCAAGTGCAACCAAGTGCCACCCTCATTTGAGGGGTGGGGGTGGGGAGCAAGTACAGCCAAGTGCAGCAAAGCATTTGAGGGTGGGGGTGGGGAGCAAGTACATCAAAGTGCAGCCAAGTGCAACAAAGTGGGGGTGGGGAGCAAGTACAGCCAAGTGCAACAAAGTACATCTAAGTGCAGCCAAGTGCCACCCTCATTTAAGGGTGGGAGTGGGGAGCAAGTACAGCCAAGTGTAGCACTGCAAGTACAGCCAAGTGCAGCAAAGTGGTGGGGAGCAAGTACAGCCAAGTGCAGCAAAGTGTGGGGAGCAAGTACAGCCAAGTGTAGCACTGCAAGTATAGCCAAGTGCAGCAAAGTGGTGGGGAGCAAGTACAACCAAGTGCAGCACTGCAAGTATAGCCAAATGCAACAAAGTGTGGGGAGCAAGTATAGCCAAGTGCAGCACTGCAAGTACAACCAAGTGCAGCAAAGTGGTGGGGAGCAAGTACAGCCAAGTGTAGCACTGCAAGTATAGCCAAGTGCAACAAAGTGCTGCACTTGGCTGTACTTGCTCCCCACCCCATGGGAGCAAGTACAACCAAGTGTAGTGAGGGTGGGGGTGGAGAGCAAGTACAACCAAGTGCAGCCACCCTCATTTGAGGGTGGGGGTGGGGAACAAATACAACCAAGTGCAGGGGAGCAAATATAGCCAAGTGTTGTGCTACACTTGGCTGTACTTGCTCCCCTGCACTTGGTTACACTTGCTCCATTTGCCACCCTCATTTGAGGGTGGGGGTGGGGTGGTGGGGAACAAATACAACCAAGTGCAGGGGAGCAAATATAGCCAAGTGTTGTGCTACACTTGGTCGTGACTTGCTCCCCTCGCACTTGGTTGCACTTGCTCCATTTGAGGGTGGTGGGGAGCAAGTACAACCAAGTGCAGCAAGTACAACCAAGTGTAGCACAACACTTGGCTATACTTGCTTCCCAACACTTGGCTGTACTTGCTCCTCTGCACTTGGTTGTACTTACTCCTCACCCCCCACTCTCACCCTCAATGCTGTACGTACTCCCCACCCCCACCCTCATTTAATGTTGTACAACACCATTAAATGAGGGTGAGGGTGGGGGTGGTAAGTACAACACCACCCCCACCCTCACCCTCAATGTTGTACTTAAATGAGGGTGAGGGTGGGGGTGGGGGTGGGGAGTAAGTACGAGCACCACCCCCACCTTCACCCTCAATGCTGTACTTACTCCCCAAGTACAACCAAGTACAACCAAGTGCAGGGGAGCAAGTACAACCAAGTGCAGCCACCCTCATTGAGGGTGGGGGTGGGGAGCAAGTACAACCAAGTACAACCAAGTATAGCCAAGTGTAGCACGTTGTACTTACTCACAACCCCCACCCTCAAATGAGGGTAGCTGCACTTGGTTGTACTTGCTCCCTTACACTTTGATGTACTTGCTCCCGACCCCACCCTCAAATGAGGGTGGCTACACTTGGCTGTACTTGCTCCCCACCCCCACAACAAGTACAACCAAATGCAGCACTTGGCTACACTTGGTTGTATTTGTTCCCCACCCCACCCTCATCCTAAATCTTTTAAGCATGACATATATATTATCAAGAGGTAACATCAATATTAAAAAGTTAATGCATGTGTACTTTTTAAAAACTTCATATAAAATAATGTAGATAAAGGTTTAAAAATCTACGACTTTATAAAAAAATTGCATTAATATTATTTATATAAAAAATAATTAATATTTATAATATAAGTATTTAACATATAAAAACTAAGAAAACCGTTTTAAATATAGTATAATCCAACCTTTGCTATGGCATTTTTAAATGTTGGTAGAAGTAACTCCACATCCAAGAGTATACGCCTTTGATTTATCATGATCTCATAGTCCATATGTGCAAAGTACCCTTTTAACTCCAAATTCATGTTTACTGTAGTACAAGTATAAGTGAGTGTTGTGTAAAAGTTGAAAATGCTAACAAGGCAATGAGCAAACTTCTATTTTTGTTTTTAATTAATTAATTAATTATTTATTTATTATTATTTTTAAAAAATATAAAAAATTATCCTTTTCAAAAAAAAATTATAGTATAAAATTGAGAAAGAAATTATATTAGTTTTTTATATGCTATTTTAATTATATAAGTTTTTTTTTTATTTTTAAATTTGTAACTTCAATGTACATAGTATATCTGTAACATGTGGGGGGAGAGATTTGAACCTAGGGTCTTTCAATTTCAACTGGAGAGTTTTAACTACCCACTTGCTCTCCAACTCCTTTACATGAGTGGATATTGTATAGGTTTTCAGTTTATTGTTGTCTCGTTCTTTGTGTTATTAATCGATCTATATAAACATAAATTAAACTTATTAAAATAAAATGTATATGATGTACATAAACTAGTTATTTAATGTTTTTAATAGCATTAATTGTTAAGTTCTCAAGTTAATGGATATTAAGGCTGTGAGTAAAACAAATATCACTAGTTATAATTGTCATTATCATAAATTTTATTCGACAACTTGTTTGTAAAGGTAGTAAATTTTACTCACAAGCGCCAACTTGTTTGTAAAGGTATTTGTAAGGGTAGTAGTCTAATTTGAATCCTCCGAGTGCATGCTAACAGACAGCAACAATACGAATTTCGAACGACCAATGGTTCCCCTCACGTCGGGTCAACAACAATGAGGAGGAATAGGTTTGGTGGGAGGAGTGCCTGTGGTTTGAACCCTGCATTTGATAGTTACTAAAAGTAGTGTGGTTGTAACCAACTATCCTATGAATAAAAATAAATAAACAAAGAAATCTTATCCACAAGAAGTCAATGGATTTAAAATAATAATAATTCTTAATTTTAGATGATTTATTTCATCAAATAATCCAAAGAAATGAAATGATTTTAATTAAGTTCACATATCGAACAAGAGCTTTAATACGAGATGAGGTATGGTTGTAGAACCCTACACCTTTACAAGAGCTTTAATACAAAATAAGGTATGGTATACAACCTTGCATCCTTTTGGATTTAAATCATGAATCTCTTGTTCAAGGTTTCAAAATTTAACAACATCCAAAAAAAATGTTTAAAAAGTTCAACATTCTCTCATCATCTTTTGGAGTATATGTCTTCTATTGTTGATTTTGATGAGAAATTTCTTTGTTTCTCTATTCTCAATTCTTCAAAAAAAAATTCATTAATATCCTAATATTCTTGTAAACTTCATATTTTATAATAAAATAGTTTTTAATCTTTACCACTCTTACCTAACAAAACTAAAAATAAATAAATTAATACATTTATTTAATTTAAATATTTTTATTTATTTAATAATTAAAAAAATGCAATAAATGTATAAATACATTATTGAAATTCAAGTCAACTTAACCAAAAAAAATATATATTTTCTTCGATTACATAGGAGATTCGGTTACAACCACACTATTTTTAGTAACTGACAAGTGCAGGGTTCAAACCACAAGGGTTGCTTCCACCAAACTTATTCTGTTTCGTTTTTGTTGACTCAGCTCAAAAGACCCAACGATCGCTCTAGATTCGTACCGTCATCGTCGATCTAACGTGCACTCAAAAGATTCAAATTAGACTACTACCTTTGCAAACAGGCTGCCCCCGAAGTTTAAACCTTCATATCTTCTTGATAAATGCCTGGTCATACAAACACTTACCAATCCTCTTAGCCCTTAACCAAAATAAAATGTTTGGTATCCTATAGAGACATGACTAATAATAAGCCACACCACAAATATTATTTTAAGGTTTGTTAATGGATTTTGTACATGGAGTCCATCTTTTCAAATTTTTTTACTCGATTAGTGTAAGAAACTGTCTGTTCAGGGTTAGGTATCAGTAGGAAATTTAACATACAGCTATACACATACTCATCCTTTCACACTCGCCACACCAAAATTTAAACCTTCCCAAAAAAAATCTAAATCTTAAACCTCTTCAATATTTTACTTAGAAAAACTAAATAAAAACAAAATATATTATACAAGCAAGCCACAATAGTACCTAATCTTAAACCTCTTCAATATTTTACTTAAAAAACTAAAATATATATATATATTGCACATTATACAACGAAGCCACTATAGTACCAACTCTTCAATAGTTTATTTGAGGGAATCCACCTACTTTCATTCGGGCATATTAATATGCTTATATAACGTGAAGTTAATTTTTAACCTGTGGAAGCTCTATGAAAGCTCTAGAGTAGTATACTCTTCTAAATTATATTTTCCATCACCCAGTCAAATATCTATAATTGGTATATCATGTTACTGGTGCATCTGCCATTTGACAACTTCTAAACATCATATTTAATATTTTCAAATATCCAGAATAAACACATTTAACATGTTAAAGTGCAATCATGGTGAAGCAACAAGTGGTCAAACCTTAATTGTTAAATAAACGAGGAAAAAATTTACTTGTGTTTTTAAGTGCTTAGAAGAGGCATCACAGGAGTTAAAAAAAAACCTTTATGCCTCGTAAGATATATTTTTTATTGAGTAAATACTATATATATATATTCGCGTAATGTTATGGACAAGGATATCACTTTCATTATCCGTGATGTGACCCCGGCTCATAAGATATTATGAAAAAGATTTGATTAGAGATGTTGAATGGTAAAATGATAAGTAAGAAACAACTAACAATTTTATTTTTTATTATTAAAATAAAATATATTATTTTTAAATTTATGAAAAATTAATTTGATTAAAGAAATTATTGAAGGATACTGAGCTTATTCAAACCTAATAAGCAGTGTTGAAATGTATTAATGAAAGTTGCAAAATGCATTATAAATTTCTTCACAAACAAATTAAAAGTAATATAATAAAATTAAAATATTATGCAATAAAAAAAATATAATAAATATATTAAAAAAATTAGAAAAAACAAATTTAAATTAAACATGAAAAATTTAATTATCATCAAATCAATTAAAAAATATTTATATAAATAAAAATATTAAACATAATTAAGATATTTATATAACTAAAAATGTTAGAAAGATTAAGAAATATTTGTGTAAATAAAAATGTAAAAAATTTAAGTTGGGGCGTTTACCCAGAGGAGACCTAGGTTCCAATCCCACAGGCTTGCCCATGCACAGACAGTATCCCAGATTTGATTCCTCTGAGTGGTGCGCCAGATTGATGACGACGGTGCAACCCCTGTGCGTCCGACGGTCCCCATCTCATGCCGGGTTACCATGTACCGAGACGGTGGAAGTCCTGGGAGCCTTCGTAGATAGTTTGAACCCTACCAGTTGTGTTGGTAGTTACTAAAAATCGTGATTGTAACCATTGCTTCTATATACCAAAAAAAAATGTAAAAAATAAAATATAATAAAGTATCTTTGACTACTTCTATCAAACTATAGGATGATGAAAAAAAAGCTTAAATGAAACTATTAAAGCTCTCTGGAATGGTGATGAACTTGTTTTTGATCCTGTTATCATTCAAAACTTAATTTATCAATATTACAATGATATTTTTTCATCAGATGATAATAATCAGCGACAGATGAATAGGGAACTCTGTAAAAAAATTCTGCCTAAAAAGCTCACTGATCAAGAGTTTGTTGAATTGGATAAACCCATTTCAAAAGATGAACTAAGGGCTACTATTACTACCATTAACAGTGATAAAGTGCCTGGTTATGATGGTTTACCGATTGAATTTTATAAAAATAATATTGACTGGATATGTGATGATCTTTTTTATGTCTATTTTGAAGCTCTCCAACAGGGTTCTTTGGGACAACACATTAATACTGGTATTGTTAGGTTATTGCCTAAAGGTGGTGATAAGGTTGTCATCAAAAATTGGCGTCCCATTACGTTGTTAAATGTTTCTTATAAGATTCTTGCTAAAGTCCTAGCTTTACGTCTTACAAATGTTTTGAAAAGATTTATTAGTCCTACTCAAACTGGTTTTATAAAAGGCAGGTATATTTTAGAAAATTTAATAACGTGTTGGGAAGCCATGAGCTGGGCTCGGTCATCTGGTCAAAATGTTGGTATTTTGTTGCTTGATTTTGAAAAGGCTTATGACCATGTGGAATGGGAGTATATCTTTATGGTATTGGATGCTTTTGGTTTTCCTCCTAATTTATGCAGGATGGTTAAGACTCTTTTAATGGATGCAATCACTTATATTGATATTAATGGCTCCCTATCTAATCCTATACATCTCCAGCGATCTATACGCCAAGGGTGTCCCTTGGCCCCTAGCCTCTTTGTCATTGCTAGTGATGCCTTATTCTATTTTCTTAGGCATTCTATGTACTTTCCTAAGGTTAGAGGCCTTATACTTCCTAATGGGGAAGATCTTATTAATGTCCAATTTGCTGATGACACTAATATTTTTGTTTTGCTTGAAGAAGATAACATGGATAATTTGTTCTATGTTCTATCTTTGAAAGTGCTTCTCGTGCTAATATTTCCTTGCCTAAGTCTATTCTTTTAAGCTGGGATGACAGTCCTCCTCAGTGGCTTTCTAGATTTAATATTCCTTGGGGGGTCCTTCTAAACAGGTGTGTTATCTTGGTATCCCCTTTGCGGTTGATCCCTGCCTTAAGAGTATGTGGGATTGGGTGAAAAATAAGGTGATTGGGAAACTTAGCAAGTGGAATAAACTCCACTTGAATATTGTTGGTCGTATTCAAGTTTGTCAGAAGATCTTGTCATCTTACACTACATATTTTGCTTCTGTTTGGCTATTTTCTGCTTATCAAGTTAATATTATTCAAAAGTATATCCGACATTTTTTGTGGTCTGATGGACAGGGAGTCGATAAACGCCATTCTGTCAATTGGGATTGGTGTACAACTGATAAGCGAAAGGGTGGTTTGGGGCTTAAAAATCTTAAATTACAAGGCATTGCTCTGTCAGTTAAATGGATTGTGAATTGCATTGAAGGTAATGAACCCTGGAAAGTTCTTGTGTGTCATAATTTAGCTAATGATGTCCCAAAGAATGCTAAATTTTGGAAAGGTCTTCACATTACGGATATTCTGTTTGGTAAATTTCCTATTACACCTGCTGGTTCAGTTGTTTTTCGTAGTATTTGGAAAGCTTGGGAATTAGTTAAAGATAAAATTTTGGTTTCTAAAGCTGTTGGGCATGAGACTGTTTTGTTGTTTAAAAGTAGCTCTATTTGGTGGAATATTTGGCATAATAATAGGCCTCTTGCTCGTACTCCTGGCTGCTCTTCTAAGAAATGGTCATCTAAAGGCATTAATACGTTTAATGATGTTCTGATTAATGGTTCTTTTATGACATGGGAATATCTGTGTGCTAAGTATGATCTTCCACAGTCTCAGTGGCGAACTTATTCACTTTTACGAGATTCTTTTATGGTTGTCAATAATCTGATTTTGATTGATAATGAGATGGATTTTTTTGATGCTTTCAAATGGCAGGATGGTACCAGATTGAGATGTATAAAACCAAAAATTTTGTATCACTTGCTTTATGATGTTTCTGGTATCGTAAATCATGTTAATACTAGATGGAGATTTACTCTTACTGACAAACAAGTGTACAACATTTTTCAGCACATTTGGCACAGTCCGTTGGAGCCTAAAAAGGCTTGTTTTCGATGGTTATTTTTGTTGCAGAGGTTACCGATCAGTAAAGATCCTAAGACTTATACTATTTGTTATTTATGTCGGGTGCTTGATACTGTTGAGCATATTTTCTTTGACTATTTATTTGCTCGTGAGATATGGGGGTTATTTCTTTCTGATTTACATGGATGAAATATTGATCATTCACACTTTCGACATTATATTATTTCTGGCTTTATCCCTCAGTTTCATCATTGCTATAATAAATTTTGGATGCTCTTTTCTACGGAGGTTTTATGGTTTATATGGTTATCCAGAAATGAGGAGTTATTTAGTGGTGTTACGAGGGTTCTTACTGAGTCTCTGAGGAGACTCACCAGATTTAAAATTTTGCTTCAGGTTGCTCGGGTTCTTATTTCTTTCGAATCAAAGTTCAGATCCAAGAATCTGATGGTGCTCCCCCAACTTCAGGTTCTACAGCTTAATATGGATGGATACCTTCAGGTGCAATTGTTACAGTTTTATTTACAACTATTTATTCAGATATATAATTTACACTTCGCGGATGGCTGACACTTGGTTTTTGCAGAGTTTTGACCCTCCGGCTCTGCTGCTCATCTTCTACAGTTTGTATTTAATTCTGGACATGTATATATATTGTAAATACTTTTATAGTCATTTAGTTATTTTTATTCGGGTTTTATGCCACTCTCTTTAGTTTGTGGCTGATGTTTATATGTTAATACTGTTGCCTTTGGACTAATTTTATTTGTATATTCCTGATTTTGATTAATATTAGTATACAATTTTTATAAAAAAGAAGAAAGAACAAAAAGCTAAAAAAAAATAATCATCTTTGACTACTTCTATCAAAATATAGGATGAAGAAAAAAAACACTTACCCACTAAGGTGGTATTATGCATATTTTCAAAAATACAAGACTCCAAAGGCCAGTCATCTTTGACTACTTCTATCAAAATGTAGGATGAAGAAAAAAAACACTTATGCACTAAGGTGGTATTATAGAAATAAATACCTGCCACGATATTAACAAATCGATAACATCTTTGTTTAATACAAAATATTAACAAATTGCTATGTTTATGGCCTGAAAAAGTCCAAAATCACTGCTGGGACCTAGGTACAGGTACAGAAAGGATTATATTAATTAACAATTGAACCACGAATTACTAGAAGGGACAGAGTGGCATCCAAAAAGAATCGGTACCTATACTACCTACTCCGCACCTACACCAACCACAGGGCAGGTGATATATGGCATTCTTGAAATTTACCCCACAACCAAACCCCTCCATAAATAAATTGTGTGTGTTAAAGAGTGCCTTCAATGGCCATTCATGCAGAGGCTTGTGAAATGAACAATTCAATCATGATGAAACTGCTGGTAATAGCTTTGATGATATTGGAAGCAAATGCCGCGGTGCAAACCCTAGAGTTTTACATGCATGATATTGTGACGGGAAGAGGGCAAACGGCGCTGCCCGTTGTGCTTCCCAACGGAACCACCAACAATCTGGCATTCGGTGCGATAACGGTGATCGACGATGCGCTCACGGAGTCGTCAGATCCGTCTTCCACCGTTATAGGCAAAGGTCAGGGCATGTACATTTCTGCGGCCCAGGATATGTCCAATTTGTTCCTGATATTCACGGCCGTTCTCACCGATGCCAAATACGGCAAGAGCACCATAAGTTTTCAGGGCGCCGACAGATTAGGGCTGACGGAGAGAGATATTTCCGTCGTCGGAGGTACGGGGATGTTCGCATACGCGCAGGGATCTGCCACGATGCAGACCATCAGTCTCACCGGATCTAACGCCGTTCTCAAATTCACGGTGTCGGTAAATGCCTCGCAGTCGGCGTCGACATCGCCGTCTTCGGGCTCGCCGCCCTTAAATACGCCGTCGACTCCTGGTTTGCCGTCTTCTTGCGGCATTGGGGGGAATATCAGTCCTCTGGTTTTGAGTATTTGTTCCATTGTTTTTTTGTGTAAAGCACAGCGATTTGTTTAATTGATGTTGCGAAGGGGCTTTTCCCCTCCTTATGTGCTGAAGATATGTTTAGGAGATTTGCAGATGAATTAATTTTAAGGGAAACTTTTCCCTCATGCCATATTAGAATGGTGAAAGTACCCTAAAAGATTGGTAGCCAGTATTCGTTGTTTGGATTCGATTTCTTAAAATTGATTTGTCAGGGGCATTTTTTCTGAAGGGTTAACTTGTCAATGGCTGTTAAATTTCTTGAAGCATCAAGTATCCTCTTAATTTTAACTTTATTCAACCGGTTCAAAATTATAGGGCTAAAAAATATAAAGATTCAAAAATTGTAACTCTTTAAAAATTATAGTACTAAAGATTATGGAGGTTCAAAAAATTGTGAAATTGTCTAGTGTTTTTACAGTTTTTGTATGTTCTGCCAGTGAGCACATGGGCATATGTTATAGGTGTTTGGGTTATTCCAGGAACTTTTGTAGAATTGTATGCTTCAATTCACTCAAATGAATTTAATCACTGTTCTCCGTTAATTAACCAGAATATGGCAAACACGTCAAATGACTGACAAGGTTTGAATATTCTACACAAAAGGTATAAGAGAACCCAAGGGAATTGATATGTACAGCCAATACATGCACAATACAATACGAACGCATAATGAATTGAAGTCAAACACGTCAAATGACTGACAAGGTTTGAATATTCTACACAAAAGGTATAAGAGAACCCAAGGGAATTGATATGTACAGCCAATACATGCACAACACAATACGAACGCATAATGAATTGAAGTCAAGTAAAAAAATAATGTGATATACTTGATGCTCATTACCTTTAGAAACTGAACTCAAAAAATATTTGCTAAAAACATTCGCTCGATTGATATTGAACCTAAATTCCCACCCAGAATGAGTAAATTCTAACACTAGATTGTAGACAGTGAGAAGCGATTTACGGCTTTTCCCATCTGGGGGACGCTTTTGTCGCCAGGTGGGACTTCTACCACCTGATGGCGCTTCGGCCGAGGGGTGGTGTGCTTTTGCTTACTCTTAATTTGTAATGATTTTTTGGTTGATTTGGAAGCGTCAAGGCTAGCAGGTGGCCTAGTTTGACTTGGCTATAGGAGAGGTTGCGGACCTTAGCTAGATTGCTTGACTATGTCCACCATGCTCCACTAACAGCGGTGGAACTTTATCATGTAACCGTAATGTCCAAGGTGGAGTTTGACATGGTCTTACTTGCAGTTTTGGTGGAGAGATGGTATTAAAAAACAAGTACTTTTTAGTTGTTTTGTAATATTATCACACTTAGAAGATAGTGGTGTAATAGTTGACAAGGTCCTACTTCCTTGTGGAGAGATGGTATTTGAAAGTAAATATCTTCTAGTTGCCTTCCAATTGGTTTACTATCTCACTTGAGGATATGTGGTGAATATTGCAAACGCCTATTAGAGGAACATTGGTTTGTATGTGCTAGGACCAAAGGCAAAGCTTGAGATGACTAATAGGGGATGTGGACTTTCTGTTTGTCAAGTCAGGTATTGACATCAATGTTGCTAATGCTAGGGGCCACTTGGATCGACAAATTACACTTTTATGTGTGTTGGTGTTAGGAGTCCTCATCGATGACACTGGTAGGAGGATGGTTCATTGTGGGTGGGGAAAGGTGGTAGACTATATCATTCTCTTCATCGGGTCATCTATGGAGGAGAGAGGAGTTTATCTTGTTGCACCTTTCTCTTGGTATGGACTTGAGAGCACATAGTGGTGATGAGGCTACCAAGGTTGCTAGGTCAAGTTATAGATCCTAAGGCACCAACAACTTACAAATGGGCCTGACACTTTGAGGTAGGGCAAGGGAGGTTCCATAGGGGCATTTTGAGAGTGGCTAGGAGGACAATTGATGACTTGTGTTGGGAGCAAGTCATTTGGAAACCCTACAGACAAAATCATGATGATAGGAAGATGCCTTCCAGTTGGCTTGCGTTAGGTGAGTTAGGTGATTGGTGGGACCACAAGGAGAGTTGGAGCTCTTCTATTTTGATAGTATGGTCCACCAATTCAGCACACAATAGGGGATCTCGATAGGGCTGGTGTGGTATAGGAGGACCATATGGGAGAGGGGGTTTAGAGCATACCAGATATGGATTCCTATCCTAAGACTGACATTGATGATCTAGTGTTCTTGAATCCTGATAGCGATGACCCTAGGGTTAGTGATGGTTATTGTGGTCGGTATTAAATCATTTGCCCCTTGAGAGTGACTGTTGTTCGCTTGTGGATAGGAGAGTGGATGCAACTAGGAAGGTGAGATAGAAGGGTGTAATAGGCATCACCTCTCTTGGCTAGGCAATATAGAGAGTATCATAGGCAGCGACAAAGGAAGACAACAGTAGCAACAACGATGACATCTATGACACCACTATCGATGATTTTGGTAGGTGGGGTAGGACCTAGTAGATTGCCTCAACGTACCATGGAGGTAGAGAGACGCCTTGGCAAGGTAGATGGTGAGCTTACAAGATGCATTGGTGGCATTCCAGGTAGAGGTTGTGGCATGGATGACTGAGAGGGACTGACTAGTGATGTAGGTCTCAATGACATAGCAAGCCATCTAGAGTTTGATTGAGTAAATAGATGTAGTGGCTGCAAAGGCCATAGCAATAGGAGGAGTTGGTGATAATTAGCTAGTTCAAACCTTACTAGACTAAATGGTTGTCATCCAATAGAGACACAAGGTAGAGTTGGCTTGCATGCAAGGTCGAGAAGTTGACTTTCTAGACTACATACCATGTAGTATTCCTCTTAAATCACCGCCTTCCTTCGCCTACAATATCACAGATGTGGATGCGAACACACTTAGTTTGTGATGTGCCACTCACATAGGTCAATTACGGTGCTAGCACCACGATGAGGAGTAGCAGGGGTACTGGATTCTAGTTTGTAGAGCTAGCTGCCCCTATGAGGGCCAATTTTGGATAGGTGTTGTTTATACTTTGATGGATATAAATGATAATTTACTATATGATTTTGAGATACTTGACACACACATATACTACAACCTTTATTTAAATTATTGATGTATTATAGATTTGGATGTGATGATTTATGCTTTGTTTGTAATTATTTTGATGTTATGTTGAATATGTATGTTTAATGATAATTAATGCTTGATGATGTGATTGTTGATTTGATAATTAGATGTGATTGGACAAGATTAAATGCTATTGATTGGATTTAAATGTGATAATGATTTGATGACTATTAGTAATTAGATATAACGATGATTTTAATTAGAGTTGTTTTGTTAATAGACGAGTTTAGATGTATTGTTGATAGATATAGATGATTAGCTCTTGAGGTTTACAATGACATGATTGATGATAGATGGATGATTGAAAGTGATGTAGTCAACAAGACTTTGGATAATGTCGAGCAAAATTGCTATAGTACAACTATATATAACTATGTATAATGTAGTTTTACCCAAAGGGACTTTAGCTTAGATAAAAGATTTGCCCAAGGGGTCTTTAGCTAATGATACAATAGATATATATAATTTTATACAAAAATATACAAAGATTTGTTTAAGAGGACTTTAGTTAGCTTAGATATTTTCCTATGGGGACTATAGTTAGCTTTGAGATTTGTTGAGGGGGGACTTTGGTTAGTTTTTCCCAAGGGGACTTTAGTTAGTTTGCTAAAATACAAAATTTGTACAATTATATACAAATATAATATAAATATATATATTCTCAACAGGACTTTAAGAGATAAGATAAACATTTTTTTCCTCGAAAAAAGTAATTTTATATTAAGAAAATATGAAATTACATTCTTCACATGCCTCTTTGGTATTTCTTCAAAATTTCAATAGTGACCTAAATATCAGATCGTTTATACATCATAACTAGCTATCCCTATCATGCTCAGTTCTATCCTTAGACACCTTCCCAATTTGTCAACCAGTATCCTTTAAATCACCAACTTTTGTATTTTTTTTAAAAGTTGCTTTATTTGCGCTTGCTTTAACCAAAGTGAATTAATCCCCCTAGATAGATTTGGACCAACTGTAATGCATTGCCCTCATTGAATTCCTGTACTAAGCACATACTTGGGTCAATCTAATGTGTCTCCTTTGAGAGTTCATCTGCTTCCCTATTCAATTCTCTATGAATATGGCAAAAAGTAAAAGCTTCACTTTGATCCACAACTTATTTTATTTGAGAGAAGATGGGTTGTAGAATCATGTTTTCCATTCTAAAAACACCAAACATCCAATTTATTACCACCTACGAGTATCCACAAATTTTAAACTATTGTATTCCTTTTGATTTTGCCAACTGAACCAACAATTTGAGGGCCATAATTTCAACATAATTATTAAAACTTTCTCCTAATCAAGCCTTGAATTTAAAATAGTGAGAGTTAGAAATATATAGTAATCCTCCTACTCTACAAACTCTAGGGACCCCCTATCCAGCCCCATAAAAAAATCCCTAAGCCCCTGATTTATCAATCTTTGGAGGGATGATTTGTTTGTTTATCTTTGTTCTTGTCAAAACCTTATAGTTATTGAAACTTCCAATGATTTAGGAGGAGACCTGCCAAGTAGGCTTCTCTTGATCCTGAAAATTTATTGCATTCCTAGATAACCATACTCTCCAAGATAAACATACATATATTATTTTTGGTGCCCCCAAGCAAATGCCTAAGGAGCTTTTTATGATTTATTTAAAGTTGTAAAATAGATTTGTGTTGAGGAATATTACATTATTTGGTATATGCTAATGTACCCCCATGGTACCTTCATGGTATAATTGTAAATATGTAATAGATTAGGGTTGAGTATTTAGTTTAGATGAGTGTTTTATATTTTCCCTTTTATGTAAGTGTCAATGTGCAGGAAATACACAAGTGTCATGTAAGAGTGCAATGTGTAGGAAATGCACAAGTGTCATGTAAGAGTGCAAATATGTATTGCGAGGATATGCACACGTGTCTTAGATTATGAGAGCATGTAGAAGTATAATAGTCATGTAGATGTGTGCAAGTGTTATAGAGTCAAGTGTACATGCAAGAAGAAAGTGAAGAGTCTAGTATGCAAGTGGCAAGATGATACGTCAAAGGTCATGAGGCTTGTCACATGGAAAGTAATAGTCAAGTACTTGAAGAGTCACATTACTATGGCTATATTATGGAGATAATACTCCATAAGAATGTAATCTGAATATTAGATTATAAAGTTGTAAGAGGAAGAAAAGGAATAAAGCTTGTATACAGATTTTGAGCAATTAATATTGTAAGTTTTCTTCATGCATAGTTCATGAATGACTTAGGCCATTTACATTCATATTTGATTATATAAGTGAATGCTATTTTCAGTATTATATAGACCTTGATATACATATTAATTTGCTCATTTATTATTCTACTCATTATATAGTTATTTGACCTTTAATGTTGTGGCTATTTTATATTGGGACCTGTGAAATTCTGTGGTAGTAAGACTTAAAAAGCCAACAATTTGCCTTTAAATAAACACTTAAAGGACTTATGCTTTGCTCAAAGAACTTATAATTTTTGCTTTTCCTAGAGGACTTTTCATTTAGCTTTGCCCAAGGTACTTCTAATTTAGATTTTCCTAAAGGATTTTTTATTGTTAACATAGTCATTTATTGTCTATGTTATTACATTATTATTTTTGATCGGATATGCATTGGTTGGGGAAGTTAAGAAGGTTAGTTGAGTTAGTTCACAAAACTAAACTAAATCATCCAATGTAATATTTATACCTGCACATATCAATGAAAAGGTTGTTGATTGCAATATGGTATTAGAGCCTTGAAAGATTCATTGGGTAATGTGATATAATAAACCTGACAAACACATGTTTTCTCACTCCATTATTTCGAGTTGCGCAAGAGGAAGCGGGACATTTGCAAGACATAGCGGTGTTTTTAACACTCTGTGACCTATTCTCTGACAATGAAGGCAGGCGATTACATTGTTAATATTTTGACAAGGAAGTGAGCATCGTTCGTGTCATCTGAAGTGGAGACCCAGACCGAAGCGTAGAAACCTACGCACGCTACTCTGAGGATCCAAATGTCAACGAAGAGCTATCCAATGGTGGGAGATTGATATTCATGCTTCTGTCAGAAGTTCGGTCAAATATTGTTGGTTACTACTGGTCAAATATTATTACTGTGCGCGAGAAAATACAGTTCCCTCCTCCAAAAACAAACGTTCTTGTGTCTTCTGAACAAATCAATATTCAGAACCTCACATATGGGCAGATTGATAGAACCATGTGTGCATTGCTAAGGTATTCCACTAAAGTTTATTTTCATTAAAAATTTCGTGCATTAAGGTGGGAGATATAAGGTGTTTCCTATTTTTTTAAAACTATTATATGCATATGAAGTGGCGCAGCACGCGCACGTCCCAATTTTTAAAACAAACAAATTTTGGTTGTATTTTATAATAAAAGCACTTTTATGCTTTGATATTTCCATCCGATGGTGTCGTCGAGATGGTTAACCGGGTTTGCTAGGACGTTCAAGACAAACGAGTTGCAGGTTCTGTTAGCAAAATTCAAGAAAAGCATTTTTTTTTGTTAGCAATTTTTTGTTAGCAAGAATTTGTTGTTAGCAAACAAGTTTTTTTTTTGGAGGGATAAGGGCTTCATTTTTTGTGTTGTTTCCTTCCAAGAACAAGAAACACTTTTGCCACTTAAACCCTAATGCTAAGAACCTATTTTGGAGTGATAAGGAAAATTAGTTTCTTTTGCATTTTTGAAAGGGTGTAAAGCACAAATTTTTTCCTTCTTGTTTATTTTGCACTTGAAAAAGGGGGGATACAAAGCATTTTCTCCTTGCAAAATTCTAAGACAAGGGGGGGAAGAAAATTGTGAAATTGTGCCATTTGAAAGCAAAATTGAAATTGTGAGTTTGAATATCATTATTTTTGCAAAGTAAAAAAAAATTCAATTTTTTTTGCAAAAATCATTGTAACAAAGATGCATTTTCGGTGGTAACCGACATCTTTTAAAACTGGTATAGGTGCATTTTCGGTGGTAACCGACACCTAAGTGTTTAAATTTGTGGGTTCTTGTGATTGTTTTTGCATTTAAATTTCCTATTTTTTTGCATTTCAATCATAAGGTAAAATTTACAAGCAAGCAAAGAAAAGACCCCAAATTTTTACCTATTTGTGCAATTCAATTGCACGGTAGTGTTCGGTATCTATGATGCCTCTGGCCCACACTTATAGGTAATGCTGTCGTGCTTTGGGCTACTACATCCGTCGCCTAACATAGCTGCAACAACGACGTCTGAGCTTGTTCTCTATCAATCGTCGGGGAGAAATAAGGCAAACCAGTTTTGATATTCACTCCATTTTATACCCTAATTCTTTCTGATTGTTTGGCTTAAACTCCTCCAACTCATTATCCTTTTCTTGAGGGTTTTGAGGCAGGTGCCATCAATCTGATTGAATTCTCTTTCAGTACCGCCTAAGTACCACTTACAAATTCTACTCTCAAAGTACCTATAGTCTCCCTCACGTAAGGGTGGGTATCTTGAGAAGGTTTGGTATAAAGGCCTGGTAGGTATATAGAAAGAGAGACCATTTGGTGTTATAAGGAACCTTCACAATGGCCTCTGTTCACAAATATCTATCAGATTCACAGTTGTTGAAAGGTTCTAACTTCGCACCATGGAAGACAAAGATGCGTGCTATTCTTCAAGTGGAATATTTATGGGATGTAGTGACTAGCACTACAAAACGTCCTACAACAATAGGAGCAGATCAAGAAGCTTTTGATAAGAAGGACAAAAGATATCTCATGTTTATTCTGCTTGCTACTACAGATGAGGTCCAACCTCATATATGTGATGCCAAAACTAGTAAGGAAGCTTGGGATGCTTTGATTACTATTTATGAAGGTAAGAATCAATCCACTATTCTACACCTTCAAACTCAACTACATACACTCAGTATGAAATCTGGTGAGACAGTTGACCTATTCCTATGTAGAGTGGTGGAATTGAAAGCCAAATTGAATGCTATGGGACAGCCAGTGGATGATGCTCTCTTGACCTCTGTCATCTTGAGAGCATTGCTAGAGTCCTATAAGATGTTGATAACCTCTCTTAATGTATCTGGTAGACAAGTATCTTTTGTGGAATTGGTGAATTTGCTTCAAACTGAGGAGGCAAATCAGTTTTAGAAGGATGAAGTGCCAGATAATACCCTCTACACCAAACAAGGGGGTAAGAAACAAGGTCAGTTTCAAAAAGGAGGATCTTCATCAAAGGGAAAAGGGAAACAACATCAGCAGAAAGACAAACAATATTGCAAGATTTGTGATATGAATAACCATGACACCAACAGGTGTTGGTTTAAGAACAAACAACAGAATGATCAAGATCATAAGAAGAAGGGAAAAGGGAAATACAAACCATAGAAGAAGAATAAGCAACCCAAGGGGAATGTTGCTTATGTTGAATCAAACTCAAACTCAGATTTTGAGTGAGCACACAAGGTGCTCATGACTCATACTTCATCTCAGTAGAAAGATGTAGTGTGGTATATTGATTCAGGTGCCAATAAACACATGATTGGTGATAGATCATGGTTTGAGATATTTGAGGAAAAGGAAGGTAAGCCAGTAACAATTGTAGACAATCAGACCTACCAAGTGAAGGGTGAAGGTGATGTTTCTATCACTCTTCCAGATGGCAAATGTCAGATTGAGAAGGTACTCTATGTTCCTGGATTGGCTAACAATCTGTTGTCAGTCCCTCAGATCTTGGATCGAGACATGGATGTTATGTTCAGTGTTGAGAAAGGCAAGAAGAGATGTTTTATAACCAAAAAAGGAAAACATGTAGCAACAGGATCATACAAGCATGGCTTGTTCATTTTAGATGTCATTTCAATGCCTCATGTTGCCCTGGAAGCAACTACCAAGGAGGCTACTTCTCTATGGCACAAGAGATATGGGCATCTAAGTTCAGGATATTTGCTCGAGTTGAGAAAATATGAGATGGTGAGAGGACTTCCCAACCTTTCATCCACATTGCCAATTTGCTTGGATTGCTTAGTAGGGAAGCAACATCGGGTACCATTTGAAGTTAGCTCTTCAAGAGCTAAGAAACCTTTGGAGTTGGTACACACCGATATATGCGGTCCTATGCCAAACAAATATGGTGGAAAGAGGTATTTTCAATTGTTTGTTGATGATTACTCATGGAAGATGTGGGTTTTCTTTCTTCAATTGAAGTCAGAGGTATTTATGTACTTTCAACAGTTCAAGAAGCATGTTGAGAAGGAGTCAGGATGTTCCATCAAAACCCTCCACTCAGATCGAGGGGGGAATATACCTCCAAATAATTTTCATCATTTTTGGATGCACATGGGATTAAGAGACAACTGACCACAACCTATACTCCATAACAAAATGGAGTTGTTGAGAGGAGGAATCATTCCATCATGGAAATGGTTCGATGTATGCTTACAAGGAGCACATCTTGAGCAAGAGTATTGGGTAGAAGCAGTAAATACAGCATCATACCTCCTAAATAGAGCACCCACAAGAGCTCTACAAGGTAAGACTCCACAAGAAGCATGGAGTGGTAAGAAACCCTCCATTTCTCATCTAAAGGTTTTTGGATGTAAGGCATTCATGCATATACCAAAAGAAAAGAGGAAGAAGTTGGATGAGAAAACCCTGCAATGTATCTTTCTTGGCTATGATGAGCATTCAAAAGGATATCGATTGATAGATCCTAAGACCAAGAAGACACATATAAGTAGAGATGTGGTATTTGATGAAGCTTTCACATCAGATAACACATCTACAATTGTATACCTAGATGAAGAAGAACCTAAGAAAGAGAAAGCTCCACCTCCATAGAACAAGATTCCAAAATGGTATACTAGCACATTGAGAGATTCCAAGTTGAAATCACTTCCAGATCTAACTCTAGATAGACCATGTACTCGTAGTATGACTCAGAAGATGAGAGCAGAGGCATCTACTTCAGAGGTTGATGAACTTTACCAATAATTTGATGATTTATCAGTTGATGCAGAGGATGATAGAGAAGAAGATGTGGATGATGAAAGGGTTTATATGTCCGCATTGGATGCGAATGAACCTACAATGGTTCAAGATGCACTTGGTGAGCCACAGTGGAAGGCTGCCATGGATGCAGAACATCAATCTCTCATGAAAAATAAAACTTGGAAGCTAGTCGATCTGCCAATAGGAAAGAAGCCCATAGGCTGCAAATGGGTGTTCAAAGTGAAATATAAGGCAGATGGATCTATTGATAAGCATAAGGCCCGACTTGTTGCAAAGGGCTATGCATAGAAAGAAGGCATAGATTATGAGGAAACTTTTGCACCCACAACAAGAATGACTACCATCAGAGTACTTTGTGCCATGGCAGCTCAGTTTGGGTGGAAATTACATCAGATGGATGTTAAGAGTGCCTTCTTGAATGGTGACTTACAAGAAGAAGTGTATATGACCCAACTAGAAGGATTTGAGGTTGAAGGTAAAGAACAGACGGTTTGCAAGTTGATCAAATATTTGTATGGGTTAAAACAAGCTCCACGAGCTTGGTATATAAAAATGGATAGTCACCTCCTACAACATGGATTCAAAAGAAGTCCTTCAGATGCTAATCTCTATATCAAGAACAATGGTTCTGACATAGTGATCTTAGTACTCTATGTGGATGATCTGATCATCACGGGCAGTTCAGAGAGCATGATTGATACAGTGAAAGATGATTTGAAATAATATTTTGAGATGACAGATCTAGGACTTCTTCACTATTGTCTTGGCTTAGAAGTGGAACAAATGAAGAATCATATCAGAATAACACAGAAGAAGTATGCCAAGACATTGATAGAAAAGTATCGCATGACTGATTGCAAGCCGAAAGCAACACCAATGGAACCAGGGCTTCAGTTATCATGATATGATACTTCACCTCAGGTAGATGGAACTCTCTATCATCAACTGATTGGGAGTCTCATATATCTGACAAATACCAGGCCCGATCTCAGTTTTGCTATCGGATATCTTTCAAGGTTCATGCAGGAGCCTAAAGTGAGTCATTGGAAAGCAGCAAAATGTGTTCTACATTATGTCCATGGCAGTACAGACTATGGCCTAGAGTACAAGAAGAATGACAAATTCTTCTTATAGGGATACATGGACTCAGACTATGCTGGATCCATTGATGATCGAAAATCCACTTCTGGATACATTTTCCATCTTGGATCTGGACCTATCTCTTGGCACAGTAAGAAGCAACAGGTGGTTGCTTTATCTTCTACAGAGGCAGAATACCGCGCAGCTCGTGATGCAGTCTGTGAGGTCATATGGCTACGTCGCATTCTCACAAGTATGGGTCTTCCAAAGAATCATCCAATCCACTTGTTTTGCGACAATCAGGGTGTTTTGAAACTTGTCAAGAATCTTGTGTTTCATGAAAGAACCAAGCACATTGACACACAATGTCATTTCATTCATGATGAGGTTCCAAAGCACCATATTCAGCTTCAGTACATTCCCACTGGTGAACAAGTTGCAGATATTCTCACCAAGGCACTTGCACGTGTCAAATTTGACTTGTTTCACCAACAACTTTGTATATCCAAATAATGTAATAAGGGGGGATGTTAGAATAGTCTATATATTTTATATATTATTACATTATTTTACATTTCATCGGATATGCATGGTTGGGGAGGTTGAATAAGTTCGTTGAGTTGGTTCATTCTTCACCGAACTCAACTAATTCATCCAATGTAATACTTATACTTGAATACATCAATGAAGAGGTTGTTGATTGTAATATTTATTTAGCTTTGTTTGAAGGACTTATGATTTGTAGATTTACCTTTAGAAAAATGCCTAAAAGGTTTTTTCTTGGATTAATTTACCTCATAGAGATGTTTCATAGAGGATTTTTTTATTAGAGGTTAATGGGACAACATATTATACTTCCAAGCGAGAGGAAAAATCAATTATCAACTTATTGTCCCCTTGCATGGTGGTACATAGGAGACAAGAGAAGATAATATTGACCTTTCCATTAACACTTGTGAACCTATTAGTATTCATCATGCAATAAGAGGTTGATGAGATAGAAGATTCAATTAGAAGGAGTGTTTTGATTTGATTGACCTTATCATCAATACTTGCAAACTTTGTGGTTTTCACCATGCAGAAAGGGGTTGATGAGAAAATAAATTATAAGATTGATCTTGCCATTAGCATCTACGAAACTCACAATATTCATGTGGCAAGATATTTTAGAAGATAGAAAATTTTATAAAGATGAAGTTGGAGATAGAGTAAAAGATATTATAAGAGATTTAGGAGATATATTATGTTGTGCAAACTATTATTAATTTACAATATGGGAGTAAGAGAATCCACTTGCATTAGTCACCAAGTCAAAGAAAAACTAATCTATCATAACTAGGATCATCATTTGCATGTCTTTGCAAATCCTCAATTTATTATACAATAGGAATTCCAAGTAGAGATAAGCATGTGCATGCAAATAAATATGAAGTCAAGAGGATGCAAGCAAGCAACAAAAAACAACTAAAAGCAAATAGAGAATCGATAAAAACTTAGATATAATATTGTTTAATATATATTATGCTTATTGGTTCTTTAAGTTATTTTCCATTAAGTATGGCGAGGTGATAAACACCAAAACCATACTTGGAAGTTATGATGTATAGACCTAGCCAATTTGGCTCAAATTACTTTAAGATTAGTTTGATATTGGTGTTTTTTAATTCTATTTGAGAGCAAGATCACCAAAAATATCAAGATCTTACCTTTTTGCTATAAACACATTTAAGCCCTTACTGGTAAACCCATATGTTTTCTAGGGCGTGAATCTACTTTCCATCAACTAGTTCCAACTATTTAAGATAGGTGAGATGATATTCATCTCCAATAGAGGTAACTTGTAATAAAATGCAAAATGAAATCACCTCAAGTTTAAAGGAGAAGACTATTTTAGTTCTATAGACTAAAACATAAGACATCGTGCCAATAAGAGTTTTAAAACTAGTGCAATAGACCCATAGGATGAGATACAACTAGAGATGTCAATATCTATTGGTTTTGTTGATGAGCTTATTGAGGATTTTAACAAGATTTTTGTTAGAAGTTTCAACTTGGACATTGCATTGAGATAGTAAGGTATAGACCATTTGTGCGAAATCTTGTACTTAGCATATTTTTTTGAACATTCTTGTCCTTGAAGGGTGTTCCATTGTTAAATATTAGCATAAAAGGGATGCAATAACAACTAAGTATTTGGTTGAGGATGAACTTGAAGTATTGAACTCCAGTTGTTGAATTTAAAGGTATGGTTTTGTAACCCACTTGATGAAGTATTCAGTAGCCATAATACTAAATTTATGTTCATTAGATGATGCACAGTTTATCTTCCCAATAATGTCCAATCCCAAAACATATAAAGGCTATAGAGAGGTTAAATACTGAAGGGCTTAGGACACAATGTGAATAACTTTATCTTGCTTTTAACACTTATCACTCCTCTTGATGTAGTTGCAAGAATCCTTTTCTATGGAGGGCTCATAATAGCCCATCCATAGGAGTTTCTTGGAGATGACAACTATTAGATAAAACAATTTATTACATTATTATCAATTTAGTTGTTTGTAATGATCTATTTATAAGTATTTATCTTCTTGTTTGTAACAATAATTAATATTAACAATAATTGATCGTTATTCCATACTATGTATTAAATAAGCTTCATTGCATCGATAAAATTAGATATGCTTTGACATTAATGGTATCATAGCCACGTTAGAATCTTAAAAAGATAAACTAAATATTCTTTAAAACTATGACATTAAGTTGATTCGATTTATCAAAAAATGGATCCTTGCCTATGTTATGAATGAGTGCTAGATCTGTGATAACCTAGTATTTGTGGATGAAGACTTCTCTAGCCCTCAAATTTATGGATGAAGACTTTCACAGTGGCCTTCATCTTAGTGAGGTCATGATTATTTGATAAGATATTTACAAGCGACCAACACTACCTGACCTAAGTGGTCAATGCTAGTGGTAGAGGATATCAAGAGGGTCGAGCAATTGATATTAGCAACAAAGATATCCCCCTTAGACCCGATGAATGCATAGATTGTGATAATAAGAGATAATCGAGTTAGCTAGATTTTTCTAGCACAAAAGCAAACAATGTGAGTGGTTGATTGAAATCCACCCAGTTGATTATGTGAGAGGAGGTGGACGTACAACCGAAACATCATGAACCTAAGCAATTAAAACTAGTAACAAATATCCCCCCTTAAACCTAGTGAATATATAGGTCATGACAACAAGAGACAATTGAGTCATCTAGCTTTTGCTATTTTAAAATCACATAATATGGGTAGTTTATTGAAATCCACCTAGTTGATTGTGCAAGAGGAGGTAGACCTATAATTGGAACATCATGAACCCTAATTAGATTTGCTAAGGTAGTGAAGGCAAGCATTGTTGCCTTCATACCATGAATTTAGATCACCCCAACTTCAATTTAATGATGTTGACAACAAGGTTAGAACTTACGCGAGTGAAGCAAACAAAAAGTAGGGTGATGTTTATCAAACTGATTTGATGGATTGGAAACCAATTACAACAAATTCATGCTCCATGTGTACTGATCTAAAGCTTCCCAATAACTTGTTGTGCTATTAGTATGCAAAATCATATGTTGGAAAACTATAGATGCAATCCACCCTAGATGTGGTGGCATTGAAGTTGAGCCTCCATTCTGAATTCAAGCATAAGGTATTGGAATTCACCTGAAGATGTTGAGAGAAATCTTGATAGTGAACTAGACAACACAAAGGAGTATTGAAACATGGATGGTTGTCCTATCTTTATCCATAGTGACCTAAAAAATCTATGCTTTACACATATTCTTATTGAAAGGTGATGACCAACATTGTCATATTCACCTTCAAAGTTCTACTTTAGTGGCATCGATCCAATATAGTGTTGACTTCCTAATGGATGAAGATGACCCTAATGTCTTTACCATCAATGTTGCACTCACTGGTACTTAGGTCACTATGACAACGTATAACAAGATGATTTAAATTTGGTATTGTTTTTAAAGGTCAACATTGTCCTTCCTAACATCAAGGTTAAAAAGGGTACTATCGACCTCTGTGATGTTATACATATCCAATGCAAAGACTTATGGATGTTGTCTCAACCTTCGACATTAATTTTGTGATTGTAGCCTTGTTGGATCCAAAACTTTGAGCACCACCATCCTCATCAACCTTAACATAGAAATCATGTGCTTGCAACCTAGACAAACTAGTTGTATTGACATGTGGTCAAACAAAGACAAAGGAGACACTCATAAAAAGACAATGAATGTGATCTGATTGGTCATGTTGGATGAAGATAGTACGACCATGTGGAACTTAGACATAGCATACGCAATGGAACCCACCACACATTTTGATGCAATGGAGCAAATGGCAAGTTTGTCACCATCGAGGCAAATGTGGAGGAGAGGCTATGGAGGCATGCATGAGGAACTACCCCTTTTAAATTCCTTTTATTTTTTCAAGTTTCAAAGGTATGTAGCACCAAGATAGTTATTACACAAAAGGAAAGTGGATCCCACAACCCATTTCAAATCCCATAGGTGCCAATTTTTTTATATTAAAGTCTTCTTTTTACAAATGAAAAAAGAAAAAAAAAAGTGATATAATTCTATAGTTTAATATATATATATATATATATATGTTTTAAAAATATAGAACTTTATTTTTTGAATCTTTTAAAAGCATGCATTTTATTTAAAGAGCAAAATGAATTATAAGGGTGCAAAAGTGGAATTTTTTGCATTGACAAAGGTGATTTAAAAATTTATGAAAAGAGCATCTTAATCACATTAATTTTTCTAAGTTCAAAATACTAGTTTGCAAAATTAAACAATTTTAACAGGTGCAATATTGACGAAGTCAGACACCTTCATTTTTTTCCATTTTGCATTTTCTATTTTGCAATTCATGTTTTGTTGCATTAAATGGAAAAATAAATTTTAAAAAACAATAAACCATTTCTCAAACCTTAAAGGTTTTAAATAGCATCCAGGTGTTGTAGGTGAGTTGGAGAGGAGAGGACAATCCTCCAAGGGAGGTCCCAGGTTAGAATCTCCACCCTACCAAAAAGCTGAATTGGGTACCCAAAATCCAATTGATAATGTTGGTGCAGGGCTGGGTACAACCCTCGGGTGAATTTGACGGTGTAGAACCCCCTGTTCGTGGTCTCTTAGACCAAGGCGTCCCCACAAGGGGTTTTTCACTTAAAAAAAAAGAAAAAAAAAGGTTTTAAATAGCATTTAGTATATACAATGCCTTTGGTAGTCATTTATAGGTAATGCTATCATGATTAGCTATTGCACTTAATTCCTAAAATAGCTACAACAACAATGTATAGAGTTTATCCTTATAATTTTTTGAGGAATAATAAGGAAAATCCTATTTATTTTTCACTCTATCATTCACCCTATTCACCACTATTACTCAATATAAACCATGATATTAAGACTCTCCAAGTATATCAGGGAAATTACACCCTAGTATGAGGTATTTTTAAGTAGGTGTCATAGATAGGATAAATACCTTTCCATACTACCTAAGTACCACATATCAAGCTCTTTCACATACCTCAAGGTCCCTCTCACATATGAATGCATATATCAAGAGGACTAGCTTCTTCCACATACCAACGAGTATCTTGGAAGGGTGGGTATATCAAGAGGTTAACTATATCAAACTAGCAATATATTGAAAGGGGAACTATTTGGAGTAATAAGAAACCCTCACAATGTCCATCCCAAAAGTGTTTCTTATTGATTCACAACTCCTTAAAGGTACCAAATTTAGACCATGGAATATAAAGTGAGAACCATCTTGATAGTGGACAAAACTATGGGATATTATGATCAACAAAGAACGTAACCTCATGAATTGGACAAAGCCAAAAAATATGATGATGTAGATGCAAGAGCATTGATGCTCATCACCCTTGCTACAAATGATGTGATCCAACCATATATTTTTAAAGTGGATACCTCCAAGCAAGAATGGAACACATTAAATACCATCTAGAAAGGGAAAAATAAATTTACCATTCTTACCCTTCAATCACAACTCCATATATTGAGAGTGGCATATGGAGAAAATATAGATGTATTTATTTGTAAAGTCATAGAGTTGAAGGCAAGACTAAATTCAATAGGTGAACAAATGGAATACAAGCTCTTAGTTTCAATTATACTTCAAGCTTTACCAGATTTCTTTAAAGTTCTCATAACCTCCTTACCAGTGTCAAACAGGATAATTTACTTTGAATATTTTGTCAATTTGCCACAATAAGAAGAAGAATCCGATAGATTGAGGGATAAATTTTCAAATAGTACACTCATCACCAAGAAATTTGGGAATAAGAAACCACAAAAGAATTCTTCACAAAAAGGTCCTTCATCCTCATCATCATAGAAGCAACCTTAAAAGCAAAAACGTTACTTCTATATCTATGAAAAAGTACATGATACCAATAATTATTGGTGTATATTAGCCACTTAGGGTGATTAAGTCCACCAACCTCAAAAGCAAAAGAAGCAATACAGACCATGTCCAAAATAGAAGTAGCAAAAATGACATGTTGCAATTGAAGAATCAAATTTTGATGTTAAATAGACACACAAGGTGCTCATGAAAAAGGTCATCACCAGACCCAAGGATGATATTTGGTATATTGATTATGGTGCTAGCAAGCACATGACAAGGGAAAAAGAGTGGTGTGATTCCTTGGAAGCTAAAGAAGGGGAGCTAGTGACTATCATCAATGATAAAATCTATATGGTCAAAGGAGGAGGTGATGTTTCAGTTAATCTTCTAGATGGAAAATGCACCATTAAAAATGTACTATATGTACCAGTCCTAGCAAAAAACTACTTGTTTGTGCTACAACTACTGGATCAAAACATGGTGGTTGATTCAGAGTTGATAATGGTCGAAAAAAATGTTTCATAAAAAAAAATGGTGAGAATGTTGTTACTAGTTCTTATAAAAATGGCTTGTTTTTCTTAGATGTCAAATCTACTCCTAATGTAGTGACGAGACTCAAGATTACCTCATTTCACAAATGCTTTAAGCTATTTTTACCTTTTTATTAGAACATATGTGTATTCTAAATGTGGACCTTTGTGTAGTTTATCATGGTATTTTGATTGAATAAGAATGAAAAGGTGAATTATATTTTTGAGTTAGTTTGGAATGATTTTTGTGTTTCTAATGGTAGCTTTAACTAATATTATAGAATTGTGTAGAAATAATATGAACAATAGCTTTCAAAACATTTCTTGCACTCTAAAAGATTGATGACTTGCATGAGGATGCACCAAAAAGGAATAAGGGAATCAACAAGAATGGATTGCATGGATATCTTATAGCGGGAGGAAGATGGTCTAGAGCAAACAAGCATTGATTATGACTAACCAATTGGTGAAATATTATTCTTAATTATCGATATTATGATGAACATATCGATGATTGGTTGGAATTGATATTTACTTAGAATAGGGTCATTTTTATTGAGAACACATGTTTCCTATTTCTACTTTGAGGACTTTAATTTTGATTACGCATTGTTGCCATTTCTCCTAAAGTTAACCAATGAGTAATCATGGTCAATATTTGTTTCAACCACCTTAATGGCCATGATGTAATTTTAGAAAAACTATTATGAAAGTGATAATGTTAGAATTCTATTTCCTGGGATAGCAATCCTGACTTTTTGTAGGTTTTGCAACACTTGACTATCATAAGGGGTTATTATAAATAATAACCCCTAATGATAGTCAAGGGGTTGGACATGAGAATATTACTAGATCGAATACTGCTATAGATTATAATTTGAGCAATTCCATAATTGTAATAAAGAGAATGATTTCAAATCTTTATGTTGTTGTGCTAGAATAGTTAAATTTTGATTTAGTTTTCCCTTTTTATTAGAAAAGAAGCAAGGACCTACTCTTTCACTCTGGTAAAAAGGTTTTTTATTGCTTTTTTTCAATATGTTTGATGTTTAAGTGTGCTATTATAGTAAATTTTCACTTTTGTAATTTCTTGTGCATTTTTGTAGCAGTCAATTAGTGTGTAGAACTCAACTATGTAAAGTATTTTTGTCTAAATAAAATATTAACAAAGTCTCTGAGGGATGTGACAGGAGGTAAAGGGTTGGAACCTATCCATCAAGGCCTGAGTTTGCTGATAATTTAAACATGTGGCTAAGTATAGAGGCATGGTAGTGGAGGAGGCACTGACGAATATTGAATTCAAAAAATCCCCTCAACCTTTGATCTGCCTCTAACATCTTGTGGGTATTCATGCAAATTATCTGAGTCTGATTCGGATGGTTTTAATACTGCATTTTTATTCTTCAAAAGGGAAGGATAAGTATATAAGCAATGTGGTGGTATTCCCTAGTGGTATTTTGGGGGTTGGGCACATTGTTCAAAATGCCTCTCGATGAAAGCAATGAAGATAGAAAACTCCCCTATCTCTATGGAGGTAATTGATTCAAAATAGAGTCTACTAGTGAATAAAATTTCAAAGCTCTCAAAGTATTACGAGATAGCCAAGGAGATATCCCCATTCTCAAAATCCAAATCCCCTATCATTTAGCCTTTCCTCAATAAACTAGATGAAAAACATTTTTGGGTTCTCTCCAAGTTGTGATCCCTTACATCAATGAAATTTGTAGAATGGTACAACAATAGAAGGATTATTTGTATCCCAAGAATTATGTGGGGATCTAGTTCTCCTCCTTTGGTGACTGGTCTTTTTGTTGGTGGGGATCCTAGTCCTATTTTATGTGGTTTGTATTCCAGTTCTTTTTCTTGCGGGGTTGTGTATTCCTTTTTGAGTGTTGTAGTTGGGAGGTTTTCTATATCAGTTTGGTGCTCTTCTTGATTTATATTTAGAGTTTGACCCTAAGATCTCTTGTTTCCTTTTGTATTAAGGTCTGGGGTCCCTTCCAAAACCCCTTCTCTTATCTAATCAAAAAAATAATATTGCTTTATTTCCTGCAGACTAGCTGCAATCTATTTCTTTATTTCCCTACAGTTATTGTTATTTTTATGCATGTTATTTTATTTTTGTAAATATTTAATATTTCATGAATTTTTTTCAATTAGAAAACGTAGAAATCTCATACCAAAGTACCTCTTATATATTTTTACGCATATAGCCATTGGAGGCTATCCCATGATTAATAAACTAAAGTGAAGGGATTAATGGCACCTATCATGTAGCACTATCTACAACCATGATAGATGGAACCTCCTTTTGGCACAAGAGATATGGACATATTAGTTTAGGCTACTTAATTCAACTCAGTAAGCATCAAATGGTGATAAATTTTCCCAAATTTTCACCCATATTATTAGTTTGCTTGAGTTGTTTAGTAGGGAATCAACATAAAGTAATATATGAATTAAGAACACATAGTTCCAAAGGACCATTGGCTATGATACACATCAATCTGTGCGAACCCATGAAAATTGTAGTTGGTGGAAAAAGATATAGTTATTTGTTGATGACTACTCCAAAAATATGTGTGCATTCTTGTAACCAAAGTATGAAGCATTCCAATATTTTTAGCATTTAAAATAGCATGTGAAAAATAAAAAGAGACATTCCATCAGTCCCCCGCTTAGATCAAAGGAGGGAATATACATCTAATGAATTTTCTTGGTTTCTTACATATAATGAGATAAAGTGTTATCTCACTACAACCTATACTCCATAATAAAATGAGGTTCCTAAAAGAAGAAACCATTCCATCAAGGAAATTGTTCACTACATGCTCACAAGAGCCAATTTCGAGCAACAATATTGGGTTGAAGCTATCACCACTATAGTGTATCTTCTAAATAGAAAGTCCACAAAGACACTACAAAGAGTTACACTTGAAGAAGTCTAGTCTAGGAGGAAGACTTCAATATCATGTATCAAAGTATTTAGTAGCAAGACATACATGCATGTGCTAATAAAAAATAGGACCAAGTTGGATGTGAGATCCCTACCATCAAAATTTATTGGGTGCGATAATGAAATGAAAGGGCATCAATTGACCCCATCACCAATAAATTGCATATAAGTCAAGATGTAGCATTTGATAAAACAATTGAACTTAAACCAAATATTGATGCCTCTAAGCAATATATATCTCTAGCTATGAGCCTAGGGTTTGATGAGTATGTCCAAGAAGATATTATAATTGTTGTTTATGAACCTAAATTAGTTTCTCCTTCACAACAATAAAAAAATCTAAAATAGGTCACAAGTACCATTAGAGATGCCAAACTTGATGGACCTCTTGATTTCACTTCCACTCAACCACATACTTACAGTATGTCATAGCAAGAAATAAATCTAGGATTGATATCTTTAGTAATGGAGAATTAAAAACTAGTAGCGATGAAGGATGCACTTAGTTCTTAAAGTGGAAGGTATATATAGAAGTAGATTATGAATCTGATGAGAAAGAAAACATGGGAGCTCATTGATTTACCTAAAATAAATAAGCCCATAGGCTGCAAGTGGATCTTCAAAATCAAGTACAAGGAAGATGGATCACTCAAAAAATATAAGGTATGACTCATTGCAAAGGGCTATGCACAAAAGGAAGGAATTAACTATGAAGAAAAAATTTCACCCACAACAAATATGGCAACCATCCTTGTTCTCTATTCCATAGAAACACAATTTGATTGGAAGTTGCATCAAATAAATGTCAAAAGTGCATTCCTCAATGGTGATCTCTAAGAATAGGTGTATATGACTCCATCCAAAGGATTTATTTTCAAAGGGTAAGAACAAAATATATGTAAACTTATCAAGTACTTGTATGGGTTGAAGCAAGCTCCTAGATCTTGGTATATCAAGATTGATGAGCACCTATTAAAACATGGTTTCAAAAGAAGTCCTTCAAATGCAATTATGTATTTCAATAAAGTTGGATTTAAGATAGTGATAATTGTCGTATATGTTGATGATATGATCATTATAGCTTAGATGAATTGGTGGATGTTGTGAATAATGAATTGAAAAAGGCTTTTGATATGATATATTTAGGACTTGTGTACTATTATCTTGGCTTGCAGGTTTAGCATAAGAAAAATTATAATGTGATCTCATAGACAAACTATACCAAGACTCTACTAGAAAATATTGGAAGATAGATTGCAAGCCTAAGACAACACCATTGAATTCATGGTTACATCTATCTCGATATGAAAAGTTTCAGGTGTCTAGCATTCTTTATCATCAACTAATTGGTAGTCTTATATACTTGATAAACACCAAGCTTGATATCAGTTTTGCTATAGGATATATTTCAAGATTCATGTAGGATCCTAAATAAAGTCATTGGAAAGTAGTAAAGAGGGTATGGTATTATGTCTATGGTAAAACATAAAATGACCTAGAATATAAGAAGAATGACAACTTCTTATTTTTTTGGTAGATAAGATACTATAGCATTAATATCGGGTTTTACAGGTTGACCCAAAACCTTTTACAAAAATCAGCCCAGGGCTGTTGATGAACATGTCCTTACTAAGGATCCTATATATGTAAAATCTAAATGTTGCCAAAGCCATTACATCTGGTAAAGCACATAGCCTGTTATAAAAAAGAAACTTCCCATACAATATTTTGGGTATACCCCGAGAAAACACACCTACATCATAATTACAAAAAAAGAAACAGACACAGATCCCTTCCTTGAAATAGTGGAGAAACAAAAAGCTGTAGACACACATAGCAGAGTACTAAAAAAAACTCCCATAAGATATGTATTGACAGTTACTCTTAATAATTCTTTGGTAATTGCTTTCTTTCATATATGACATGCTTTGGGACCACATCCCATCTTGGCCAATCAACCTTAGATAAGTGAACCCGTTGGCTAGATTTATGGCAGTGGCTATCTGGTGGTCCACGTGGCTCTGGTTCAAAGTCTTATATTGTTGTTTATTTTTTGCCCTATGATTATCAACCAGCCTCAAATTACTAAGATGACTAGGAGCCATGTTATTTGACATGTGATTGTCCCCATTAGTCTTTGTGGTATTTCCAAGCAACATCCACCAATACTGACAGCTCGGATAATTTTTATTGTGAGTCCATTTAAAAAAGAGACGAAAATACTCATAGCCTTCTAACTTACAGTGCCTTCTCTATTGGTAAATTCGACTATCATTCTTGGCATTCTTGTTGAATAAGCTCCTCTACTTCGCTTGGGACACTGTGTTCCCATTTTAAAAGTCCATCACCATCGACATCCAAATTGGCCAGCTTATCAACAACTTTGTTAGCTTACTGAAATACATGTTGGGATTTTCTGTCCTGTCTTCCCTGGAAAAGGATCCTAGCCTCTTTAACATTTTTTTTAATCCTCCAAGGAGGTATTTTCTAATTATTAAGGAGATTTATAACATGCATAGAGTCTCCTTCTACGATCAAATTTCCTTCTAAGTCTTGAGTCATTTGAAGGCCTCTCCACATAGCTCTAGCTTCAGCTTCATTGTTCGTCCTTATTTCCAAATATTCAAAAAATGTAAGCATCATATTCACATTATGATCTCATACAATGTCACCAGCACCTGCTCTGCCATGATTGTCCTTAGCCACTCCATAAAAATTAAGCTTAAACCAACCCGTAGGAGGTGGGGACCACTTAACATTGGCTCTAGGGTTGACTACCCTAGGCACAGACTCATCTAACAAGGTTAAGCTTAAATATTGAGCAATCATGGTCTCCTACAGATGAGGTTTACGACTATCAAAAGAGATAAGGTTCACATTCTCATTGGCAAAGGATAGGATCCTGGCAATGATAGTTTGATGATCATGGATAGACTCATTAAAGACTCTATGGTTCCTTTCTAACCAAACCTGTCAAATATAGTGATTGAGGCAAATTTTCCACATGTATTTAAGTCTTTGGCTTGAAAAGGGGCAAGGCCAATGGATAAAAAAATCAAGTACAATGGTTGGTTTAACCCAGGAAATATTGAAGGCCTGAAAACCCCACTTAGGACAGTCAAGGAAAAAGGGCACTCAAGGAAAATGTGATAAATGGTCTCCCAATTAGCCCTGTACAGATAACAATGATTAGTGATACAAATACATTTACGCATCATATTATCAATGGTTAGAATTCTTCCTTGGATAACCAACAATGAAAAGACTACAATTTTTTGAATTAATTTTTTAATCCAAACTAAGTCCTTTTGGAGGATAAAATCCTTGTCATCAAGCAGAAGCTTGTAAGCTGATTTAACAATGAACTGCCCATTTTCTATAGGAGCCCAGGTCACTTGATCTTCCTTGGGTCTCATGGGGATAAACTATTGCCCGAGAATATTACAAAGATCATTTGATTCCACTTGAAATCCCTGAATCCTTATTTGTTTCCACTTCATTCTACCTCTGTCCTCAACCATATAATTGGAGACTTTTCTGCCAATGAGTTATTTCGTGATATCTCTAATTCGGGCTAAGTTAGGATATTGCATCAGTGGTTCATCCAATGATAACTTCTTCTTACAAGGATACATGAACTCTAATTATGTTGAATCACTATATAACAAAAACTCAATGTCTAGATATGTGCTTCATCTAGGATTTGGACCTGTCTTGTGGCACAAAAAGAAACAACATGCAATAGCCTTATATTACAAATATGTAAAATATCATGTTGCACAAGGAGCTGTGTGAAATGATATGGTTATGTAGCATTCTCTTAGATATGGGAGTATAGAAAAAATATCCATCACTATTGAAATGCAAAAATCAAGGGGCTATGAAATTGGTTAAGAATTTAGTGTTTCATGAGAGAATGAAGCAAATTGAAGCTCATTATCACTTTATTCAAGACCATGCTTAGAATCATGAAATCCAACTCCAATACATTCCCACTGACAAACAAATTGTAAGTATTTTTACAAAGGTAATTGCATGTATTAAGTTTGAATTATTTCATAGTTCTCTTCGTATACTAAATAATATAATAAGGGGTATGTTAGGATAAAATAAGTTATTACATTATAAATTTTTTAATTATTTGTAATAATATCCTCATGAGTATTAATCTCATTTGTAATAATAATTTATTGTAACATCATAACATGTATTAAATAAGCTTCATTGTATCAATGAAATTAGATTTTTTTTGCCATCACCATTGAAATGCCCATCACACAATCCATCATGGGATTCTTTGATGACTACTTAGGATTTGGATTTTAAACACCTACGTATAATCCTATAAAGGGTATGGTGGTATAATATTTTGCAATGATAACATGCATCTAGGCTCGTTGTTTAAGTTTTTTACACTTATCCTATTCAAGCCATTTAACAAAGTGCCATTCTTGAGATAAGCAAAGATATCCTTGTACCAAGGATTAAGAGATGAAGCTATTTTATGGAAAATACTTGTAGAGGAAGTTAGCCAGATTCTAAAGTTGAAGGTTTTCTAATTTACCAAATGGAAATCATAGTGTTAGAGGCCTAAAATTACCCTTGTGCCCTGGGTGCTATTATCCCTCATGTATGCAGTGTTTCTCTAAGTGGGTGCATCTAGTGCCCTATGCCTCACTTGGGGTGCTAGTCATGAGAAGTTTGGGGAGCATGGGATATGGATTCTTTGTACGACCTCCAAATAATATTACCAAGGCTGACTCCTTGCTTATATGCAGTATTTGATGCTCTCTCCTAAGGTAGCCTACTATACTTAGTGTTTTGCCAAGAAAAATGCAAATAGAGAAAATGTAGTAAAACAACTGAAAGTAAATGACTAAAAGTGATAAATATACTCTAACCTAACTATCCTAAACTACAAATTATTATGTGCCAAAGACTACAATTCCCATTCTACATTCTAGTGGGATTAGTTAAAACATGAACCAAACAAAATAGTGAAATTGAACATGGTCCCAATTACACATAATTATAAATCATATAGTCTCTTATGAAGACTAGGAAAAAAATACTGTGGTAGTCACAACCCTCTACAAAGATATATACAAACACTTAGACTAGGAAAAAAATGCTGGTGTCACTACAAAAAAAGGCTTTAATGGTAGCTAAAATAAGGCAATTTTTTACAAAGGTAAAAAACTACCTTAATAGATCCTAAGAGGGTGGTTTATAGCTGCCCTCTTAGTATAAGCATCATCTTAGGGTCACCCTAAGAGGGTAGCTATAAACCACCATATTAGAACTAAGATGATGGTTATAAACCACCATATTAGGGGTCATGCTAAGACAATGGTTATAAACCACCTTCTTAGGGCGATATAAGAGGGTGGTTTATAACCACCCTCTTAAGGGAACCCAATTTGTTTTGGGTGCCCCTATGAAGGCAGTTATAAACTTCCCTCTTATCCTTAAGAGGGTGACTTATAACTACCTTCTTAGAGGTGGTTTAGTTATTTTTTAAAAGGTGGAATTAAACCCCTGCATGGTGATATCATTATTTATTCAAATATTTTCTACTGCATGAATAGATAGTCCATTTGCCTTAGCTACTAAAACCTCCATACCATACACACAACCTCCACACCGCACCTTAGATACTACAATCTCCATAATGTGTGCACAACCTCCACAACATGCCTTAGCTATTGCAACCTCCACACTGCATGCACAACCTCCATATTGCACCTTAGATATTGCAACCTCCACACCACATGCACAACCTCCACATGAATTGAACCAAGCCTCATCTCATCTATCATACTAGGGATCTCGGGCTTTGATTCGTGCTGTTCATTTTTTGGTTGGGGTTTGCCTTAAAATTTCTTTAATTTTTTTGCTAATTTATTCGAAATTATGAGATATGAGGGTTGAAGCTGAAGGCACAAAATGGGGCTTGAAGATGAATTTAATATTGGAAGAGATGAGGTTAGTTACGTTCAGTGAATTTTGCATTATTTCAGGTATTTTTGTGATTAGGATTTGAAAGTTTTTAGTTTGTAATATTGTGTTTATGCATGAGAATTGTAAAATTTAAACCTTAATTTAAACCCTAGATTAAACCCTATATTAAAATTTAAACCCTAATTTAGGCCACTTATCACGGGGGCATTTGAGGGAGTAGAATTTTCCTTTGAAGAAATTATTTTGAGGGAAATTTTGATGTACCATACATAGAACCTAGTAGCCTCAAACGAGCCAAATAGAACCCTAGCAATATTTCACTCTATTCTCACTTCAATAGGAGAACTGACAACTCTACCACATAATGGTATGGTCTATAAAGATGGATAATGAAATTCACCTTTGATGGATTTTTG